>CM057454.1:1064952142-1066233214 GCA_016271365.2 Neoceratodus forsteri | reverse complement strand
CCCTCTTCAGGTGAGGAGAGCAGTCCTCCGGGTGCTCAATGCTCTCCTGCCCTGACTAATCCCGGATGACTTGTGTCCACTTCTGAACGCAAGTCGCCAGCATGGGATGAGGTAAGATTGATGCCTCAACCCTCAGCACCACCAGACAAGCCACAGTACATGTTTATTTCATGAATTGTTCTTGCAGTTCCAAGTAACCTCCATTAATCTTGTGTTAAGTTGCTTGCAGTCAGATGCTTGCTACATTCAAAGTCTGGTGATCATACACTATCACTAACACACAGGTATCACCTTCCTATTAAAGCAGACAGATGTTTTAATATCAGATCTGATTTGTTATATTATTATAGATTGATGATGGCAAGCAAGATACAATGCATGAATGCAATTATGCAACCAAGACATCAAGTCTAACAAACTCAGTTTTGTTTTTGTTTGTTGCTCATGCTTAATTAACAGCATGTTGTGGAGTATCACCACCCACTTAAATGGGAAATTCACCACAAAAGGACCTTTCACCTACATTTTAAAGCACCAATATGGTCAGGTACCCATGTTAAGCACCCTCACCACTGAATGCCATGGCCAGCTCCTGCAACATGCCAGCCCCCACCAACATGGTCAGCTCCCCACACATATCCTTGGTCCCTTGAACTGCCAACATGGCAAGTTCCCCACACATACACCTGGCTTCTCCTACAATAGCCACCATCCCCCACCAAGACACACACAGCCTGCTCCATAAACCCACACACAGTCTACTCCACCCTCATTCCTCACAACCAGCTCATCTAAACAGTCAGGTCCTTTGCACCACACACAAATATCCCCCCATACCCTCTGTAATACAGCACAGTATGTGGAGCTACCTAAGATCATAATGCCCCCCCCGGGACACAACAGCCATCTTGCAACCTTTAAACCTGTTGCCCCCCCACACACATTGCCCCCCTGCACACACAAACACAAATATATAAACATTCTTCCCAAAGTGCAGCCAAGTATGGCATGCTTTGGTAATATTTTGTAAGCCAAAAATAAGCTTTCACCACCAGTTTGAGGCACCAACATGGTCAGGTCCCCATGTCTGGCACCCTCAACCCTGAATGCCATGGCCATCTCCTGTGACATGCCTGCCTGATGTGTGTTGTGTGTGTGTGGTGCAAAGGACCTGTGGTCCCTTCCACTGCCAACATAGCCAGTCCCCCACACATACACCTGGCTTCTCCTGCAATAGCCACCATCTCCCACTGAGATACACACAGCCTGCTCCCCAAACCCACTCACAGACTATCTCCACACTACCAACATAAATACACACACACACACACACACACACACACACACACAAAAAAATCTCTCTCTCTCTCTCTTTGAAGGAATATAGCTAATGAGTCCCCATTCCCCAGTGAGTCCCCTTCCATCAAAGTGTCCCACTCCCCCAAAGTGATCACAGTCAGCTTCCTCAACCACTGCTGCAACATAAACAGCCCTGAACAACAATATGACCAGTCTATCCCCCCAGCCGCCCCACACCCAAGTGAACACAGGCCTTGCACCACCACTACCAACACAACCCCACCCTACTTAAATAAACACAGCCAACCCAGGAACCAACACTACCAGCACAGCACCCCCAAAAAATCCAAGTGAACACTGATGAACCCAGCACCTACAAGGCCAGTCATCCAACCCAAGCAAATAGTCTACCTCATACCAACACTGCAAACCCCCTTGCACTTCCCAAGTGAACGCTGATACACTTGGCACCAGCACATCCAGTCCCCCCCAAGCAAACACAGCCAGCCTCGGCACCAATGTGTGAGCCCCTACCCCACTCAAGCAAACCTGCCCAGCTCTCGTACCCACAGCTCCAATACAGACCATCCCTAGACTGGGAGGAAGCAAGTAAGTTTTTTTAATTCTTTGGTAACCAGATAAGGCCTACTAGGCACAAGTGCCTGTTTTCAGGAGTGAACTGGGAGCACTGGGGAGATTATGTGACTTGTTCAGAATCACACAATATGCAAGTGGAGGCTGTCGGAATCAAACCCAGGTCTGATGGCTGTACCAAGTTCATTCACAGGCCAGCTTGTTACTCTAATCTCCAGGCTATACAGTGCTAGGCCAGCCCAATTATACAACTGCTGCTCCCCTCTCTTATCCATGCCAGATATATATATATATAGATATATAGATATATATCTATATAGATATATATCTATATATCTATATATATATAGATATATATATATTTGTTAACCAGAAGAGACACACTAAGCTGAAAGCTTATTTACAGGTGTAGCACCAGGAAGTTAGATGACTTGCTCAGGGTCACACAGTATACAAGTGGGGGCAGTAGGATTCAAACCCAGGTCTCCAGATTTGCACCTCAGAGCCTTAAAGCACTGTGCTATACTGACTCCAAATGGCCAAAGATATAGGCAGCTCTTGTCAACAGGCTTCTTGTTAGTCAAGATCAGATAGTAGTGTTGAACTGTTTGATCACTCAGCCAAGTTTGAATATCAGAATGCAGTCTGCTCCAGGTGCCAAGAATCAGGACCTTCTGTGGAGTGTGATCCTTCTCCACTTCCATCCCTTCCCTGTGGAACTCACTCACTCCCTTCCTGTATCCAGTCCTCTGCTTCACTGAGAGGCTTCAAAAAGGAACTCAAGTCCCACCTACTGAGTTTGAGCCAATGTTACTGTTACAAATGATAAGGTATCGATCCTGCTGTCATGAACCTGTTTGTACTTAAATCACAATGTGTTACTTAAATAACAATGTATAACCTATATCTGACTCCCTGTTACTGTTGATTGTTAGCTATGCATTACAATGGACTAATAATTTGATTTATCCCTCTGTATGGCCTTTCTCATGTGCTCCATGATATGTATAATGTACATATGTAATGCTTTATGTTACCTGTAATTAACTCCAGGTGGCCCCTGAAAAAGGGATCCCTGGTTTCAGTGGGCCTACCCAGTTACCAAAATTAAATAAATAAATAAATAAAAGTTTGAATATAACAGAAATGGCCCACAACAGTTTATAAAGTGGGCAATTTATTCAATCTACTAAGTTCTGTAATGAATCTGAATTTTACATGACACCTCAGTTAACAGGATCTGCAGAAGTCAGCTCAACTTTAAAAGTAACTCACTATCGCAGTTTATTAGGGGATTTTAACCTAGTCAAAGGGTGCACTATGTTTTAAGTTTGATGTTGGATCTCCCCTGCTCCTGGCAGTAATAGCCTATCTTGGTATATAACTTAGCTAAAATACCAGCTGTTGATAACCCCACATGCTGTAACATGAACAGAGTATGACCAACAGTAACTGTAATAATGATGTGTACAATATGTCTAATGTGATTCAATGGAGTTTAAATTGTTTTTGATAAAGGGGCCATGAGGATTCAAAACACATCAAGCATTTTACCCCATGATGGTCTGTTTCATCAATAAATATAGATTTTTGCACATTCGTGGAGTTATCCTTTTACTGGCTGGTGAATGTCCCATTTTGAGTTTTTGGATGCCTATGTGCTTGCCTGCTGAAATGACTTACATCAATTGAAGTTATAATCAGTAAATGTAGGTCTAAAAAAAAAAAACAGGCTTCTCATTTCTCTTCTTTTGTAGAAATAAATTGATATACACACTAGTCCACCAGCACAGAGCCATGTCAAGGCTAGCTGTAAATCTTTCAGCTCTCTGAGTTGAAGACTGCCACAGAACATAGATAAAACTAATTCCTCCATACTGAAGCTGATTAGCAGGGTTGCAAATAATTTTAGTTCAATTTAACCCCTTCACATCACACCTGAATTATAAATAAGTCAATGGAAATTGAGTTTCAAAAGTGTGTCTTTGTTAGGTGAGGGGTTATATTTAAAATAAAGAAAAAAAAAACTTCCACAGTAGGAAAAAATAGATATCAGCCCTTAACAGGATTCTTATAAAAGGAAGACAGTTACTCCAAGCTGTCTATTTCTAGATGTTTTTTACACATTTCTGGAAGTAAAACATGTCTAAAATCTACTTATCTGAAGCTTGGAGTTCACCACCATGTCATTTAGTTTACATGGCACACCCACTACATTCCAGTGGTACATGGATATAATTTTATCCCTTCACACTGGTTATTGTGTTGCATACCTGGATGATGTTGTGGTATACAGTCCAGACTGGAAAAGCCACCTGGAACACCTATGAGCAGTTATTCAATCAGTCAAAAAGGCAGGTCTGACAATTAATCCTACCAAGTGTGCATTAGGCATGCAGGAAACCAAACATTTGGGCTATGTTTTGGGAACTGGAGAAGTTAAGCCAGAGGTTTACAAGATAGAAGCTGTAGCTAACAGCCCTGTCCCTAAAACAAAGAAGCATGTCAGGTCATTTTTATGGCTGGTTGGTTATTATCTGGATATTATTCCCCGCTTTGCTGAGTTAGCTACTCCTCTCACTGAACTCACTAAGAAACTGTTCCCAAATAATGTGAAATGGACCCCAGAGTGATGAGACTTTTTGGGCCATTAAGGCTGCATTACGTTCATCCCCTGTTTTAAGAATCCCACAGTTTGAGAAACCATTTCTTTTACAGACTGATGCCTCAGAGGTAGGCCTACGTGCAGTCTTGAGTCAACATATAAATGGGAAAGAACATCCTATTCTATTCTATACATAAGTAGGACATTGCATGACAGAGAGCAAAGGTAATCCACCGTTGAAAAGGAATGCCTTGAGGCAAAGTGGGCCATGGAATCCTTTAGGTTTTACTTACTAGGAGCTGACTTTGTACTTGTAACAGATCATAATCCTCTCTGTTGGCTTAACCAAATGAAGGATACAAATTCTAGAATCACACAGTGGTATCTGGCACTACAGCAGTTTACATTTAACGTGATGCACAAATCTGGGAAAGAGAACATCAATGCTGATTTTCTGTCCAGTTGTAGATCAGGAATTGAGAATTCTGAAGGATGAAAAAATGTGTGAGTTTAAATGTCACTGTTCGTTATGCTGCATATGCCTGTACAGTAAAGGTTATAAGCTAATGCTAGAAGATAATTAAAAGAAAGTTTTGGAAACCTGTTTTTGTAAAACCAGGTTCCCTCTTAAAGTGGGGGATATATGACAGGGTTGAATAAGACTCTGCCCCATGTTTTATGCAGAAGAAGTTTAAATGCAAGGGTCTGTTCTATCCTCTCTTTTTCTGTCTCTTCTCTGGTTGCACAACCAAATTTTCTTGTGAGACGTAGGAACTGACCACTCCGACGGTCTTGCAATTCTTCACCTCTCACTAGCTCTCTGCCTTCACTTGCTGTTTCTTTCTGTCTTCCTCTCCCTCTCCCTTGCATATCTGCTGGTATAAAAATATATGTGACTCATTATGTGGAAATGTAACTGATACTGAGATTCCTTTCTTTAAACATGTATATAGTTATGCTGTTGAAGTGATTGCAAAAAGCTATTTGGAACTCAAGGGGTTAAACTGAGATGCTGGTGTGCAAACTGTGCAGAGCTGTCAACAAGAGACCAGTTCTGGGTCATTATGTTCTTTTTGCTGCACCTGCAAGAACACTGAAACTGACAAGAACACTGTGTGAGAAGCAGAATGTTCTCTTAGCGAGTTTTCCAGGCACAGACTTATAAAAAGAGCAGCAATGCTTATGCAAGAGAGAGAGACAGACACTGAAATTTGAAATTGAGAAGAAAAATCTCAGAAGAAGGACTTTGTTTTCTCTGTACTGCCATTGTAAATAGTTATACTGAACAATTTGTATTTTTTTTATTTTGCTGTATATAAGCAATAATACCCAACAGGGTGGGTGGTATTGGCCTATACCGGACTGCCCAGGGGCATGATGAGGCCCGACACCACAGGCGGAGGGCCTTATAGCCCCTGGAAGGTCCGGTATAAGTCAGTACCGCCCACCCTGGAGGGTATTATTGGCTTAGAAAATGGGCCTCTTTATTACTTTTGTTTTAAAAATATATTTATTTTTAAGTTTAAGTGATGAAACTCTTAGCAGACTGATTTATTTTCTAATAAAATAGTCCCTCCACCTACTTTTTTTTCAGCTGCCCAATGGTATCATGAGAATTGTAGTTTTTTTTTAATTTTTTGCTCACATCGGGTTACGGTGCTTTCATTTGCTGCGCTGGGAATTAGGCAAATTTCAGTCAGCTGCAGATGGATGTACGACTACGTCTGTGAATATTGGGACTGTGGTCTGATTTTCAATCACCGTGGAACTGGCTGCTTTAGGTCCTGCATCTGGACGTTTGCTTTCGACTACTGAGGTAGTTGTTTAATCACTGTTGTGGGTGTTGTGCTGTATGCCGTGCTTGTGAACAGAATAGTCTTGGAGGGGCTCTCGGGGAGAGTACGGTATTTTCTACAGGTTACATGCAGATGGACATCCAATCTGTGGCTTGGATTCTGAAAATACTGGTGCTCTCACAACAGAATCATGGGACTCATTCCTTTATGTCTGCTTTTAAATTGCTGCCTGGTTTTTACAGCAGTGGAAGCTCTAATGTTACTATATTGCCTCATCAAGACAATCAGTTGTGTTTTCTGATGCTTTGGGTCGAGGGTGGCAGCGGCTTTACCGCTGCTTTTAGGGCGATGCATTTACAGTTTTTAAATGGCGGCTCCGTTTGCTGAACGTTCGGGTTGCCCACTGATTAAATGGGTTATGGGGCACCCCACATTTGCACTAGTTTTCCTGCGGGCTCTATTGGAAAATAAATGAATCTCTTGTTTGACGTTTCAGCCAATGGGATTCATTTACTTTCTGATGCCATTTTCTAATTAATAATAAAACGTTATTTGCTAATTTTGAAACTGCTCCTGGTTTTCCTATGCTTCCTGACCTGTGCTTTGATGACATCCATGTAAGTCACTTTAAGACACGCACACACACACAGCACAGCACATTCAACAAGAACTGGAAAAACTACTTACTGCTTGGGTCACTTCACAGTGTTTGAAAGTTGTTTTTTGTTGCAGACAAAGGTTCAAATATTTAAAAAGTACTTCACGATGGCAACTATGTACATGTACGCTGTTTTGCTCATTGTCTTAACCTAATCGTTTAAAGCTTCCTGGATAATGACCATCAAGTATCAATCACTATGGGTACAGTGCGTAAAGTGTGTGGCCACTTCAACCACTCAGTAAAAGCCCATGATATCCTTGCTGATATTCAGAAGGACAAAGGTCTTCCTCATCTTTAGCTTGTCAGGATGTAGCAACAAGATGGAATTCAACTTATTTTATGATTGAACACATCCTTGAACAAAAGGTAGCTATCATTCTGTATATCATGCACAGTACAGTTATATTGGGGAGGGCATTGTACTCCATTCTACTCAATGATCTCTGTTGGAACAGTTGTGTCACATTCATGAGTGCTATAAAAAAGGTCAATGCAGAAAAGGCATCCTTTAGTCAAGTTATTCCACTCATTCTACTTCTCAAAAAAAGGACAGAGAAAATGAGGAGCAACTTTGAGATGAACCAATCTCTAGTCAATAACATGCTTACCAGACTTAGCAATGATGATAAATTATCACTCATGACACAGAGCAAGGAGTATCTCTTAGCAACATTGCTAGATACACATTTCTGGAACAGACACTTTCCTGATGTGGTTTCTGATGATATGGAGGAGTTGAACTACAGGCAACTTTTAATTGATGCAGTAGATGAGGGTTCATTAGAAGGATTGGCAAACAATATCACAATAACACCACCTCAAATTCAAAAGATTGCTCCAAAAACCAGTACAGAAGCAGACAATAAGGATGATGTTATTTGGGGCCAGCCGCAGGACATTGAAATTCCACAAGGAGAAAACACATGCTCAGTAGTAAGCATGGTAGATATATACAGTATCTGTCTGATCCCAATATTAATATTAAGGATAACCCTTTAGCTTACTGGTAAGAGAAAAAAATCATGCTGGCCAAAACTGGCAACCCTGACTTGCAAGTATATTGGATGCCCACCCTCCAGTGTCTGTTCAGAGTATTTATTTAGCTTTACTGGGGATGTTGTGACTGATGAACAAGATTAACACCAGACAATGTGGAGAAACTAACGTTATTGAAGGTTAACTTGCCAAACTTTGGCTACATACGTGATGCTGATCTTGAAGAAGATGACACTGACATCAGTACCTGTGCTGCAGCTGTGAAGTGACACATCAGCTTTCAAATCTGAGACTCACTGGTCCGCTTAAAAGTAAAGATCTGGGACTTGCCTGACTTTTGAAAGCATCATTGTCACCCTGGGGGTGGGTGGGAGGTACAGCCAGTACATCACATTCATGTCATCATGTACTTGTAACACCTGTGGCAGACAAGTCCCTGATCTCATACACAGTCACTTTCTCATTCTGACAAGATCATTTATTTTATTACCTAATGCACCAACGAATAAATATTTCTAATATAACCATAGCTCTGTTTTCCCCTCTGATAGTAGTGGTAGCAGTAGCAGTGGTGAAGTAGCCACTTTGGACTGCCTGGTGCTCTTGTTCTTTTACATTGCTTGATGTTGCATTCCATACCGAGACCCATTGCTACAGTATGCTAAAATAATTGGTGACATACAAAAAAACACACTGACCCATTCTACAAAAAGTCAGACTCAGGAGACTGGTTTAAAAAAAATAGAGATCTGGGACTTGACTGCCTTTTGACAGCATCATCATCATCATCCTGTGGGTGACTGGGAGGTGCAGCCAGTACATCACATTCACATCATAACGTACTGGTAGCAACTGTGACAGACAAGTCCCTGATCTCACACACAGTCACTTTCTCATACTGACAAGATCATTTATTTTGTTACCTAATGCACCTAAGAATAATTATTTCTTATATAACCATAGCTCTGTTTATTCCCCCTCTGATAGTAGTTGGTAGTAGTAGCAGTGGTGAAGTGGTCACTTTGGACGGCCTGGTGCTCTTGTTCTTTCACATTGCTTTGCATTACATTCCACACCAAGATCCTTTGCTATCCTAAAATAATTGGTGACATACAAAAAACACACTGACTTCTTCTACAGAAAGTCAGACTCAGGAAACTGGTTTAAAAAAAATAGAGATCTAGGACTTGACTGCCATTTTGTTTCCAACTATTTTTCCTTCCTGGTCATGGTCCACGAGGCCTCTCTGGCATCCTGCCTGTTCCTGCCTTGCCTGAAGTCCTCCTACCTGAGCCTCCTCTCTCCTTCCCCTTCCCCTTCCCCTCATTCCACAGTCAGCACCCCCAGCTTAACCTCTCCGGGGTGGGGCTGCCCCTCCTCTTGGGCAGGCTTACATACATAAACTCCAACTGTGAGGTGAGGGCCCGGGTGAAGGAACCTGGAAGGCCAGGCATGATGGACCTGACCATGGACATGGGGACAGGTACCATCACCTACTCCATGGATTGGGCTTTTCCCTGGTCTGGTGCTCACCCCCCCATGCATCAGCCATGCTGATTTGTTGTGCTGCCCTGCATGCTGAAGTGCCCCCCACGGTCTCCACCGGGAGCTGCTGGCACACCGGGCAATCCCCAATCCTCCCCCCCGGGGAGGAGAGCACCCCAGCAGGTGCTCAATCCTTGCCCCACCCCTGCTGACCCCCAGAACCCAAGCTCACTCCCGAACTCAGGTCACCAGCATAGCACGAGGTGTGGCGTCCAGCGCCTCAACCCTCAGCACCGCCAGGTTGACACTTGACTGCCTATTGAATGCATCATCATCATCCTGGGGTGGGTTGGAGGTATAGCCAGTACATCACATTCACGTCATCACGTACTGGTAGCAACTGTGGCAGACAGGTCCCTGTTCTCACACACACACACAGTCACTTTGTCATTCTATGGTGATCATTTACCTAAATGTGTACAATTAAATAACGCCATTGTTAAATGCTTCTAGCTCTGTTTTTTCCCCCTAGTAGTAGTGGTAGTACTACTACAAACTGAACTACAATTATTTAAACACACTACTATCTCCTTCTAAAAAATCAGACTGAGGAAGAGATAATTTATTTACAAACTGGATATCTGGTCTGGGACTTTTTTGTCATCACAGTCACTTTCTCATTCTTGTCTAAGCAGTCATTTTTGGTAAATGTGCCTTAACCATATTGATTTCAGTGCTAGTAGACTACTTCTGGTTTTCCTTGCCCCTGATTGTAGTAGGTAAGGGTAGTAGCAGACTGCAGTTTTGAAGTGGTAGCTGGCTGACTGTCTCTCTCTGACTGGTTCTTTCTGACTGGCTGCCCTCTGATCTGGCCTGGTGCTGTTTTTGTGTTCCTGGCTTCTTCATTTTAAAATCATCCAAAGTAAGCTTTAGAAAACAAATAGGTTTTGAGCTCAGATTTAAAACTCGAGACAGTCAGGCATTCTTTTATCCGATGAGGTAGAGAATTCTACAGTGAAGGGGTAGCATAAGAGAATGCACGTGCCCCAGATGTCTTTAAATGAACCATGGGTATCTCTAGAAATCCCTCGTCGGAGGATCAGAGTGAGCGAGAGGGGCAGTAGGGAGTAAGAAGATCTTGCAAGTACAAGAGAGGTGCAGCATGCTGATGCACAGAAAAAGCTTCAAATAGCTGAAGGGATTAAGAAGGGGAGAAGGCCTTCTTTCACATTGAAAATATGGAGCAAGATATTGGCAGCCATACCACGAGAGATACAACAGCTTGCTGGAGAGGGTCCAAAGGAGAGCAACGAAGATAATCATGAGTCAGCAGAATAGGTCCTACAGAGAAAGGCTTGGAGACCTAAGGATGTACTCCCTGGAAGGGGGATGATGGAGACCTTCAAATACTTGAAGGGAATTAAAAGAGTGGAAAGAGAAGGTCTCTTTAAACTGAGTGACAACAGATCCACAAGAGGGCAGAGCTTGAAGTTGATGGGGAGGATGTTCAGGAGGGATATTAAGAAGCATTTTTTTATGTAGGGGTGGTGCCACATGGCATGCGCTGTCAGAAGAAGTGGTCTCAGTAAAGACGGTAGGGGCCTTTAAGAGACCCTGGGACAAGCATAAAGATAAACTATGGGACCATGGATGTGTAGCAGGGAAGGAAGGGATGACACGGGGGGGGGCAGGGACATTGGTATAAGTCATGAACACTGCATCATTTAATGAGCAGACTCAATAGACCAAATGGCCTCCTTCTGCTGGCTTTTTCATATGTTCATATGAAAAAAGTTTTGTGACACACAAATGCATTATTATTTTACAAAAACAATCATTTAAAATAATAAAGAGAAACATATTACGTCATCATCATCATCCTCCATCCTCATTACTGTATTAACAAAAACCTAATTGGGTAAAATTAATTACAATTACAGTAAATACATCAAGTTGCAATAAAAACAAAAACTAGATAGAATCAAGAAAAATAAACTGGTATAAACAAAAAATTTCTGATTGATAGCCTCAAACATATTTTGTCTATTAGATGTTGAACATTTTATATGTTTAATCCCTGCACAGTTCATAAGAAAATTCATCCGTTTGTGTTTACACATGCCCAAATACTGCACTGCGTGTACTGCACTTTCCTACAAATTCCTTTACTATCTCAAGGTCATCATGAAGGTTCAGTCTTTCCAAATGAACATGAAGGGCAGCTAAATGGTTTGGTCTTTCTTGTTTCAGGGAGCTGCATAAATACAGTAGGTTTTTAATCTGTGAAGGCATGAAAATGTCCTTTCAGATTCTGTATCGATGCAGGGAACCGTTAGTAACAGTCAGGTGAGAGTTTCACGTTAATTAAACATTTTTCTTACTTCAGGATCTAAAGACAAAAGTTTGCATGCAATCCCTTCAACAGAACTTTGCGTCTATCCTTGCTGCTGGAACATGGCTAGCAAAGCAATCAGACTGTCTACTGTTACTCTGGATAGTGATTAACTGTGGAAATAATGTCCTGCTTTTCTTCTTCCTTTAACAAAATGTCCTCCAGGTGTTAGTACTCCAGAAGACCAGGCTCATCATAACGCTTTTTCAATGTGTTCACTATCATATCTATAAACATGAAATACTGTGCTTAGTAATATTCTTCTGCTGTACCCTAGTTTGTGACAGCTGCAGGTCCTGTGTAACTAGCACTTTGGTGGTGAACGTTGATGAGGCAGTTTTGGTGGGTTGATTACAAGCTCTGAACACATCTGTATTGTTTCACTGTATACCTCAGGATTTTCAGGACAGCCATCTTGCTGGATATAGAACTTTGCCTTGACTGCACTGTTTAATTCAAGTTTTTTTTTCCAATTGTTTAACCAGGAGAGACACACTAAGCTGAAAGCTTGTTTACAGGTGTGACCTGGGAGGACAAGGATGTTAAGTGACTTGCTCAGGGTCACACAGTATGCAAGTGGGGGCTGTGGGATTCAAACCCAGTTCTCCAGATCTGTAGCTCAGAGCCTTAAACCACTGTGCAATACTGCCTCCCCATTTCTAAAAGAACTAGCAGTTCCAGAGCCATCTTAACTATCACAAACACTTCCTGTCACAGGCTTTTTATTAAGCCACTGGCTGTAATTGCTGGTTCAGCATGTGTTTCTTGTTGGTACTCTGTCAAGGTTTCAACTGGGTCTTCCAGCTTCATTAATACAGTTCATGAGGCAGGACCATGTCACAGAATCTGAGTTAGGTGCAAAGGGTGCAGAAGAACAGCTGAAGAATTTTCATTATGCAGTCTGGACAAAGTTCTGACTAGTCTGGCTGATTGTCTGCATAATATACTTACATCATTAACACTTTCAGCAGCATTACACATTACAAATGAGGCGCCCATTGCTTCCTGTGCCACCAGATTTCAACAATGAATCAAACAATGAACAAACAAAGCAAGTGGTTGTTTGGAAACAATAACTGCCTGTGCCCATTTGTACTTGCCAGGCATGTTAGTGGCACCATCATAAATTTGCCCTGCACAATTTGAAAGTGGCAAATTCATCTGAAGCAGCACATCACAGGCCATGCCTACAATGTCTTGTCCAGTTGTGCCATTTGACATATGGTAGAATCTGATGAATGTTTTTTGAGGACACAGCTGTTCATCCACATATCGTATAGCCACACACTGCTGGTCTTGACAAGAAATATTGGTAGTTCCATCAACAACCACGGCAAAAAAAAATCTCTCTTTGATAATAGCACAAATACCTCTTAAAATGTTATATGCCATAATTTGTAGCAATTCATTTATAATTGACCAAGAAGTGTGCTGGTAATGATGACAACTGAGCCAAGACTTTAGAACGGTGCTGTCTTCTTCATGTAGATGAAGCAGGTCCATTAAATTTCCTTCCACATGATCATGTCCTCCTAATGCCAAGCCTTGATAAGCCAAGTAGTGAACACTGCTTATAGTCTTCATAAGAACCTTCTGTGCTGTCTGTTGCTGGTTCAAAGCTTACTGAGAGAGTTGGGCATTGATAGTATAGTAGGTGCACTGCGTTGCTGCAGTAGCTGCTGCAAGGCAAATTTGTGGGCTTTTCTGGCAGCATGTGCCTGAAAATTTTCAAGTGTTTTTTTGTAGTCTTTGAATCCAGTGATGACAAATGTATCTTCTGAATGGCCATCAGCTACTGAAATTAGATTCTGCTCATCAGCTGCAACACAGGCCTCACACAGAACTCCAGGTGATTCAGGCTTAATTAAAATCCAGGGATATCTCTCTCACCAAGGCTGATGAAAACAAAGAACTATTTTTACCACAGGTTTGAGTCGGTACATGACTTTGTGAATGATCTGGTTTACCAATATCAGAGGAAGATAAGCTATTATTGTCATGTTCACTTTCACCTTGATTAGTTCAGGGGTTATCATTATAGTACAGGTGTTCAACTGTGGCAAAGCACCAACTTCATTCTGCAGTTCTGTTGGTCTGGAAGAAGGTTGGCTGGTTTCTTGCTCTTCTATGTTTTTTGAATGCAAACCCATTTTCTATCTTCTTATCAGATCCTCTAAGGTAATTTGTTGTTTCTTCCCACCATCTTCATGCACAAAGTTTAATTTAAATTGAATAATCTGTTAAATATTGATTTAAGATGAATAATATGTTGATTTAGCAGACATTTTATGAAGTTGCAGACACACACAATGAGAAATCACAGTCAGTGCAGCAACAACTAAATTAAAAAGTGTGATAAATTAGGAAAATTCTGCACCTGTTATAGGGATATAGAGACATTGTGGGCACACATGATAAGGAATCACTACACATCAAAAAATCAATCAATCAATAAATCAGTCAGTCAATTGTTTATTTATAAAAAGCACAATTCCATTCAGACAAAAGTGTTTGTACAAGATAAAAAGAAAATAAATCCATAGAAACAGTAATATAAATACTATGAATACTAACAAGCTATTATTAAAACACACAACAGAGTTAATCAAGATCAGGAAAAGCCATTCCAAATAAATGAGCTCTGAGAGCAGATTTAAAGCTCTCAACAGTCAGGCATTGTCTAACCCAATGAGGTAGAGAGTTCCCCATGATATCGGCCATAAAAGCAAAAGAACAGGCCTTCAAGGTCTTAAGTCAAACCCTGGGAACCTCTAGCAATCCCTCATTGGAGGAATGGAGGGAGCAGAGGGAGTGACAAGGACAAAGAAGCTCTTGCAAGTACTACAGTCCCAATCCATGTAGGGCATTATAGGTCAGAAACACGACCTTAAAGGTGATCTGCCACCAAACCGGCAGCCAGTGCAAGCCACGGAGCACAGGCATGGCATGGCAAGATCTTGCTAAACCAGTCAGCGTACAGGGAATTGCAGTAGTCAAGGCAGGAAGTCACAAAGGAATGGACCAAATTTGGAAGATCATCAGGAGGGACCGGGTGTTTATTCTGGGTGATGTTCCTCAGATGGTAAAAAGAGGTCTTGACAACAGCAGATACCTGAGATTTAAGTGTCAAACCATCACCAAGAACAACATCCCAATTTTCCACCTGATCTGAGGTCAGCAGCTGGCTCACCCCAAGCCAAAGCCCAGATTGCTGTCCAGCCGACAACCCCACACCTTGATGACCCAGGTCCACCAACAACACCTCAGTTTTATCCAGATTTAACCTCAGCCAGTTAGCACTCATCCAGTCCTGAATCTCGGAGAGGCAGTTGTTAAAGACTGAGACAGAATCACACTGCTCGGGCACAAAGGACTTGTATAGCTGACTGTCATCTGCATAGCAGTGAAAACCCAGCCCTTACCACTTTATGACTCCCAATGACAGCATATACCCCACAAACAACATGGGTGATAAAATGGAGCCCTGTGGCCCTCCACAGGACAGGGGGAGGGGCCAAAGGATAAATCCCTGACACCACTCTCTGAGTCCTGCCTGTACCTGACAGTCCACAGATTAACTGCAGGTGCTCCCATAACACTCTATGGTCCAGAGTGTCAAATGCTGCAGTGAGATCCAAGAGGACAAAGATCGAACGACTCCTCCAATCCCTCACTATTAGGAGATCATTAAGTACCCAAACCAGTGCTGTCTTGGTACTATGCCTTTTCCTAAATCCAGACTGGAGAGGATAATAGACATTACAGATTGTAAGATGATCCTCCAGTTGCAACATAACTGCCTTCTCAATGACCTTACCCACAAATGGCAAGTTAGAGACAGGACTGTAGTTAGCTACACAGTCAGGGTTGAGGGAGGATTTCTTTAGGAAAGGTATCACCAACGCCTCCTTCAAGGGGTCAGGAAACACCTCTGTCTCCAATGAACACTAGACAATCTCAGCCAGGACCAGGTTGATCACCTCAACACACCCCATCATGAGACGTGTTGGGCCCAGGTCCAAACTACAGTAGGTTGGTCGCATACCATGGATGATCCTTACGATATCAGTGATCGCTAACTGGCCGAAGTCAGACCAGATAAACTGGGCACATGCAACCTCTTGCCAACCTCCACAACACCCATTAGAGGATGCTAGACAGATCTCAGACCTGATGGTGGCAATCTTATCTGTGAAGAACCAAGCAAACTTATCACACTCATTCTGTGAAAATGCTCCCCGAGACTAAAGACAGACTGGACTGCACGGTCTGTCGACAGTCCAGAAGAGCTCAGCCAGTCAATTCTGCAAAGCAGCAATCTCCCTGGATAGGGATTCTGCCTTCTTATGGGAGACTGCTGATTGATAGTCTTTCTAATGGACCATCAATCTAAGTCTGTCATCAGCCAGGCCCAATTTCCACCAATGCCGCTCCAACCTTGAAAAATACAGATGCCATGGACACACACAACAAAGAATTAGAAACATAGAAACATAGAATCTGATGGTATATAAGGACCACTTGGCCCACCTAGTCTGCCCATTTCCCTACCTAATGGATAAGATGCAGATCCTAGTTAACCAGCAGCCTACTTCCTCCTACGCCAACTAGAATTGCCTTATGTCTGTCCCATGCATTCTTGAATTCCCCCACAGTTTTTGACTCTACCACCTCCTCAGAAAGGCTGTTCCATGCATCTACCACCCTCTCTGTGAATAAATACTTCCTCACATTACCTCTGAGCCATCCCCCCTCTATCTTCAAATTGTGCCCCTTGTTCTTGTACAACTCTTTTTCTGAAAGATGCTACCCTCTTGGACTTTGTTGATTCCCTTGAGGTATTTGAAAGTTTCTATCATGTCCCCCCTCTCCCTCCTTTCCTCGAGGCTATACAGCTTAAGCTCTTTTAGTCTTTCTTCATATGTCTTCTGATACAGACCCTGCACCATTTTGGTTGCCCTCTTCTGGACAGCCTCCACCCTGTCTATGTCATTGCAGAGATGGGGTCTCCAGAACTGCATGCAGTACTCCAGCTGTGGTCTTACCAACTGTCTGTACAGAGGGTCAATAACTTCTCATTTTCTACTGGTGATGCCTCTCCCTATGCAACCCAGTATCCCCAGTCCTCCTTACTGCCTTCTCACATTGCTTGCCCACCTTTAGGTCATCTGATATGACTACCCCCAGGTCCCTTTCCATTTTTGTCATCAGTATCTCACCCCCCATTGCATACTCTTCCCCCGGGTTTTTGTTTCTCAGGTGCATTACTTTGCACTTCTTTGCCATACATTTGACCATTCCACCAACCTTGACAAGTCCTTTTTCATCCTTTCCACCCCACCTTGCATATCAACCATGTTGTAAATCTTTGTGTCATCTGCAAAGAGACATAATTTTCCTTCCAGTCCCTCTGCAATGTCACTTATATAGACATTAAAAAGAAATGGCCCCAGTACTGAACCCTGCGGTACCCCACTAGTAACCCCCCTTTCTTCACTGTGGACTCCATTTACTATTACCCTCTGTGTACTGTTGTCCAGCCAGTGTTTTACCCATGCTACCACCCTGGGACCCACTCCCAGGCTGGCTAATTTGATTATTAATCTTTTGTGTGGGACTGTGTCAAATGCCTTGCTAAAGTCTAGGTAGGCCACGTCCACAGCCCCTCCCTTGTCTACTATTTTGATCACCAAGTCAAATAAATCAATTAGATTTGTCTGACATGACCTTTCCGCTGTGAATCCATGCTGTCTTGGATCCTGTGCCCCACTGGCCCCTAGGTACTCAACAATTCTTTCCTTCAGAAGTGACTCCATCATTTTCCCTACCACTGAGGTCAAACTGACAGGTCTGTAGTTTTCTGCCTCTGTCTTGCTCCCACTTTTGTGAAGGGGAATCACATCTGCTCTTCTCCAGTCCTCAGGTACCATGTCATCCTCCCATGATTTATTAAAAAAGGGTAGTCAGTGGTGTTACTAGTTCTTCCCTTAGTTCTTTTAGAATTCTGGAGTGAATCCCATTTGGCCCCATTGCTTTATCCACCTTCAGTTTTAGGAGTTCTTTCAGAACCCTTTCTTCTGTGAAAGGACTAATATCAACCCCCCTATCCAGAGTGCTTCTATTGACTGGATTTGGTATCTCCCCCTGCTAGGGTTACCACCTTTTAAGAAGCCCAAAATGGGGCATTTCTTACTGAAAGATGATTTTTCACAGGACAGTACACAACCTCAACCAATGCAACAGACTTGTAATATCTGTATAATCAAACATATGGCTGGGTATTGTAGTTTTTGTCATTTTAAGGTATTTTAGTTAAGGTATTGTAGTTTTTCTGCAACATTTAGTGTGGAAAGTCAGAAAATATTTTCTGTACTGTAAAATCAGGACATGTAGTATTTTTCATGTTTTTTGCAGGACACAGCTGCTCAAATCAGGACTGTCCTGTGAAAATCAGGACAGGTGGTAACCCTACCCCCTGCTTTTCCATTGTGAATACTGAGCAGAAGTATTCATTCAGTATCCCTGCTTTTTCACTGTCAGTCTCTGCCCAACCACCCTTCTCTTTATTCAGCCTCTGTATCCCTGCCTTAGTCTTTCTTTGCTCCCTAATGTACCTATAAAAGGTTTTATCCCCCTTCTTAACTGAGTTGACTATCCTTTCCTCGGTTTAGGCCTTTGCTATTCTGACTGCCTTCCCCGCTTCCTTCTGCTTTAATTGGTACAGTTCTCTGTCCTGCTCCTTCTGTGTTTCCTTATAATTACAGCAGAACACTAAGTAAAACCAATTAGAAAACTAAGAAGAGAACTCATGGACACTCACAATGAAGAATCAGTGCAGTGATGAAGATACAGAGGTCAGGGACATTCACAAGAATGAATCAGTGCAACAATAGAGGAAAATACAGATGTCATGGTCACACACAACAAGGAATCTCAGAACAACACTAAGTAAAACCAATTACAAAACTTAAGAAGAAGTCATGGTCATGCATGATGAGGTATCAGTGCAGCAAAAAAGGAAAATATCAGAGAGCATGGACATGCACAACAAGGAATCGATGCAGCAATAAAGGAAAATACAGATGTCAACGACACACACACACAACAAGGAACAACAGCCCAACATTAAGTAAAACCAAAACTACAAAACATTAGGGGAAGAGAACTCATGGACCCAAAAAAAGGAAGCAAGGTAGTAATAAATGACAATGTACTGTAGATGTCAAGAACATGTACAATAAGGAATCACAGCACAGTAAAAAATCCAAACAAGGCAGGCAAATTCAAAATGGTGCAGTATAAGAAAGTAACAGCTGTACACACACCAAAGTAGATTCAATGATGCCTTATTGGCCTTTTACAAAATGCTTTGACCAGGCAACCCCCCCCCCAACATATCGCCTCATACAGGACCTAAGTTGGTTCATGCACAATGTTTATTTTCTTATGTTGTGTTCTGTTCCCTGTGCTGTTGCATCTTCATGGGCAGTGGTGTGTGTGTGCCCCTCCATAGCCTCGCCTAAAATCAAAATGGTGGCTTCTCTTCAGTTTAATCAGTTAGGGACCCAGCAATAGGAGATTACCATGATGGGGTTGATGGGCTTAAATCATGGATTCCAATGAAATCTTTGGTGAACTGAATTGAATTTAATGTTCAGCCTGTCTCTCATGTCATTCATGCACTGCCTCATGCCAGTTGTCATTTTGTTTCTTTCAGTGAACTACTGTATCTCAAGACTCAAAAGCTAGGGGCTACTCTTTCACTCTATAGGACATGTGAAAGAATTTCCAGCTCACACTTGTGTGTGTTTTGATTTCAATCTTTTGTTTGTGAGGTCAACTTAAAATTCTAAATGACTATATTTACAACACTTTCTGCTTTTTAGACATCTTCCAGTTATGTACTCTATAACAAGTGTCTATATTTCTTGGATAATATGACATCTTCCTGAATATAATTCCACTGTTCTTGAATGGATGGTTATCAATGAAAGGGCATAAACAAGGTCCAAGTGGAAGACTTCTTTGGTATAGGAGAGGTACAAGAACAAGGGGCATGATATGAGATTGGAAGGGGCAGGACAAGGGGTAAGGTGAGGATGTTCCTTTTCACAAAAAGGGTGGTGGATACATGGAATAGGTCCAAGAAAGATACAGCACTCCA
Organism: Neoceratodus forsteri; assembly: GCA_016271365.2. Classification (NCBI taxonomy): domain Eukaryota; kingdom Metazoa; phylum Chordata; order Ceratodontiformes; family Ceratodontidae; genus Neoceratodus; species Neoceratodus forsteri. The sequence continues at coordinate 1,066,213,222 of CM057454.1, read as the reverse complement.
CAGATTAGCCTGCCCTAGGAAGTAGTAGGAGCAAGCACGGTGATGGGATTCAAACATGCATTGGAGAGGCACAAGGGAACCCTAGAGGTGGGAAGATGAAGCTAAAGCCAATGACCAAGTAGTGTCAGCAGCCACTGATATAGGTAGGGTATACAGGCAGACTGGATGGGCCTAGCGGTCCTTATCTGCCATCAACTTCTATGTTTCTATGAAAACAAATACACCATATAGAAGTTCTCTTTCACAGTTCTTCCTCTGTCTTGATAATTAAATATTTTCATGGTGTTGTATGAAGAAAATACAAAATAAAATGTAGTGTGCATGTGCACCATGGCAAAACTGTGGAGGACCATTTTTGTCAACACAGACAACAAAGTCGGCTTATCAAACAAAACAGAATCAGTTCAAAAGGGTGGGTGGCAGGGTCCAATATACTCTCTATGTGTGCATGCTGCTACCCTTTAAAAAAAATTTGAAAATATGTCTCATCTCAGACCATCACCTGTAATTTTCACAATTCTACCTCTGTATTGATAATTCAATATTTTCATGGTGTTGTATGAAGAAAATACAAAATAAAATGTAGTGTGCATGTGCATTATGGCAAAACTGTGGGGGCCCATTGCTGGCAACACAGACAACAAAGTCAGCTTATCAAACAAAATAGAATCAGTTCAAAGGCATGGGTGGCAGGGTCCAATATACTCTTTATGTGTGCATGCTGCTACCCTTTAAAAAAATGTGAAATTATAGGTCTTGTCTCAGACCATCACCTGTCATTTACTGTGACCTCCTGTTACCCTGCTTTAGTCACCAAGTTACTTTTATTAGCAGTGCACAAAAGGCATAACAGACTAAACAAGGAAGCTAGGGTGTACTCAGTTTTTACATTGCCTCAGCCTATGTCCCATCATTTAGCATGTCCTATCTCCTACCATTTAATGCTAGGAATTTAGACTACAAGCTAATAAAGGCAAGCTATGTGCTATTCAGCCTTTTATAGCACTGTCTGAAATTTCTTATAAGATTTCCTGTGAACTTACTAACAAGTGGAACTTGTTAGCTGCCATGTTATTAAACTGTTATTTTGACAGCATATAACCCATTTTCCTTTTCATTATACTTTAAAATGATGGTGCAGGTTAAATTTCATGTTGAATGCATACTGGCCATGAATCCAAAACCAACACCAGAACAAAAATCATGGGTGATTTGGCAAAACCAAAACCAAAACTAGAACCTCCATTGTTTTGCACACCACTAAGTGAATACTGCTTCAGGAAAAGTTAAATACTTTTGCTACAATGTGTCATGAAAATGAACTTGCAATTAACAGAGACAAAACTAAACTACTTGTTTTCTACTCTAAATCCAAAAACAAATACAAGTCATATTTAGACAGTAAACACTTGGTTACGGAATTATCCAATGATTACCCAGGGTTTAGATTTACAAATTACTTATCTTGGAGAAATCAAGTTAAGCTGACACTAGCTCATTTGATAGTGATTTTAAGATATTTAATGCTAAGCTAGGTAGGGGTTCCATAAATGGAATCATTGCTGTACTAAACGCTAAAATCAGAACAAGCATCTTGTATGCAGCAGAAATCTAGGGACTTGCTGATTCTTCTTGGTTGGTAATTACTCATAATAAAATACTGAGATACATACTAGGTATACCTAATTATGTTCCTGTGGAAGTTGCAGAATTGGGGGAACTCTCATTATCTTTTTTAATTAGTGAGAGAAACCTTAATTTTATATTGGGTCTTTTCTCACTCTCAGAAACATAAGTACCACGATTGTGCTTAGAACAAATTAACTATTCACATTATGATTTTATATGTCCCACAATCAAGTTAATTAAAGAACAATCTTCCCAACTGGTTTAGCTCATCTTCTATATGAAACACATATTCATCCCAAAGAAGAAATAACCAACATACTTAAAACTAGATTACTAGATGTTGCTATATTCTGAGATTTTTCCATAATATCAGCAACAAAGTGTGTTTTTATGGTACAAAATAATTAAAACTCATCATGATCTGGAACCTTATTTAAAATTGTTAGCTGACCTCAATGACTACAGAAAATTTACCTTATATAGAATGGAATTGTATGATGCAAACTGTATATATTTTAAGCAATGAAGGCCTGGATATAGCTCTCTCTATTGCAAATGCTGGAATGGATCTGAAGATGACCTGAAACATGTGACCCTTTTATGTCCTCTTTTTGTGCATCAGCGAGTTTATTGGCTTGGTCCCATTCTTGCAAAATTGGAGTTTTGACCTGATGATATTATTCTCATGTTTTATAATTCAAATGACCAAATAATTTTGTATCATATTCCTCAATTTCTGAGAAATTTGAGATCAAGGCCCTCTTTGCCACAGATTAAACAGTCTAGTCTGCAAATATGATATAATTTCTTTGCTTATTGTGTCTTACTTCTGAACTATCCAGCCTTTTTTTAATTTTCGAGACTTTCAAACTTGTAATCATCTGATTATGAGTACATTACCTATGAGACTTTTTTTTTTTGATTTTTGCACATTGTAATATGCATGACTAATCTTTGGCTAATTAACTCTTAATTAAGTTTAAATTGTTATCAAGGAAGAATCCACAGGTTAATCTTTTTACAGCCCATTGATGGTCCCTTTTTTCCTGGATTGGATTAGAGATTACAGGTGGCAATACTCATTATGGGGGTGTAGGTATCCAGACTCGAGCCCATCAGAGTTCTTATTAAATTCACTTAGTGTTGAATTAACTAAAGCATTCAACCTTGGATTCTCTCTTATATTTAGTTCAGAATCACCAGATATATATAAAGAAATTCATTCTGATTTGTCCAGACAATACATTCTATTAGTCAGCAGCTGGAATGTATATTTACATAAATAATAATGTTGTATAATTTTGTATATGTTGTATTTGTTACTGATGTTTTAAATATTTTTTATATATTTCATTTATAATCATTACACAACCCCCAAAATCTCTAATAATGCCATAACATCAATGTTTATAGACTAGATTCTTGTCACTGACGAAGGTAAAATCATATGATCTGGTATACTTTCTGACTCACTAAGTGACCACTCACCAGTTTTCTGTATGTGACAGGCATAAATTCCCAATGTACCACTGCACATAGAAACATAGAAACATAGAAACATAGAAGTTGACGGCAGATAAGGACCGCAAGGCCCATCCAGTCTGCCCATTTCTTTTTCTACCTTATAAATGTGCCATCGGCCTTTGCTCTGTCAGTGACCTATCTATTCATAGTCATTTGTATTGCTCCCTTATGCCTATCCCATGCCTGTTTGAAGCCCTGCACTGTATTCATAGCCACCACTTCTTGTGGTAAGCCATTCCATGCATCTACCACCCTTTCTGTGAAAAAGAATTTCCTCACATTCCCCTTAATCGGCCTCCTCTAATCTCATGCTGTGTCCTCTTGTCCTGCTATTTTTCTTATATTTAAACATGTTAGACTCTTTCACCTTGTTTATGCCCTTAAGGTGTTTAAATGTCTCGATCATATCACTCTCTCCTCCTTTGCTCAAGGGTATACATATTGAGCTCCGTTAATCTGTCCTCATATGTCTTCTGATGCAGTCCCTGCACCATTTTGTTGCCCTTCTCTGACTGCCTCAATTTGGTTAATGTCCTTGTGAAGGTGTGGCCTCCAATACTGCACGCAGTACTCCAGATGGGGCCTAACTAATGTCTTGTACAGAGGATTATTACCTCCCTCTTACGACTTGTGATACCCCTACTAATACATCCTAACATCCCCTAGCCTTACCTACTGCTTTAGAGGTCTGCTTGATGATTTTAGGTCATCAGTGATGATGATGCCCAAGTCTCTTTCTTCCTTTGTGACTGCTAGCAACTCCCTCCCAGCCTATAAGTGGCTTCAGGGTTTCTCTTCCCTATGTGCATGATTTTGCACTTCTTTCATTAAATCCCAGTTGCCACTCTTCTGACCATTCTGCTAGTTTATCCAGATCTCTTCTCATTCTGCCCACCCCATCTGGATCATCTACTCTGTTGCAGATCTTGGTGTCATCTGCAAACAGACAAGCCTTACCCTCTAGTCCATCTGCGAGGTCACTAATGAAGATGTTGAATAGGACTGGCCCCAGGACTGATCCCTGAGGTACCCACTTGTGACTTGCATCTCTTCTGACTGTATACCATTTACCACCACTCTCTGTTTTCTGCCAGTCAACCAGTTTGCCACCCAGTTGACCAACTTCTGACCCACCCGAGCCTACCTAGCTTATTTATCAATCTTCTATGTGGAACAGTGTCAAAAGCTTTGCTGAAGTCAAGGTAGGCGACATCAACTGCTCCCCCTTGGTCCACCACTCTGGTTACCCAGTCAAAGAAATCTATGAGATTAGTTTGACAGGACCTTCCTTTTGTAAACCCATGCTGTCTTGGATCCTGTGCCCCTATGGATTCCAGGTGTTGCACTATCCTTTCCTTAAGGAGTGCCTCCATAATCTTGCCCACTACTGAGGTAAGACTGACCGGTCTGTAGTTCCCGCCTCCTCCTGCTACCACTCTTGTGGGTGGGATCACATGAGCCCTTCTCCAGTCTTCTGGGACCTCTCCTGTGCTCAGAGACTCACTAAACAATTCTGCTAAAGGCTCTGCTAGTTCCTCCTTTAGCTCCTTAAGTACCCTGGGATGTATGCCATCAGGTCCCATTGCCTTATCCACCTGAGCTTAGCAAGCTCTTGTAGGACCCTTTCTTTGTGAAGGAGTAGTGCCTCCCCTCCCCGCTGTGTCCATGATGCTGAGCTGTGGGCCCTGCCCTACCTTCTCTTCAGTAAATACTGAGCAAAAGTATCTATTTAGGATAGATGCCTTTACAGGGTCCTCCTCCTCACATGCTCCCTTTTCTCCATTAAGCTTAGCAATACCCCCTCTGGACTTTCTCCTTTCACTAATGTATCTATAGAAAGTCTTGTCACCTTCTTTTACTGTCCGTGCTAGTGTTTCCTCAGTTTGGGACTTTGCCTGCCTTGCTGCCTTACCTGCTTCCCTTAGGGCAGTTTGGTATGCCTCTATCTTCATCCGCTGTGTTCCCTTATATTTTCTGAAGGCCAGCCTTTGGCTCTGACCTTTTCTGCTACTGTATTTGAGAACCAAAGTGGTTTCTTCTTCTTTACACTTCCTTTTCTGTCTAACACAATGGGATGTTGCTTCAAGTATTGTATCCTTAATGCTTGCCCACTTTGCCTGTACCTCCTCACCTGTGTTTCTTTTTGCCAGGGCTAGCTTAACTCTGTTGGCCATCTTATCAAAGTCAGCTCCTCTGAAGTCCCATATTTTTGCCTTGAATGGGATGATTTAGATGTAGTAGCCAAATTGAACCATACCATGTGATGGTCACTGGCCCCAGGTGACCTTTCTACCTGGAGATCTGTGATCCCTTCTTTGTTAGTCAGTACTAGATCTAGGATAGCCCTGTCTCTTGTGGGTTGCTGTACCAGTTGTTTGAGGCCTCCCCTGCAGGAATCCACTATGTGTCTAGTTCTGGCCGATGTTCCTGCTGGTATTGACCAATCTGTATCTGGCATGTTGAAGTCTCCCATTATCAGAACCTCCCTTTAGCTGTCATGTTTTGTATATCTTCTAACAGTAATGTGTCTATGTCCTCCTCTGGTCTGGGGGCCTGTAGACAACCCCAGTTCTTATGGCTGTCCCATTTCCTGTTTCCAGGGTGACCCACAGTTCTTCTGGCTCATTATGTGTATTCTGAATTTCTGTAGCTTTGATATTTTCATTAACATACAGGGCCACTCCTCCCCCTTTTGCACCTCGGTCTCTTCTGAACAATACATAGCCAGGTACTGAAGTCTCCAGGCGTGGTACTGGTAAACCACGTCTCACTAATTGCTACTATGTCCAGTTTAGCCTCTGACATTATTGCCTGCAGGTCTGGGATCTTATTTCCCAGGCTGTGAGCATTTGTGTACATGATTTTCCATTGGCCAGATTTTGGTGTGTTAGTTGTTGGGTGAAGTTTGGCATTACCCTGTGCATCGATGGGGAGACAAACCTTTTCTTACCTGGTGATGCAAATGAGCGATAAACACGCTGAATTCCTGTTTGACCACTAGCTGAGGGGAGGGGTGTTCTTTCCATTCGACGGATGGGGTGCTGCACCTCTCCCCATTTGCTAGTTTAAATATTCTGCAAAGACGTCAAACTTCTGCCCCAATGCACTGACTCCTCCTTAGTCAGATGCAGTCCATCAAATTTAAAGAACTTTCGCTCCCAGAACTGTTGCCAGTTCCTACAAATCTGTGTCCTTTTCTGGCACCAGTCCTTGAGCCACGTGTTTAGCTCCCCTATCTCCCTTCTCTGACCTTCGTCCATCTGCTCCCTTCTCCCAGACTGGCAGGATCTCAGAGAAGGATGCCGGACAAATAGATGATGGTTTGTCACCCAGCTAGTCAGGTGTTCCTTGGTCTCCACAACTGACCGGCTGGCTTAGATCATTAGTCCCTATGTGTACTAGGACATCAATGTTTTCTCCTGCTTTGTGAACAATTTTATAATGCGGTCAGTGTCTCTCCATGCTGATGTACCTGAGACATCTGACCATCACCCTGGCTGGAGATGGTATCAACTCCCGAATCATGGAGTCTCCTATGATCAGAAGTTTTTGGATTTCCTTTGTGCTTGTTTAGTTTTGGTTCCTGATTTGGGTGAGTATTGTTGTGCCAGCTCCTGTGCCGCAGTGTCCTGCTCTGCAGTGTCTTCTGCCTCTTTATTTGATTTCAGAGATAGAGGCAGATACCTGTTTGTAGTGTTTATATGGTTTTTGAGGTAATGTGTTGAGAGCAGAGAGTGATGGGGCACCTGATTTGCTCCTCCTAACCACCTGCCAACCTCCTGGACCAACTACCCTCTGCGGTCGAGGTTTTTCTGTTGGATGCTGGGAAATGGCGGTGGTTCTTATAATGTATTTCCTCTTCAATGAAATTTGAGGCGTGCAATCTCTGCCCATGCTGCCCGGAGCTGAGACCTAAGATCTCCAAAGGCCCAGCATGTAGGACAGTGTCCTAAATCCTGTAAGACTGTCCTTCTGAAAATTGTTCCACAGTACCTGCAGTTAATGAAATCCATTACAAATAAGTTGCTGGGTTTGTAACCTAGTCAGAGTAATTAGAAGGAAAAAAATGCAAGTAATGGTTTAATTGTGCTTTGTTTAACTTGTTATAACAAGTTAAATTACTAGTGCCTTGTAAATGAGATCACCTTGTGGAGGCCCCACTGATCCGCCCCTTCCTGCTCTGTCACAGGAAATGTCACAACTGTGGTACCCTATAAAAGGAGTGTAGCGTGGGGTGGTTGGGGATGGGGGTGGGTGGCTGGGCCCTTTCCCTGCCTAAAAAGAAGAACCACGGACGAAAGAACAAGGAGGTAAGAGCAGAAACAATCAGTCAACAACAAATGCAGTAACCCTGAAAGCTTATCCTAATGTTAGATAAAACTGTAAAACCTGTAAAGCACCACCTGTAATAATTTCAGAGAAGATATACCCTGTAAGAAACACTTTGCTCCAGAGAAAAATAAAGCAGTAACAGAAGATATACCTTGCAAAAGTCAATTTGAATCAGAAGATTACAGCAGTAATCTGTTAGCACACACCTGTAGGCACACCCTTGTAATAATGCAGAATTATCCACATTATCCACTTCCACAATTTCTCAGGTTTTGACCCCTCACAATTCAAAGCTGATCTTGCCAACCACAACTGGACTAACCTCTGGACCTACACAGATGTCAAAATAGCAGCTTCCCATCTCAACACAACCTTCCTAAAGCTCCAAGACAAACACGTTCCCCTCACCACCAAGCATGTTCAAGGGCAAAAAAACTAAATAAGTCACGTATCCTCTCCTGGCACTCATTAAAGAAAGAGACAGATGCTGGGCCTCATTCAAAGCATTAAATTCCCAAACAGATTAGTTCTCTTACAGAGCCCTTAGGAACAAATGCAAGCAGGCCATCTGTCAAAGTGAAAGTACCTATTACTGAACCAAATTGGCCATCCAACACAGTAACCCCCGTCAGTTCTGGAGCCATCTTAAACAGGTCCTCGGTTATTCTAACCCCTTCATTATTCCAGACGTTGAAATAGATGGTATAAACTGCAACAATCTACAAACTATCTTAAGTGCCTTCAACAAGCAGTTCACAGACCTAACCCACACCATCAAAACACTAAACCAGACAACAAGTGACTTGACCCTTCCTCCTATTGAGCAACACCCTCCATTCCTATTTAAACAGGTCACCCCCAAGGAGGTACATAAACTTCCCAAGAGGATCCCAGAATCCAAATCAACTGGTCCAGATGGTCTTGAACCTAAACTAATCAAAAACTCATGGAACACAAAGTGGCCACTCCACTAGCCATAATTATCAACTTATCCCTTCACACCAATACTGTTTCTCCCATCTGGAACAAAGCCAACATCTTCTCTATCTTCAAGAAAGGAAACAAAAAATCTTATCTAATCATAGACCATTTTGCTATAGTACCAGCACTTAGAAAAATACTAAAAAAAATCCTTGCCACACAATTCAACACCTACCTGGACTGCCTCAATCTGTTCTGCTCAGCACAGCACAGATTCCAAAGAAATCATAGCACCACAACGGCCCTACTTACTTTAACCAACACTATCTACTCCTCCCTAGATAAATGGGGATATGCTGGTGCTGTGTTTATTGACCTGACAAAGGCTTTTGATATGGTTGAGCAACCTTTCCTACTCCCCAATCTACATTCACTAGGGATCTCTGAACACATCTTACCCTGGTGCACCAGTTACCTCTCAAATTGAGCACAGCGAGTTACGATTGCTTCTTCCTTCTCAGATTATCTCCCCACCACTATTAACATCCCTCAGGGATCTTTACTTGGCCCTCTTCTGTTCTCCTTACATATCAACTCCATGCATGACTGCTTCAAACACAGTAATCCTTTCCTTTATGCAGATGATTTTGTGTTCATCAGTCATGCGCCAGATGTAACACATATCAACAAAAACACATCAACAGACCTCTAAGCAGTTCAGTCCTGGCTCACTGCCAGCAAGCTAATAATGAGCCAAACTAAATCCCAGACCATGCTTTTTGGTGCACCCTCATGGCTAAAAAATGTAGGCACTCCCCTTTCTGTGATGTCATAATGGGGCTTACTTTGCCACAGTCACCTCTATCAAGTACTTGGGAATCACACTTGACACTTCAGTGGATTTCGCAACACACATATCCACCATCTGCAAAGCCACCAACACAAGTCTTGGTAAAGCTTACTGAGCTAGTGCAAACCTCTCCCCTGCTGCCAGGATCAATATAACATGAGTGTTATTTCTGCCAAAACTTTCCTATGGGCTACCAGTCTTTGCCAATACTACTTGTTCCAATTTACATTAACGGATTGTGGGCTATAACATTTGCTGCTTTGGCTCACCCATCACTGCCAACTTTACAGTAAGCTTAGCTGGCCCCCTCCCCAACCTCTTATGGATCTCATACTTGGGAATGTCGTCCACAGCTTAATACAGAACCACGCACCTTACTCTCTTGCATCTTACCTAATACCAGACACTAACCACTACACACTAAGATCCTCAGAAGCCAAATAATTGTTCATTCCCAGGTCAAGAACTAAATACAGAGTGTAGACCTTTTCTTATGCAGCCCCCAAACTCTGGAATAGTATATCTCTTCCAGTATGACAAAACACGTCAGCCGGCATATTTAGATCTCATCTTCATTCCGTCCTGCTACAAAAACACCATTGCACTTGCACTCAACCTACACACCTCCCCCATACCCTCTCCACCTTAAAATTCTAAATCTGCAGTCCCATAAATTTTCCCTGTACTTGCACTTATAAACCATATTTTGTTTCCTTTCTTTCAGTTAGATATCACGGGTAAATCTTCTGCTGTAACATAGAATTTGAAACATAGAAACATAGAAGTTGATGGCAGATAAGGACCACTTGGCCCACCCAGTCTGCCCATTTCCCTACCTAATGGAAAAGCTGCAGATCCTAGTTAACCAGCAGCCTACTTCTTCCTACCCCCAACCCCTAGAATTGCCTTATGACTGTCCCATGCATGCTTGAATTCCACCACTGTTTTTGACTCCACAACCTCCTCCGGAAGACCGCTCTTGCATCCACAACCCTCTCTGTGAAAAAATACTTTCTTAAATTACCTGTGAGCTGCCCCCCTCTATCTTCAAATTGTGCACCCTTGTTCTTGCACCTCTTTTTTGAAAGATGCTACCCTCTTGGACTTTGTTGATTCCCTTGAGGTACTTGAACGTTTCTATCATGTCCCCCCTCTCCCTCCTTTCCTCGAGGCTATGCATATTAAGCTCTTTAAGTCTCTCTTCATATGTCTTCTGGTGCAGACCCTGCACCATTTTAGTTGCCCTCCTCTGGACAGCTTCCATCCTGTCTATGTCTTTGCGGAGATTGGGTCTCCAGAACTGCAAGCAGTACTCCAGATAGGGTCTTACCAGCTGTCTTTACAGAGGGATAATAACTTCCTGTTTTCTACTGGTGATGCCTCTCCCTATGCATCCCAGTATCCCCTCAGCCCTCCTTGCTGCCCTCTCATATTGCTTGCCCACCTTTAGGTCATCTGATATGACTACGCCCCGGTCCCTTTCCATTTTTGTTGTTGTTAGTATCTCACCCCCCATTGTGTACTCTTCCCCTTGGTTTTTGTTTCCAAGGTGCATTATCTTGCACTGTTAGCATTGAATCTAAGCTGCCATACATTTAACCATTCCTCTAACCTTGCCAAGTCCCTTCTCATCCTTTCCACCCCACCTTGTGCATCAGTTCTGTTGCAGATCTTTGTGTCATCTGCAAAGAGACATATTTTTCCTTCCAGTCCCTCTGCAATGTAAACATAAGGACATTGAAGAGGACTGATCCTAATACTGAACGTCGCGGTACCCCACTAGTAACCCCCTTTCTTCAGAGTGGACTCCATTTACTATTACCTCTGTGTCCAATTCTCCAGCCAATTATTTACCCAGGCTGTCATCTTGGGACCCACTCCCAGGCTGGCTAACTTGTATATTAATCTTTTGTGTGGGACTGTGTCAAATGCCTTGCTAAAGTCTAGGTAGGCCATGTCCACAGCCCCTCCTGATCTACTACTTTGGTCACCCAGTCAAAGAAATCTATCAGATTTGTCTAGCATGACCTTCCGCTAGGAATCCATGCTGCCTTGGGTCCTGTGCCCTCTGGCCTCTAGATACTTGACAAGTCTTTCCTTCAGAAGTGATTCCATCATTTTCCCTACCACTGAGGTTAAACTAACAGGTCTGTAGTTTCCTGCTTCTGCCTTGCTCCCACTGTTGTGAAGGGGAATCACATCTGCCCTCCTCCAGTCCTCAGGTACCACCCCATCCTCCCATGATTTGTTAAAGAGGGTAGTCAGTGGTGTCACTAGTTCTACCCTTAGTTGTTTTAGAATTCTGAGATGAATCCCATTAGGCCCCATTGCTTTGTCCACCTTCAGTTTTAAGAGTTCTTTCAGAACCCTTTCTTCTGTAAATGGGCTGGTATCAACTTCTGTATCCAGAGTGTTTCTACTGTTTGTTTTAGGTACCTCCTCCTCTTCCTTTGTAAATACTGAGCAAAAATATTTGTTTAGTATCTCTGCCTTTCACAGTCACCCTCTGCCCACCCTCTCTCCCTTTATTAAGCCTCACTATCCCTCCCTTGGTCTTCTTTGGCTCTGATGTACCTATAAAGGTTTTATCCCTTCTTAACTGAGTTGGCTATCTTTTCCTCGGTTTGGGCCTTTGCTGTTCTGACTGCCTTCCCAGCTTCCTTTTGCTTTAACTGATACAGTTCTCTATCCTGCTCCTTCTGTGATTCCTTGTACTTCCTGAATGCTTTCTTTTACTCTTGAATCTTCACTTGCACTTCCTTTGAGAACCATAGTGGTTTCTTACATCATTTCATTTTGTTTATTTGCTTCACACAAAGGCTTGTTACCTCTGTAATGGCAGTTTTTATTATTCCCCATTGTTCTTCCAACCCTCCTTCCTACCCATTTGCTAGTGCATTCCTTAGGCACTCACCCATTTTGGCAAAGTCAGCCCTCCTAAAGTCCAGTACTTTTGCCTTTGTATGGCTTGACTCTATTGCTGTGTTTATTGTGAACCATACTGTTCGATGGTCGCTAGTTCCCAGATGGCTATGCACTTCTACATCTGTGATCCTCTCTTTATCTCCATTTGAGAGAACCAGGTCTAAGATTGCTCCCTCTCGAGTGGGCTCCAATACTAGTTGTCTAAGGCATGCCCCCTGTAGGGCATCTAGAATAACCCCACTCTTCAAAGTGGCTTCTGCAACTGCACTCCAGTTAACATCTGGCATATTCAGATCACCCATCAGCAATATCTCCCCTTTTTCTGCCATTCTAAGTATACTTTCTATCATTTCCTTGTCCATTTCCTCCCCCTGAGAAGGGGGTCTGTATACAACCCCTGTGTGGATTGTGGTGCCATTGCCAGTCTCCAAATTTACCCACAGTGCTTCTTCTCCTCCCTGTTTACCCTTTTGTTCTGTGCTTTGATTCCTTCCCTCATGTAAAGAGCTACTCCTCCTCCTCTTTTAACCTCCCTGTCCCTCCTGTAGATAGTGTATCCTGGTATGTTTACGTCCCAGTCATGGTTTTGTGTGTACCATGTTTATGTGACTGCCGTAATATCCAGATGTTCCTCCTCCATCAAGGCCACTAATTCAGGAAGCTTGTTACTCAGACTACGGGCATTGGTACTCATTGCTCTCCATTTTTTGATGGCTTTACCTTCTGTTGCAGCATCCTCCACTGACCTTTCTACCTCAGCCTTTTTCTCATTTAGTACCCTATTTTGTAGGGAGAGGCTGGGATTTTCCTGCTGCTTATCAGTGCCTACCCTTAACTAGTTTAAAAGCTTGCCAATGAAGCATTTAAACCAATTGCTCAAAAGACTTGTTCCCTTCCTGGACAGATGCAGACCATCCTGCCAGTATAGGCTGGTGTCCCTCCAGGTGGAACCCCAGTCCCCAATGAAGCCAAACCCCTGTGCTCCACACCATTTTTTCAACCATTCATTAAACTGCATGGTGCAAAGTACCCTCGCCTCACTCATGCCATTGACAGGCAGCACCTCTGAGAAGGATACTGTGTGGGCTACTTGTCTTAGGCCCCTCCCCAACTCTACAAAGTCCTTCTGCACTGCTCTAATCTCATGATGAGCCAAGTCATTTGTCCCTAGGTGGACAATGACATCCAGCTCAGACTCCGGCAGCTGTTCTCATGATCCTGAGGATGCGCTCCTGTCGCCCAAGCCATGGGCACCAGGCAGGCACCTTACTTCAGTTTTCCTGCCCCCAGTTCTTTCCCCTAAAATTGAGTCCCCACTAGAGCTGCCTCCTTCCTTGTGGTGTCCTCTGCCTCCTTCCTGTGGGTCTCCTTGTGACAGTTGTCCCCAGTCTCCTCTGTGGGTGATCCATAGGGGAGCTATGCTCCCCAGAATGGTGTATGGATTGTGGAGGAACAACTGACTGGGTGTGCCTCTGTTCCACCATCCTCACCCTCCCTGAGCCCACTGTGGTTCAACTGCTGTGCTTTCTTCACAACCTCTGAGGTAGTGGTGGTGGCTCTGGTGCTCCCTGGATGGGGGAGGTTCCCTTCCTACTGTCCAGTGTGGCCTGGGGGAAGGTTCCCTTACTACTGTCCAGTGTGGCCTGAAGACGGGCAACTTCCTCCCTCAGGGCAGAGAGTTGTCTGCAAATAGGGCAGCATCTCAGCCTCCAGAAAGACTCCAGTAAGACTGCTGCCCACAGCCATTACATTGCACTACTCCCCACATGTTTATCTACTTTTTTTTTGTGTGTGTGTGATTGGTTTGTTATATAGAAATACATATATTGTTCAATGTGTATGCTTATATTGTCAGTGCAGTGTGCTAGAAAGGATATGACAGTGATAAGCACCTTGAACTCTTGAGGAAATTGTGTCAGAACCCCAGGTATAAAGGAACTATTTCCAGGGGTGGGTGAGGTGAGGTGAGGGGTGGGAAGGGGTTGGGCCAAAACTGTGCCCTCGCAAAACAATCAGCTAAAAGTTCTGACCCACCACTGCGATGAGTGCCTTCCTGTCAGCAAGATGCCCTACACAACAATTTGACAGAGAAAATATCCTGCTATTCAAACAGAGAAAAATCCAGACATCCAAGTCAGACACAGGTAAACCTCCCCAGCCCCAAAACAGCCTGGTGGGTTGTGTAAATCAATAATGCTTCCTGCACGATGAACCTAGTGAAGCTTCTATTTGTACTGTACCTTATTGTCAATGTACTAACTCTACCCATCAGAGTCTACCTCAGTTGTGAATTGTACTTCCTGCCTCCTGTAATCATTGCTTCCATAGTCAGGTACTGGCCTGAACCGACTTTGTTTGATGAAATCCTATGAACTCTGTACAACTCAGGAAAGTCTGTTGTTCATACCATATACGTGCAATTTTTCTGATTGTTTGTTCTTACTACCCATTATATGCAATGTTCATTGTAAACTCCTGGGTCATGCCTGAAATGAAGCATGTGTATGCCTACTGCACTCTACCCAGTAAACAAAATCTAACTAACTAAATAAATAAATATATGTAATGACCTTGAAAGTCCAACTAATAATAAAACTGAATGAATGAAAAGTGAGTACTGGCTAATTAGTGTAGGCAGGGCATTCTATAGCCCATCAACTGAGGCACTGAAATTCACATCTGCCCTTTCACCATGTATGTGGTGGCCTGAAATGGTATGGCATTTTTTTTCCACCTTGATAGCTACCCCACAGTTGGCTGAATGTCAATATCCATAGTTTTGGCAAGTTATTTGGCCTTTTCTGACATCAGTGGACCAGCTATGGGGATCCCCAAGTCCCACAAGGTGGTAAACCATTTTAACAGGGAATCCTACACTCGTGAATCTTTGCCATTCCCTTTGTGTTTTCTGTCCTTATTGCACCCCTGTCTACAGTCCTCAATGATCTGTTGTTTATTCTTTAAAATTCTGCACATACAGGAGACATCAATTTTGAACTTGGCAACAATGTCTTTCTGAGTCACTGCTGGGCTGTTGGACTTTTCTGTAAGTTTAAGCTTCTCTTCTACTGAAAGGACCTTACACTTGATCTTTTCCATTTTGAATGGCTTTTTTTTCAGAAGAGCTTTAAGGTGTGGTTTTAAGAACATAAAGCAAGTGAGTCACATATTGGTCTCTAAGCAGCTAATGAGACTGCTAATTGCTGCTAATGAACTTCTTGGTCATGGGTAATGAGGTACGAGGTGAGGTGACATCACTGACTGAGCACTTAAAGCAATGTTAACGATAGGGATGGTGACAGTTTTTTGTCCACACAACCGAAAATCACTGTACACAGAAACAGAATGTTTAAAATTATGAGCATAGCAGAAAAATTGGGACATCAGGTGCTGTGCAGACAATTGAAATGTGCATATATTTGAAGTGCACACAAGTGGAATGCACTATACTTTGTCTTGTTTATTTAACAAAAAACTCAGTAAAAATTATCTGCATACGGTGGCACTTTGCTGGCAAAGGTGCCACTAAGGGTAGTTCTGCCTGTCATAACCTATGAGAAGTGGTACTTCTGCTGGTGAAGTGCCATTAAGCATAGAGTTTGTCTGGAAAAATGGGCAGTTTACCAGGTAAAGAACACACAAAGTGTCACTTTGTGCTACATGAAGTCAGGAAACATTGCCTAGTTCTTCGTGAAGCAAAGTTTCCATACTTTACCCACTACTACCAGTGATAAATTTGGCAATGCACAATACTGCCAGTGCTCACCAGGCAGAAATGACTGGTGATGATGTCTCTCCAGATTAGCTGTGGCAGTGTCTCAGATCACAGACCCTTAGCCTGATTTTGGCATGCAACCTCACAGTTCACACTAGAGCACAGACTGTAGGTGGCTTTCCCTCACAAGATGTTTCTCTAAAGTCGATGCAGTCAATTCTTATTCTCTCTTAACATTAATCAGTCTTCTCCATCTCAGTTATGAAAGCACAAAACTTTCTCCAAAGTATCTGTATAGTTCATTCTGGCTCTACGGATGACAGATCTTGTCACATACCCACTACTGAGGGTCAGGTCCATTGAATTCACAGTGCCCACTCCTAAGTGCAATCCACGATGGTGTGGGAACAGGGATACCCTCCTCATGTCCTTTTAGAATGCTCATCAAGTTCACAACAGAACACCTGCCATGAGGACCCAGGGTGTCCCTCTAAACTCTGGATAAGGGCACAATACCAGTCGAGTCTTGTAGCCCATTATGACCCCTTCTTGGTTATTACACAAATGAGGAAGATCCAGACATCACACTCTCTTCAGGGTAGCAGTGTGCTCCTGATTTTGTCTTCTCCAATAAGACATGCAACAACCTGGTTCAAAATCCCTGCAGAATCTTCCTTGACACTTTGGTATTCTCCCTATCACTACCCAGATATCCCTTACTAACCCTTGTATGATTGGTTGCTTATGGAGGCACCTCTCAATAATAACAGTTTATTACAGATTATTTATAACTGTCCCACAACTCACACACAATTTAGAAATCTCACTCAGGCAGTTTTCTTAAAAACAAATGTTTTTACTAAAATACTTAAATAATAATCATACAGCTACAATTAAAAGATTTACTAATTTGGTCACAGAATAACAGAAATAAAAGTGAAACAATATACATGAAAAATGTACTTTAATTGTTATCTAAAGTCTGCCTTGACTCTGTTGTAAATTGAAGTCCAAAGAAAGTAAATGAAAGATTCGGAGTCCTTTGTACTGGCTGGCCTGGGTCTCAGAAGTGCTACTTCTTGTGTCAGGAGAAGAGTGTCCCTTGTAGATGTTCAGCAAAAATGAGAGACTTTGCTCTGTGTCAGCTCCTTAAATAGCTGGAGGAATCCTGAAAAATCTCTGTGTTGTCCTAAAAGGGTGGTCTTCTCTTTTAGGCAAGTAGATGTCACGCTTGCGCTTTCCCAAAATTGTCTTCTTAAGGTTCTGACATGATAACTTCCTGGCACATACAATAATCATGAGCATGACTTCAGAGTTAAAACTTTGATGTCTCAGTAAGCTTTGATGTCTCAGTATAACACCCTGTAAGATAATTCACAGTGTCCTGTCAAGAATGGCTATTTCCCAAAATCCGGTGTTAACACATCCTGGGCTGTGAAGTACATGGTTTATGACAGGTAAATGGATTTTGGCATATCTCTCTTAAGGGACCTGGAAATGCAGCCTTAGTTTCCTGGCAAATGGCTGACTTTGAGGTCAAAGGAAGGTCAAACATTTTTAAAAGACATCCAGCCTCTCTTTCCATGTACCCCTTGCACTAACACTGGCATTCTTTTTTTTTTTTGTTTGTTTTTTTACTTTGGAACACCTTGCCCCATTTATACCCCCTGTACTCCCTCAGTGCTCCACTCCTTTGAGTATTGCTCATGTCCCTCCGAGGTTCTGCTACCACTGAGTCAGTCCCCTAGAGTGCCCGGTTACTCCTTACCTCCTCCTCCTATTCAAGGATCACCTGCACAGCGGAGATCTTCCCGTGGGTTCTGGACCTGGATGGCTGTTTTTGGAGCGGCCATCATCTAGGCTCACTGAGGCTTTTTCTGCTTTTCTGTGGTTCCCAGACCCCCTCAGGATTCTGGCGCGAGAACGTACATCTAGAGAGGCGATGTGCTGATGCACGTCTTCTCCCAAGCACCTGACAGCATCCCCCCTCCCCAACTCCAGTGAACGGAGCCACCAGAACCCTGGAGAGCCCATGCTTCCACTAGCTCTCTTGGGATGCAGGTGCACAAGGCACCCCTGGGAACCCTTCCCAGAGGGAGGAGAGCATCCATTAGGATGTTCAATCCTCCCTCCCCCTGCCAACCTGCACCGACCCGAGTCCATTCCCAAACCCAGGTCACCAGTGCAGCGTGAGGTGTAGCGTTCAGCGCCTCAACCCTAAGCACCACTGGGCCGGCCCCAACACTGGCATTCTTGTGGCATGTATACATACACAAATGCTCATAAAAAATATATGTGA
The DNA here is from genome assembly GCA_016271365.2 of Neoceratodus forsteri. Classification (NCBI taxonomy): domain Eukaryota; kingdom Metazoa; phylum Chordata; order Ceratodontiformes; family Ceratodontidae; genus Neoceratodus; species Neoceratodus forsteri. Next base: position 1,066,195,027 of record CM057454.1, on the reverse strand, counting down.
CAGAATTATATCTGCAGATATTGACTGGCAGTTGGCTAGTTCACCACAGATCTGTCTCTCAGCTCAGTCCCATGTAGACTGCTGCTCAAAACATTTCACCTTCCCCTCAAGATTACAGACCCATAGTTGGTCAGTCCTTCTGTCAGTCACAGGAGGAGGGTGATGCAGTTTCACTTGATGTCCAGTAGGTGGTTAAGTCAAGAGGTGAATTAATAATGTCTGCTAGTATCCCATGAGCCCTTCTTGCACTACAGAAAGCATCCACCAGCTTAACTGGCTGTTCTAAGTGCCCTCTGACCCTGTTGTCATGCTGAGGTCAGGGACAAAACAGATGGTGGAGGCCATGATTTCGTGGGATATTTGCTCTAAAAGCCTTTATTTACAGCCATCAGTTGTGTAAGTGTACAGCGGCACAAGGGTCAAGTTCTGTTAAGGTGGTGGTCAGTGCATCTGGTGTGTAGACATGCCCACTCTCATTGGTGGTAACAAAAGTACTGTGCAGCAGCAAAGCTACACATTCTTAAAGGCATTGGTTGTGTTGAAGGTGCTGTTACTCCCCACGCTGGTCTCCTGGCCATATTCCAAGTCCCTCATCACCAAAAAAGAGTAAAAGCAAGGTGATGAAGCAGATTGGCAGACAGATTGTGTAATGCCTAAGGTAATCTCCACACTTTTATGGGGGAGTGGTGAGGTTACATAGGTCAGGTGATTTTCTTGGAGACTGGATATGTGCCCTTTTGTATGCCAAAATCTTTCAGAGATTGTCATATTACAAGTACAAAAAAATCAAAATCAGTATATTAAAATCAGCTGCATTTTCATTATTTTCAGAGTTGGGAGAGGAGGCATCTGTGATCCAGCTGGTTGTCAAAAAAACAGATTTATATCTTATTTTCTGAAGGAAAACATGGAGGAGTAAAATATCTCCTTAGCAGCCTGTTTGTGTGTTTACAATGTCAACATGTTGCATATGGGAAATTGCTAAATGAACAGTGCTTTTATATCCCTCGGAGTCACAGAAACCTCTCCTTTTCTTTAACAGTCAAGATACCTTTTTTCAGATACAAAGATTTATTTCTCCAATCAGATCTAACAATACTTTAGGACTTCAGCTTTTTAATTATAACATAAAACAGAACTATACAAAGCCCACAAAAGTAATATAACTAAAAGTAAGTTAATTTAAAGGTACAACAGTCAGCACAAAGGGCCCACACTGTAGTTTGGGGCTGGCTCCAATGTGCACCATACCTCCCAACCTCTCAACATTAAAAATCATAGTACTGGCCTTCAAAAACCATAGCAAAGGGATGGAATGTGTAGCACTTTCTTATTTTAAAATATAATTTGTCTACAGATAGTGGACCCCATATAGTTAGTGATAAGAAATGTTTCTATCAACTTAGTTCAATGATTTAATAGTTTGTGTGTCCAGAAATAGTTCTAGCATTATGAGGAACATCAGTAAACCTATGTGGAGCAAACATTCATTTAAGTGTGAAAATCATAGTGCTATGCAAAATTCATAGCAGTTGAGAGGTATGCTGTGCACTTTGTTGACAATAACATTTTGTGCACTTTTTGTGGTAATATGTTTTTATTAGACTAGCTGAAGAATTTTTACATGAGCTTTTGAGACCTCTCAGGTCTCTTCCTTAGATGCAGAGAAAAATAAACAGAATCCAGTGCACAACCCAACCCCAATGGCAAATCTGAGAAGTAAAACATTTAAACAGCATAAATTGGCTATTTTCTTACTTTTAACTCCATGAAAAGGGTTCTCTTAGTTTTCAGATTGGAATTCCAATGTGAGCAAGGCAAACCACCACATGACAAGGTGGAACCCCATGGTTTGGTTCTAACTATGAAATGCCTCACAGTGGATACTCTTAAATAGAGCCCATTGTCTAAATTGGCTTGTTTAAAGTGCTTCCACCTAGGTAATTTTACAGGTGATCAAAGTGAGCATGCTAAAAGAAATTCCACAAGCTCCCAAACTCTTAAAACAATCCAAAATTAGCACGCTCTAACCTTTGCATTGCTCACAAAATTCAATTCACATTTCTGCTCAGGGGTGCTACTGGTTTGTGGCATGTAACAAACAAACCTTTTGTGGCAATACCTTTTTATTATACTAACTGATTAATTTTATGCAAGCTTTTGAGACCTCCCAGGTCCCCTCATCAGGTGCAGAGAAAAATAACCAGCATTTCAGACATACCTAGAAACTATCCCTTTTCTTTTCTGTATTTTCCCAATTTTTCACATGCTGTCCTAAGGTCCCAAGCAGCCTTCAGTTAGTTATGACTATACAGCATGCCTTGGAACATGTCACTGTACTAAAACAAAGGCTTTATACAGCTTCCGGGCTTAGATGCATATTGACGTCTGACATAATGCAACCCATGTTAGCAACCAATCAGGTGTAGAAATAGAAAGGTCATGGGGTTGTGGACTCATGCTGACATGCTAAATTAATTGTCATGCTAAATTTAAAAAAAAAAGAAACCAAAAGTTTTATCAGCTGTCCTGTCTATCAGCTGCCCCTCCCCCACCCTCTCCATGAGTACTTTACACTTAATGTCAGGCCCACCTCAGGTCTGTCTCCACAACATAAAAGGAGATGGCCTTCAGGGATAAGCCCATCTCTTCCTGTCTTATCATCCAATGACACTTCTATAGTGCTGGTGTAATGTTGTAGCCTGAGTCAGGGACCATGATGTGCCAAGAGGACAAGCGAGAGAAGGAGAGACTGCTCACCTCAACCCAAACAGAGAGTGGAATGCAGCAGCACCTCATCATCTCTCTAGAGACCATCCTGACCTCTGCTTTCTACTGAATGACTAGAGCCAGCACCAGCTTCACTTTTAGTTAAAACTAAAAGAGCTGCTATAAATCACTATTGCTGGAGCTGACTAGAAGCAACTGACAGGGCAAAGCAGCTTAAGAAAAGCACCTGGAAAATTGACCCAGGCAGTGACCCCTTTACAGCACCATGTGGCAACAACTTTAACCGAGGTGAGCAAAGTCAGGCCAGCTGACTGTCTGCATCTGATCATTGTTATTATTTTTCTTCTTACTAATGCTTTAAAGTAAATTCCTTTAAGTAAGTTTTTAACCTTGCTGCTGCTGCTACCTGCTATGCTCTCTTGCTCATTCTTTTTCCTGTTGAACTTGTGACAGACTAGACAGTGTATTATGTTCATCATACATGGCAATTCTTTATTTGGTTTTTGGTTTATTCAGTCACATACAGTTCATGCCTTAAAAAGCCTGTACAGTATTCTACTGATGACTCTGTAAGGCATACATTAGGGAGTCAGTAGATACACTGCTGTAAGTTTGCACAGTGTTACTCTTAGGACAAGTTGTGCTGTTAAAAATACAAGTAAATTTGTTTTATTATGAAATATAGATTGCCAACACAGAAACCATTTGTTGTGTGCACTGTTTTGGTTAGTTTACTGTATACCTCAATTTGCATGAGTGTTTTTTGGAGTTGGTGGTGAACTACAGATCAGCTTAAAACTGGCACAGCATAGAGGTGCACTACGCTAGTTATGCTACTACAGGTTAATGTATTTTATCAATTTGTTTTACTTAGGGGGCTCTAGACTCTTTTTTCTTTTCTTTCTCTATATGTACCATTGTATATAGTTGTAATTGTTAAGTATAATTACTCTGGCTGGCCTGCCGGTGTAGTGGAAGTGCTTCTGTCTGTGGTGCTGAGGACCAGGATTCACGAGAGGACCTTGGACATTGGTGGGACAGCTGGAGTGGAGGAGGCTGATAATCCTAGTGACTGCTCACCTTCTCCGTAGAGGGAGAGAACTTGGTAGCCAGTGCCTACTGACCCCTAGCATTGGCAGGGGGGTGGTGGCAGTCCGGGACCATACTGGGAGCCTGTTGGGGTGGGAACAGGTGGACCTCTATAGGTCAGGTGTGGGAGCATGCCCAATCATGAGCTGAGGTCATTACAAGACTGAACCTGAATGGACAGGTGGGGGGTACACATATGGGAATTGCCCCTCTGTCCAAGCTTCATGATGCCTATATCCTGGCATGTGCCAGGACATAGCCAATATGGGGGGAGGGGGTGGATCTCCTCCCCTCAGCAGTGTCTGAGGGCCAAAAATACAAGCAAAAAAGAAGTATAATTACTCTACGTTAGAAACTACATTGTATTACCTAACAGTCTAAACTACTGTTTCAGATAATTTTATATCCAAGGGAATTCCTGGGTCAGGAATATTATTGATGTATGTGCAGTATATGACTTATTTCAGTTTATCTCAATACAATTTTTAAAAGAATACACATGAAATAGAAAGGTAAATTGCTAAAAATAGTTTCCAAAGACTGATGCCATGTGTCACATTGTGTTCTTTACTGCATTATAAAATACTCAAAATGTCTATCAATTGCATGCATTTAAATAGATAAAAGGATTCTGGTGCTGCGCTACACATCAAGTAAAAAATGGTGTCCCTGATTTTGAACATTTGTACCTGATGTAAATGGGCTATGTCCCTTATTTGGGGCCTGGCAGGTTGAGAGGTATGATTTCAGAATATATACAGGACTTTGTGGGTCTCAGATTGCTTATCAAAGGGAAAGTGTAAAGGAAGCAATGTAATACAGTACATGTGACTGCCAGGTAATAGACTTCATGTAAATAGAAGGTAAGACATCACACAAGCAAATGGTGAGCTACATTGAAGGGATACCATAACAAAAGGATCAATGGCTAAACAAACAGTTCCCTTAAGTACGCAACATGTGTAATACTGCCGGTTCAGAAAATTAATTAAGCAGTGTCTGCATATATGGCTCCTTTATGTCAATTATGTCGCACCAACAGAGGAAGATTTAAAAAAAATAAAATACATTCTAAATGGTATCATAAATTCTACATGGTAAAGCCAAGAGCTGCAGTGGAAACTGTAAAAACTCAGTTTGGGATCTGGTAAGGTGTGAAGAAGCCCACATTTTATTCAGTCAAAGTACATCTGTTTAAAAAAAAAACCTCATGAGTTTTGTTTCCCAGAGAAGCCCTGTATGAATGTATTTGAGGTTTCCTGTCTAAACTGATGCTTTAAGATCCTTCACAAAGTGGTTGTTCTGGAAGAAGTGCTTGGCCACTGGTGCTTGGTTCTTTGAATGTTTGATAGTGGATCTGTGACCATTCATGCATGTATGGAGTGTTTGTCCATTTCACTTACAGTACATACCACCCATGTGGAAATGTTTGCATCTCTCTCCTCGCTGCATAGCTGCTCCTCTCTTAAGGAGTTGATGTTAGGGCTACAAGTGACTAAATCAATAGTTTTGGACTTCTTTTTTTTCAATTTAAAGATTATTAAAGTTTTTCGTTTACAGAGAATAGATCTTTAACATAACAGACAAGTATAGTATTACAAGTATGGAAAATACATGATCTATCCTCTCCCACTTATTCCTCCCCTCCCCCCTCTCCCAGAACTCCCCCCCAACCACCCTGCACAGAGTACTATGACAAAGTCATAACATACATGGGAGATGTACCTCAAACAACAGGTTACAAGGAGTTTAAGGATTGCAATGGGCCCCAGATACTGTTAGATTTCTTAGATCTATTGTGAAGACTAGCGATAGATCTCTCTGTTCTCAAATTAGCCAAAAACTCCTGCAGCCATTCTGTGTAGGAGATATCTAGATTATCTTTCCAATGCTTTAATGCTAGCTTTTTCACAGATGAAGAGATCATAGCTATATGATATTTATGAGCAAGAACTGCAATAGAAGAGAAATCCTCCAATATACATATGTCTGGCGAAAATAATTCAGTCAAACCCAGGAGAGGATCTGCTCTGTCTTTGATCAAGGCCCACAATGGGGCTATTTACAGGGGAGGTCCAAAAAATGTGGAGGAGATTGCCTTCATCTCGTAGACATTGAGTACATGTAGGGGAAGGTATGCATCCCAATTTAGCAAGTTTTTGAGGGGAATAGTAAAGATTATGCAGTATATGAAACTGCATGAGTCTAAGTCTGTCCTGGGAAAGGAATTTGTGACAATTTTGCCATAACATGGACCAGTTAAGGGTTCTATCGGGAAAGAGAGGGGACCAGTAAGTAGAGGTACCAAAACTCTCAGGCAAATCCAGTCGAACAGGGAACTATATATATTAGACACTGCTTGAGGATGGCCTGCCAAGGGACTTATGTCTGTGAGGAAAGAGATTTTCGGAGGTTGCGGTGAGGTGACTCCAATAGCCTTAATCAGAAGGTGACATAACTGAAAAACCTGAAAGATCTGAGTATTAGAGATATCTTCTTTGCATATAATGTTTGGAGAGGAAAGCCAATGCCCTGTTTCTGACATGAAATAAGAGAGTTGACAGTTTTCAAGCTGGGAGAGCCGTCCACTGGGGAGTGGTTTACCCTTTATCTTGACATTGGGATTCTGCCTCAGATTTTGAGTAAGATCACTGGTATGCTTATATTTTAAAAAGGAGCACAACTGAGTATGCACTCTGACAGATGTAGCAATCGGGAGAATTTCTAGTTGAGTGGGCAGAGAGTTCAGTTTGGTGAACAGCAGAGTAGAAGGGAAAAGACCCTGTTGCTTAATCAGGGATATCTCTATGTGGAGCCAGACTGGGTAACAGGAGAAAGGGTCCTGAACCAGATCGGAAGTCAACTATCTCAAATATTTATTAGCGTGACTTGCCCAGTAATAGAGACCTATGTGAGGTAATCTAAGTCCACCTTTTAATTTGGGGGCTGCCAATTTATGAAAGGCTAGTCTTGTTTTTTTACTGACCCAAATGAAATCAGTGATAAGGCTATGGATTTTTCTAAACCATATTAAAGGAAGCCAAATATTTAATAGGTTAAGGGGTAGAAGAGGCGTGGAAAAACATTAATTTCAACTAGGTTAATTCTGCCCCAAAGTGAGATGGGTAGGAGGGACCACCTTTTCAGGTCTTGGCTAATCACTTCAAGAAAGGAATCGAGGTTTAGTTGTGGAGAAGGGCTGTACTCCTTGTAAGAACAATGCCTAGATAATGCAAAGTGTCAGACTTCCATGTAAGTTCCAAGGTCTGAAATGTCAGATTTTGAGATTCTGTAATTGAGAGGAAAAACTACCGTCTTTTCCACATTTAACTTGTAATTAGATATTTTACTAAATTCCTCAATAATCCTGAGCATTGGTGGAACAGAGTCCACCGGGTGTGAAAGTTGAAGAAGTAAATCATCTGCATAAGTGGAAACTGTGATTAGTTGGTTTTGAATAGTGATACCTTGGACTTCCTAAGAATCTGTCAATCTGCGTATCAGAGGTTCTAAATATAAATTAAAAAGGAGGGGGGATAAGGGACAGCCCTGCCTCATTCCAGAGTACAGGGGAAACTGTCCTGATATTACTCCATTGCTAGATATCCGGGCAGTGGGGGATTTATACTGGGGCCCAATCCAATTCTGAAACTCCTGAGGAAGCCAAAAACGTTTAAATTGTGCAATAAATAACCCCAGTTAACCCTAGCAAAGGCCTTCTTGGCATCCAGGGACACCAAGGCCACAGGGCAATTGTCATCCCTGGAGGCCGAGAAGACATGGAACAATGTACATAAATGGTCTAATGAAGACCTTCCCTTCATGAAGCCAACCTGTTCCAGTCCTATAAGGAGTGGGAGAACTTTATTTATTCGATCAGCCAAAATCTTGGCTAGGATTTTAATATCCTGGTTTAGGAGTGAGATTGGTCTGTAGCTAGACACTAATTCCAGACTTTTATCTGGTTTGAGAAGAAGCACAATCAGTGCCTCAGACAGGGATATAGCTAGAGACCCGTGAAATTGTTTTTAATTTTTATAATTTTTATTTTTATTTTTCTGGAATTTCTTGTTATTTCTTTTTATTCACTAAAAATTTAGTTTTATTTCTTGTTATCATATTTACATTCATAACCTACATCAAAATGACCTTACACACACTAGAAATCACATTTCTGGTATACTACATTGTATTAAGCAGCATTATGCTATGGTCTTGCAAGGTTTTGTGACGAAACAATTCTGTTGTTGCTTCCTTGTGGACTGTCTCTGTGGTAACAACAGAGCCTAAATAACAACTGCTGCAAGCATTTATTTAGATTTTGTCCCCAAAAAGCATTTTTTTCACTTTATTCATGTTTTTTTATTTTACTCCTGTTGTATGCTAAATTTCTTGTTATTTCTTGTTATACCTTGAATTTCTTGTTATTTCTTTTTATACCTTCATTTCTTGTTATTTCTTATTTAAGAAAAACACGGGTCTGTAGATATATCTACATCAGCACTGGAAAGTATGTGCTGAAAAAGGGGTAATAGGGCCGGGGTTAATTGTTTTATAAATAGTTTGTAAAAGTTGGGAGAAAAAACATCTGGTCCAGGAGTCTTATCAGAAGGAAGGTCTTTGATAACTCTTTTCAATTCCGCCTGAGAGATGGGAGTAGTCAAAAGGGTTTTTTGGTCTATCAGAAGGGGAGAGCATGTGTGAGTCTGATACATATATGTCCAGCTCTGGTTCTGTCGGGGGATTCTTCATGGGGCTATACAAATGGGTGTAGTAGGAGGTAAATTCTTTAACAATTTCAGATGGAATTGTTTTTATAGTGTTGTCATCCAATGAGCGAACAGAGGCTATCAGATGGGAAGAGTCCTGCTGTTTAACTCTAAGGGCTAGCATACGGCCAGGCTTTTTACCTTGGTCAGTGTTTGAAGCCTTAGTTTTCAGGATTGCAAATTCTGGTCTCTCACTCAGCAATTCAAGATAGGAATTCTTCAGTTTTACTAAGTCCAACCTGACGTGCTCAGGGGATTGAGGTGAGAGTTTAGATTCTAGCACCCAAATGTGAGACAAAAGAGTGAGAAATTGATTATCTCGCTGTTTTTCCTTTAGGAAGCTAAACTAATTAGTAGTCCTTGCAAGAATACTGTCAAGGCACACCAAACCATTTCAGGTTTGCTTGGGGGGGGGCAGTTAACCGAAAGGAAAACAGTGATTTGTTCTGATATGTAAGAGACTGTCTTGGGATCCTTTAGTAATTGGTTGTTAACTTTCCATCGCCCCCCAATTTTGGGGAGAGAAGAGAAAGAGAGCAGGCATAAAACCAGGGCATGGTCAGAGGGGGGACCTGGTTGGATTGAGGAGTCAAGGACTCCTGGGATAAGGGATTGAGAAATAAGCAAATAGTCGATACGTGAAGAGGTGCCATGCACCGGGGAAATGAAAGTGTACTCTCTGTCAGATGGATGAAGGACTCTCCAGATGTCTGGTCAAACAGATCCCAGAGTGCTTTTTGAGCTGGTGAAACGCCTTTACGAGAAGAACCAGACCTATCCATAGATGGATCAAAGACTAAATTTAGATCCCCATCTAAAATTATTGGGATGGACAAAAAAGGTATCAGTTCATGCAGAAGTCATGTAAAATTCAGGGGAATCAATATTGGGACCGTACAGACTACCCAGAAGGATATTGGAGGTGTGGAGCTTCCACATACCAAAAGAAATCTGCCCTGTGGATCACATTTGGATTGCATCTGGGTGAATGGGAGGGACTTATTTACTAAAATCAGAACTCCACAGCTCTGAGAGATTCCTGCTGTGGAATAAACCTGTCCTATTTGTTGTCTTCTCAGTTGGAATGCTTCAATATCCAGCAAATGGGATTCTTGTATAAACAAAATATCTGATTTTAAAAGCCCTAGATGTTTCAGGATTTTATATTGCTTTAATTTTTGCCTGGCACCCTTTTCATTCCAAGTTGTAATCCTTATATCCCTATCCATTTTCCTAAAATGAGAAAAGCAGTAAGTTTTCTGTCGGTCCAAGAAAAAACAAAAAGGGTAAATGTAGTAGTATTACAAGGTCAGTCTCTGTGCTGTCCACCCTCTCCACCCCATCCCCATTCTCCCCGTAGCCCAATACAAAGAAATATTTAAACAAGGCAGTAAAGCTAACCCTCCTCCCCTGAATACCCATTCCACCCACCATTCCCCTACTGATATGGCCCATGAAAAACAGTTCACCAATCCCAGTCCATCCCCCCCAGCTGCCCATCCATTCACAGATAAATTGAACCTCGCGAACCTAGAATTAACATCCACATAATTACAGTCCTTAATTAAACCTAAAACTATAACTACAGTATTAACTGTAATAACTGTTACATTCCTAGTACCATTCCAGCAGAGGAACAACAATTATTAAGAACCTTCGACCCCTGGCAAAATAGCTGGACTAGAAAGGGGGGGTATGCCATTGGGGAATAAGGGTTAGCATAAACAAAGGAGTATGCATTAAAACCTGATAATGCAATGTGTCCAGCTGCATAATAAAATAAAACAGAGAAGGTCACATCTCCCCTTTTTTAAAGATGTGTTCCTGATAATAATCCAGCTGGAAAAACAACAGAAACAAATGACCTTCATCATTTAACATTATTAACCCAAATAATGGCATGATATGTCCAGCTGCACTGAAAAAAAAATAAAATAAAAAAGGGTTGCATCTCCCCTTTGAAAAGAAACTCTAGGTGGGTTACCAACAAGCAAAAAGATTCAAGGAGGCTCGCATGAAAAACCTGCAAGCCCAAGGCACAAAAAAATTAAAACTGTAGCAGGAAGTATTCCTACTGCAGCTGAAAAAAGGAAAAAAATTAATTAAAGTCAAAGAGTAAGCAGATATAGCCATACTAGGAAACCAAGTCCTGCTCTCCGATTTCCATAGGAAGAGAAACGTAGAGAGATCTGAGCTTATAACAACAGTCCACTGCACCCTCTTGTGGACAAAGGCTATTATTGCAACCATCGCTTAGGATCCCAATGCAGCACGATTATGCGAATGTTGGAAAAAGAGTTTGCATGCTGTATCAGGGAGAGGGGGTGAATGCAGTCTTTTTACATTGCTGGCATTACAAGGAGTAAAAAATCAAGTTCTGTAATTGGATTGTGGCCAAGGTGAAGAATAAGAAAGTTATTTTTCTTCTTTCACGCCCTTCCCTGTTGGGACCAAAAGAAATTGCTGCTAACGCTTTAGAAGGCACATTCTGATTTCTTCTTTCATAAGGAAGTTTTGCAATCATGGCAAAACAAGAGAGAAAATAGAGATTTTGACTAAATATTCCCTCAGAGATGCTTTAGACCAGTATACAGCCACAAAGCCTTCACAGGTCACAGAACAGATCAGGGAAGGATACCTTGAGACCTGCTGTTGCTGTTTCCAGATCCTCGTAGGTAGACCAGGTGCCTGAAATAAGGACTTGCAATGTCCGGGTACCCCATTCTGAATTTAACCCCACAGCTATTAACTTGGTCACCAGCTGGTGGAAAGTTGCCTTTCTTTGCCTCATGGAGAGCGGGAGGTCTTGCGCAACCCTGATCTTTGTACCTTCCCATTTTATTTCATGGCTGTCTCTAACTTTAGAAATAAAATGCTGGCGTTCCTGATAATTTAGAAACCGGAGGATAAAGGTGTGTGTGTGTGTGGGGGGGTGCTCCTGGAGCTGGATGAAGGGTATGGTGGGCTCTTTCTATTACAGACTTAGAGCCAAAAGGGGATGGTCTGGCTCCTTTTTTGACAAACTTCTGGGCGAAGACAGTTGAATCATGCCCAAGGCCACTGTTTTTCGGTTTTTACCAGAAAATCGGGTAAAATTCCGGAATTAGGGCTGCCTGAAAACCGGTTAAAACGAAGATTTCATGGAATATGGCATTTTCTATCAGATCAGTAAATCTATAAAAAAGTCTGTTTTTCCTTTAATTCCTTCCTGTACTATTTTCAGTTTGCTTTATTTAATGCTCTGTATATTAAGCCTTCTTTAATTCTGATTATTTATGCACATACTAAAAGAATGATAACAGAATCCCGGTAAAATCCGGAAATTAGAGTAACAATCACCGGTGAAATTCCGGAATCTTAAGTCTTGAAAACGGAATTTAATTGTTTTAATCACCGTAAATCAGTGGCCTTGATCATGCCCTTCCTCTTTCTCTGGTAGTCCAATTAACGCAGCATTGTTATGACGGCTACGATCCTCCAAATGTTTGACTTTGTTCTCCAACTTGGTAAGCTGCTGGTGGGCTGCAACCAGATCCGAGTCCATTTTAACTTGTTTCCTCTCAGTGGAATGGATACAGACTTCATTATCAGAGGTCCGGGTAGAGACAGCCTCTAAGGCTTGAGCAAGTGATTTAATTTCATCTGTGATTTGTCTCAGTTCTGATTGGAATGGCTTGAACTCCTCCAAGAAATGAGCCAATGTAAGGGGTTCCATTTCAGGGTTAGAGAAGGGCAATTCCTGTGAGCTTGCAGCAGATGTGGCCTTTGACTTCTTGGGAGCCTTCTCGGGCATGGAAGGTGGGGTATGTTTAGGCAACAATTTTTTCATTTCAACCTCCATGAATCCACTCCAGAAAGCAAATGGAGAAGGTGACGGTAATCAGGTACCAGTACAAATCTACACCACTGGAAAGACTGAGGTTTTAAGGGTTTTTGAATTAAATAAGTAGTCGAGTGGCTGGAGCTAACTCGGGAGACTGTTAGCTGGTGCTTTGCATCGCATGACTCTAGTTTTGTACTTCTAAGAAGTAGGGCTGTACGAACCTCTAAAAGTTCTACTTCGCAAACTTTCTGAGTAGAACCAAAAAAGTTCTACCTAGTTCTACCAGGTAGAACCCAGTAGAATCAGGTTCTACAACGTAGAACTGGGTTCTACCATTTATAACCAAGTTCTACCTAGTAAAACCAGGTTCTACTAAGTAAAACTAGGTTCTACATGGTATAACAAGGGTCTATAAAATATAATGCAAACAAAGAAACATTTAACTTGGTTCTACTTAATTAAAAAATCCACAAAAGTATTGTTTCATGTTTTGGAAATACATGTAGTACAGTAGGAATGGTATATACTGTTAATTATTGCAAAGCTTTGGAGCATAGGATTCAGTCTTGGTGCTCGAAAACTTTGCAAAACTTACCATTCTTAAAGTTAGAATCTTAGTACTACCTGTATAGTCCCAAACATGCAAAAGAAAATAGGTGGATTTAATTGTTTTTTATAGTTAAGTAGAACCAGGTAGAATGTAGTCATATATTGTAGAACCACTTGGTTACCCAGTAGATGCTATAAAATAGTGTTGAAACAGATTTAGCGAGCAATAAAGGTCAGGGATGATATATGACTCATATATTATCCATGACAACTTTAGCTTTTTACAACTTACAAGCAGCCAAAAGGGATAACCCCCTGAGCTACACCCTGTTAAAATAATTTTAAATCTTTCCCCACTGTTAGATCCAGATACTAAATAGATCCCAGTTCAAAATGATGGGTGCCTGTGGTACCTATAGCCTCAGTTGCTTTAGTACCAAATAAGTACATGGACAAAAGTTTAAAGTAGAAAATGTATTTAGTTCACACAATGTGGTAAAGAAAAAAGGCCACACTGCCCCAATGCTTCTGCACCTTTACTTCCTCAGTGCCCCCCGAGGAAGACATGGTGCTGAAGCGCTGGGGCAGTGTGACATTTTGCTTTACCACATTGTGTGGATTAAATTATTTTTCTATTTTAAACTTCTGTCTGTGTAGTTATTAGTTTGGGGCTTTATGTTATTCTGAGTAACTGTCAATATTAGTAATACATTACCCTCCCTTGTTTTCTCCTTTCCCTCTAGTACACTCTCCTGCCCTGATCCCTATACCTCCCATAGGTAACTATGTCAATATTACTTCATTTGTCCCACCCTCCCAAACACCTGTCCCTTCCTCATCCTTACTCAGAATAATTGAAAAACCCATAACAGTATACCATCTGCAAATTGACTTTATGATGCCATGTGCATGGTTTGGTGTCTAACAATGGAGGGTAAATTGTATTTGTAAGAGGGAGAGTCCCAGGGGGTTTGGAGGACTTGGAGTTTCAGACTGGGGCTAGGGTGAGATCAGGGATATTTTTTTTTATTGTCATGATAGTCAATTAGTGCAGTACGTGGGAACAGCATTTTCTAAAATCTGTTTTTTTTATTTTCATTTTACAGGTTATGATGAAACCAGTTTCTGTCTGGTGAATGGTTCCTTCAGATCAAAACATTGGATGTCATTGGGTGCAGCACTGAAATTGGGAATGCATTGTAAAGTTGACATTTTACAGCAAAAAAAATGTTTAATTAAATTCCCATCTGGAACTGAACCAGAAGAACCGTTATTTATTATTTATTTATTTTATTAATGTTTTTGTTTATTAACAGCCTAAGAAGTATTCATTGAGTGTGTATTTTATAGTAAAAATCCAATAAAACAAATGGATGAATAGCTGTGTGACAATGTTAGTCATTTCTAGTTATTTTAGCTGAACTGCCATATGAAGTGGTCCTTAAGTTTCTGGTGCTAGTCTGATTGGGCCTTAGTGGTACATGAGAACCAGCAGTGGCTGTTTGTTTCTGAAATTATTGATACTTGAGGAAGAGGATGAGCAGGAGACAGGGGGACCCACCAGGGGAGGAAAGACAGCTGGAAAGGCTAATGGCTAGTAGTGGCAACAGAATCCTTCACCATCATTATTGTCATCATCAGCGTGGCCTGATGCCATCTGTGTGCTGTAAACCTGCATAAATTTGGGACAGTATATGTTTTTGAATTGAGGCAGGTTCATTTTTAAAAAAGTGAGCCTCTCTACATTCTTCATGGAAAAACATGGGGCCCGATTTTAGCAGTGTGGTGCAAGTTACCGCTGAACGCAACTTGCGCCACCCGCAAATGCGACATTGACCCTGTGCCCTATTCTAGAAGGGGCAGGGTCTCTGCAGCAAAGTCCTGTGACTTGCGACATGTGGCTAGGTACACTGCAAAGAGGGCTTACCTGGCCAGCATGTCACAAACCACAGCCACAGGTCGCAAGTGCACCCCCCACTCAGCAAGCCACAACAGCCACCCCGCAGGGCTACCCACACCCCCTGCCCCCCCAGGCCTCCAGAAATTGCCCCACAGGGCTGGCCACAACATCTGTCCCCCAAAACATCCTCACAGTGCCCCACAGGGCTGGCCACACCAACTGGCCCCCAAAACATCCTCTCAGTGCCCCGCAGGGCTGGCCACACCAACTGGCCCCCAAAACATCCTCTCAGTGCCCCACAGGGCTGACCACACCAACCAATCCCCAAAACATCTCCACAGTGCCCCACAGGGCTGGCCACACCAACTGGCCCCCAAAACAGCCAAAGGAATGTCCCGCAGGGTGGTGCAGTCAACCCCCACCCATGCCCCACCCCGAGTCACCCGGGCCACAAATGCGGCAATTACCTTGACATGCCCTGTAGTCTATTGGCCTTCACCCAGCTTTGGTAGCACACTAGCACCCCCACCTCATCCCCAGCCGGCTGACTGAACAGCCTACCTCTCACCACCACGGCCAGCGACTGACAGAGTTCAGTATGAGTGCGTACTGAAAAGAAGCACTCAGAAATTAATTTCTGAGCAGGTCTTTACAGTACACGCTCATACTGAACTCAGTCGGTGGCTGGCCATGGTGGTGAGAGGTGGGCTGTGCCAGTCACCGGTTGGGGACAGGTGAGGGGGTGCTGGGTGGGTTGACATGGCTGGGTGGGGGGCCACTGGACTACCAAGGCATGTCAGGGTAATTGCTGCATTTGCAGTGGGTGACTTGGGAGCCGGGCACTAGTGGGGAGTTGACTGTGCCACCCTGCGAGGCATTTTAATGGGTGTTTCGGGGGCCAGTTGGTGTGGTCAGCCCTGTGGGGCACTTACTGTATGGGGGCTGTACAGTAGGGGGATGGGGCAGGATCATGGAACCAGTCCAGTACTAATTGTGCGGTGCCCATTGGGGCAACAACAGGGGCGGTCTGGGTATGGGGGGGAACATGGACCGGGTTCTACAGAACCCTTGGAGGAGGTATGCAAGTTTCACCAGCTAAATGCAGGTGTAGCTTATGATGCCAGTTTTCATCTGGGGGTTCTTGTAGAATCCCGACATTGGGGTCTTTGTTGCTGCCCTTCTGGAATGGAGTGCAGCAGCTGCCATAAACCCCCTAGCACCATGTCGCAGGGGGTTTATGGTGGAACTGCCGGCGTAACAGCTGTTCAGCGCAAGTGGCCTGCGACATGTCACAGGCCACTTTGTAGAATAGTGCAAGTCGCAACTGCTGGCTTAAGTTGCTACTTGCGCCATTCTACTTGGTGCAAGTGCTTTTATGCCAGGTGTAACTTTACTAGAATCTGGCCCATGTTCTTTTGTCATTCACTATTGCCCCAGCAGCACTTAAAATTCTCTTTGAATATGTGCCGGCAGGTGGGCAACTGAGGTATTCAATTGTGATCTTAGTTAAAGAAGGCCAGATCAATTTTTTCTGTTGCCAATAAAGCAATGGTTCTTCACCTACAGTGAGATGTACACTCTCCTGTATATAATCCTTAACCATTTCTGCAGTAGGGACTTCTGGTGCCACGATAGCCGGCTGAGTCTTCCCAGCTGTCTTTATTAGACGAAAGTCTGACATCATGTATCACAGTGGTTTATTCTCTTGTGGTATAGCAGCAGTTCTGGTTTGTGTTTGATGGCCCATAACATCAGTAATGGTGGCACCAGCAGAAGAAGCAACAGCAGATTGTGCTCCCTCCCTCTCCACCAGATTTTGTTCAGAATTTTAATGTTGCCAGAAGGGCACTGATGAAAGTACTACTTTTCTCAACTATACATGCTGACACTTTCTCAATTAACAGTTTATGATAGTGTTACAGGTCTTTAAAGTCAAGTGGTTTGAAGAATGCCTCAATTATATCCTTAAACCGAGGGTCCAGAAGTGTGGCCAAAATGTAATGTTCTGGCTTTGCACATATTTACAATGCACTTGTCAGCCAGGAAGGTTTGAATCATTTTTTCAACAAGTGATGCAGCATTGATGTTATCATTGTCTAAGAACTGTGACTCGAGATGCTGCAGTCTCACCCTAATCAGTGAAATTAAGGGTAGGATCTGACTTAGTCCAGCACCATCAGAGCTCACCACTCGGGGTAGCCTCCTCAAAGGATTTAAGGATACAACATAGATTCTCCATCAGATGCCACTGATTGGTTCAGATATTCACATCTACTTTCCCAATGCCATGTTGGACTGCATATTGATGGATGGATTTCTGCTATTCAAGCATTCCCTGCATCATATAGTGGAATTCCACTGGGTTGGAACTTCCTGTATCATCTGGTGGAGAGGGAGGCTGTTTTCAATCTGAATCTGCTGCAACAACTTTTGGGCTTTCACTGAATGGCTAAAGTGGGTGCATACAGTGCGGGCAACTGCAATCAAGTTCTGAACATTTTGTTCCTCACTGATAAAGTCTTTTACCACCAAGTTAATAGTGTGTGTAAAGCATAGTACATGTTTAAACTTACCAAGTCTTACTGCTTTCACAATATTTGAAGCATTGTCAGACACTATAAACCTTGGTTGCAATGACTTTGGAGTCAGCCACTCAGCAGACCTTTCTTCAAGGCCCTCCAGAAGATGTTCCACTTTGTGGTCTTTTTCAAAACCATAAATATATAAAGCTGCCTGCCTTCAAACTATGGAAGTCCTTTGCTTCTTGCTGCTGCTGCTGCCACCAGTGCCACTACATGATGATAATGATGAGAAGGAGGGAGGAAAGTTTACTCAATGACCAGTCATAGCCATATAGTCAGTCATTTAACCACTGCTCCACATATCTCTCGTGACATGAACCTTTATGCCCACTGAACCTTTCAGAGCATTAGACACACTTTTCCGAATAGTGTCATACAAATCTGGAGTGGCAACACTGGAGAAACAGGTCCAGCTGGGGACCTGATACTTTGGCACAGCGATTTCTATGAGTGCTTTAAAACCTGGGTTAGTTACAAATGAGAATGGGAGCAAGTCAGTGGCTATCATCTCCCCAATTGCCTTTGTCAATTGCCTTGCCTCAGGCCTGTTGTGCTTATATTTCTGTTACCACTCAAAGTAGTTTTTCAAAGAAATTTGATGCCCACTATGCTTGCTGCTATCACCTCATTTTCTGGGCTGCTTCCCTTGACCTTACCACCATGGGGGGGGTGGATGTTGTGGCCGTGGATGGTATATGATTCCGGATGAGCTGTGGTGGTGTACTCAGAGGGGTAAAGAAATGAGAAATTGAGGATGCTGTGCTTTGACTGGAAAGAAGACTTTCATCATCCTCCACCTCTGCATCAGTAACTTCATCACCTAGGTAAACATCCATTACCTCATCCTCCTCAGCTGAGTGCCGAAGTGCAACAACTTCTGTGTGCGCCTTTTTGCTTTTTGATACTGATAAATGTGAGACTTGTTCATATGTCTTATCATTGTTGATGTTCCCAGTTGAGTACCCACTTTACCTCAACTTAATTTTGTTTTGCATAATTTGCAAACCACATGGCTACCAGATGACTTATCTTGTGTGAAAAAATCCCACAAAATGGATTTCACAGATATTGTTGCACTGCTGCATATTGGGAGGATAGGTTCATTACTACCACTGCCACCACCACAGCCACTACTACTTCCACTATCTCTTAGAGGTCTTTCCATGCCCATCTGCATATAATTTTGAAGATGCACAACCTCTCTGACTGGTTGAACTGCATCTCTTTCTTCCCCTCGTGAAGCCTGTCCATCTTCTGTCCTCTGTTGCTCCTCAGCATGTGTGGGTGTCTGACTTTCCAAGTTATGCTCCACTATCATTAATGTTTTTTTAGCACCACAGCCATCCTTCTGAGAACTCTTTTTTGTTCTTTTTCTGCCCCTGTATTCCTCCTCTTCATCCCACTCCCCAGAGCTACTGCTACTTGACATACTGACTGCTGCCTTATCTACTACAAACTCAGGATCTGTTCCACTGATTTCCCCCTCACTCTTATCGGTCTTCTCATCATTATCATCATCCATCACTCTGCTTACTAAAACTGGCTGCTGCACTATTATGGCCCTTGTGCTCATCCTCTGAATACCACGGTGGGTTACACCTGCAATGTCCTGAGTTTTCTGTACTGTTGTTACTGTTGCCTGGATTGCCTGAGAAGTGCTGCTGTTTTTTTTTACCACTCATGGCTACATCGAGTCAAGTACTTTTAGTAAGACACAGGGAAATGTACTCCCAAACAGGAAAATACGGCGCTGCTGGCTGCATCGAGGCAAATACTTTAAGTAATAAGACACAGGGATATTTTCTCCCTAACAGGTAAATAACAGCACTGCTTTGCCGTGTCGAGTCAAGTGCTTTAAGTGATAAGACACTAGGGGCCAGATATTCAAAACTATACTCTGGGGCGAAAGTAACACTGCCTGGCAGGCAAACGTAGCTCGGAGCAAAAAGCAAGCTATATTCAAAAGGAATAGCCTGGAGCAAAACCAGCTGAATATAGCAAGCAAAGGAAGCTGGACAAACAGGGCCAGGATTTCAGGGCAAAAATAGCCCAGGAATAAGAAAGCACTGAATATAGCAACAGGAAAGTGTACACTGCCACTGCAGCCCATTAGTTCCTGAAGAAAGCCTGTGTTGCAGGTTGAGAGCAATGTGTGTGATTGTACAGAGATGTCTCACATCTACAGCAAACAACAATGTAAGCCACATGCTGCAGAACTGTGCTATGCTGATGTGAGGTTTGCCCATGCTAACCTGATTACACAGTGCTAACACATTAACCCGGTGCAAGCTAGTTAGCCCGGGGCAAATGGGAACTATATTCAAAGCTCCTATGTAAATGAGCCTACTTAGGTAATCTGTAGGCAAACAGGTTCATTTGCATCTCCTTAACTGCTGCTTAGCATACGTTACCATGCAGTTTGCCCGGTGCTACTGCATGGAGCACACAGCGCCACCTATTGGTCATAATGGTAGTACAGGCTGGATGCAGCAGGCCAAGGCATGCCCACAGCATCCTCTGTTGGTCGGCAGGGAAGTACAGGCTGGAAGCAGCAGGAACTGTGTGCTGGTAGGCACAAACAGAGCAGACATCCTTCCCATGCAGCACTGCAAGCTGTACAACACAAGGTACATATATATATATATATATATATATATATATATATATATATATATATATATATATATATAGAGAGAGAGAGAGAGAGACAGGGAGAGAGTTATAACTATGTGATACATAGCTAGATACACAATTGATACATGCACACACACAAACACTCACATATATATATATATATATAGAGAGAGAGAGAGAGAGAGAGAGAGAGGGATAGTCACACACATGTCCACTGGCCATATGTGCCCTTGTAGATGCCCCCCCTAACAATATAGGCACTCCACAGCAGGTATTGGTGGAGCACAGTGGGGGAACCCATGAATGCATGTGACAAGCATAAAGCACATCTGGTGGGGGTGGGAGGACGTATGCTGTAGGTTATGTAGGGCATGCAGCATATCCATTCACTAGGTACCTAAGCAGACTGACAGGGCCAGGCTGTCCTCCCTGCCATCACGGTCCCTGTTGCCATGTGTGCCTGTTGCACACCCTGGTAGTCTAGTGGTCCCCCCACCCCCAGCATTTTTTCTGACCCCTGTTTCATATAAAATATAGTATTTATCCTGAAGGTCTAGTGGTTCACCCACCCCAGCACATTTCCTGACCCCTGTTTCATGTAAATTATAGTATTTATCCTGGTAGTCTAGTGGTTTCCCTCATCCCCCAGCACGTATCCTGACCACTGGTCCCCATAGAATATCTTAATTTCCCTGGTAGTCTAGCGGTTCCCCCCACCCCCAGCATGTTTCCTGACCCCTGTTCCCCATAGAATATCTTAATTTCCCTGGTAGTCTAGTGGTTCCCCACACCCTCTTCCGAACGTATCCTGACCCCGGTCTCCGTAGACACCACCCATGTTCCTGGTAGTCCAGTGGTACCCCCACCCAGCAGCGCCGCCCCAGCACATCCACCCACCTGCCATGAATCAAGCCGGTGACTGGCTCAACCCTCCTCACACCACCATGGTCAGCCACCAACTGAGGAATGAATGAGCTATACTGCATTCATTACATGGGTGGTGTCTAAGGGGACCGGGGTCAGGATACGTTCGGGAGGGTGGGGGGAACCACTAGACTACCAGGGAGATAAGGCTTTTCTATGGGGCAAGGGGGTCGGGATTCTTGCTGGGAGGGTACCACCGCTATTAGCACTGCATTAAAAGCAGCTTTTTTTGGCGGTAACTAGCGCAGCGCTACAGGTTGCTCTAATGCCTGTAGCATGGCGCAATGCTTTTGAATATGCTGGTGCAGTGGCATTCGTGGCCCCTCCCCATGTCCCTCCCCTGTATACATTATGGTTTAGCCTTGGTGCTAAAACCTAGCACCGGTGCTAACTGTACATTTTAATATTGCTGTCGGGTGCAAGGTCGGTGCTAGTCCAGCACAATGACTTTTTGCCCGGTGCTGAGCTCTGAATATCTGGTCCAGGGATATTTTTTCCCTAACAGGTAAATGCAGCACTGCTTGCTGCGTCGAGTCAAGTACTCTTTAAGTAGTAAGACACAGGGATATTTTCTCCCTAACAGATAAATACAGCACTGCTTGCTGCCGAGTCAAGTACTTTAAGTAGTAGGGCATAGGGATATTTCTCCCTTACAAGTAAATAACAGCAATGCTTGCTGCGTCTAGTCAAGTACTTTAAGTAGTAAGGCACAGGGATATTTCTCCCTAACAGGTAAATAGCAGCACTGCTTGCTGCGTCGAGTCAAGTACTTTAAGCAGTAAGACACAGGGATATTTTCTCCCTAACAGGTAAATACAGTACTGCTTGCTGTGTCGAGTCAAGTACTTTAAATAGTAAGACACAGGGATATTTCTCCCTAACAGGTAAATAACAGAACTGCTTGCTGCATCGAGTCAAGTACTTTAAGTAGTAAGATACAGGGATATTTTCTCCATAACAGGTAAATAAAAGCACTGCTTGCTCTGTTGAGTCAAGTACTTTAAGTAATAAGACACACGGATATTTTCTCCCTAACAGGTAAATACAGCACTACTGGCTGTGTCAATGGGATATTTACTTCCAAGCTGGTCAGTACAGCACTGCTGATGCTGGATGTGTCAAGTTTGAACTTTGAAAACACAGTGAAGTTGTTTCCCAGATAGCAAAGCAGTGCACTAGTAGGACTGGAATATAAAATTGAAACAAAGGGGGAAATTGTATAACCAGGAAAGGCATACATCACTAATCTGAGGCTGAGATTGTTATTTTTATTCCCTTTTGTGACCAGGTAGGGAGCACAAGGATATTGAGAGTGACTTGATCATGGGGGTCACAGAGTATGAAAGAGGGAACTGATGGGATTCCTTCAAACTCAGCTCTCCAGGTTTGTTTGCCATGCACTTGAATTGAAGCTCAGTGCTCTCAACTACTGTACTTCTCTGATATATTTGGATTTTTTTTTTACTTTGACTTTTGTCCTACAGTCAGTACACACTGCAGACTAGAGAATTACAGAGAGAGATATTTTATTTATTTTTAACACCACCGACCTGAGTCAGTCAGCTCAGAGTCAGCATGCAAGCATCAGCAACACTGAGTGACTGCACAGTAACAGCAGTATGTCTCTCTCTCTCTCTCACTCTCTCTCATGGTGGTCTTTCTTCGGAGCCTGCTCTGTATTTAGTTTCACTCCCCTGCAGTGACTAGCACAAATAAATGTTTTTTATATACTTTCAGTTTTGTCTTTTTTTTCTTGTTTTGCACAGTGCAGCATTCTTTCTGTATAACATTGTGCTACTAAGTACTGTGCCCTGCCTAAGTAAACATTTTTTTTTGACAGCCCCAAAAACACTACAACAAAAATAAATGCTTTTTTCTTTTGCGATTTTTTATGCAATCTGATTGAAGATATTTTTAGACAGTCCACTAGGTAGTAGGTATTTTGTTTCTGCTCTATACGGATCATCCACCAGCACAGACAACTTTCTCCGATGCTGTCTCTAACACACTATGTCAGAATGCACAGCAAGCAGTTAACTGGCAGCATTCCATGTGTTTCTCGACCTGCTGCACCAATCGTCACTGGTATTGCTGCCTATGCGGTGGGAGAGACAGAGACAGATCACCCTTCGTCTAATGATGGAGAGTGGTGACACTGAGGGACAAGGGTGACTGATGTGCTGCTGGTGATGGTCCCATGACTCTCCCTCTTCTGCACCACATCATGTAAAGGGACCTGGAGATGAGGGAGCATGCACAGAAGCCACAGATGGCAAGGTAAAAAAAGTGTTTTTTTACAGTTACAGGAGCGAACCTTGTAAACCAAAGTTTACATTTTAAAGAAAATGTTTGTACTTAGCGGACAATTGTGAACATGGGGAGTTTGCATATTTTATGCCCAAGAGTGAATCAAACTTGTAGCCCTACTAAGAAGCATTGTACTACTACAATACACTACGAGTGCTATTTTTGGTGGTTTTCTTGAAATTTTATGGGATCGTCGAAACCAGAAGTGCACCTTAAGTGCACTTCTGGTTTGTGAAGTATATCTCCAGATGCCAGTGTGAGCTTCAGCTTAAAGTTTGGTGTGGTAATGCAAGGTTTCTCCTGAATTGTTTGCTGGGGACAAGAAACCTTTTTATTATTTTAAAATCTGTATCTATCAAAAACAAAGAAAACTACCCTGATCCTCTATCTACCAGACTCTCCTGTTTAGAGCTGAGCATCAGGAGACAGTTTTGGATTCTCTCACCACTGCATACTGTAGCTGGTCCTGCATTTAGGGGTGATTAAAGCACTACCAGTGTCTTTTTGGACTTCTAAGAAGCATTATTCACTAAAGCACATCAATAGTGCTTTTTTCATTATTTTTATTGCACTTTGCAGTGATCACCAAAAACTGGATATACACCTTAAATACACTTCTGGTTTGCTGGAGTTTATTTCCAGATGCCAGTACAAGGGTTGAGGAGCACTGGCAGAGGTGACACAGGCAGAGGCATGTGTCTGCCTGTGTCAGACAGTGAAGGCCAGGTGACCAGGAAATACTGCTAAGGTACTAAATCTTATTGTTATTGCATCTCTGTAATAAACTGAGAAAAATGACTGATTTCCTTAGATATGGAACAATATGGATTTAATAAAAGGGATAAGGGAGTGTACTATGGCAAGTGCAGGAACCTAAATGTATGTTCTTCAACATTATTCAATTAAATAGATATATACTCTTGCACAAACTGTACTAAAATGTCTAACCTGGAAAACAACATTCAAAAGTTAAAGAAAGAACTAAATAATATGATTAAACTACAGAATACAGAGTCTTTTGTGGAAAATATGACTGACCAGATTGAACCAAATTGTGGTGTGATACAAAGGGGGGGCGATAAATGAAAGCTGCTAATGGAGGGGATAAAGCATCATTACTGGTGATAACATGAACCATGTTAGAAGGTCTAAGAGGGGAAGGGAGAAAGAGAGTGATGACCAAGATGAAGAATAGGATTGAATAAAGGTTGAACCAATAAAAACAAGCAAGAAAGGAAGAAGGGCTAATATGCTTTCCTCCCAGGGATCTGTACATTGCGGCTTACCTCTATACCATAGGTTTTCTCCTTTTGAAAATGTAATACCTATAAATGAAAGTATACATAAATACACACATACCCCACTCTACAAATAACACTGAATCAAGTAACCCTTCAGCAATATTAAACAAAAATAGCAGTAAGTGACTCCTTTATCAAGTATACTGACCACATTACATGTAATGGTAATAAAGAGTAGACCATAGTGTCTTGTTTTCCTGGAGCATGGATGAGAGACATAAATAATCTTGCTGGGATGCTGAAAAGGTTGAAATTTGCAACACAACCATAGCAATTCTTGTGAGTACAAATGAAATAGAGAGAAAACCATTACAGCTTATAAAGCAGGATTTTGTGGATGTTGGTAATAAACTAGAAAGGACAAAGTGCAAACTTACAATTTCTGAGTTGCTTCCAGCCCCACGAGGCCCAAAGGAAAAAGAGCATGAAATTATAGAACTAAATAAGTGATTGCACAAATGGCCCTATTGAGAACATTTCTTTTTTCCTAAAAAATCAGGATTATTTTAGTGGAAAAGTTCAAACACATTATACACAGGGAAAGACTACTTCTCACTAAGGAAGTAGCAAAATTGCTAGCTAGGAGGTTAGACAGAATCATTAGTTGTACTTTAAACTAAAACCTAGGGGTGTTGGGAAAACAGTCCATAAGCAAAGAGACAAGGCAAATTGAGGGAAGAACATTACTCACAAATAAAAAAAATTGGGAGGATTACATGAGTTGTTAATAAATGCATGCAGCCTAGTTAATAAAATGGATGAGCTTAAAATGAAAGCAGATGTAATTAAGCCAGCTATAATATCAGTTACAGAGACGTGGTGGAATACTAGTGTATATTCATGTTTAAATTTGTCCTGTAAATGTTCAGCTGTGGTATCTAGAAAGTTGATTTTTTTACTGGGAGTACTCCATAGTCAGATTGATTGAGGGATAAACATTATTGAAGGCTCTGTGGAACTCATGTAGTTTGCCCTCACTCTCTGTCCATATAAAAATATGCCATCAATAAAACAGTAGTACATCAATGTTTTTTCTCTCCCTGCATTTGGTTTACTCACTGTTTATTGTAGTATAGTAGATTTCATTGGACTAATTTTGCTTAGTTCTAGGCAGACATCTTCTTTTACTGCAAATCCCTGAATCCCCATTCAGCTGACATCAGAGCAGTAGAAAATAGTGGGTGATTAAATAGCCTGCAGTGCATGTTAGAGGTCTTATACTCTCCAGTCACATTTTTTTCCAGGTCTGCTTTTCTCCAAGGGCTAAGTACAGTCCTCTGTGACTGTACATAGCCTATGGAAGACAGTGGGACCTGCAAACAAAAGATCAGAGCTTAAATAAACTCTAACATGCACTGCAGGCTGTTGAATCTTTTCAGTGCTGTTTACTGCCTGATTTCATCTGCAGGGGATTCTGGGACTTGTAGTAACAGAAGATGGCAGCCAACAACTAAGCAAAATTAATGTGACACAATACTATACTACAGCAAACGGTACTGTAAGTAAACCAAAATGTTTTGCACACAATGTGCATATTGAGACCAGCCCCACACTTGAGTGTGGGGGGGGGGCCTTGGTGGTGACTGTTTCCCTTTAAGAAGGTTACCCCACCTCTAACCATCTTAGAGCTCACCTCTTTTTGGATACAAAACATGAAAAAGGTCCCATTGTACAGATGGCTGACTTCTAAGTAGAGTTCCTTATATTTAAGTACATTTTATTACAATTTTTACAACAGGAACCCAAGGCAGGACATATTATACAAAAGGCATTATAGAGTTTCATAATATCACCTTCATGTGTTTAGCTTTTGCGTACATGTGAACTGTATTTACATTTCTTTGGCTTCTTCTGCAGCCATTTATAGTGGCAGAATGGGGAGAAGACACCTCCGATTTTTGAAAGGTAGTGCCAAATTTTTCTGAGGCTGGGGTAGTCCTCTTACTTGGTCTGAAGCTACCTCAGGGCTCAGCTGTTTCTTGCTTATACCTGGCTTGAGAAAATAACATATCTATTGGGCTCAAACTCCAGTGCCAGCCCATGAATTGTGTATGGCCCATGATTCCACTTTTCCACTCATTCTGTCTCCCTGCTGGC
The DNA here is from genome assembly GCA_016271365.2 of Neoceratodus forsteri. NCBI lineage: Eukaryota > Metazoa > Chordata > Ceratodontiformes > Ceratodontidae > Neoceratodus > Neoceratodus forsteri. Next base: position 1,066,168,322 of record CM057454.1, on the reverse strand, counting down.
CACTGAGGTCTTGCAGTCCAGAGGAGGAAGAAGGGTTTGGTTAAATACATAAACTCCCTTGTTGGAGTCAAGCCACAGACAGGAGCGCCAACATTTAAAATAAACTTCTCCCTGCTGCTGTAGATGTGGCTAGCGGGAGGCAGGATTTTGTCTCAGGGCTCAGTGCTTCCCTTGCTGGCCTCAGAGATTCTTTATGGCTGACTAGATGCCAGCTTAGAGCAGATGGTTCCTTGCACTTTCTTCCCCACCACCTGAAGATCTACATTGGTGTCAGTGGAGTGGGGATCAAAAAATACAAACAGAGCTCTTTTTTCCCCAGAGCTGAGGGGCTCTCTCAATTGTTTCCTTTTGTTTTATTTTTGGGCTCCATGAAAGGAACCTAAACAACTTCCACAGCTCTAGTGCCCACTGCCCAATGTGCTGCAGTCAGCATTGGCAGTTTTTTTGGCAGACTGGATTGGCCAAGTGGCTTTTATCTGTCATCAGATTTTATGTTTCTATAGAGAGAGAGAGAGATCACACTTTTGCTTTCCTTTGCAGACTCTGAGGAGTGGAATAAGGCACTGCAGAGTCCTAATGGGCAGAGAGAGGGTTGCCCAAGATTTGTTGTCTGCTGAGTACATCTGCAGTCAGGCACTAGCAGAACAACTAAAGTCCATAAAGGACCTCAGACTGGGAAGTTTGTACTTCTCTGCTCATCTCCCAACACACAGTCCAGCTATGGCCCAGTCTGGGAAAAAGTCCCAGTTCCATCTGAGCAGGACGAAGACAAAATGAGCACAGTGAAAAAGGGTGCAACAAAAAGAGAGCCTGCCAAAAAGGTGACAAGCAAAAAGTAGGAAGGGACCAAATGTTGCCACAAAGCATGATTCCTAAAATACAGCACTGCATATAATGTCATGCATTCATGTTGCAGGGAGCTCTACCCCCCCGCGCCCCCAAGATTACTATAACAAAAACTCCATGTCGGGGCACATCGGAGAGTGGGAGGCAGAGAGATGCCCTCACCACATCATGCCCACAAGTCCATGTGCCCACTTAAAGTGCACCCACATTACAGCATCCTTGTTCCTGTGTCCTTTTGATGGGACACCAGGGAAAAGAGGGGTTTCTAAATGCCCCATTTATGGGCAGTGTAATTATTCCTGGACACCTGAGATTGTCAGAGTCAGTGGGATGAAGAGGAAGCACTCTTGGGCACTCCATTCAGCCACAGGAGTAGGCTCAATTTGTTGCCCAAGGAGCATGCTTTCTATGTATCAGATCTAATTGCTCCCCAAAAAAACAGGACATGAAGAGTTGGTTTCTACCAAGGGATAGCAGTCAATTTTAGATACATAAACATACAGTGTCTGTCCCTTATGGCTCCATTCATTTAAATAAAGGATGTGAGGGCATCTATGATGAATTAATTGTTTCCTAGCAGGGCGATCTTTATTTGTCATTTGATGTCCCAGTAGTTACTGTAGGTCTTCCCACAATAGCCCTCCTACCAGACACAAATCCATGGGGTCTGAAGGCTCACGAGGCACACCAAACCTTCATGGGGGGGGGAGGCAGAAAAAGAAAGATAACACCTCCAAATGGCCAGTCAAATGGTGAAAAAAAGAGAAAAGCAGGAGCCACAGAAAACAGCATAGGTAAAATATAGTAAATATGTTTTCATCTATTCATTTATTTACTGGACATCCAAATTAAGCACCATGGTGGTGCTGCTTTAAACTAATCTCTTTTATCACAAGGAACAGAGTCCTTACTGTCACCCATTTCTGCCCTGGCTCTACCCGATGGTATGCTCACTTTATTTATTTATTTATTTTTGTTTGTTAATATTTGTTGATGGGAGAGGAGGGCTAGAAAATACTGACTATTGTCTGCCTCATCTGGGGGGCAGGGGTGCAGATGCAAACCAACTGAAACTGAACCAATTTAAGCTGTTAGCAATATTTTAGTGAATGGATGAAATCTGGTCAAGACACAGGGATATCTCCCTACTTTTCTGAGTAGTGCCATGGGATATTTAACATCTACTTGAACAACCACCGGAAGAGGTGAATAGAACCTCCAGGATCTACTGCCCCAGATGAGTAATAAGTCTTGTGAGCCTTCAGACCCCTGAAATGAAGATCTGGCAGGATGACTGATGTGAGGTGACTGACCTAATGGGAGACAATTCACCATAGGTGCCCTAGCATCTTTTATTAAAATGAATGCCACTATAAGGGACATATCTGTTTATGTATCTAAAATTGTATACTAGCTCTTAGGAGAGAGCAGCTCCTTGGGTCCTAAGTTATTTTGGAGATATCTGCTCTGCTAATTGCCCTGTGTAATGGCAGAAGTAGTAGTATAAGAGATTGATTTCATTTTATTATATGATATTTGTTTGTGTAAGGGTTATGTTCAGATAGCTGGTGTTACCACCTGAACATCCTGTTATGCCCTAAACTACCCCTTATCTATGATGAGTCACCTGTTGACCATACTACAATAAAAAGCAAGGCTGTTTACAGTGATTGCAATGCAGAACATGTTTTTGCTGTCAAAAAAACATTATTTTATAGAAATTACCACTTGAATATTTCTAAAGACAGCCTTGATATTTAAAGCATGTAAATGTGCCAGTCGTAACTTGAAACAAAACAACGTCTAACCACAAAGTGTCAACTCGCATAGAAAAAGAAGTGAACTCTGTCTAGGTAAAAGTAACAGATGGTACAGTAATCCAAATACTTTTGTGTGGGGAGTAGATGAGTTAAAACATTAGATGACTTTAATGAATATAATTACTGCACAGGGTGAGCTGTAAATGCACTTCATAAATGTATGATCAAAACTAAAACATAGAAATAATATACAGGGGTTAATATAGACATTGGGACTGTGGACTGTGTATTTGAATTGTTACATTTGATGATTTCTAGAAAATTTTGTTTTACGTAAACTTCATTGGAATGGTATAAGTGCAGAGGAGGGTGGTATGGAAACTTACATTCACTAGCTACTTACTTTTTCTTTTTTTTATATTCTATTTCTCCTCCTTCACCCACCCCAAAGCTGTGCTTCTTCGGGAGACTCCTACATGCCCCCCCCATGACTGGCCTACCAGAATCCCTGGAGGTTTCTCCATGGAGCTGTGGCTATACCCCCCCAGACAGGTACGGGGAGGGTACCAGTGCCCCAACATCTTCGAGTTTCGTTGGGTCCCCCAGTGGTCAGTCAGACCTTTGCAATTAGGGCTGGCCCTGGAGCTCCATCTACCTGTGCTCAGGTGGTGCTTTTTCCAGCTTTCTTGTTGTGCGGTGTGTGCCCTGACATCAAGGCGTTACACACTGATGTCCACCACACAGTTCCCCATTGGTCTGTCCTGCCAGCTTGCTGTACCTCGGGCCTCCACCTAGGATCAGACAAGCCACAGATCTTATCCATCCCTCCCTCCCTTCCCCTAGAAGAAGGTGAGCAGTCCCTGGGACACTCAAGTCTTCTTCCCCGGCCTGCCCTCCAGTGACCCGAGTCCACTCCCAAACCTGGATTGCCAGTGTCATGAGTGGAAATCCAACTGCTGCGCCGATGGGCCAGCTAGCTGTTTGATTTTTTAACTAAAGAAAGTTTTGGAATGCCCGGGAAAATTCCCCAGAAAATATTTAACCAGATGGTAAGAAAAAGACAAAGAGTGAGTGAGTGAGTGAGTGAGTGAGTGAGTGAGTGAGTGAGTGAGTGAGTACAGCAGTACTGAGGGTGAATCCATGATGGTTCAAACATAACACCTCCTAAGGTTAGTAGTAGCTTGCCCTTCCTCCCCATTGCTTCACTGAATGGACTGGCCATCTTGGAATGTGTTCCTCCAGTCTGGGATGGGAGTACCTCTCTTGACAAGTTTTTTCCTCTCTCCCTTTAACATGGGATAACTGAACATGCATATTATACTTTATTAGGCACAACTATGTGAATGTACTATTGCATATTGCATCACTTTACTACATCCCTGACCATTACCAACTCTGTTAAGCCCACCTGATAGGCTAATAATGCACATGTGACCAGAGGTTTCACACCCTGATCCACCTAGTCTCCCAAACTTCATGCATGATCTCAGTTTTCTCATGTGCATCACCTAGGCTACACATAATGCACCTGACTTCCACTACTAAGGTCATCAATCTAGATAACAAACTGAAAAGAAATGGAAATTAGCTATGATGTTTGGATTCAGTTGGTGACCTCTGAGTCTGTACTTCATTACTTCATTAGTCAATTAGATCTTTTTTTCCAATTCTGTTTTTAATGCTGTGCTGGCAGGCAGGGATGTACCCCTTATCAAACCCAATGAACAGCCCACCGAGCAGCCCTCACCAGCAGCCCAGATTGGAGGCACTGTAACTTACCCACTATGGCATAGCTCCTGAAGGAGAGACCAAGATCAACCCAAGTTTCCATCTGTGATGTAGGCTGGCGGTGTCATTTAGGCTGAGGAAGGGGAGCATCACTGTGCAGCTGCAGCTCAGGGTGGTCACTTTCCTGGTTTCACCCAGCCCCCCAGTGATGTCGACATGCAATGATGTTAGCATGTGGGCATGCATGCTCCAGCAAGGTATGCCACCCTAACAGCAGCACTTCTATGGTGACATGCGTCGATATTGACAACAGCGCCATGACACCATAGAAGTGACACTAGATGGGGGCAACCACTTACCCTGACCTGTACCCCCTTCCCAAATTAACTCTGACCTGCAGTTAGAATCCTTTAGTTTGGGGGGTATGGGGGGGTGAAGCCCTCCACATGGGGGGTTTGGGGACGAAGCCCCCTGATGTACAAAATAGATCCAAACTGTGTGGCTCCATGCTGACTTCAACTTGTGGATGACATGGAGCTCGTTGCTGTAATACTGGTCACAATATTTTTGTCCTGCTGGTATGGTAGAGCCCCCCGATACATGCCCAACAGACATCCACCACTTCCTTCTCCCTTACAGAGTGGTCCCAGCCTGATGTACACTGAGCAACTGCTGGGTGTCACTCAAGCCCTGAGTGCAAACAACCTGTCCCTCCTGAGATGGAGAGCTGTCTGTGGGATGCTCATCCGACCTCCCTCACAGCTAGTGCTCTAGGCTCACTCCTGAACCCAGGTCATCAGCATTACAATTTTGGTAGTGCTACCACTGTATTGAAGGGCCAGCTTACTCAGTCAGATCTGAGATTTTTTTTCAACTTTTTTCTGTTGTCCAACTGGGATCCCATGCAGGGTGGTTCCCTTGGGGACTCTCTGCATTATAAATCATAGCTAACTGCACTAATGATATAACATTGTTGCACATCTCAGTAATATAGTACATGATTGCTTTTAAGATATATTCATTCCAAAAACTTGATTAATACACCAGTTAGAATTAAACTGGAAAAACTAGGGAAATGTGGTGTTAGGGTTTGCAACCCTAACTCTACACCCTTGCCCTTCAAGCAGCAAAAGGAAAAAAACATTATGGTTTAGCTGTCCTGAGTCTTGGAAAATCAGGCCTAGGGTCTTCCATGGGGCTAGCAACCCTAACACTCCCCCAATTCCATCAGAAAATAATCTCAGATGTGCAGACTATATGAGATTGGGGTGAGTGTTATGGTTGATAACCCTTAGGAAGATCCCATACCTGATTGCCAAGACTCAGGACTGCCCAAATCATATTTTTGTTTTTCTGCTTGCTGCTTGAAGTGGGGTGTGTGTTAGGATTGGAAACTCTAACACCACATTTCCCAAGTTTTGTCAGTTAAATCCTAACTGGTGCATTAATAAGGTTTTTTGCAATTAATTTCCTTACTTTCTGAGATAGAATCATATCATCACTCATGTATGTCACTTCATGACCTGCACAAACACATCCATGTGATCATGGAAGTGCAGGGCCATCTGGGCCCAGTGCTTCAGTGCCTCCATTTCCAAACAAGCAATTTATGTGCTTCCTTGTATATTTTTCTTTGTAGGGATGGACCATTTTCATTTCCTATTTCTTAGGGGCTTAGTGTTGTAGTAGTCATTACCACTTTTGTTTCGTATATATATATATATATATATATATATATATATATATATATATACTGTATATATATATATATATATATAGTCTGTTAACTCCAAAGACTGACAGAGGTACAGCTTGTTAAAGTTGCATGTTATTCAAAGGGAATAGCAATTTGTTTTAACCTTGTCATGCTTTTTTATGTGGCCCCTTAATTCGTTTGGGGGATGTTATGTATTAGTGCTGTAGTGCTCATTAAGATATTTATTTTGGTATACAGATTGTCCCCTAACTCCAAACAGTCATGGAGTTATGGCTTGTTAAAGTTGAAATGTAGGGAAAAAAATAAGTCCAAATTCTTTTTTCATATAAAGGAATCTTTTTTCTTGAGGTTGTGTCGTTCATAAAAAAAAGATTGCTTCATACAAAAAAAGAATGTGAAACAACTAAGTCCAAATTCTTTTTTCATATGAAGGGAACTTTTTTCCTGAGGTTGTATCATTCATATGAAAAATATTCCTTCATATCTTTTTACCTAAATGAGGAAAGAGATTTGGGGATTAACATATCAAATGACTTAAAGTTTAGACAGCACTGCAGTGAAATAGTTAAAAAGCAGGTAACATACTTAACTGCATTAGTAGGCACATTAAGAGCAAAAGTAGAGAGGTACTGGTTCCACTGTATGGGTCCTTGTGAGATCACATATGGAATATTGTGCCCAGTTTTGGTCACCAGGCTACAATAAAGATATAGGAGCACTGGGAAGGATTCAGAGGAGAGAAACCAGAATGATAAAGGAAGTACATAATAAAGAATATCAGGATAGGTTATCAGTACTGGGGATGTATACATTGGAATTTCATAGATTGAGAGGTGACATGTGCCTGGTCTTCAAAGTACTTACAAATGAAGGACTGTGGGAGAAATTGGGACTTAGACTTAGAGACCAGCAGTACCAGTCTAGCGCACACCCCTTTCAGTTGGTAACAGAAAGATGTAGAACAAAGAAGAGAAAACACTAATTTAGTGTTAGGGTGGCATCAGTGTAGAATGGTCTTCTGCTAGAGGTGGTGGCAAGTGGAAGTATGCAAACTTTCAAATCAAATCTAGATACATATCTGATTACTAACAACATACAGGGGTATAAATAGATTAAAACTAGTGAGCAATATGGACAATATGTCTCCTTGCTCTGGAATACCTATGATACCTATGATATCAAACAAGAATGTGAAAAAAAAAACACTAAGTCCAAATTCCTTTGTCATATGAAGGGAATCTTTTTTAATATGGCCCTGTTCTTTTTTGTATGGTCATACCAAAAAAGAAATTTGGGTAAAAAAAAAAAATTAAATGTGATACAAACACATCTCTGGGTGAATTTTCCCCAAAACTATTTGCAGAATCTACCAAACAGAGGCCCGATTAGCAAGAAACATGCATTGGTGTCTCTGAAGGATATCATTTTTATGCGTTTGCAAAATATATATATATTTTTTGGAAAAACAGAAACAAGATGGTGGTCATATGAAAAAATAATTTTTTCTCACAAAAAAAAGAGTACCCCCATACAAAACAGAATCTTGTTTTCATATGGGCCAAATGCGTTTTTCGTATGAAGCAACTATCCAAAAGACTTTGCTAAGCATTCTCACAACCAAAATTGCAAATCATTGTAACTCTGGAATGGATTAATATTGTTTCACCAAACCAGCAAAAGGCACCACTCTAGCATAAGCCCTTTCTGCCCTGAATATTTCAGAACAAAATTCTAAACCATCTGGGAGCTAGTGATGACAAAAACAGCAGCAAACATTCCCAATATTTTCACTTTTTCACTATCCAAATCTCAGAATCCACACATCTGACTGGAACAAAACTTACTAGGTCTATAGACCTTGCCCCTGAGACTACCCATGCAAAATTTTGTGCAAATCCATTTAACAGTGGTGAAGCTATTAAAGTGCAAATTTAGGGGTTTAACATTAAACAGCCTTCTCAACCATAACTATAGTGGTGCTACTGCACCACTATAATTTAACCAAATGCTGTTTACGCACATACAAACATATGAAAGGGCCAGCAGAAGAAGGCCATTTGGTCTATCGAGTCTGCTCATTATTGCTGGGTCCCTAACTTATGCAATTGACCTTGCCCCCCCTCCAGTCAACTCTTTTTCCCTGTTTGCCCCCCCCAAGGTCCCATGGGTTCCCCTTATGTCTATTCCAGGCCCTCTTAAAGCTAGCCACTGTTTTCTCTGAGACCACTTCCTCCATCAAAACATTCCATGTAGCCACAACCAACTCCGGATAAAAAAGCTTTCTAACATCCCTTCTAAACCTCCCCCCACCAGCCTTAAGCTGTGCCCCCTCATGGTTCACTTGTCTCTTAGCTTCAAAAGACCTTCCCTATCCACTCTATTTATCCTCTTCAAGTATTTGAAGGTCTCTATCATTTCCCCTTGCTCCCCCCTTTCCTCCAGGTAGTACATTCTCAAGGCTCTCAGCCTCTCCTTGTAAGACTCCCCCTGCTGACCAACGATCATCTTAGTTGCCCTCCTTTGGACTTTCTCTAGCAAGCTGATATCCTTCTTCATGTATAGAGACCAGTATCTTACCACATATTCTAGATGCGGTCTCACCACCGACATTTACAAGGACAGTGTGACGTCACTCCACCTACTGCTGATTCCCTTGGCTATACGCCCTAACATCCTGTTTGCATTCACTGCTGCCTTTTTGCACTGTGAGAAGTGCTTTACGTCACTAGTAATCACCATCCCAGATCCTTTTCTTCCTCCATTGTTGCTACCCTGACTACCCCCCCAGGTAGTATTCGGTCCTAGGATTCCTGGCTCCAACGTGCATCACTTTGCTTTTCTTGGCATTTTACCCAAGTTGTCAGATTCCTGACCATCTCTCAAGTTTTCTGAGGTCTTCCCACAGGTCCTGAATCCTTTCCATTGTGTCCACCCTCCGACAGAGTTTGGTGTCATCCACAAACAAGCACATATTGCCCTTAATGCCGTCTCCAATGTCTGTTATGAAGACATTGAACAACAGTGACCCAAGCAATGATCCCTGTGAGAACCCACTGGAGATCTCCCTGGTACTGGATAACTTCCCCCACCACCACCACACTCTAGTTTCTGTCCCTTAGCCAGCTTTCTACCAACTTGGTCATTTTCTTCCCAACCTCTAGAACTGCCAGTGTCCTGACCAGCCCTCTTTTGGGGTACTGAATCGAAGGCCTTGCTGAAGTCAAGGTAAATGATGTCCACCACCTGGCCCCTGTCCACCGCCCTGGTGATGCAGTCAAAAGAGTCAGTCCGGTTTTCTGACATGATCTTCCTCTCACAGATCCATGCTGCCTCTTGTTCTGAAGACCATTCTCTTCCATGTATCTTACCAGTCTCTCCTTAAGTACAGTCTCCATGAGTTTTCACATGATTGAAGTCAGACAGAATAGCTTTTAATTCCCCAGGTCATCCCTGGGTCCACACATTTAGAGAGGCACCACTTGTGCAATTCTCCAGTCCTGTGGCACCATGCCCAACTTCAGAGAACTGTTGAAGAAGCCTACTATTGTCCCCACAAGCTCCTCTGCTCACTTCTTAAGAACCTTTGGGTATATACCATCAGGTCCTGAGGACTTATATACCTTCAGTTTCAGTGGCCCCTTCCTCATTCTATCCACTTCCATCACTAAGTCTGTACTCCCTCCCCCCTCTGCCTTCTCCCTCCTGGTGGCACTGGCCCTTCTTTTTCCCTAGAAAAGACAAAGCAGAAGTAATCATTCAATCCCTCCACCTTGGTCTCTTCTTTCTCCACCCATACACCCCTCTTCTTAACCCTAACTATCCCGTTCATCTTGTCCCTCTTCTCACTTATGTAGTGAAAGAAGGCCTTCTTCCCCCTCTTAATCTCTTCAGCTATTTGTAATTCCTTCTGTACCATAGTTTGCTGCACCACCTTGCATGCCACTTTATCCTGTTTGGTAGTAAGAAGGGAAGGATCATAGAGAAACATTGGTTTTGTCAACCCTAAAGGAAAAAAAGTAGCTCACTCTCCCCAGCTGCTGGTGGTCTGACATTGAGCAAGGAAGAAGGAGGCTACTGAAGAATATAGGAAGTTGGTCTCCCAGAACTTGAAGGGTGAGAGCTGTAAGGAGAGGAGAGTGTAAGCATACAGAGAAACAGTAGGAGGACACAAAATAAGACATGATAGGAGTGGTGCAGTGCAATGGCTGAGGGGTGGCAGTGTTCCAGGAGACATTCTGGAGGCTGTGACGCTGCCCTATTTGTAGGCACCTCTTTGGTCTAAGAGAGGAGGTTGCCCATCTCCAGGCTGACCTGGCTAGGATTTGTGAAACCTCCTTCCACACCCAGGGACCACCAGGGCCAATGCCACTACCTCAGAGGTTGCCAAGAAAGAGGAGGAGCTGGACCAGGGTGGGCTCAGGGAGGGAGAGGGTGGTGGAACAGGGTTGCATTCCTCCAGCTGTACCTCTCCACAATTCATTCACTCTTCTGGTGGATAGTGGTTCCTCTATGGAGGCACCTGCAGTGGAGACCAAGGAGGATGCTGGGAACCTACACAAAGGACACCCACAGGAGGGTGGCATGGGACCCCACAGGGGAAGGAAACAACTCCTGGTGGGGGACTCAATCATTAGGGGATAGAAATGGGGGAGGAAGGGGAGAGGAAAGTAAGGTGCCTTCCTCGCACCACGGCTTGGAGGAACAGGAAGCGAATCCTCAGGATTGTGGGAGGAGCTGCACTAGGGAGGGAGCTGGATGTCACTGTCCACCTAGGGACAAATGACCTGGCTAGGAATGGGATCAGAGCAGTGCAAGAGGAGTTTGTAGAGTTGGAGAAGGGCATTAGACAAGTAGTGCATATGGTAACCTTCTCGGAGGTGCTGCCTGTCTATGGCAAGGGTGATGCTAGGGCACTCCTCACCAGGGAATTCAATGAGTGGTTGAAAAACTGGTGTGGAGCTCAGGGTTTTGGCTTCATTGGGGACTGGGGAGCCACCTGGAGGATGCAGACCTATACTGGTGTGATGGTCTGCATCTGTCCGGGGGAACCAGGATCCTAGGTAAGAGGTTTAAATGCTTCATTGGCAAGTTATTTAAATTAGCCAAGGGGAGGCACTGAAAAGGAGCAGGGAAACTCTAGCCTCCCCACACAAAACATGGTAATTAGTTAGGTAAACACCAAGGTAGAGAAGTTATTAGGGAGTAGGACAGAGGTAAATGTAAAAAAAGGCAACGGCAGTAAGGACAGGAATGGGGCTAAAAGGGGTAAGGCTATCAAAACGTGGAGGGTGATGAGTACCAATGCCCATAGTCTGTGTAACAAGCTCCCTGAACTAGTGGCCTTGATGGAAGAGGGTTGCCTGGATATTGTGGCAGTCACAGAAACATGGTACACAGAGAACCATGACTGGGATGTCAACATACCAGGATACACAATCTACAGGAGGGACAGGGAGGGTAAACGAGGAGGAGGAGTAGCTCTCTACGTAAAGGAAGGGATCAAAGCAACAGAACTGAAGAGTAAACAGGGAGCAGATGAGGCACTCTGGGTCACCCTGGAGACAGGAAATGGCACCACAATCCGCATGGGGGTTGTATACAGACCCCCATCTCAGGGGGAGGGAATGGACAAAGAAATGATAGAAGGCTTCCTTAGAATGGCAGAAAAAGGGGAGATATTGTTGATGGGGGACCTGAATATGCCAGATGTTAACTGGGAGCACCTTTGCTGCAGGCACATCCAAGGGCAGGGTCATTCTTGATGCCCTACAGGGGGCATGCCTCAGACAGCTAGTACTGGAACCTACTCAGGAGGGAGCAATCTTAGACCTGGTACTCTCAAGTGGGGATGGAGAAAGAATCTCAGATTTAGAAGTGGGTAGCCATCTGGGAACAAGTGACCACCAAACAGTGTGGCTCATGATAAACACAGCCATACAGTCAAGCCATACAAAAGCAAAAGTATTGGACTTTAGGAGGGCTGACTTTGGGAAAATGAGAGAGTGCCTCAGAAAAGCACTAGCAAACAGGCAAGAAGGAGGGGTGGAGAAACAATGGGGAGTAATCAAAACAGCCATCACAGAGGCAACAAGCCTTTGCGTAAAGCAAATCAATAAAACACAATGAAGGAAAAAACTGCTATGGTTCTCAAAAGAGGTGGCAGGGAAGGTTAAGGAGAAAAGGATAGCATTCAGGAAATATAAGGAAACACAGAAGGAGCAGAACAGAGAACTTTATCAGTTAAAGCAGAAAGAGGCTGGGATAGCCAATTCTGTTAAGAAGGGGGGATAAGACCTTTTATAGGTACATTAGGGAGCGAAGAAAGACCAAAGGAGGGATACTGAGGCTTAATAAAGGGGAGGGAATGTGGGTAGAGGGTGACAGTGAAAAAGCAGGGATACTGAATGAATACTTCTGCTCAATATTCACAAAGGAAGAGGAGGGGGTGGTACCTAAACCAACAAAAGAAACACTCTGAAGACGGGGATCAATACCAGTCCATTTACAGAAGAAAGGGTTCTGAAAGAACTAATAAAATTGAAGGTGGACAAAGCAATGGGGCCTGATGGGATTCACCGAAGAATTCTAAAAGAACTAAGGGTAGAACTAGTGACACCGCTGACTACTCTCTTTAACAAATCATGGGAGGATGGGGTGGTGCCTGAGGACTGGAGGAGGGCAGATGTGATTCCTCTTCACAAAAGTGGGAGCAGGACAGAGGCAGAAAACTACAGACCAGTTAGTTTGACCTCAGTGGTAGGGAAAATGATGGAATCACTTCTGAAGGAAAGAATTGTTGAGTACCTAGAGGCCAGTGGGGCACAGGACCCAAGGCAGCATGGATTCATGATGGGAAGGTTGTGTCAGACAAATCTAATAGATTTCTTTGACTGGGTGACCAAAGTAGTAGACCAGGGCTGTGGACATGGCCTACCTAGATTTTAGCAAGACATTTGATACAGTCCCACACAAAAGATTAATACACAAGTTAGCCAGCCTTGGAGTGGGTCCCAAGGTGGTAGCCTAGATAAAAAATTGGCTAGACAACAGGACGCAAAGGGTAGTAGTAAATGGAGTACACAGTGAAGAAAGGAGGGTTACTAGTGGGGTACCACAGGGTTCAGTACTGGGACCGGTCCGTTTTAATGTCTTTATAAGTGACATTGCAGAGGAACTGGAAGGAAAAGTATGTCTCTTTGCAGATGACACAAAGATCTGCAACAGGGTTGATACACAAGATGGAGTGGAAAGGATGAGAAGGGACTTGGCAAGGTTGGAGGAATGGTCAAATGTATGGCAGCTCAGATTTAGTGCAAAGAAGTGCAAAGTAATGTACATGGGAAACAAAAACCGAGGGGAAGCGTACACAATGGGGGTGAGCTACTGACAACAGTAAAAATGGAAAGGGACCTAGGGGTAATTATATCAGATGACCTAAAGGTGGGCAAGCAATGTGAGAAGGCAGTAAGGAAGGCTGGGGGAACACTGGAATGCACAGGAAGAGGCATCAATAGTAGAAAACAGGAAGTTGTTATCCCTCTGTACAGACAGTTGGTGAGACCCCATCTGGAGTACTGTGTGTAGTTCTGGAGACCCCACCTCCGCAAAGACATAAACAGAGTGGAGGCTGTCCAGAGGAGGGCAACCAAAATGGTGCAGGATCTGCACCAGAAGACATACGAAGAAAGACTAATGGAGCTTAATATGTATACCCTTGAGGAAAGAAGGGAGAGAGGGGACATGATAGAAACTTTCAAGTACCTCAAGGGAATCAACAAAGTCCAAGAGGGTAGCATCTTTCAGAAAAAGAGATGTGCAAGAACGAGGGGGCACAATTTGAAGATAGAGGGGGGACGGCTCAGAGGTAATGTGAGGAAGTATTTTTTCACAGAGAGGGTTGTGGATGCATGGAACAGCCTCCCTGAGGAGGTTGTGGAGTCAAAAACAGTGGGGGAATTCAAGAATGCATGGGACAGACATAAGGCAGTCCTAGTGGGGGGTAGGAGGAAGTAAGCTGTTGGTTAACTAGGATCTGCAGCTTACCTGTTGGGTAGGAAAATGGGCAGACTAGGTGGGCCAAGCGGTCCTTATCTGCCATCACATTTTATGTTTCTATGTTTTTTATCCAACTTCAGGTAGCGTTCCTTATCCTCCTCACTCGCAGTCTTCCTATATCTCCTGTAGGCTGCCCTCTTGTCCCTCATTGTCCTGGCAACCTGATAGTCGAACCAGATGGGTGATTTGGCCCTAGTTTCTTCCCCCTAAGCCTAACACACTCCGCTGTGACAGCCAGTATTATATTCTTGATGAGGATCCATTTTTGGTCCATCCCCTTATCCACTCTGATGCCCTCTTGGTGCAAACTTATCAACTCTCCCATCTTCTTAAAATCCACTGTCCTGAAATCCAGGATTTTGGTCTTGGTGAAGAGGCTTTCCCTGCCCATATTCAGCCTGAACCACACTATGCTGTGGTCATTGCCACTCAGGGGTTCCTTGACCATCATCTCCTGTATGTGCTCCTATTTTTGTGAGCACTTGATCAAGGATCAAGGATTGCCCCCTCCCTGGTGGGCTCAGTAGCACCTGGAGTCAGAAACACACCTTGAATTGCATCCAGGATCACCTGACTCCTAGCATAGGACATGGCCAGTATACCTGAGTCCACCTTGAGCAGATTAAAGTCCCCCACCATAACCACCTCCACCTTTCCTGCAGCTTCAATCAATCATTGTTTATTTGTAAAATAGCGCTATTCCAAAACCATAGCACTAGTACATAGCCATAAAAATTCTTAAAACAACTATGCATATAAAAGCAACTGCAACATATTAAATAAAATCAGAGATGCCAAAGTAAATAAATGAGTTTTTAACACAGATTTAAAACTCTCCACTGTCAGGCACTGTTGAAACTGGTGAGATAGATAATTCCACAGGGAATTCCAGCAGTTGTGAACACAGCTCCCTGTCTCATTCCTCCTTGTGGTTGGGCAGTCTGTAGACCACCCCAACCTGACTCCTCCCCCCTATTGGTCTGTAGCTGACCCCGCAGCATTTCCACATTCTACTTTTCATTCTCCTCCTTTGTCCATGTTTTCCCCTCCCTGATGTAAGCCACCACCCCCCCCGCCTAACACCCTGTCTCTTCTGTATAACTTGTAACCCTGGATAGAGAGGTCCCAGTCATGGTGTGGTGTAGACCAGATCTCAGCAATTGATATTATGACTATCTTCCACTCTGCTAAGAGGGCCTGCATGTCTGTCATCTTATTACTGAGACTAAAAGCATTCAGTGACACCACCCTCCACCTCGACTCTGTGCCTCTCTGCCTACGTTTTCTACTTTTTCTAACCTGCCCATCCCCTGCACTCTCCCCTTCACCCCCATATTTGGTTGCAACTTTGTCTCCTCGCCCACCCTCCTCATTACTATTGCCCATGTGTGGGGGAGGTCCACAGATCTCTTTATCCCGAAGTTTCAGGGCCCCCCCAGCAGTTTAAACTCAGATCATTGTCTATTTATTCCTCCAGCTTGTCTGTGTATATTTGATCCCTCCCTACTAAGGTGCAGTCTATCTGCTGAATACAGCCTTTTGTCCGGCCATGTGTATCCCCAGTCCCCGATACATTTAAACCCTTCTCCCTGCACAAGTTCCTCAGCCACTGATTAAATTCCTCTATCATCTTTTTCCTGACGGTGCTGGCTCTGAGGACTAGAATCACTTCTGAAAAGGTCAAAGAGTGCACTATTTCCCTGCAGGTCCTTGCCAACTTTTTGAACCTATCCTGCACCACCCCAACTCTTCCCCTGCTAAGTCATTGGTTCCCAGGTTGATTTCTTTTATTTTTGTGTCATTTCTTTTTCCTCCCCTACGTGCTACCACCTCTGCCACTCCTTCAGGCTGTGCCAAGGTGGCATCTGACACATCTTGTTCCCGAGCCCTGACCCTTATGTTGCAGTCGTCCCCAAGGTAACCTGGACGTAACCCTTTGCTGGGCGGGTCCCCCTCCTCTGAGGAGGAAGGCACCAGAGGCTGGGCTAGCTCAATACTTGGCCCTGGGGAACTGCTGAGGGACCAGGGGCTCTGGGACATTGACAGCCTCAGACCACCTGGTTGCCATCATCCAGCTGAATGCAGAGCCATTTTCTGTTTTTCTGGTGATGTTCCCTTGTGTTCCATCTGCACTTCCCCTGGTCTCCACAGGAGGTTGCTACAGAGTGATACCTCCCCACTTCCCACCCCAGGAGAGGAGAGCAGTCTTTAAAGATGCTCAATCTTCTCCTTCCCCTACCAGCCCCTGGAATCCCGAGTCTGTTTCCAAACCCGGGTCACCGGTGTGGCTCGAGATAAGGCTCCAGCACCTCAGCCCTCTGTGTCACTGGGCTGGCAGGTTGATTTCTAAGTTAGATTTGTTATTAACCTCCCTTACAACTTTCCTGATTCTTAGTTCTACGCTTTCCACTACCATCCCTGGCATGCAAACCACCATTATTGTAGTCTGCAGGTCCCCCTTCCTCGCCCAGTGGATACCTTTAATTATGGAGTCCCCAGTGATTACCAATCTTCCATCTTGCACATGCATGTTTTCCAACCTCCTATCTACTCCTGGTAAACCAGCCACCTCCACATTCAACTGCTATCTATCTGTTCTGTTTTTTTTTTATATATATCACTCTTGGGAACATTACACAGTCTCCTTTGTTTGCTAGCAGCCTCCTTATAAGTCTGTTCCCACTGGTTTCAGCTTTCCTTGTTGGTACTGTTCATAGGTGGCTCTTTACATCAATTCTACATATGTTTATTTTAATCTTTATCATGTGTTACTTCAGGGTTGCTTCATCTGTGATGCCAAGATCCACCCTTTAAAAAGGGTGCCTGCAGCGCCCAGATGCCAATTTCTGCCCTCAACTCCCCTATGGCACATTTAGCCTGTTCTACTTACAGTAAACTGACAAACATCATATCTTTCTCTATATTCTCCTTGGGCTTCTCATGAGAAGCTCCAGTAGAGGTAGTGAGCAGTGATTAAGATGTTTAAATTATAATGCTTGCTCCACTCTGGGCCCCTTGTGAGTGGCCCCCTGTTGGTCACTGCACATGGCAGACCCCTCACAAGCAGGTTCACCATCTGCTTCACTCAGTGTTGTATCCAGCCATGACTTTTACATTGACTACGAGGTATCTGTCCACATTCTTACTGGTCACTTGAACCTGTTTAATCAATAATTTCACTTACTCACAGTCACTCTACTGGATGCATCTTGTCTGTGCTTGCCCTGTCAAAATGACTCGAGAATACATCCCTTTAATTGGGCCAACCCAACCTTATCGGCATTTTTTTCTATCTCGCCACACCACACAGCTACCTTTCAGAGGCATTTTCTCTGCTGACCCAATACCATGCACACCAAACTGGACCTGCCTTGTGCAGTTAGAGCACTGATCCTACCTGCCATACAATACCAGATAGTGGTTAGACTATCTTATGTATGTCTTTGTCACATATTTTAATGCCCTGCTATACAGCTTGCAATTGCATCCAGCAGCAAATCACTGATGCCAGTAGCAAATCGCAGAAGATTATATCATGCAAATGCAGTCTGGCTACATATATTTTTAACTCACACTGTGTCATATCCCATTACCTGTCCTACACTACAAACATGAGAGCACACTCTGATATCTCACCCCTCTACTCCACATGCAGCATGAACCAGAGACAACATGGTGATGCACAGCATGCCGGTGACCTTAGGAAGGTTCCCTACACTAAGCAGCTTCCCATATATTCTTGTCACCAACAGGTCATAATTAAGATGAGAACAAAACAATACCAGTCATGCAACGTTCACGATGCTCAACTCATGGTCATAAAAAGTATGCCCCACCTGCTCAAAGTAGCCTGGGGACACTGCCATAACAAGTAATGGAAGATAGATGAAATAGAAGTAAATGAACAGTCACTAAAAGAACTAAATGCAAGCACAGCACATCCAGGCACAACAGGCCATAATACTTAATATGCATGACAGAATGGAAGCCATTTCCAAACCAATATCAACATTTGGGGCAGAACCATCATCATCAACCTTGTCTCAGGCCACAGCTCAACAAATCTTGACACCACATACAGACAGCTCCACTAGCATGCAAGACATCAGCACGGGCAATGACAAATCTGACAATTCCACAGAGACTGAACAAAAGCAGGAAGAGTCGGAAGATGAAGGTAAGAAATCTGAAGATGAGGAACCGGCCTTAACAAAAAAAGTTATGTGTAGTGGATATGTTACCAGAACTACTAAGATCAGTGAAAGTCTCTGTGAGTTTAAAACACCACAACCTCCAGAGCAATCCAAGCTCAATCAATTCATATGCTCCAAACAAAAAAGATGGATTTTTTTTCCAGTTTACAATTCCATAAATGAAGTCATCACAAAAGAATGGGAGTTGTCTGACCCAGCATGCATTTTGGAAAGACAAACCTTCAACAGATGTTACCCTATTCAGGAAGACATCAACAGGCATGGTGCTCTGCACCAGTGATAGATCCTCAGCTTGCAGCCTTGAGCTGAAGAACCATGCTGCCAGCTGAAGGCATAGCCCCAGTAAAAGACCAGCTTGACAAAAAATGGAGGAAATGATGAAGAAAAGTTTTGAAATGACCAGCGTAACCTGCAGAACTACCACAGCTGCAATATATATGTCCATTGCACTACAAACTGGCTTGCAGAATTAGCCATGTCACTGGACCCCAAATCAAAGCAGGCAGATCTCTTGGAATACACCATTCAATCAGGCATAGTAAATATACATTGACTACCATGGTAGACATCCTGTGAATATCCACACAAACAGTGGCTGAATGTAACACAGCCAGATAATCCTTCTGGCTCAAGCTGATAAAGACTCAAAGACCCTGCTCAACAAACTCACATTCAAAGGCAAAATCATGTTCTGAGAAGACCTGGAGAAATGTATAAAATAGGAGGAGGGTGGCAGTGACATGAAAAAAGACAAGGCAGGATGCTTCCTTTCTGCTACCTTTTCATGGCAGATTTTATTCCAATTTGGGATTCAGGGACAGAAGACAGGGCAGCTTCTCATTTTCATAAGGCCATTAGTCATCATACTTCTTACAAAACAACAGGCAGAGGCAGAGGTTGAGGACAGAGAAGAAGATCATCCAACACCTCTTTCCAAGGCAGATCATTGCTCAGTCAGTCCCCAACAAGACTCTCCCGTGTGAGTAAGACTCCTAAACTTCAGACACCAATGGCAAATGACAAACTCAGATAAATGGACACTAAAAGTAATACCATCATGTTACTCCATAGAGTTTAAAAAGAAACCCACAGCAGATAAAATAGTTGTGTCACCAACTTCCAGATGATCATCAAGAATCTAGGCAATCAAATCAACAATCTACAACCTTCTTGCCAATGGAGCAGTAGCCCCAAACAAACTAGATCAGGGGATATGTTCAATATTTGTCATGGTCCCCAAGAAAACAAGGGATCTACACCTAGTCCTGGACTTGAAGTACAGTACATCAACCAATTCATAAAAAAAACAGAAAATGTAAACGGAGACCTTCTAAGCCACAGTAAGGTCAGTTTGAGAAGGGGACTACCTAATGTTCACTGAAATGAAGGATGGCTACCATCATATACCAATTTGACCAGCTCACCACAAATTTATAAGATTCAAAATTCTAGGACAGCACTGCCAGTACCAAGCATTGCCATTCAGACTTGCCTCAGCACTGCAGGTATTTACAAAACTATCAGTAGCAATCACAGCATCACTATGACAACAAGGCATTCACATAGTGTCATACCTAGACAACTGTCCCAGAGCCAGGATCCAACAGCTATCCCATCAACAAACAAAAATAGTGATGGAGACCCTGATGACTTGCAGCTGAGTGCTAAATCTCAACAAAAGCAGCTTAGTCCTGAGACATCAGCTAGAACATCTGGGTGTCCTAAGAGACAATGTGGTTGGGTCAGTCACATTCTCCACAGAGGAACAGACAAAGTCATGAAACAAGCAACATCCCTTGTCCAAACATACACACTGACATCAGGGAGCACACTCCATATGCTGGGATCGATGACCTCAGGCATAGACATAGTACCATCAGCACTATGGAACATGCGTCTGCTACAGAAGATAGCAATTCAGACAGGAGAAGCATTGAATCATGACCAAACAGACAATTTCATTGAGCCATTCCATCAAAGCCTCCCTACATTGGTGGACGGAACAAAGCAGCATCCTCAGGGGCATCACAATTTAAATGAATCCCAGAGTGGTTATAAATATAGATGCCAGCTTCCTAGGCTGGGGGTGCACACTGAACCACCAACCAGTACAGGGCAAATGGACACAAGCAGAAGCCAAAATGCCCATCAATGTCCTAGAAATGAGAGTGGTGTATCACATGCTCATTCAATTCAAAAAAGGAACTAATGAAAAAGAAGGTACTGATCAGGTCAGACAACAAGGCTAAAGTCACCTACATAGCACAACAAGCAGGAACATGAAGAAAATAGATGCTGCAAGAGGTGGCCAAGGTAATGAACTGAACACAAAGCAACTTGAATTCCATCTAAGTGATTCACCTAGCAGAAACCCTCAACATACAAGAGGACTGGCTCAGCAGATACACCATAGCAACATGTGAATGGACTCTACACACATAAGTATTCAGCCAAATCAACAGAAGATAAGGCGCACTTCAAATCAACTTAATGGCATCCAAGAAAAACAGGAAGCTGCCCACCTTTCTTTCCCATTTCAGTGAATTAGCATCATAAAGAGTGGATGCATTGTCCCAACAAGGGCAGTTCCACAAGGCATATGTCTTACCCCAACTGTTGGTGATATAACACACGCGCAACAAAATATAGCAATCCCAGTTAATAATGGTACTAATTGCATGATTCTGACCCAGGAGACCATGGCTCAATATAGTAGTGGCAAAGGCAGTCACAAACCCTGGACACTGCCTCACAGACAGGGATTCTGAAGCAAGGTTCAATCAGACACCTGAGCTCACAGAACCTACATATTACAGCATGCATTGCAAGATTGTCAAACAAGGGCTACAACACTAAAGTCGAAAACACAATTCTCCCATCCAGATGTCCCTCCACAACATCCACTTCAACAGACACTGGGCAAAACTCAAGAAATGGTACACAGCAAAGCACACCACAGACCCTTCAATATCTATTGTACATATACTATCATTCCTGCAGCAGGATTTGGACACGCGCCTTTTTATTTATTATTTATTTATTTGAATTTTGTTGACCGGGTAAGACCACTGAGACAATTACAGTTCCTTTTTCAGGGTCAACCCGGGGTTACATATTACATAGCAGTACAACAAGTAACACAGAACAGTACAGTGTACAGACAGGTAAATGCAAGACAACAGTGAAGCATCATCAATTCCATGTACAATTGGTATATATATATATATATATATATATATATATATATATATATATATATATATATATATATATATATATGGTATATAGCCATATCGAGCTATACCCAGACACAGATGCTACAAAGACTGGGTGCTATAACAAGTGGGTAAGAGCATAGTGCTATAAATATATAAAGGGAGAGAGTTAGAGGAGAGGGAAGAGGAGTAGGCTAGAGTGGCAGGGACTGGAGAGGCAGAGGTGCATCAGTGAAAACAGGAGCAGGACAAGGGGGAGACAAGGGAGGCATATAGGCTGGACTTAAATAGAGGAAGAGAGGTACTGTTCAGGACATGTGGAGGAAGAAAGTTCCAGCTAGAGATAGCAGCAAATGAGAAGGACCTCCTAGTGTAGGTTAGGCACAGTTTGGGTATTTCCAGGAGGGGTAGGGATGCTGAGCAGAGGGTGAGGGAAGTTTGTTTTAAGCTTATTATATCCCTTAGGCATGAGGGCATAAAGTAATGGACAAATTTATAAATAAGGCACATGGAGAAGTATTTTAGTTTAGATTCATAGGTTAACCAGCCCAGAGAAGAGAGGACTTCACAGTGGTGCAAACGGGAGTTGGCTCCCAGCATGAACCTCCCAATCCTATGGTAGGCCTGGGAAAGGAGAGCAAGAGAGAGAGAGAGAGAGAGAGAGAGAGAGGAGGAGGAATTAGTAGTAAGCAACAGAGGGGCTCCATAGGTCAGGAGGGGAGTGAGCAATGTGGAAGCAATTCTTAGGCTGGAGGTGGGGTGAGAAATGGTCAGATTCAATAGAGCAACCCAAGCTTCTGTTTCGTAGATCTGACAATGTTGGAGACATGAAGACTGAAGGAGAGTGCAGTGTCCAGGGTGAATCCCAGATATCTGAAGGACATGACTGTCTCCAGGGTGTCACCCTTGTTTGATATGATATTGAGGGGTGGTGGAGGGTCTTTTGTAGAAGGGTGTCAGGAGAACAGAATGCATTTCATTTTCTTAGTGTTGAGGACCAGCTGACGACAGCTGAACCAGTCCTCAAGGGAAGCAGAGTCATTAGCAAGGTCCCTATTAATTTTGTCAGAATTTGATGAAGAAAGATAGATAATGACATCATCCACAAAAAGGTGCACTGAGGCACCACCACAAGAGTAGGGGAGGTCATTAATGAAGAGGAAAAATAGAAGTGGACCTAAGATGGATCCCTGTGATACTCCATGCATTATATGCCAGGGTTCAGAGAAGGAGCCACTCCATTTGACATTCTGAGAGTGGCAGGATAGGTAAATTTTACCCAGTTCCAGGCATTGTTATCCAGACCTAGAGTCTGCAGCTGGTGGAGCAGAAGATCATGGTTTACCAGATCAAATGCTTTAGTAAGATCAACAAAACTGGCACCTGTAGTAAGGCCCTCATCCATGGCATGGTATATGTCTGTTGTTACTTTTATCATGGCAGTTTGGGTGCTGTGATTCCTTCTGAATCCATGTTGATAGGGGGATAGAAGGTTGTGTGATTCAAGGTAGTCTTGGAGGTGGTTGTAGACTATGCGCTCCTGTATCAGTGCCATTACCTCATGTTTTGACCCCATCTTGCTACCGCCACCCCCTGCTGCCTAACTCTTACCTACCATATTACCCATCCTGGTATTTGTATCCACTGATTTGACCCAACCTAGCCCATCTCCCTCCAAAACGCTATGCAGATCCTATCTCAGGCTAAATGGTTATCTTTTATATGTATTGCCAGCTATGCACCTCATGCTATCTCAATGTGATCAGATCCACTTTATGTTATTGTCACTTGCTTGTATGTATTATCTCTAGGACTGTCTAATCCTCATGTATTTCAGCTGCATATGCAATGTACTTGTCTTACAATTCTGTATGTACTCTCACAGGTCGTGCCTGAAAATTGCCAATTTTGGCTAGAGCACCTACCCGGTTAACAAAAACTAAATAAACAGGAAGCAATTATAGGAGTAGACACAGGAAAGAAAGACATGAACTTGCTCAGTTCACTTCTGGACATAGTATGCATACTGAAAACAGAAAATAAATTCAACTCAAGGCCAAAGCAAATGGTGGAACCTTGGTCTATGGCCAAGGGAAGCATAGGGTACTCTGCACTAGGAACCTCAACTCCTGGTTGAATTGTACAGAAAAGAGGAGTTTGGCTACACTGGGGACTGGGGAGCCACCAGGAAGGATATGGGCCTATACCAAAGTGATGGTCTGCATCTGTCTGGAAGAGGAACCACAGTACTAAGTGGGTAGTTTAAATATTACTTTGATGAACATTTGAACTAGTGGAGGGAGAGTGATGGCAGAAAGATAAAATCAGGCATAAATGCCACCCCAGACTAAAGCAGCAGGAAAGGATGACAAAAGGAGGGAGCAGGTTGATGGGAATAGCAGAGAAGGAGAGGAAAAGAGGTACAGGTGCAAATGTTGCAAAAAGAGAGAGAGAAAATGAGATGGCACACAAGAGGAGGACAGGGGATGCAGGCTGAGTGGGAGCAAGGTACAGAGAGCCATGTGTGCAACCTAAAGGAGTCTTGGAAAAATTCAAGACCTAAAGGCCATCATAGCAGAGGTAGACCAGCCTGTTGTGGCTATTACAGACTTGTGATACATAGGTATCCATGACTGTGACATGGCCATACAAGGCTACACTCAGTTCAGGAAAGATATGGAGGGGAAGAAAGGTGGAGGAGTTGTGCTGTATGTAAGAGAGGAAACCAAGGTGATGGAAATGCAAGGGAACCAGGGGGGAAAGGAGCTGGAGGTACTGTGGGTCACACTGAAGACAGGAGCCATAGCCACTGTTCACACTGGGGTGATGTACAGGCCTCCAACACAGGGAAAGGAAATGGTTAAGGCACTACACGAAGCCATAAGCACTCTGGCAGAAAAAGAGGAAGTGCTGCTGGTGGGGACTTCAGTCTGTCAGATGTAGATTGGAGCCCCTCAGCCATAGCCTTGTCTAGTAGCGTGGACATCCTAGACTCTCTGCAGAGGGAATTTCTTGGGAAACTAGTCAGGGAGCCCACTCATGATGGGGCAATACTGGACCTGCTACTCACCAACAGGAACAGTACTGTAGGTGTCAATGTGGGATGCCACCTGGAGACCACAACAGAGATAAACCATACAAGGATGAGATTTCTGGACTTCAGGAGGGCAGATTTAAAAAAAATGGGTGAATGCCTCTGAGACGACCTAACGGGAATGGGGGGAGGTTGTCTGGGTGAGGTGGAGAAACAGTGGGCCAATAAATTAAAGGATGGCATAGTGAAGGCAACAAATGTCTGCCTGAAAGAATTGAGCAAGAGCAGGAGAAAAAAGAAGCTTCATGGAAGTGGTGCAAAAATAAAGACTAAAAGGGTAGCATTCAGGAAGTACAAAGAGACACAGATGGAAGAGGATAGGTGAGGTGCACCAGGAAAAGCAGAGGGAAGCAGGAAAGACAGTGAGGGGTGCAAAGGTGCAAAGAAAGGAAAGGATAGCCAAAGGGGTAACTAAGGAGGACAATACCTTTTTTAGCCACATAAGTGAAAAGGGGAAGACAAGGAAAAGTATTATGAGGTTAAGAAGGGCAGGGGGAACCTGTGCAGAGGAGGATCAGGAAAAGCAGATATCCTGAACAGATACTTCTCTTTGGTCTTCACAGTGGAAGGGGAAGGAGACGGACCATGTAAAAGCAGCAGGAACACTAGTGGGAGGGAGACTGACACAAGTCTATACACAGAGGAAAAAGTCCTGGAAGGACTTGCAAAGAATAAAGCTATGGGGCCGGATGAGGTACACCCATGGGTGCTGAGGGAGCTCAGGGAGGTACTGGCTGCAATTCTGACAGCTCTATTAACAATGCACTGGAAACAAGAGTGGCTCTAGAGGATTGGATGAGAGTAGATGTAGTCCTGCTTCAGAAAAGCATCAGCAGGGTGGAGGATGTCAACCACAGGGCAGTCTGATGCCTGTGGTAGGAAAGTTAATGGAGATGCTTTTAAAGGAAAGGCTAGAGTTGTATCTTAAATCCAGTGGGTTACAAAACCCAAGGCAGCAAGGATACAAAGGAGGAAGTCATGGGACAAATCTGATTGATTTCTTTGACTGGGTGAACAGGGAAATTGATCATGGTGGGATGATGGGTGTGGCACACTTAGACTTCAGCAAAGCCATTGACACTGCACCACATAGGAGACTCATAAGGAAACTGTGCAGTTTGGAGTTGGGACCCAAGGTGCTAAACTGGGTAGAAAATTGGTTGATGGATAGGTGACAGAGGGTGTGGTAAATGGCACTCACTCTGAGGAGGGACAGTGACCAGTAGGGTACCTCAGAGGTCAGTACTGGGTCCAGTCCTCTTTAATATCTTTATAAGTGACATTGTCAAAGAACAGGAAGGGAAGGTATGCTTCTTTGAAGATGACATCAACATCTGCAAAAGGGGAGACACTCTGGAGAGGGTGGAGAAAATATGTAGAGATCTGAGAAAACTCAAGGAGTGGTCAAGGGAATGGAAGCTGGGTTTCAAAGTGTAAAAGTACAAAATTATGCACCTAGGGCACAGAAACCCAGAGGCAGAGTATAAAATGGGGGAAGAGGTGCTGATGGTCAATTAATAGGAAAGGGAATTAGGGGTAATCATAGTGGATGACCTCAAGGTGGCATGGCAGTGCAGCAAGGCAGTAGGTAAGGCCAGTGGGATGCTGGGGTACATAGGACAGCCGTAAGACAATTCTGGTGGGGGTTAGGAAGACATAGGCTGTTGGTTAACTAGGATCCAGACTGGGTGGGCCAAGCAGTCCCTATTTGCTGTCAAAGTCTATGTTTCAATGTTTATATCATCAGCAGAATGAGAAAGATGGTATTACCACTGTATAGATCATTGGTGAGACCCAATCTGGAGTAATGGGTACAGTTCTTGAGACCACATCTCAGGAAGTACATAGACAGTGTAGGGGCTGTCCAGAGGAGGGCAACTAAAATGGTTCAGAGCCTTCATCAAAAGCCATGTGAAGGAGACCGAGGGCTCTCAATATGCACACCCTGTCAGAGAGGAAGTAGAGGGGCAACATGATAGAGACCTATAAATATCTTATGGGTGTGAATAAGGTACAGTATAGGATAGGAGTATTTTTCAAGAAGAAGGTGCATGAGAACAAGAGGGCATGTAATGAAGCTGGAAGGGGAGAATTTAGGAGGGATGTAAAGAAGTACTTCTTCACTGAAAGAGTAGTGGATGCCTGGAACTGTCTTGCAGTGGAGGTGGTGTGGGCCATAACAATGGTAGGCTTAAAGCATGCATGGGATAGGCACAAAGGAATCTTGGTAGGAAAGTGGGGGGAGAGGTCACTGTTGAAATTACACCGGGGCTAAACCCTGGTAGCTAAGCAAGGAGCCCTGGCAACTGTGAAAACTAAATCTGTGCACTAGGGCCAGGGCTATAACCCTGATAGCTCTTCCATCAATGGGAACACACAGCTTAACCCCTCACACCTAAGAAAGAGCCACTTTTGAGAAAGGAATCCATGCAAGGCTATCACTGCAGTGGAAAGCAAGACATTAATGGGTTAAGACCCTAAAACAGTTAAATGCATCACTAAGCAATTGAAACGCAAGATACTTTTTAAGTCCTGTAAAGTTAAAGAATTATGTCCCACTTCTGTAGTTAGCACCAAAACCAGAGATAAAACAGACACTCCCTCTGTCTGAGAAAACACAAGAGAAGATTCATTATTTTAAGGGAAGAAGATCACAGGTGCTGTTAATTAAGAGGACATAATTTCAGTACTATCTGATTGGAATATGACATCATGCTCCTTGGTCCCACTTTGTGCTGTCAGAAGAACCTTGCCAGGAAGACTGCAAAGGTTTTTACAACCTAGAAAGTACAGAACCTGAACCATTGCTGATTGCATCAGAAGGGCACCTTTTTGGAGAAAGACATTGTTCCCGTTTGTCCTGGGAAAGGAAGCAAAAAAGCTTACTGATCCAGTAAGTGTGCTCTAGCTACCAGTCTGTGGGCACTGGAGACTGTGCAAGAAAGTTTGGATTGAGACAACGGTGAGAGAAATACCTGCATCAATCCTGCAGACATTCTTGGAGAAGGGCTGATTAGTACTACTGCCAAGTATTAACTTGCATACCACACCAGGATCCAGAAGCCTAGATATGTTTGTGTGGTGTGGGGCCACTGCTCCTTAGATTGATCTGTCTTGTGGAAGAGGGAAAGGGAAGAACAAACAGAGAGTTCCAGATGACTGTGAACACAGAAAGCCTGATCTGCCACACATAGAGGTACCTGAGACCTGCATCTTCTAGCTGTCCCCCTTCCCCAACAACTGCACAACTGAATCCTAAGCCTGAGAAGATCTCCAGCTGCAGAAAGGAAAAGAAGGAGCCCTAGTTGAAAAGGGAGCAGGTGCATCAGAACCATGAATACTCTCAGGGCTTACCCTGCAACTGAGAAAGTTTGTGCAGCATTTGCCACCAAATATACAGATTTGGCCAATGGATCAGCAGCTACAAATACCTCATTTGGAGGCTGACCATGTAAGCAATTGCATGGCCTGTTGGTTTTTGTTCTGTTTGTTTTAAAGTGCTCCACTACTGGACAACCAGCTGCAACATCACCAAGCCTGCAACTTTCCTATGGCTGGGTACCCAGTGAAGCACAGGGAGCACCCTTTAAGGTTTCAGGATTAGCAAAAAGAAGGTTACTAGCACTCTGTATCCAAATAAAATGCTCAGAAGCAGGAGGCAGGTGAATTAGAAAATATAATGTTGCCACTCAATCAACCTGCCCAGCACTTCAGCCCACATTCAGGGCCTTCATCAGAGGGTGTTTCAGGATTTAACTGGTACCAGTGGGTAGTACCCCCTATATGGGTGGACTGGTATTAGTAAAAGGTTTTCGGTGTTATTTGCTACTGTATGGTGTTGAATGGTGGGGGGGGGTACTGCACTGTCACTGTTATTGTAGCTGTTACTGTCACTATTACTGCTACTGTCACTGTTACAGTCACTGGTACATTTATTGCTGTTTTAAAGTGTTTAACTAGCCAAGCCTGGTCAGTCACTTACATTTGGTCCAGCATCCAGCGTTAAAAGGTTTCTGCAAAAGCAGTTTTGCTTTTCATCCCCCTATCCCTTGTGGATATTCCCCAATAAATAGTGTGCTGGTACTTAACACTTTGCCTCATGAGCACATTATTAGGGATAAGTCACTTATTGCATTTTTATTGAATTTAAGGTTGCACCATGATTTTCCATGTGTAGGGGAACACTGTGGGGAGGTAGGTAGGTACAACATACCAGATGGTTGTACTACTCTGACACCAGGCCCACTTCAATTTTACTCTGAGTGGAGGCAATGCACTAAACTTAAAAGACTTGGATTCCAACCCCTCAATCTGGAAAATCTGAACCCAAGCCCCTCAACATTGTTTGAGCCTACAAAGCAGGGGCAGTAACCACAACATCCATGATGACCCAGTTGCAGAAGTAAAGTAAGGTAATGGACTACTTTCTGAAGCCATCCATGCACCAGTCAATGGAAGACTCCAGGAAGTATGCAGGGTCTGGGTTACATAGAAACCTAGAATTTGATGGCAGATAAGGACCACTTGGCCCACCTAGTCTGCCCATTTCTCTACCTAATGGATAAGCTGCAGATCCTAGTTAACCAGGTTAGGTTTAAATGCAAATATTGAAGGAGCAGTCCTAATTAGCAAGTATGTTGGGAGGGGGAGGGCCTGGATATACAATAAAAAGATGAAAAAGCTATAGGTTGATATCTGCTGTTTGGTTTGGATTAAGCAGCAATGCAATGAATGGAAAATCCACTACTTCAATACTGTGTGCACTGCTGTACGAAGTTAGGTGCAGAGAAGGGGGTTGCAAACCCCAAACACATGAAAAAATCCAATACTCTGCACTCAAGGCATATACGTGAGGCAATACACCTGATTCAATTATTCAGTCCAATATTTATTTAGTACAGTTACATGAAATTGCAGGCTTTCTCACTCATGGAGATGTGCTCCCTCCTGCACTACCCCTGTGCTTCAACCAATGTGTGGTCTTCCTAAGGGGCTGGAGTATCATTTCAAACTACCTCCCTTAAATAGCCAGTTTTAAACTCTAAGGCTCCCCCTTTGGTTAAATTATAATTCAAAATAAATCTTTGTTTTAAGTGGCCCTGGGAGGATTCAAACCTAAGAATGCAGAAATACACAATTCTGTAATATAAGTATAAAAAAATACCAAAAGTAAATGTTAACAGGGGAAAGCTGGATAGCTAAGAATAATAATGCTTAAGGGAAAAAAATATTTTTCTGAAACAATTTTATGCAATGAATGGGTTGCTCGATATTGTAGTCTGTTCCGACACTATTTATGTACTATATCCATTAGAGCTGGTGGTAACTGAGTAACAATCACTGAGCCAAAGCTACTTTTTTATTAGTTTTGCTTGACTGGGAAAGTGGTGGGCTTCAACCATGCGGGAGGGGGGAGTGGCAGTCTGTGGGGGGGGGATAAATCAGAGGTCAGGTAGGGTCTGCGGTAATTATATCAGCAGGGACATAATAGGCAGGCTAGGTGGGCCAAGCAGTCCTTATCTGCCTTTCACCAGTCAACCCTTCAGGCTACTCCCTCCAAAGCAGGGACGCTTACATGTTCTCCTTGCCTCATCCTCACTCAGTTGCTGGCCAGTCTTCCTTCTCCTATTGCACTCCATTCCTCTGGAATCAACTCTTCTCTGACCTTCACCTTTCCCTTTCACTCTCCACCTTCAAAGCTCAACTCAGGCTCCCCCTCCCTTCCCAGTGCTCTCTCTGCCCCTTTCCCTCCTCCAGTATCTAGGTTTGCTAGGTAAGTGAGGACAAAAGGAAGCTATGAAGCCTATCTTGACTGTCCCCCACATTTGTGGGAAATTACACTTTGTTATAGTTTTTGAAGAGCCAATGATCTACACCCTTTTTAAAAGATTCAAGGGTATTACAGTATACTAGCTCTTGTGGTAGCTGGTTCCAGAGCCTTGGTGTTCTTACCGAGAAGAAATGAAGCCTCCTGTTTGTTTTTGCTTTACACACCATTAGTTGTTGATTGTGAAGTCTAGGTACTACTTTTCTTTGTGTTTTAACAATACCACATTTGTCCATCAGGGAGGGTGATTTGAGAATTTTTTATGAGAACAGAAGATTACCTCTGGAGTGCCTAAACTCCAGTGAATGAAGACTTGTTTTTTGAAGCATCTCTGGATATCTTAGTGATGCTAAACGGGGCACCATTTTTGTTGCCCTTCTCTGAACTCTTTCAATCACTTGAATGTCCCTGACCATGTATGGACTCCACACTGGTGACCCATAATCTGTATATGGTCTAATGTATGCTTTAAACAATGGGATAATACATTCCTTTATCTTAGATACTGTATAATCGTATGGTTAATGCACCTAAGTAGTGAATTAGCGGTTTTAGCTACATGATTACAGTTATTGGAGGAGTACAATGTGTCATCTATTAGGATGCCCAAGTCTTTTTCACATATTGAAGATTTAATGATAATATTGTACAGTGCACATGTTTGTTTGGGATTATTGTAACCGAAGTGGAGAACAGAACATTTGTCTGTATTGAATGTAATTGTGTTTTTCTGTGCCCAATGTTTTAATACTGAGAGGCTGTTTACTAATAAGTCCATATTATAGTCGGAATCCACCTTACCACCTAATTTTGTATCATCTGCAAATTTCAAAAGTATGTTCCTAGAGCTAATATGCATGTCTGAAATGAAAATATTGAATAGTACTGGGCCTAGAACTGATCTCTGCGGCACACCACTAGTCACACCCATATTACTGGAATATGCACCATTGATCCTAACATGCTAGGTCCTGTTGGTTAACCAGCAATTGATCCATTTTATGTTACAAGAAAAACCTAGGTCTGATAGCTTAGCTAGGAGAATATTGTGAGTAACCTTATCAAATGCTTTGCTATAATCCAGGAGGATGACATCCATGGGAATCTTATTGTCTAGTTCTTGGTTGACAGTATTGTAAAAGGCTATTAAATTGGTAGTGCCAGAAAAGCCTTGCTTGAACCCATGTTGTGAGTGGTCCATAATGCCTAGAGTTTGCATTTCTGCCTCTAATATGCCTTTAATAATTTTTTTCATTACTTTACATGGGATGGAAGTAAGGCTGATGGGGCAGTAATTATTCACTATGGAACTGTTACTCTTTTTAAGTATAGGTACAACTGTAGCAGCTGTCCAATCAGGTGGAATGGATCATTCCACTAATAATTTATTAAAAATAATGGAAAGTGGTGTGGCAATATTTTCAGCTGTTTCAACTAAGAATCTAGGATTAATTAGGTCTGGTCCACAGCTAGTATTTGGTTTTACATTTTTTTAACAAGGAAACTACTTCAGAAATAGTCATGGTGTGGTTATTTTCAATAGAGCTTGATATGGTAGTATTTGTATTAATTATGACTGTATGATTTGAGGATACTGATGCAAAATAGGTGTTAAATGTGTTGGCTATCTCTCTATCAGATGTATGGTATTTGTGTCGTTGGTCAATGGCCTAATTTGTCTGTTACTGCCTTTTTTACTATTGAGATAAGAAAATAGGGATTTGTGATTATCTTTAGAATGGGTTATGTGGAACTTGAGGTAGCATTTTGCCTTCCTGATAGTCCTTTTTAGTTCTTTAATGGCAGTTCTGTATTGTTCCAGTATGAGCTCTTGTGAGTCTATTGTGCACTTTTTTAAATGAGTAAATAGTTTTTTCTTCTGTTTGATTTTCCTATGAATATCATTATTTAGCCACAAAGGAATTTTACCTTTACTGTTATATTTTATCCGGGCTGGAATATAAGCTTTTTCTAGGTCTATTATCTTGTTTTTAACAAACACCCAAAAGTCTTCCAGGGTTAAAAGTACTAAAATTGTTTCCCATGGGGTATTTTTTAGGCTGTTGTTTATTGCCTCAGAGTTGGCTTTGTGGTAGTTGTATACCTGAGCATTATGAACTATTATGCTAAATTCATACTGTAGATCAAATACAATGGTATGGTGGTCATTATTTCCTAGTGGGTCTGATATTGAAAGATTTAAGACTTTGTCCTCAACATTGGTAATCACAAGATCTAATATATTGCATCCTCTAGTGGGTACTTGAACAATTTGCTCAAGCCCTAATTCATTTATTGTTGAAATAAAAGTTTTTTGACAGCTGTTGTGCCGTTAGGAACAAACCAATTTATGGACGGTATGTTAAAGTCTCCCAGAATCAGGATATTGCCTTTATTCATCATGTGGCTGATGTCCTGTATTAATGTAATTGTATATTCTGAATCAGAGGATGGTGGGCGATAACGTGCCCAAGATTAGTTGTGGGTATCCCTGAAACTGAATGGCTGCCCATATACTTTCCGTTGGTGAAGTATGTGGGTATTCATGTGAATGAATTGTGTCTTTAATATAAAGACATACACCACCTCCTTTTTTGTGAAATCTATCTTTTTGGTATATTTTAAAGCCTGGTATGTCTTTCATCCAGGTTGAATCTGGGTCCCACCATGTCTCTGTTACTGAAATGATGTCAATATCCAGTAAGTGAATTTTGGTTTCAAGCCCAGAGATTTTTAATAAGTTTAAGGACCTTGCATGATAATATTTTGCAAACCTTAGATGTTGGAGGCTTATCTGCTAGAGTCTTGGGTATCACCCCAAACTCCCCCCTTGATGTCAGTTTAAACAGCTGCTAATGTGTGAGAGAATTCTCCTGCCTAAGATGGAACTACCTCTCCTGCTCAAGTGGAGCTCATCCCAACAGAAGAGAGAAGGGTTGCCTACAAAATTTTCCCAATGTGCAAGGCATTTTATTTCCTGTGACAAACACCATTTCCTCAGCCACTCATTGTAGGATTTAATTCTGTTAGTAACATATTCAGTAGCTCTTGGTACTGGCAAAACCTCCGAAAAACATATTTCACAACCTATTTCGGTCAGGTTGTTGTTAAGGCAGATGGTATTTAACTTCATTTGGTTTAGGTGGCATCTATTGATATCATTTGTACCAGTGTGTATTACTACCAGGGGATTTGCACCAGAATGTTTCAGTATGTTTGGAGCCATCAAGGTTATATTGGATATACCTGCTCCCCTGAAGCTGGAGCAGGTATGTTTACTTTTATCTGGATTACACACCATCCTGTCAAAGTGTATAATAATGGAGTCCCCTAATACAAATACCTGCCTGGGAGAATTTGCCATGCTAGTTGTTGTTGTTCCAAGGTTAGATGTAGTTGACTCTAGGGGGACTGGGCTTCTGTTGTTGAATTTCACCTCCATTTGAGTGAGTGTAGGTACAGAGGTAGAGATATTTTTTTGCTGGTGGTCATAAGAAGAGGGGGTACCTAATGAGTCTGGGTCCAGAGTATTATCATCATCTGGTGTTAGGACCTTAAACTTGTTATGTGTCTGCACCACTGGGGCACTATTGAACACTTGGCCACCCCTGCACTTCCTTTGGGGACCTGTGCCCATGTTTCATCCTCTGGGTTGGGTACAGGTGCTAATACTGAAGTGGTTACTGAATTTGTTGGTTCTAGTACTGTATTAGTGCCACTACAGGGATAGTAAAGAGATGCCATTTCATCAATGTATGACTCTAATGGGTGTAAGTCTGGGTCAGAGGGGCTTTTAGTGTGCAGAATGTTTAATTTGTCCTGTAATACCCTGAGCAACAGACATCTATCATATACAAAATTCTCAGTTTGTGGCCCAATGGCATACATTTGACAACTACCACACAGATTTTCATGGGTCCCCATATTATGTTATGTTTGGCCATGCACTTTCACTTAATATACTCGTGGTCTACCTCAGGCCCTTCCTAGCATCTATAGTATTTGCTATTGTTGTGAAAGATATATACACAGTTGTAATTTGTCTGACCTACCTCCCTGCTGACCCAGCTGACACAGCAGACACACGCTGAGATGTGCCTGTCTCTGCGTGCGTCTCTGCATGCGAATACATGTGCTCGCTCCACTCATGCTAACTCCGCTTGCTGGAGCTATGTCTTATAAGGAGTGGGGGCAACAGGAAGTAGTGTTTTGCTTCCTGCTGACCTCTCACCCTAACACAGAATGTTTTAAAGTTCAAAATAGTTTGTTTTAAATTCAACACAATTGCCACCTCATGTGGTAGTCTTAATATGCTGTTTCTGCACTTCCCCTGCAAAAAAGCCAACTAGCAATGAAGGTGCTGTAACTGGGATGTAGCTAGGTCTTCCACTTTCCCACACTGCCTTTGGGCAAGCAGCTAAGCACCTTTTGAGACAGAATGTCTCACTTGTTTCCAAGACCACCTGAGCCCAAACACAAACCTCTCTCTACAGGCACGTACTGTTCCAATTAAAGTTTAAAATTGTGCAAAGTTAATAGAACAAGCCAGAGTCAGACAGAATGTAGGAAATAGTGCAGACTCCTGTGCACTCTGTTTATCTCCTCCTCTGCTCACTGGAGCTGTGCCTTATCTCCTCTTTCACCTCAGCTAATCCATAGCTCACTTTCCCAGCATCAAATCCCCTTCTCCGGGTCATACCTGAGAATGAGCCTTGACTCAGTGTGCCTTTCCCAGTTACCAAATTTTAAATAAATACATCTGCTAACACATTCTGTGTCTATGTAAAGGAGCTTCGCAATTCTGCCGACTTTCAGTTTTTTCCCCAGGAACAAGGTTATTTGTTGGTGTCATTTTTAGTGAATTAGTAGTTTCTGGTTACAACCTAAGAGCAGGATATAGTCTTGAGTTCAGGAAGACTTGTACTATTTAAAAAAAGGTTTATATACTCTTTAGCAGCATACTATATTTAGATTTTTACAATGTGGCAATATAGCCTAGCCTAGAGGTTAGAGTAAGAATCTTTCAATGAGATTGGTAAATCCAGCTCAGTTGGGTTTGATTCCCACAAGCTCCACTTGCATACAGTGTGACTGAACAAGTCACTTAACCTCCCCAGTGTTCCCTGGTCACCTCTGAAAATAAACACTTGTGCCTAGTGGATATTACCCAATAAAGTAAATAAATAAATAAATGCAAAAAATACTTGTACTATTTTTCTGGCTGGCCCCTCCCTTCATTGCATTGCTGCTTAAAAATCAAGTTTAAAATGAGTCACAAAACTAAAATAGCAAAACATGATGGTTTGGATACTATAAGTACTGGAGCCTCCATGGGGTGTCTGTTACAGTAGAAGAGGCTCCAATCAGGAAGTTTTGGTGAGAGAAGCATGAAGCATAGTAGAGCAGTTCTGGCTGCTGCCTGGATCTCAAGTAAGAAGTCTGATTGTCTTGTACCATAAGACACAGCCCAGGGGCTCTATTAACTCATTATAAACTACTCTAGCATACAAAAAAGTATGGGAAGCGGTACACCTGACTTTGGATTTTGTTATCCTGTCTAAAACATGGGTTGGTGAGAGAAGATTCAAAAGGTATGAAATAAGGGGAAAGGTTTTGGTGAGCTGGTGTGGAATGGGTCATTCATGATCCTGTCTGCAATAATGCATGACAGAGTGGTAGTAGGCCTTATGCAAAGATAACCAGCTAACTGGCTGCTTAGAGGAGTTGTAAGACCCAACACTGAAGGCAGAGGGCCTTACTTCCCCTGCAAGGGTGGTTATCTCAGCACATGGGCCACTCTGTCATGTCTTGTTGCATTTACAAAATGGGTGATAGGTAGGTTCTTTAGAGCAGCTTGAGGGGGTGCACTGGATCATGTTTTTTTCTGCCACTACATCACACACACAGCAGAGACACCCTTAGAAAATTTAGTAATACAACAAGAAATGCGATTGAATGTTGGTGAATGAACAGTGGTAGACAAGCTTTCTTCACCTTGATTTGCTAACAAGTTTGGGTGGGGGAACATGACATCTTTTTGAAAATCTAAATTTTATACTGGCAGTGTGGTATTTGAGGTGATGAGCCAGGGGCAGGCTGGCACTGGTACATTTTCCTCAGATGGCATTATGGTGTGCAGATGCTGAGATAAATGCCCTGGTGTCAGCCTGTCTAAGGTATTAGTAGCTTGGATTGCTCTACCCATTTTATAGGCCTTATATAATTGCTTCCAGCTTTATTGTACATTTTGTGGGGTTTAGCAAGGTTCATGTTTAATTTTTTTTTTTTGCAATGGTCAAGCTCAGAAAGTGGTACCAACTTTGCTTTTCAAGCCATAACTTTGGAAGAGAAAACATGACATTCTACCATTTACGTTAGTTTTGTTTTAGTTACGTAAAATCCTTCAGGCAAGTGCCTACTTTCAAAGGATTCAGAGTCCAGTATACAGACATTTAAAACAGATCTTATATATAACAGTGCACAAATCCTGGATTAGGTTAGAGGTGTTTAGGCAAACCCAGTGCAGGAAACAATAA
Organism: Neoceratodus forsteri; assembly: GCA_016271365.2. NCBI lineage: Eukaryota > Metazoa > Chordata > Ceratodontiformes > Ceratodontidae > Neoceratodus > Neoceratodus forsteri. The sequence continues at coordinate 1,066,131,330 of CM057454.1, read as the reverse complement.
TTCATTGTCAAGAATACAATACGTTCATAGGAAGCATTTAGATGTGCCAGAAGCAGTAAATGTGGCCAGCAGCTGCATTTTAAATGATGAAGCTCAACTGTATGATTTATATGCGCTAGGGCTGTGCTGTTGTATAGTACATTTTACTCAATTTGTAACTGTATTTTCTTTATCTTGGTATTATTTATTATGTCAAAAGCTGTTGACCACCACCCTCTAGTTGTGGCTATCCCTTGTGCCACATTTGCACTGTATTCTCATCCCCCCATCCACCCTTACCAATTTACAGTATTGTTTCTTCTCTGTACATGTATTGCTTTTGTACGTTTGCAAATTTATTTAACTTCATGCACCTTATTGTACTGTATTTCTCTGCACCTGGTATTTACTTTTTGTAGTTGTTATTGTTTTGTATTTATTGCATCTTGTTAGAGTGTGCTGTTCCTCCCACCTCCCTACCCTCAAATAATTAAGTAAACAAATGAATAACTATGTAAGTGTGCATTGTTGTTGTTGTTTTTTCCTTTTAACGTTGTACCCCCTTGTTTCCCTCTCCTAGATTGCACCTAGAAATGAGCTTTGGCTCAGTGTGCCCTTCCCAGTCACCAGTAGTTTACAAATAAATAACATGCTGTGCTCAAATATATAGTTTTTAGAAAACACATTAAAAACCATGTAACACAAGACTTTGCATTGTATGCCTATTTTCACTAATGGGCTACACAAACTAATGAATACTGTTTAATGCAGTGTGCCTTCTATCTGACCCATTGGCATGTGTTACACACTAATTTAAAACAGCCACAAATGGTTCCCGATCCAAAGTTTTAGGGTCCCAGTAGCTCTAGAAGTATAATTCCAACACTGGGAGGGGTAGCTGGAGGCCAGGTAGGCTCTGCATTGACAGCATAGGCAAGGAAAAATGGTCAGAATGGGTGGGCCAAGCAGTCCATATCTGCTGACAAATTCTATGTTTCTATGTTCCATGGTTCCATCATTTTAGAGGCACTAACAGCACAACCATTCAAGCCCCTCGAGTCCATAGACATACACTGAGCAACATTTAAGACCACATTCCTGTTGGCTATATGCTCCATGAGACACATCAGTGAACTAAATACACTCTTGTGTAAAGAACCCTTTCTGATAATTCTTAATGACTGTGTGTCATTGAAAACAGTCCACATGCTGCAGATACTGGAGTTACCAGCTTTTACACCTATTGATACAGAAAGTCAAAACCAGTGGATCTCAAGGGAATTATTACTATATATCTACATCATACTAAAGCTTCAAAGTTTCCAAGAGGCTATTCATCATCTTGACCTAACCAAGAAAAGGGTACACAGTGCTAGGGCCACACTAGCTAACTGGATTAAAAAAAACTACAGTAGAAGCCTACAAGTCCAAAAATCTTGCCTCTACCAAACAAAGTCAGAGCTCGCTCACCCATCACAATTTCCTTGTCCTGCGCAGAGAGAAGTGATGCTTCAGTACAGGAGGTTTGTTCTCTTGCCACATGGCCAACAATACATATGTGCTTACAAGACACTACAGACTGGATATTAACAATGCAAATAAGCCCGTAGTTGCACAAAAAGTCTTATAACCCATAGTGGCACATTAGTCCAAATATTTCCACTTATTTCCTCTGTCTGGTACTCTCCCATTGTTTTTTCTTACCCTGTTGGTAACAGTGAGGGAAGCTGTAAAGTGATGCAGTATGCCATGGTAGTTTACTCACCTGGTAAAGGCAACTGCATGAGACTCAGTATATAGCATCCCTATGCCCTTCCTGCTGGAATATGAATAATGGAGGGACTGTGGTACTATAAGCAGAGCTTCCTTAATAGCATGCTGAATGGCTGCTTTTATCTTAGATTGTAACAACAGAGCAACAAAGTCAGCCATTAGCTTATAACGTTGTACAGTGCTTTATTATATAACATGCCATAATATATCTCCAACAATTGTATTACTAGTCAGCTACTACAAACAGAATTCAGCTTGGGACAATTTAAACTGAGATCCTGCAGGAAGTTTAGGAGACTAAGTGGATCAGGTTAGGAAACATCTGGTCATATGTACATTATTAGCCTATAGGTTTGTATAACCCAGGTGGTAATGGTCAGGGATGCTATAAGGTGATGCTCAAGTAGTCATCTTTACCAGGTGAGTAAACTGTAGTACCGTTCTAACTGTTGTTATTGCTGTATGATAGAGTAGATGTCATACTAGTTTATGTTAATTGCCAGATCAAGCTGTTGGTGTTTCACATGTTGTCTGTTTACGTATGAAAAGATTTTTCAATAACAAAAGATTAACTACTAACACCTCCTGAGGATACTAAACAGTTGCTGCCAAGAAGAGAGAAAAGGGGGGGATTCCAGCTTAAGGTAAATCCTTGCTGACACATGAAAGCTAGGCAATTAGAACTGTAACAGAGTGTATATTATGTGCTGAACTGTATGATAAGTTATATATTTGAAGTATCAACACAGAATTTTTGTCAGTATGCTTCTAGAGTTCTTCAATAAAGTCTTGTTTTTTCTAACCATACTTTAAATTCTTGACTTCTACATCATTAGTGCTAACCTCTAATTCTTGTGGAGTCTAAAATGCATCAGTAAGACGCTTTTTAGTGACAGACACTTGCTAGTAACATAGCTACTGGTTAAGCTTTCCCATCAGGATAAAATGTTTTTATAGAACAGAAAAGGCCATACAGTAGATATTTATGGAGCCTGGCACAAGGACAGATAACCATTTACAGTAAGTATTGCGCATTCATGAGTTATCTAGTACTGTGTGACCAAAAGTTTATCAACAGATCTTAAACTTCATTAGCTCCCCAGTGGGACAGTCTGTCTAGAATGTATTTGGTTCTTCTATGAGAGGGGCGAGTATAACAGTTAGCTATTTGGAACCTATGTCTATTTGAAGTTGCGAATCTTTGACTTTGCGAAGCATCACAATGTTGCTATTGCCATCACCAATTTTGACATTGCTGGCTTTGCAACATTTTGTCAGATGAAGTGGCACTTTTTCCCCACAAAGTTGCAGTTTTATGAATGAAGTTTGGTCACTTTTCAGGAAAATCCACCACTTTTCCTGTCAAAATTTTTTGCAAAGTTAGCACTTCAAATTTTGCAAAGTTCTCTCAATTTCATACATTGCTAGTCTTCTTAATCAGCATATCACTGAAAGAATAATTAATTTTCTTAATTTTATTTCAGAGGAAGGACTTTCCAAAGAGTTACAATAGTGAAAACGAAAACTGTGTAAACTACAGTATAAAACAATTATAGTACCAGTGTTCCCCCAAGACAATGAGAAACAGGTGGGTGAGCTGCACACCACAAATTTGGAAGTTCTGACTGAGGTCTAGCGACCGAACAACACCACAAAACAAGAGAGTTTCAGCTGCACTTTTGGCAGGATGACAGTTCAAACAGTTCATTTTAGTTTAGTCACAATATGAAAAATTCAGTGAGAGAAATAAATGAAATTCGATTGCTTCCAATAAGTACAGATTTAGGTATGGTATAACAGACACAAGATACAAAAGCTGGACTGGCTGCAAACTGTGAACACAGCACTTTACTCCCTTGAGCTTCCTTAAGGTTTCCCAAGACAAGCGGCTCCAGAAGCCTGCAAATTATTTAAAATAATTCCATGTTCTTACATTTTGTCTTCATTCAATCATGTTAACATTTCAAAGAGGTTCTTGGTCTCATCATTTGACTGAATCATGATTAGCCTGACCACCAGCAGCAAGCTGACCCCATCGTAGGTCAGATACCTACACCTAAAGGGGGTCCCCCCTGATGAAGCCTTATGTGTTGAAGCGCCAGGGCACTCCTGCTAACAGATCCTCCTCTGCTACTTCAGTGTATTAGTTTTCTGAATTGTGTATTAAAACACTTTACATTTGGAAAAACAGCAAATTTTGCATATTTTTACTTGACCCTCCCTCCTCCCTGCCTAATAGCTAATATTCCCCTATGTCTATCCCATGCATGCTTGAAACATCCCACTGTTTTCACATCTACCACTTTTTCTGGCTGTCTTTTCCAAGCATCCATCACTCTTTCAGTAAAGTAGTACTTCCTCACATCCCTCTTATTTCCCCCCAGCTACATCGCATGCCCTCTGGTCCTGGTGCTCTGTCATATTTCAAAGAGAATCCCCTTCTGTGTGCTGTTGACTCCCATGATGTACTTGGATGTCTCTATTATATTCTGTCTGGCTTTCCTCTCTTCTAATGTGTACATGTTGAGATCCCTCGATCTCTCCTTATAGGACTTTAGATGCAGACCCTGCACCATTTTAGTTGCCCTCCTATGGACTGTATCCATCCTGTATATGTCCTTTCTAAGTTGTGTCCTCCAGAACCAGACACAATTCTCCAGAGGGGTGGGTCTCACAAGTGAGCAATCCTTTTGCTGAAGGTATCCCTCTGTATACACCCAAGTATCCCACCAGCCCTACCCACCACTTTACCACATTGCTCTGCCAATTTGAGATCATCAGATATGATAACCCCAAGGCCCCTTTCCTGCTTAGTGACTATTAGTACCTCCACCCCTCCATCCTACTCTTAGCTCCTGGGTTCCTATGCCTTCGGTGTATGATTTTGCACTTTATGGCATTGAACCTCAACTGCCATGCTCTTCACCACTCTTCGAGATTCCAGAGGTCCCTACATATTCTCTCCACCCCCACCTGATTGTCAACCCTATTACAGGTTTTAGTGCCCTCTGCAAAAAGGCATACCTTTCTTTCCAGTTCTTCTGCAATGTCACTTTTGAAGACATTGAAAAGGACCGGTCCCAGTACTGAGCCCTGCAGCACCCACTGGTCACTCTCTGCAACCTATCCATTAGCCAGTTCCTTACCCAGTTCACCACTTTGGATCCCAAACTAGGCTACTTAATTTCTTTATCAGTTTTCTGTGTGGCACAGTGTTGAATGCTTTTCTTAAAGTCCAGATAGGCCATTTCTACTGCATCTCTAATCTAGCTCCTTGTCACCCAGTAGAAGAAATCCAACTGATTCTTTTGGCATGCACCCCCAGCCCCATGAAACCATGTTGCCTTTGGTCTTGTAGCCCACTGCATTCAAGATACTCTACCTACCTTCTTTAACCCTCACAGGTTGCCATTTCTTGCTACTGATTAATCTATTCTGTTCTTAACATGTTCTGTATTGTTGATAACAGTTCTTTATTTTGATATGTCTAATGTATTAATGTTACCTTTTTACTGAAAACTGTCTGTATGAATGTGCACAGGACAACTTTGTAGATAGGTCCTATTTTGGACCTAAAGTTTCATCCTGTTTAAAAATAAAATGTTAACTAACTAACCAGCCAACTAACTAACTAACTAACTAACTAACTAACTAACTAACATAATTTCCCCACCACAAATATTATAGTACAGTGGTTTAAGGCTCTGAGCTGCAAACCTTGAGATCTAGATTTTAATCCCACTGCCCCCACTTGCATACTGTGTGCCTCTGAACAAGTCACTTAACTTCCTTGTGCTCCTAGGTCATACCTGCAAACAAGCTTTCAGCTTAGAGTGTCTCTCCTGGTTAAAAAAAATAAAAATATTAGACTGACTGGTCTATAGTTGCTAGCCTCCTACCTACTGCTGCTCTTATGGACTGGGACCACATCTGCTCTCCTCCAGTCCTCAAGAACCATGCCTGTATCCAGTGAGCTGTTTAATAAGGCCATTAGTAGGCCACCTAACACCTTCCTGTGTTCCTTTACTACCTTTGGGAGTATCCTGTCCATTCAAATATCCTTTTCCACTTTCAGAGCTGCAAGTCCCTTCTTAAAATGGGCTTATGTCTACCTCCCCCCGCCCTTTCTTCCTGCTATTCCCTAGCGGTTCATCTCTCCCCTCACCCAATGTAAAGACTGTGCAGAAGTACCTGTTCAGGATGTCTGCTTTTTCTTTATCGTCTTCTGTGCAATCTACCCCAACAACCTCCTTTTCCACACTATCCCTCTCCTTGCTTTTCTCTTCTCACTTATGTACCTGAATTAAGTCTGCTCTCCCTTAGCTACCCCTTTGGCTATTATTTTCTTTCTCCTAACACACAGCACTGAAGAAAAACACTTGGGCTACTTGCATGCAGCTACAAGAGGTTTGGTAAATTCCATAAAATGACAAAAACTCAGCACAAGACAATACGCTGTAGGCTGTGTGGTTTATTGGTGAAAGAAACTGGAAATTGCTTCATGGTTCACCACTTTTTCCTTGGGAAGCTTGTGTAAATAACTTCATCAGTGTTTTTATACAATAGAATAAAATCATCTGACCATTGCTATGACAACCAATTGCTACAGCTGAACACAATATACAAATGCATATGCAGTCATTAATTAATGCTGATTGCATAAATTTATGAATGAAGTTTTAGCAGGCAGATGTAGCAGAAAATAGGCTGGCACCAATAATGCAATTTTTTAAAAATGAGATCTGCCCACAGGCAATACATCATTACTTTAAATTTAAATAACATTTCCAGCCTGAAAAAGAGATTAGAATAGAGAGATGCAGAAGAAATGAAAATATGAAAACACAGACGAGATGCCAGGGATGGGGGGGGGCACTGGAAACAAAGAAAACAGCAGAAAGTTAAAAGATGAGGATGAGGGATGTAGAACCTGCCAGAGTTGCACACAACCCCTCCCCCCCAAAAAAAAAAGAAATAAATAGAAGAAACAAAGTGTGCCAGTCTAAAATTTACTGCAAGAAAAATACAAGAAAATAACTTGGGGAGATACTGGCTGCACCTCTGACAGTCCTGTTTGACAGCTCACTAGAAACAGGTGTGGTTTCAGAGGACTGAAAGAGGGCAGATGTAGTCCTCTTCATAAAAGTGGTAGCAGGGAGGAGGATGGAAATTATAGAAAAGTCAGTCTGACCTTGGTGGTAGTAAAGTTAATGGAATCACTTTGAAGGAGATGATAGTGGAATATCTTGAATCAAATGGATTACAAGGCCAAAGACAGCATGGGTTAACAGGAAGGAGTTCATGTAACATGAATCTGGTAGATTTATTTAATTGAGTGACTAAGGAATTAGACCAGGGTGGTGCACTGGATATGGCATACTTAGATTTCAGTAAGGTATTCAACTCTGTACAACATAGACTATTAAACAAGCTGTGGAGCTTAGGAATGGGTCCAAAGGTGGTAAACTGGGTAAGAAATTGGTTAGGGGATAGGAGACAGAGGTTGGTGGTAAACAGAGTTCAATATGAAGAGGGGAGGGTGACCAGTAGGGTGCCTTATGGATCAGTCTTAGGACCAGTCCTTTTTAATGTATTGATAAATGACATTGCAGAGGAGCTAAAGAGGAAGGTCTGCTTCTTTGCAGATGATACCAAAATCTTCAAAAGGATGGACACTCTGTAGGGGAAGGGAGAGGGTGAAAAGGATAAACAGAGACCTGAAAAAAAATGAGAAGTGGTCAAAGGTATGGCAACTGGGTTTCGATGTGAAAAAGTGCATAATAATACACTTGGGGTGCAGAACCCAGGGGCAAAATTAAAAATGATGGGAGTGTTATTGACAACAATCAGGCAGGACAGAGACAAATGTGTAATCATCTTGAATGACCTAAAGGTAGACAGGCATTGTTACAAGGCAGTTGGGAAAGCTAAAGGGATGCTGGATCCTACTGGGTCAAAATGTTGCACTCTATATAGCACACGACATGACCGTGAGGTAGGAACAGCATGGTAGGTAAGAGTGAAATGGTGCAAAACCGTGAAAGGAAGTATGTGTGGTCATGCACCATCTCACTCTTCCAAGTGCAGGATAAGAATCTTGCTGGGACAGCAGTTCACCGAGCAGCTGCTGTGGCTCGATGGGATGAGCCACTGGCAGCAAGGGAGGCAAGCAGTGTGTTTGGGACTGGGTTTCAATTCCCAGTCCCAGATGCATGGAATTTTTGTTTTCACACTTTGTGTGATATTAAATGTTACCCCCTCCAGAGTTAGTTATATTAGTTGGGGAGTTTGGGGGTACAGCCCCTGTAATGGGGTGCAGGTGCAGAGCCTCTCTCAAAAACAAGAATTATGCCATTTTCAATATATCACACTGTATTGGCAGTGCAGTATAGTGCTATGGCACAATGTCTTGCAACATTATGACCCCATGCCATGCTGCATTGCATTAGGAGAGGGATCATCAGCAGAAGGAAGGAGGGAGGGAGGTGATGTTGCCTCTGTATAGGCCACTGGCCAGAACTCATCTGGAATACTGTGTACAGTTCTGGAAACCACATCTATGAAAAGACATAGACAGAGTGGAGGAAGTCCAGAAGAGGGCAACTAAAATGGTGTAGGGCCTACATCAGAAGTTCTATAAGATGAGACTGAGGGAACTTGGTATGTACACCTTGGAAGAGAGGAGAGAAAGGAGGGATATGACTGAGACCTATAAATACCTAAATTGAGTAAATAAGGCACAAGAAGGTAGTATTTTTCAGAACAAAATGTGCTCAAGATCAATGGGACATGATTTGAAGCTGGAGGTGTAAATTCAGGAGAGATGTGAGAAAATACTTCTATACAGAAAGGGTGGTGGATTCCTGGAACAGCTTACCAGCTGAGGGCATTGGGGTAAAAACAGTGGAAGGGTTCAAGAAAGCTTGGAATAGGCATAACAGAATCTCAGAGTAAAGGAATAAGGGAGGGGAGAAAGAGCTGGAGATCAAGTAGGGTCTGTGGTGATACTGTAGGTAGGGAAAAATGGGGAAACTGTGTGGGCCCAGTGGTCCTTATCTGCAGACAAAATCTGCTGACAAACTTTTCTGCTAGGCGAAGTGGTGGATTTTCCTGAGAAGTGACATATTTCTATGTTTCCATACACTGATATTTACACTCAAATGTTAAAAATAGGATTGAAAAAATTATTAAGTGAAAGCAGTATAGACTTTTTAATTTGACAAAATCAGAATCTGAAGCAGTAAAGTTGTTACAGAGGGATGACTCAGCAATAATAAAACCAGCTGATAAAGAGGGGAGGAACTGTAGTCCTGAGTAGAGAGGAATATCAAAATAAATGTTTTGAAGAATTGAATGATCTTACTAATTATGAGAGAGTTGAGAACATTTCTTAAGATAAATTTAAAGAATAGATGCAAAATATGTCAGATGAAACAGAAGATAGGAAAAGGATAGATTAATGGGTGGGGAGGCATTAAGATGAAAATATCTCAGAGTGCCATTATTTTACGTCCTCCCCAAAATACATAGAAATCCTTCAAAACCACATGGCAAACCCATAACTTCAGGTCAGAACTCACTCATGGAGCCCCTTTCAAAGTTTTTAGATTTCTACTGCAAACTATTAATAGGACAATCATAATGATTTCTCAAAGACTCAGGACACCTTGTTCAGATTTTACAGAACTTCAATGAAAGGAGCATAGTCCTAACAAATTGATGTGCAAAGTGTTTACACTTTCATCCCCTGTGAAGATGGTTTGAAAGCACTAAGGAAGACATTACATAATAAAGAAGAGTTAAGAATACTAGATGAGTTCATTTTAAAATTGATGAGAACCGTCCTGTATAACAATTATTTTGAATTTAAGAGCAACATATGTTTACAAAAACAAGGTACAGTGGTAGAAGCAAGAATGCCCCCCCACTTATGCCAATATTTTTATGACAGACTTTGAAGAAACCTGTGTCTATCCAGAGAATATGAAAAAGTATGTCATCAATAAAGCAACAAAACTTCTTTGTTGATGATATATTCAATATTTGGAATGGCAGTGTGGAAGATTTGCACTCATTTGTTGAATAGTTGAATGAATGTCTAGAGAATTTATCCTTCAACATGGAACATTTTTCAGAGATACTATTGTACCTTGATCTAATGATTATAAAAGAAAAGAATAACCTTACAATATATTTTTACCAGAAAGAAACTGACCATAACACAATATTACATGCAACCAGCTACCATCCTATGAATCTAATCAAAAGTATCCCATACAGTCAATTTTTGAGATACAAACATAATAGTGAGGATGGAGAGAAATTTAAGAAGAACAGTACATAACTAGTCTCAGGATACAGAATATGGCACATTAACCTTGCTGGAATTGGTAAATACAGTTTCAAGGATAGATAGGACAATATTTTTGGAAAATGTGGGCAGAAACAGGAGTAGTGACAATAGTTTGTCAATGATCACCGTTTTCAGTGATCAGTTCCCACAAATTAAATATGTAATCCTCAAACATTAGGATATCCTAAATAGCACTGAGCCAGGACAAAAAAGTTTTTCACATACTGTATACCATGGATCACAGCTAGGAAAACAAAGAATCTTGACAGAAATTAGTCCATACACAACATTGGAAACCACCCCCACTAATAATTACACGGCTGAGTTCACAACCAAAGGGTTTCTTTAGTTGTGACAAATGTGTACATTGCTCAAATACCATAAGAGTTACTGAAGTGGTTAACTTTGGTAGAAATTAGAAATTAATTAGTCATGATTTTACTTGTAATTCTATGTTATCTGTGTTATAAAAATGGCCATGTTGTCTTCTTTATGTTGGAAAAACTTCATGGGCATTACAAATTTGCATTAGTAAGAACAAAAGCTCAATTAGAAGAAAGGATTTGAAAGCAATGGTAGCTGGACACTTTTTAACAGAAAGACATCAAGTCAGTACTTTGAGATTCTTTGCATGTGAACAAATTAAGAAACCAATAAGAGCAGAAATGAGAAGAGATCACTATTGAAATGTGGGTAGCGGTAGATTGACATACTTAACATTCTAAATGCAAGACATTGCATAAATCAAGAAATTGACTGGACAGGTTTCATGTAGGTTTCTTGTTTCCTGACTGTAGCCACACAATTCTGAGCAGAGTTATTTCATGAGGGAAAGTAATTTCTCCAGCTGGTGGTGTGGTCACTACCTCTGCCAGTTTCTGTACTGTCCCATTCCTTCCAAACCAAATAATGTACTGTATTTTAAAACACAAAGTCCAATATACATTTTCTTTAAAAAATCTGTTACTAGAAAACATTTTATTATTATCATAAATTCTCATTCTTAAATTTGGAGTAAGTGACTCCTTGCATGGTCTTTCAGATAATCTAAAGTTCAGTCCAAGTGAGTTATATTATCATTTAATGCAGAGTTACTATGATCTACACATGCAGGGCTCACACTCTGCAGTTTCTTTCTGGGAGGCTATGTATTTATTTGGTAGTGATCCTCCTTTGGATGGACCGGACAGCATGGCACATCACTGTGTGATGCATGATGTGGATGATGTCAACATGACGTCCATGTCTCACGCTGCCTTGCTCATATGTTTTTTGTTCCTATAAAGGAGGATACCTGGAGTGATCTAGCCCTGTAAAAATGGTGGCTATGCACATGTAGATGTAAGAATGAATTGTTCTAATTACTAGGTGAGTTTGCTTGGACTGCACTCATTTTTTTTGTTAAATATTTTTATTGAAATGACACATAAACCAACAATACAAACAATAAAAAACTATAATCATTAACAATCTTAAACCAAAAACAAAATAGTCATATGTAAGCATGCTAACTTACAGAGCTGATTAAACAGCTTTAGAGCAATAGATATAACCAGTACACAGTGTTAAGGAATTATCCTGGGTAAAGTGTCGCCTCCAACCAGAGCGGCACATACATCCCAGTGCACACAATTGTAGATTGAGCTCAACCCACTCACCTGTGAAGGGAAGCGCATGTGCCGGGCATAAACCAATAAGTTCCCAGCCTAACTGCCACATGAGGCAGATGGTGGAAAGGAGAGGGGCACGTCTACACAGGGAATACCCAACTTTCAAAAGCCTGTTGCAAGGGGCCTCAGATATTTGGGAAAATGTGGGCTAGGCCATTGGCAGAAAGTTGTATTTTCTCTAGGGTTAGACACATTTTGATATTCTGGGCCCACTGTGAAATGGTTGAGGTATTTGGGGACATCCAATGTTGCACCACCATTTTTTTTGTATTGACAAGTGTTAGGACCATAGGGGTGCACCTCTTCTCCCTCCTGCACTGGACAGATCTGCTCTCACCATGAATTCAAGTGGGATTTGAAGGTGAGTAGCCCAAGACTACAGACATGATGTGATGCATGTGATGCCAGAATGGGGCCATTCTAGGGCAGGTAATAGTCATGTGCAAGAAGTCTTCCCCCTCGCACATGCACTTGGGGCAGGAGTCTGAGAGCTCAAGGTTGATATTATGTAATCCCTTTGGTGTCATGTAAGTCCTGTACATAAACTTCAGGTGGATCTGTCAAAGCTTGTTACTGCAGGAGCACATCTGGGTCTGTTTAAATGCAGCCCACCACATATTGGTATCTATAGTGACACCCAATGCCTGCTCCCATTTCCCCTTAATGACATCCCATAGCTGGTCCTTCCCTGCCTGGATGATTTGGTAGTAGATTGCAAGTGGCTTACCACATGGTTGTGGGCTACACAATTCTTCCTCAAATGGAGAGGGTTGTCCCCACCCATTTGTGTTATCTAATGATAAGCCCACCCTCTGATGTAAGCATAGGTAAATAAAATAGTCACCTATTGGTACACCCCATTTGCCCACCAGCTCAGAAAAATCCAGTAATCTGCTACCTCTGAATAGCTGCATAATAGACTTCAACCCCAAGCAGTGTCAGGTAGCAATCTCTGGTGTAGGCATACCAAGCATGGGCCCCTCTCTCTCATGGCAACTGTTATGTCCACCCAAGGAGAGGGCAGCCTCAGATGGTCAATACCCCTGTGTACGTCTCTCCATACCCCAATGGACAGGGCCATGAAAGGGTTGCACACTGCTGTAGTGGATGGTGAGAAAAGCAGGCTGGAAAAGTGCACATGGTACCAGTCTCCCTTCAGTTTGCAAGAACCATGTTGGTTTGGTGGCAGCCTCTCCACAGGCAAGAAAGTCCCCTGGGCTGCCCTGTAGTGGTGTATAAAATTGGGGAGTCCTACAGTAGACTGCCACCAAACCTGGAAGTTGTAGGTACACGGTGTCAGCGTGGCTCAGTTGGTAGCACATCCGCCTCTGGACCAGAAGGTTGTGGGAACTCGGGAACCGGGATTGGACTTGCACCTAAAAATCGCTGGCATCTGAGTGCAGTATTGAGGGTGCTGTACTGCTGGGGTGTGCCTTCCTTTGGATGAGACGTTAAACCGAGGTCCCTTCTGCCCATCCTGGTGTTGTCCTGGTGGGTGTCCAGGTGGAAGTAAAAGAACCTGGGGCACTCTTCGCAAAGAGCAGGGAACATTCCTGGTGTCCTGGCCAACATTTCCCTCCCCATAAACCGGTTCATGCAATTATCCAGGCTGTGTGTGGGTGATGATGTGCAATATGGCTGCCACCACACATTCAGTCACTTCACTACCAGTCTAGCATTGCTTGTAAAGTGCTTTGGGATACTGTGTATGAAAAGCGCTATATAAATGCTGATTCTTCTTCTTCTTTTAATTTCCACTTGTGATGCCAATGACCCGACTTCGGATGTGAGTTTGGGAAGTCGGAGGGCCAGCCAGGGGGAGGAGGATTGAGTATCTTAGGAACTGCTCTCCTCCTCGAGGGGTGGGGGGAAGCACTCAGTCTGCGCTCAACTTCTAGTGGAGGCTGGGGGTCAGTGCAGGAGAGGGTTAGCAGTTCCAAGGGGTGTGCCAGATGTGGGCGCATGCGCCCCTACATCATTGCACACCACATCACACCACACCTCCCACCACAGGGGGACAAAAACAGACCCACAGCTGATCACTAAACCCCCCCATGAAGCTGAGCCTGGAGACTCCCACAATCGCTGGACTAACAACATGGCACTGCTCAGAGGGTTACAGTGGGGACCCCCCAGTGGCCCCGCCCTGGGGGGCAATCCGTGGTGAATGCCGGCGGAGGTGAGTGAGGTCCTGGGAGATGGATGTGAGTGAGGTGAGGAGGGCTGAGGAGTCACAAAAAATAAATAATCCAATTGGGCAGCTGTCTGAGAGACCTCCCATGAGTAGAGGGTTGTATAGAAGGAGGTGAATTCCTCTGCCACCTCCTTTGGGTCTAAGGTCAGCAAACCAGAGTGCCTGCGAATTTGGCCTATTGTGCATTCACTTTCTTTCTTACATAGCTGCCATGCCAGGTATTTACCCCCGTATCCATCAAAGTATGAGCCTGCCTGCGCCAATAGGATATATCTTTCAGCATTTTAGTTACTGTAGTACATTGTACAAAGTGGGGATAAGCTTCTTTTTATATTAGTAAGGATTGCACCTAGCCATGATTGTGTCCCTGACACAGTTGCAATCGCCCCCCAATATCCATGGTCCTGGCATAGAGGCCATCAATAGTTAAGTGCTAGAAAAATCTGGGATCTTCAACATTAGGAGCATAAACAGAGCATACCAAAATTTCCCCCAAGTTGGTAAGCGTCATCCTAGCCAGGGTGTACCTACCAATGGAGTCTACCCACGCACGTTTGATATCAACCTGTACCTGCTGAGGACACCAGATGGCCACCCCTTGGGCTTTAGATGAAAAACATGAAGCAACCCACTTACCCCTCATACACTCACAGATTTTCTTGGCCTCTTTTATGTACATATGTGTCTCCTGCATTAGTATAACTTTTACCCTAGACCTCTTCTGCCACTATCTTTCTTCTAATGACATTTTATGTCCATTTAAATTCCAAGTGGATATGTTAATCTTGTCATCTATTTGAGAGTGTGATCCTCAGCCATTTTGCATTAGCTCATTGCTCCACTAGGACTAATATTATACCAACTCATGACTTAACTATAACATAAACTTTATATTGCAGTTCATAACATACAGTAGCATATTTTTAACCATTATGAACCCCTATCCCTTCCCCTCATCCTCCCCTTCCCCCCCATGTTCCCACAACAACAGCCACAAACTTTGCCTCTTAAAAAACTATTGAGAGACAAGGACAACTTGAGCATCATAAGTGTACAAGAAGATTAAAACCAGATATAAACACATATTCTTTCTAACCATCTTAGTTGCTACCCCACCCACCCAACACTGAGTACTTACCCTCAGTGAGCTTCCCTTACAAATCTGTGGTGGTTAGGTAGAGATGTTTGATGGGCACATATAGAATTGAAAAATTAAGGTAGAAATCTTAACTGAAAGAGAAGTGAACTAAATAAGAATAGTGAGAAAGATAAAGACAAAAAAATGGAAAGTGGTAACAAAGCTGAGTGGTGCACCTGTAGGTCACAGTGACATGCCCCTGCCTGTTGGATGCCCCCAAGGCCAGGACCCAGGCAAAGTCCATCTGAGTGCAACACAGAAGGATTTACTAAATGCCAATGTTATACCTGTTCCTCCTTCCCTCTGCCATCCCCAGACCTCACCCCTGAGAGCAAGCTCCAGATACATTTCCCAATCAGGCACCCCCCACTGCAGGGGGCCATGGGAAGATGCAAACCAACAAAGATCCCCTGCCACCGATAGGTCAGGACCCATCCTACCCCATAAATGAGTGAGATGGCCCCCATAGCTGAATGAGAGGGGGAGTGAAAGAAAGAGAGGGAGGTTATTGCATAAAGTCTTTATGCACGGTTTTCCCTCCCAACTCCACTGACCTCTTCCACCAAGCCAAGGTGCATTACATGATGCATAAACATTAAAGTCATGTAGTCCAGGACATATGAAAGGTAGTGCAGAGACATAAGCACTTACATATTTCAAAAGGAGGTTCAGACCCCCAGTGGGGGGGGGGGAGCCCGCCGGTACCCATGCTCCCTTGGCATGATTGGGCAGTCTCCTCTGATCTCAAACTGACAAAATGGAGTTTTCTCACTGAAGGAGCTGGGGGACAGCATACAGTAAGTCCAATACAGAAATTCCTCAAGGCATTCGTCAGCACTCTATGCCACATGAAACATGCCAGGGGGCCTCCATTGGACTGGACTAAGTTATGCGGTCATAGGCATATTTCCAGACTGGTGAAGGATTAGGAACAGACTGTAAATAGAAAGTGCCCCATTGCTGGTCAAAGTGAAGGTAGAGTTCCCATCAAACCGCCACACGCCTTTTCAAGTATGCTCTCCCATGCCTTCTTGATTCAGTTGACAGATGCATCAATTACAGTGATATTTACAAGAAGCTGTCAAATACTTCAAAGGAGGGACTTTGCTTAAAGTGGAGCAAGGCTTTGACAGAGTTGGGTATTCAATTCAAGTACTCAAACCTGTTGGAGGAATCCACCTGACTCCAGCCTTTCTCAAACTGGCACTTATGTCTTGAGGCAGCACATAAGCATAGTGTGGGAAAGCTGAGGGTGACCCACAAAGAAGGGGAATCCTACTCCTTGTCAAAATGGCCCTTCATCTTGTGATGTCTCATGGCGGTTGATAGTAGTAAAACTGTGCCAACTGTATATCCCCCCACTAGACTTCCCCCACACTGTTTAACAGTTCACTGGAACAGGGGATAGTACCACAGGACTGGGAAAGGGCCACAGTTATGCCATTGCACAAGAGTGGTAGCAGGCAGGTAGCAGGAAACTACCATCCAGTAAGTCTGACCTCAGTGGTCGGTAAAATAATGGAGACATTGATTAAGGAAATGATAATGAACTACCTGAAAGCAAGTGGGCAACTTGGCCCAAAATAGCGTGGCTTCACATCAGGATGTTCATACCAAACAAATTTGATGGAATTCTTCAACTGAGTTACAAGAGAAGTAGACAAGGGGGCAGCAGAGGATGAGGTGTATCTGGACTTTAGAAACACCTTTGATACAGTCCCACACAGAAGGCTAGCTAACAAACTGGAGCAAGCTGGCATCGGCCACAAGTTGGCTGCAAGGCAAAGGTTTATAGTAGATGGCACCTTGTCTCAAGAAGGGAAGGTGTCAAGTGGTGTGCCACAGGGGTCAGTACTAGGCCCCATCCTTTTCAAAATATTCATCAGTGACATCACTGAAGAACTGAAAGAGAAAGTTTGCCTCTTTGCAGATGATACAAAGCTCTGCAACAGGGTGGACATACAGGAAGGGATAGCAGAAATTGAGGCAGATATCAGGATGCTAGAGGAATGGTCTAGGAACTGACAGTTGGGATTCAATGCCAAAAAATGTAAAGTTATGCACCTGGGTAGAAGGAACCCATGCATGAAGTATGTCCTGGAGGGACAGCTGCTAGAAGGAACAAAGCTGGAATGGGATCTTGGTGTCATGATCTCAAATGATTTAAAGGTAGAGAAGCAATGCAAAAAAGCGGCATTAAAGGCAAGCAGCATTCATGGATGTATTGGTAGGGGTATTACCAGTATGAAGCGTGATGTAATCCTCCTGCTGTACAGGTCCATGGTGAGATCTCACTTGGAGTACTGTGCACAGTTCTGGAGACCTTACCTAAAAAATGATATAGACTGTCTGGAAACTGTGCAGAGACGTGCCACCAAAATGGTGCAGAGTCTGCACCATGGAACGCACAATGCTAGGCTCAGTCAGTTAAATGTATTCCCCCTTGAGCAGAGGAGGAACAGAGAAGACATGATTGAGACATTTAAATATAAATTGGTTAAAGGGATCAACACAGTACAAACCAGGAACCTCTTCCGGGAAAACAGGGCTGCATGTACTAGAGGAGACAACATACACCTGGTGGGAGGTAAATTCAAAACAATGTTAGGAAGTACTTTTTTATGGAGAGGGTGGTGAACCCTTGGAATAATAGCCTGCCACTGGAGGTAGTGGCAGCCAAGATGGTCAGTGAATTCAAAAGGGCATGGAATAGACAATATAGACACCTTAGCAAGACAAATTGATAGTGGGGGGTAGAAAACCCAGGCAGACTAGATGGACCACATGGTCTCTTTCTGCTGGTAAATTCTTGTGTTCTTATGTTCCTATAATCCAGCATCCAGTACAGGTCATGATGTCTGCATAAGATAAAATCCTGCACAGATCTCAGAAATAGTGAAGTACAGCACCAGCATTATACTTAGACCTAGTGACCAGGACACATCGGGGTTTTGTGTTGTAAGAGACCCCCACTTGCAGGACCCCCTCCAATATGGACCCCTCCTCCATCAGTCTGATGTATACTGAAATGGTGTATGTACAAGGATACGGTACAAAACATTAGGGGGAAGAGGGATCTGTCATACCCTCAGTCTCATCGGGTCAGTCACTGCCGCCGAGCTACAGCAAAAACAATAGGGTTATTAATTCTTCACCTTTTTGCTGGGGCCATAGCCCAGGCAATCAAACATCCCTCTACAGCAGCGGATTCCTCATGGATGAATTTTTCAGCTTCTAGATAATTGGTTAAAATTCTGAAGGGTTTGCCCACTCTTTCTATATGAAGTCTTGTAGGGTACTAGAAAGCATGTGTCCAGTTCAGGTTATAGAGTTGGGACTTAACATGATTTAATTTTTGCCTCCTTGCATTAAGCTCCCTGCTATAGTCCTGAAAAATCATCTCTCTGCCTTTTTCAACTGGGATCAGTCCTTGCAGCTTGACTGCCTTAATCACAGTTTCTTTGTCACAGAACCGTAAATACTTTATTAAGCAGTGATGGAGATGGTCTCCGGGCTGGTTTTTGGGGTGGGGGGGGTTCTGACCCTATGTACTCTCTCCACCTCGAATTTCAATGTTCCTGGATACATTTGTAGATGCTTAACCAGCCACTGTTGTAAACCAGTTATTGGGTTGTTGCTGTTCATACTCTCAGGCAGCCAACAATGCACAAATTAGATCTTCTGGATCGATTTTGTTGATCAGCGACTCTGTCCCACATCTCTTAGCAGGTTTCCCTCAGCAGGTTTTGATCACAGGTGACAGTTGCTACAGTGTCATCTAAATCACTCACTCTTTCCTCAAGATCTTCAGTTCTCGTGGAGTGTGCTGCTGATGTTTCACACAATCCAGTGACAATCCCCTCAATGTGAGCTATTTTGGCAGTGATATTTGTAAAAATGGCCTTCATTTCATTCTACACTTTGAAAAAGCCCAACTGGGTGGAACGTTAGTGTGTGGTCACCTCTTGCTGAGATTTTCAGCCTTTTGTAAATCCTCTTTCTTCACTAAGTTAGCTATGGAGACCAAAAGCATATTTTGTGTGGAAAGTGGTTATTTGTTCAGGTTGAGTTCTGTGACTTTGTGTTCCTGTTCATTTTACTGTACATGTTTTCCAGAGTTGCTGGTATGTCGGACAGTGCTCTCTCAAGCTCAGTCATATTGCTCTCCTGCTCTGCAGCTGCCTCGGCATGCAGCCTGCAGCCTGGTATGAACCTTGTGGTGTCAACGCTGATCTCCTGAAGATTCTAAAGATACAAAATTAAGCTTCAGCTGTTTGCTTTTCTGTTTCCCCACTGCCATTGACCTCTACCACGAGCTCCACTCAGTAAGTCCTCAATCTTTCTCATGTATGACAACTTTTAAGGCATAAAAAGATTGTACCAAGAGGTGCCAGCTTAAAACACATCTGCCATCTTGCCGTGCTAGCCACACACCCTCTGGACTACAATCTTTACAAAACAAATTATAGAAAATGAAAACAAGATAGTAAAAAAGTGTTTTATTTCTCTTTTACTGAAAGCTGAGGGGCAATAAGAAAGGCGAGCAGACTTCTTAAAAAAATCTTAGTATTCATGTCAAAGTAAACAAAATTGATAGCAAATATGTTTAAGATAATTAAACAAAACAAACCTATTTTTAGGTTGAAATATATGAAAGGGTTAAGAAGAAAAAGGTGTTTTATGATTACTGCAACATAGGTGTTTGTGAATGAATATCTAGAGAAAGTTCAGTGTATGTTTCTAGGGATTCAGTTTCTCTTTAAGATTAAGAAAGATGCTTTGTTAACATTAGGCATGAACTGTTTTTTGTTCACCTTATCACATCAAATATTAAAATATGAAACACTACTAACACTAAGAACACAATTACGTTGGATAGTTAAAGTGGAAACAGATGAGTAAGTGTTTGATAGAAACATTTTTGGAAATGATTCATTACATATTTAAATTCTGAGTAAAACAATAACATATTTTATTTATATTAATTATAGATTGCTTATGATTTATGGGACATAACGTGATCAGCAGTTCATTCGCAAGAGAGCAAGAGAATGGGTTAAATGGAGAATGCATCCATTCCATTTTGAAACAATATACTAATTTAAAAATATATAATTTCAAGTATGGGCAGTATGCATTTTATAATTATCATTGTTATGTTTTCTAAAAACATTTACAGTCACATCACTGAAGAAGAGACAGACTCCTTGTCTCGAAATGTTGGCTTCGTGAATTCTGACATGGAAGAATGAAACTGCATTTTTTTAGTAACAAAGAATAGTCCAGTTTTTTTCTCCTTGAAGAGTTTCTGGCTGGTACCAAACATCATGGACACTGATGATTTTAGTGTTGAACAAGAGTTGATTGTAATGGAACTAGCACAGGATGTTGTGGAAGTTTTGCTGGAGCAAGCCTTCCAGTTCTATGGATGAGGCACAGAGGTGTAGATAACTATGTCATCTGTATAGATATGAATATGTGAGTTGGCACAGTCAGGGGGAGATCATTCAGGAAAATGGAGAAGTGGATGGGACCCAGGATGGAGCCCTGTTGGGCCCAAGCCTAAATAGGTAGAGGAGATGACAGGATGTATCCTACCTGTACTGACTGTTGACAGCCAGTGAGGTAGGAATGGAACCAGTCAACACTTGAAGTGGAGAGGCCAGCAGAGCTCAGGTTGTCTAGGAGGAGTGGACAGAGCACAGAATCAAAGGCTTTGGCCAGATTAATGAAAATAGCCACCGTGATGTGTATCTTATTCATCCCAGTGAGGATGGAGTCAGTGACCAGCATCAGGGAGGAGACAGTGGAGTAGTGCATCCAAAACCAAACTGGAAGGGGAGACGACGTTGGAAGAGCAGAGGAAGTCAGCAAGCCTGGATTAAACATGTTTCTCTTGCAGTTTTACAAGAGAAGGGAGGAGAGAGCTAGGACAGAAGCTGACAGGAAAGAGGGGTCATCCACTTTATGAAAGGAGAGAATTTTGGCAGTCTTCCATGACTTGAGGAACAGTGTAGTGGGAGAAGGAGAGGTTGAAGAGATGAGTAAGGAAGGAGGTGATGGCACAAGCTGAGCAATGGATAAGTTTTTGGTCCAGCATGTCAGGGCTAGATTTAGACAGGTTGAGTGAGGAAAGGGCAAACAGGGTTCCCTGTGTAGTAACAGGGGAAAATGAAACCCCATAGAAGGGTTGGGCAGAGAGGAGGGTGGAGAAGGGGTCAGAGGAGAGGAGCTGGGAAGAGAGAGGTGGGAACAAGTAGTGAAGAACTCACTAAAGTGAGCAGCTTCAGAGAGAACATCAGAGACCGGTGAACCATTAACTATGAGGACTGTGGGAGTAGAATGGGCAGGAAGGCCAAAAAGGCGGAAATCACCTTTCAGAATTTGGCTGGGGAATTAAGGTTGTTCTGGAGGTTGACTTTAAAATAGAGGGATTTCATGGTGAACACAGCCTTTGTGCATGTATTTCTAAGTGCTCTGTAAGAGAGAAGGTCAGGCAGGGAGTGGGATAATGTGAATCTGACCCAGACTTGATCAGAGGACTTGCACTAATCTTTCCTTACTGTAGAGCTTTTTTTCCCTCTGTTTGGTTCAGGCAGGCTCTGCAACCCTGTCTCTGCTACTCCCTCTACCCAGCAACCCACCTCAGCCTTGCCCAGGGTCTCCCATAATCCCAGTGATACCCCCCGTGTTAGGGCCAGGCAAAGGAGGGCCATCCTCCCCCATCCAGAGTCACACATCCAGAACTGGAAAAGCTGACTTTGGGAAAATGGGTGAGTGCTTCAGAAAAGCACTAGCAAACAGGCAAGAAGGAGGGTGGAGGAACAATGGGGAAAAATCAAAACAGCTGTCACAGAGGCAACAAGCCTTTGTGTGAAGCAAATCAACAAAATAAAGGAAAAAAAAAGCACTATGGTTCTTAAAAGAGGTGGGGAGAAGGTTAGGGACAAAAAGGTAACATTCAGGAAGTGTAAGGAAACACAGACAGAGCAGGACAGAGAACTGTACCAATTAAAACAGAAGGAAGTGGGGAAGGCAGTCAGAATAGCAAAGGCCCAAACTGAGGAAAATATAGCTGACTCAGTTAAGAAGGGGGATAAAACCTTTTATAAGTACATTAGGGAGTGAAGAAAGATCAAAGGAGGGATAGTGAGGCTTAATAAAAGGAAGGGGGCAGAGGGTGACAGTGAAAAAGCAGGGATGCTGAACAAATACTTCTGCTCAGTATTCACAAAAGAAGAGGAGAGGGAAGTACCTAAACCAAAGAATAGAAGCACTCTGGATAGGGGGGGTCAATATCAGGCCATTCACAGAAGAAAGGGCCCTGAAAGAACTCCTAAAAGTTTGACCTCAGTGGTAGGGAAAATGAAGGAATCACTTCTGAAGGAAAGAATTGAGTACCTAGAGGCCAGTGGGGTACAGGACCAAAAGCAGCATGGATTCACAGTGGGAAGGTCATGTCAGATGAATCTAATTGATGTCTTTGACTGGGTGGCCAAAGTAGTAGTAGACCGGGGAGGAGCTGTGGACATGGCCTACCTAGACTTTAGCAAGGCATTTGACACAACCCCACACAAAATATTAATAAACAAGTTAGCCCACCTTGGAGTGGGTCCCAGGGTTGTAGCCTGGGTAAAACATTGGCTTGACAACAGGACACAGAGAGTAATAGTAAATGGAGTCCACTCTGAAGAAAGGGGGGTTACTAATGGAGTACCACAGGGTTCAGCAATGAGACCGGTCCTCTTCAATGTCTTTATAGGTGACATTGCAGAGGGACTGGAAGGGAAGGTATGCCTCTTTGCTGACGACACAAAGATCTGCAACAGGATTGATACACAAGGGGGGTGGAATGGATGAGAAGGGAATGTGCAGGGTTGGAGGAATGGTCAAAAGTATGTCAGCTTAGATTCAATGCAAAACAGTGCAAAGTAATGTACCTAAGAAACAAAAACCCAGGGGAAGAGTACCCAATGTGGGGGAAGGTACTAACAACAACAACAATAAAAATAGAAAGGGTCCTGGAGGTAGTCATATCAGATGACTTAAAGGAAGGCAAGAAATGTGAAAAAGCAGTAAGGAGGGCTGAGGGATACTGGGATGCACAGGGAGAGGCATCGCCAGTAGAAAACATGAAGTTTTTATCCCTTTGAAAAGACAGTTTATGAGACCCCATCTGGAATACTGCGTACAGTTCTGGAGACCCCATCTCCTCAAGGACATAGACAGGATGGAGGCAGTCCAGAGGAGGGCAACTAAAATGGTGCAGGGTCTGTACCAGAAGCCATACAAAGAGAGACTAAAGGAGCTTAATATGTATACCCTCGAGGAAAGGAGGAAGAGGAGGGACATGATAGAAACATTTAAGTACCTCAAAGGAATCAATAAAGTCCAAGAGGGTAACATCTTTCAGAAAAAGAGATGTGCAAGAACAAGGGGGCATAATTTGAAGATGGGCGGGAGGACAGCTCAGGTGCAATGTAAGGAAGTGTTTTTTCACAGAAAGAGTAGTGGATGCATGGAACGGCCTTCCTGAGGAGGTTTTGGGGTCACAAACAGTGGGGGAATTCAAGAATGCATGGGACAGACATAAAGCAATTCTTGAGGGGGGTAGGAGGAAGTAGGCTGTTGGTTAACTAGGATCTGCAGCTTATCCAATAGGTAGGGAAATGGGCAGACTAGGTGGGCCAAGCAGTCCTTATCTGCCATCAAAGTCTATGTTTCTATGTTTCTCTGATGGGGTCCTGTTCAGGTGGTGGTGCAGGGTAGAGGGTCAGCACACAGGGTGTCATGTAGCCCTACCTGATCACTTTTCCATTTTTTCTCCCATGTTCCCCTCTAGCCAAGGCAGGATTGGCAACTCATGTGTGTATGGAGGCGCAGATGCATCCCAGAACTGTGTCTTCCCTTCTCCTCCCCTGACCTATACCTGCCACTCATACATCAGCACTACTGCAAGGCGTCCACCTAGTGTCAACCGAGAACAAAGATGATCCATCACTTCGATCTGGGAGAAGAGAGCTACCAGATGGGTGCTCAGTCTATGTCCAGCCCTCTCCCTTCCCTTCTGACCCCTCAGCAACCCAAGCTCATTCCCAGAAATGGGTCAATGGTGTGGTGAGAGGTAAGGCAGTGTGTGCCTCAACACTCTGCACCACTGGGCTGGAGGAACTTGCACTTATCAATGAGATCGGGAGTAATCCAGGTGTGGTGGCAAGATGTACCTTAAACTTTCTGAGGGGAGGCATGCTTGTCCCAGACAGAGGTAAATTGGAATGGAACAGGGAAAGGGTCACATCCATATCAGAGGCAGAATGGATGGGGGACCAGTCAAATGCAGCAAGGTCACTGAGGAGAGCATTGATGTTATGTGACCAGAGGTACCTAAACCAGATGTACTTGGGGGATGAAGAGGAAGCCAGACTTTCCTGACACAGAAAGTCATGCAGTGGTCATTGAAGACATCTGACAGAATACCTAGTGCTGTGATGCAGTGGGGGTGGAAGGAAAGAACCCAGTCCAGATGGGTGTGATGAGGGATGTAGGGATTGTGTTGGGTAGGTTCAGTAAATTGAAGTGAGTTGGAAAAGATTAAGGGACTTAATCCTGAGGGAGGTCAGCCAGGAGACCAGGCAGATACAATTAATATTGAAATCCCCAAGGAGGATGAGTTTACCAAAGGTGGAGTGTGTGTTGATGGGAGGGAGAGTATCAACCAGTGAGGAGGAGGAGATTTTTAGGGGAAGCATTAAAAAACTCAATTAAGATGGGTATGTTGGAGGGTAAGGAAAGTTTAGCCAAGGAGAAACTTGTGTGAGGAGGGTACAGACTCCCTGAGAGAAATGGTACAGGAGAGACTCTGGCATACATAGAGGCCACACCCCCATCATGTTTGCAACAGTTCTGCCTGAAGAGGTTGTAGTCAGGGAGGGCCAGGCTACAGTCAGGAATTCTGGAGGAGATCCAGGTTATGGAGATGTACAGGAGATCAGGAGAGTGTTGGGAAACCCAGACATTAAGGAGATCCATTTTAGGGAGAAGGCTCCTAGTACTGAGGTGGAAAATGTTAAAGCATCTGAGATTTGAGGATGGGAAGAAAAGCGATACAATGGTTAGTTTCCATTTTGCTGGAAAGGAGAAGCAGGATAAGGAGAAGGAGGGTTGAATGGCACTTACATCCCCTTGGTTGGGGAGGAGGGCAAGGCAGAAGGGACAGGATAGCTGGGTAGAAGAACTCCAGGTTAAGGAGTGGGAAGGAGACCAGAATGAATAAGGAAGGGTGGGGGATAAGCAGATGGAGGAGTGAGTGAGGGAAAGAGAGAGAGGGGGGAAGGGGGGTTAGAGAGGGTGGGGATAGGGGTAGAACAAGGAGAAGGAGAAGGCAGAAGAGGAGGGTAAGGAGCATATTTGTCATGTAAGAGGAATGAAAAATTACAACAATTAGCACAGCAGCAATGGTGCTGACTGCTTAGAAAAGCTGGCTAACAAGGCTGCATAAAACAACACAAGCAAACAGGACTAGGGCAGCTTAACAAAAATGTTGAGCACACACGATAATAAAAGAGAAGCCCAAGTTGAGAGTACCAGAGAAGCAGAAGAGCCTACCCTAAAAATGAACAAACCTAGCAATAGGCATACAATTGTGAAAACAACTGATAAAACTGAATTGCAATAATTATATGAGAAAACTAGAAACAAGGCTATACCCAGATAGGGTGCAGCTAGGATACCTAATAATTTAACGAGTTAGAAAATGACTAGGAGATTAGCCAGGTAAACACAATTAGGTGACAGCAGTCCAATAGTCCATTAGTAAGTAGAAAAGCTTCTTCAGCTCAGTAAATCTAGTGCAGTAAGGAGAGCAGAATTTACTGTCACAGGAGAAGATCAGAGGGAGCCTTGCAGATAGAAGACCTGAGAAGCTGCATGACCAACCGATGGCTGAAACATGGCTGGCGCAGAAAGACTCCACTGGATGACATCCTTAGTGCTTTGGGCTGCATCGTGGAGGACTGCTTAATGGCTGCTACCTCAAAAGGGAAATGCTGGCTCCTGATTGGTCAGGTTTGGAAGCGGAGGCTTGGCTACTGCTTGGGGCTCCCAAAGTTCTGCAGAAGCTAGCTGAGATGATCGTTTGGGTGGGCAGGCAGGAATGGACTTGATGATTACCCTCTCAACCCACTCTGTGGCTCATGATGGCATCTTTCAAGTGACAAACAGAATTCTTTGTTTGATTTCCAGGGCTTGGGGTAAACTCTGCTCATGAAAGACAGTGCTGACTCCCAATTACTCAGTGCCAGAAGAGGCTACTGCTTGGGGCTCCCGAAGGTCTGTGAAAGCTGGCTGTTGTGATTGCTTAGGGGGTTGGAAAGATTTTAACTTGATACTTGCCCACTTGAGCCCTTCTGCATCTCCTTTCAATAGTGCATCTGCAATGCCAACCTATCCTCCACAGACTGAGACCTATACCAAGAAAGCTCTAATTTCTGTCCTTTAGTCTTCAATCTATGCAGCTCATCACCAGGATTAGCCATGACACAATGTCAAGGGATGAACGCAGTAAGGTGCTAATGAATCTAAGGTAGCTGCAAGAACCATATTATAGTGCTCTATGGCATTCTCATATCCCTGTGCACAGGCAAGCATCATGCTAAGATGTCCAGTACCTCCAGGTGTTTGCTCCAACTTATGTTGTGGCTATCAGATAATTTCTACAGGAATACTAGCTGAACAAGGAATGACACCGCATGATGATCCAACCAAAAGACCATAACAACCCTGATCACACTAATGCCAAGACCAAATGAGAAGATCAGGTCCAGAATGTGTCTGTGTTGATGCACTACAGAGAAAACAGCCAGTGTCAGTCCCAGTTAGGTCATCAGCTGGAGGAGCTACTATCAAGGAGGGAAGCTTCATCATTGTCTCAAGCTTTGAAATCCTCCAGCACCAAAAGTCTCGGGACATTCATCAAATCTTTGACCATAAAATCCACCAGCTTGTGCATGAAATCACTCCCACTAGCTAGGCCAATGACAGAGGCCTATGGCACATTCATAAGGTAGAAAAAATGGGCAGACTGGATGGGCCTTGTGGTCCTTATCTGCTGTCAACTTCTATGTTTCTATGTTCCCACACCCCAGAGGTTGCTATATGAGAAATATTTTGCAGCTAACACCTGGAGCATATCTAACAATCACACACACAGAGGATTTAAAGTTCCTATGGGATCCACGGTGAGATCCAAAGTGGATTTAAAAAATTGGCAACCCCATCCCCTGTGATCCCACCTCTGGCAGTGCACCACAGTGTATCCTAGTGGGCTAGTTGCTCCAGCAGAGGACCAGAGTTATCCACCAACAGTTCTCAGTGACGCAAACAAGGTCAGCCAAGGAACTGGTGTTGAAATCATTCATCACGCTGTTTTATTCCTTAGTGACCTTGAATTACAGAGCACGACCCACAAGGGAGGAGAAGGGCTGGCTGGGCTTTTGGCTAGTTGACATTAAGTAAAGCCCTAAGGAGGGAAACCAGGCATGGAGGCCCCCAATCCTGATTCCACACCCTCCCCAGGTGTCTCCTGGTTCTCAACAACCTAATCCTCTCTTGATCATTATACCCAGGACTTCCATTGTGAGTATGTCCCACATCCTGAGGATCCCTAGCCCCTGTAGCAGCTGAGAACCTCTGCAGGAAGGGGTAGTTGGGTTCCATCAAAGAGGTGGAACTGCCACAGGTGGTCTCTGGAATAAATATGCCTCTGAACACTACCTCCTTTATACATTTGCACTCCCAGTAATAGTCTTAACAAGCACAAAGAAACCCCAGTCCCCTCCCACTAATAAAACAAAAATCCCATAATAACACACCCAATCCACCCTTCCCACACACCCCACATTCACAATACTAATACAAACTCAATTCTAAACCAACCAAATATACAATTCAAATAGCTGCACAAACTGAAAAATTCCATCCACCAATATTCACTCCGTATTCACAGCTCAACCAGTTATCAAACACTCCAAACATACAAACTCACCTTAATGCAGATCACAAACATACACAATCACATCACAGTTACAATATTAAGTACAAAGCTAATCTTTAAAAAAAAAACATTGGCCCCTATGCACGAATGGTGCAGAGTGGCTACGTTATCTGGGGCAATAGCCACTCTACCCCCCACTCCAATCTGTGCCCCCGTGGGATGCACGAAGAGGGGGATGCACAGTAAATATACACCTGATCCTCCAGTCATGTGATGATCAACGCCGGGGGAGGGTGAGCGGTGGGCCGGTACTACACTCCATGCACTAAGGCATGTAGTGCTGGCCACGGGGTGCATAGGGGGTCACGGGGTACACCAGGGAGACCCAGTCATAAACCCCCTATGTGCCCCATGCACACCCCACAGGACAGGGTGAGCAGCCCACCAAACCACCACGGTCACAGGTCACGGCTGCCTGACGCAACCCACCCACCCCCCGCAAGCAGAGGTGAGTGTGGCACCCCCCAACACCCACAACACCCTTACCCCTCACAGGGGCACCGGGTCAAGGCAGCTGCCCACCCACCTCAGTGGCACTGCACACCATTACCCCTCCCTGCTACTGGGGGATGCGTCCCTCCACTCCCTGTCAGCAGGCAAGCACCCCCTTCCCATCACACAGCACCACATTGGTGCTGATGGCGAGGGCCACTGGCATTGCACCCTGCCACCCGCCACAGATGCCGGGCCTCAGATATCCATGGGGCATGCTGCCAATGCACACTCCACCATGCAAGGGATCCACTGGCAGACCCATGCCAGGCATCTGACTGGATGCCCAACACGGTCTGTGACTCCGCGCATGCCCACCCTGTGTGGACCTGCCCGGGTGAGGAGGGCGGGGCCACAGACAGGTGGCCAGCATTTGTGAATGCTGGTACCAGCACACCTGTCCAGGGGTGTGCAGCTCTGTGGGGGGGTATACACATTTTGTGAGCACCTACCCCCAATCATGAATAGGGCCCAGTATGAGGTTGTGCACCAAAAGTATAAGGACAGCAGACTCAATCCTCCAGAAAAAATAGCTTATGTCCTGCTCCCACTAGCTAGGGCCAAGCTATAGAAGCGATTCAAGCTAGTAAGACCAAGTTAAAAAGTCAGTGTAGACCCCTTCTTACTACAACTAAGAGGGGATAAGTTGTCCGAAGTTTATTTCAATAAGACAGAGTACCTAACATACTGGAGAATAAACAGAGTTTGAGAAGCAGTTTGCCTGCTCTCACCAGGCCCTGCAGTGTACCAATAAAAAGCAGTCGGTGGGGGGGGGGAAGGGGGCACTCTCTCACAAGGCTCCCAATTCCTTATCTAATAAAGACCCAAAATTCAGATGTATCCAAAATAAGCGGACAGCAATATGACCCTTTTTGTTATTTATGGCCCTGACAAGGACTGCACTCCCACTGCAGCCCTGGATGCAACATGAATATATCATGAGTTATAAGGTTCATGAATTTAAAGGGTACCTGCCGGGGGTCTTATTCCACCTCTGGCAAGGTTCCAACCACCCTCCAGTTAACTCCTACTGCAGTCTGTTGGTTACCAACAAAAGGATTGCAAGTCAGGCCATCCACAAAACAGAGAGGTACAAGGCAGGGTTGCCTGCTCTTCTCTCTGCCTTGTGCATAGAGCCATTAGCAGTGGCCATCCAAAACAATGAGGTAATAAAGGGAATTCAAGTGGGAGGCAAGGAATGTAAAATTTCCCTGCATGCTGACAACACCCTCTTCTTACTTAGATCACCTCAGGCCTTGGTGCCTGCACTCCTGGAGGTGATGGAGGGTAATGGTCAATTTTCGGGTTATAAGGTTAACTTAGAAAAGTCAGAGGCTGTTAAGCTGGGAGATCGTATAGTTAGAGAAGGGCTGACTAACTTTCCATTCAAATAGGTGGCCAAAAATGTGGTGAGGTATCTGTGGGTCAGGATTAGAAGTGAGAGAAGTGCTCCCACTTTGCTACGTGGAGCACTTTGCGTATTATCCTTAAATCTGCGTAGTGCTACACAACATGAAGCAAATTACTCCACCTATAAATTTGAATGTGAAGTGCATTGTTTTCAATGGATTTTGCATTACTTCACCTTGTATTACAGCCTTCCCCTTAATTTTAACACGAATTGCCATTAATTTTAATGGACTTATCTTTGCTTCACCTGTTTATTGCTATTTGAGGCAACTTTTGCATTATTTATGGGATGGCAGGTCACATGGGCTCTATATTGTCTTGCACAGCCTCAGTTCTGCGTAGTGTGTAGTGGAAAGCTGGAGACAGTTTGCTCTCAGAGCTCTGAGAATCCAACCATCGAAAAAGCTTTAAAAAATCACTTTTGATCCAATTATTTTGTTCCAAATTTAGTACATCAACTGTAGGAAACCCTTCTGTGCTTAGATCATCGAGTGCTGATTGTTTCTGTGTGCATTTTGAATGTTAATTTAGAATATTCAGCCTGTGTACTGACAGACACTGCTGAAGAGTGCTTTGGGGGAGGGGCATATCTGTGGTGGAAACAGGATTCACATGAGAAAGGCAGTCTTTCTGTTTTGTACTAATAGCATGTGTTAGTATTTATGTGTTTATGTACACACATTTATACTTGAAGTAATTTTTGATAATTATGTTCTGTTTGTTGTGGTAGAGTGCATATTTTCGTTCTGTTTGAAAGATTTGTTTATATAGTGTACTGCACTGGTAAATTTTCTGCGCATTACCTGTAGCGTGTGAGTGTGTGTGTGTGCCATCAAGTCAGACACATTTTATTGTGCCACACAGTAATCGTCGCACTCTGAATCAGTTATTCAACTGCAGCATTTTTTACTGCTTTCTTCTATCTAGCTAGAAGACTGCTATTGCAGTACGCCCCAACCCGCAAAAGGTATCATTTATGTTTCCAGTTTTTAATTTGTATGACCATGGTTAAGGTGTTTTTGTGCTTGTGTGGCTGCATCTCTTTATGGTGTGCAATCCGTGTCTTTGCATTTGCACCTGTTTATAGCCCAATCTGCATCTGTAAGCACAGTTGTTGTTTTTGGCTTCCCATCAGGTTAGACACTATATTCAAACCAATCACTTAATTTATAAAGTTGAAAGACACCTGATTCTGCTAGAGAACTTTCTATACTAGGCTTCTAAACTTAGGGACCCCAAGGGCAAGGTATCCGGGGCATACAAAGCCCTTCTGGGAACTGATGACAAGATGCTGGAAGGCCTCCGAAGGAAATGGCAGGAGGAATCAGGGTCTGAAATCTCCAAAGTGGGCTGAAAAGGAAGCGTGGGAGAGGGGTTGGAGGGTCACAACCTCCCCTGGGTGGAAGGAATTCAAAAGGAAATGCATGACAAGATTTTACCATACCCTCTCAATAACTAGACACTTCACAGCAGCCAACTCAGCCTGTGCTGGAGAGGGTGTAGGCAGATTGGCACCCACTACTACATATTCTGGGCAGAATACATGCAGAACTTTCCAAGCTCTGGGGGGTTCAATTCCCTATGGACTTCATGCAGTTGGTGTTGGGACTAGAGGTGAAAAAAATTGAGAGACCCATAATCTGAAAAGCTTTTCAGAATTCTGAGCTTAATAGCTTCTAAGGAGATAACAAGCAATTGGCTAAAAAATAACCCTCCAGGGTTGGAGTCATGGGTACAAAGGGTCGAGAGCATTGAGAGAATGGAAAACCTCACAGCAAAGCTAAGGCTGCAGCCAGACAAGCACAGGAAGATGTGGAGCAGATGATTTACCAACAGGAAACAAGAGAATAGAGACACTTAGAAGGGGATAGGAGAGAGGGCATGCATTATCAAAATCCGCACATAAGGAAGAAAGGAAAAAAAAGGGCACTAGGTAGGAGGTAAAACATGGATGAGAAAGTAGGAAAATAGGGAGGAAGTGAGCTGATCTCCAGCAGATCGAATAAACAGAGTAATCACAATGACCAGTGCAAGGTTAGATAAGTTCAAATTTTATTTCTTATTCTTTACTATTATTTGGTAATTCGTAGTGTTGAAGCCTCTTAGTTGGTTCAGGCTAACTCAAACTACATCACACCTGCAAAGGAAAATAAAATGGAGAGTTACAGGAAGGCAGAGTTCATGAAACTAAGGAACATAAAGACAGTTTGAACTCATTGAAGTGGCACCTGGTGAGACTAATAAACTGTATAAATTAAGAGTAGAGAGCCTGAGTACAGTATATAAAGCTTAAAATACTACTGCTTTTTGGTTATAAATTGTTGTTGTGTAACAAATGTCAGTAGATGAAGAAACTATATAACGTATATAAGTTCACTTTACTTTCCACAATAAAAATGAGTTTAAAAAGGTAATGCCCCAAATTAGGGGTAAGAATTAGAGGGCATTGCAGAAAAGAATGGGCGGGGGGATGATGCCCAGGGGGCCCTGCTGTGTTGTGGAACATGAGGACTTTAGTGGTGGGAGTCCCTTTGTAGTGCTTTTCGCCCCCCCCAGAAAAGTGTCAAGCAGAGCATCGTTCTGGTTAGAAAAAAAAAGGTTTTTCTTTCTCTCTGCTGCCTGCCTGCTCCATTCCACCCCCTCCCAGAGCAGGCAGCAGGAGAGTGGGCACCCACATGCTATGACTACTGCTCTTGGCCAGCGCATGGTGCCCTGTTCAAGTCCCTGGCCATTTGTGTGGGCGCAAGCTCAGGGTTCCAGAATCAGAACCCCGAACGCTTTTTCAAATGGAGCTTTAGCCATTTGAGTCAGTTTGGAGCTGGCTGTGAAGAGATAAGCACCTACAGAGTGTAACAGAGATAGGGGCTTACCTGAGCTTGGTTGAGGCCATCTCATTGACTCTGCCTGGTGCCTCATCCAGGCAGTGAAGTTCCCTGCTGCTGTTTCTGCTGCTCTTGTGCTGTGTGTCCTGAGCTCGAGTCCGGTGGTCCACGGTAAGAATTCGGTCCCCTGCTGCAGTGTGGGCTTGTTGCCCCATTCGTTTATTTTTTTAAATTTATTTTAAAAGATTCCCTGGTCCCTTGTCGGTGGTTAGTCAGAGACGAATCACCGTCCTGCTTGTCGACCATCCAGAGGCTCCCTGTTGTCCACCGCATTGCCCAACTAGCTCCCTTCCACTGCCAGCACACCTCCCACCTCCCATTTGCTTGCTCGATCCTCAATGGTGTGGTGAGTTGGTGGCAGCACGCTGCTTTGTGCTGTCCACCCATTTGGAGAGAGTGACTGTTTTTTTATTTATTTAAAAAGCATGCTGTAGGCACCATCGGGAGCGGCTGAGTGCCACAGGAGGGTCGGGGAGCAAGGACCCTTTATTTAAATATTTAAAGTGTGGGCAAGCTAGAGACGCACATGGGGAGGGGCCAGAAAGAGAAGCCATATAGGAGGCCATTTAAATATTCAACAGGGGGTTGGAATAAGGCAGGGCCAAAGGTACAGAGTGGTAGCAGGCTCGCCAAGCCTTAGAAATTAAAGGGGCCTGCCACAGTAAAGCTGCACAAAGAATTAAAGGGCAACTAGGCCCAGTACAGTGAGGGGCTACCAGGCAAAAGTAAAGTGGGCAGCTAGGCCTAGTATGGTAAGGGGCTTCCAGGCCCGAAGTAAAAAGGGCAGTACAGGCCCAAAGTAATTAAAGGGGCTACCAGGCACAAACTAAGAAGGGCAACTAGGCCCAGTACAGTGAAGTGCTACCAGGCCCAGAGTAATTAGGACATCCAGGCCTAGTCCAGTTATGGCAAGCCAGGCCCAGTAGTAATTAGGGCATCCAGGCCCAGCAAGCCCTGAGGTAGTTATGGAAGCCCAGGCCCAGAAGTTAGGGCAAGCCAGTCCCAAAGAAATTAGGGCAGCCAGGCCCAGCCATTAGGGCAATTCAGCCCCATAGTACTTATGGCATTTAGGCCCCAAGTATTTAGGGTAGCTGGCCTAGTGGAATGTGGTGCATCCAAGTGCAGTGATTGGGGCATCCATAGTAAAGTGTTCAGGGGTAGCCAGATCCTATCCAGAAAGGCCCTAGTGGTAAAAGGGTCCAGTCAAGGGTGTTTAACACACAATATGCTGTGAATTGACTGTTAACAACTGTACTGTTTATGCAAACTGTTTATAGCTCAAGCATCCGGAAGATTGTATAATTGCTAAAGCACCAAGACTATACTGTGACACATTAGGATTGTGGTTATTTGCCCCTGGTATCTGAACAATTGCCCCATGCATCTGAACAATTGCCTGGCATCTGAACAATTGCCCCTTGCATCTGAACATTTGCTCCTGGTATCTGAACAATTGCCCTGACCTCTGAACAATTACTCCAGAATTGTTGCAATTGCACCCACAAGTGAACAATTGCACCAAATCTTGATAATTTGTCCCTGCTCCTGGCAAATTACCCTATTCTCAATAAGTTATTTTGGTATAGTGAGAAGGTGTGTCTACTAGCTACAGTGTTGGCAACATATGGGAATAGACTCAATCTTCTGCCATGTTGATGTCCCATGGTGTGGTTTGCCATTCCACGTATTCAGAATCAATCTCTACCAGGAGGACGACGTCGCCATCATGCTGCTTCTTCAGGAAGTGTCTGTCCACCAGATCATCTACTCCATCCTTGTTGTCCACTGAAATCGAGTCTGTCGAAATCCATGCAAGTTGCACCCGCCATGCCTTCTGTTCCTCAGATCGAAGTCGAGTTTGCCGGAGTTCAAGTGCATCACATCCACCTTGCCAGTGTTGTCTTTTGGTTTCTGATCCAGATGTCCCGAAGTTGTTCGCCCTCAGCAGAAGAGTCTGCACATCCTGGAAGAACCTATTCTGTGTCCTCTGGTCGTTCGCCAAAAGTCTAGTCCATTGAAGCCCGGTGCATGACGTGTCTGCCATTTCATTGTTTTGTTCCAGTTCCTGGTGGCGATACTTCAAAATCAACTGACTTCACCTCAGATCCTTCTGGTTCTTGGTTGCATTGGAGATACTTCTTCACCTCAGATCCTTCAAGTTCTTGCTGGCCCCTGAAGTGCTGTGCATCGTCCAGGTCATGGTAATCCTCCAGTGGATTCTTCACCATGCATTTTCTGGTTCTTCTTCATCCTTGGCGACCCCAGAAGTGGGTTTTGGCCAGGGAACTCTTTGCATCCAGTGTTGAATCTGATAACCCACAAGTGGGTTTGTTCCAGGAACCAACTTCTCTGGTCCTTTCTTGCTGGCAGCCTTGGAGAGAGTGGGTTCTATGCCGAGAAACCTATGATCTATTTACAAAACCTCTCACCACCCCAGTGGCCTTAACCAGGCCTGTGCTGGGATGATTGCCTAAATATCCTAAAGTTCTTTTCTGCCTATTTTGCAGCTAGCAACGGTGTTTGATGGTGTGCATGAAGACATCAGACTTCAGACTTCAGACAATTGGACTCTATTATCATTGTATGGCTGTAATACACCTAGATCGATCTTGTAAGAATTCCTTTGGGGTGGTAAATGTCATCTAATTTTCTGAGTGGTACTAGAATGACATACAGCATAGTTTTCTGTGTCAGCTAACTTTTAGGAAATCATCTTAGAGTATAGTGGCATTAGGCCAAGGTCCACCTCTATATATATTTCTGATAGTGGTTTTAGTAGTACAAGCAAATCCTAAGTAGTGTGCGATAAAAGTAATCTGGTACTGTTCTCTCTTGTTGTGTTGCCTACCTCTCCTGTGACCATGTCATCATATCCATTGTTCCATTGTTATTGAATAAAGCCCTGTGGGCATCAAACTTCATGGACGACTCCTGCCTCTCCTTGTCTGGGTAACTTTCATCTATCCTAATTTATTCGGACCCTGGTGTTCCTCACCATCATCAGAGCACCACAAAAATAAAGCTCCACTGCTATTGCAAGTATACACTCAAGATTTGGCATGCATACCAAAATAAGTGTGCCCTTGAATATAATTAAGTTGGATAAATGTAGTTGAGTAAGTTAAAATTAATTGTTGATACTTTAGAAATTACTGATTCGCAAAATTTGCTCAAACATTCATGGAAGCATAATAGGTAATGCCACTAAAATTCCACTTGTGGAATTTAACTTTCACAAAGCACTTATTACCACTCAATAACCCTCCCTGCACTAGCATAATGGCCTTGCAATACCCCTTCAGCACTCAGAGAACAAAAAAGAGGTTGCACTGGGATGAGGTGCATGGATAAAAGTAAGCCTGTGGTTCAGACAAATACTGCACTCACCACCAAAGAAAAATAATTTGGACTGCTCAGTGATTTCCAAGGTGCTTCATTTTATTTCAAAGTGCCATATGCTAAGCTCCAGACATATTTTGGATAAGAAATCCTTTATCAGTGGATTTGATGTTACAACCAAAAAGTGCTCAATATATGCATAAGCAATGATGACAGTCTAATGACATCATCAGTGAGTGACTAAGTGATACACACAGGTGCAGTGATGTTAAAAATATGATAAATAAGAAAAGATACTATATAAAAAACTCTCAGAGAAAAAATGTTTAAAACAATTAAAATCAATGAGGGCCCAGAGACAAATCAGGTGCTTGTGGCTTTCTTATTCATTGTTATGTAGTCTGTATCTAGAAAAGAAATGTATAAAAAACAGACAATTAGTATTAGCCTAATCAAATCCATAAACACAATTAAATAAGCACTTTTAGCACCCCATTTCATGAACACAATGTATAAAGGTGGAGGTATACTGCTCTAGGTATGAAAAAGAGAGTATGCTGCAGAAATGTACACTCTGCAAACTGTGAGAACTGACATTTACTTATTTTTCTTTAAAAAGGGGGGTCAGACCAATCTCTCATTAAGGCCTGGGTATTTGTAGGCCCCTAGAATAAAGATCCAGAAACCTTCTCTTTCTACGATCTGGTTGTTGAAGTCACCACCCCTCAGGTTTGCAAAAACTCTTTCGATCAATCTAAAGGAAAAGATATGTTCTGCTCTGTTAGTGCTAGAACACACATGTTGGGCAGTAGCATAAGTTAAATCACCATTTTTGATAGCACTACAGTGCTCCCCCACTCTGGATTTGAAATTCCTCTTAGTTTTACCAATATAAAAAATACCACATGTGCACTCTGCTTGGTATATCACTCCACTGGAGTCACATGTAATGAGTTGTCTGATCTGGTAGGACTTGCCAGAGTGGGGGCATTTAAATTCCTTATATTAAAATTCAAAATTTTTATTCATTTTACCAAAAGGCAGTTATACATCGATCCGGTTGTTAGCAAATGTCAGGTACAGCAGTACTATAAGCCTTCTAACTATACATAAATTAACTAACTGAAATCCTCCACCCGCCCCTCCAACTCTATCCCCCTTCCCCCCACCCGTCTTCCCACCCCTCTGGAGTGTGCCTGATTATGTCTTCTAATGGAGGAGAAGAGACCCCTCTTATATTAAGACAAATTATCTATCTACTGGATTAACAAACTCCCATTACAGGTGTAATGCATATAGCTTTCCCCATTTCTTGTTTAAACTTGCCATATTATTCCTAAAACCAGATATCAGATGTTCGGCTCTGAAAAAAAGAGATATATCTTTTAACCATTCACTATAAGAAAAAGTAAGCTGGTTCAACCAGTGCTTCAAGACCATTTTTTTAACAATCATGGCGATTAATGCCATCTGGTATCTACGTTCTTTGACCATAATGCCCTCGTACTGTCCCAGAATACAGACCTCAATTGTGAAAAGGTCCTCTGTCCCCAGACAGGAGTCAAGTTTAGATCTGATTTCCCGCCAGAGGGAGGACACCTTCTCACGATACCAAAAAATATGCACCATATTCCCTTCTTCTCTGCCACACCTGGTACAAGTAGCATCTACCCAGCTTGGCCAGTCTCGTGGGGGTGTAATACATATTATTAAGTATATGGTATTGTGTGAGTCTAAGTCGATCTTGAGAGTGATAGATGTACAGATCTTTCCAGATCCGGGCCCAGGCAAGGTTCACCTCTGGAAGTAAGGTCGACCAAATCAGGGAACCAGGAAGAGGGCCAGAGCATATAGACGCCATAAGGAGAGTGTATACTTTAGAAACTGAATGTGACCCTAAGGCACTTTCCCTGACTTGAGCCATTAAGGGTCTAAACAAGGATGGTCGAGGTGTAACCCCAAATAGGGTACTTATGGTGTGCCTAATTTGATACACCTTAAAAATTGACCGTCTCTGGACGTCAAACTTATCAAGGATTTCGGTTGAAGAAAGGAGGTCATCTTGAGAGAATAGGTCTTCAACACATGCCTCTTGCAATTGGGGGAGCCAATGAGACAATAAGCATGACCCCCTTTTTAATGTTAGGGTTTGACATGATTGGCTGACCCATATCTGCTTTAAAGGGTGTCTTAAGATGTGAACAGCACTGTGACAGGACTTTTAAGGAAGTGCCGATTACTGAGTCCTGAAGCCCTACTGGCAATGAAGATTTTGTTAAGTAGTAAACCGTAGTGAGATTGATGTTGTCAGATCTTAAGATTTCATTTTTGATTTGGAGCCAAATCGGGGTGTATTCCATGTCCTCCTGGACAAGCCATCTCCCCAATTTAGTTAGGTGACTCGCTCAATAATATAAAAGGAAACTGGGGAGATGAAGTCCACCTTGGGCTTTCGGGACACTAGGTTTATAAAAGGCACAGCGGGGATGTTTGCCTAACCAGATGAATTTTCATATGATAGAGTGTATCCATTTGAAAAAGGAGCTCGGAAGCCATAAGTTCAATAAATTTAAGGGGTAGAAATGCCGGAGGAGAATATTCATCTTAATTATACTTATTCGGGCCCACAAAGAGAGGGGTAAATTCTGCCATCTTGAAAGATCCTGTTGAATGACCCCAATCAAGTCCTCGAGATTGAGCTTCTGAACTAGGGTGGGGTCCCTAGATAAGTAAATACCCAAATACTTAAGTGATGGGGCAGACCATTTAATGCCTAAGTGTACGAAATCAGATTTCAGGGTAAAACCATTCAGAGGGAAAATTATGGTTTTCGAAATATTAAGCTTGTAATTGGATAGCTTACCGTACTAATTGACTACCTCTGGAACATGTTCCAGCGAGGTAACTGGGTGAGCCAAATGGAGAAGGATATTGTCCGGATAGACTGAGATTTTGAGAGCCTGCTTATGAGTAGGGATGCCCCTGATTAGTGGGGTTTGTTTGATCTGTCGAAGCAGAGGTTCTAAATAGAGGTTCAACAGAAAGGGTGAGAGGGGGCAACCCTGTCTAGTGCCCGTATATAAGGGAAACCGGGTAGAAAAAATCCCGTTACAGTAAATCTTGGCTGATGGGGAAGCATAAAGGGACTGTATCATTACAATAAACTGAGAGGGAAAACCCATTTTCCACAAAGTCAGCCATAAAAATTCCCAGTACACCCTATCAAAAGCCTTTTTGGCATCTAGAGAGATTAATGCCATAGGGGACTGGGATGACTGGGCTACCTGAAAAATATGCGTGAGTGTCCTAAGGTGGTCGGCAGGAGAATGGCTTGCTATGAACCCCCACCTGTTCCGGACTTAGGATTCTGGTCCAGTGTGCTTTCATTCAGAACGAGAGGACCTTTGCCAGAATTTTAATATCATAATTTAGGAGAGAGATTGGCCTATAGCTAACTGGGTCTAAGTGGGTCTTATCCGGTTTGAGTAAGTGGCATCCATGTGGGTTGGGTCTAACTTATCTAATGTAAACATGTAATTGTATAATTTAAGCAGAAAGGGGGCTAGTTCCTTAGCGAATATTTTATAAAAGTTTGAAGGAAACCCATCCGGACCCGGTGCTTTGACCAATGTAAGACCTTTGATGGCTTCTTCTACTTCAGAAGTGGCTATCGGAGCTGCTAGGAGGGCTTGACTGGAGTCATCCAACACTGGAAGATTAAGGGATCCTAAATAGGCTTCTATATCTTGGGGATTTGTGTTGGGAAGGCAATGCCCATATAGTAACTTATAAAATTGTTCGAAAATTTGTACACTCTCCTGAGGTTCCGTTTTAATAGAGCTGTCCGCGGCCCTAATTGAGGGGATTAGTTGTGAACTCTCAAGCTGGTGAAGTCGGAGGGCAAGCAACTTGCTGGCTTTTTCGCCTTGATCGGCGTATCTGGCTTTTCATATTCAGCTTTATCCCTTATTAGTTCTGCGTATTCATTACGCAATGGTAATAGCTCTTCTAGGATGCCTGGGGAGGTGGTGGAGAATAGGGAATTTTCTTTTTCCTTGATCTGGGTTAGTAAAGATAGAGGCTTGGACTCTCATGTCCTTTTCCTTCTGGAATCCATTTTAATAAATTCTCCCCGAAGGTAGCACTTCAAGGAGCACCAGAGGAGGTCCCATCTCAAGACCGAGCCCTCATTATTAACCATGAATGTAGCAAAGAGCTCCCTAATATGACAGACCAATGCCTCGTCCTTCAGCAGCTGAGTGTTCAGCCTCCAGATGATATCCCTCCTAGTACAAGAGTCCAATGAAATGTCAATCTAGACAGTTGCATGGTCAGATATCACTATGGGTTCCATACCTGTCCGGTAAAGACCAGGCATGAGGGAGCAACTAATTAGGAAGTAGTCTAATCTTGACCAGGTCTGGTGGATGCTTGAACGAAACGTGTAAGACTGACATGTGGGGTTTAAGATACGCCATGGGTCGCCTAGCCCTCGCAAGGTTCTTAGGTCCTTTGAAGCATTCTGGGAAGGTGAGAGAGGCTTCAACGGTCAATATGTCCTGTCCAAATCTTGGGACGGGGGAATATTGCAATCCCCACCCAAGATCAAAGGGGCAGGAAGGAGCATGGTGATTTTATTAGCCAGGTCCATCAAGAAGTCAGGATCCCCCCCTACCGGGATGTATATCGAACCCAGGACCACTGTGCTGTTAATTAAAGTACCTTTAAGTAGTACATATCTCCCAAGAGGGTCAGTAATTATGTTTTCTGCCTGAAATGGAATGTGTCTTTTGATAAGAATGGCCACCCCACGGCTTGCAGATGAATTTCCTGCTGCAAAAACCTGGGAAATACCTTGTCTACGTAAGCATAGTGACTCCGTAGTTGCCAGATGGGTTTCTTGGAGCAGAATAATGTCTGCATTTAACAGTGAACAGTGCTTAAGTACCTGATGATGATGAGTATGACAAGGCATAGGAAGAGAGAATGAGCTGATAAGTCCTCAAGTGGGGACTAATTAAAAGGGCCCAGTAAGAAGGCTGAAAGGTGACAAATTTGTGGAAGGAGACAGAGATGGGAACATCTGTGGAAAATGAAAATAGATGTGCACACATGGCTGGAATGCTCATGTGAGGATGTCAACCCCTCCCTCACACACACACAGAATGGAAGTGGGTGTAGTCATCCCCACACATGCAAATGTACCATGCACATATGCAAGCAAAGATATGACAGAGGTGGGGATACTGGTGGCTTGCATAGGCGTGCCATATTTCAAAGTCCTAGACTGAAAGGGAGCTAAAGTTGTGGGTGGCCAAATATTTAATCAAAATTTAATTTTCATTTTTTTTCCATCTAATTGTAACATTTCTTACCCAAATTTCTACGCAGTTTTAAGATTTAGAGAAACATGTAACATGGTTATGTGCACCAAGTTTTAAGTCTCAAGCTTTAGAAAGAGCTGTGCTGTGGATAGTGAAACATTATGCCAACATTTTGATTTTAGTATAGTTTTGAAAGCATTTATTGAAATGTTATAAAATATTCCAGGAATAAGGGTTATTGCTGCATTTATGTGTGTCTGTTTTCAGATTTTTAGCTCAAAGGTGCCTAAGTTACATGCAGACAAAAGAGAAACACCACCCACAGCTTAATCTGATTCAAAGTCAGTTGGTGTTCATCTGTATCCCCCTCCCCTGGGTTGTGCCTGAAAATAGGCAGGATTTGTGTATTGTACTTACCCGGTCAACAAAAGCTAAATAAAAAATAAATAAATACAATTACTGAAATTTCCCACAAAAAATAAAACAACAGACTTTGGGCACCAATAATTTTTAGTCAATGCAGCCTAATGTCAAAATATTTGGCACACCATTAGAGCACAAAGCAGCAAGTAATTGTGCAACATCTCAGATCTCTAGCTCAATTGCCAGATGATTTATGAGCAAATTAATAAATTGTAAAAAATTCACAAAATTCCAACAAAAGTCTGTGAAATGTCACAGTATTTCATGGAATTCCATTGAAATTCCTCAAATTCAGAATTCTCTCACTCTGCACAATTCTAACAATGACTATTACTTTCAGTCAGGGGCAGCATTGACTGATCTTGATTGACACTGCAGCTATGTCATGTTAGCAATAAGTATTGTTCTATTTGCTTGATTGCAGCATTTTACAACCACCGACTCTGAGAAATACCTATCTAGAAATAAATATTGCACATAATTACTGCTACATGGACTGTGAGTATAAAGGAAGAATTAGAATTTTGTCCAGATAATTTAATATCCAAGCTTTGATTTTGGCATTGCAAATTTGGTAGCCCTGACAGCCAAAATCACCTGTCATCACTGCTGCACAACATTTGGCAGGCAGTATCTGTGACTCTTATCTACTTACAGTACATATAAAAAAGTTTACCTTGCTCCCGTCAAGAAGATTTTATGTTTCTAATGAAATTAATGACTTAAAGCGGTAAAGATTACGTTCTCATTTGAAAGAGACCCCCTTCTGCACCCTGTTCACCACTGTGAGGTACATGTAGTTCTCTATCATGTAATTTCCCTCTCTCCTCTCTTCCAGGGCAAACATGTTAAGATCCCTCATTCTCTCCTTGCATGGCTTCTCATGCAAACTCTGCACCATTTTAGTTGCCCACCTCATGACTACCTCCACCCAGTCTATGTCCATTCTGATGTGCAGTCTCCAGAAATGAACAGTTGTTTGTTTATGAGGCTGCATATGTAATAATTACGTTCTACGGTTAGAGCTTCTCTCAGAACCAATCAGAGAGCAGCTTTCAAAGTGCTGATGACATCACAATGCAAATGTGCTGCCCTGAAGACAGCTGCTGAACTCATATAGAAACAGTTACTTCTTGACATAAACAGCTGATTTAGAAGGAATAACTTTAAACTGGCGCTGTATAAACTGAATACATGATGGCCAGACTAAAAATACCAAATGTATCTTCACTTGTGAGGAAGCAGGACTTACAGTAAATAACTTACTTGTTGCTTTGTCACTCATGAATTACCTTTGTACTTGAAAACTATATGACTCAGCCAGCTACTTAGAGCTTTGATATTATACAATAATGTTATAAAATGACAACAGATTGTGCCATGTATAGCTTGCAGATACAATGATTAGATTTTTTTCTTTTTGTGGACTT
The DNA here is from genome assembly GCA_016271365.2 of Neoceratodus forsteri. Taxonomy (NCBI): domain Eukaryota; kingdom Metazoa; phylum Chordata; order Ceratodontiformes; family Ceratodontidae; genus Neoceratodus; species Neoceratodus forsteri. The sequence goes on along the minus strand of CM057454.1, from coordinate 1,066,087,872 downwards.
GTGCTTTCTTTCTTGTATTCCATTTGTGGTATACAGCAGAATGTTTTTTTTTATCAGGTGGATTTCATGCTGCTTTTTTATACAATGAAGCAGCCACATGAAAAGACATGCTATTTTTTCTGTCCTTTATTTAGAATTAGTTGTAGTTTTCTTCATCTGATTGGCTAGTTTACCTTTGTGATCGGCACCTTATTTACCAGGCTTCAGATGCCAGACAAGGTTTTTTCAGGGACACATGGCCAAGGCTCATCTTCTCACACAGCTCTTATTTTGCAGTGAAACACACCACTCACATGATTACACTTGGGTGCTGGGTAGGGTTGGCAAAATGTATCTTTCACCAGTGAATATCTGGTGAAATGCTGATTTTGCATCCATGAGATTTTGTGAAATTTCCATGAAAATTTCACAAACTATTTTTCCAAAACTGTGATTTCAGTTATTTCCATCTACTATCAAACATTTAAGTCCAAATAGCACCACATTTGGTATGCTGAATTCAACAAGGCCCAAACAGCTGTTTGCTAAGTTTTAGATTTCTGTCTTTAAAGGTGACTGAGTTACAAGCCTCCAAACTTTTGGAAATTTTAAAATTTCGCAATAATATAAAATGCAGAATTTCTAAAGTGTTAGTTTAAATGGCACCACATTTCTTATGCTTACTTTAACATGGCCCATACATACGTGTACAACATTTCATATTTTTGCCTTTAAAGGTAACTGAGTAATAAGCCAGCAAACATTTGGAATGTTATAATTACATTTCATAATTAGGTAAACTGCAGCATTTTAAGCCCCAATAACTTTAAAACTAAACAGAATATTACCAATTTTCTTAGGTTTGCAGATCATAAATATTAGACTTTCTGGCAGCCCTTATGGCTCAGCAGCAGAGTGTTACACTCCCATGCTGATGACCCAGGTATGGAAGTGATCTTGAGGAAGTCAACTCAGGAGGCAGGCCATAGCTGAAGCAATTGTCACTTGACAGTGCATCTTGGGTGGGGAGGGTTGGCAGTGGTTTCCCGTAACACAGCAACCCCTGTATCTGAGGTCCAGAGCTTTCTCCTGCAACAGGGAAAGCTGTGACTGTATGAGGCTGACAGAGGCATCTCCCCCAGCAGGGAAGATGGGAGGAAAAAATGTTGGAGAAAAACCTAGAAGCCAACTAAATGATGGCTTTGTTCAGCCAGATATGGGTATATCCCTGTAAATAGGGTATGTCCCAGGTTGGAGAAAAAAAATATGGAAGCAAGTGTCTGTGTGTGTCAGCTCTCAGATCTCTTGCTTAAAGGCTGGACAAGTTATAAGCAGCCAACGATTCCAAAATAACATTAGTAATTAAAGTTGAATTTCATGAGCTTTTGTGAAATTGTAGAATGTTGTGCTACTTTTGTCAAAGCCATGTCTATACATTTTGCCCAGTCATACATTTGAGTTGCCATTGTAGAGGACATTTAAGGCTGGGTAAAGTGGCAATGAGGTAGCATTCATAGGAGGCTCCATAGTAAAAGTATAGTGTTGCCAAGTGTCAGGTAACTGTCTTGAGTGACAAACCATGAAAAAATTGTAATGGACATCACTGTACACTAGTCTGAATTATTGCAATATGCCAGATAACCACTAGAGTTCACTGACTTAATAACTTGCACATGCATGTGCAGCATTGTTTCTGTACAGTCGCACCTGCTGACCCTTTAGCAACCCTGTAGATGACAATGTATATTTTTACTATTTGAAAATAGTGGCATCAAGTGATGACAAACACTACAACTAGTTGCAACTTAGGCCACTGTGACAGAATTATCGGGATCTCTTTAGTCATGATGGAGCATGATGTTGGGTATCACTGTTGCAGGAGTGCTGAAGAGGTGTAGTTCAGACAAATCCTGCACTCACCACCAAAGAAAAATACATATTTTATTCCATGTTATTCCAAATGATAAAAAATATCATCAATAAGTTGTTTATCTGAACATAGACACACATATAAATGAAGTAATAACCCTTATTCCTGGAACATGTTATAACATTTCAATAAATGATTTCAAAATTATACTAAAATAACTAAAAAAAATGTTGGCACAATGTTTGGCTATTCATAGCACAGCTTCTTTCAAAGCCTGAGACATAAAACTTGGTGTACATAACCATGTTACATGTTTCTCTAAATCCTAAAACTGTGGAGTAATTTGGTAAGAAATCTTAAAAGTAAATGAAAAAAATGACAAATTTTGATTAAATCTTTGGCCACCCACAACTTTAGTTCCCTTTCAGTCTAGGACTTTGAAATTTGGCATACCTATGCAAGCCATCAGTATCCCTACCTCTGTCATATCTTTGCTTGCATATGTGCATGGTACATTTGCATGTGTGGGGATGACTACACCCACTTCCATTCTGTGTGTGTGTATGAGGGAGGGGTTGGCATCCTCACATGAGCATTCCAGCCATGTGTGCACATCTTTTTTTCATTTTCCACAGATGTTCCCATCTCTGTCTCCTTCCACAAATTTGTCACCTTTCAGCCTTCTTACTGGGCCCTTTTAATTAGTCCCCACTTGAGGACTTATCAGCTCATTCTCTCTTCCTATGCCTTGTCATACTCATCATCACCTTTTTGTTTTCCAGATTCTTTTCTTACCTTGCCTATTATCACTTTTTCTCCTAGAGCCTCCCACTTTCTTATATACCCGCATACATATCCCTTATTTCCCCTTACTGCTCCACTAACTTTGCTTTTTTCTCTTTTAGATTATTCCTGAAGAAGACCTAAGGTCAAAACGTAGATTTTGGCTCTATTTTCTGTTTTCAGCATGCATTTAATATTACCATTTTGTTTTGTTCTCAGATCCAGTAATGCTGTTTTTAGATCTCATGGAACTGCCTGGCACTGATGCTGTAAACATTAAGGAAACTCTGCTTAACGGCTTACACAAATATGGCTTTACTCTCTGTACTGTACTTGATTGAAAATCTGATCAGTTTCTACTGTGATTTAGCTTGCTGCATGGTAGGAGCAAAAAGTGGTGCAGCTGTTCATCTTTCTTCACAGTTACCTGGTACTGCAGTGTGGCACTGTTCAAAACAGAGGAATCAGCTGGCCATTGATGATGCTATAAAAAATGTGAATGCAATCACTTTCAAATATTTATTGATAGAATCCATTGCGTCTTCAGTCAGTCCTCTAAAATGTTCATGTACAAAGTTTCTGCAGAACTTGAAAGTGAAATTCAAAAGATTGTCAGTATTTTTGGTCCATGATAGGTAGCGTGTAGTGCACAAGTTTTGAGTGCTGTATAAACATAGTATGGAGCACTATATGCTAATTTTTACGTTTGCTTGCACGCATGTGCAAGAAACATAGTGCCATCATCTGAGTTTTCGGAGGTGTGTCACCCCCTCTTCCAATTCAGTCAGTGTGTTGGCAGGCTTGGCCCCTGTCCGCCAATGCATGCTGGAGCTGTCTATGACAAGCTCCAAAATGCAGTGGTGTACAGTTGAAAGGGGGAGCTACGCTTCAGTGAGCAGCGATAAGATATCGCCTGCTCATGTGCAGCGCCCCCTACACACACACACACACACACACACACACACACACACACACATGCATACTGCTTGCTGCCCCCCCACGCACACATTCTATAGCCAGCGAAATTGCCCAATCCCCCATCGGCTGTGCTCGCTTCCCCCAAAACCTTCCAAATCCAAATGCCACACTGGTCCCACCCTAGTGTGGCAAGTTATCGTATAGCTGATGGGGGTTCCCAATCCACCATCGGCTCCACTGTCCTCCCCCCTGAAAGTACTGGGTGCCACGCTGGGAGCCCACCCCAGCGTGGCAAATGTCCCGCATTATCTTTAAAAAACCCTGAAAAGCAAAACGGTCCCACGAGTCTCCCTGCCCCCCACAACCCGCACCACCCACTGCGAACCCTGCCTCCCCACACCCCTCACACCCTTATACTTACTCTCCGAGCTCTGAGCCATGATCTTCGTGGACCAAACACGCTCTGCACTCTTCAAAGCCTACCACTTAACTGAGGAAATGCCGGTAAGCTGTATAATGGGATAGATATGGGTTTTCAACTTTATTGCATATCTCAGGCATTTTTGGAAGTTTGCACCAAATTTTCAACACGAGGTTTTGGGACCCCTCCTCATGAATTCTTGCACTGTCATGGCGTTACTCAGGCCGAAGGGATTTTGCAGCCACTGCATGAAATCACCTTTCCGGAATGATTAACAAACGACACTATCAGTGTTCATAAGGTGGGCTCTCAAAAGATTATTTTGAAAATTTGTGGAAAAATTCTAAAATGACTGTTTACGAGCGCAAGGCGGCTGTGTTCCTACGCACTTGTAAGTTTGTGAAATTTCAAGATTTTCACTCCAGATTTTTAACATTGCCATTTTACCAAACCTTCTTATGAGCAGTAAGCTGTCATTTTTCACCTCACCCAAAACGTATTTCTGCCCATGTAGCGCACAATGGCGCAGTTGTTGTGCGAAATCAATGTACGGGACAAATTAAGAAAATCACAGTGACACTGTTCATGAGCAGAGGTCTTAAAATTTCTATGTTGAAAATTTGGTGAAAAATTCCAAAAAATGACTGTTTTATGAGCGTGTGTTGTACAGTTCCTATGCACGCTCTTAAGTTCACGAATTTTCAATATTTTCACTCCAGATTTTCAACATTACCATTTTACCACACCTTCTTATGAGCAGTGCAGCTGTCATTTTTCACATCTCACCCGAAACGTGTTTCCACCCATGTAGTACGCAATGGCGCAGTCAGTGTGCAAAATCAATGTATGGGACAAATTAAGAAAATCACAGTGACACTGTTCATGAGCAGAGGTCTTAAAATGGCTATGTTGAAAATTTGGTGAAAAAATTCCTAAAAATGACTGTTTTACAAGCGTGCATTGCGCAGTTCCTACGAACGCTCGTAAGTTTGCAAATTTTCAATATTTTCACTCCAGATTTTCAACATTGCCATTTTACCACACCTCCTTATGAGCAGTACAGCTGTCATTTTTCATATCTTGGTCAAAATGTGTTTCCGCCCATGTAGCACACAATGGCGCAGTCGATGTGTGAAATCAATGTATGGGACTTATTAAGAAAATCACAGAGACACTGTTCATAAGCAGAGGTCTTAAAATGACTGTGTTGAAAATTTGGTGGAAAAAATTCCTAAAAATGACGCTGTTTCTGACGTCGCGTTACACAAGGTTCCCTATACTGCGCTAAATAAGTTTACTAATTAATATTTTCCTCCAGATTTTCAGCATTGCCATTTTATTACACTTCCTTATGAACAGTACAGCTGCCATTTTTCATATGTCGCCCAAAATGTGTTTTCGCACATGTAGTGCACAATGGTGCTGTTGGTGTGCGAAAGCAATGTTTGGGACAAATTAAGAAAATCACAGTTACACTGTTCATGAGCAGAGGTTTTAAAATGGCTATGTTGAAAATTTGGTGACAAAAGTCCATAAAATGTCTGTGTTACGAGTGAGCATTGCGCAGTTTCCACGCACCCTCCTAAGTTCATGACTTTGTAATATTTTCAGTCCAGATTTTCACCAGTGGCATTTTTCCATACTTCCTTATGAACAGTACAGCTGTCATTTTTCACAACATGGTAAAGTGTGTTTCACACTTTCAGCGCAGAGATGCGTGGTCGCTGTGGTAAATCATTGTTCGGGACAGATAAAGAAAATCACAGTGACACTGTTCATGATCGGAGGCACCAAAATGCCTGAGTTGACAATCTGCTGTAAAAAATCCCCAACATAATTATATTACGGGTGTGCGTTGCACAGTTTCTATGTACGCTCGTCACTTCACCATTTTTTTAAATATTTTTACTGCAGATTTGCAACATTGCCATTTTTTACACCTCCCTATGAACAGTACTGCTGTCATTTTTTACGTTCTGTTCGGAATGTTTTTGCACCTGTGGGGCTAAATGCCGTAGTCGCTGTGCATAAGCAGCTTTCGGCTAACAAACTGATATTCCCCCTGTTCATGAGGTGGGGTCACAAAAAAAAACATGTTGAAAATTTGGACTGAAAATACCAACGAATGCCTGAGGTATTAGGGTTTCCAACCATAATGCCCAACCCTGTAGAGAATGACAGGCATCAGGGGTGTGTCTTGGGATTCTTGCCTGTAATGCTTATACCATTCCACACCCTGCAGCCAGTGAGAGGCATCGAGGTATGCCTTGGACTCTTTGGCCCCAAAGTTCACCCCATTCTCCTATATTGCACCCATCTCACCATATTTCCTAATGGAATGGGGTGCGCATAAGGGCCAAAGACCCCAAGGAACACCGTGACACTTGTCAGTGTCTGCAGGGTGGGGTGTGGTGAAATGGCGTGGCCGTTATGCCTGACAACCCAAAGGCACACCCCAATGCCTGTCACTCTCTGCAGGGTGCTGGTGGGGTTGGCTTCCGTTCAATACTTCACTGCCATTCCTATTACGCAGCTCTGTAACTTCTACACTACCACTGCCAATGCCAGCAAGCAAACATTCGGCATTGACAAATGCTTGTTAAAGACAGCTGCAGATAACAATCAGGACAGGACACAACAAACTGTATTTGAATCATTAGCTAAGAAGAACCTGTCATGTGACTTGTTCCTCAAGGACTTAAGTTTTATGATAGATATATTGGGTGAGCTTAGTCAATTATCTGAAGTTTTGCAGCACAGAGTGATTCAAAGAAACATTTAAGCACTGGAGCAGCAAAAACAAGAAAAGGGTTTCTATTAAAATGAAGTCAAAGTCATTAGTTCCTTTCAAGGTGTAGAACTTCTTGCCCATGTTAGAGGGCACAAGGAAAACGTTGTGATTAATTATATCAAGGTATCATAGATAGTATGACATCCAGGTTCTATTTAAGCAATATACCCCAACAGGGTGTGGGTATACTAGAGGATTTACCACAGCTGGTGTGGTTTAGTCCCGAGGTGCAGCCGAGTGACTTAACCACACCAGTAGTGGTAAATCGTCCAGTATACCCACTCCCTGGAGGGGTATATTGCGATTATACAAATGCCCCACTTGTTCTTTTCACAAAAAAAAAAATTAAAACATCCGTTTGTTTTAAACGTTGCTGCTCATTTGTTTTTCACTACAGCGGTACTGCTCGGATTTTTTTGCAAGTTCTGCGCATGTGCCGGAGGATCGCAGATTTCAACCACCACTGTTCTGAATTTTTTCAACTTCTTTGCTTTGGAGAGAATGAACTGCATTTTCTTTCTTTTTTTCTTTCTGGTGCTTCATTTTTTCGGAATGGTGCGGCACTTTTTCTGAACTTTTCAGGCTAGTGACAGACTATAGGATGTGGGGTAAGGACAAGGTAATCTCGCTGTCATCTATGTGTTTGGCAGTGCTGTGTTTGCGAGGAACAGAGGGATTTGCCAGGGAGTTCCTGATGCGGCTGAGTGGTGGCTGGCACCTTTTCCAGTGGGTACTCTGGAGGATTTACAATGCTGGAAAGGTGCCAGCCAGCCAATCAAAATGCAGGATTCTCTCTTTTTTTTTTTGCCCATTGTATAATCAACAGTTAACACCAGACTTGTGTCTTTACAAAACTACAAGTGCTAAATCATACACAGATCTAGTTAAATAAGTTAATGTTCTTGATCTGCCAAAATGGCCCCAGGAGATTGAATGCACATGGTTTGAAGGTGAAAACTATCTAAAAAATTTTGCGCAGCTCTAAAAATTCCAGTTCCCATTCATGACTTCTGTGCCCTTATGGACAGCTCTGGAAACAAAGTGTCACCATCGATACAGATGCTGAAGAGGATCATCAAAGCAAGCCCAATAAATTTGTCAGGAGCAGAAAGAGGGTTTAGTGTCATTAAAAACATTTGTATCAAGACTCAAAATCATTTGATGGTTAAGCACATCTTCGGTTTGATGGCTATCAATATCTTGCTGCCTCTACTAAATTTACTGGAAATCTAACTCCACTGTCAAGAGATGGCTGTGAAACTACAGGAATGTATATGATTCCAGAGTACAACAACTTGCCGAGGAAGAAGCTTTAACATGGCCCAGTGGCACTGGGGGTTGAGGTGCTGGACACCACACCTCACACAACACCAGTGACCTGGGTTCAGGAATGAGCCCAGGCCATCGGGTGTCAGCAGGGAAGGAGTAGGATTGAACATCCGGAGGACAGCTCTCCTCTCCTGGGGTGGGTGGGCTCTCCTGCACGCTGCACTAGCAACCTCTGGAGGAGGGAAGGGTGGTCGCAGTCAGTGTGGGGATGTGAAGGGGATTGGGTGGCGGCAGGTGTCTTTTACCCAGGCACAAAAGCGTGCCTGGCATGAGCAGGATGCCATTGCATGTCCGTGCCCAAGCAACACACACACACCACAGAAAAGCCCTCAGTGGAGCCGTGGAGATGATGGGAACCCCAGGGGCAAGTCCACATCCCAACACTGGTCCAGTACACCAGTGGATTCCACAGCTGACCCGATGCCAGGTAGGTCCCTCTAATCCTGGTACCAGCCACCAGTGGAGGGTGGACCCACCCCGAGGGGGTGATCCGGGGATCTGGACATGCCTGGACAGTTGAGGGAGTCCACTGACATGCAGAGGTTCAGATAGGGAGTAGAGACCCTGCTGTGTGGGTACCCCGGAAGGATGCCTGGGCCACAGGGTGAATAAAGAAAGTCTACAAAAAAAAAGAAGCTTTAACATCTCCTCAGTAAACCATCTGGAGGCTTATGCAGTTAGTTCAGCAATATGGTCCCAACAAAAACTGATTGATCATCATTAATAAATTGTACTACAGACATGTTTAGCAGTTTCTTTTACTTTTGTAGCACTACTCCCTCTCCACCCTGCCCAATGGAAGTACCTATCACTCACTGGTGTTCAATAAGTGGCACTCCTAGTCAGTCCATGAACTCTTGTGCACTGTTATTGCAGTCTACATCCTTCTTCTCCAATCATGATGTGGAGTCCAGTGTTATCACACTTCCCTCTATGTAATCTCTCCCTGATGGTGTCAAGTTTAAACATATTTCTCCTTTGCCTGACCTATCCCTTCACAAGTACTCGCTGGTAGCAGGGGCATCCATGGTAATGCACAGTGCAGCCCCATTCTTCTCCTTTTCTGAGTTCTCCTTGGTGTTCTTCACACCACCTCCCTCTCCCTGTCCCTTTCTGAGTACACCACAGTGGATGTAGACACCAGGGAGTACTTGGACAGTGTCAACGAGAGGTAGATCATAGGTGGTGTAGATGATACCAAGGAAAGCTCAAGGAAGGAAAATGAGATGGGGTCATTACACAGGACATGCCTGCCGACAGTGTGTATACTTGGAAAGTAATAGGTAAAAGAGAAAGATTAAGATGTTTACATAGGAAGCTATAAGGGAGAGAATGGAACTGGGGAGGTGGTTGACACTGGACACCAAGGCATCACTGGAGAGCAGAATATAGATGCAACTGGAAATCACACAAAGGACTGCAGTAGGAGGACATGGTGATAAGTGAGTTGCTCAGGTGATGCATTGAACAAATTTCACTTGCATTTCAGGTCTTAACCCACAGTACCGCCACATCTAGTTCCCTGTCCTTTTGCCAAGAATCCTTGTGTACTATAGTGACACATTGCATTATTCTTCTCTAATTAAAGAAACATAGAATTTGATGGCAGATAAGGACAGCTTGGCCCACCACAGTCTGTCAATTTTTCCCTACTTACAGTATCTCCTCTGACCCTACTTGAACTCCAGGCCATCCCCCCACTTCCTTTCACACTAGATTCCCTTATGCATATCTCATGCATTCCTGAATCCCACTACTGTTTTCTCCACTACCACCTCTGCTGGAAGATTGTTCCAGGAGTCCACCACTCTTTCTGTGAAGAAGTACTTCCTCATATCTCTCCTGAATTTACCCACTCCAGCTTCATAGCTTGTCCTCTTTTTCTTGAGCACCTGTTTTTCTGAAAAATGCTTCACTCTTGTACCTTATTGAACCTGTGAGTATTTAAAGGTCTCTGTCATGCCCCCCCTCACTTCTAGGGTGTACATTTTGAGGTCCTTTAGTCTCTTCTCATAGGTCTTGTGATGCAGACCCTGCACCATTTTAGTAGCCCTTCTCTAGACAGGCTCCACTCAGTCTATGTCGTTCTGGAGATGCAGTCTCCAGAACTGGACACACTGTGTAGGGAAGGAGGTCTTAACAGTGATCTATACAGAAACAACATCACCTCCCTATTTCTGCTAGTGATGCCTCTCGCTATGCATACCAGCATCCCACTAGGACTCTCAAATGCCTTGTCACACAGCCTGGCCACCATTAGGTCATCATATATAATTACCCCCAGGTCTCATTCCTGCTTTGTGTTCATCAATATCACTACACCCATTTTCTGCTCAGTCCCTGGGTTTCTGTGCCCCAAACCACAATTTATTGCCCCCCTGACCGAGTGCTCCTCCCACCCCTGGTGGTGCAGCACTTGCTGATCTCCACCACTGGCTCCACCTCTCCTGGAATCCAGCAAACAGTTAAGAGCGCTCCTGACTGGGCACTCCTCCCATCCCTGGTGGTGCGGTGCTTGCTGATCTTCATTGCCCACACCACCTCTCCTGGCAGCCAGCAAATAGTTTAGAGCCCCATGACTGGGTACTCGTCCCATCCCTGGCAGTGCAGCACTTACTGATCTCTGCCACCCGCATCACCTCTCCTGGAGGCCAGCAAACAGTTTAAAGCCCCGCTTTGACTGGGATCTCCTCCCATCCCTGGCGGTATGGTGCTTGCTGATCTCTGCTGCCTGCACCACCTCTCCTGGAAGCCAGCAAACAGTTTAGAGAACCCCTGACTGGGTGCTCTTTCCATCCCGTTTTGCGTTATGCATGTGCTGATTGTGCTGACAGTACCGACTGGGCTTCTTTTCTGTTCGGCTTGTGAGAAGTTGTCCGTGCCATTGCATTGCTTGTGAGGAGTGGCAGGGGCATGTGAAGGTCGAGGTGGTGGAGAATTTTTTGCCTGATCCTGGCTAGTCCCTTAGGAGTGCTCAGTCGAGTTGTACTTGTGGAGAGTTAACAGGAAGGACCTCAGAGTATATTCTGCAGTCTCCTGCCTGTGGAGGAGTTGCACGCGTGCAGTGGAAGGCAGAGCTGTGGAAGAACTGAGAATTTGTTGGGATCTGTGCTCAATTGGGTGTCTTTCCTGCACTTTCTTTGTCCACCCCTTGAATTTTGGTTGGTGAGTGTCTATGACTGGTGAAGTACTGCTTCTTCGACTCCTCTCCTCGTCCTTTGGTCTTTTGTTGGGTGTTTTCTCTGCTGAGATTTGCCGCCCCAAGGGGGGCTTGGTGTTATTAACCAGGCGGGGAGCTGGCTGGGGTATCTCACTCCCTTGGACCCTTGGAAACGTCTGCAATTGTGCCCTTTTTTATGGTCCTTTGGTGTGGGTTGCTTTATTTCTCTTGAGAGCACCCGGCATTAAGTAAAGGGGCTTGTTTGCGAAGGAATTTCTTCTAGTAAATCTGTTTCATCGACTCAGCCTTTGGATTTGTTTTTTCTTTTGAACTAATTGGGTTTTGGTGGCTTCTGGCTTTGGTTTCATTTAATTCTGGGCCTGTATTGAAGAGACTGCAGACTCCCTCCTGACTCTTTCCTGTGGATTATTTCATTTTCTGTTTCCTGGACAATCAGGTGGTGAGAGGACCCTACGTCCATAAACTTTATTTATTTAGTTATTTTTTTCTTTGCTGGATTCTACAGTTTTTTCTTCCCTGGCAGTGAGAAAGACCATAACTATCCCTCTCCATGGTTGTGAGAGGATGGGGGGTTATAATTTCATTTTTCATTTTGTGGACTGGAATAACTTTTGCTCTGTTTTGTATTTATTTGTTGTTGTTTTATGACAATTGTTATCATTGTTTGTTTACTCTCTCTCCCCAGTGGTGAGAGGACTGGGGGGGGATTATTTATTGTATTTTGTTGTATTATGTGTTGGGTTTGGGGGGTGAGAGTCCCTAAATTTTGTTTTGTTATTTATTTGTTTTGTGGGTTATTTTGTGTTTGAGGGTGTTGTCAGGGTCTCTAAATTCAGGCTCTGACTTGATGTTAGCTAACCTGGGAGTTGGGTGGGGCTTTTAAATTGTTTTCTTTTATTGGGCTAGTATTAATTTGTTAGTTTTATTTTGGGGTTTGTTTGTAGTATTTATTATCTAGCAGTATAGCTTATAACATGTGCTGGCCTTCAGCCCCCACAGTTGTGCGCTATTCATCCTCTTCTCTTCATGCCCTTCACCCTTTTTATTTTCCCCTCTCCAGTTTGAGATCTACCAGCAATGTAGAGCACTGGGCATTATGTGTAAGAGAGGGAGAAGGGTGGGGGGGGTTTTGAACAGGGGAGTATGATCGAGGGGGGTCATCTTATTGGGGTGGTTGGGACCAGAAGGTGCCCTGGGGTGAAATGGAATCCAGATCGTGGTTTTCCATGTCTGGTGCCCATATCCAAGGGCACCACTGATCATGGTGGGCAGATGGCCTGGGTGGCCCATGAGGATCATCCAACTCAGGCGGTGTTGTGCAATGCTAGGTCCGTTAAAAATAAGACCGCAATTATTGCTGATTTTGTTGGTACGGTGGACCTGGATTGCATTACCAAGACCTGGTTGGATGATAATTCTGGCCCCATTTTGCAGGCTATGACTCCAGCCGGGTATTCGGTGTTTCACCACCCAAGATTGGATCACAGGGGAGGGGTTGTAGTCTGTTTCAAGACCAAACTTGGCCTCATGGAGGTCCTAGTGGGGGGATTGAGTCTTTTGAGTGTATAGTAGTAGCAGGTGTAGGCTTTTGAATCACCCTCATTTACCATCCACCCGGTGATGAGAAGCGATTCCTTCAGGAAGTGGTGGACTTCATCGTCAATTTGGCTTTCAAGTCACCCAGATTGATTGTTCTGGGCAACTTCAACACCTGGGTTGATAAGGAACTCTCGCAATTTGGTCAACACTCCAGTTAATGACAATGCTGGGCCTTACACAGGTGGTTTCCTCTGCTACACATAAAATTAGACACTCACTGGACCTAATCTTCCTTCTAGAGGTCGATGCATCCGATGTGGGGGTGGAACCCGTCTGGTGGTCAGATAATTACACCGTGGGGTTTCGTTTTTGCACCCCCTCTAGAAGACCTGCCCCTGTGGAGTTGGTTAGGTACCGCCCTTTGCAGGATATAGATTCCCAAGGCCTTGCGGTGATGCTTGACCTCTCGTCCCCTGCGTTGGCAAGCAGTGATCCAGAGACTGTCGTGTCGGCCTATCTCACAGCCATTGCGGGAGCTCTGGATTTCATTGCCCTAGTTCGTGTTTGACCCCTCTCCCTTTGCCCCAAGTCTACTTGGTTTGATGGGACATTGAGGGAGATGCGGAGACAGGGGCGAAGGTTAGAGCGTTGCTGGCAAAAGTCCGCCCTTGATGCCGACCACCTTAGACTGATGGACCATTATTCGGTCCATCAATCTGCAATCACCCGTAAGAAGGCAGAATTCCTGTCCAGGGAGATTGCGGTTGCTTGGAATTAATCAGCTCAGCTATTTCGAACTGTGGACAAACTCTGCAACCCAGCCTGTCTGCAAGTTCAGAAAACGTTTTTGCAGTTAGAGTGCGACGAGCTTGCTCAGTTCTTCGCAAATAAGGTGGCTGACATTAGGGCGGAACTGCTGCCATCACACTCTAGGGGGGTTGCCGTGGACCGGTGTGAGACCACGGTGCCCCAGTTTTCCTGGAGTTCCTTCAGTCAGCTGGATTTCATGGATGCCATGAGGATCATCCAGCATATGCACCATATGTGCTGTAGTTTGGACCCTGGACTGACCTCCTTAATTTTGGGTTGTATTGATTTCATCAGTCCAGTCCTTGTGCAGATAGTCAGGTGCTCCTTGGAATCTGGTGAGTTTCCTAGCTCCCTGAAAGAGGTGGTGGTGACATCTCTCTTGAAGAACGCTACCTTGAACCCTGACTCTCTCGAAAACTACAGACCTATCTCTAACCTTCCCGTTGTTGGGAAGATGATTGACAAAGTAGTGGCTGCACAACTGGAGGACCATTTGACCATCCATGATGTCTATGAACCCCTCCAGTCCGGCTTTCTTAAAAGACATAGTACCGAGACAGCACTGGTTTGGGTGGTCCATGGTCTCTTGATGGCTAGAGATCGAAAGAGCTGTTCCATCCTGGTTCTCCTCGACCTTTCTTCAGCGTTTGACACCGTAGATCACATGGTGTTGATAGAACACCTGAGGCTGCTTTGTGGAATATCTGGAACCATCTTAAGATGGTTCACATCATTTCTCACTGGGAGATCACAAACAGTTGTGTCCGGGGTTTTTTCCTCGGATTTAATGGCTTTGTTGTGTGGGGTGCCTCAGAGTTCAGTATTGTCACCCATGTTATTCGCGGTGTATATGCTACCCATCAGAGACATTGTAAGGAGGTATGGGCTGAGGTTTCACTCTTATGCTGATGATACCCAGCTCTACCTTTCTTTTGCCCCCGACCATGAGGAAGCTCTCTTGGTCTTTAACGGCTGTCTTAGAGAAATCCAGGACTGGATGAATTCTAGCTGGCTGAGGTTGAACTCTGATAGGACTGAGGTACTGGTTGTGAACCCTGGTCGACAGATAGGGGAGTCGGGTGGTGTTGCGTCTTCTGAAATTTTTCTTGGAGGCATTTCTGTCCTGACCTTTGAACGGATGTGGAACCGGGGGGTAGTTCTTGACGATAAGCTGACACTTCACTCGCAGGTGTCGACAGTCGTCAAGACTTCCTTTTATCATCTTAGGAATATCGCCAGGGTTCAGCATCTTGTTCCATCTGCCGACCTGCCAACTTTAGTCCATGCCTTTGTATCCTCATGCCTGGATTACTGCAACTCCCTTTATCTTGGGCTTTCTGGGGTTGAAATTCACCACCTGCAGCTAGTACAGAACGCTGCAGGCCGGCTTTTAATGGGTTTCAGTGGATCCTGTCACATTACTCAGGTGCTGTGTGAACTACACTGGCTACCAATTAGGTGGCGGATCACCTTTAAAGTTGGCTTGCTGACTTTCAAAGCCCTATACGATCTGGGCCCCGTCTATCTGAAAGAACTTCTGGTTCCCTACCTCCCCGATCGATCACTCCACTCGGCCGACGAGGAGTTGCTAGAGGTTCCAAGGGTGAATTTGAAATCTTCTGGTGCTCGGGCTTTTCCATATGTTGCCCCCACCCTTTGGAACTCTCTACCCCATATTTTGTGGGAGTGCACCTCTGTGTAGGGTTTTAAGAGGGGTTTGAAGACCTTTCTTTAGGAAAATGCATTTTCAGAATATTGATTGGTTTAATTGTCTTGGTTTTGCTGAACTTTTTCTAATGATTTTTAACTGTTTTAATTGTTTTTCATGTACGGCACCTCGATAATTGAAAGCCTTATAAATAAAATTATTACTATTATTTGCTATCTCTCTGCAGTATGGTGCTTTCAGATCTCCACACCCATGCTACCACTCAAAGAAGCCAGCAAACAGTTTAGAACCCCACCAACCTGGTGCTCCTCCCATCCCTGGCAGTGTGGCACTTGCTGATCTCTGCCACCTGCACCATCTCACCTGGAAGCCAGCAAACAGTTTATAGCTCCCCCAACCAGGGGACTCCTCCCGTCCCTGGTGGTGCAGTGCTTGCTGATCTTTGCTGCCTCCACCACCTGTCCTGGAAGCCAGCAAACAGTTTAGAGCTCTCCTGAATGGGTGCTCCTTCCAACTCTGGTGGTGCAGCACTTGCTGATCTCTTTCACCCGTACCACCTCTCCTAGAAGCCAGCAAACAGTTTAGAGCCCCTTGACCGGGTGCTCCTCCCATCCCTAGGGGTGCGGTACTTGCTGAGCTCCACTGCCCACACCACCTCTCCTGGAAGCCTGCAAACAGTTTAGAGCCACTCCTGACTGGGCGCTCCTCCCATCTCTGGTGGTGTGGCACTTGCTGAACTCTGCTGCCTGCACTACCTCTCCTGGAAGCCAGTGAACAGTTTAGAGCCCCCTGATGAGGCACTTCTCCCACCCCTGGTGATGTGGCACTTGCTGATCTCTGCCACCCCACCACCTCTCCTGGAAGCCAACAAACAGTTTAGAGACCCCCTGACCTGGTGTTCCTCCCATCCCTGGTGGTGCAGTGCTTGCTGATCTCCGCTGACCACACCACCTCTCCATCCTTGGCAGTGCAGTGCTTGCTGATCTCTGCCACCCACACTACCTCTCCTGGAAGCCAGCAAACATGTACAATCTTCAGTGCAAGATTTCAGCTTCGGCACTAACCCACAGCTTATTCCTGATTGGCTCCTCTTCAGTGTATACTCTACCCAGTTAGCCAACTCAAGTCATTGCAGCCCAGATTCAAGCTTGGCCCAAAGAACACTGCTGTTTCTGTTACTACTCCAGCCGCTTGCTTCTGGTGCCTTTTTTCAGTTTATTTTTCTCCTGCTAAATTGATTTTGCTGATTTTCCTGTTTAGCTTTGGGCCATAGTAATTTTCTACTGGGTAGCTAGAACTAATTAAATCTAGAGTTATATAATTTAATGTTCAGAGTGTTTAACTGTTTATCTTTGAGCTGTATTAATTTCCACTGTGAAGCCACATCTGATTCTATTTTTAGAGTGCTGTAATCAATGTTTAGAATGTAATCGAAACCTCACTCTCCTCTTTAAATCCAGTTCCTTATTTTTTCCTGTATCCTCCTTACCCCTCACAACCCCCACCCCCACCTCGGGTACGGTGCCTTGGTGATTCTACCAAACTCCCCTCTAGCACGGCGCTGACCCATCCTTCCCCCTTCTAGCTTTCTTTGCCTCTATTCTTTCTGGAACCTGCCCTCCCATTTAACCTAATTGCCCTCTGTTGCTTATGGCCCCTGCTGCAAATCTGTCTGTTGTTCCCATCTATCCCCGCTCCCTGATTCTGCACTAGTTTTGTTAATTCTCCTCTTCTTCTTCTTCTCCACAGTTTAGAACCCTCCTGACCGGGTGCTCCTCTCATCCCTGTTGGTGTGGCACTTGCTGATCTGTGCCGCTTACACCACCTCTCCTGGAAGCCAGCAAACAGGTACAGTCTTCGGAACTGGATTTCAACTTCGGCTCTAACTCACTGCTTACACCTGATTGGCTCCTCTTCTGTGAATACTCTACCTGATTGGCCAACTCAAGTCACTGCAGCCCAGATTCAAGCTTGGCCAAAGGACACTGCTGTTTCTGTTACTACTCAGCTGCTTGCTTCTAGTGCCTTTTTTCAGTTGAGTTTTCTCCTGCCTCCCTCCCGCCCGTCACTCTTTAAATGCACTAGCTGCTAGATGTTCTCTGTCCATCTACTCTATTAATCCAATACTAACCCAGCAGTATCCTGCACCAGTTGTCAGTTCTTCTAGTAACTCCTCCTAGTTCAGACTGACTCACAGCATACAGCTTAGTCTCTTTTAAAACCTGTACCAGACCCACTCCTCTCCACTACTTCTTTGAACCTACTTACCTTACACTTGGTTGCCATGCCTCTAACACTACACAGCCTACCCTTCCTATTCTTCCTCTCACTCCTTCTTCCCCTCTCTACTCTTACTCTGGCTCCCTCTTCAACCCTGGCAACCACCCATTGCTCCACTGTGACCCACCCTCCTGAGCACATCTTCGCAGTGTCCTCCTCATCTGTCCTTACTAACTGGAACCATTTCCCATTCTAACCTAGCGCTTCACTCTTACCTATGTCTCCCTTGTACACCTTGCTTCACCTACTACAAATTCATCCTCCTCCATTCCTACTACCACCCCATTCAGGATGCCCGTCTTGCTCACCCATGGTACAAAAAGTAGAAAATTCACTTCCTGATCATCACACTCCTGCTTCTATCCTCAGGTGACATTAATCTCACCATGGGCCTTGCCCCACACCCGCCCCAGCACTAGTATCCACAATGGTTGCCTCAGCCCTTAAAATCCCCTTTGCCTTGCCATGTGGCCTAAAAGTTCTTCAGCTAAATATCCATAGTCTGCTCCTTAAATTAGACCTACTTAAGCATTTGGCAGTTTCACTCTCCCCTGACATTATCATACTTTCGGAAACATGGCTTACTAAAAATATTGCCGGCCTCTTTCTCTCTCCATCCCTGGTTACACTATAACAAGACAAGATCGTACGAGAAGGGGTGGAGAAATAGCAATATATATTTCCTCATCCATACAGTTTACTACTATCCTCTCCACGTCAGTTCTTCAAACTTATGAGGCAATTATCCTAAAACTCTCCCTTACTTCCTCTATTCCCATTTAAATTGTAGGGTCCTATAGTTGTCCAAGTCTCTCCTCCTCTGTGATCACCGATCTCATTAGTTCCATCGTTTCCCTTACCCCCCTCAGGCGAAGTATACATAATGGGTGATTTCAACCTTAACTGGTTATCCCCCTCTCTACATAAAGTCCATACTGATATCAATGCCCAGAACCTAACTCAGCTCATTCTTTAGCCTACCCAGATGAACCTTAAAACTGGTAACCATTCACTCATCGACTGGGCCCTCACATCTCATCCTCATAGGGTTATTAAATCTGGTTTATTACCTGATGCCCTGCGCGACAACCACTTGACCATTTTGGTTCACAAAATTCATAGATCCACGGGACCATTTAAAACCCTACAGTTTCACTTGTACACATCTTTGAACCTTGCTCCCCTCCAACATGACCTGACCAACACTAATTAGGAACCTATAGCCTTGTCTAACTCCATAGATGATGCTTTTAACTATTTTCATGACAAACTCCAGGAAACTTGGAATAAATATGTCCCCATCCATCGCTCTAGGGTCAAGGGAACCACCTCTCATGGATCACTCCAAAGCTCTTGGCCTGTCAACAAGCCCAGGACCAAGTCTGGAAAACACGCAAAGCCACAAAACTCCCTAAAGATTATGATACATACCATTTCCTGTGAAAACAGTGCATGAAAGCTACCCACCTAGCTAAAGCTGACTACTTTTGCACCACTTTCCAGTCTAATATTGATCAATCAATCAATCAATCAATATTTATTTATAGCACGCTTTTCAAAAATCAAAGCGTGAATCCAGATTCTGGAAAGTTATGCATTCCCTCTTCTCCTCTCCTTCCTCAACCCCACCACCTCCTTAAAATAAACACTCTAACTACCAATAATTTTAGTGCAGCAACTGAATTTAACTCTTATTTTACCTCCTGCACCTCCACTCTCCTTGCCTCCCTTCCTCATACACCACCTGCTTACATACTCTCCACTCCCTGCTCACTTTCTTAGCCTAACTCCTTCACCTTCTCAAAAATTACACCCGCTGACACCCTGGATGCCTTGTATGCTCTCAACCCATCCAAAGGGTGCTTGCCAGATGGCTTGAATCCTAAACTTTTATATCTGTCTGCTTCTGCCATCGCAGCTCCACTCTCCGATCTCCTTAGCCGTTCCTTCACAACTGCCACTATCCCCTCTATTTGGAAGCATGCAATTGTCTTTCCCCTCCCTAAGGGTGGTGACTCATTGACTCCATCTAATTATCATCCCATATCTCTCCTACCAACCCTTGCTAAGCTTCAGGAACACATGGTCCTCTCTCAACTCTCCTCCTACCTCTCTGACTCCACCTTCTTCACTCCATTCCAATCTGGATTCAGGAAGAACCACTCCACTACCACCTCCCTGATTAAGCTCACTGACTCTATTCTCTCTTGGATGGACAGTGGCCAAATCACTTCTGATATTTTTGTTGACCTAGAAAAGGCTTTCAACACTGTCTCCCATACCCTTCTTTTAAACATCCTGTCCTCAGCAGGCCTGACTGAATCAGTCACCAACTGGTCCCATGCCTACTTGTTAGGAAGGACCCAGTCAGTCAGAATAGCTGACTCAATTTCCCCCCTCTCCTCATCAACACTGGCATCCCCAGGGTTCTGTGTTGGGCCCTATCTTATTCTCAATATTCCTAAGTGATCTCCCCCCATCTGCTCATCCACCTCAATCCATATGTATGTTGATGACACTGTCATCTTCACCTCAGGCCAGTTCCCAGCTGATGCAGCTACCAGACTTCAGCATAACTTCAGCAATGTTCAGGATTGGTTTGGCTCCCATCAACTCTCCCTTAATGTCAAAAAGACAGTCACTATGACTTTTGGCACTAGGTAGAGACTTTCTATGCTACTCTCCCTGCCCTCCTTCCAAACCCTTGATGGGACAATCCTCGAGGACACCACTTCATTTAGGTACCTAGGGGTGTGGCTGAACTAACACCTTATCTTCTCTGGCCATGTGGACACCATCCTGAAAAAGCTGCATGCCAAAGTAGGCACCCTATACATGAACCATAGTAGCCTTCCACTACTGGCAAGGTGTGAACGTGTCCAGAAGATGATCGGACCTATTTTTGACTACTGCGAAGTAGTCTACAGTGCTGCTCCCAAGTCTTCCCTAATCAGATTGGACATCCCTTTTAAACTCTTCTGTTGCTTCACTCTGGATTCACCTTCTCTCACCCACCACTGTAATCTCTACCACTCCCTGGCATTTTCCTCATTAGAAAACCGTCATCACCTCCATTGTGCTAAATTTGTGTCTAAATTTTGGTTTGGTATACTCCCCCCACCTTACCACCTCACTATCAACCCTCCCGCATCCTGCCCATTCACTCAAATCTTGTGACTCACTCTTACTGGTAATCCCTCATCGGGATCCTGCTGTTGGCCAATTGGCCTTCTCATGTCACTTCCCTAAATTATGGAACACACTCCCTCCTCAGATCTGCCAATCATCCTTACCTAACTCCATCTCTTCTGCTCTACTTAACTTCCTTTTGATAAACTGTACCTGTGGTTAAAATCTCCTTTGCGTCTCCTGTCCTCCTCACCTTCTCTATCTGAATACCCATATAGACACGTTGGCTCAGATATTCAAAAGGATTGCACCATGTGCAATAGGGATGTGCCAGCACAAGTTCGAAAATGCACCATTCTGCGATATTCAGCGGGAGGCAGATGTGCCCCCCAAATCACACTGCGCAAGAGTGCAATGATAATGAATGCATGTGCAACTGAAGGGGGAGGAACCATGCATAAATGACGCAGTGCGATATTCAACAACATGCGCCATGCACAATAGCGGAGCAAGCGGAAGTTGCGCGATAGCGGAAATGAACCAAAATAAAAAGGAACAAGAGAGAGGTGCAAGAACGCTATAGGGAAGGCACATATCGCTGAACCATAGGCAGCCACACAGGCACCAAACACTGAGAGCAGGACTGGGCAGGACACAGACAGAGCACCTGGAACCCCCAGGAACAGGGAAGGTGTGGGGTGCCTCTGCCACAGTGCAGTCCAAAAGGTAGAAGTGCCACACAGCACTGCGGCCACTACAGGGAGGTGTTCCCAGTGCAGGGGAAGTAGCAGCAAGACAGCAGGGGAACACATGAAGCAGCTCGCCGGGGGAAGTAAGCCAGGATGAGTCAGTGCCACCATCCAGATGGAGGCAGTTAAGGAGGTGTGAGAAGGCAGGCAGCAGGGTGGGTGCGGCTGTGGACGGGCCCGTCGGTGGTATGCCCCCAACAGGCAGTACCGAGCCTGCACCAGCTTCGAGCTGTACACTGATACTGAGATCGTGGGCCGGTACCGACTGAACCAGGCAATTCTGAGGTGGCTCTGTGAGCTGTGCAGTGGTGTGATGCAGGCACCCACACGATGGAGCCATGCTCTGTCAGTGGAGACCAAAGTGACAGCTTGCATGTGCCTGCTCACCACGGGTACCTTCCAGAGACCAACAGGGGACACGACAGGCATAACCCAGTTGGCCGCGTCATGCCGCCTCACCCAATTTCTCAGCGCACTGCTGCCACACGCTGTGGAGTAGATCCATTTCCCCAGCACACTGGCAGAGTGCACAGCAAACATACAGGTGTTCCACAGGGTAGCACATATGCCTAGTGTGCTCGGGGCAATAGACTGCACCCATGTGGCCATCCACATACCACCTGGCCCCGAAGGGGCCACATACATGAATCGGAAGGGGTATTCAAGCATCAACTGCCAGGTGGTGTGCGATGCCAGGGGGTGCATAATCAATGTCTGTGCCACACACCCTGGGGATCACATGATACCTTCATCTGGCACCAGTCAGCACTGTGCCACAGGTTCGAGAGTGGGGAAATCCCCACTGGCTACCTAGTGGGTGAGTATGCAAAGCACATAGAAAGATATGGAGCTTGGGAGGGGCATAGTCAGAGGTGACATGGATATTGGCCTAGATGGCCCAAGGCAGGGCGACGCTGATCACCAAACTAACGTCCACCCTCTACACACAGGTGACAGTGGATACCCACTCCATCCCTGGCTGCTCACACCATACCCACGGCCCGCGACCCCATTGCAGCAATGCTACAAAGGAGGCACGTACCACCTTATGCAATGACATTGAGCAGGTGTTCGGGATGCTGAAGGCACGTTTCCGTTGCCTGGACACGTCTGGCAGTGCCCTACAGTACAGCCCCTCAAAGGCCTGTGGGCTATTCCTGGCCTATTGCATCCTGCACAACATGGCCAACGACTGTGGGATAGCCGTACAGGTCAAAGAGGGGGACAGCGATTGGGACGATGAGGACGCTGGTGAAGATGGTGATGGGAAGCCCCCCTTGGTCGAAGGGACCCCTGACTGATCTGGATGGCACAGCTGCACCGGGACACCATCACAGAGGAGAATTCAACCAACCCAGGTAAGCCATGGGGCCATGTACAACCACCAGTGGCAAAGGCACAATCCACAAACATGCATGGACAAACACCAGGGGGGTGCATGTCATTAAGGGAATTGGCCGAGCATGGAACCGCACGCGCCATCAGGGATGGGCAAGGTCTAACACAGCATGTGGTCACACACACACACACACACACACCTCACAAGACATGCACAAAGGGTAGGAGGCACGCCGACCCCGACCACCACCCCTAGCCACACACACGTCCACAGACCACCATGCCCAGTTCCTGTCATTGTGCGTGTGTCAGACGCTGGGCACCATTCAACAGTGGTGGACAGTGCAACGCAGGCATCATCATGCACATGCCACAGCAGACAGCAGCTGGGAGGGTGTGCAGATGGAACGTGTCCATGCATGCAGGGCCAGGAACCCCACCCGTGCATTGCACGTTGAACAACACAATGCACACAGGGCAGCATCAGACAGTAGCTGTGCTGGGAGACTGGTCAGTCACGCGCCACAGTGCCATGGCCACCATGGATGTGAGGGTGGCCCTGCTGAGACCCGCCAGCAGTGACAGGCTGACCAATGGCCTCATGGGGTGGCACCGACGGTCCCCCGGGGTTTCACTGCGTGAACACAACCATGCTCATGCAGGGGTCTGCAGCACACCGAACATGCCTGCACCAGGCATGCTCGGGATGCCCACAGCTGAACCCAGTGTCGACAAGGAGGGTGTTGCACGACACTGGGAACGGGGGGTGGACATTGACCTGCACGGTATCTGTGATGCATGGGCAAATAACTGTGTGCCCATTGTGGCCATGACAGCTGTGATTGCCTGTGTCTGCCTGTCAATGGCAGCGGTCACATCCTCCCACATCTGGTCCATCCCTGCCAGGAGGAGAGCGGGTGTCTCTGCTGCGCCACTCCTCTGCCTGGAGCAGAGCTGCACTGAGTGCATCCACCACCGTCTCAAGCCACACCTGCTGATTGACTGATGCTTGGAGTATGCGGGTGTGTTCATCTAAGAGGTCATCTACCAGATCGGCATGCTGTCCCTCATGGTGTTCGAGGCCCTGATGGTCAGTACCCCTTGAGGGTGGGTGCTGCACACCAGGGCCAGGCCTGGGCATGTCCACAGGCAGTGCACGGATGCCGCCCCCAACACTGTACCCCCATTGCCATTGGCCGACTGTTGACACTGCCCGTCCAGCTGCCACTCTCCAGGGCTCAACAGTGCCGCCGCAGTGGCCGCAACAGCCCCACTGTCCTTGACACACACACCAGTGCTGCCCCACTGGTGCAGACAGGCACAGGCTGGGACTGTGATGTCATGCAGGCCTCCACGGTGGCACCACCCACGGCCATGCCCGTGATGTCACCTGCTATGTGGCCATCCTGTGACCCACACGTATCACTGCCCATGAAGTTAGCTCCATCATCATAAGTGACGGATCCGGGCACCAGCCCGAGTCTCAGCATGCTGGCATCCATGGACGCTGGCACACTGGGACACGGGCAGGGCCTCCTCCGCACCTACTCCACCAACATCAGTCCGGATGTCCAGGCAGGCTCACTGTCACCCTGACCCTCGTATGCCTGTGGAGGTGGATGGGGCCTCCTCTATCTCCATGCTACCACCCTCAGTGGACAAGCCCACCACCGCTGACCCATGTAGATGCTCAGGAGCTGTAAGGGAAAAACAGTAGCATTAATGTATCTGCCCTACCCTGTCTCCCCCATTGACAGACCAGGACCTACCATGCAGTGACGGGCTACCACCCGTCTGGAATCCACCACCCGGAACACCTTCGATGGCACAACGCTGCATGCTGCCAGCAACCTGCTCTTCTTGTGGGGTCAGGCATTGCATGTCCAGCTGTCTCCCACTGGTCGCAGACCGTGCTGCCCTGATGGCAGACACCTTCTCCTTAATCCTCCACCTGTCCGTGCCCATCTTCTTTTTTTGCACTCCTGCATGGACCGCTGGTGGCTGCCATGCAGGTTGATGGCACGCGCCACCTCTTCCCATGCAGCAGCTTGGGCCTGTGGTATTTCCTGGCGTTCGCTGAGCAGCAGCTCCTGGTTGAGGTAGGCCTCAAACAGGGCATCTGTTTCTGCTTTGATGAAGTTAGGCCTCCTCTTCCGCCCACGTCTCTGTTCCTCTTCCTCCACCTCACGATCAGTCATTCTTCATCCTGTGAGAATGACAGGTGTTACCTGTGACTGTGCAGTCCCATGCATGTCCCACACACCACAGTCCACACTCCCAAACAGCATGCAACTCACCACAATAGGCTGCAGTAACCGACTATGGCCAGTGCAGCCCAATGTTGCATTTTTATAGCGCAACACATGCAAATGAGGCGAGGCACATTTTTAAGTGGATGCAAATGCAGTGTCTGCTCCATTGAATGGCTGATTAGCTGATTTGCATATGCCGGCTGAATATCGCGCTGTTGCGCTTTGTGCAATTGTGTTGAACGTGCTCAGGCAAGGGCACAGTTCTGTGACATGTGCAGTACATACCAAACTGCGCATGCCCGGGGTGATGACACAGATGCCTGCCGTGCTGCTGACTTGCTGTGCATGGGAGGCAATGCAGGGCACGGCCACCATTGTGCCAGTGGCACTACTGCGCTGTTCACATATATGACACTGTGGCACTAGGGCTCCATAGGCACACTGGGGCCACAGCACTGTAGGCCACTACAGGAGGTGGCACACAGGCACCCAAACATGCTACATGCATTGGGTTCCAATCGTGCTGTTGCTGCCCATGTGTGAGAGACCCTTGATGCTCTGCTCAACCTTTGCCCCCTAGGCACCATGCGTCTGCATGGGAGTACCACTATCATGCTGTTCGGTGACAGCGCAATAGGGAATGGAAGCACTGTACCACGCAGCATCTGCACGTGGCAGACCACGCTGCTGTGCACCATTTTGACTCCCAACTATCTGTTGAGATGGCACAGAGAAGGGCTGCTGTGTGGAGCCAGGTTGAATTGGCCAATTTGATGGCCATTGTAGAGCCCCATGCTGGGGCACTATATGGTGATGCACCCCTGGACAGGGCCAGGAGTGCAGTGTGGGAGGAGGTGGTGGTTGCGCTGGAGGAGGCCACGGGAATCGGGCGCATGGCCGAGCAGTGTCACCACAGGTTCGGGGACCTCCAGCGCAGGGACCAGGACATGCTTGCCCACCTGCGGGGACATGCCAGGAGGGGCACGGTGCCATGGCCAGGTAGGTGCCCCATCCATACACTGTTAACATCCATACAGGTATCACGGTTGCATGTGTCCGGCACATGTGGGGGCCATCCAGTGTTGGCCATGGTGGTGCTATCAGGGTGGGGGGTGGATGGGTATGGCTGTGTGGGATTGCACACACATGGGGGCAGGGGAACTTTGCTACCAGATTGTACTGATGTTCCTTTCTCCATGTTTGCACCCTAGGCCCAGAGGAGCGCAGGTGGGTGAGAGAGAGGAGGTGCCACCAGGAGGACCAGCAGGCCGGGAGGGATGAAGGCTCACAGAGGCGCAAGGACCAGCCTGATGATGGTGAGTGCCTTACATCCATGATTACTATTGCATGCTGTGTAACAGGTCAGGCAGCGGGGCATGGCCACCATCCATTGACACCACTGCCATGCACTCAACTTGTTACAGTCAGCACTCTCCAGAGGCACTGCATGTCTGGGAGTGCGTCAATGGTGGTCCATGCATGCACCGGGTACATGGCTGTGCCACTGTCTTCACACCACATAGCCAAGTCACTGTATCGCCACGGTGGTGCTAAAGTGGACATGGGCGGTGGTGTGCAGTGGTCTGCATGGCTGTGGGTGCCTGGGTAGGCAGGTCTTGTAGACACGGTCACTGTGGGTGGTCGCACACCATCACAGGGATGTGGCACATGGCTGTATGCCATGCACAATGGGTGGGCTGCAGGGGGCTGGACAGTCACACGTATTGACTCTGCTCCCTTGTCCTAGGTGGACGGTGACTTCTGGCCATAGAGAGGGGACTGCAGGAGTTGTTGCAGTTGGCGAGGGCGTCACTGGAGATCCTCCAGAGAATGGATCGGCATGGGGTCAGGAGGCAGAGGACACGTCGGCGCCACATGGATGACGAGCGGGGCAGATGATAGGCCATCCATGTGGCTGGAAACACCTTACCCCCCTGGACACACCCTCACACCCCTTCTTCCCTCTCCTATATGTTCACCCCTGCCCCTTACCCGCCCCCACCGGGTATGTGGCCCTTCCCCCCATTGTACATATTTGTAAATAGTTTTATTGCTTATCTCTTTCTAATACATTTGTTTTGTCATGACAATTGTGGTGGTCTCTGATTTGCAGTGGGCTACAGGTGCTCAGCTGCAGTGGTGTGCATGGCATCAGGGGTGGTGCACGCATGGGCGTGTGTGTGTTTCTGGAAGGGAACTGCCTATGGTGTGGGCGGGGGTATCAGTCACTGTCTGTGGTTTGTGTGTTGTTCTCTGTGCACTGGATGCCTGTGTGCAGTGGTCCATGGTGCATGCACTGTATGCATGGCACCCCTGTCAGACCGTCCATGGCCTGTGCAGCTGACACTCTTGCATGTCTGTGATCTGCACAGTCTGCTGGCATGTCAGTGGTGGCTGTCCATGCTGGACAACCACTGTACCCAGCACAATGCCAGGTTGCCTCCCATCACCAGTATGGTGCACGTCTGCATCCGGTGGCACTGTGGCCTCCGCTGTTGTTGTCCCCCCTCCATGCTGTCACTTGTGTCTGTTGCAGGGGATGTGCTCCAGTGTCTGTCACTTGTGCTCCGGCTACATGCTGGTGGCATACAGCTTCATGGTGCCTGCATAGGGTGGCTGGCACACCTGTGCCATGTAGGGGCGCTTGACATGTGTACACGGCTGCCATGGCCACATGCCAGTGGCTTGGTTGACCTGCTACTGTGTCCCTGTGTTGGTGTGCCCTTGAGTATGGGTGGGTGTTTGTCCATTCACTGTGTTGCATCCTGTGTGGCGCATGCTTCCATGCAACACTGTGTGTGTCTGTGCTGGCTGTTGTGGCCAGTGCTGGGATGGGATGTGTCCTTGGGAGGGTGTGCAGGGTGCTGTACTGCTGGTGGTGGGGTCCGGGGCATGCCGTGTCGCATGTAGGGTACCTCGTGTGCCGACGCATGGTCAGTCTCTTAGCTGTACCTCGGGGGGGTGTGGAGGGTGGCACTGTGTATGCTGTTGTTGCATCGCTGTCTGCTGCCGCCTGCTGCAGGATGCACATGGTGGGGCTGCCTTGCATGGCTCCTTGGTGCACAGGGTTGCATTGTCACAGTGGGGGTGGAGGCATGCATGGGGTGTCCTGCACTGCTGGGCTTTAGTCCTGGGAAGGGTGTATGGGGATCATGGTGCAGGGTGTGCTCTGCATTGGAGGGATGGTGTGGCACGGGGTGGTTGGCCCTCCTTGTGTGCCGGTCACAGTTGCTAGGGACTGTGCTGGGGTACCATGCCCCGGCTGTCGGTTGGTTGCTGGCATCCATGGGCGGTGGTTATTCCAGCTCTCCCCCGGTTGTGCAGTGCATGGGGTGTGGGGAGCAATGTCTGTTCTGCTGTGTGCTCCTCTGCCCATCTGTGGCATGGGTGGTGGGCCACTGCATCCTGTCCCTGCGCATCCCTGGTTGTGCTGTTGCATTGCTGCCCTGCTCCACAGGGTGTCCCTGGTTGTGCTATGGCACATCTGGACTGCTCCACTGAGCATCCCTTGTTGTTCTATGGTGCATCTGAAATGTGCAACTGCACATCCCTGGCTGCTCTATGGCGCAGGTGGCATGATATTCAGTCGTGTGCTGCAGGTGCATCTTGGCCTGCGCAGTTTTTGAATATCGCACTTCTTGCACATGGGCGCAGTGGACTTTCACTTGCTCCTGCTCTTGTGCACTTTTTGGGCTCAGTTTGAATATCCGGGCCCATATTCCTAACTACTGTCTATCTGCCTAACCCCCACCAAATCCCTCTGTTCCCTTCTCCTTTTCCTACACCTCACCCCTTCTTTATTCCCACTGTCCCTAATCCTTTCCCTACCTCTCTCCCCTCTTTTATGTACCCCCTCACTCTTACCCCTCTGTGCTCCACCCACTTCCTGCTCTTTCCCTGTTCTCTTAACTGCTTGAGTATATGAGTTTTACCTCCTTTGTGAAGCTCTAAGCTAGTAGTATTAATTATATTCTTTTATTAATTATCTATTTCTTATTAGAATGTTTTTTTAGCTACTGTTTTATTATTGTGGGTATCATGATGCACTTATATTGCACTTAACCTCTGTAACCCAAAAGTGTTTTCACTGATTTGCTCTTCTTGTACTTGTATGATGTTGTTTATCTCTATAAGCCCCCCCTGTTCCCTCTCCCCCAGGATGCACTGGGAGATGAGAAACTTGTTCTTCAGTGTGCCTTCCTGGTGAAACATTTCAATAAATAAACAAAAATTAATTAGTTATTATTTTGCACTTTTTCGCATTGAAACCCAGCTGCTGTACCCTTGACCACTGCTCAACTTTTTTCAGGTCTCTGCTCATCTTTTTCACCCCCTTGGAGTGTTCGCCCTGTTGCAGAGAACTTCCATTCCAGTTTTTCTGCAAAGTCACTTATAAAGACATTAAAAAGGGCCAGTCCCAGCACTGATCCCTGTGACACCCTGCTGGTCACCGTCCTTTCCTCAGAGTGAACTCTGTATGCCACCACCCTCTGCTGCCTATCCCCTATCCAATTTCTTACCCAGCTTACAACTCTTGGTCACACTCGTAAGCTACCAAGCTTGTTTACTAGTCTCCTGCATGGAACGGTGTTGAAAGCCTTACAGAAATCTAGGTAGGTCACATCCACTGCTACGTCCTGATCTAGTTCCTTTGTTACCCAGTCAAATAAATCTACTAAATTTGTTTGAAATGAATTCCCCTCCCATGAATCTATGCTGCCTCAGGTCTTGAAACCCACTGGATTCAAGATATTCCACAATCCTTTCCTTGAGCCATGATTGCACTTTCTCACCCCCAATGTCAGGCTGACTGGCCTATAATTGCCAGCCTCCTCCCTTCTGCAACCTTTGTGAAGTGGGATTACATCTGCCCTCCCACAGTCCTCCAGAAACAATCTCATATCCAATGAGCTGTCACATAGGATTGTCAGATGTGCAGCGAGTGCCTCCCTGAGCTCCCTCAGTACCCTTGGATACACCCATCTGGCCCCATTGCTTTATCCTCTTTCAGATTAGTGAGTCCCTTCTAGACTCTCTCATCTGAAAATAGACTAGTGTCCACCTCCCTCCCACCAACATTCCTGTTACTTTTTTATGACCCTTTTATTTCTACTTCCTCTGTTAACAATTAACCAAAGTATTTGTTTGGCATGTCTACCTTTTCCTGGTCCCCCTCTGCAAAGTTTCCCCTTCCCTTTTTAACTTTACAGTCCCTCCCCAGGACCCTGTCTTTTTATTAACATGTCATGCCCCTTTCGTTACCACCTGTGCTATTCTTTTTTCAGTTTTCACCACTGCAGTCCTTACTGCTCTCTCTGCTGCTCTGTGTTTCCTATGATACACCTCCTTATCCTCCTTCCTCTGGAGCTCCATATACCTTCTAAATGGTACCCTTTCAGCCTTTTCCTTTTCTGACACCACTTTTGAGAACAATAGCAGTCTCTTTTTCCTGTTACTTTTGCTCACTTGCTTGATGCAGAGGGTTTTGCCTTCACTATTCCCTCTTTTAGCTTCACACACTGTTCCTCCACCTCACTAAAGTCACCCCTAGTACCAGGTCATCACTGAGGCTCTCACCCATCTTTTTAAAATCTGCCCTCCTGAGGTCCAGGACCCTTGCCTTTGTGTGGTTCAGTTCCACAACTGTCCTTATACTGAACAACACTGTATGGTGATCGCGGGTCCCCAGCCTTAATAAAGCCTTAATGTCCAGTGCCACCCCTCCGCCCTTTCCAATATCAGCAGGATAGTGTTCAGTGTAAACACCTTTCTCCTTTGACTGTCCCATTCCAAGTACTCTAGCGGCATGCTCAGTGAAAAGAAATGCCATCCCTTTCATTTTCAGGGTGCTCCTTGGTGACCGTACCACCTCCCTCTCACTGTCCCTTTCAGTGTACTCACTGTAGAATGAAGATATCAGAGGGAATGCTTAGAAAAGACAGGGAGAGGGATGCTGAAGACAGTATGGACACCAAGGAGAACTCAGAAAAAGACAGGGATTGGTGTCATTATAGTGGGTGTGCCACCAGGTAGAGCACTAGAAAGCAATAGTCAAAGGTAAAAGGTGTTTGCTTTACACTGCACACCACCAGGGAGACATTGGAAAAGGGAAGGAGGGGGTGGACACCTGGGCATGAGTGGAGAGAGACAACACAGGGTGCCACCACAGTAAGCAGGCTTTCTTGGGAAGTGGACAGGGAACTGTAAGGGTGGTGGATTTTGTTAGCCTTCATCAGGTTTAAACACCCCAAAAAAAGGATCATTTATGTTTTTGTTGCTGTTGTGGCCTAACTGGTCAAATGCAGGCCATACAGTTATAGCTTGTAAGTATCTTGGCTTTGTTTTGCATATGAATGTTTTGTGCAATATTTTATTCAGTGCTATAGAAATATACTAGTATAGCAGCCCAAGTGCAAATATTAGGTAGTCAGCAGTGTAATAATATACTGGTTAAAGTGTAGCAAACTTATTCTGATATGAACCATTCAGTTAGTAATACACTACTGAATCACTGTGTGTGTGTGTGTGTGTGTGTGTGTGATGTAGCCTTGAGCAAGTTACATAAAACTTATAACAGTTGTTAAAATCACTGCAATGTTGCAAGAACTACAATGGCAAAGGTACAGTGGTGGTTGGAGGGACCACTGTGTAAGAATGATGGGGTGAGTGGGGAACATAGGATGGGCGCAGCTGGGGGTGTGTTGGGGCAGAGTTGGGGAAGGAGGAGGAGTTGCTGAGACAAGGCCGGGGGGTGGGGTGTTAGTTAAAGATATGGCAACACACCATGATTTTTTGCATTGTAAATTAGATTTCAGCACTAAGTGGAGAAATGTCACTGTTTCTGTGATTTTTATTTACGGCAGAATTACAAACTTCTGCCCAAGGTGGAATTCCATGAAATTTTGGAAAAGTCCATGAAATTATGTGGGAGCAGAATTTCAAAATTCCATCCTGCACTAATAGTCTGTGAAATTCTGTGAATGCAAATTATGCCTAGAAAAGATGGATTTGGTAGTAGCACCACATTTATTTATTTATTTGAACATATTGGAATTATAACACTTTGAGTCAGAGACTCCTTTTCAAAGGCTCCACATCAGATGAAACAGAAATACAGTCATATAATAAACAAAACAACTAACAGGGCATATAGTGATAAGAAAAGCAAATAACAGGGCATACAATGATTATAAAGACATGGGTACTAGGTAATCAGTATATTACATTGACAACAGGAATCATGAACAGAATAGTGTAATCATGGGCCATTAGAGGAAACAAACATGGCCTAGGCCTTGAACTCTAAGCAGTATATACAGGTTTACAGAGCAGGACTAACATAGGGACAGAAGTCCTTTGTCATGGGGGTTGGTATAATATATACACATCTTTGTAATTAAGTACTAGAATAATCATTTTCAGTTATTTTCCAGCAACAGAGATTGAGGAGACATGATTTGTTCTGATATAATGTCCAAGTATAGGGAGGAGATTTCTATGGATGGTATTAATGCGGTCAGAAAAAGTCAAGGTGACTGTCAAGCCAAATGCCCAGGTATGCTGATACTACATACATTGGGGTGCTATGCCATTCATGAAGTTAAAGGCCAGAGGAGACTGGAGATTGGTCAGTCATCATTGTTGGTGCCAAATGGCATGGAGATGGACTCTTGTACTAATTTATTATTTAATTTTAATATTCATTGATTTTCTTGTGTAAAGCATATTGTGATACTTAATCTGACAATACACTGTATAAAATGCAATTGTGTTATATATTTCATTATATACTGAAGTGTTAAACAGTATTTATGAATGAAGAATAATATTTTGTGCATGATTTTATCTGTTTAAACATGTTTGTGAAATTTATTTACAGTTGTAAGTGTAATGATTTGCATTAGAGGGATTAAGCTGTGTGAAGTACCATTAGTCTCCATGAATTGCACCTGGAGTATAGATTTGAGGCTGAAGGTATAGTTGTTTGTCAAAATCTGATTGAGTGCCTGTTGTTTTAGACTGCACAAGGCACTTGCAATGCAATCAGTTACCATGATCTGCACCTGGAGTACGTATATATAACTAAAGGTGTAGTAATTTCTCAAAATGTGATTGTCTGCTGCATTAGTATGGCAGAGCTACTGTACATCACGTATCATCAGTTTCCCTGGTGTTGTTCCTGTGGATGGAAGAGAAGAGAGGAATGGAAAATAGCTATTTAAACACAAGCTAGAAAAACTTATCAAGAACTGGTGTAGAAACATAGAAAGATAGACTTTGACGGCAGATAAGGACCGCTTGGCCCATCTAGTCTGCCCATTTCCCTACCTACAGGATAGGCTGCAGATCCTAGTTAACCAACAGCCTATTTCTTCCTACCCCCCACAAGAATTGCCTTATGTCTGTCCCATGCATTCTTGAATTCTCCCACAGTTTTATACCCCTACAACTTCCTCAGGAAGGCTGTTCCATGCATCCAATACCTCTCTCTGTGGAAAAATACTTCCTCACATTGCCCTGAAACGCCCCCCATCTTTAAATTGAGTCTCCTTGTTCTTGCACTTCTCTTTTTCTGAAAAATGCTACCCTCTTGGACATTGTTGATTCCACTGAGGTACTTAAAAGTTTCTATCATGTCCCCCCTCTCCCTTCTTTCCTCAAGGGTATAGATATTAAGCTCCTTTAGTTTCTCCTCATATGGCTTCGCTTGCAGACCATGACCCATTTTAGTTGCCCTCCTCTGGACTGCCTCTATCCTGTCTATGTCCTTGTGGAGATGGGTTCTCCAGAACTGGATGCAGTACTCCAGATGGGGTATCACCAACTGTCTGTACAGATGGATAACATCTTCCTGTTTTCTGTTGGTGATGCCTCTCCCTATGCATCCCAGTATACCCCCAGCCATCCCTACTGCCTTCTCACATTGCTTGCTAACCTTAAGGTCATCTGATATGATTACCCCCAGGTCCCTTTCTTTTTTTGTTGTTGTTACTGTCTCCCCCCATTGTGTAATCTTCCCCTTGGTTCTTGTTTCCCAGGTGCATTATTTTGCACTTCTTTGCATTGAATCCTAGCTGCCATACTTCTGACCATTCCTCCAACCTTGACAAATCCCTTCTCATCCTTTCCACACCTCCTTGTGTATCAACCCTGTTGCAGATCTTTGTGTCATCTGCAAAGAGGCATACTTTTCCTTCCAGTCCCTCTGCAATGTCACTTATAAAGACATTAAAAAGGTCTGGACCTAGTACTGAACCCTGTGGTACCCCACTAGTAACCCCTCTTTCTTCAGAGTGGACTCCATTTACAATTACCTTCTGTGTCCTGTTGTCCAGCCAATGTTTTACCCAGACTACCACCCTGGGACCCACTCCCAGGCTGGTTAGTTTGACTATTAATCTTTGTGTGGGACTGTGTCAAATGCCTTACTAAAGTCTAGGTAGGCCATGTCCACAGCCCCTCCCTGGTCTACTACTTTGGTCACCCAGTCAAATAAATCAATTAGGATTCGCCTGACATGACCTTCCCGCCAGAACCATGCTGCCTTGGGTCCTGTGCCCCACTGGCCTCTAGGCACTCAACAATTCTTTCCTTCAGAAGTGACTCCATCACTTTCCCTACCACAGAGGTCAAACTGACAGGTCTGTAGTTTCCTGCCTCTGTCTTGGTCCACTTTTTGTGAAGGGGAACTACATCTTGCCTTCCTCCAGTCCTCGGGTACCACACCATCCTCCCATGATTTATTAAAAAGAGTAGCCAGTGGTTTGACTAGTTTCCCCCTTAATTCTTTTA
Source organism: Neoceratodus forsteri (assembly GCA_016271365.2). Taxonomy (NCBI): domain Eukaryota; kingdom Metazoa; phylum Chordata; order Ceratodontiformes; family Ceratodontidae; genus Neoceratodus; species Neoceratodus forsteri. The sequence continues at coordinate 1,066,053,042 of CM057454.1, read as the reverse complement.
GAATTCTGGGATGAATTTCCATCAGGCCCCATTGCTTTGTCCACCTTCAGTTTTAGGAGTTCTTGCAGAACCCTTTCTTCTGTGAAAGGACTGGGATCAACCCCCTATCAAGAGTGCTTCTGTTAATTGGATTAGGCACTTCCCCCTCCTCCTTTGTGAATACTGAGCAGAAATATTCATTCAGTATCCCTGCTTTTTCACTGTCCCCCTCTGCCCACCCACCGTTCATTCTATTCAGCCTCACTATCCCTCCCTTTGTCTTTCTACCCTCTCTGATGTACCTATAAAAGGTTTTATCCCCCTTCTTAACTCGAGTTGGCTATCTTTTCCTCAGTTTGGGCCTTTGCTATTCTGACTTCCCTCCCTGCTTCCTTCTGCCTTAACTGGTACAGCTCTCTGTCCTGCTCCTTCTGTGTTTCCTATACTCTCCGGAATGCTATCTTTTTCTCCTGACTTTCCCCGCCACTTCTTTGAGAACCATAGTGGCTTTTTCTTTCATTTTGATTTTTTTATTTGCTTCACACAAAGGCTTGTTGTCTCTGTGATGGCAGTTTTGATGATTCCCATTGTTGCTCCACCCCTCCTTCTAGCCTGTTTGCTAGTGCTTTTCTGAGGCACTCTCCCATCTTGCCAAAGTCAGCCCTCCTGAAATCCAGTACCCTCACTTTTGTATGGCTTGACTCTGTAGCTGAGTTTAATGTGAACCACACTGTTTGATGGTCACTTGTTCCCAGATGGCAACCCACTTCTAGATCTGAGATCCTCTCACTGCCCCCATTTGAGAGTATGAGGTCTAAGAGTGTAGATGTGATTTTGTAAAATGTTTAAAAGATGTACATGAAGAAATCATATCATAGCGTGGAAGAAGCACAGAGAATACAATAGTTCAAGAATTCTTAGGCATAATTTCTTAAAAGTCAGGCTCAGATCTCCAAAATGTATTTGGCCCCAATTTCCTTGAACCTTTGGTGTTCATGAAGAACTCAGTATTTTAACTGTATCCAACTATTTATGAAGCCATCTTGCACGGGTACTTTTGTTTTCTTTTTGGCTTTATTTTATGCTTTTTTTCATTTTACTTCTTTCATGAAAGGCAGCGTTGAACAAGAAGTAAAGTAAACCACAACCTGAGTACTGAAAAAAGCTAAAATAAAATTAAGAAAATACTTCCTGTATCACAGGGTACAATAAAACTCTTAGTGCATAGGAAAAACTTATCAGCTCATTTTCTCTTCCTATGCCTTGTCATCCTCAACATCACCTTTTTGTTTTCCAGATTCTTTTCTTACCTTGCCTATTATCACTTTTTCTCCTAGAGCCTCCCACTTTCTTCTATACCCACATATATATCCCTATTTCCCCTTACCACTCCACTAACTTTGCTTTTTTCTCTTTTAGATTATTCCTGAAGAAGACCTAAGGTTGAAACGTAGATTTTGGCTCTATTTTTTGTTTTCAGCAGGCATTTAATATTACCATTTTGTTTTGTTCTCAGATCCAGTAATGCTGTTTTTAGGTCTCATGGAACTGCCTGGCACTGATGCTGTAAATATTAAGGAAACTCTGCTTATCAGCTTACACAAATATGGCTTTACTCTCTGTACTGTACTTGATTGAAAATCTGATCAGTTTCTACTGTGATTTAGCTTGCTGCATGGTAGGAGCAAAAAGTGGTGTAGCTGTTCATCTTTCTTCACAATTACCTGGTACTGCAGTGTGGCACTGTTTAAAACATAGGAATCAGCTGGCCATTGATGATGCTATAAAAAATGTGAACATAATCACTTTCAAATATTTATTGATAGAATCCATTGCGTCTGCAGTCGGTCCTCTAAAATGTTCATGAATAAACAAAGTTTCTGCAGAACTTGAAAGTGAAATTCAAAAGATTGTCAGTGTTTTTGGTCCACGATAGGTAGCGTGTAGTGCACAAGTTTTGAATGCTGTATAAACATACTGTAGTATGGAGCATTATATGCTCATTTTTAAAGACAGCTGCAGATAACAATCAGGGCAGGACACAACAAACTGTATTTGAATCATTAGCTAAGAAGAACCTGTCATGTGACTTGTTCCTCAAGGACTTAAGTTTTATGATAGATATATTGGGTGAGCTTAGTCAATTATTTGAAGTTTTGCAGCACAGAGTGATTCAAAGAAACATTTAAGCACTGGAGCAGCAAAAATAAGAAAAGGGTTTATATTAAAATGAAGTCAAATTCATTAGTTCATTTCAAAGTGTAGAACTTCTTGCCCATGTTAGTGGGCACAAGGAAAACTTTGTGATTAATTATATCAAGGTTTCATAGATAGTATGACATCCAGGTTCTATTCAACAGTTAACACCAGACTTGTGTCTTTACAAAACTACAAGTGCTAAATCATACACAGATCTATTTAAATAAGTTAATGTTCTTGATCTGCCAAAATGGCCCCAAGAGATTGAATGCACATGGTTTGAAGGTGAAAACTATCTAAAAATATTTTGCACAGCTCTAAAAATTCCAGTTCCCATTCATGACTTCTGTGCCCTTATGGACAGCTCTGGAAACAAAGTGTCACCATCGATACAGAGGCTGAAGAGGATCATCAAGGCAAGCCCAATAAATGTGTCAGGAGCAGAAAGAGGGTTTAGTGTCATTAAAAACATTTGTATCAAGACTCAAAATCATTTGATAGTTAAGCACATCTTCAGTTTGATGGCTTTCAATATCTTGCTGCCCCTACTAAATTTACTGGAAATCTGATTCCACTGTCAAGAGATGGCTGTGAAACTACAGGAATGTATATGATTCCAGAGTACAACAACTTGCCGAGGAAGAAGCTTTAACATGGCCCAGTGGCACTGGGGGTTGTGGTGCTGGACACCACACCTAGCACCACACCAGTGACCTGAGTTCAGGAACGAGCCCAGGCCATCGGGTGTCGGCAGGGGAGGAGTAGGATTGAGCATCCGGAGGACAGCTCTCCTCTCCTGGAGTGGGTGGGCTCTCCTGCACGCTGCACTAGCAACCTCTGGAGGAGGGAAGGGTGGTGGCAGTCAGTGTGAGGATGTGGAAGGGGATTGGGTGGCGGCAGGTGTCTTTCACCAAGGCACGAAAGCATGCCTGGCATGAGCAGGATACCATTGCATGTCCGTGCCCAAGCAACACACACACACCACAGAAAAGCCCTCAGTGGAGCCGCGGAGATGATGGGGACCCCAGGGGCAGGTCCACATCCCAACGCTGGCCCAGTGCACCAGTGGATTCCACAGCCAACCTGATGCCAGGTAGGTACCTCTAATCCTGGTACCAGCCACCAGTGGAGGGCGGACCCACCCCAGGGATGGTGATCCGGGGGTCTGGACATGCCTGGGCAATCGAGGGAGTTCACTGGCATGCAGGGGTTCAGATAGGGAGTAGAGACCCTGCTGTGTGGGTACCCCAGAAGGATGCCTGGGCCACAAGGTGAATAAAGAAAGTCTACAAAAAAAAAAAAAGCTTTAACATCTCATCAGTAGAATATCTGGAGGCTTATGCAGTTAGTTCAGCAATATGGTCCCAACAAAAACTGATTGATCATTATTAACAAATTGTACTACAAACATGTTTAGCATTTTTTTTTACTTTTGTAGCACTACTCCCTCTCCACCCTGCCCAATGGAAGTATCTATCACTCCCTGGTGTTCAATAAGTGGCACTCCTAGTCAGTCCATGAACTCTTATATACTGTTATTGCAGTCTACATCCTTCTTCTCCAATCATGACTTGGAGTCCAGTGATATCACACCTCCCTCTTTGTAATCTCTCCCTGATGGTGTCAAGTGTAAACATATTTCTCCTTTGCCTGACCTATCCCTTCACAAGCATTCGCTGGTAGCAGGGGCATCCATGGTAATGCATAGTGCAGCCCCATTCTTCTCCTTTTCGGAGTTTTCCTTGGTGTTCTTCACACCACCTCCCTCTCCCTGTCCCTTTCTGAGTACACCACAGTGGATGTAGACACCAGGGAGTACTTGGACAGTGTCAACGAGATGTAGACCATAGGTGGTGTAGATGATACCAAGGAGAGCTCAAGGAAGGAAAATGAGATGGGGTCATTACACAGGACATGCCTGCCACCAGTGTGTGTACTTGGAAAGTAATAGGTAAAAGAGAAAGATTAAAATGTTTACACAGAAAAATATAAGGGAGAGATTGGAAATGGGGAAGGGGTTGATACTGCACACCAGGGCATCAGTGGAGAGCAGAATGCAGATGCAAATGGAAATCACACAAAGGACTGCAGTAGGAGGACAGGGTGATTAGTGAGTTGCTCAGGTGATGGATTGAACTAATTTCACTTGCATTTCAAGTCTTAACCCATTGTACCTCCACATCTAGTTCCCTGTCCTTTTGCCAAGAATCCTTGTGTACTATAGTGACAGATTGCATTATTCTTCTCTAATTAAAGAAACATAGAATTTGATGGCAGATAAGGACTGCTTGGCCCAACACAGTCTGTCAATTTTTCCCTGCTTACAGTATCACCTCTGACCCTACTTGAACTCCAGACGACCCCCCCCTTCCTTTCACACAAGATTCCCTTATGCATATCTCATGCATTCCTGAATCCCACTACTGTTTTCTCCACCATCACCTCTGCTGGAAGACTGTTCCAGGAATTCACCACTCTTTCTGTGAAGAAGTACTTCCTCATATCTCTCCTGAATTTACCCACTCCAGCTTCATAGCATGTCCCCTTTTTCTTGAGCACCAGTTTTTCTGAAAAATGCTTCACTCTTGTACCTTATTGAACCTGTGAGTATTTAAAGGTCTCTGTCATGCTTCGCCCCTCACTTCTAGGATGTACATATTGAGGTCCTTTAGTCTCTCCTCATAGGTCTTGTGATGCAGACCCTGCACCATTTTAGTAGCCCTTCTCTAGACAGTCTCCACTCAGTCTATGTCCTTTTGGAGATGTAGCCTCCAGAACTGGACACACTACGTAGGGGAGGAGGTCTTAACAGTGATCTATACAGAAATAACATCACCTCCCTATTTCTGCTAGTGATGCCTCTTGCTATGCACACCAGCATCCCACTAGGACTCTCAACTGCCTTGTCACACAGCCTGGCCACCATTAGGTCATCATATATAATTACCCCCAGGTCTCATTCCTGCTTTGTGGTCATCAGTATCACTCCACCCATTTTCTGCTCAGTCCCTGGGTTTCTGTGCCCCAAACCATAATTTATTGCCCCCCTGACCGAGTGCTCCTCCCATCCCTGGCAGTGCAGCACTTGCTGATATCCACCACTGGCACCACCTCTCCTGGAATCCAGCAAACAGTTAAGAGCGCTCCTGACCAGACACTCCTCCCATCCCTGCTGGTGCGGTGCTTGCTGATCTTCATTGCTCACACCACCTCTCCTGGCAGCCAGCAAATAGTTTAGAGCCCCATGACTGGGTACTCATCCCATCCCTGGCAGTGCAGCACTTACTGATCTCTGCCACCCGCATCACCTCTCCTGGAGGCCAGCAAACAGTTTAAAGCCCCTCCTTGACTGGGATGTCCTCCCATCCCTGGTGGTGTGGTGCTTGCTGATCTCTGCCACCTGCACCACTTCTCCTGGAAGCCAGAAAACAGTTTAGAGAACCCCTGACTGGGTGCTCTTTCCATCCCGTTTTGCGTTATGCATGTGCTGATTGTGCTGACAGTGTCAACTGGGTGTTTTGCATGTGCTGACTGTGCTAACAGTACCGACTGGTCTTCTTTTCTGTTCGGCTTGAGAGAAGTTGTCCATGCCATTGCGTTGCTTGTGAGGAGTGGCAGGGGCATGTGAAGGTCGAGGTGGTGGAGAATTTTTTGCCTGACCCTGGCTGGTCCCTGAGGAGTGCTCAGTCGAGTCGTACTTGTGGAGAGTTAACAGGAAGGACCTCAGAGTATTATATTCGTGCTCTCCCTGCCTGTGAGGAGCTGCACAGGCGTGTGGAAGGCGAGGGCTGTGGAAGAACTGAGAATTTTTGGGGATCTGTGCTCGATGGGGTGTCTTTTCTGCACTTTCTTTGTCCACCCCTTGAATTTTTGGTGGTGAGTGTCTATTACTGGTGAAGTACTGCTTCTTAGAACTCCTCTCCTCGTCCTTTGGTCTTTTTTTGGGTGTTTTCTCTGCTGAGATTTGCCGCCCCATGTGGGGGCTTGGTGTCGTTACCCAACCGGGGAGCCTGCTGGGGTATCTCACTCCCTTTGACCCTTGGAAACATCTGCAATTGTGGCCTTTCTTAGGGTCCTTTGGTGTGGGCTGCTTTATTTCTCTTGAGAGCACCCAGCATTAATTAAAGGGGCTTGTTTGCGAAGGAGTTTCTTCTAGCAAAACTGTTTCATCGACTCAGCCTTTGGATTTGTTTTTTCTTTTGAACTAATTGGGTTTTGGTGGCTTCTGGCTTTGGCTTCATTTAATTCTAGGCCTGTATTGAAGAAACTGCTGACTCCCTCCTGACTCTTTCCTGTGGATTATTTCATTTTCTGTTTCCTGGACAATCGGGTGGTGAGAGAACCCTGTGTCCATATACTTTATTTATTTATTTGTTTTTTTTTTCTTTGCTCTATTCTACAGTTTTTTCTTCCCTGGCAGTGAGAAAGACCATAACTACCACTCTCCCTGGTTGTGAGTTGATTGGGGGGGGGGGATTTTATGATTTCATTTTTGATTTTGTGGACTGGAATAACTTTTGTTCTGTTTTGTATTTATTTGTTGTTGTTTTATGACAATTGTTATAATTGTTTGTTTACCCCCTCTCCCCAGTGGTGAGAGGACTGGGGGGTTATTTATTGTATTTTGCTGTATTATGTGTTGGGTTTGGGGGGTGAGAGTCCCTAAACTTTGTTTTGTTATTTATTTGTTTTGTGGGTTTTTTGTGTTTGAGGGGGTTGTCAGGGTCTCTAAATTGAGGCTCTGACTTGATATTAGCTAACCTGGGAGTTGGGTGGGGCCTTTAAATTGTTTTCTTTTAGTGGGCTAGTATTAGTTTGTAAGTTTTATTCTGGGGTTTGTTTGTAGTATTTATTATCTAGCAGTATAGCTTATAACATGTGCTGGCCTTCAGCCCCCACAGTTGTGCACTATTCATCCTCTTCTCTTCATGCCTTTTGCCATTTTTATTTCCCCTCTCCAGTTTGAGATCTACCAGTGATGTAGGCTCGACATTGTCGTAAGAGAGTGACAAAGGTGGGGGGGTTACGAACAGGGGAGTATGGTCGAGGGGGGTCATCATATTGGGGTGGTTGGGACCAGAAGGTGCCCTGGGGTGAAATGGAATCCAGATCATGGTTTTCCATGTCTGGTGCCCATACCCAAGGGCACCACTGATCATGGTGGGCAGATGGCCTGGGTGGCCCATGAGGATCGTCCAACTCGGGTGGTGTTGTGCAATGCTAGGTCCGTTAAAAATAAGACCGTAATTATTGCTGATCTTGTTGGTATGGTGGACCTGGCTTGCATTACAGAGACCTGGTTGGATGATAATTCTGGCCCCATTTTGGAGGCTACGACTCCAGCTGGGTACTCGGTGTTACACCACCCAAGATTGAATCGCGTGGGAGGGATTGCAGTCTGTTTCAAGATCGAACTTGGCCTCACGGCGGTCCTAGTGGGAGGGGTTGAGTCTTTTGAGTGCATAGTAATAGCAGGTGTAGGCTTTTGAATCGCACTCATTTACTATCCACCCGGTGATAAGAAGCGATTCCTTCAGGAAGTGGTGGACTTCACCGTCGATTTGGCTTTCAAGTCACCCAGATTGATTGTTCTGGGTGACTTCAACACCTGGGTTGATGAGAAACTCTCGCAATTTGGTCAACACTCCAGTTAATGACAATGCTGGGCCTTACCCAGGTGGTTTTCTTTGCTACACATACAGTAAATTTAGACACTCACTGGACCTAATCTTCCTTCTAGAGGTCGATGCATCCGATGTGGGGGTGGAACCCGTTGGGTGGTCAGATAATTACACTGTGGGGTTTAGTTTTTGCACCCCCTCTAGAAGGCCTGCCCCAGTGGAGTTGGTTAGGTACCGCCCTTTGCTGGATATAGATTCCCAAGGCCTTGCAGCAATGCTTGACCTCTTGTCCCCTGCGATGGCAAGCAGTGATCCAGAGACTGTCGTGTCGGCCTATAACACAGCCATTGCAGGGGCTCTGGATTTCATTGCTCCAGTTCATGTTTGCCCCCTATCCCTTTGCCCCAAGTCTCCTTGGTTTGATGGGATGTTGAGGGAGATGCAGAGACAGAGGCGAAGGCTAGAGCATTGCTGGTGAAAGTCACGCCCTTGATGCCAACCACCTTAGACTGATGGACCATTATTCGGTCCTTCTATCTGCAATCACCTGTAGGAAGGCAGAATTCCTGTCCAGGGAGATTGCTGTTGCTCGGAATTGACCAGCTCAGCTATTTCGAACTGCGGACAAACTCTGCAACCCTGCCTGTCTGCAAGTTCAGAAAACTTTTTCACAGTTAGAGTGGATGAGCTTGTTCAGGTCTTCGCAAATAAGGTGGCTGGCATTAGGGTGGAACTGCTGCCATCACACTCTAGGGGGGTTGCCGTGGACTGGTGTGAGACCACGGTGCACCAGTTTTCCTGGAGTTCCTTCAGTCAGCTGGACTTCATGGATGCCATGAAGATCCTCCAGCATATGCACCCTACATGCTGTAGTCTGGACCCTGGACTGACCTCCCTAATCTTGGGTTGTATTGATATCATCGGTCCAGTCCTTGTGCAGATAGTCAGGTGCTCCTTGGAATCCGGTGAGTTTCCTAGCTCCCTGAAAGAGGTGGCAGTGACACCTCTCTTGAAGAAAGCTACCTTGGACCCTGACTGTCTCGAAAACTACAGACCTATCTCTAACCTTCCCTTTGTTGAGAAGGTGATTGAGAAAGTAGTGTCTCCACAACTGGAGGACCATTTGACCATCCATGATGTCTATGACCCCTCCAGTCCATTTTTTGTAAAAGACATAGTACAGAGACAGCGCTGGTTCAGGTGGTCCATGATCTCTTGATGGCTAGAGATCGAAAGAGCTGTTCCATCCTGGTTCTCCTCGACCTTTCTTCAGCGTGTGACACCGTTGATCACATGGTGTTGATAGAATGCCTGAGGCTGCTTTGTGGAATATCTGGAACCATCTTAAGATGGTTCACATCATTCCTCACTGGGAGATCACAAAGAGTTGTGTCCGGGGTTTTTTCCTCGTATTTAATGGCTTTGTTGTTTGGGGTGCCTCAGAGTTCAGTATTGTCACCCATGTTATTCGCGGTGTATATGCTACCCATCGGAGACATTGTAAGGAGGTATGAGCTGAAGTTTCACTTTTATGCTGATGATACCCAGCTATACCTTTCTTTTGCCCCCGACCAGGAGGGAGCTGTCTCGGTCTTTAACAGCTGTCTAAGAGAAATCCAGGAGTGGATGAATTCTAGCTGGCTGAGGTTGAACTCTGATAAGAATGAAGTACTGGTTGTGGACCCTGGTCGACAGATAGGAGAGGCGGGTGGTGTTGCATCTTCTGAAATTTTTCTTGGAGGTGTTTCTGTCCCGACTTTTAAACGGATGTGGAGCCTGGGGGTAGTCCTTGACGATAAGCTGACACTGCACTCGCATGTGTTGACAGTCGTCAAGACTTCCTTTTAACATCTTAGGAATATTGCCAGGGTTCAGCATCTTGTTCCATCTGCTGACCTGTCAACTTTAGTCCATGCCTTCGTGTCCTCACGCCTGGATTACTGCAACTCCCTTTATCTAGGGCTTTCTGGGTTTGAAATCCGTCACCTGCAGCTAGTGCTGAACGCTGTAGCCCGGCTTTTGATGGGTTCCAGTAGATCCTGTCACATTACTCAGGTGCTGCAAAAACTGCACTGGCTGCCAATTCGGTGGCAGATCACCTTTAAAGTCGGCTTGCTGACTTTCAAAGCCCTACACGATCTGGGCTCCGTCTATCTGAAAGAACTTCTGGTTCCCTACCTCCCCGATCGATCACTTCACTCGGCTGATGAGGGGTTGCTAGAGGTTCCAAGGGTGAATTTTAAATCTTCTGGTGCTCGGGCCTTTTTGTATGTTGCCCCCACCCTTTGGAACTCTCTAACCCATATTTTGCAGGAGTGCACCTCTGTGGAGGGTTTTAAGAGGGCTTTGAAGACCTTTCTTTAGGAAAATGCATTTTCAGAATATTGATTGGTTTAATTGTCTTGGTTTGGCTGAATTTATTCTTATGATTTTTAACTGTTTTAATTGTTTTTCATGTACGGCACCTTGATAATTGAAAGGCGCCTTATAAATAAAAATTATTACTATTATTATTGCTATCCCTGGCAGTATGGTGCTTTCAGATCTCCCACACCCATGCCAACTCTCAAAGAAGCCAGCAAACAGTTTAGAACCCCACTAACCTGGTGCTCCTCCCATCCCTGGCAGTGTGGCACTTGCTGATCTCTGCCACCTGCACCATCTCACCTGGAAGCCAGCAAACAGTTTATAGCCCCCCCAACCAGGCACTCCTCCCATCCCTGGTGGTGCAGTGCTTGCTGATCTTTGCTGCCTGCACCACCTCTCCTGGAAGCCAGCAAACAGTTTAGAGCTCTCCTGAATGGGTGCTCCTTCCAACTCTGATGGTGCAGCGTTTGCTGATCTCCGTCACCCATACCACCTCTCCTAAAAGCCAGCGAACAGTTTAGAGCCCCCTTGACCGGGTGCTCCTCCCATCCCTAGGGGTGTGGTACTTGCTGAGCTCCACTGCCCACACCACCTCTCCTAAAAGCCTGCAAACAGTTTAGAGCCCCTCCTGACTGGGCACTCCTCCCATCTCTGGTGGTGTGGCACTTGCTGATCTCTGCTGCCTGCACTACCTCTCCTGGAAGCCAGTGAACAGTTTAGAGCCCCTGATGAGGCACTTCTCCCACCCCTGGTGATGTGGCACTTGCTGATCTCACACCCCACCACCTCTCCTGGAAGCCAACAAACAGTTTAGAGACCCCCTGACCTGGTGTTCCTCCCATCCCTGGTGGTGCAGTGCTTGCTGATCTCCGCTGGCCACACCACCTCTCCATCCTTGGCAGTGCAGTGCTTGCTGATCTCTGCCACCCACACTACCTCTCCTGGAAGCCAGCAAACATGTACAGTCTTCAGTGCAGGATTTCAACTTCGGCGCTAACCCACTGCTTATTTCTGATTGTCTCCTCTTCAGTGTATACTCTACCCAATTGGCCAACTCAAGTCACTGCAGCCCAGATACAAGCTTGGCCCAAAGAACACTGCCGTTTCTGTTACTACTCCAGTCGCTTGCTTCTTGTGCCTTTTTTCAGTTGATTTTTCTCCTGCTAAATTGATTTTGCTGATTTTCCTGTTTAGCTTTGCGCCGTAGTAATTTTCTATTGTGTAGCTAGAACTAATTAAATCTAGAGTTATATAATTTAATGTTCAGAGTGTTTAACTGTTTATCTTTGAGCTGTATTAATTTACACTGTGAAGCCACATCTGATTCTATTTTTAGAGTGCTGTAATCAATGTTTAGAATGTAATAGAAACCTCACTCTCCTTCTCTTTAAATCCAATTCCTTATTTTTTCCTGTATCCTCCTTACCCCTCACAATCCCCCGGGTCGGGTTGCTTGGTTATTCTACCAAACTCCCCCTCTCTAGCATGGCGTTAACCCACCCTGCCCCCTGCTAGCTTTCTTTGTCTCTATTCTTTCTGGAACCTGCCCTCCCATTTAACCTAATTGCCCTCTGCTGCTTATGGCCCCTGCTGCAAATCTGTCTGCTGTTCCCATCTATCCCTGCTCCCTGAGTCTGCCCTTATTTTGTTAATTCTCCTCTTCTTCTTCTCCACAGTTTAGAGCCCTCCTGACCGGGTGCTCCTCCCATCCCTGTCGGTGTGGCACTTGCTGATCTGTGCCGCTTGCACCACCTCTCCTGGAAGCCAGCAAACAGGTACAGTCTTCGGAACTGGATTTCAACTTCAGCTCTAACTCACTGCTTACACCTGATTGGCTCATCTTCTGTGAATACTCTACCTGATTGGCCAACTCAAGTCACTGCAGCCCAGATTCAAGCTTGGCCAAAGGACACTGCTGTTTCTGTTACTACTCCAGCTGCTTGTTTCTAGTGCCTTTTTTCAGTTGATTTTTCTTCTGCCTCCCTCCCCGCCCCATCACTCTTTAAATGCACTAGCTGCTAGCTGGTCCCTGCCCATCTTCTCTATTAATCCAGTACTAACCCAGCAGTATCCTGCACCAGTTGTCAGTTCTCCTAGTAACTCCTCGTAGTTCAGACTGACTCACAGCATACAGCTTAGTCTCTTGTAAAACCTGTACCAAACCCACTCCTCTCCACTACTACTTTGAACCTACTTACCTTACTCTTGGTTGCCATGCCTCTAACACTACACAGCCTACCCTTCCTATTCTTCCTCTCACTCCTTCTTCCCCTCTCTACTCTTACTCTGGCTCCCTCTTCAACCCTGGCAACCACCCATTGCTCCACTGTGACCCACCCTCCTGAGCACATCTTCGCAGTGTCCTCCTCATCTGTCCTTACTAACTGGAACCATTTCCCATTCTAACCTAGCGCTTTCACTCTTACCTATGTCTCCCTTGTACACCTTGCTTCACCTACTACAAATTCATCCTCCTTACTCCTACTACCACACCCATTCAGGATGCCCTTCTTGCTCACCCCTATGGTACAAAAATGAGAAAATTCACTTCCTGATCATCACACTCCTACTTCTGTCCTCAGGCGACATTAACCTCACCATGGGCCTTGCCCCACACCCGCCCCAGCAGAAGAATCCGCAATGGTTGCCCCAGCCCCTAAAATCCCCTTTGCCTTGCCACGTGGCCTAAAAGTTCTTCAGCTAAATATCCATAGTCTGCTCCTTAAATTAGACCTACTTAAGCATTTGGCAGTTTCACTTTCCCCTGACATTATCATACTTTCAGAAACATGGTTTACTAAAAATATTGCCGGCCTCTTTCTCTCTCCATCCCTGGTTACACTATAACAAGACAAGATTGTACCAGAAGGGGTGGAGGAATAGCAATATATGTTTCCTCATCCATACAGTTTACTACTATCCTCTCCACGTCAGTTCTTCAAGCTTATGAGGCAATTATCCTAAAACTCTCCCTTGCTTTCTCTATTCCCATTTATATTGTAGGGTATATAGTTTTCCAAGTCTCTCCTCCTCTGTGATCACCGATCTCATTAGTTCCATCGTTTCTCTTACCCCCTCAGGTGAAGTATACATAATGGGTGATTTCAACCTTAACTGGTTATCCCCCTATCTACATAAAGTCCATACTGATATCAATGCCCAGAACCTAACTCAGCTCATTCTTTAGTCTACCTGGATGAACCTTAAAACTGGTAACCACTCACTCATCGACTGGGCCCTCACATCTCATCCTCATAGGGTTATTAAATCTGGTTTATTACCTCATGCCCTGGGCGACAACCACATGACCGTTTTGGTTCACAAAATTCATAGGTCCAAGGGACCATTTAAAACCCTACAGTTTCACTTGTACACATCTTTGGACCTTGCTCCCCTCCACCATGACCTGACCAACACTAATTAGGAACCTACAGCCTTGTCTAATTCCATAGATGATGCTTTTAACTGTTTTCATGACAAACTCCAGGAAACGTGCAATAAATATGCCCCCATCCACTGCTCTAGTGTCAGGGGAACCACCTCTCATGGATCACTCCAAAGCTCTTGGCCTTTCAACAAGCCCAGGACCAAGCCTGGAAAACACGCAAAGCCACGAAACTCACTAAAGATTATGATACATAACATCCTCTGAAAACAGTGCATGAAAGCTACCCACCTAGCTAAAGCTGACTACTTTTGCACCACTTTCCAGTCTAATATTAATTAATCAATCAATATTTATTTATAGCACGCTTTTCAAAAATCAAAGTGTGAATCCAGATTCTGGAAAGTTATGCATTCCCTCTTCTCCTCTCCTTCCTCCACCCCTCCACCTCCTTAAAATAAACAACACTCTAACTACCAATCATTTTAGTGCAGCAACTGAATTTAACTTTTATTTTACCTCCTTCACCTCCACTCTCCTTGCCTCCCTTCCTCATACACCACCTGCTTACGTACCCTCCACTCCCTGCTCACTTTCCTAGCCTAACTCCTTCACCTTCTCAAAAATTACACCCACTGACACCCTGGATGCCTTGTATGCTCTCAACCCATCCAGAGGTTGCTTGCCAGATGGCTTGGATCCTAAACTTTTATATCTGTCTACTTCTGCCATCACAGCTCCACTCTCCGATCTCCTTAGTCATTCCTTCACAACTGCCACTATCCCCTCTGTTTGGAAGCATGCAATTGTCTTTCCCCTTCCTAAGGGCGGTGACTCATTGACTCCATCTAATTATCATCCCATATCTCTCCTACCAAATCTTGCTAAGTTTCAAGAACACATGGTCCTCTCTCAACTCTCCTCCTACATCTCTGACTCCACCTCTTCACTCCATTCCAATCTAGATTCAGGAAGAACCACTCCACTACCACCTCCCTGATTAAGCTCACTGACTCTATCCTCTCTAGGATGGACAGTGGCCAAATCACTTCTGATATTTTTGTTCCTAGAAAAGGCTTTCAACACTGTCTCCCATACCCTTCTTTTAAACACCCTGTCCTCAAGAGGCCTGACTGAATCAGTCACCAACTGGTTCCATGCCTACTTGTTAGGAAGGACCCAGTCAGTCAGAATAGCTGACTCAATTTCCCCTCCTCTCCCCATCAACACTGGCATCCCCAGGGTTCTGCGGTGGGCCCTATCTTGTTCTCAATATTCCTAAATGACCTTCCCACCATCTGCTCATCCACCGCAATCCATATGTATGCTGATGACACTGTCATCTTCACCTCAGGCCCGTCCCCAGTGGATGCAGCTACCCGACTTCAGCATAACTTCAGCAATGTTCTGGATTAGTTTGGCTCCCATCAACTCTCCCTTAATGTCAAAAAGACAGTTGTTATGACTTTTGGCGCTAGGCAGAGACTTTCTAGGCTACCCTCCCTGCCCTCCTTCCAAACCCTTGATGGGACAGTCCTCGAGGACACCACTTCATTTAGGTACCTAGGGGTGTGGCTGAACCAACACCTTATCTTCTCTGGCCATGTGGACACCATCCAGAAAAAGCTGCATGCCAAAGTAGGCACCCTATACATGAACCGTAGCAGCCTTCCACTACTGGCAAGGTGTGAATGTGTCCAGAAGATGATCGGACCTATTTGTGACTACTGCGAAGTAGTCTACAGTGCTGCTCCCAAGTCTTTCTTAATCAGATTGGACATCCCTTTTAAACTCTTTCTGTTGCTTCGCTCTGGATTCACCTTCTCTCACCCACCACTGTAATCTCTACAACTCCCTGGCATTTTCCTCATTAGAAAACCATCATCACCTCCATTGTGCTAAATTTGTGTCTAAATTTTGGTTTGGTATACTCCCCCCACCTTACCACCTCACTATCAACACTCCCGCATCCTGCCCATTCACTCAGATCTTGTGACTCACGCTTACTGGTAATCCCTCACCGGGATCCCGCTATTGGCCAATTGTCCTTCTCATGTCACTTCCCTAAATTATGGAACACACTCCCTCCTCAGATCTGCCAATCATCCTTACCTAACTCCATCTCTTCTGCTCTACTAAACTTCCTTTCGATAAACTGTACCTGTGGTTAAAATCTCCTTTATGTCTCCTCTCCTCCTCACCTTCTCTATCTAAATACCCATATAGACACTATATTCCTAACTACTGTCTATCTGCCTAACCCCCACCAAATCCCTCAGTTCCCTTCTCCTTTTCCTACACCTCACCCTTTCTTTATTCCCACTGTCCCTAATCCTTCCCTACCTCTCTCCCCCTCTTTTACGTACCCCCCCACTCTTACCTATCTGTTCTCCACCCACTTCCTGCTCTTTCCCTGTTCTCTTAACTGCTTGAGTGTATGAGTTTTACCTCTTTGGATAAGCTCTAAGCTAGTAGTATTAATTATATTTTTTTATTAATTATCTATTTCTTATTAGAATGTTTTTTTAGCTACTGTTTTATTATTGTGGTTATTATGATGCACTTATATTGCGCTTAACCTCTGTAACCCAAAAGTGTTTACAGTATTCTGCTCTTCTTGTACTTGTATGATGTTTATCTCTATAAGCCATCCCTGTTTCCTCTCCCCCAGGATGCACTGGGAGATGAGAAACTTGTTCATCAGTGTGCCTTCCTGGTGAAACATTTCAATGAATAAATAAAAATAAATTAGTTATTATTTTGCACATTTTTGCATTGAAACCTAGCTGCTGTACTCTTAACCACTCCTCAACTTTTTTCAGGTCTCTGCTCATCTTTTTCACCCCCTTGGAATGTTCACCCTGTTGCAGAGAACTTCCATTCCAGTTTTTCTGCAAAGTCACTTATAAAGACATTAAAAAGGGCCAGTCCCAGCACTGATCCCTGTGACACCCTGCTGGTCACCCTCCTTTCCTCAGAGTGAACTCTGTATGCCACCACCCTCTGCTGCCTATCCCCTATCCAATGTCTTACCCAGTTTACAACTTTTGGTCACACTTGTAAGCTACCAAGCTTGCTTACTAGTCTCCTGCATGGAATGGTGTTGAAAGCCTTACAGAAATCTAGGTAGGACACATCCACTGCTTCATGCTGATCTAGTTCCTTTGATGCCCAGTCAAATAAATCTATTAAATTTGTTTGAAATGAACTCCCCTCCCATGAATCCATGCTGTCTCAGGTCTTGAAGCCCACTGGGTTCAAGATATTCCACAATCCTTTCCTTGAGCCATGATTGCACTTTCTCACCCCCAATGTTAGACTGACTGGCCTATAATTGCCAGCCTCCTCCCTTCTGCAACCTTTGTGAAGTGGGATTACATCTGCCCTCCTACAGTCCTCCAGAAACAATCTCATATCCAATGAGCTGTCACATAGGATTGTCAGATTTGCAGTGAGTACCTCCCTGAGCTCCCTCAGTACCCTTGGATACACCCATCTGGTCCCATTGCTTTATCCTCTTTCAGATTAGTGAGTCCCTTCTTGACTGTCTCTTCTGAAAATAGACTAGTGTCCTCCTCCCTCCCACCAACATTCCTGTTACTTTTTTATGACCCTTTCCCTTCTACTTCCTCTGTTAACAATTAACCAAAGTATTTGTCTGGCATGTCTACCTTTTCCTGGTCCCCCTCTGTAAAGTCTCCCCTTCCCTTTTTAACCTTACAGTCCCTCCCCCGGACCCTGTCTTTTTATTAACATGTCATGCCCCTTTCATTACCACCTGTGCTTTACCACCTGTGCTATTCTTTTTTCAGTTTTCACCACTGCACTCCTTACTGCTCTCTCTGCTACTCTGTGTTTCCCATAATACACCTCCTAATCCTCCTTCCTCTGTATCTCCATATACCTTCTAAATGGTACCCTTTCAGCCTTTTCCTTTTCTGCCACCACTTTTTAGAACAATAGTAGTCTCTTTTTCCTGTTGCTTTTGCTCACTTGCTTGATGCAGAGGGTTTTGCCTTCACTATTCTCCCTTTTAGCTTTACACACTGTTCCTCCACCTCACTAAAGTCATCCCTAGTGCCAGGTCATACCTGAGGCTCTCACCCATCTTTATAAAATCTGCCCTCCTGAGGTCCAGGACCCTTGCCTTTGTGTGGTCCAGTTCCGCAACTGTCCTTATATTGAACCACACTGTATGGTGATCGCGGGTCCCCAGCCTTAATAAAGCCTTAATGTCCAGTGCCACACCTCCACCCTTTCCAATATCAGCAGGATGGTGTTCAGTGTAAACACCTTTCTCCTTTGACTGTCCCATTCCAAGTACTCTGGTGGCATGCTCAGTGAAAATAAATGCCATCCCCATCATTTTCAGAGTGGTGAGGTGAGGTAGAAGACTTGGTTTGCTGGCCAAGGCACCTAGCTTCACCTGAGCTCTTTCCTTCTAAGACTGCTTGAAAGGCAGAGTAGAGAAACTTACCAGAGCAAGGGAGAAGGATTAAGACTTAGTTTGGCTAAGCAGATTTACTGTGTGGTGGTGTTTTTATTTTTTACTCACAGGGATTGCTACTGTTTGTTGCTAACATTTCATTGCTTTATTTTTTCTCTGATTCAAATTGTTGTTGCTGGTATACCTTCTTCTGCATTATTACAAGGTGTGCCTACAGGTGTGTGCTAACAGATTACTGCTGTAATCTTCTGATTCAAATTGTCTTTTGCAAGGTATATCTTCTGTTACTGCTTTATTTTTCTCTGGAGCAAAGTGTTTCTTACAGGGTATATCTTCTCTGAAATTATTACAGGTGGTGCTTTACAGGTTTTACAGTTTTATCTAACATTAGGATAAGCTTTCAGGGTTACTGCATTTGTTGTTGACTGACTGTTTCTGCTCTTACCTCCTTGTTCTTTCTCGTCCGTGGTTCTTCTTTTTGGCAGGGAAGGGCCCAGCCACCCACCCCATCCCCAACCACCCCACACTACACTCCTTTTATAGGGTACCACAGTTGTAACATTTCCTGTGGCAGAACAGGAAGGCGGATCAGTGGGCCTCCACAAGGTGATCTCATTTACAGGGCACTAGTAATTTAACTTGTTATAACAAGTTAAACAAAGCACAATTAAACCATTACTTGCATTTTTTTTCCTTCTAATTACTCTGACTAGGTTACAAACCCAGCAACTTATTTGGAATGGATTTCATTAACTGCAGGTACTGTGGAACAATTTTCAGAAGGACAGTCTTACAGGATTTAGGACACTGTCCTACATGCTGGGCCTTTGGAGATCTTAGGTCTCAGCTCCGGGCAGCATGGGCAGAGATTGCACGCCTCAAATTTCATATTGAAGAGGAAATACATTATAAGAACCACCCGACATTTCCCCAGCATCCAACAGAAAAACCTCGACCGCAGAGGGTAGTTGGTCCAGGAGGTTGGCAGGTGGTTAGGAGGAGCAAATCAGGTGCCCCATCACTCTCTGCTCTCCAACACATTACCTCCAAAACCATATAAACACTACAAACAGGTATCTGCCTCTATCTCTGAAATCAAATAAAGAGGCAGAAGACACTGCAGAGCAGGACACTGCGGCACAGGAGCTAGCACAACAATACTCACCCAAATCAGAACCAAAACTAAACAAGCACAAAGGAAATCCAAAAACTTCTGATCATAGGAGACTCCATGATTCGGGGAGTTGATACCCATCTCCAGCCAGGGTGATGGTCAGATGTCTCCAGGTACATCAGCATGGAGAGACACTGACCGCATTGCTAAAATTGTTCACAAAGCAGGAGAAAACACTGATGTCCTAGTACAATAGGGACTATGATCTCCCGCCAGCCGGTCAGTTGAGGAGACCAAGGAACACCTGACTAGGCTGGGTGACAAACTATCATCTATTTCTTCCGGCATCTCCTTCTCTGAGATCCTGCCAGTCTGGGAGAAGGGAGCAGATGGACGGAAGGTCAGAGAAAGGGAGATAGGGAGCTAAACACGTGGCTCAAGGACTGGTGCCAGGAAAAGGACACAGATTTGTAGGGAACTGGCAACAGTTCTGGGAGGCGAAAGTTCTTTAAATTTGATGGACTGCATCTGACTAAAGAGGAGTCAGTGCATTGGGCAGAAGTTTGGCGTCTTTGCAGAATATTTAAACTAGCAAATGGGGAGGGGTGCAGCACCCCATCACGTCGATGGGAAGAACACCCTCCCCCTCAGCTAGTGGTCAAACAGGAATTCAGCGTGTTTGCCATTCATTTGCATCACCAGGTAAGAAAAAAGGTTTGTCTCCCACACGATGCACAGGGTGATGCCAAACTTCACCCAACAACTAACACACCAAAATCTGGCCAATGGAAAATCATGTACACAAATGCTCACAGCCTGGAAATAAGATCCCAGACCTGCAGGCAATAATGTCAGAGGCTAAACTGGACATAGTAGCAATTAGTGAGGCGTGGTTTACCAGTAACCACACTTAGGAGACTTCAGTACCTGAATATGTATTGTTCAGAAGAGACCGAGGTGCAAAAGGGGAGGTGGCCTGTATGTTAAATGAAAATATCAAAGCTACAGAAATTCAGAATACACATAAGGAGCCAGAAGAACTGTGGGTCACCCTGGAAACAGGTAATGGGACAGCCATAAGAACTGGGGTTGTCTACAGGCCCCAGACCAGAGGGAGGACATAGACACATTACTGTTAGAAGATATACAAACATGACAGCTAAAGGGAGGTTCTGATAATGGGAGACTTCAACATGCCAGATACAGATTGGTCAATACCAGCAGGAACATCTGCCAGAACTAGACTCATAGTGGATTCCCTGCAGGGAGGGCCTCAAACAACTGGTACAGCAACCCACAAGAGACAGGGCTATCCTAGATCTAGTACTGACTAACAAAGAAGGATCACAGATCTCCAGGTAGAAGGTCACCTGGAGGCCAGTGACCATCACATGGTATGGTTCAATTTGGCTACTACATCTAAATCATCCCATTCCAAGGCAAAAATATGGGACTTCAGAGGAGCTGACTTTGATAAGATGGCCAACAGAGTTAAGCTAGCCCTGGCAAAAGAAACACAGGTGAGGAGGTACAGGCAAGTGGGCAAGCATTAAGGATACAATACTTGAAGCAACATCCCATTGTGTTAGACAGAAAAGGAAGTGCAAAGAAGAAGGAAACCACTTTGGTTCTCAAGTATAGTAGCAGAAAAGGTCAGAGCCAAAAGGCTGGCCTTCAGAAAATATAAGGAAACACAGCGGGATGAAGATAGAGGCATACCAAACTGCCCTAAGGGAAGCAGGTAAGGCAGTAAGCAGGCAAAGTCCCAAACTGAGGAAACACTAGCACGAACAGTAAAAGAAGGTGACAAGACTTTCTATAGATACATTAGTGAAAGGAGAAAGTCCAGAGGTATTGCTAAGCTTAATGGAGAAAAGGAGCATGTGAGGAGGAGGACCCTGTAAAGGCATCTATCCTAAATAGATACTTTGCTCAGTATTTACTGAAGAGAAGGTAGGCAGGGCCCACAGCTCAGCATCATGGACACAGGGGAGGAGGTGAGCACTACTCCTTCACAAAGAAAGGGTCCTACAAGAGCTTGCTAAGCTCAGGTGGATAAGGCAATGGAACTGATGGCATACATCCCAGGGTACTTAAGGAGCAAAGGAGGAACTAGCAGAGCCATTAGCAGAATTGTTTAGTGAGTCTCTGAGCACAGGAGAGGTCCCAGAAGACTGGAGAAAGGCTCATGTGATCCCACTCCACAAGAGTGGTAGCAGGAGGAGGCGGGAACTACAGACCGGTCAGTCTTACCTCAGTAGTGGGCAAGATTATGGAGGCACTCCTTAAGGAAAGGATAGTGCAACACCTGGAATCCATAGGGGCACAGGATCCAAGACAGCATGGGTTTACAAAAGGAAGGTCCTGTCAAACTAATCTCATAGATTTCTTTTGACTGGGTAACCAGAGTGGTGGACCAAGGGGAGCAGTTGATGTAATACCTTGACTTCAGCAAAGCTTTTGACACTGTTCCACATAGAAGATTGATAAATAAGCTAGGTAGGCTCGGGTGGGTCAGAAGTTGGTCAACTGGGTGGCAAACTGGTTGACTGGCAGAAAACAGAGAGTGGTGGTAAATGGTATACAGTCAGAAGAGATGCAAGTCACAAGTGGGTACCTCAGGGATCAGTCCTGGGGCCAGTCCTATTCAACATCTTCATTAGTGACCTCGCAGATGGACTAGAGGGTAAGGCTTGTCTGTTTGCAGATGACACCAAGATCTGCAACAGAGTAGATGATCCAGATGGGGTGGGCAGAATGAGAAGAGATCTGGATAAACTAGCAGAATGGTCAGAAGAGTGGCAACTGGGATTTAATGCAAAGAAGTGCAAAATCATGCACATAGGGAAGAGAAAACCTGAAGCCACTTATAGGCTGGGAGGAGTTGCTAGCAGTCACAAAGGAAGAAAGAGACTTGGGCATCATCATCACTGATTACCTAAAATCATCAAGCAGACCTCTAAAGCAGTAGGTAAGGCTAGGGGGTGTTAGGGTGTATTAGTAGGGGTATCACAGTCGAAGAGGGAGGTAATAATCCCTCTGTACAAGACATTGGTTAGGCTCCCATCTGGAGTACTGCGCAGTACTGGAGGCCACACCTTCACAAGGACATTAACTCAAATTGAGGCAGTCCAGAGAAGGGCAACCAAAATGGTGCAGGGACTGCACTGAAGACATATAAGGACAGATTAACGGAGCTCAATATGTATGCCCTTGAGCAAAGGAGGAGAGAGGTGATATGATCGAGACATTTAAACACCTTAAGGGCATAAACAAGGTGAAAGAGTCTAACATGTTTAAATATAAGAAAATAGCAGGACAAGAGGACACAGCATGAGATTAGAGGGAGGCTGATTAAGGGGAATGTGAGGAATTCTTTTCACAGAAAGGGTGGTAGATGCATGGAATGGCTTACCACAAGAAGTGGTGGCTATGAATACAGTGCAGGGCTTCAAACAGGCATGGGATAGGCATAAGGAGCAATACAAATGACTATGAATAGATAGGTCACTGACAGAGCAAAGGCCGATGGCACATTTATAAGGTAGAAAAAGAAATGGGCAGACTGGATGGGCCTTGCGGTCCTTATCTGCCGTCAACTTCTATGTTTCTATGTTCTATGTTTCTATACCACCTCCCTCTCACTGTCCCTTTCAGTGTACTCACTGCAGAATGAAGATATCAGAGGGAATGCTTTGAAAAGACAGGGAGAGGGATGCTGAAAACAGTATGGACACCAAGGAGAACTCAGAAAAAGACAGGGATGGGTGTCATTATAGTGGGTGTGCCATCAGGTAGAGCACTAGAAAGCGATAGTCAAAGGTAAAAGGTGTTTGCTTTACACTGCACACCACCAGGGAGACATTGGAAAAGGGAAGGAGGGGGTGGACACCTGGGCATGAGTGGAGAGAGACAACACAGGGTGCCACCACAGTAAGCAGGCTTTCTTGGTAAGTGGACAGGGAACTGTAAGAGTGGTGGATTTTGTTAGCCTTCATCAGGTTTAAACACCCCCAAAAAAGGATAATTTATGTTTTTGTTGCTGTTGTGGCCTAACTGGTAAAATGCAGGCCATACAGTCATAGCTTGTGAGTATTTTGGCTTTGTTTTGCATATGAACGTTTTGTGCAATATTTTATTAAGTGCTATAGAAATATACTAGTATAGCAGCCCAAGTGCAAACATTAGGTAGTCAGCAGTGTAATAATATTCTGGTTAAAGTGTAGCAAACTTATTCTGATATGAACCATTCAGTTAGTAATACACTACTGAATCACTGTGTGTGTGTGTGTGTGTGTGTGTGTGTAATGTAGCCTTGAGCAAGTTACATAAAACTTATAACAGTTGTTAAAATCACTGCAATGTTGCAAGAACTACAATGGCAAAGGTACAGTGGTGGTTGGAGGGACCACTGTGTGAGAATGATGGGGTGAGTGGGGAACATAGGATGGGCGCAGCTGGGGGTGTGTTGGGGCAGAGTTGGGGAAGGAGGAGGAGTTGCTGAGACAAGGCTGGGGGGGTGTTAGTTAAAGATATGGCAACACACCATGATTTTTTGCATTGTAAATTAGATTTCAGCACGAAGTGGAGAAATATCACTGTTTCTGTGATTTTTATTTACGGCAGAATTGCAAACTTCTGGCCAAGGTGGAATTCCATGAAATTTGGGAAAAGTCCATGAAATTATGTAGGAGCAGAATTTCAAAATTCCATCCTGCACTAATATTCTGTGAATGCAAATTATGCCTAGAAAAGATGGATTTGGTAGCAGCATCATATTTATTTATTTATTTGAACATATCGGAATTATAACACTTTGAGTCAGAGACTCCTTTTCAAAGGCTCCACATCAGATGAAACAGAAATACAGTCATACAATAAACAAACAGCTAACAGGGCATATAGTGATAAACAAAGCAAATAACAGGGCATACGATGATTATAAAGACATGGATACTAGGTAATCAGTATATTACATTGACAAAAGGAATCATGAACAGAATAGTGTAATCATGGGCCATTAGAGGAAACAAACATGGAATAGGCCTTGAACTCTAAGCAATATATACAGGTTTACAGAGCAGGACTAACATGGGGCACAAGTCCTTTGTCATGGGGGTTTGTGTAATATATACCACATCTTTGTAATTAAGTACTAGAATAATCATTTTCACTGTTATTTTCCAGCAACAGGGATTGAGGAGACATGATTTGTTCTGATATAATGTCCAAGTATAGGGAGCAGATTTCTATGGATGGTATTATTGCGGTCAGGAAAAATCAAGGTGACTGTCAAGCCAAATGTCCAGGTATGCTGATACTACATACATTGGGGTGCTATGCCATTCATGAAGTTAAAGGCCAGGGCAGACTGGAGATTGGTCTGTCATCATTGTTGGTGCCAAATGGCATGGAGATGGACTCTTGTACTAATTTACTATTTATTTTTAATTCTAATCATTGATTTTCTTGTGTAAAGCATATTGTGATACTTAATCTGAAAATACACTGTATAAAATGCAATTGTGTTATATATTTCATTATATACTGAAGTGTTAAACAGTATTTATGAATGAAGAATAATATTTTGTGCATGATTTTATCTGTTTAAACATGTTTGTGAGATTTATTTACAGTTGTAAGTGTAATGATTTGCATTAGAGGTATTAAGCTGTGTGAAGTACAATTAGTCTCCATGAATTGCACCTGGAGTATAGATGTGATGCTGAAGGTATAGTTGTTTGTCAAAATATGATTGAGTGCCTGTTGTTTTAGACTGCCCAAGGCACTTGCAATGCAATCAGTTGCCATGATCTGCACCTGGAGTACGTATATATAACTAAAGGTGTAGTAATTTCTCAAAATGTGATTGTCTGCTGCATTAGTATGGCAGAGCTACTGTACATCACGTATAATCAGTTTCCCCTGGTGTTGTCCCTGTGGATGGAAGAGAAGAGAGGAATGGAAAATAGTTATTTCTTTAAACGCAAGCTAGAAAAACTTATCAAGAACTGGTGTAGATGTGATTTTGTAAAATGTTTAAAAGATGTACATGTAGAAATCATATCATAGAGTGGAAGAAGCACAGAGAATACAGTAGTTCAAGAATTCTTAAGGCATAATTTCTTAAAAGTCAGGCTCAGATCTTCAAAATGTATTTGGCCCCAATATCCTTGAACCTTAGGTGTTCACGAAGAACTCAGTATTTTAACTGTATCCAGCTATTTATGAAGCCATGTTGCACCGGTACTTTTATTTTGTTTTTGGCTTTATTTTATGCTTTTTGTCATTTTACTTCTTTCATGAAAGGCAGCGCTGAACAAGAAGTAAAGTAAACCACAACCTGAGTACAGAAAAAAAGCTAAAATAAAATTGAGAAAATACTTCCTGTATCACAGGGTAAAATAAAACTCTTAGTGCATGGGAAAAACTACTTCATAAACATATGCCACTGTTTACATTTTGATATCATTGTACCCTTATAAATAGACAAAAGATTCATCTGTCCTTCGCATAAGATGGTGAACTGATATCTCTTCTGCCCTCTTCTGATGATCAGTTTGAGCAATGAAAGAGCCAGAACTGAAGTTCATATAATAAAGTCCAGTAGCTATAAGCTACAAAATGCTGTACACAGAAATACACAACTTTCAAAGCTTACAAGCAAGGCCACAAAAAGTCTTCCTAAATGAATAAGTTATAATAATCCAGACCCTGTAGTCCCAAAAGGAAGTTGAAGAGCCAAAGGCACTATTTAAAAAGGGTATAGAATGACTCCATGTTCCTGGTCAACATTCCCTTATTCAATAAGTAAAATGGTTCTATAATTGAAAAGAGCTATAAGTGGAGTACTGGTGGTATTGTATGTATTGGCAGCAAGCTTTTACCTTCCCACAGTTATTGCACTACCTGTACCTCATTTATTACTTGTTAAAATGTCTGGAGATACTTTATGTATGAACGTTCGTTATAAAAACTATTTTATTCTATTTTCATATTCATAGATGTATTTTATTTCAACAACTTCAGTCACTAACAAGAAGAAATGATTTGTGAAAGAAAAGTGTCTGCATTTGTTGTTCTTGTGATACTGCTGCATTTGATTCTTTTTATAAACATGTTCTTAAATGAATAGTGATGTTAACTCAGTGGGAAATTTTCCGAACTATAACATTTTCTGATATGACCCAGTTATTATGAAGAATATCTGCATTGAAAGATTACAGTCCACAAGCATCTCTTTACAAGTTCAGTTTGTGAAAGAAAATAGTCCAGACCATCTCTGTCAAACACTGAACAGTTAAAATGTCATACAGTATATGTCTACAGGGTTACATAGCACCTTATTCTTAGCAAGAACCATTCCATGGTGACACTAGCATAGAACAGCCCAGTATTTTACTTTGATCTTCCTCAGATTATCCTCTGCCAGATTCCCATTACCCCAGAAGGCCGATGGAACTGGTTGTGGAGCAAAGTTGTACGGTGGTCTTCCAGTCAGCGTCCCTATTCTGGTAACATAATCCATATCAGAATACAGTGGACCAGCCTGGCCCCATATAGCCTATTAAATAAAGAAAAAAAAACTGGGAGGAGTCCTGTTCAAACAGTAGAAAATTGATGAACCAATCTAGCCTGAACAACGTGACCCACCCACTAAATATGTAAACTTTGCACAGGGTGTTTGGAAATTTCCGTATAATTATTTTTAATTGGAAAACTATTTTAGGCTCTATGCAGGATACTGTATGCCTCTTTCTTGGCATATGCAGATTTTTTAGCTGAATTAACAGAAGCTTTATTTCAATTAGGTGGCGATACAGTAACTTGAGGTGTGGACTTTAATTCTTTAATGGACTATGAAAAAGATAAATTGGCTATTCCAAAAGGGGACAATAACAGAAATTCTTATTTAATAAATCACTTTTGTAAAAATAATTGTCTAGTAGACATCTGGAGGATTAAAATTCCCTCTCTAAATGAATCCACTTATTATTTTAAACAGTTTGGAATGCTATCCAGATGAGAATTTTTTTTTTTTGAAACAATTTTATTTCAAGCACTGTAATGGTTCAAATAGAGCATATCTGTGTTTGTTATCATAAAACTATGATATTCTACTGTATTCCAAATTTTAATAATAAAATAGTATATTCTTGGAAATTTAACAATGCTGTTTTATTAAAAACACCATTTATTAAAAGTTAACAACTCAAATTTCTACTTTCTCAGAATTCAATAAAATAGACAGATGATACCCCTGTTTTCCAGTTGTGGGACACTTTTTTAAAATGTTACTTTTAATTTTGTAAGCAATACAACTCATGGTATGACACAGAGCAGTTGATGGCATCCATAAAATGCACTTCCAAAGGATTAACCAGATGGATCCCTTCTCTTTAGTTACAACATTTGGTGGTTTCCGAAAGAGAGTTAATAAACTCACTTAGTATGCTGTAGTAATCATAGGCATACTCCTAAGAGCTCCACCGGGGTATATTCTGTCAAGTGATTACCCACATTCCTGCTTGCTGTTTGGGCTATTATGTCTCCCAGTACCCCTCATTTGCTAAACATCTTGCAGTAACAAGTTTATGTACCTAAGAAAGATTCACAGTAAACTGATTGTTGAATACTAACTGACAAGCAAGAAAAGGAGCACTCTTCACTCAATACAGTTAAAACTATGTACTGACCAATAATGTATGACATTATGAATGTTGCTTTCTGTCCCTTCTCCCCCACAGCAACAAACAGTAGTAAGACTGCTGACTTTACTTAATGTAGAAGCCACTTATAATGTATCCTTTGAATCTTCCATTCATTCTCTTCCTATGTTGGAATGTTGCGGACCACTGAGAGGATGTTGTGTGCAAGGAGGGCTGTGGCTGGAAACTCCCCTATTGACCATGAGGGTTTCATCTCTGATGAATTAACAAGAACAACTTATGCTACTTGTATATAAGCTACAGCCCCTTCCTTCCCCCCAAGTACCTCCACACATACCATGGGCAAGTCATAAAATGAGGGCAATTACACAAAGGCACACATTAAGAAAAAAGGCCCTTCTATTTAAGAGTTCAAGAGGTGCATAGTCCCAGTGAACTATCCGAGATTGTTCTGTCTGCTGCATACGAACATATGAACATATGAAGAAGCCAGCAGAAGAAGGCCATTTGGTCTATCAAGTCTGCTCATGTTGCAGGGTCCACAGCTTGAGCAACTGTCCCTGGAGAATTTCAGTGCCTGGTGGGAGGATTCTAAGTAGATGTTTAACCTTTCTTTCAATGCCAGGCTCGTGCCCTTGCCCAATCTCATTATTTCAAGTATCTTACCCTTTGTTCTCAACTGTACGGTATGATTTCTCATATGCATACCACAAGGGACGACCTGACGCAGGATATTCACTGAGTGAAGTTTAGTATGCTCACTTTTTAGTACAATAGAGTGCAGTCTTTAGCCTCAGAAAATAAATTCAAGCACTCAGGGCCTTGCACAATCCCTTGACCCCTTTAAGGCTCGTGCCTCCTGCTTCCATAGCCACTGCATGTGGTCCCTTCAATGTGCTCTGCAAGATCCAATATGTACTGACCCACGGGATATGTTAGATGTGGCCCACTCATATGTTATCCATACATTTGGAACCCTACCTACCATTTTGCTGCTTCCTGCTCCCTTACTTTACCTTTCCCTGCTCTATCTGCCCTTCCAGTTGAATTTCTCATCTCTCTGCAAGCCCCAATCCATTTGCAGGAATTTACTGCTGCTATTGGCAGTCTGTCTTCTGCTATTGCCCCTGGAGCAGATGGCCTCTCTCCAGAATTCTATAAAACCTTCATTTGGTACCTTGGACCTACTTTGGTCATTCTGTTTAACCAGATTTTGTATGGTGGGACACTGCCCCAACCCTTTCTCAAGCACTTGTTATTTTTCTGTACAAACGGGATGATCGTTCCCTTTTGTCTAACTGGCATCCACTATGTCTCTTATGTCTTCTTAATATGGACTACAAAATTCTAGCCTGTATTTTGGCTGCATGTCTATCAGAAATGGTGCAATTACTGCAGGAAGAGTTTGTGGAATTGGGGAGGGGCTTAGACAAGTAGCATGCATGGTAACTTTCTCGGAGGTGCTGCCTGTCTATGGCATATGAGAGGCTAGGGTGCTCCACACCATGGGATTCAATCAGTGATTGAAAAACTGGTGCAGAGCTCGGGGATTTGGCTTCATAGGGGAATGGGGGTCCTCCTGGAATGATGCAAGCCTATACTGGCATGTTGGGCTGCATCTGTCCAGGAGGTCAACCAGGATCCTAGGTGATAGGTTTAAATGCTTCATTGGCAAGTATTTAAACTAGCCAAGGGGGAGGCATTGGAAAGGAGCAGGGAAATCCTAGCCCCCCCAAAAAGCCACAGTAGTAAGTGCAGTAAATACCAACATAGAGATGTTGATAGGGAGAAGGGCAGGGGTAAATGGAGAAAGTGACAAAGGCAAGAAGGACAGGGAAGGGGCAAAAATGAGTAAGGCCATCAGGAAATGGAGGATAATGAGTACCAATGCCCATAGCCTGGGCAACAAGCTCCCTCAACTGGTGGCCTTGATGGAAGAGGGATGCCTGGGTATCGTAGCAGTCACAGAAACATGGTACACAGAGAACCATGAATGGAATGTTAACATACCAGGGAACGTAACCTACAGGAGAAACAGGGAGGGGAGAAGAGGGGGAGGAGTAACTCTCTATGTAAAAGAAGGGATAAAAGCAACTGAACAAAAGAGTAAACAGGGAGGAGAGGAGGCACTGTGGGTCACCTTGGAGACTGGAAGTGGCACCACAATCTGCTCAGGGGTTGTATACAGACCCCCAGGTCTGGGGGAGGGAATGGACAAGGATATGATAGAAGGCATTCTTAGGATGGCAGAGAAAGGGTAGATACTGTTGATGGGAGACCTGAATAAGCCAGATGTTAACTGCAGCACACTTGTTGCAGCCACATCCAAGAGCAGGGCCATTCTTGATGCCCTACAGGTGGCATGCCTCAGACAGCTAGTTTCAGAACCCACTCATGAGGGAGCAATCTTAGACCTCATACTCTCAAATGGGGACAGAGAGAGAGGATCTCAGATCTAGAAGTGGGTTGCCATCTGGGAACAAGTGACCATCAGTGTGGTTCACATTAAACTCAGTTACAGAGTCAAGCCATACAAAAGTGAGGGTACTGGACTTCAGGAGGGCTGACTTTGGCAATATGAGAGTGCCTCAGTAAGCACTAGCAAACAGGCTAAAAAGGAGTGTGGAATAACAATGGGAATCATCAAAACTGCCATCATGAGTGGCAACAAGCCTTTGTGTGAAGCAAATAAACAAATCAAAATGAAATAAAAGCCACTATGGTTCTCAAAAGAGGTGGCAGGAAAGTCAGGAGAAAAAGATAGCATTCAGGAAGTATAAGGAAACACAGAAGGAGCAGGACAGAGAAATGTACCAGTTAAGGCAGAAGGAAGCAGGAGGGAAGTCAGAATAGCAAAGGCCCAAACTGAGGAAAGGATAGCCAACTCAGTTAAGAAGGGGGATAAAACCTTTTATAGGTACATTAGGGAGCATAGAAAGACAAAGGGAGGGAAAGTGAGGCTGAATAGAATGAACGGTGGGTGGGCAGAGGGGGATAGTGAAAAAGCAGGGATACTGAATGAATATTTCAGCTCAGTATTCACAAAAGAGGAGGGGGAGATGCATAATCCAATTAATAGAAACACTCTGGATAGGGGTGTCGATCCCAGTCCTTTCACAGAAGAAAGGGTTCTGCAAGAACTCCTAAAACTGAAGGTGGACAAAGCAATGGAGCCTGATGGACTTCATCCCAGAATTCTAAAAGAATTAAGTGGGGAACTAGTGAAACCACTTACTACCCTTTTTAACAAATCATGGAAGGATGGTGTGGTATCCGAGGACTGGAGGAAGGCGGATGCGATTCCCCTTCACAAAAGTGGGACCAAGACAGAGGCAGGAAACTACAGGCCTGTCAGTTTGACCTCTGTGGTAGGGAAAGTGATGGAATCACTTCTAAAGGAAAGAATTGTTGAGTACCTAGAGGCCAGTGAGGCATAGGACCTAAGGCAGCATTTGTTCACAGCAGGAAGGTAATGTCAGACGAATCTAATTGATTTCTTTGACTGGGTGACCAAAGTAGTAGACCAGGGAGGGGCTGTGGACATGGCCTACCTAGACTTTAGCAAGGCATTTGACACAGTCTCACATAAAAGATTAATAGTCAAATTAACCAGCCTGGGAGTGGGTCCCAGGGTAGTGGTCTGGGTAAAACATTGACTGGACAACAGGACACAGAAGGTAATTGTAAATGGAGTCCACTCTGAAGAAAGAGGGGCTACTAGTGGGGTACTGCAGGGTTCAGTACTGGGTCCAGTCCTTTTTAATGTCTCTATAAGTGACATTCCAGAGGGACTGGAAGGAAAAGTATGCCTCTTTGCAGATGACACAAAGATCTGTAACAGGGCTGATACATAAGGAGGCATGGAAAGGATGAGAAGGGACTTGGCAAGGTTGCAGGAATGGTCAGAAGTATGGCAGCTAGGATTCAATGCAAAGAAGCGCAAAATAATGCACCTGGGAAACAAAAACCCAGGCTAAGATTACACAATGGGGGGTAGAAACAAAAAAAAAAGGAAAGGGACCTGGGGGTAATCATATCAGATGACCTTAAGGTTAGCAAGCAATGTGAGAAGGCAGTAGGGAGAGCTGGGGGTATATTGGTATGCATAGAGAGAGGCATCACCAGCAGAAAACAGGAAGTTGTTATCCCTCTGTACAGACAGTGGGTGAGACCCCATCTGGAGCACTGCATCCAGTTCTGGAGACCCCATCTCCGCAAGGGCATAGACAGGACAGAGGCAGTCCAGAGGAGGGCAACTAGAATGGTGCAGGGTCTGCAAGAGAAGCCACATGAGGAGAGACTAAAAGAGCTTAATATGTATTCCCTTGAGGAAAGGAGGGAGGGGGGACATGATAGAAATGTTTAAGTACCTCAGTGGAATCAATAAAGTCCAACAGGGTAGCATCTTTCAGAAAAAGAGACATGCAAGAACAAGGGGACACAATTTAAAGATGGGGGCAGTTCAGGGGCAATGTGAGGAAGTATTTTTTCACAGAGAGGGTAGTGGATGCATGGAACATCCTTCCTGAGGAGGTTGTGGGGTCTAAAACTGTGGGAGAATTCAAGAATACATGGGACAGACATAAGGCAATTCTTGTGGGGGGTAGGAAGAAATAGGCTGTAGGTTAACTGGGATCTGCGGCTTATCCTGTAGGTAGGGAAATAGGCAGACTAGATGGGCCAAGCAGTCCTTATCTGCTGTCAAAGTCTATGTTTCTCTTTTTCTCCCTCACAAGGTTGTGCCATACCTTCCCGTAATATCACTGATTACTTAATACTTCTCTGAGAACTATTTGAACATGGACATCTTGGTCAATGTACTGGTGTGGTGCAGGAATGTGCTTTTGACCGAATGGCATGTGACTACCTGTTCACTGTGTTGGACAGATATGGCCTCCCTGCCGATCTTTGTTGGGTGGATAAAGACTCTTTATGCTTCTGCCATGCTTACACCATTTATAAATTCCCTTACGGGCACCCCCTCCCTTTACATTGAGGTGTCCATCAGGGATGCCCTCTTTTATTTTTTTATTTATTTTAGTCTTTGGTGACCAGGTAAGGCCAACTAGGCACAAGTGCCTGTTTTCAGGGGTGACCTGGGAGCACTGGGCAGTTAAGTGACTTGCTCAGAGTCACAAAGTATGCAAGTGGAGGTTGTGAGAATCAAACTCAGGTCTGGTCTGCTGGATGTATCAAGCTTGTTCACACCTTATTCCTGTAACCTCAAGACTATACTGCCAGCCCAGTCTTAGTCCCCTGTTATACATTTTCTCTATAGACCCCTTGCTTCATTCCCTCTCTTCTTCCCAGGACATTTGTGGTATCGCCGCATCACCAGAACTCCCAGATTTTCTTGCTCTAGCATATGCTGATGATGTCTGCATCATGCTTCCTGATACTTCTTTTATTTCCCAGGTTCTTACAGCTTTACAGTTTTGTTCCAGCCTGTCTGGATCCACTATAAATTGTTTTAAGAGTGTGATAATCCCCCTTCCTTTTACCCCACCAGATGAACCCCCATCCTTTGAGGGCATATCTGTGTATAGTGGGCCCGTGAAAATTCTTGGAGTTAATTTCAACCACCCTGACCATGACATTTTCAATTGGGAAACCAGTTTATCTACTGCAGAGAGATGACTGTTGGTTTGGAAACACAGAACTCTAGTTAAGTTTAAATGTGTTTATTTAATTGAAACTTTGTTGCTGCCTTCCTTCACCTACCTTAGTTGTGTGTACCCTTCTCCTCTGTCTCTGGAGACAAAGTTATATACTGTAGTTTATTTTTTTCAAGGTCTCTTGGTCTCTCACCTCAACGCCATCAAACAGGATGTCACCTATCGAGAGCATGCCACAGGCAGCCTTTGAATGATTAATTCCATTGTTTTTTATTATAGTATGTTTTTTCTGTAAATTTTTATCCTCTTTTTAAGCCTGGCACATCTGATTGGCACTAACTCCTGTTGGATTGGATAGTACCTCTTTTGGCTTTTCCCTCACCGATACATGTCAGTACTTTACGACAGAATGTTTTTTCTGTCCTCCCTAGTTATATATTTTTTACAACTAAAAGGTTGTATGCTTGGCATCTGTCCTTCGACTAGTGCTCATGTCTCCCCCAAAAGGGGTTGTATGATGCCATTATGTCCTTCAACTTTACTCCACCATTGGAGGGAAAGTTCTGCCCCCTTTGAAAATTAAGTGTGCCCTATCCCAACTGTTCAATGCTATGATTCCCCTTTTTATGTGGGATGTTGTGTGGCTGTGCTTCCCCAAGAAACTTGCCATGCAAGACTTACTGAATCACAAATCCCTCCAGGAACAACTTTATCCCCGTCCCTCATGCTTCCTGCTCCCTGAAACACTTACGCATTTCCTTTTTGAATGTTCTACCAGTGTGGACATTTGGCAGCAAGTCAGCAACTTATGGTTTAATCCTACTATTTCTTTTGTAACGTATGAAATTGTTGTTTTGAATCTCTTTCCTTCTATATGGAATTGTTATCCACCCCATATCTTGCAGGTATGTTTTGTGGCTTGCAAATATTACTTATGGCAGGCCAGATGTGCCTTTAGCATACAGCAGAAGGTAATTCCCCCTGCTGTGGTTGCTCGAATGACCTCTAGATTCCTCTTCCACATCTATGTGGCTGATGGGATGCATCAATCCCAAGGCTTTTTTTCAGTTGTGTTTATAATTCCACAGGGTGTTTGTTGGTGAATGACGTATCATCACTCTTTCACTCTTCATTGCATTCTTTTCCCACAGCTTTTCTTTTTTTCTTTTTTTTTGTCCAGTACCATTGTATTTAGCCCCCAATGTTACTTTCGGATTTTTCCTTCACAACCGATATAGTGGTTTGTTTGTGAATTCTATATTTGTTCTTTTCTCCTTCCTTTGTTGTGCTTCACATTGTCTGATTAACTGTTCCTGTACATCATTTTCAGTCATATGTTCTGCACATCATGTCCCCCTGTTCTTTTTATTTCCCATTCCCCAATTTTGAATTATTTCAATATCCCCCCAATGTTTTGCCGTAGATGATCTCCTTGCACATTCTATGTTCTCTATTTATATTTTATGTTATTGTACCTAACAGCTCTTATTTAACTATGAATGTATAATGTTTTCTGTTATCTGATTTATTTATCAATAAAATTCTCCTACTCTTGCCAGTAGGGGGAAATCCTGGCCATCTGGCAAGATGGCTGTCCAGGCTGGAGACAGTGTAAAGCTGGACGAGTGGAAGCAGGGGACAAAACCTCCTTCCCTGCTTCACTAACAATAGAAGCTGGAAAATGGCCTGGCTCAACATGAACTTTAGAAGACTCTTGATATATGCTGAGGATGGTCTTATTGAAAAGCTGGACCAAGACAGTGGTAGAGAGATACAGCAAATGACAGCGCTGACTTTTTACAAAGAGGAACGGAAATTTAAAAGTGCACTTGAGGACAGGAAAAGACACCTGTTACAGTTGTTGGCCAAAGAAGAAGTTAAGTATCACCAAATGAAGCAGTCAACAAGGCCCTGAGGTGGAATCAGACCAGTACACTGGAAATGTTCCTGACAGACTGGCACAGCTGATCAAGATAAGTGCTTCTGACATGGCAGCATGATTTAATGTGATTAAGGTGACTGCAAAACTGTGCTGACAATAAAAGCGGGGAAATAACAGTGAAAGTAATTAGAGTGAACAGCATTATAGCGCACTGCAAAGTCAGAGAAATCAGGCGTGTGGGTGATGACTATATCCTGTATGCTAGGTGGCCAGATTGACATCAGCCTGACAAACAAATGTGTACATCCTTTAACAATCAAGTTCCTCTATGGCTTCCTACCACTAATAAATTGCTGACCATGACATTCACTGTAAAATCACTGTAGCCCTTTTCACAGTCACTCTTTTAACTTTGCCCATATTGAGTCGCTATAATTGACTTGCTCAAATCATGGGATATGGGCAGGGCGAAAGGAAAATGCCACCATAGGTTACAAAAATTGCCAGGTATCCTCACAGTTGAATACAAATTCTGAAATCCTAACTGCCACCAAGAGTAAGTCCTCCAGGCATAGTTCCCAGGTAACATTTGTTCTTTTCACTTCATCGGAGCTGACCATAGAATTAAAATTGGTTCCTATAAAAGAACCAGGAATCCACAACACTGACAAGGCTGTGGTGCAGCTGGGAGTGGTTTGTGAGAATAATTCTGAAGGAAAGTTAACATCAGAAATGTGCCAGAAATTTTTAAAACTTCTGAGATAGGTCCTGCATGTGCAGCCACGACTTCACCAGTGTCTGCTACTGACAGAAGTAACCAAGCCTCTGTAAACTATAATATTATACAGGCTACAGAGTATAAGCAGCTGAGTTTTAGCCCAAGCTCTCCTAGAGTTTGTGTGACAAGAATTCAGCCCAACTTCAATGAAGTGCCCGATAAGACTAGGGTAGAAAAAGGCAGTACTTTAGTAAGTCCACCACAGAGTTTTCAGCTAGCAACCAGCAGGAATTCAGGTTCCATGTCATTACCGTGAGGCAATTTTGATGAATGTTAATTATAGTGGAGTAATTGTAGTGACTACAAATACAGTGACCTTACATTACAGCACTTGTATATTTCAGTGACTAATTGACTGTGTAGACATGTACTCACCGATCGATCAGTGATTCCTGACCCAACTGCAGCTCTCTTGTTTTTACATATGAGTTGAGTCAGATCTGAGAGTGCCACATCAGGTTACATTACTTTTCTGGGGAACACAGGGATCAGAGTTGTAATCAGACTACAGGGATCAGGTGAAGGAGACAAAGTTCTGTAACTGTGCCACCAATTGATCTAACTATTGTAATGCAGGGGAGCTACACCCCCCTGCACCCCCGGGGTGCTGTGCCCCCAGATTCTCCCTATCTTTTATATTCTAACACCGAGCCCCACTTACACTTTAGGGTAGGTAGAATGCTTGCTGTTGCACAAGTTACCAGTTGCTATATTTGCTTTCACTGAATTTGACCAGCTGAAATGACATGCTACTGGAATTCACACAGCAGCTGTTTTCAGAGGACCAACAGATCTCTTCACAGACTGTTGTTGCCTGCCAAACTTCAATGTGACATACAGAAAAGGCAGCCAGAAGACAATTACCTACTGGATCCATGATGGGTCATCGACAAAATATTTGTTGAACGACCCAACAGCTAACCTGGCAGGTCGACAGCATTTTGCAGTCAGCTGCCAGTTTGTAGAAGCCCCCTGAACCCCCCCTTAGGATTCTCAACTCTGAGTCAGAGCTGAGACGGAGGGGTGCAGGACCCCCTACAGACAGTGCTGGGTGCCAGTGGGTTCCCTACAGTGATGTTGCACTGTTGTTACTGTAGGGCACTACGCTGTTGATACCTTACCTACTTACAGTTAATAGTAACATATTGGAAGAGACACAGCAATCTAACCGCAGTAAGGAGGAATGGATAAAAGAGTGCTGTCTTAAATTATATAGCCTAAAAAATAGAAGATGAGTCAAATGACTCATTCAGACTTATGGTATTAAAAATATTAAATGAGGCTTGGGATTTAAATATTGAGGAGGAGGAGGATATTTTGTAGGTTTTAAGATCATTTAACTCTGGTTTTGCTGATTTTGTGCTGATAAAAGTGACACATAAGAGAATAGCAAATTACATTTGGAGAAACAGTTATCTTGTAGAAAAATTTAAATTGCATGTAGAATTGGTAGATGAATCAATTCTTTCTGCTGTAAGGGAAAAGGGGGTCCTCAGAAATGATCTGGTAACTCTAACAATGTTTGGGTACCCTTGATTGCATAATGAGACACCTAAAAAATTAATGTGGTCTACTGTATGTGTAATTTTTTTGTAATATTCTGAACATCAGATTTGAGAAAATGGGAATATTAGAGATATATAGGCATGAAAGTTTAAGGGGGACAGTCAAATTGATATATTGTGCAAGAATGAACAAGTAGCCAATAGAATTTTGGACTATTTTAGGAAATTGGATCAGCTGGGATTGTATGTGGTAAATTTAAATATCTTGATGAGTTATGTACCGAGGCTGAAAGATAGTAACAAAGTGGTAGGGAATAGGATAAAACATCAAGAAAAGACAATTGATGTACAAACCCTCTGTGTGTTTATTCCACCAAAGAATGGATTTCAGATTTTGGGGGCGATGAATTGACTCTCACAGTCAATAGTTGATGTAGATTTGAACTTAGAAGATTCTATTCCCCTGTTATTAGAGAGTGATAGCTATACAAAACTGGAAAATGAGAATGAAATAATGGTATTCTTAACATGGAATGTAGCTGGTTATAAAACAAAAATACATAATGTGGACTGGATAACCTTTGTAAAGAAGTGTACAGTCATATGCTTACAAGAAACCTGGCATGAAAAGTCGGACTATATTAATATGAATGGATATTTAACAATTCAATGTCCTAGTTATAAGACTTCAAAACAGGGGAGGAGGGCTGGAGGCCTCATTACATACATTAAATGTATACAAAATCTGACTCAGGGTTCAATTAGGACCCCCCAAATCTGTAATCTACCTTTGGTCACAGCTAAGGCCAAAAATCCACATTAGGATCCTTGACGCAATGTATATACTCTACCTATGTATAATACCAGTAAATGTTATATTTGTTCTTTCTGTACTGAAGTGGAGCCTTTGCAAAGGGGTCTATGACTCAAAGGATTGTAATTCTGATTCTTTCAATAAATAAATAAAAATAAAATAGGGGCCTTTAATACAGTAGAGGTATTATATAAGAATGATTTTTTATGGTCATTAGACTAAAGGCCCACAAAACTCAGTTAATAATGATCACATGTTTATATTCCTCCTGCAAAGTCTCACTTTTATAGAGAGGATGCCTAGAAGCTTTTAGAAAAAGTTATTTTTGATGTCTCCTTAAAGTATTCGCAAGATTATTTATTACTATTGAATGTTTTAATGCTAAGATGAGTAATTATGATTGATTGCTAGACAATACCATCCTGAATTCGATATTTCCTATGGCTGAATCAATAAGATGTTCTACTAAGGATCCAAAAGTAAATTTAAATGGTAAGATATTGTGCCAAATATTAAAGAATAATGATATGTATATCTTGAATGGTAGACTGAATGGGGATTTGGAAGGTGCTGCCACATTTATATCTAATAAAGGGGCCACAGTTTTGGATCTTGTATGTTGGAGAGGTCCGGTCAATTTTTGGAAATATTTATGTCTTCCAGTAAGAATTGATAGTGATAATTTTCATGTACTTTTTATACCACACAAATTATAAATAATATAGAATTAGTGAAAACTAAAATAATTCTAGAGTTAACAGATTCATTATAAAAAGCAATTAGTATGGTCAAACATAGTAGAATCACAAATAATGAACCAGCTGGAAAGTTTCCTTGGAAACGTAATGCAAATAATGGAAAACCTGGACTCAAACTCCTTTTTTCATGTTTTAAGGACCTATTTTAGTCAGGTACAACTGAAGCTCTATAAGGAAGGGAGTTATAAAGTTAATAAAAATAAGAACAGTGGGTGGTTCGATAAAGACTATAATTATGAAAATGTAACTAATGAAGATAATTAGAAAGTACAGACTGAACTGTACTGTTGAGATTATGGAACAACTAAAGAGTCTAAGGAAAGAATATATAATTTTATTATTAAATAAGAAGGAATACTATGCTGCTCAATGGAAACAAATGATAAAAGTAATAGAAACAAAGGATAGTAAGAAATTGTGGTTTTTGGTGGCTTCAGGATATAAAGAATTGACAGAGGAAATAGAAAACTGTGTCACTGCTGAAGTGTGGATTAGGTATTTCTCACATATGATAATGGACAAGCACAGAAAAAGATTGTGGCTAGAACTGGATAAATCTATGATCAAATTAAATTTTCAACCAATAACAACAATAGAGGTTAGGGAGGCATTGGAAAAAATTAAATTAAATAAGGCACCTGGCCCAGATATGATTCCAGGAGAATTATTTAAATGCAAAGAGGAGCAGTGGGCAGTAATTCCTGCTTCATTTTTTAATAAATGCATCTTGGAAAATATTATACCAGACTCATGGAGAGGTGCGAATAGTGTACCCATTTATAAAAAAGGGAACAAGCAGGATCCGAGGAACTATAGGGCATTAAGTCTTTTGGAAATAATAGGCAAAATGTTTGCAAGGGTCTTCTTAGCTAGATTGATTAAATAGAGAATAATGGATGAGGGATTGTGTGATATGAGAATTTAATGCACACCCTAGTGGTGGGATGCTACATAAATTCCAAGGGTGAAGCCAGAGGGGTTTGTGGAAGCATCCCACCCTGAGGGTGTGCATTAAATTCCTATTTTCCACACTTCACCATTGTTTATTTTGTATGATAGACTGTCAAGGATTTTTTTTCTCCACACAAGTTCATGCATCAGTTGTATGTATATATAGTGTGTGATTTTTAGAAACTAAGAGCATTTTATGAATATGATTAAGGATGTATTAAGTACAGCTTTATAACAGCAGGGGACATTTATAAGAATAAAATATATTGAGAACATAGACATAGCATTGCTACATTTTTCATTTAAGGAATAAACTGTGAAGGTAGACTGGTACAAGTTTTAAAATGTTTTGAAACAAGAGTCTTTTGCTAGTTTTATTTTTCTTTGAAAGTCTCTATGTTTAACAACAACTGTGAGGTACTTGCTGTTTGCAGTTCTCTTAATCAGATTTGTTTCTGTTGCTTCGTTTTTTCCCCCTTTGGCTCTGGGTGGGGATTGGTTGCCATGGTGAGCTGCAGTGAATGCTGGTCTTGCCTGTGGGGAATGAGGGAGAGTGGTAAAAAGTGTGCATTTATGTTTACTTTTTCCAGTGTGCTTTATGTTATTACAGAGTTTTTTTACAATATTTTTTGTACTACTGATCTGTGTCGGTGCATAAGAAGCTGGTTGCTGTGGTCTGACTTACTTTTACTAGGAGTCAGAGTCGATCAGACAGTATCTTCTTTTATTGCTTCAGGTTTCTTCTGATGCAGCTTTGTAAACATTTACTGTCACTCCCTGATGGAAAGTGCAATTTGGCCCAAAGATACTGTGAAGGGAGTTTCTGGAAGCTGTGTCTGCGGTTGCGATGTGCATATTTATTTCTTTTGATCCTGTGTTGGTGGATGTTGATGGCTGGTTTTCTTTATCTTGTTCAGTAAGAACTGCAAAAGAGAAGACATGGTTTGCTGTTTTTTTTTTCAGATAATGTGGAGTAATTGTTAATACTCTGCACATTGCAGTGGCCTGACAACTGCTGCAATTCTGTTGGTGGGATGGTGCAATCGATAAGATGATGGATGCCTGTTTTTCTAGTGGAGTGATTTGTTAGTCTTTTACTGCCTGCTATGCCAGGATCAAGCTTCATGTGGGTCATCATTTTTCTTAGTTTGTTTAGGCCAACGTTCATGCTTCTGAAGCATAGTGAACCGGGGACAGCATTTATGTTAGGTGCTAGGTAGAAAGGTGCTTATGCCACTAACATTGATTGTGGTCTGTTTTCTTTGTACAGATTGTAGGCTCATATTATGTCTCTTTCTGGGTTGGCAGTATTTTGGTACACACTAGGCTTTACAGTTCTGATGTTTTGGGGATTTTCTCCTGTTCTCGTTTTGGTCTGCCTTTCATAGTGTTCTAAGAATTGGTTACCCTCACTGTCTGTGCCAGGTATTATATCTCCCCACATAAGGTCATAATACTCTTTTGTATGGAGTGCAAATTGAATCCTTATGTTGAAAAAAAGGAAGTTTAATAAAGCAGTTGGTGTTTCCATCGGTAGGGTCCGTGAGGAGTACAGAACCTAATGCCTTCCTCAGTCAGAGGTTGTGCTTGCTGTGGTCTATTGTTTATTGTTTATTGTTCTAGGAATTACTACCTTTGAGCCAGAGGCTCTTTTACAAAGGTTCCACGTCAATTAGGTGCAGTACAAAAAAGGTTACATAGATAACATAACAATATGTGCTATATCAAGAACGAGAAAACATTTACAAATACATATCAATCATTTGTGCAAAAGGACATGAGATATCAATAATCACATTATTATTACAAGAAAGAGGTCACGCTAGATTAGGAGAACCAATTAGGGAAAAAGTCCAGAACAGAGAGGGTAAGTGAAAGGTGTGGGGAGCAGACAATAGCAGGAGAAAAGGTTTCCCAAACATGTCTTTGTCTAATAACAGAACAGGGGTGGGTAGTGAGAAAATAGGTGGATTAATCAGGGCAGTCACAGGAGCTGGAGGTGGCAAGGTGAGAGAACAGCCTTGATTTGAAAATACCAACAGAGGTGGAGGCAGTAATAGGAGTGCTGAGGGCATTTAGCCAGCTAGGGGCACGATAGGCAAATGATCTTTGTCCTTGAGAGGTCCGGCATCGGGGGACTTGGAGAGGCTGGTGTTCAGATCTTCTGGTAAAACGGGTGCTAGCACTCGGCAATAACAGGGCTTGGATACAAGGTGAAGTGAGGCCCAGAGTGGATTTTTTCACCATCAGGCAGGTAAGGGACTTTATCCTGTTAGAGAGTTGCAACCAACCTGAGTCAGCATAGAGTTCACATGTGTGGGTACGTCGATGTGCTCCAGTGAGCAGACGACAGGCCTTATTTAGGGATGTTGAAATGCGACTAAGTGCTGTAGTAGTGGCAGATCCGTATATAACTAGGCCATAGTCAACAACTGAGATGACAGAGGACTGGATGGCAATCCTCAGTGCAGAATGGGTAAGGAGCTGTCGGTTCCGATACAGAATCCCAATTCGCTGATTAACAGTTTTTGCTGTACTATCAATGTGTGTTGCAAAGGTTAGGCCTTGATCAAAGTTGATTCCAAGATATTTGAAAATTGGCACTTGTTCAAGGGTATTTCCCAGGTATGTATTTATGGTGAGTGGGACTTGCCGTTTCTTGTTTTGTGGGTTAGAGAAGAGCATGGATTTAGTATTTTTGTGGTTTAGAACCAGTTTATGTTCAAGGAACCACATCTCAACTTTGGAAAAAGCATGCTGAAGGTTGAGGCGTAAGAGGTTTGGATCTTTATGAGTGGCAAGAATCACAGCATCATCGGCATAGAGAATTATTTGTTCAGGGCAGGATTTGGGGGGGAGTTTAAGAAAAGGCTGAAAAGGAGGGGACCCAGGACGGATCCCTGGGGAACTCCTGAGTGAACTGGTTTTGAGTCTGAGAGAACTCCTGCTACTTTTACAAATTGAGAGCGCTGAGCAAGGTAATTTTTTACCCCGTCACAAGGACCCTGTGAGAGCCCTGGGGATAGTAGTTGTTTGACGAGTAGGCCATGGTGTACTGTATCAAATGCCTTGGTTAAGTCAATGTAGACTACTCCAGTTAGGTTTCCTTTGTCCATGGCATTGTGGATTGCACCTGAGAATTCAAGTAGGGCAGTCGATGTGCTGTGCCCTTTTCTGAAACCATGCTGCTGAGTGCATAAGATGTTGTGCTTTTCTAGGTAGTCTGAAAGTTGGTCCGCCACCATGCGTTCAAGGGCCTTAGAGAGAGAGAGGTGGTAGTATTGATATCGGTCGATAGTTACCAGGCAGTGACTTATCTCCACTTTCCTGCACCGGAGTGACAACTGCAGCCTTCCATTGCCTAGAGAATTGGCTGTAGCAGAGGGAGAGACTGAGAATTTTCATAAGGGGGAGCAGCACTTCCTCCAGAGTGAGGGACAGAAGTTTAAGGTCAATAGTGTTGCTGCTTGCTCGGGACTTAGAAATGGCCTTCTTTACATATTTATAGACATCATGTGCCTTTACTAGTTTGAAGTGGAAGTGTGGTTTGGTTGGAGGGGCAGTAGTAGAAGTAGAAATTTGAGGGTCAGCATTAGTGAAGAAATCAGATGAGAGAACACCACTAAGGTCCATGAAGGTATTATTTAGGGTGTTTGCAATGATTTCTGGGTCTAATGTAGTGGTCCCATCCTCATTTATTATTGTAGGAGAGGATTTGGACTGCTGACCCATGATATTCTTTATGTTGTCCCAGAAGGATTTCCCTTCACCCCAGGAGTTGGAGAGGCATTCTTGAAGTAGGAGCCTTCATCAAGCGGATCTGTTTAGTACAGTGGTTGCGAGCCTGTTTATACTTTTGAATGTCCGACAGAGTGCCAGTAGCTCTTGCAGTGGCCCAGAGGTGATCCCTACTTTTGAGTTGTGCCAATAGCCGCTGTGACATGAGATTTGTGAGTGCTTTGATTTTGCACTTTTTACTGGTGCATAGGTGTCACAGGCAGTGTTGAAGGTAGTGATAAAGTAATCAAGGGCTAGGTCCACATCTTGAGTTTTGTAAATCAAGGACCAGTCTATCTGCCTAAGACAGGTCTTGAGATGAGTAAGATTGCCATATGGTAGGACTCTGCTATAGATGGTTTTTGGAGGCGGCTTACGAAACTTATTTGTCCAGGTACATATTATAGGAGAGTGATCACTGAGCGAATCAGGGAGAACACTTACATTGGTTATACGAGAAGGGTGGCTGGTAAGGATCCAGTCAATGAGGGTGCTGGTCCCTGATTTGTAGTTTTCCTGGTAGGGGAACTTACCACTTGC
Source organism: Neoceratodus forsteri (assembly GCA_016271365.2). Classification (NCBI taxonomy): domain Eukaryota; kingdom Metazoa; phylum Chordata; order Ceratodontiformes; family Ceratodontidae; genus Neoceratodus; species Neoceratodus forsteri. Next base: position 1,066,008,641 of record CM057454.1, on the reverse strand, counting down.
ATTGAATTTGCTGCTAGGATAGCATCTTTGTTTGACCCTACATCAGGAGCAAGCCAATTTATATTAAAGTCCCCAAGGAGAAGGAGTTCGATGTCAGAAGGTTGTGTACTTATGAACTCGAGGACAGCCTGTAGACCGGAATCAGGATCTTTTGGTGGGATGTAGACAGCAGCAATCGTGAGGACTTTGTTTTGGGCACCAAGTAGTATCTTGATAGGGAGGAGTTGTACTGAGGTTTCTGTGGTGGGGTAAGAACCAGGGAGGCAGGTGAGGTAGTCCTTTATGTAGATTGCACACCACCACCCCTTTTCGAGGTCCTATCCAGCCTGAATATCTTGTAGCCTTGTATGGAGATGGCATGATCCGGAGTATTAGGTGTCAGCCAAGTTTTGACGATGACAAGGATATCCGGGTTGTGCTGGCTGGCGAAGGTTTGTAGGGAGGCCAGTTTTGGGAGGAGACTGCAGATGTTTAGGGTAGCAATTTTGAGCCCCCCCTCCGTTTTGGCAGGCTGTGTTGTACTGTAGGAGACAGGGCCAGAATTTGGGTGGACACTTCCTGATATCAAGAGGAGGAGGAGGAGGAGGAATATGAGTTTAAGAGACAGTTGCTGTACTTCGTAGTCAATAGAATTACACTTCTGGGGCTTATGAGGCTTGGACCAGTGGAGGCATCTAGGGTCCCAGAGCAAGGAAGTTGTTAGAAATAGAGGACAATATGCCCATTTATCCTTGTTGTAGCTTGCCAGTTGCACCCAGTCGCTTGCAGATAGGTACCTTTGATGATGGAAACAGAAGATTTCTACTGTACCATATTCAAGATAGCTGGCGTGGATGTCCAGAGTAAAGGGTGGAGAGGGGTAGGCAGAGATTGGAAGATAGCAAAGCGTAGAAAAGAGGGAGAGGGTTAAAAGAGTTAGAAGAGGGTGGTCATGGAGAGGCATTATAATGAGGAGATGGAATAGGCTGTGAGATTGAGGAAGTAGAGGAGTGCAATTAAAGATGAGATATGAAAGAAAAGAGAATAATGGGGAACAGGTATCTGTGTAGCCAGCAATTACAACCCAAGGAGCTGGCAGAGGAGGAGAGAAAAAAAAAAAGTAAAAGTAAGATCAGGAGGAGGGGGGTGGTTTAATTAGGGGGTGGAATAGAAGGCAAGAAATAGGGCGGGTAGTAGGAGCAGTGGGCGGAGACGAAAAGACTATTTAATAAAGGTCGGAGGGGGGGAGGAGGGGCGGGCATAAAATTTCAGCACAGAGCAGTGCAAGTCTATGGGCTCCTAGCCCAGAAAAGCACCGAGATCAGACACACCAATCAGGAGGCAGGGTCTGAACTGGAGGCCAATCAGTGGTTCTGCTCAAGCGCTGTTGGCCAATAGCAGCTGATCACAGCTTCCCAGCCAGGCTATCCTTACCCGCTTTCAGGTGGCAAGAGCGACTGCAGGAGGCGCCGGGGTGCGAGGAGTTTCAGGCACTAACGACCGGGCGTCACGAGGCATGCTGGCTGGCCCACTGGCCCAGGTCTGGAGTACAGAAAGAGAGTGAAGGGATGGTGAGGTGTTGAAAATAAATTACCATACACACAAAAGGCAGTGACGTGGAGCCGTAATTCAGCAGGCGGGAAGAGAGCCGGAGACTGCAGCAAAAGGGGGGGGTGAGGAGACAATGATTAGTCAAAAGGCTAGAGATTTAAGAAAGAGGGGGGCAGGGGTGACAGCCAGAAGCGATCGGCTTTTACAATTGCACTGGTGCCAGTAGCGGGAAGGTAAAGTAGGGGGAGATGAGGAGCAACGGAAGTTTGAGTAGAGAAAAGTGAGCAGAGGTGGCAACGGGGAGAGCAGATGAGGCGGGATTAGAAAAAAAAAATAGGTTGGAAAGGTAGTTTTGTGGAGGTGGGGGATAGGCCAGCCAGAAAGCAGTGCAATAAAGCAAGAGGGAGACAGAGAGGGTTGAGAGGCACTGAAAAGAAAGCAGTAGTCAAGACTGTAGCAGGGGACAAGCTGTCCTAGGTTAGAAAAGCTGCCTTTTCCCTGCATTTTAAGATGCTTCACTTTAGCTGAAATTTTTCTTTTAGTCTCAATGAAATCAGTCTGTAGCCCCTTGAAAATACTATGGGGATACTGCTCCTTTACTAGGTGTCTGTCAATGGAGGCTAGTACACCTCGTACTGACCTTCGCTCGTAGTCACGTCCGTCTGCCTTCTTTAGGCAGCAGATAAAATTTGCTAGGATATTATCTAGTTTTTCTTATATAAATAGTGTAATGTCAGCTTGTTCACCTGTTTTCTGTAGATAGGTGTACAGTAATCTGAGATCGCTGCTCATTTTGCACTTAGTTGTGGCATTTTCTTGCTGTTCTATGAAACTGTCTCTGGATTTTGCCAAGGAAATGTCAAAACGGCCACTCATTGTGTAACGCTGTTTTTTTTTGTTTGTTTACATTACAGACCGTTAATTCCACACTATGAGGTTTTATACTGGTGTCTGGTGCTAGGAATGCTTGGCAGGTAAGCTTTAATTCTCTTTCTAGAGATCACTGGGAAAGTGTTTACTTTTGGGCTGTAGCGGTTGTTTAAGTGGCTGGCAGATGAACAGCTGTGGGGCTCATGCTGCACTCTGTTTTGCTGAGCTTGTGTTTGTGGTAACAACCAGCTGGTTGTTATGAGGAATATCAGCTTTCTCTCCCTTTAAAAAAAAAACCCTTGCCAGTTATTATTGACATAAAAAAAGCTGGAGGACTGTCACCATTTCAAGCAGGCTTTCATCAAACATTCTCAACTATGGATAACTGTTTTATTCTCCATTATTTGCATGTCAAATATGTAAAATTAAGGCATCCAAAGTTATACAGTATGTTGTATATATAGATTTTACAACTGCTTTTGATACCATCACAAGAGATACTTAAGGAGCATAATATGTATAGCCTCGAGGAAAGGAGGGAGAGGGGGGGACATGATAGAAACTTTCAAGTACCTCAAGGGAATCAACAAAGTCCAAGAGGATAGCATCTTTCAAAAAAAGAGGTGTGCAAGAACAAGGGGGCACAATTTGAAAATGTGGGGGCGGCTCAGAGGTAATTTAAGGAAGTATTTTTTCACAGAGAGGGTTGTGGATGCATGGAATGGCCTTCCGGAGGAGGTTGTGGAGTCAAAAACAGTGGTGGAATTCAAGCATGCATGGGACAGTCATAAGGCAATTCTAGGGGGTGGGGGTAGGAAGAAGTAGGCTGCTGGTTAACTAGGACCTGCAGCTTATCCATTAGGTAGGGAATTGGGCAGACTGAGTGGGCCAAGCGGTCCTTATCTGCTGTCAAATTCTATGTTTCTATGTTTCTATCAATAGAAATAAGCTTTGGGACTTAATGAATACATGGGGAATATCCCCAATGTATTTAAATGCAGTAAGGCTGCTGTATTCCATTATGTGGGCACAAGTGAGATTGGATTTATTAGGGAATCTATTCACCCAGTTTGCAACTAATATGAGGGTCAGACAGGGGTGCATCTTAGCACCCACACTGTTTGCAGTTTACATTGACACAGTATTAAGAAGTTTGGAAAGATCTCAAACTGATTCACCAAAGGTTCTGAATATTGTCTGGCTTTGGCATATGCAGATGATGTTATAATGTTTTCATTAACAGCTTCAGGACTGCAGGAAAAATTAGATATATTGTATTCCTTTGTAGAGGATATGAGTTTAAAGATAAATATGGCAAAGTCAAATATTATGGTATTTGGAAGTAAAAAGCATGTGGGAAAATGGGCAATAAAATCACAATGTTTACATATTGTAAATGATTATACAAATTTGGGCCTCATTTTCTCTAAATATTTTAACTGGAAGATTATTTATACTTCACTGCAAAAGAAGGTAATGAATACATATGTATTTATTTATTTGTACATCGGTTTACAACCTTTGAGCCAGAGGCTCATTTCCAAAGGTACCTCGTCACATTGAGGACAGACAGAAACAAATTTAGGTTACAGCATAAAAGTCAACTGACTTAAGTTACACAGAAATGGTTTCATACATTTATACAATTTAGTATCAATTACAATGATACAGCTAAGTACATGCTGGTAATAACAGAGGCAATATGCAATGGGGAACAGTGGGGGGGGGGTGTGAGGTGGAGTGCCACTCAGTGGGCGTTGTCAAGTGTGGTGAGATCAAAGCCACATTTAGTAACAGGAGCAGCTGCTAGTGTTAAACAGTTGGCTCTGAAGGGCGGTTTTGAAGTTGGAGATTGTGGGGGCATTGGAGATGGGAGCTGGGAGATAGTCAAACCAGGATGGAGCTCAGTAGCAGAAGGACCTCTGACCATGGGTGGTCCTAGATCTGGGGACCAGTAGAGTGGTCTTGTTGGAGGTTCAGGTGGCGATAGTGGGTTGGGCATGGCGGATGGAGGCTGTCACCCTGGGAGGGGATAGCCCGAGTAGAGTTTTTTTTGTGAGGAGGCAGGTTTGATAGCATAACCGTTCATCTAGATTAAGCAGTTTTGCCTCATCATAGAGTTGACAGGTATGTGTGAGCCTGGGGGCACCAGTAATCAGCCTGCAGGCCTTATTTAGGGTGAGGCGAATTTTGTTGAGAGCGGTAGTGTCAGCAGCACCATAGACTGGCAGGCCATAGTCAATAAGGGACAGTACTGAAGACGTAACCACAAGTCGGAAAGCATCAGGGGGAGGCAGTTTTTATAGCGGTAAAGGATGCCAAGCCGCATATTAGTGGTGGATGCAAGGGCATCAATGTGGGTGTGGTAGATGAGGGCTGAATCGAAAGTAACCCCAAGGTATTTGTAGGCGCAGACTTGTTCAAGCGGTTGTTTGGTACTAGGGAGGATAGGGAGTGGGAAGTTGCAGGCTTTGTTTTGGGGGTGGGCAAAGAGCATTGTTTTTTTTTTTGAGATTAATGATGAGTCTATGCTCTTCAAACCAGGCTTCGGCATCATTGTAGGATTGTTGCAGGGTGTTCTGGAGGGAGATGGGATTGTAGTGGGTGGCAAAAATGACAGCATCGTCTGCATACATAAGAATTTTGCCAGAGCATGCACTGGTCAGGTTGTTTAGATAGAGTGAGGAGGGTAGGGGGCCCAGGATGGAGCCCTGGGGTACCCCTGAGCGGATGGGATGAGTTTCAGAGAGTGTCCCATTGATTTTTACACATTGGAAGTGAGTGGATAGATGGCTTGTGCACCAGGCGAGAGGACCAGCAGAGAAACCAGTGTGACAGAGGGTCTCCAGCAGAAGAGGGTGGGAGACAGTGTCACAGGCCTTTGAGAGGTCAACGAACACTGTACCAGCTAGGGAGCTGGAATCCAGGGAGGAGTGTAGAAAATTGGAGAATTCAACTAGTGCAGTGCCAGTACTGTGACCAGCATGGAAGCCGTGCTGCTCTGGGCATAAGATGTCATGCTCAGTCAGATAGTCAGTGATTTGAATGGCCACCATTTTTTCTAGGGCTTTGGGGGGGGGAAGGAGATTGGTCAGTAGTTCCCGGTGGAGGACCTGTTGCCCTCTTTATGAATGGCTGTGAGTACGGCTGTTTTCCATGCAGTGGGGATAGGGATCAGTTAAGTAGGCTGGTAGTGGGGCAAGGACTTCATCCAGCACCAGCCAGAGAATACTGGGTCCAGGGAGTCGCTGCTGGGACTATTGCTATTTAATGCTTTAATTAGGAGAGGTCTGGCTTCCTGGGCAGATACCTTACATAGGTGGAAGCTGGGGCATTGGAGGACAGGGGGAGGTAGGGTGAGGAGGGTCATAAAAATTACTGGGGAGGACAGAGCTAAGGTCAGTAAAGGTGTTAAGGCAGTTAGCTATGCAGGCAGGGTCGGTGGAGGTAGAGCCATCAATAGTGAGCTGGGATGGGGGAGGGAGCATGATTGCCCATTTAGTTGTTTAACATTGTCCCAGAAAGTCCAGGGACACCCCCAGGAGGAAGTGAGGGTGGCCTGGTAATGGTCGGCCTTGGCTTTATGGATGGCCCATGTGCACCTGTTCCATGCAGCGTTGTAGGCCTGTCTATCAGCCATCTGGTCCTTTTCAGTGGCAAGGTGCCAGAGGTTATCCCTATTTCTGATCATTTGTAGTAGGGCAGGAGTAACCCATTGTGCCTTATGTTTTTTGGATTGAATTCTTGTGAAGGGTGCAAAGAGGTCACAGGCCTTGTTAAAGGTTTGGGAGAAAAAGGCAAGGGCAGTGCCTCTGTCGGGTGCATGATGAATAGGGGACCAATTAATCTGGGTGAGAAATTGTTTGGGTTTTATCAGCCCACCAGGTCAGAGGTGCCTGCGGAGTGTGGTCAGGGCTGTGGGTTCGGGTGTGGGGGCCGCCCAAAGGAATAGGATAGGGGAGTGGTCATTTAGTGAGTCTGGGAGGACCTGGATGTTATGGGTTTTTTGGGGCAGTTGGTGATAATTACGTCCAGAAGGGTACTGGTTCCTTTCTTTGGGTTTACTCTAGTGGGCTGGGAAATGAGTTGTGTCAGGTCTAGGGCAGCAAAAGAATCTCGGGTAGTGGAAGAGGAGGTGCAGAGCCAGTTCACGTTAAGGTCCCCCACTAGGATTTGTTTCGCTTTGTGGTGGAGGGCGGCAAGATATTCTGTTAAAGATATCAGCACCAGGTTCTTGTTCTTTGGGGGAACGTAGGCAGTGGTGAGATATAGATGGCCCCTGGAGGGGTCAGGAGCAAGTTTGAGGGTAAGGGCCTGTGCTCCGTTTACTAGAGCAGGGGTAGGGAGTGCTTGTCCGATGACTGTGTCCCTGATATAGATTGCACAGCCACCCCCCCATTTGCCTACTCGGTCTTCCCGGTACAGGGTATAGCCTGGGAGGGAGACAAAGGAGTCAGGGGTGGATTTGGACACTTTAGCACTTAAATGATTCAATCAAAGATATGGAGGTCACTCTATTAAACCACCTCTAAATACGATTGAAGTGAAGTACAGTGCCCAGATCTTATATGGGGAAGAATTATGGGACCATAAACACATAACTAGAAAAAACAATAATACAGTTATTTGGATCATCTTTGGCTTTCCCAATGTCAACTCCACTGGCCCGTGTGTATGCAGAAGTTGGTTCGGCTGATTTAAAAGCATTAGCAGAAGCATGAGTTATAAATTTTTGGATAAGAGTGAATGAACTACAAGAAGACAGAATTGCCAAAAAATGCTTGGTGGAAAAAAATCTTTGCAAACTAATGGTTATTGGCAATCACCATGGTTATTAAAAGTTGACAAAATCTTATCTTTAGGACTAAAAGGGCTGGTGGACTTGACATATAAAATGTGATATCACATAGAGGATAATGTATGGGCACCGATGAACAACAATGCTATGTGAGCTTTGAGTGGTTTCCCTGGCAACCCAAGTAAACCTTTAGAGTGAAGCTCAAGAGGTTTACCTTGGTTGCCAGGGAAACCACGAGAGGCTCACTGAGCATTGGTGTTCATCGAAGCCCATACATTGTCTTTTATAGCGTATGGGCATCATTTGCATCTGAAAAAAATGAGTTACACATTTAGCACAGCAGTGTTTAGCTTACCTTATACAGATGAGAACAGGATTGTGTCACTCATTTCATGTTTAATTTTATTCTGACTATTAACAGCAGTGCACATTTCGTATCATCGTGGTAGCTTTACAACAACAGAGTTAAAAAAAATCCTTATCTTGCTAAAATTAATGAGAAGAGCAGAAAAACAGGTATCGGGGTCGAATGTCATGTGGCATCCAATCAGCCTTGCTGTAAAGTGAGTGAGAAGGGGTTGTGCTGCAAATGGCAAACGTTAGGAAATGTACTCAGCGATTTTTTCCTTCGTACCTATGGGGAAACTGGAGACAAAACAAGAAAAAAGGACAACTGGTTAGCATTTCAGTTTAAATGAATGAATGATGATTGCATGGACACATGGGGGGGTACATTAAACCTTACTTTGATATCGTCACTTTCAGATGAGGAGTCTGATACCACTGTGATTCGCTTTCGCTTCTGTGGTGCAAAAAAATTGTCCACATTCACAGTAATGTTACCATGCTGTAATATAGAATTGTCTCCGAACAAGTTAAAGTTTGTAAGATCGGACAGTGGCAGTTTTTTGGCTGTGTTTACTTGTGGGTTTGCTTCCAAAACTGATTGGGCAGTAGATTTTGATGAGGAGGGCTGCTGGTGGTCTGTGATATGGTGTCCACCAAGAATAATAGAATTTCTTTTCTGTTTTGCCTCTGAAATGAAGCTTAGCGGCTTGGAAAATGTTACTGCTGCCATTTTCTTTGTGTGTGCTTTTGGGTTTATGCCAATTGCGAATATGACAGTTGCGGTGATTTTGAATCACGTGGTAGCAGTGCTGCTGTTGGAATTTTATGCACGTGTTAATTCCTATTTTGTTATGCCATCGATGTGACGTATTATCGATGGGTTAACAACTTCATCACGTCACATCGATGGCATAACAACATGAGGAAAATATAAAAATCATCACATAACAACGTTTCACCATACATTATAACAATATAAAAGATACTTAAGTCATTAATAAAAAATATAAGATGAAAGATATGCATAGCTGATATTCAAAGAAATGTGATGTATGTTTGTGCTGTCTAACTATATCTATTCTCTTTTACATTATTTTGTACCACAGGACACTGTTGTAAATGGGGAGTCAATCCCAACATTTTGTATCCTGTATAAAAATAAATGTTATCAATCAATCAATCAATATGAAGAATATCAGAAAATCAAGATTTTCATTATGGTATAGTAATAATATGTAGATATTACTTAGATGTATTAGAAGATCCAAGACAAAGGAAAATTTATGCAAGATTTAGAGTGGAGTTTCATGAATTAAACATGCTAACTGCAAAATGTAATAAATTAAAGGACCCCACATATACCTACTGTTTTTGTGGGGGAGGTGAGACAGAGAACCTAGCTCACGTTATCTTGAAGTGCCCCTAGTATGAGGGGACAGAAAATAAAATGGTTGGAAATTATTCTCTTTTCTTTGGAAGGCTGTGATAAACAAGTACAAATTAATATACTGTTGACAACAGAAGATGATTTTATAATTAGGAGATTTGCAAACCTTTTAGTAAATATACAAAAAATCAGGTAAATAAGAGTGAAAACAATAATAATTTGTATAGAGCATGCAGGTGTATAATATTACTGTAAGCATTATTTATATAATTTTAATGTTATTTGGAAGGTTTTATATGGTGTCTATTGTCTTATACTGTATTGTATGAAACTGTAATGATCTTTTATAATTGAACAATAAAACTGTTTACCTACCTACCTACTATGCGTGAAACATCTGCAACATCCTTTACAAGAAGTGAAGTAGAATAGTGGCAGGCTAGATTTGTTCCAAGGATTGTAGCGGTTTGTGGCCCCTTGCCTGTTTAGTGCTAAAGAAATTACAGCACTTTCAATAAGCAACTCAGGTCAGTCTGTTTTTTTTTTTTTTACAACGAACAAAGCATCTATTATGGGGTCCCAGACTATCAATGTGCAGCAAGGGAGAGGGGGGAAGGGCCTTCCACTATTGGTTCTCTTAATATCGATTTTTTTCATTGTAATGACAACCCTAATCCTAACTGATACATTAACAAAGTTCTTTACAATAAATTTCCCTTCTTTTTGAGAAAGTGCACTGTTACTTGTATGTGGTTATTGGAGTGCAGGGCCCATCATGTATACATTTTGTAATTGTCCCTGATTTTGGGCCATGCACTCCAATCTATACATAAGTGTACTGATACTTTAATGATATCACATCTCGATGTGGGAGCACAAGGTACATAATACTGGGCGCTGTGCTCTCATTATTGCACAATGGAATCCAAATTTGGGGCCCTGCTCTCCCATGTACCCATAAGTATAGAGACACAGCAAACACCTAGAGCCATTCCAGGTAACTTTTGGGCTGCAAAAGTTGCAATATCTCTGAAACCAAGGGAACGTTGGAAACATTCCTTTGCAGTTGTATTCATGGATTGGCTACCTCCACACATACTTAGTACACATAAAGGTGTACTGAGCTGTGCTTAGCAAAAAATCCATATCTCAAACCATTTTCGAGATATAGCCACTGAAAGGCGCCACAACCACCACAGTGTTATCCTATGGGAAAATTCGTAACTTTAGAGTGCAGAACTATGGAACCTGTGTCCATTTCTTCACCAAACTAACAAAGGGCACATATGTGGGGTGAGGGCTTGCCACCCTGCAAATTTCAACCCAAAAGTCTTTACTGTTTTCTTGCTATGAAGTGGCAAAGAAACTGGTTTTTGGGGCCTTTTACCTGCTTACACTTTCATAGAAACATAGAAACATAGACTTTCACGGCAGATAAGGACCACTTGGCCCATCTAGTCTGCCCATTTCCTTACCTACAGGATAGGCCGCAGATCCTAGTTAACCAATAGCCTATTTCTTCCTACCCCCCACAAGAATTGCCTTATGTCTATCCCATGTATTCTTGAATTCTCCCACAGTTTTAGACCCCACAACCTCCTCAGGAAGGCTGTTCCATGCATCCACTACCCTCTCTGTGAAATAATACTTCCTCACATTGCCCCTGAACCGCCCCCCCATCTTTAAATTGTGTCCCCTTGTTCTTGCACGTCTCTTTTTCTGAAAGATGCTACCCTCTTGGACTTTGTTGATTCCACTGAGGTACTTAAAAGTTTCAATCATGTCCCCCCTCTCCCTTCTTTCCTCAAGGGTATACATATTAAGCTCCTTTAGTCTCTCCTCATACAGCTTCTCTTGCAGACCCGGCACCATTTTAGTTGCCCTCCTCTGGACTGCCTCCATCCTGTCTATGTCCTTGCAGAGATGGGGTCTTCAGAACTGGCCTTAGTACTCCAGATGGGGTCTTACCAACTGTCTGTACAGAGGGATAACAACTTTCTGTTTTCTGAGGTTGATGCCTCTTCCTATGCATCCCAGTATACCTCCAGCCCTCCCTACTGCCTTCTCACATTGCTTGCTAACCTTATGGTCATCTGATATGATTACCCCCAGGTCCCTTTCCTTTTTTGTTGTTGTTACTACCTCCCCCCCGTTGTGTATTCTTCCCCTTGGTTCTTGTTTCCCAGGTGCATTATTTTGCACTTCTTTGCATTGAATCCTAGCTGCCATACTTCTGACCATTCCTCCAACCTTGACAAGTCCCTTCTCATCCTTTCCACTCCTCCTTGTGTATCAACCCTGTTGCAGATCTTTGTGTCATCTGCAAAGAGGCATACTTTTCCTTCCAGTCCCTTTGCAATGTCACTTATGAAGACATTAAAAAGGACTGGACCCAATACTGAACCCTCATGTACCTCATTAGTAACCCCTCTTTCTTCAGAGTGGACTCCATTTACAATTACCTTCTGTGTCCTGTTGTCCAGCCAATGTTTTCCTAGCTTCCACCCTGGGACCCACTCCCAGGCTGGTTAATTTGACTATTAATCTTTTGTGTGGGACTGTGTCAAATGCCTTGCTAAAGTCTAGGTAGAGCCATGTCCACAGCCCCTCCCTGGTCTACTACTTTGGTCACCCAGTCAAAAAATCTATTAGATCGTCTGACATGACCTTCCCGCTGTGAACCCATGCTGCCCTGGGTCCTGTGCCCCACTGGCCTCTAGGTACTCAACTATTCTTTACTTCAGAAGTGACTCCATCACTTTCCCTACCACAGAGGTCAACTGACAGGTATGTAGTTTCCTGCCTCTGTCTTGGTCCCACTTTTGTGAAGGGGAATCACATCTGCCTTCCTCCAGTCCTCAGGTACCACACCATCCTCCCATGATTTATTAAAAAGAGTAGCCAGTGGTTTCACTAGTTCCCCCCTTAATTCTTTTAGAATTCTGGGGTGAATTCCATCAGGCCCCATTGCTTTCTCCACCTTCGGTTTTAGGAGTTCTTGCAGAACCCTTTCTTCTGTGAAAGGACTGGATCGGCCCCCTATCAAGAATGCTTCTGTTAATTGGATTAGGCACTTCCCTCCTCTTTTGTGAATACTGAGCAGAAATATTCATTCAGTATCCCTGCTTTTCACTGTCCCCTCTGCCACCACCGTTCATTTCTATTCAGCCCTCACTATCCCTCCTTTGTCTTTTCTACGCTGGGATGTACCTATAAAGGTTTCATCCCTTCTTAACCGAGTTGGCTATCTTTTCCTCAGTTTGGGCCTTTGCTATTCTGACTTCCCTCCTGCTTCCTTCTGCCTTAACTGGTACAGCTCTCTGTCCTGCTCCTTCTGTGTTTCCTTATACTTCGAATGATATCTTTTTCTTCCTGACTTTCACAGCCACCTCTTTGAGAACTGTAGTGGCTTTTTCTTTCGTTTAGTTTGTTTATTTGCTTCCACACAAGGCTTGTTGCCTCTGTGATGGCAGTTTGATGATTCCCATTGTTGTTCCACACCTCCTTCTAGCCTGTTTGCTAGTGCTTTTCTGAGGCACTCTCCCATCTTGCCAAAGTCAGCCCTCTGAAGTCCAGTACCCTCACTTTTGTATGGCTGACTCTGTAGCTGAGTTTGCGTGAACCACACTTTTTGATGGTCGCTTGTTCCAGATGGCAACCTGCTTCTAGATCTGAGATCCTCCCTGCCCCGTTTGAGAGTTCGAGGTCTGGTTGCTCCCTCATGGGTGGGTTCGAAACTAGCTGTCTGGGGCCTGCCACCTGTGGGGCATTAGAATGGCTCTGTTTCTGGATGTGGCTGCAGCAAATGTGCTCCAGTTAACATCTGGCATATTCAGGTCTCCATCAACAGTATCTCTCCTTTCTCTGCCATTCTAAGAATGCCTTCTATCATATCCTTGTCCATTCCTCCCTGACATGGGGTCTGTACCTAACCCTGTGCGGATGGTGCCCTTTCCAGTCTCCAAGGTGACCCACAGTGGCTCCCTCCTCCCTGTTTACTCTTTTGTTCAGTTGCTTTTATCCCTTCCTTTACATAGAGTGCTACTCCTCCCCCTCTTCTCCCCTGCCTGTCTCTCCTGTAGGTTATGTACCCTGGTATGTTAACATCCCAGTCATGGTTCTCTGTGTACCATGTTTCTGTGACTGCTACAATATCCAGGCATCCCTCTTCCATCAAGGCCACAAGCTCAGGGGAGAGAAGAGTTCTCAGGTGGCCTTGAACCACCAACATTTCAATTAAGAATCCAATGCACTACCCGATTGTGCCAAAGAGACAACGCTGACAGGTCATATATTTTTTCCCATAGGCTATAATGGTGAAATTTAAAGTTTGATAACATTTCAACAAATTAATATTTTTTAACCATACCTTCAAAAGGCACATCTGTGGGGCAAAGGCTTTCTACCTTGAAAATATCAAATCACAACCTACGGCTGTTTCTGAGATCCAGTTGGACAAAGAAATGTCAAAAACATGGAAATTTCTGTTTTTTCAACACTCTGTATCTCAGGAAACCCCACAACATAGTCTGATGAAATTTGGCACATGAAGAGACCTACCCTAGATATTATGTGCACCAAGTTTCATGCAAATCCAATGAAAGGTTCCAAAGTTATTAACTTTCAAACATTTGAGTTTAACATAGAAGTTACCTTTCACTAACTATATATATATATATATATATATATATATATATATATATATATATATATATTAGATAAACCACTGTGAGGTGTGTGGTCACGTTCTGATATAAGCACGCCTTGGTGTGTGTTGTACACACACTGCCTGTGGCCTCATGTGCCAACCACCTCAGATTGGTTTATCTATCTTATGTCAAAATTGTTTTGAGGGGGGTAAAATTGCAGGTGTGCGGTCATGTGCTGTTATACACATGATCACCTGCTGATCTTTTACATGTTGATGAGCTTCTTTTTTTCTTACCCATTTTATAAATATATATATATATCTTGATTTCAGTTTGGGGTTGGAAAAAAAACAAATATCTCAACACAGGGGTGTCTTCTGAAGTAAACCTTGGATGGGTTTTGCTCAGGGGGTTTCCCTCTGTCTCGAGCCATGTCTGTGGTTTAATGTCGGAGGTTCTTTGTCTTATATATATAATATATATAATGCGCTATATTTACTGCAAAAACTGCATTAATGCAACAGTTAGGGTTTTTACGGTGACAAAAGTAAGGAAATTCACGTTAGGTTACCACCCCTTCCACCCCATGACCAACACACCCCCACCAACAGGCATCAGGGTGTGTGTTGGGGTCATTGGCCCTAACTCTTTCCCCATTCCATGTGTAAATAAGCTGAGGTGGTGCAGTGTAGGAGAATGGGGTGAGAGTTAGGACCAACAATCCCAATGCACACCCTGATGCTTGTTGGTGGGGCCGGGTTGGTCGTAGAGTGCAAGAGGTGGTAACTCTAATGGTGAATTTCCTCACTTTTGTCACTGTAAAAAACCCTAACGGTTGCATTAATGCAATCTTTTGCAAAGAATTTCCTTACTTTTTGAGAAAGCATAGTAAATTATAATGTCGCATAAGTTGGTTGGGGAGTGGGAGCCCCAACTTGCAAATTCTGCCTAACATAACAGTACAAGTACTGAATATCATATGTACTGGTGAGCACATATTGGTTGGACCGGCCCCGCAGCTCCCACCAACTTGAAATGAACCAAATTTTCATTCTTCAGAGTGGCATAATTCTGCACCTGTTTACATTTTACACACCTAACTACTGAAAATTACCTCCGTGGCAATAAGGCTAGCTACCCTATAAATGTCAAGCCACTACCACAGTGCAGAATGCTATCCACAAAATGTAAACTGTGTCACGCAATATCTCTGCAGCAAATTAATTTTCCAACACCTAAACACCATCACTCACATCTACAGGACATCCCCTCAACACCCTCATAATTTCAAGTTAAAAGACCAAACCATTTCCAAGACATTCAATTTTAAAGTTTTTGCTCCCCTTTAAAAATTATTTGATCGTGAGAATCGGACACGACCACATGATCAAAGATCATCCGTGATCATCAGGGGACATCTGGTCGTGAAATTTGGGCTATCTGGTCCCTCCCAGAGACATGTTGTACAGCAAAAATCTGCCCATCTCCTCCCACCCTCGTGAACGAAGCTTGCGGTCAAAGAATTCTCACGATCCAAGAATTTGCAGGCTTGCTATCAAAGATTGTTAGTGAACCGCGATCAAGAATTTTAAAGTTTAAAACTCTATTTTTTGACACAAGTACATTAAACCACAGGCATGGCTCAATAGAGGGAAGTCCCCTGAGCAAAACCCATCCAAGTTTTACTTCAGAAGTACTGTGCTGAGATATTTGTTTTTTTTCCAACCCCAAACTGAAGTCAAGATGGTGGCCATCACGATAGATAAATTTCTCTCAATCAAAGATTCTTTGATCGTGAACCTGCAAATTCTTTAATCGTGAGGAGTGACTAGATGGCCAAAACCCCATTCTTCTTTCACAAAACAACCATATAAATATTTCCATAAACTTATAATGGGAGCTAAAAAGTTTAATAACTTTTGAATGGATTAATATTTTTTCACCAAACAAAAGGTGGCATGTTCCTTGACCCAAGCTCTTTCTACACACCCCACAGCAGTCACCCAGCACCATGGACAAAATCAAAAAAACTGCCCACAATACTGGCGAAAAGTGCATTAATCAGTGATTCACTGCGCTCAAACCGTACATCCGACTGAAACGCAATTGGGCAAATCAAGAGATCTACCATGCAAATCCATTGAACAGGTCCAACGTTATTAACGTGCAAAATTTCAAGTTTAACATTAAAGTGCCTTCATGACTACACTGCCCCCTATAATATATACAGATATATATATATATATATATATATATATATATATATATATATATATATATATATATATATATATATATATATGCAACCATAGTTGGGGTTCAGTAGCACTTTCAAGGTTAAAGGGTCAAATTTTGCACCTTAATAACTTTGCCACTGTTCAACAGATTTGCCTGCAATTTGGTGTGTATGATTGGGCATGGGAGATCTTGGGATCTGTCAAGTTTTGTTTCGGTTGAATATACAGCTGCAGAGCTATTAAGCGACAACGAATTGCGCAATTGTGCTTTTTTGTGATTTCTTTGCTCTCACCTACAGGTTTCACAGTTTGCATGACCAGTCCAAAAACTTCAGGGAACATGCGGCCGAGGTGCCAGATGTGGCTTTTGAAGAGTTTGTGAAAAAATATTAAATGGTTCAAAAGTTATTCAAAAAACAAGTTCCCATTATAAGTCAATGGGAAAAGTTAACAAAAAGTTTGAAAGTGTCGCACATGCAGTTTTTACTTTCGCAAATTGCCCTTTTACTTCTGCAAATCTGCCATTTTGTTTTCAGCTGATGATCAGAAGAGTGCTTGGCTTTTAAATTTGGGACCCTCTAGCAACCTAATTCTTTTGGTATTCACCTAGTCGGACCCTGAGGATGCTAGGCATGTCTTTATTTTGGGGTAAAACACCCCAGAAATATGTTTTTCAAATTTCTGGAAAAAGTACTTTCACAAAGTGCTTTTGCACTTGCGACACTGTAGAACAAATTTGCGAAAGCTTTCGTAAAGTTCGACAGTACTTTTCCAGGCTGTGGCAAAATGACAGCAATTCTTTGCCAACCTGCTGCAAAAGAACTGTTTGGTCTTTTGGGCTGAAATTTGGAGGGAACGCAGCCAACATCTCACAGATGTGTCTTTCACTGTTTTGGTGAAAAAAATATTACAGGACAGCAAAGTTATGGCACTCCAAAGTTTACACTTTTTCCCATAGGATAACATTACGGCGTCCGCCGCATTACAGGAATCCTTTGCCATCCTGCTGCAAAATAACGGTTTGATCTTTTGGGCTGAAATTTGGAGGGATGAAAGCCAACATCCCACTGATGTGCCTTTTGGTAGTTTGGTGAAAAAATATTACAGGGTAGCACAGTGACAGCACTCTGAATTTGATGCTTTTTCCCATTGGATAACATTATGGCGTCCGTCGCGCCTTTTGGGGCCCGTATCTCGGAAACAGTGCGAGATACGGACTTTTCGTCGCAAAAACACATAACCTCATAAAATGGGGGCTAAGTGCAAAACTAGCCAGGAAAGTCATAATTCATATGAAATTAACATTGTTTTCTACGTCGTATGGTTCCAGAGATATAAGCAATTTAATATTCCAGGTCCTCATTTTCTGCTCCTAGGCCCATAGTTATGTATACAATTTTTGTTTTCACTGTGTTTTCCAATGCATTTTTTGGGGAAAAGAAGGGTTTGCCCTTTTGTTACTATGCCAGTTAGCATTTCCAGTTGCGTTTCCATTACCATTTGTAGCACCGTTACTGTCTACACCACTGTGTGCGTTACGGTTTGCGTTTTTGCTTGCGCTTGCTTTTGCATTTCTATGTTGTTTGGTGTTATTGTTGCTGTTACCATTACCTGTTTCATTTGCAATTGCGGTACTGTGCACGTGTGTTACGGTTTGCTTCTCCGTACGCACTTGCGTTTCCGTTTCATTTCTGTTTACTTTGGTGTTATTTTTGCTGTTACTGTTACCATTTGCGTTTACAATTGTGGTACCATGACTGTGCATGTAATGGTTTGTGTTTCTGTACTCGCTTCTGTTCCCGTTTCCATTTCTCTTTCCTTTGGTGTTATTGTTGCTGTTACCGTTACCATTTGTGTTAACAATTGCAGTACCGTGCCCGTGCGTGTTTCGGTTTGCGTTTCCGTACGCACTTCTTTTCCTGTTTCCATTTCTTTTTCCTTTGGCATTATTCTTCATGTTAACTTTACCATTTGCATTTACAATTGCAGTACCATGCCTGTGCACATTACGGTTTATGCTTAATGTGCGCTTGTGTCAAGCTGCTCGCTTTCCGTTTCTGTTCCCTTTTCACATTCTTTTTACTGTGACACTTAACATTTCCATTTAAAATACCACTGCCATCACTGTTCATGTTTCCAGTTGCTTTTTCGTATGCGCTTCAATGTCCGTTTGCATCACTGTTTGCTTTGGCGTCACTTTGCACTTGCGTTTCTATTAACATTTCCTTTACCATTTACACTTCCATTACCATGTGCGCCACTGTTGGCACTTCTGTTTGTGTTGCTGTTCCTGTTACTATGTCACAAGACATGGGCCCCGTGCTCCCGCCACTGCATTACTTTCACTATTTGTCATCATCATTCTCAAAAAGAAGGGAAATTAGAGGCAAAAAAACTCCATTTAATGCATCAGTTAGGGTTGTTCCACAGAGACAAAAGTGAGGAAATTCGGTGTTAGGGTTGAAAGCCCCTTGACCCCCCAGCCCACCCCCAACTGGCATTGGGGTGCGATTGAGTCATTGGTCCTAACTCTCACCCCCATTCTCCTATACTTCTGCTTTAACATGTGATGGGTGAGAATTAGGCTGATGACCCCAATGCGCACCCTGATGCCGGGTTGGGGGTGGACTGGTGGTCCAAGGGGCTTTCAAACCCAACACTGAATTTCCTCAATTTGTCGCTGTGGAGCAACCCTAACTGATGCATTAAACTGAGTTTTTGCTCTAATATATATATATATATATATATATATATATATATATACACACACACACACACACACACACATATATAAATAACTTTGTAACCATTCAACAGACTTGCACAAAATTTGGAATACGTGGTCTGATAAGGTAGATCTCTTCATTTACCAAGTTGCATTACAGTTGGACTTATAGTTTCTGCACAGCAAAATGCTACAAAAATGCATTTATTGCCCATGGCGCTGCAGCCACACCATGTGGTCTTTTGGTCTGAAATTTGGAATGTAGAAAGAGGTTGCATCAAGGAATAATTCAGCATTAGTTTGGTAAAAAAAAATATTAATCCATTCCAAAGTTATTAAATTTTTTATATTTGAGTTCTGAGCATGCTCAGTTCATTACAAGATTTATTTTTTTTTGAAATTCAGCTTTATTAGTTTAAGAGTTACAACAGGTCAATCAATCCAATCAGAACTGTACATGGAGTAAAAGAAAAACAACACACCAAAATAATAAAAAAAAAAAAAATCCCAACTACACCCCCCCACAAAGCCCCCCCACAACATCTAGAATTCTATAACTACATAACTACACCCTTTCTCACCCACCCTAACCCTCCCAGTGTGCATTATATTTATTAAACAGGTAAACATAGACAGCCAGTCCTTAAAATTCCAAGATTTATATGGTTATTTTTCAGACAAAGATTGGGCTCACGGTCAAAGATTTTGTAGCAAAGGGACTAGGATCCTGGTCAGTCAGAAAATTCCTTGTCTGAGAGCCACCATCTTGTTTTTCAGTTTTTCCCCAAAACAAAATGTTGTAGCTTTCTCCATGGGTGACTTTTGGGCCAAAAGAGGTATGGGATTTGTTCAGGGTGACCTCCTTTAAAAAGCCATGCCTTTGGTTTGGCTTGTTTTGATCAAAAAATAACTTTTTAAAATTTAAAAATTCTTTGACCATGACTTGCTAATGCTCCTAGTCTGCAAGCTTTCAAAATCCTACTTCGCAAGCTCACGGTCAAGGATTTTGCTACCTAACGGACTAGGATTTTGAAAACCTTACCATTGCATTGCTAATGAACAGTTTTGTCTTTTTACTTGAACTTTTCATGGTATTGAGAGGAGATCTGACAGGTTTGAATTATACTATTTAGGTGTTGGGGAATTAAGCGGTTCCATAGATATGCCATCACGAAGTTCAGATTTTCCCCATAGAATTACATTGTGACACCCGTTGAGTTTTTCAGTGGCCATATCTTGGAAATAATGCAAGATATGGATTTGGTCAATTTATGTTGCAAGCAGTGCTTATTGTCATGATTACAATGATGCTTGAATTTTTTTTCTATCTGTTACGGTTCCTGAGATATCGGCAAATTAGTGTTACGAGGGTTCCTTGCCCTATAGGGCTGCTGTATGACTCTGTAACTATGTGTAAGTGGGAGAGCAGAGCCCAGAGGGACTGTGATCCCACAGATGCATATTTTTATGCAGAAATGGGCAGCTTGGTGGGAGTGCAGGGCACACCAACACATGCTATTTGCTACTTATATTACACTTTTTCAAAAAGTAAGGACATTCATGGCAAAAAACTGTGTTTAATGCATCAGTTAGGGTTAAAGCAACAAAAATGAGGAAATGAGACATTAGGGTTGAGCCCCTAACCCCCCCTACCACACGCCCCCATCCTCCACAGACTGACAGACGCCGGGGTGTGCCATGGGGTCGTGAGGCCTAACTCTCACCGCATTTTCCTTTACTGTAGCATGTCAACCTGTTTACACATGGAATGGGGTTAGAGTTGGGCCACACAACCCCATGGCACGCCCTGGCAGAATATGTATAAATGGCATTTATTTTAACTTTGCTGATGTCATCACCATTTATCACATTGCAGTGAAAATAACAGGATTTATCATCAGCTTGGCGCGCACACCCCATTGTATAAATATATATATATATATATATATATATATATATATATATATACTGTATATATATTTATATATTTGCTGCCACCCTCCCCAGCTCAGAAGGTTGGACGCCCCCAGCACAAACAGCAGAAGCACAGACCCAGAAATAACGGAGCACTAGTCCCAGTGCTTGACTAAATCTCTCAACTCTCCTGTTTCTGTGGGTCACAAGGACTGCCGCCCTCCTCAGCTTAGAAGGTCGGATCCCCACACACAATCAGCAGAACCACAGATCCAGACACAAAGGAGCATTAGTTCCCATGCTTGTCTGAATCTCTCCGCTGTCCTGTTCCTGTGGGTCATGAGGGCTGCTGCACTCCCCAGCTCAGAAGGTAGGACCTCCACCTCCTGCACAAGCAGCAGAACCACAGACCCAGAAACAAAGGGGCACTAGTCCCAGTGCTTGTCTGAATCTCTCAGCTCTCCTGTTCCTGTGGGTTGTAAGGGCTGCTGACCTCCCCAGCTCAGAAGGTCAGATTCCCCCCCACACGCACACACAAGCAGCAGAACTACAAACCCAGAAACAAAGGAGCACTAGGCTAGTTCTTGAGCCAAACAGATTTGGGATAATGGCATTTTTTCCAGCTTCACTCACCAACAGACTATACTTGTTCCACCTTGCTAGCCTGCTTATCTAAATGAAGCTGTATGCTGCCTGTAAACCTCTGTAGTGTAATTTACTTTATCTCTAAAAGGCTCTGAAATTGTGACTGCATCCTATCTAGTTTGTGTTCCTTAGCTTATACTGCTCTAGTTTGCATTGTGTTTAACATTGTAGTTGCTTAGTTCCTTAGCTTATACTGATTTAATTTACAGTGTGTTTAACATTGTAATCACTTAGTTTAGAATGCTCTAGTGTATCAACTGTTTAACTTTTAGTCTCATAGTTTGTATTTCTATAGCTAAATCTGCATCAGGCAGTGTGTTCCTTTTGTTTTACCAACAGGGCTGTTTGAAGCAGGTGTTGTGCCCTGGAGGCAATCTCAGCTTTCAGTCTGATTCAGGCCTGCCCACTGTGCTTTATTCTGCCTACTAACTCTGTAAACTTTTCTTCCCCAGTCTCAGTGCTTGCTGAATCTCTCAGCTGTCCTGTTCCTGTTCCTGTGGGTCATGAGGGCAGCCACCCTTTCCAGCTCAGAAGGTTGGATGCCCCCCCCAGCACAAGCAGCAGAACCACAGACCCAGAAACAAAGGAGCACTAGGTACTACTAGTTTTGGAGCCAAACAGATTTTCCCACCCACCTCCGACCTCTTTCACCCTGGCTCAGCACTCCCTTTTATGTTGTGCTCCCCTCACAGTAACTGATTACCTACACTTGCATGACTCTCTCTTTCTCAATCAGTACACCAATTCCTACCTGTCACACATGGGCACTCCACAATAACCTATAGCAGTACAAACTTCATTACACATTTTGCTAGAACAGCTATCATTTCATTACCTGTAGTGATTATTTACATAGATACATAGAATTTGTTGGTAGATTATTACTGCATGGCCCATCTAGTCTGCACATTTTTCTACCTTTAACTTATGCTGCAGACAGTAGTTGATCTGCAGCTTTCCTGCTTTTCCCTTTTTCTAGGGTTCCCTTGTGTGTGTCCCATGCATTTGTACATGTCTTTCCTCTCACAGCTCTCACCTCTGTTGAACTCATACATACTGTGGAGCCCACCCACCCCCGTACCTCCCACCTATGGATGGCTAATTCTGTTATGCACTTACTAATTATTTGAAAAGAGCCTTCACCTGTCTACTAGCCCTTCTAATTGATCCCCACTTCCAGCCTGCAACACCTTCTAATACACTACTAGACTTTCCTTGTTTGTTCCCAATCCTCAACTGACTTCTGTGCTACAGTAATGACCCAAAAATACTTTCGGAGGAATTTAGTGAGTGTTTTAGCAATGCATTCACTAAAGGAAATCATAATCCGAGGATGGCAAAAGATGGTATGAATAAATCATATGTTGAGAGGGTAATAACAGTGGATAATGTAGCTGGGAAGATAAGATCCTTAGGGATGGATAAAGCAGCAGGCCTGGAGGGAATTCATGCCAGGTTCATAAAGGAACTCAAAGTAGAATTGGCACCAGTTATTTCAATGATTGGTCAGAAATCATTAGTTGAGGGATATGTGCCGGGGGTTGGAGAATGGCCCAAGTGGTGCCGATTTATAAAAAGGGAGATAGGAGTATTGCATCAAATTACAGACCAGTGAGTTTAACCTCGGTGATTGTAAATTGATTGAGGGGATATTGAGTGACGAAATTAAGAACTTTATGGAACAGAAAGGAGTAACGGATAATAGTCTACATGGTTTTGTCAAAAATAGATCATGTGAAACTAACATGGTCTGTTTTTATGACTGGGTTACTAGGAACTTGGATCAGGGGAGAAATATTGATGTGGTAATGCTGGATTTTAGTGGGGCTTTTGATAAGGTCCCAGATGGGTTGCTGATATTAAAGTTATTGCATATGGGAGTGAATGAGGGACTGGTGAGCTGGATTGAGCATTGGTTGGTGAATAGGATGCAGAGGGTAAGAGTTGGTGGGTGCTTGTTGGAGGCAGTGAGGGTGGAGAGTGGAGTGCCACAGGGTTCAGTGATAGGGCCATTGTTGTTTGGCATTTTTATGAATGATCTGAGATTAAATTGTAAAAATAAGTTGGTTAAGTTTGCGGACCATGTTAAAGTAGGGGGGATAGTTGATACCTTTGAAGATAGACTAAGGTTTGGACAGGAATTACTAGACATTGAAGAGTGGGCTCAAAAGAACTGAGTTTTAATGTCAATAAAAGTGTAATGCTGAATATGGGAAAGGATAATATAAAACAAGATTATAACATTCAGGGTAGTAAAATAAGATCTTCCATATGTGAGAAGGATCTTGGCATATATTTTATTTATTTATTTATTTAGCTTTTGTTGACCGGGTAAGTGCACTAGACAAATCCTGCCTATTTTCAGGCACGACCCGGGGGAAGGGGATACAGATGAATGCCAACTGACTTTGAAACCAGATTAAGCTGTTGGTGGTATTTATAGTGAATGAGGGAAATTTGGCCAGGACACCGGGGAAATTCCCCTGCTCTTTTCGATAAGTGCCATGGGATCTTTAACATCCACCTGAACTACCACCAATCCAGGTAGATGGGACCTCGGTTTAACGTCTCATCCGAAATACGGCACCTCAGAAGTGCAGCACCCCTCTCATGCTGCACTACAGTGTCAGTACTGGGATATTAACCCAAGTGCCAGATGTGGGAACTGAACCCACAGCCCTCTGATCTCCCGGCCTCAGAGGCGAGTGTGCTACCTACTGAGCCACTGACACTGCAAACATGATATGAAAAATGGAACCCATTGTAAAATAACAGCAAATAGATCTATACATTTGGTAAATTGTTTTAGAAGAAGTTTTCATACAAGGAATGTTGAGGTAATCACTAAAGTGTATAAATCATATGTCAGACCAGCTTTGGACTACTGTTCCTCACTCTGGAGTCCTTATTTAAAGAAGGATAGGGTTTTGTTGGAACATCCTCAGAGATATCTAACTAAAATTGTATCTGGTCTCAGCAATTTACCATATGAAACCAGATTAAAATCAATGAGACTATGGTCCTTGTCTAGTAGGAGAACGATGGGGGATTTGTTATTCCTTTATAAAGTTTTGCATCAGGATAGTTTGAGAACTGAATTGGGCTTACAATATAGAAAAAAGATCTTCAACTGGAGAAATCATGATTTACAGTTAGTGAAAAATGTAAAACTAATTTAAGGAAATATTGTTTTGTATATAGGGCAATAGAACTGTGGAATAAGTTACCTGCATATGATGTGCAGGCAGATTCTATTAATACTTTTAAGACTAGGTTGGACAAGTATTTGACAGTTGGTGACTTTTGCTACCTCCACTGAATTGTGGGGACAGCCTCTGAATGGGCTTTTTAGCCCCCTTGGCTGTCTTATGAATCTTAGTATGAACCATAGTATGAATATCCTCAGGCCTCCCTGCTGTGCACTTCTAAACTGCCTACTACTATCCCTATTGAACACCAGAAAGTAGTCTGGAGTCTATTCCAGTTAGATACTATCACCCCCCCCCCAACTCTTTGCTGTTCATTTTAACCATAGCCCTATTATTTTACATTCATCTGAAAACATTACCTACACTACTGTCCCCTTGTGGCCTCCCATTTTCTCCTACATTCATACCTCTTGGTGTTCAATCTGTACTCTTGCATACTGCTTTTCCTCCTCTTAACTATCCCCTCAAAGCTATCAGCCTTGCTCCCAATTATGTATCTTTCCAGTTCTCTTTCCATCATCCTCTTCCTACGACACAATCTGTTTCCCACAACCTCTCTTCCCCAGACAGCTTCCTTATCTTCCCCTCCTCATTTTTCCCTCCCCCACTCCCTTTCCATCTTCTCTTTCTCCACTCCTCTCCACTTCCTGCCTACACCCCCTCCCCGCTCCCCTTGGCATCCAGGCTATTCCCTCCTCCCTTCTGTCTCCTCCTGGCTTCACTTGGTGTACTTCCCCCTCCCTCCCCCTACACCCTCCTTCCCCCACCTCCAACTCTGCATCACAGCCACCTTTCCCTAATCCCCATCATGCACATACTTCTCCTGCTGCTCCTTATGGTTGATGATGTTGTGCCTAACCCTGTCCCTATAAACTCCCTTTCTTCTGATCTGACCAAAGGGCTCCAGGTGGCCCACATCAACACCAGCAGTCTCCTATACAAAATCAATTAGCTACAGCCCTTGGTAGTCTCTATCCACCCTAATTCGTGACAGTATCAGAATCTTGGCTCTCACCAAAAATTCCCTACTTGGCTATCACAATCCTTGGGTACACCCTCACCCACCAAGACCGTACCACAAAGGGGAGAGGCATCACCATCTACTTCTCTTCCTCTATACAGTTGTCTGTGGTATTGTCTGTCACCTCACCCTCTGCCAATGAACTCCTCATCCTCAAACTCTCCCTCACTTCCTTTCTCCCTCCCCATCTGCATGGTGGGTGTCTACTGCTGCACAGGCCTACCCACCCCTTTTGTCTTTGAACTCCTGACTTCCATCTCCTCTCCTGCTCCCTTTGGTGAGCTTCTCATCCTGGGCAACTTCAACATATAACTGGCTATCACACTCCAGCTCCAAACATTCTCAAAACATAAGGTCCCTGCACCTTACTCAATTCATCTCAGTCCCTACCTGACTATATTCTAAATCCCATAACCACTTTCTCTTAGACTGGGCCCTCACCAATCACCCACACAGCATCATTGATGCTGGCACCATGTGTGATGCACTCAGCACCACCGTATAGTATACTATGTGTGTGCAAAATCTATCACCCCAAAATGCCCCCCCCCCAAATTATCCAAATCTATTCCTTCCATTCATTAGACCTGTCTTCACTGCATGCAGATCTGCAGTCAACTGACTGGTCCCCTATCTCCAAAGCCACTAACATAAACCATGGCCTCGACTACTTGCCCTCCAAATTTCTGTTAATCTGTGGGTCGCATCTGGAGATGAGCCTTGCCTCAGTGTGCCTTTCCCAGTCACCAAATGTTTAAAGAAAAACAAAAAGGGCTCCCTACGGAAAACCATGGTCAGAGGTTTACACCTCCCCTGGATTTCAGCTGAACTTCTGGCTTGCCACCGAGCACATGACCTAGCTTGGAAATCATACAAGTCCTCTGGACACCTGCAGATCTTAAGAGGTACTGCACCCTGAGGAACCTCTTATACTACAGCCACCAGGCTAGCAAAGGCTGAGTTCTTTTCCTCCTTTTTTTTTGAAACATAGAAGCATAGAAGTTGATGGCAGAAAATGATCACAAGGCCCATCCAGTCTGCCCATTTTTTCTACCTTATGAATGTGCCATAGATCTTCACTCCATCAATGGCATTCGAAAACATTGATACTGAACAACACGGTTACAGGAAAGTCAGAAGCTGTTTAACAAATTTGCTATGCTTCTACGAAGATCTAAGTTTGCATTTAGATAACAGACACCCTTATGATGTAGTTTATATTGATTTTAGTAAAGCTTTTGATTATCTTCCCCACTGGGTATTAATAAAAAAACTAAAACATTTGAATTTAAATTCAAATTTAATCAGATGGATAGCAAATTGACTGGAAAATCGCTCACAACAAGTAATGATTAATGGACATCTTTCATGTAAGGGATCAGTTACTAGCGGGGTGTCACAGGGGTCGGTATTGGGCCCCACTTTATTTCAGTTTTTCATATCGGATATAACAAAATGGAATTGTTCAAATACTGTTAAATATGCTGATAACATAAAAATTGGAGGGTTATGTGCAAAACAGGGGCAAATATCCACTATTCAAAAGGACTTGGGTTCTGTGTCCAATTGAATTGTTACCTGGGGGATGAAGCTAAACTCATCTAAGTGTAAGATTATACATTTTGGGGTGAATAACCCTAGGCATACATATATTTTGGACAATAAATTGTTAATGAGTACATGTTCTGAAAAAGATTTAGGTGTCCAAATAGCAGCCGATTTTAGGCCTACCACACACATAAATGAGGTTATTTTAAAATCTAATCATATTATCTGGGCTATTAAACAAAATATAGTGTCTAGGGATAAAAGAGTACTGCTGCCACTTTTCAGGGCCTATGTTATTCCGCATTTGGATTATTCGTCCCAATTGTGGTGCCCCTATCAGAAACAGGATATTTTAGCACTAGAAAAGGTGCAGAGAAAATATACCCAGATGGTAAGAGATCTAAGAGATGTATCGTATGAGAGTAGACTAATCTCTCTAAATTTAATGCCTTTATCACTACGATGTCCAAGGGGTGATCTTCGACTTATGCACAACATTATTAATTATCCTTATTTAATATTTCATTTGGGTTTTCATTTTAAAGAATCACCTTACAATTTTTGAGAACATCCATTACAGTTGCAATTAAAGAAATTCAATTTTCTCCCTAGCAAATTCTATTTTTCAGTAAGGGTTATTAAGTTATGGAATGCTTTACCCTTAGAAATAATTATTAGCAAATCTAAACAAAATTATAAAACACGTCTGGATAAATATATTCTTTCTGGAACAATTCTTAATTATTATTAATATATAGGAGTAAAACATGGGCCTTTCTGGCTCTCTATCTCCTATTAAAACCTAGTATGAAACCTATTCATACTCATCTGTATTGTATTGGGATTATTGCAACTCCCTCTACCTAGGGCTAGCAGGAGTTAATATCCACCACTTGCAGCTGGTGCAGAATGCAGTAGCCTGGTTGTTGACAGGGACCCCTCAGATGTGTCATATCACACCAGTGCTGCATGAACTGCACTGGCTGCCGATTCAGTGGCGGATCACCTTCAAGGTCAGACTCTTGATTTATAAAGCCCTACATGGACTGGGCCCAGTCTACCTGAAAGAGCTTCTGTCCCCCTACTGCCCCAGGCAATTGCTTCTCTCAACTGATGAGGTGTTGCTAGAGATTCCAAGGGTATCCTTAAAGTCATTGGGGGCCCGTGCATTTATGTATGTGGCTCCAGCCCTGTGGAATTCTCTACCCCATCAGCTATGGGAGTGCACAACTGTGGGAGATTTCAACCAGGCCTTGAAAACTTACTTGTGGCACCAAGCCTTCCCTGATTGATTTTATTGATTTTACTAACTACTTATATTTATACTGTGTTTTATATTTTATCTTGTTTTATCTAATCTGTATGTTAAAGCTCCTTGATAACTTGAAAGGCGCCTGATAAAATTATTATTAATATTATGCCTATCCCATGCCTGTTTGAAGCCCTGCTCTGTATTCATATCCACCACTTCCTGAAGTAGGCTGTTTCATGCATCCACCACCCTTTCTGTGAAAAAGAACTTCCTCACATTACCCCTTAATAGGCCTCCCTCTAATCTCATGCTGTGTCCTCTTGTCCTGCTAGTTTTCTTATATTAAAACATGTTAGACTCTTTCACCTTGTTAATACCCTTAAGGTGTTTGAATGTTTCGATCATATCACCTCTCTTCCTCCTTTGCTCATGGGTATACATATTGAGCTCTGTTAATCTGTCCTCATATGTTTTCTGATGCAGTCCCTGCACCATTTTGGTTGGCCTTCTCTAGACTGCCTCCATTTTGTTAATGTCCTTCTGCAGGTGCAGCCTCCAGTACTGCATACAGTACTCCAGATGGGGCCTAACCAGTGTCTTGTAAAGAGGGATTGTTACCTCCCTCTTACAACTTGTGATACCCCTACTAATACACCCCCAACATCCTTCTAGCCTTACCTACTGCTTTAGTGGTCTGCTTGGATGATTTCAGGTCATCTGCCATGATGATGCCCAAGTCTCTTCCTTTGTGATTGCCAGCAACTCCCCTCCCAACCTATAGGTGGCTTCAGGGTTTCTCTTCCCTATGTGCATGATCTTGCACTTCTTTGCTTTAAACTCCATTTGCCACCCTTCTGACCATTTTGCCAGTTTATCCAGATCTCTTCATTTTGTAAAATATTTTTATTGTGAGCAGGCAGAGCTTATACATAGCCGATATCATATTCAAGCATAATGACAGTGAAATACAGTTGTTACATTCATTAGAACTGGACAAGGGTGGTGGTCTTGATGATACACCTTATGGGTGCAGGTAAGGCACAGATTAAACACTGATGGTAAACAGTAGTCATAATTTATCAGCTTGAATCTATTCAGTGCCAGAGCCGGTAGGGGCCTCCCCTGCTGATAACAGGCTGCTCATAGTACTTTTTGCCAGTCCTGGCCCTAGTACGAATATACTGCCATTGGGATCACACCTATATTGGGAAGGTACTCTCATTCACTGCTCTGATTAGAGGGCCCCACAGCTGATCCAATGCATTCTGTTTCCCATTGGCCGTGAGTTGGATCCCTTCCAGGGTTAGGATTTGTTTCATGTTGGTAGCCCACTGTTGGATGGTGGGAGTTCCCACCACCATCCAAGATTGTGCAATGGTCTTTTTTGCATTGACCACAGCCAGAGGCCACAGTGGGCTTGTCTTCCCTCCCTGTTAGCCACTTGGTTCAGCACCCAACATAAACTCAAGTGGAGAGTTAGACTATCTGTACCCCAGCACCTCCTCCATGACACCGTGCACTCCATGTCAAAATGGTGCAATTTTGGGGCAGGCCATTGCCATGTGGAGAAAGTCCACCCCTTCTCTGAGGCACTTAGAGAACTTGCCAGGAGAGGATGGCTTCATAATCTTTAGCTTACTGGGTGTGAGGTAGGCTCTATACATAAAAATTAAGGTGTACTTGACAAAGTTTGTTACTTTGAGAGCAGGTGACCAGTTGCTTGATGGCTAATTTCCATGTGGATTGATTAATACTTACAGAGAGCTCATGCCCCCATTTATGTATAATCTGTTCACTGGCAGAACTATTCACCCCCTGCAGGATTTTGTAGTATGTTGTGAGTGGTTTCTGGCATGGTTGGGGTCTGTGCAACTCTTCCTCGAAGGGGTTGGCTGTGCCCATCCATGTGTGCTATCTGCCACATCCCCCAATCTGAGTCTGACTGTAAAATACAAAAAATAGTCCCTGGAGTCTACTTTCCAGTCCTGTCTCAAAGTG
Source organism: Neoceratodus forsteri (assembly GCA_016271365.2). NCBI lineage: Eukaryota > Metazoa > Chordata > Ceratodontiformes > Ceratodontidae > Neoceratodus > Neoceratodus forsteri. The sequence continues at coordinate 1,065,978,510 of CM057454.1, read as the reverse complement.
GTGAACTCCTTAATTCTTCCCCCTCCAAAGAGCTGTGCCACCTGGTACAGCCCCAGTCATTTTCATATCAGCAGTCACGGATGTACCTGTGCCGTGTATGGTCCCCTATCCTTTTGAAAAGGGATTAGCTACCACTCCCAGTGCATGGGTGTGCAGCAATGCTGATAGCAGTTGTGTGGGAAGGCTGCTTGAGAGTGCCTCCTCCTTCAGCCCAATCTATGCCAGAGGCTCTCTCTCCCCACCTCTGTGCATATACACCAGCTGTGCCACCAGTAATAATGTTGGAAGATTGGAAGCCCCGCTCTCCCATGTGTGGGTGGCATTTGTAGTATAGCTTGTTTTACATGGGTCGATTTTCTCCTCCACATTTATTTATGGATGACAGAGGTAAGTTGTTGGAAGTGAGATTTGGGGATGTGGATTGGGAGCAACTGATATAGATATAAACTCCTGGGGAGTATCATCATTTTCTCTACATTGACTTGACCCATTAGTGACAATGGTAGTGTTTGCCAGCTGTCACAGTCCTCCATCAGCTTATGTACCAGTGGTTTGTAGTTCAAACTATACAGGGAACTCATTCTGGCAGTTAGATATATGCCCAGATATTTCAGGTGGTCTACCATCACAAGGCCCCCCGAGATTTTCAATTATCAGTGATATATCCTGTCAGCCCACAGGGAGGATCTCACTTTTTGTCCAGTTGACTTTCTTCCTGGACAGCGCTCCATACTCCTTCAGCAGGGAGTGGCCTGCCAGAAAATCCTGTGCAGGGATCTGAAGGTACATCAACAGGTCATCTGCGTATAGGGCGACCTTGTGCTCTCTACCCCCTTCCACAAATCTCCGAATAGCAGCATGAGCTCTTGCTGCAGTCACCAGGGGCTCTAAGGAGAGAACATATAGTAGGGGGACACGGAGCAGCCCTGTCAGGTGCCTCATCATAGGTCAAGGTGGGTTAACTCTCCTTTTACCACTACCTGGGCTGTGGGAGATGCATACAGCATTCTGATCCAACTGCATATTATGTCACCCACCCCAATGCACAGTAGAGTTTCAAACATATACCCCGAATCCACACGGTCAAAAGCTTTCTCCGCATCCAAGCCAGCACTGCTGCCCCATGCTTCTTAGATGTATGTTCTCAAGCATTGATAATATTAAGTGTGCACCTAATGTTGTGCTTTCTCTGTCTACCTTTAATAAACCCTGATTGATCAGGATAGACCAGCGAGGGGAGCAGCAATTCAGATTGGCTCATGATTACTTTAGAAATGATTTTATAATCAGCTGTTAAATGGAAAATTAGATGGTACGATCTGCATAGCTGGGGATCCTTACCGTTTGGACAGCACCATGATCATGGCAGACTGTGTGGAGGGGAATAGCACTCCCCTTTCCAAGCTTTCTGTTAACATATCATACAAGGGTGTTGTTAAAATGTGGCTTAATGCTTTAAAAAAAGTGCATGGAGAGATCATTATTTTATTTTATTTTATTTGGTTTTTGTTGACCAAGTAAGTGCACTAGACAAATCCTGCCTATTTTCAGGCACGACCCAGGGGAAGGGGATACAGATGAATACCAACTGTCCTTGAACCAGATTAAGCTGTTGGTGGTATTTTTAGTGAATGGAGGGAATTTGGCGAAGACACCAGGGGAAATTCCCCTACTCTGTGGGAGGTTCTTTTACATCCTGGCTTTCCACCAAGATGGCTGCCTCTGGACTTGCTGTTGAGGACATGGAGGTGTTGGAGGCAGGGGGGTTGGTCTCCTCCTCTGTCTCTGGATTGCCAGAGACCTCACTGATTCTTCCTCAAGCTTCCTCTACTGGATCTGAGTTGTAAGCATCTCCCAGTTCATTTCCTTCCTCAGAAATCTCGCTGGATTACAGTAAGCAAAAGATTATTTCCTCACAGTCTGTTCCTATACTGCAACAGCTAGCTTCTGATAAGGAGTCTCTGCAAACTACTGAATGCTTATGAACAACAGATGTGGACGCTTTACTATTGATTGAGGAAACACGTTATCTTGCAAAGAAACAGGAGCTTTTAGCACTTAAGAACTCAGCTTTGCAGCAACCTACAGATTCTGACTCACTGTTGTTGACCGCTGCGTCAGACGCCTGAGAGGCAGCTTTGACATTTCCGCATTCCAGTGTGGCCTGCCTGATGATTCCTTCTGCTCCTCTGCTGAAACTTCTCCTGGAGTCCTTGCTGTTTCCCCCGATCCTCTTCCGTGGAACTCTGCGTCTGACTTGCCCTCTGTAGAGGTTGTTCCACAGGGAGACTGGTCGGTTGACTCTGCTCTTGTTGTGGCAGGGTGGGAGAGGGATCAGGTTGTTGGTACCTGGCGCTCCAGTCCTTCCCCCATTCATATCACCCCTGCAGATGCCCCAACTGTTTCTCCTGTGCACGACCAGCTGGATTTCACTCTAATGCCTGATTTGAGCTTAACACAGAATCCGATTCTAAAATGACCAGTTTCCACATCTCCTGCAGTTCTGTTTTCGGACTCTAACCCTCTTGACCGAAGTCTACCACCCCAGGGCCCTGGTCTACAACCTCAACTGACTGAAACGGACAAATTCTTTTGCTTCTACATCTACTAAAACATATACATTTTGTTTTTCTGTCCCCAGCCAACAGGTTAAGAGACATAATGCTGTCAGGTTACAGTATTTGGGGGGTTTACCTGAAATTCCTGATTCGGTTTTTGTTGGGCGCACTTTGCTTAAAGAATCCATGAAATTTGCTGCTTATGATATCCACGCATCTATTGAGTCACACTTTGATGTAAGTTTTAAAGCCTTAAAAGGTTTAGAGAAATTTTGGCACCAATTTCATCTGTTGAAAAGTACCCCTTCATGGTCACCCTTCAGTGCTATTCCTTTAACGAAACCTGCACAAAAGAATGTCACTATTCTGTTCAGAAATGGAGGTGTCAGTCTGAATGATATTACAGTTTGGTTGAAACAAAGATGTACAGTACTTTCTGACCCTGAAGCTATTTTTGATTCAGAAAATTTGTGGATGGGAGAGTGGAAGGTTAGGGTTATGCTCTGGACCACTGATACTGGTATTCAACACCTACCCAATAATTTTCTGTTAGGCAGGGATAGGGGAGTTTTGTTTTATTCAGGACAACCAAAATCCTGTAATAAGTGTGGTTCCACCTCCCATCTAAGCAGCATTTGTGACACTATTAAATGTACTGTTTGTGGTGGTCTTAGTCATGCAGGCTCACAGCGTACTGAAGAACCTCTCAGTGTTTTATGTGAAGACCTGGGACTTGATTTTCAGCAATGTTCCTGGGCTGCCCATAATTCTCCAACTTTAGCCGATGGAGAGGAACAGCAGCTTATTATTACAGTGGCCCAACTCTCTAACATTAAGGGTCCTTCTTCTTTTCCTTCTATGGTTACCCCCCGACTACTTTAGCTACACCACATAGCATTGTTTCCACTGCTACTGTAGTACCTGCTGGGAAGGATTTGGCTAAGCCTGTCTCAAAACCTGTTCAGTTTTCTCTACCTCCTTCTTCCCCAGTTCTTCCTAGTTGTTCTACTTCAGTTGACTCTTCTATGTGCCCCCCCGGCTCCATTAGGAACAATGGAACCCCCACTGACCCTTTTACTGCACCTTCTAGAATTACAAGGGATTCAAGGAAGTGTGGTTCACCTTCCTCTAAGGCTCAGAGGTTAGAGACTCTTCCTTTGATGAATAAATATAAATTGTTGCGACATGCTTCTGAAAACACAAACTCTGATTCTTCTTCTGTCCTGTTCTCTCACCCTGAACTTACTACAGATACTGAAGTCCCTATCGACAATGTGGGGTCCCAAAAAAGGAAAGCAAAGGCCAAGACAAAGCATAAAGAATGTACCCCAAGGAAAGGTAGACAGAGGTGATTGCTGTTCATATGTCTACTTCTTTTGCAATACATACATACTGTTAATGTTAACAGTATAAAAAAACAACATAAGAGGGATTCCGTTTTTTCGTTTTTGTCCTGCCTTACTGCTGGCCTCATACTTTTACAAGATGTTAGGTTCCATTGTTTGTCCAAAATTTATAGGGCCCAAAAATCCTGGTATTTTGTCCCTTCATATTGGACATTTGGACAGGAGACATGTTCTGGAGTGGGTATTTTGTTTAATCTTCCTAATGTATCTGTTATTAAGATCTTAGATTTATGCCCTGGTAGGGTATTATTGATAGACTTTAGGTTCCTTTCTATCCCTTTTCGGATAGTAAATATTTATGCCCCACAAACCAAGTTGCTTAGAATTGAACTCTTGAAAGTAGTTCGACCCTATCTTTACACTTCTATGCACGTCATTTTTGGTGGTGATTTCAATTGTGGGTTGTCCACTAAGGACAGGTCCTCGGCCTCAAAAACCACAAAATTATTTTGTGATACCACTTTTCTCAAAAATCTTTTATTTTCTGCAAAACTGAAGGATGCTTATCTTTCTCTTACCCAGACACATACCTCTACCTTTCATAAAGGCTCTTTAGCTACCCGGATAGATTTTTTTGTTGTCTCCTCCTTTTTAGAAACTTCTGCTGCTGAAGTACAAGTGGCTGAGTTTTCATATCATGATTTGCTTACCATTTTCCTTGGTCCTAAGAATATTGCTAATTTTGGTCCTGGCACTTGGAAACTCAATGTTTCCTTATTAGAGAATTATCTGTTGTTAACAAATCTTAAATCCTTTTTCCAAAACAGAAAATCTGTGTTTTTTCTTTATGATGGTCTTTGGTGGTGGTGATTAGACATGAAGAGGGATTTGACAAAGTTATTGGAATCTTTTCGTAAATCTCATCATGATGGTTGTTATTTTACATACCACAGGACATGGCATCAGCTGCAAAAACTCCTTACCCTTTCGTATACCACTGGCCAGGATTTTTCTTGGCAAAGTAGTACCCTGAAAAAAATATTTAATGGACTATCACTCCAAAAAATATGCTTCAATGCAACAACGTCAACGTTTTAGTGTAAAAGGTGGCTATGATGTGATTTGCCCATTTGCTCATTTTTCTAAGCAGATTACTGGGAGAACCATTGATATTATTGTAACTGAAGTTGGTCATGAACTTACTGATTCCAGGCATATTCAAGATTATGTGATCCTACATCTCAGACTGTTTCAACCGGATCACATCCAGGCCTTACACCCTAAGGATCAATAAACTCATCATGCTGAAGATTCCTATCACCTGCACCCGGTATGGAAGGGCTGCAATCAGCTATTCCCTAGCACTTATCTGGAATTCTCTTCAAAAGACCCTGAAATTGGATACCCTCATTCCTTTAACATCCTTCAAAAAACTGTACACTAGTCTATTCCCAGAATCATGCAATTGCTTCCATAAGGCCTAGTCCTCTCACACCCCCTCCTTCCCCCACCCCTTTTATGCTACCCCTATTTCTATTGTTCTTCTAGCTTGTTCTCAAACCTACTTCATACAAAAATGCCCACCCAAGTCCAACTACCCGAAGCTTTATCCCTACTATACTGTCTGTTTCTTTCCTTTTAATATGATTTAGGTTTATTGTCATTTTGCCTTGTATATATGTAAATATTTGTATATCTGTCTCATTCATAAATCATTGTATCTGTGTTCATTCTGTACCATGTTTTTGTGTAAAATTTGTAACCTTATATTGTTATGACCACTCAGGTCCATCTTGTAAATGAGCTATGCTCAATGATGTTCGCCTGAATAAATAAAGATTTTGATTGATTGATTGATTGATTGATTGATTGATGTGGCCAAGTATACACAAAATTTATTCAGTCCACTCCCTACATGTCTAAATGATATATTGGCCTACCTTAGTCCCATTCATAGTCCTGATGTGCAACAATCAGTAGCTGATATGATTGCTTGTGATATTCAGGCGTGGGAAGTAGTTGAGGTCATCACAACTCTGCGATCTGGAGTATCTCCAGGCTTGGATTGCCTTCCGAATGAACTTTATAAATTGCTTAGTATTGAGTTGAGTGAGGAATTGGCTGCAGTTTATAACTTTCTTTTTGAAAGCAGATACTTTGCCATTAGAATTTAATATGGGTAGTACCTTCTATATTTTTAAGAAAGGAGACAGAAAATTACTGACTAATTGGAGGCCTCTTAGCCTATTGAATACAGACTTTAAAATTCTAACTAAAATTATTTCTCTCCGTCTAGCAAAGCTGGCCCCTCTTGTTATTTCGGAAGCCCAATCTAGTAATGTTCCGGGCAGAAGTATACATAATCATGTCCTTTTATTATGGGAATTGGTGGAACATGGCAATTCAAATAGGTTGACAGGCCTGCTGTATTCATTGGATCAAAGACAGGCATTTGATTCTGTGAGTCATGAATTTTTTATGGCAGGTTTTGAGACATTATAAGGTTCCTGATACTACTCTCTCCTGGTTACAATTATTATATTCCACAGCCACTTCTAGCCCTATTGTTAATGGCTGAAAGGGTCCTTTGATACCTTTAAAGAGAGGTGTTAGACAAGGGTGCCCACTCAGTCCTCTTTTGTATATCTTTTTTGGATCCCTTGCTTCGTACCATTAATACAGCACACAATGTCAGGCCTATTTGTTCCTTACCACTTTCTGTTTTAGCCTATGCTGATGACATGAGTTTAATAGTAGCTGATGTTCCTTCGGCAAACACATCTCTCCATCTCTGTATGTCCTTTGGTCATGTTTCATGAGCATCTCTGAATTTGGAGAAATGTGTTGGTCGACGGCTTGGGTCTCAGCAGTTGAATGATATAATAGTTTCCAGTATTGCACTTTGTGACACCCCTATTAAGATTTTGGGAATTCTGTTTGGCACAGGTCCTTTAGATATTATCAATTGGACTCCTAAACTGGAACTGGCACAGGCCAAGGTTTTTCTTTGGAACACCTGGAAACTCAATAAAAAAAAGAGGGTTTACTTGATAAAGTCTCAATTGCTCCCGATTTTTTTGTTTTTGATTTTTTTTCCTTGTTCCTATATCACTGGTTTTTGGTTATTTCTAGTGAACAGATGAAAAGAACCTTTATTTACTTCTGTTACTTATGAGATGCTATTATATGGTATGTTTCCAGCAACCTGGAAAAAGTGGAATATTGACACTCTAAACTTATTAAAAGACAAAGAACTTCTGTGCACAAACACTGAGGCAAGGGTTACCCCAAAGGGCATTTGGTGGTGATTTGCATATGCAGCCCATGATGCTTTGCACTGTGTGGGCATGTGTGATTTTGTATTTTCTTGAAACTTGGCTTCCCAGCCAAATGCCCTTTGGGGTAACCCTTGCCTCAGTGTTTGTGCACAGAGGTTCTTTGTCTTTTAAATAGTTTTTTTATTTTAATGGGTTCACCACAACATAACCAAGACAGACTGTCTTAGGGTAGCTGGCTCATTCCACTAGGGTGTCAAACAGACAAGGCATACTGATGAGTCCTGATAGGATGAAACATGTGTCTGTGTCATCTGTTAGCACCCTTTGCAAACTGTGTGAGAGGCCTTTCAGCACCATGCAATTCTGCTTAAAGTTGAACCAGCATAACATTCTGTGGTGATTTGCGTATGCAGCCTATGATGCTTTGCATTGTGTGGGCATGTGTGATTTTGTATTTTCTCTAAACTTATTGTTTACCATCATTTAATGGCATTTATGGACTGCTCGATGTCTTTTCACCTTGCAGCAAAAAGATATGTCCCACCTTCTGGTGGTTCAAGGTATTGAACAGGATTTAAAAGATGTTAATTTTTCTGAAATGAAAAGTTTGTCATTTGGAACATTGTTTGCTTTATGGAAATGCTTAACATGGGTGACTGATACTCATTTTCCTGTTACATGAGTCTTTTGTATTTGTTTTGACATGTGATTTTGGTTTTGCAGTCTATATGTCAATAAACATTTCCCCTACTCTGTCGGTAGGGGGCTTGGCGGTTTCTCTACGATGGCCACTCAGAGTCCGATGCTGGATGGAGTGGACACACTGGAGGTAGGGGAGATGGTCTCCTTCCCTATCTCTCCTCAACTAGAGACTGACCTGGATACTAGTAACCTGGTTTCTTGACCTATAGTTTCGGTATCAGTAAGCGGTACAGCTACAAAGGCTTTGGATGTTATTCAGAACTCTGGATGTGAGAATGAAAACCCCTGCATTGTTGCTGACTTTCAGGTTTGCCTACCTTCAAACTCTACAAGGGATACGGTTGCTTCACCAGTGGCTCCAGCTTCCAGAAGACCTGTCATCAAGGGAATGACGTCGTCTAACAGGGCACAGCTGTGAGAGAGAGAGTTTGGGCTGTAGAGTTGTCTGCCGGTAGCTCTCAAGTTATCGCTGTATCAGCTGTTACTGGATTTTCTGAGACTGGCAGCTATGTTTCACCTAAAGGCGAATGCCTAGTGTCTCGTACATGTTCCTCCAGACTTTGTATGGAGATTTCTGCTGGGAAACAGACGGCTGGCATGGTGCAAGTGCAGAGTGCAGACTGGGTGCAGTGTCAGTGTCTCCTGGCTCAGCTGTTTGACAGCCCCTCCTCGATCCAGACATCTGCTTCACCTTCAGGTACTGTTCTTCCTTCACAATTGCCTGTACCCTTATCTGTTACATCTGCCTGTCCACAAACTGAGTTACTGCAGCAGAATTCTAAGGGTCAGGGAACCAACTTGGCTTCTGTTTTTAGTCAACCTGGTGTTTCATTTAATAACAATATATCTGCTATGGGGCTCACGATCGCAGAAGCGCTACAAGGAGTTGGTTGGGAGAAGTCACATTTAGATGACTCTTGGGCCTTTCCTACTGGGCCTGGCCCTGCACCTCAGGGAGATTTGCTGGACATTTCTGACCCCCTTGAGCTGCCCTCGGGTCTGCAACTCACACAGAATCCTGTCTGGCATGTTGGTGGGACTGGATGCTTTAGTTAATACTGGAAAGAATACTTCTACTATTGGGGTCACTTTAGAGGAAGGTCCTATGCCTTCTACTCTAAATAAAGAATTGACTGATTTGTTGAAGTTTGAAGATTTCACTGTTCCTCCTGCTTGGGCAGGAGATGGTAAACTACTGGATTTTGTAGGATGTGAAGCTCTTGATTCTTCTTCTGTTGGATTTTTGCCATGGCCTACTGTGCCACCCTCTTCTGCTGATCAGGCACAGGCTACAAGAGCTTCTGAATAAACTCATAGCCGGCACAAAAACAAAATGTTTGCTGGTCTTTTTCATACTTCTCCAGAATAAGCCAAAAAATGAAATGCTGTGCGACTGAGATATAGGGGTGGGCTGGAAGTATTTTCTGATCACCTCTATGTTGGGAAAACCTTGATTAAAGCTAGTTTACAGTTGGCACCTTCTGAAATATATGCCCTTATTCGTACTTCTGGGGGACAATTATTTTGATATTAGTTTTAAAACATCTGTGGGCCTAGAAACATTTTGGCATAGGTATCAGGCAGTCAGGCCTTTATGGTCCCCTTTTTTTGCTGTTCCTCTCACAAAACCTACTATAAAAACCATTACAGTTTTATTTAAGAATGAAGGGGTTGCAATCAATGATATTGTTAGATGGCTGTCTTCTAAATGTACAGTGTTGGGCTTGCTGGATCTTATTATTGATTCCGAGCTCTTTTGGACAGGAGGATGGAAATTACAGGTGAAATTGCCGTGGTGAATGGTTCTATCCAGCATTTACCCAGTCGTTTTTATTTAGGTAGGGATGGAGGCTTTGTTTTTTATCTTGGACAACCTAAATCATGTTTTCTGTGTGAGGCCCACACACATCTTAGTATTGCTTGTGACAGGCTCAAATGTTCATCTTGTCTGGGTTCTGGACATGTCAGTATTAATTGTCCTCACCCAATTTATTGTAACATATGTGAAGAGTCTTCCCATTCCTATAGAGAGTGCCCTTGGGCCTCCCACAATAACCCTGAGATGCCAAATGAGAGTCAGGATGAGACTGTCTCTAAGGCCCAATGTACTGCTCAGGCTAGGCCTCAATTTAGGCCTTTTACTCATGAACATTCCCCCCCTTATGTTCTCCTTTGGCTCAACCAGTACACATAACCCCTATCTGTTCTCAGGATGACTCAGGTGAGGGTCAGCCTTTTTCTGATTCTGCACCGGCTGAGGAAAGTATGGTACCCCGTCTGGTCCTATGACCTCTGTTGACACTGTGTTACAGTCTGAAGCTACTAGTGCACCTAGTACTTCTACCCAAATTTGAGACCCTAAAGATGTTATGCCCCCTCCAGAGGATTCTGACTGGATTCCAGTGGGTACTTGTAGGCAGACAAGAAGTTCAACTACTAAAGGGGTTGCTGCTTTTTCCGAACCCCAGTCTTCTGATTTCATTTCTGAAAAATAGATTTGCTGTGTTACACAAATGAAAACAGGCTACAGAGACTGAGGATGATTCCGATGCTTCCTCTCTGACCTCTTCTCAGGTGGATATGTTGACTGATACTGATCAGCTTTCTGGAGATACTAAGACTGTTAGGAAAAAGAGGTGCAAAATGAAATCACCGGGGAAATGGAGAGGTAAAAATAAGTCCTGATTTTTTTGCTTAAATGGGGGATGTTTTGTCATTTGGCAGTTTAAATGCCAACAGCCTAAAAAATCCTAAAAGGAGATGGGCTATTTTTAATTTCCTTACCTCTATTACACTCCATATTATTTTTTTACAAGATACCAGACTTCACTCACTTGGGGAGACTAGTCAGGCATCTCGTGAATGGAGGGGTGGATTATCTTTGTGGTTTCTGTCAGAGGAGGTGTGTGCAGGAGTAGGGATTCTTTTTAATAACTTAGAGGTACAAGTCATCAGACTTCTTGACCTAATTCAGGGTCAGATCCTTATTTTGGATGTGATTATTCAACAACAAGAATGGGGATTGATCAATAGTTATAGCCCCCAGACTAAAACACAGAGAATAGGGTTCAGTATTGGGTCCAGTCCTTTTTAATGTCTTCATAAGTGACATTGCAGTGGGACTGGAAGGAAAAGTATGCCTCTTTGCAGATGACACAAAGATCTGCAACAGGGTTGATACACAAGGAGGTGTGGAAAGGATGAGAAGGGACTTGGCAAGGTTGGAGGAATGGTCAGAAGTATGGAAGCTAGGATTCAATGCAAAGAAGTGCAAAATAATGCACCTGGGAAACAAGAACCCAGGGAAAATACACAATGGGGGGTAATAACAACAACAAAAAAGGAAAGGGACCTGGGGTAATCATCTCAGATGACCTCAAGGTTAGCAAGCAATGTGAGAAGGTAGTAGGGAGGGCTGGGGGATACTGGGATGTATAGGGAGAGGCATCACCATCAGAAAACAGGAACTTGTTATCCCTCTGTACAGACAGTTGGTGATACCCCATCTGGAGTACTGTGTCCAGTTCTGGAGACCCCATCTCCACAAGGACATAGACAGGATAGAAGCAGTCCAGAGAAGGGCAACTAAAATGGTGCCGGGTCTGCAAGAGAAGCCGTATGAGGAGAGACTAAAGGAGCTTAATATGTATACCCTTGAGGAAAGAAGGGAGAGGGGGGACATGATAGAAACTTTTAAGTACCTCAGTGGAATCAACAAAGTCCAAGAGGGTAGCATCTTTCAGAAAAAGAGACATGCAAGAACAAGGGGACACAATTTAAAGATGGGGGCAGTTCAGGAGCAATGTGAGGAAGTATTATTTCACAGAGAGGGTGGTGGATGCATGGAACAGCCTTCCTGAGGAGGTTGTGGGGTCTAAAACTGTGGGAGAATTCAAGAATGCATGGGGCAGACATAAGGCAATTCTTGTGGGAGAAGGAAGAAATAGGCTGTTGGTTAACTAGGATCTGCGGCCTATCCAGTAGGTAGGGAAATGGGCAGACTAGATGGGCCAAGCAGTCCTTATCTGCCATCAAAGTCTATGTTTCTATGTTTCTATGAATAGCTACTTTTAAAACTATTCAGCCTTTTCTCCATTCGTCTAATATAATTTTTTTTTGGGGGGGGGACTTAAATTGTATTTTATCTCTTTCGGATAAAACAGGGGTAACACAAAAGTTATATTCTGATTCAAATTTTCTTAACTCATTATATATCACAGCTAACCTTATTGATGGGGCTTTATTTGGTTCCCAGCCTCCTGCACACACATTTCATCGTGGAAGATTAACCACAAGGATAGACTATTTTTTTATTTCTAACTGGTTGCCGGGTATTCAGTATTCAGTTCTCCCCTGTGAATACTCTGACCATTGTTTGTTAGTTTTATCTTTGGGTCATCCTATTAATAAACCAGATTCATAATTTTTGGAAAATGAATATCTCAGTATTAGAGGAGGAACATGGCTGGCAGGAATTGTACATGGTTCTTCAAGACAAAATTTCTGTGTTTGAAATATTTGACAAATCTGCCTTTTGGTGGCAGGGCACCAAAATGGAAATTAGAAAATTTTGCCAAAGGTTTTCTAAATCCTGTTCTTCTAGTTGGTATCTTATATATTTAAATTGCCGTCGTCAGTTGCAGAAATTGTTATCCTGGCAAACTGAATTCCATTTTGATTATTCTTCTCAGATTCGGCAATTAAAAGAAGAAATGTGTACTTATCAGTATGATAGATCCACCTCCCTTTTTTTGGAACAGAAATATGGTAGGAAAGGGGTGGCCAAAGTGGTTAACCCTTTTGACAGTAGTAACCAGCAGGTTCAGTCTAAATATATGCCATCATTAATCTCCCATACTGGCACCCAGATTTCTGATAATAAAAATATTGTGAAAGAAGTTTCCCATCATACCAGATTTTGTATGGTCAGGAGTACAAGCCACATGACTGGAATACTTTTTTTGATTCCTTACATATTCGTAAATTATCCCCTGAAAGTGTTCATAATTTAAGTCAGCCTATCACCAGTGCTGAAGTAGGTTCTGTAATTAGTCACCTAAAAAATACTGTGACCCCTGGTCCAGATGGAATTCCAAATGAGTTCTATAAAAAGGCAAAAAATGTGCTTTTACCTTACTTAACGACTGTATTTAATGTAATTGTTCAAGGAATATTGCCAATACCTGCTGCATTTACAGATAGTAATTTATTTTTTTTATTTAAAAATAAAAATAAAGAATAGCTAGACAATTGGCATCCTATTAGTCTTCTGAATTCAGATTGGAAAATCCTATGTAAACTTATTTTGGTTAGAATTTCCAGTATTGCCCAGAAAGTAATTTTTCATACTCAAACGTGTGCGATCCCAGAACGCTCTATGTTTACTAACTTAAAAGTGATAAGGGAGGTTTTTGATGGGTTCAGTACACAGGGGTATGTACTTAGCTTAGATCAATCAAAAGTCTTTGATCGAGTTCCACATAGTTATTTGTTTGCGGTCCTGGAACGGTATGGGGTGCCGAAGGATTTTGTCCCCTGGATTAGAAGTATGTACAAATATGCTTCCATGACTCTGGTAGTGAATGGGTTAAAGGGATCTCATATTCAGATAAAAAGAGGGGTACGTCAGGGTTGTCCCTTAAGCCCCCTTTTATATGTTTTTTCTATAGACCCGCTTCTTAGGAAACTGAATACTGACACTTCCATCAGACATATTTCTGACAAATCTGCCCTGGTTTTTCCTAGTGCTCTGGCTTATGCAGATGACATTTGTATTTTAATAGCAGATCAGGCCTCAGGTGTGCAAGCTATTGAAATTGTGCAGTCTTTCTCATTAATCTCTGGATCTACATTAAATACTCAAAAAAGTTTTGGCACAGCTGTACAGATTCCCTTACAAAATGTTTATACTGACATTGGGGGGATAGCTATTAGGTCTGAGGAGATGCAGATTCTGGGTCTTTCTTTTGGAGTACCTTTAGCAGCAGAAAGTAATTGGCTTTCCTCTATTTCTGTTGCAGAAGATACAATTACAAAATGGAAATATTTTCCTATGTGTAGGAAAAAAACATATTTATATGTTGAAAACTTTTATTATTCCCATTTTTTTATTGGTTAGTTATATTTTTCCTCTTCCACTTCATCTAGAAGCCTGCCTATATAATTTATTTTTTCAACTATTATGGGACAGCAGGTTGAACCCAGTTAAAAGAATAATTACTTATTGGCCTATAAAACAAGGAGGTCTAAATATGGTTAATCTGGTATTATTTTTCTTTACTATTTTTATACATTCAAATGTTAACACTTGCATATCTGGTCATCCAGAGTTTTGGGTATGGAGTTTCACTTCCAGATCCCAATATTTTATAGATAAGTGGAAAGCACTAACCTGGAAGCCTTTTACTAAGATTCCACAAGGGACTTCTGGGTATCTTGTTGAGCTTTTTAAAAAAATAAAGCAATGGCATGTATCCAGTCGGGTACCGGATTTGCAAAACAGAAAGCTCCCGTGTTCTTCCACTTTGAATAGAATTTTTTTTGTCAACACCCTGTTTTGACCTGCCTTGTGACAGTCAATGTTTAATTAAACAATTACTGGATGGTAGGATTCCAGTAAAAATGTGGGGCACTTTATGGCTGTGCTGTCACAATAAGTTAAATGTTAAAGGGAATCAAACCAATAAACAGCTGGAAGATCGGTACTGTGTCAGGGAGTCCTGTGTTTGCCAAGTGGAAACTATGGTGCACCTTTTTTTGATTGTCCTTTTATAGAACTATTATGGGTTCAGCTGGCACATGAGTGGTCTTTACCCATGTTTGCTAATATAACATACTCAGATCTGGTATATGGGAATTTTGGGCCTGACTGGAAAATATTTTATCCTGGTACTCTTAGAGTCCTTTTTGCAATTTTCAAATGGTGTATTTGGCATAATAGATGTCTGTTTGTACTTCAGCAAAAACAAACTTCATTAAATCGGTTGAAATGCCTTATTAGGAAAGAAATTGCACATGTTTATGAATCAGAGAAAAAGGCATTATCAGCAGCTTTATTTGCATACTGGTGGAGGGCACCTCCTTTAATACTTTTTGAAGGGGTTACTTAAAAAAAAAGGGAATGTGTTAGTTTTGAAACTTCATGTATTACTCTTAGTCTATTAATTTATAGAATGTGTATTACTTTTCTGGGGGGGGTTTGTGGGTTACCTTTCTATGTTTGATAAGTTATTGTCTTGATTGAATGTCTTCCATTGTTTTTGTATAGTTTTTGATTCATTATATTGTTCTCAATAAAAAATTCCTCTACTCTTTTTGATAAGTGCCATGGGATCTTTAACATCCACCTGAACTACCACCAATGCAGGCAGATGGGACCACGGTTTAACTTCTCATCTGAAAGACGGCACCTCAGAAGTGCAGCACCCCTCACATGCTGCACTACAGTGTCAGTACTGGGATATTAACCTAAGTGCCAGATGTGGGAACTGAACCCACAGCCCTCTGATCTCCCAGCCTCAGCGGTGAATATGCTACCTACTGAGCCACTGACACTGACCATCAGGCCATGGGGCCTTTCCACCACTTAACATCCCCATGGCCCTTCTCACTTCTTCCACTATGAGTGGTACCTCCAGCTCACTTGCCTCTACGTGACCCAGAGTCATGACAGGTGCCTTCTCAAAGAAGGACTCAAACTGTTGTTCTGAGGGTGAACCCTCTGTGGTATACAAAGCCTTGTAAAATGTATTAATTTCAACTCCTATCTGGGCAGTGGATGTGGTAGTTTGACCCTTTCGAGTCAGAATTTGACCTATTGTCCTCTCCCCCTCCCTCCACCTCAGTTGCCATTCCAGGAATATTACAGCTCTGTCCCCATCGAAATATGAGCCCACCTTTGCAAGTAAGATGGCTCACTCCACCTAGCCAGTCCTCAGGGTACTGAACTGCCACTAAAGTTTTTGTAGAACCCTGTAGAGGGAAGGTCCAGGGCTGGTCATGTGAGCCACCTCACATGCTTCAATTTCTGTCCTGAGCTGCTCTATTTCCTTTTCTGAGACCTTTTTCTTTTGTGCTGAATATGCAATGGCTTGTCTTTATCCTCCTCTTTTCAAAAGAATCGAAGCCACCCCTCCAAGTTCTGGAAAGTTATTCATGCCCTCTTCTCCACTCCTACCCAGTCTGCCCCATCTGTCTTAAAGCTAGGTGACTCCACTATCTCTGACCCTCCTTCTGTGGCCTCAGCCTTTAACACATGCTTTGCCACCAGTGCTACCACTCTCCTATCCTCTTCCCCCCCTTCCACCTTCTTCCCCTCTTCCCCCCCTCACACTCCAGCACTTCCCTTCTCCTTCTCACCGGTTATCCCTTCCACCTCTCTGAAAGCCCTTCGAGCTCTCAGCCAGTACCAGGTTAATATGTCAAAAAGAAAACAGCGTGAAAGAAAACTGTGAAGTCACAATAGGGAAGAGGAAATGGCTACAAGGACAGAATAGCACAGATAACATCTAGTGCTATCCCTGTAGCTGTTCAGGGACAGGGAGAAAGCTTCTGCTGTGGGGTGTGCTGCTGACCAGTTGTTGTGATGTGGATGGTAGAGCACAGGCAGCAGAGGTCGGTAGAATGAAACTGCTGTGTGGTTCAAACCCCATGGCAGGTGAATTTTTTTTTCTTTTGTGGGACTTAGTTTCTCTTGTCTCCCCTCTCCCGAATCAGAGCTGGGTTCCACCTCCCCTCTGTAAGGGCTCCCCCTCCCCACTGTTCCTTCCCATCCTCGAGTTGCCGCCCCCAGGAGGTGATTACATTTAGCTGCGGTGTAGGGGGTGAAGCACCCTGTAATGGGAGAGTGCGGTGGGTGGATCCCTCGTGAACACATCGTCTAACACCCTGTTTTTTTGTGGTGCTGTTATAGCACTTGGGTGTTTTTGGCATCTGCTGTTTTTGTTTCCACTGTATTACTTTTGTGTTTTTTTTATCTGTGCTGTTTTCCATTCAGTATTTTAATTCCATGCCCTCTCAGACCCTAAGCTTCTTCACATCTCTGCCCCTGCCATTGCCCCTCCTATTGCCTCCCTCCTAATCCTATCCTTCTCTCTTGCCTACGTCCCAGACTCCTGGAAGCACACTACAGTTATTCCGCTGCCAACCCCATTCCAAACTCCAAGAACACGTAGTTCTATCCTTTCCTAGGCTAGTCTTCCTTCTTCACACCTTTCCAGTCTGGCTTTTGCAAACACCACTCCACCACTTCCTCCCTCCTCTGACTCACCAATGCCATCCACACAGCCATGGATCAGGGTCTTCTCATTGCCACCATCTTTGTTGATGTAGGGAAAGCTTTCAACCAGGGGTTACATTGAACAGGAGCCCACAGGAACTCAGTGCCACCACCTCTTAAAAAACTGTATGACAGTTCCATCACCTCTGTCCTCTTTCTCCATGGACTACTAAAGGAGAGTTCCACCACCTAGAAATGACAGAAACATAGATGAAACATAGAATTTGACAGCAGATAAGGACCACTTGGCCCACCCAGTCTTCCCATTTCCCAACCTATTGTATAAGCTGCAGATTCTAGTTAACCAACAGCCTACTTCCTCCTACCCCCCACTATAATTGCCTTATGTCTTTCCCATGCATGTTTGAATTCCCCACTGTTTTAGACCTCTCAACCTCCCCAGGAAGGCAGTTCCATGCGTCCACCACTCTCTCATGAAAAAAAATGTCCTCACATTGCCCATGAGCCATCCCCCCTCTATCTTTAAATTGTGCCCCCTTGTTTTTGCAAATCTCTTTTTCTGAAAGATGCTACCCTCCTGGACTTTCTTGATTCCCTTGAGGTACTTGAAAGTTTCTATCATGCCCCCCCCGTCCCTCCTTTCATCAAGGGTACACATATTAAGCTCTCTCAGTCTCTCTTCATATGGTTTCGGATGCAGACCCTGCACCATTTTAGTTGCCCTCCTCTGGACTGCCTCCATCCTGTCTATGTCCTTGCAGAGATGGGGTCTCCAAAACTGCACGTAGTACTCCAGATGAGATCTCACCAACTGTCTGTACAGAGGGATAACCACTTCCCTTTTTCTACTTGTGAATACAGAATACACATAAGGAGCCAAAAGAACTGTGGGTCACCCTGGAAACAGAAAATGGGACAGCCATACAAACTGGGGCTGTGTACAGGCCTCCGAACCAGGGGGAGGACATAGACACATTACTGTTAGAAGATATACAAAACATGACAGCTAAAGGAGAGGTTCTGATAATGGGAGACTTCAACATGCCAGATACAGATTGGTCAATACCAGCAGGAACATCTGCCAGAACTAGACACATGGTGGATTCCCTGCAGGGGAGGGCCTCAAACAACTGGTACAACAACCCACAAGAGACAGGGCTATCCTAGATCTAGTACTGACTAACAGGGAAAGGATCACAGCTCTCCAGGTGGAAGGTCACCTGGGGGCCAGTGACCATCACATGGTATGGTACAATTTGGCCACTAGAACTAAATCATCTCATTCCAAGGCAAAAATATGGGACTTCAGAGAAGCTGACTTTGATAAGATGGCCAACAGAGTTAAGCTAGCCCTGGCAAAAATAAATACAGGTAAGGGGGTACAGGAAAAGTGGGCAAGTATTAAGGATGCAATACTTGAAGCAACATCCCATTGTGTTAGAGAGAGAAAAGGAAGTGCAAAAGAAGAAGGAAACCACTTTGGTTCTCAAAAACAGTAGCAGAAAATGTCAGAGCCAAAAGTCTGGCCTCCAGGAAATATAAGGGAATGCAGCAGGATGAAAATAGGGAGGCATACCAAACTTCCCTAAGGGAAGCAGGGAAGGCAGTAAGGTAGGCAAAGGCCCAAACCGCGGAAATACTAGCACAAACAGTAAAAGAAGGTGACAAGACTTTCTATAGATACATTAGTGAAAGGGAAAGTCCAGAGGGCATTACTAAGATCAAAGGGATAAGGGGCATGTGAGGAGGAGGACCATGTAAGCATCTATCGAAATAGATACTTCTGCTCAGTATTTACTGAAGAAGGTGAGGCAGGGCCCACAGCTCAACACCATGGGCACAGGGAGGAGGTGTGCATGAGTCCCTTCACAAAGAAAGGGTCCTACAAGAGCTCGATAAGCTCAGGGTGGACAAGGCAATGGGACCTGATGGCATACATCCCAGGGTACTGAAGGAGCTTAGGGCAGAACTAGCAGAGCCATTATCAGAACTTTTTAGTGAGTCTCTGAGCACAGGAGAGGTCCCAGAAGACTGGAGAAGGGCTCACGTGATCCTGCTCCACAAGAGTGGTAGCAGGGAGGAGGCAGGGAACTACAGACCAATCAGTATTACCTCAGCAGTGGGCAAGATTATGCAGGCACTTCTTAAGGAAAGGATAGTGCAACACCTGGAATCCATAGGGGCACAGGATTCAAGACAGCATGGGTTTACAAAAGGAAGGTCCTGTCAAACTAATCTCATAGATTTCTTTGATTGGGTAACCAGAGTGGTGGACCAAGGGGGAGCAGTTGATGTTGCCTACCTTGACTTCAGCAAAGTTTTCGATACTGTTTCACATAGAAGATTGATTAATAAGCTGGGTAGGCTCGGGATGGGTCAGAAGTTGATCAACTGGGTGGCAAACTGGTTGACGGGCAGAAAACAGAGAGTGGTGGTAAATGGTATGCAGTCAGAAGAGATGCAAGTCACAAGTGGGGTACCTTAGGGATCAGTCCTGGAGCCAGTCCTCTTCAATATCTTTATCAGTGACATTGCAGATGGACTGGAGGGTAAGGTTTGTCTGTTTGCAGATGACATCAAGATCTGCAACAGAGTAGATGACCCAGATGGGGTGGGCAGAATAAGAAGAGATCTGGATAAACTAGCAAAATGGTCAGAAGAGTGGCAACTGGGGTTTAACGCAAAGAAATGTAAGATCATGCACATAGAGAAGAGAAACCCTGAAGCCACCTATAGGCTGGGAGGGGAGTTGCTGGCAGTCACAAGGGAAGAAAGAGACTTGGGCATCATCATCACCGATGACCTGAAATCATCCAAGCAGACCATTAAAGCAGTAGGTAAGGCGAGGGGGATGTTGGGGTGTATTAGTAGGGTATCACAAGTCAGAAGAGGGAGGTAATAATCCCTCTTTACAAGACACTGGTTAGGCTCCATCTGGAGTACTGCGTGCAGTACTGGAGGCCACACCTTCACAAGGACAGTAACCAAATTGAGGCAGTCTAGAGAAGGGCAACCAAAATGGTGCAGGGACTGCATCAGAAAACATATGAGGACAGATTAACAGAGCTCAATATGTATACCCTAGAGCAAAGGAGGGAGAGAGGTGATATGATCGAAACATTCAGACACCTTAAGGGCATTAACAAGGTGAAAGAGTCTAACATGTTTCAATATAAGAAAAATAGCAGGACAGGAGGACACAGCATGAGATTAGAGGGAGGCCGATTAAGGGGTGATGTGAGGAAGTTCTTTTTCACAGAAAGGGTGGTGGATGCATGGAATGGCCTACCTCAGGAAGTGGTGGATATGAATACAGTGCAGGGCTTCATATAGGCATGTGATAGGCATAAGGGAGCAATACAGATGAGTATGAATAGATAGGCCATTGGCAGAGCAAAGGCCGATGGCACATTCATAAGGTAGAAAAAGAAATGGGAAGATTGGATGGGCCTTGTGGTCCTTATCTGCCGTCAACTTCTATGTTTCTATGTCTATGTTTCTATGCCTCTTCCTATGCATCCCAATATCCCCGCAGATCTCCTTACTGACTTCTCACATTGCTTGCCCACCTTTAGGACAGTTTCACCACCTAGAAATCTATATATGAGTTCCCCCACCTAAACATTTCCAATTTAACCACTGCTTTCAACACTGTCTCCCACCCCCCTTCTCCTGCACAAACTGAGGTCTGCGGGCCTCTTTGACCCCACAATAAACTGGTTCGGCTCTTACCTCATGGGTAGATCACAATCTGTGACATTTGGAGATTTCTTATCTCTGCCCCTCCCCATTAACAGTGTCCCCCAAGGCTCCATCCTTGGCCCTTTACTTTTCTCCATCTTTCTAAATTACCTTCCCTCTGCCTGCTCATCTGCATCCATTCACATGTGTGCAGATGACACAGCCCTGTTTGTCTCTGGCTCTTCTCCAGCAGAGTTAAGATCCAAACTCCAACATCACTTTGACTAGGTCCAGAAATGGTTTAGATCAAATCAGATATTAATAAATGCCAAAAAAACTTTCTTTATGTGCTTTGGCACCAAGCTGAGGATTTCTAATCCCCCGTCTCTCCCCTTCTTCCACACCCTAGATGGGGTCACAATTAATGATGTGTCCTCATTAAATTACCTCAGTATCTGGCTTGACTGTCACCTTACCCTCTCTCAGCAAACAGATGCCATATACAATAAACTCCACCCCAAACTTGGTGCCCTCTGCAGGAACAAAAGCTGCATCCCTCTTCCCGCCCACGTGACATCCTTACAAAGATGTTTCTCCCCATCTTTGATTATGGCGACATAGTCTATGGTGCTGTCCCATGGTCCACCCTGGCTAGACTAAACACCCTCTTCCACTCCTTCTGCCATTTCTCTCTGAACTGTTCTCCCCGCAACCTCCACTGTTCTCTTTACTCTGCTCTCTCATTCCCTTCCCTAGAGGATTGCCACCTAATCCACTGTGCCACCTACACTTCTAAGTTCTTGCTGTCTCCCTCCCTATCTGAACTCTCTTTTCTAACCTACCCCCCTACTCCCTTTGCAGTCCTGGCAATTGCTTCCATCTACTCCCTCCCATAAATCCCTTGCTGGTCAAGCTGCTTTTTCATTCTGTTTCCCTAAACTCTAGAACTGTCTCCTCCTTCCCATTCATTCTGCTTCCTCCAAAGTCTCACTAACCTCATAACTTCACATCCACACCACCCCCTCCTGTGACTGTCCCTAGTTACCAGGCCCATTTGTTTCACTCAGCTCTTCCCCCCAACTGACACTCACCTCATCCTGTCTTTTCTATCCTTTCCACTCTCTCTCTCCCTTTCCTCCTCTCTCTCTCCCTCCCCAATTCCCCTTTTTCCCTCACTTTTCTCTCTCTTTCCCCTCCCTTATCTCCTCTCCTCCTATCTCCTCTCTTCCCTCCCCTCCCCATGTCCCCCTCTTTACCTGCCCCTGATTAAATCCTCTTATCAATTGCCCTGCATTGGGCCTCTGCTTCAACTACACACAAGGACTCATCTGCACTATTATCTTGTATCTTACCTGTATATGATTGTAAATGCTGCAAATAACTGTTTATCATAACAAACGAAACTACTGTTCACTGTATTGTACTGTACATACATTGTTATTCTTGTATCAGTCCCCTTCCTCCCTCCCAACAGGATGCATCTGGAAACAAGCTAATTCAAAGCTCAGTATGTCTTTCCTGGTGAAATGCTTTGATAAAGAAAGGAAACAATTAATTTTATATATATATATATATATATTCTTTGCAAAAAATGTCATAAGGCATCAGTTAGGGTGAAATAGCACAGCAACAAAGCAGAAAAATGGCGTATTGGGTTTCCAACTTCTTTTACCCCACCCCCAGGGTTCCTACCCACTTCTCCCACCCTCCACACACCAACAAGCATTGGGGTGCACCATTGGATAATCAGGCCCAACTCTCACCCCATTGCACATGTAATCAAGCTGATGCACTACAGTACAGAACAATGGGGTGAAAGTTAGGCCTGATGATCCAATGGTACACTCCAATGCCTTTTTGTGTGTGGAGAGTGGGAGATGGGGTGGTGTGGTAGGGGTGGGAAACCTGAGGGTGGAGTGTTAGGGTTGGAGACCTTAACACTTCATTTCTCTGCTTTTGTTGCTGTGGTATTCACCCTAGCTGATGCATTAATGAAGTTTTTTGCAAAGATTTTCCCTTCTTTTTCAGATAGTATAATTGTATCCTCATTTTACTGTGGGAGCACAGGGTCCCTCAGACCCTGCACTCCCATCCCTCCATCTAGATAGTACAACTCTGCCAATATGTCAACAGTGGAAGCGCAGGGTCCTTTGGACCCTGAACTCCCATCCCTCCATCCAAATTGTACAACAGTAACCATATGTTACGGTGGGAGTGCAGGGTCCTTCAGACCCTGCGTTCCAGTCCCTCCATCCACATGGTACAACGGTGTTCATATGTCAAGGCCCCACAGTCCCATCCCTCCACATATGCACATATGCATGGAGCTGTGGAAACACAGGGGTCTCTGCCCCTGTGCTTGCACAAATTAAGTTATGAGCAGGTGTAGCGAAATTGCAACAAATTGTCATAACTGTACCATCTCAAATAATTTTCACCCCAAATGTTCAACATTACTTTCTTAGCACCTCACCACATGTTCCTAGTACAGTAAACTTTCAAATCCCCATCAAAATGTAATTCTGCACAACTGTAACACTGTTTTTGTGCCACAGTTGTGGAAAAACATTTTTAGTAGGATTTGAAAAATGACAGCTCTACTATTAATCAGGTGTGGAAAAATGGCAATGTTAAAAATATGGGTTGAGAATATGAAAAATTGACAAAGTTTCTAGCATGTGTAGAAACTGCACAATGCACGGTCATATCGCTGTCATTTTTTGGACTTTTTTCACCAAAGTTTCAACATCAGCATTTTGGGACCTCCCCTCATGAACAGTGCAACTGTGATTTTGTTAATCCATCCCAAAAGTTAATTTCGCATAATGGCCGTGCCATTCTGCACCACAGGTGCGAAAACACATTCTGGGAAGGATGCCAGAATAACAACTGTAGTGTTCATAAGCAGGTAATGAAAAATGGCAGCGTTAAAATCTGAGTGAAAATATAAAAATGGGCGTTGAAGTTATGAGCATGTAGAACACTAGCATGAAATGCATACTGTAATGCTGTCATTTCTGGGAATTTTTTCACCAAATTTGCAACATGGGCTTTTTGAGACCCCAACCCATGAACAATGTCACTGTCATTTTGTGAATCTATCCCAAAATGTGATTCCATGCAGCAACCACAAAATCACTGTTTAGGACTGAGAAATGAAATGATAGTGCCAGTATTCATGAGGTTTGGTCCCAACAACTGCTTATTGAAAATCTGGGGCCAAAATTCCCAAAACTGGCTACAATATCAGCATAAGTTGAAACCCCCCCATTAACTCCCCAAATCTTTTTTAACTTTGTTTGCAAAAATCTAGCATGTTTTTGAAAGTCTTGTTTTCGCAAATTGGCCATACAGTGGTGATCGTGCAAAGGTTTAGCACTAGCATGGTATAGCACTACTGTGCAATTGCAGTACCCCAACACGCAATGATGAGCATTGCATGATAGCATTAAACTTTTGTGAAAATCTCAGTTTCATGCTAAACGATTAACTTTTCCCATAGGAAATAACAGAAAATTAAAAACTTTAATAACTTTTGAACGGATTGATATTTTTTCACCAAACCTTCATAAGGCACACCTGTGAAACAAAGTTTTCATACCCTGAAATTTTCAGCCCACAACATAAAGCTGTTTCTGAGATCCAGGATGACAAAAAAAAAGCAAAAAATCCAGATTTTTTTCAACACTTTATATCTCAGAAACCACTCAACAGATTCCCACCAGTTTGGGCTGGTCAAGAGACCTACCCAAAGAGATTATGCATGAGAACTGTTGAATGACTCCAAAGTTATTAACCCTCAACGTTTGAACTTTAACATAAAAGTGCACTTTCACTCTAACTATACTGGTGCTACCACGCCAGTATAGTGTGTATGTATGTATATATATATATATATATATATATATATATATATATATATAGATATATATTACATTATTTACAAAAACTGCATTAATGAAACATTTAGGGTTAAGGCTAAAGCAAAAATAGTAGAGACATGTGTTTGTTAGGGTTTCCAACCCTAATACACCAACCCATGCCTAAAACAAATCAAGGTGCAGTCTTCCTTGGGGTTGTCAACCCGAAAGCTCACTCTATTCTATACATTCCAGGAGCATGCAGACCTAATGCAGTGAGCTTTAGGGTTGAACTACCCCAAGGAAGACTGCACCCCTGATTTGTTTTAGGCATGGGGGTTGGAGTTTAGGGTTGGAAACCCTAAAACCACATTTCCTTATTTTTTTCACTTTAGCCTTAACCCTAAACATTGCATTAAAACAGTTTTTTTCAAAGGATTTCCTTACTTTTCAAGCTAGTATAATCATATCCTTATTTCCCTGTGGGAGCACAGGGCCCTCAAGGCTGTACACTCCCATCCATGCATACTTTTTGAGATAGTGTAATCGTGTCTTTATTTGCCTGTGGGAGCGCAGGGCCCTGAGGGCTCTGTGCTTGCTTTTGCAGCAAAATGCCAGTCAGATTGTCAGTATAACCTTCTTATTACCCTGCCTCATAAATCCGGTTCTGAAAATGTTCAAATCCCACTGAAATGTTACTCCCACTGCTGTGACATCATTCAACACCAGTGGCTTATTTGACCAGGTTTAGAAAAATAGCAGCTGTCACATTCATAAGGTGTTGTAAAAAAAGGAGTATGTTGAAAATTTTGGATACAAATATTTAAAATTACCAAAGTTACGAATAAGCGTAACAAAATTTCAATGGATGCACATAACTTTGCCATTTTTACATATTTTTACCACAAATTTTCAACAAAGCCTTCTTAAGCAATCAGTTCTGTAGTACCAGTCTGTGTACTACCCAGGTCTTCTCACTTGAGACCCCCATGGTTTAATGGGGCTCTCAAGGAGATGAAGACCAGGGGTCAGAGCTTGGAATGCTGTTGAGGAGCTCTTGGTCTAAGAAAGACAAACTGGCTTTGAGAATTCACTATGGTGAATATCAAAGGGAAATTGACCATAAGAAGGCAGGGTTACTGTCCAGGGAGATTGCTGCAGGAAGGAACAGATCAACTCTGTTTTTTCATGCTGTGGATAGGCTTCTTCATCCTGCCTGTCTACAGCTGAAAAAAGCATCTTCAGTCATACAGTGTGCAGAGTTTTCTCTGTTCTTCTCTGACAGGGTGTCCTTCATTAAGGCTGGAATCTCTCCAGTGGGGCAGTTGTTGCCCTGCTGTGGTGAGTCAGGTGTATTCAGAAGCACTCCTATTGTTTGGAGCCAGTTTAGGCTAGTTGGGGTGGCAGAGGTTTGTGAGGTGATTTCAAAGCTGTGGCCCACGTACTGTATACTGGACCTGAGCCCAGCTGGTCTCTTAATGGGATGCTTTGAGTCCATTGATCCAGTGTTCACCAAGAATGTCCGGTACTCACTTTTGGCACTGGTGAGACCCCTCCTAAAGAACCTATTTTTTGACCTGGGCGTCCTGGTGAATTCTAGACATATCACTAACCTCCCATTTCTAGGTAAGATTATTGAGAAAATGATGGCTCTGCAGCTCAAGGCACACCTCACAGTTTATGATATCTGTAAGCCTTTCCAGTCCATGTTTAGGTGGAGGGTGAGAGATAGGAGAGAGTGGTCAATACTTTTTTCTCCTCAATCTCTCCTCAGCATTTGACACCATGGACCACATAGTGTTGTTGAATCACCTTGGGGGGCACTACGGACCCACTGGTATAGTCATCAACTGATTCGAGTCCTTTCTTACAGACAGGATGCAGATAATGTTGTGCAAAATTGGAAAATTTCACCCAGCAAAATATTTAGCAGAATTTTTGCATTTCACAAAATATTTCACCGGGTGAAATGTGAAATTTTGCTCCCAGATGTGAGCAAAATTTCATCCCCGAGCCAGTGAATTGTGGCTTGCAGGTGAAATACCACCTGTGGGTGACATTTCACACCATGACCACCCCAGACTCCTGACCTGGTCTCTTGTGGAACCCCCCATGGCCACTCACCGGCCCATACAATATCCCTGGTGTCTAGTGTCCCCCTCACACCAATCACCAGATGACTGCCAAATGAAAGACCCCCCCTGAGTTATTTCCAATCCCCGGCCCAGCCTTGACCCCAATCTGTTTAAAAAAATACCAAAAAATTCCAACCCCTCCCCTCTCCCTGTTGTCTAGTGGTCCCCCTCCTGCTGATCACTGGCTAATGGCTGAATGAAAGACCCCACTGAGTTATTTCCAATCCCCAGCCCAGCCATGACCCCAATCTGTTTAAAAAAATATAAAAAAAAATCCCGTCCCTTTCCCTGGTGTCTAGTGGACCCCCCCACCCTGTCACCACTGTCAGACTGACAGCACCCACTCTGCTCCCCCCCAGTAACCTGATGGGACCACGGCACATCCCTCCACTCACCTCCATGGCTGGTGACCTGACTGAGTGCTTCAATAAATGAGCATGTGCATGCACAAACATCGCTCATTCATTAGGCACTCCAGTCAAACCCCACCAGCTGTGGAAGTGGGAGGCATGCCAGTAAGTAATCAGGTTACTGAAAGCTGAGTTAACACTATCAGTCTGACAGTGTGTTTAAATAATGAAGGTGATGGGTTTACTAGACACCAGGAAGAAACTCAGGATGTTTTTCAGTTTTTAAACAGATTGGAGTCATAGCTAACTAACAGAATATAACTCAAAGGGGGGTTCTTTAATTCGGTCACCAGCTGGTGATTGTCAGATGGGATTCTAATTCATTTTGGCTGGTGTGCAGCCAGTGGGTGTGGGGGGAACTACTAGACAGGGAGCTTTAAAAAAAATTAAATCATAAGAGGCAATTGACAGGTAAAATTACTGGTGAAATTGTGAAATTTCGCTGCAATTTTGCAAAACATTTCATGCAGAGAAATTGCTGATTTTGCTGCAATTTCTCTGGCAAAATTTTATTTTGCAACATCTCTAGATGCAGAGGGTAGTGATGGGGAATTTCTAATCCTGCCCAAGGTCCCTGCCATGTGGAATCCCCTGGGGCTTGATCCTGTTGCCTATGTTGTTTGTGGGGTACATGCTTCCCGTAGATTAAATCAATAGACGATAAAGTCTGGGTTTTCAATGTTATGCAGATGACACCCAACTGTACATATCATTTGCACCAGGGCTGGATGACAGCATGGAATTACTGAATAAATGTCAGGCTGAGATCCAGGTCTGGATGTCCCCTAGCTGGCTTGGACTCAATCTGGACAAGGCTAGTGATTGAGCCTGGTCATTGGAGGGATGTGGATGCTACTGGGATAGGAACAAGGTTGTTCCTTGGCCCCATTCCCTTGGTGGCATCTACCAAGGTCAAAAATCTAGTGGTCATCCTCGATGATGAACTAACACTTGAGGCTCAAGTGTTGTCCATTGTCAGAAGTGTGTTTTACCACTTGAGGAATATTGGCAGGATAAAAGCCTTGATTCCACCTGACAACCTGCCATCACTGGTTCATGCTTTTGTGACTTCATGACTTGATTACTGCAATGCTGTATAGCTTGGGGTCAATGCAGGGGTTCTCTGGTGCCTGAAGTTGGTGCAGAATGTGGCAACCAAGTTGCTGATGGGCCCTCTAATGTCCTTGTCCTGTCACATGACCCCAGTTCTTCGAGAGCTGCACTGGTTGCCAGTGAGATGGAGGATCATCTTTAAGGTGAGCTTGCTCACCTACAAGGCACTACACAGGTTGGGCTCTGGCTACCTGAGAGACCTCTTGATTCCTGCCTGTCCTGTGCACTCACTTTGCTCCTCCACCAACGGCCTCATAGCGGTTTCCAGGGCCCATCTTAATACCCATGGAGGTCATGCATTTGAGGTGGTGGGCCCTGTTTTATGGAACTCATTCCCAAGACCCTTGAGGGAGGCCTAGTAGATGGAGATGGGGATGTGTGAAAATTAATTTCTGCCAGTGGAATTTTGGTGAAAGTGCAAATTTTGCTTCTGCAAAAGTTTAGAATTCATTTTCAGAACTTTTGTGGAAATTCCACCTTAAAACTGTGGAAAAAACATAAAAAAATGCAGGATAATTTATTAAACGATGGAAAAAAATCTGCAGAAAGGATCACTGCTAGTGGTAATTTCTGAAACTTTTTTTTAACTGCAGTTTAACTCATTAATCCACCCCCCCCACACTGATCAGGGGTCCCAGTACATACCTCCAATCCCTTCCTAGGACCATCATGGTTTCTAGTGCCCCCCCACCAATCATGGCTCCCAAAACATTTTATTTCCCTTATGGGTAGCAGACCCCCTCCCTATACTGGATTCCTTAGTCCACAAATAAACAGCTGGCAGTCCACCAACTCATCCCCTTCTATTCCCAGGTGTCTAGTGGACCTCCCCATCCCAGATTCAATGTAAAAAAATAATCTCAATTCCCTGGTGTCTATTAGACCCCCACAAACACCACCCTGACAGTTCATCTGCCACCACCCAACTCCCCTCCCCACCCTGCCCCTGAGCAGGTCACCACTGCAGCATTCCTCTCTCCTCCACTACCAGTAGCCCACGCAATTGTCAGTGAATAACCACATGGTTGTAACAGCAGGCGCTCATTCACTGACAGTTTATTAAACTGTGGAAAGAATAAATTCCATAGTTTAAATGCATTTTTCTGCAGTTCACAAAAAAGTTTGCAGAACTTGGTGAAAATCCACAGAAAATCCTACTTTCGCCAATGGTGAAAGTTTCGCAATTTCTGCGAAATTTCCAAAATTTTGCGGAAGTTCCATGAAAGTGGAATTCGCAACTTTCCCCCACCCCAGATGGAGATTTTTAAGAGGGGTATGGAGGCACATCTTTTTAAAAAGCATTTGGTGATTATAGTTAAAAACTTTACATACTGCTGCATTTGATTAATTAATTTATTTTAGGTTATATTTTTGGTTATTGTTTTATCCCGGTTTATGTTTAATATTTTTGTGTATCATTTTTACCTACCTGTTCAGCACCCATAGCTTCTGGGATGGGTGCTATATAAATAAACTTTACTTATTTTACTTGTTTACTTATGACCCCACATCATGAACAAGGGTGGTGAAAATTTTAGTCCTGCTGGAAAGGTGATTTTGTCAAGCACTGTGAAATAGATTTTCTGGCCATATTTGCATAATTCCAGCATGACTGTTCATTAGGTGGGGTCTCAATAAGGTCATGTTGAAAATTTGGCATACAAATATGCACAAATGGCACAGTTATGCATCAAAGTTGAAAACCTCTTTGAAAAATATTGAACTGCACTTACCTTATTTTCTCATATAGTAGTTGGCATTTCCAGCAGCAAGGCATGTCTGCCATCGGAGAGTGGATATTCACCCTAGAACCTGCTCAAGTGAGTGAGGGTGTGTGTGGGGTGTGGGGGGGTGCAGGGTGGTTGGTACTGAGTAGGAGGTTGAGGTGGGGGAGTCAGATTTGTGTGGGATCATTTTAGAGGTGGACAAAATTAGTAAATTCTGAATTTGTGGAATTTGTGCTGAATTCCATGAATTTTCATTAAAATTTCACAAACTTTGGGGCACTTTTCTGAAAATATTTAATTGACCATAACTTGGTCCAGGTTAATGTTCAGGATCTGACAAGTGGCATGCATATTGTCTGTTACTGGTCCCAATTGCTTGCCAAGGTTCATGATATTTGGATGAAGGGTGGGGAAGTTATTGTTGCTCAGAATCTAGCAATTTAATATTCATGTGAATATTTCTGAAAATATTTCTGGGCTTACAACTTACCCACCTTTGAAGCTAGATAATTGAAAACCAAGATGAATACTTTCTTGGAAGATTCATAGAAACTGCTAAATAGAGATTGTAAGGTTTAGCTATGACCTGCCTGCTGACTTAACTTCCAGGGGCTCGCTTCCGAACCTGGATCGTCAACATGGCAGCATGATATTCTGATGAACCTAACAACATTGGTGATATTCTGTTCTCTAGCTTTACACTTATAGGGGCTTACAATTCAGTAGCTTACATAATTGCAAAATGTAATTTTAAAATTTCTGAATGTTTGGATGCTGATAACTCAATCACCTTTAAAGCTAGAGATCTGAATACATAGCACACATATCTATGAGAATGGATAATGTCACTATACCAGATTTGATGCAATTCACACAAATGATTTTAATGTAGTTAACTGTAATTGTAAACTTTCTGAATGTTTGGAGGCTGATAACTCAGCACTTTTAAAGATAGAAATCTAAAACTTGGTAGGCATCTGTATGGGACCTGAGATAGTCAATGTACCAAATATGGTGCAAGTTAGACAAATACTTTTTAAATCAGATGGACATAACCCAAATCACAATTTTGGACAAATTTTGTGAAATGTTCATGTAAATTTCACAAAATTTTGTGGAAGCAAAATTAGCATTTTGCCAGAATTCCCTTGGTGAAAGATAAAATGCACCAATTTCTAGACCATTTTCTTTTTTACAGGTTTTAAAAAAAGAACTTTGGGGACTGTTTTCTTTATTTTAGACAGTCCAGGGATTGGAGTGTTGGTGGGGCCACTACACACCATTGAAAGCAAAAATCTCAGTGGGGGCAATGATCAGAGGGTAAGGGTTTCCACTAGACACAGGGAAAAATATAATTACAGGGATGGCACCTGGAAGGTGGGGGGTGCCATTAGACCTTAGAGAAATATTTAATAATTATGGGGACAGCAACTGGAGGGTGGGGGATCACCTGACACCTGAGAAAGCAGAAACCTTAATGTAGATGGTGATTGGGGGTTGGGGGTATTACTTGACACCAGGAAAAAATACCATAATTATGGGGACAGCAAATGGAGGGTGGAGGGTGCTACTAGATATAAGGGAAATATTTCATAATTACAGGGACAGTGATTGAGGGTAGGGGTGCCACTAGACACCAGGTAAAAATTAAATAAATAATGGGGACAGTTATTGAAGGGTGGGGGTGCCACTTAAGACCAGGGAAATATGAAACAATACGAGGATGGTGATTGGTGGCTGGGGGGTGCTACTAGACACCAGGGAATGATTAAATAATTATGGAGACAGCAAACGGGGGTTGAGAGATGCCACTGGACACCAGGAAAAATTATGTCATTATGGGGATGGTGATTAGAGGGTGGGGGGACACCACTAGACACCAGGGAAATGTTAAATAAATATGGAATGGCTATTCATATGAAAATTTCCACATGATATTCTTGTTTGCACTAAATGAAAAAGTGGAAATGAGTCTCATAAAAGAATTAAAAATGTTTAAGAAAACATATTTTGCGGTCATTTCTCCAACAGTTATGTGCAGAATCCACCTAATAGAGTCCCACTGAGCAAGACATGGATCTTGGTCTCTCTGCAAGATGTCATTTTTTTTGGTTTTGAATTTTTTTTTTTTGGCAAAATAAAAATGGAAAACAAGATGACAGCAAATGAAAAAGAATTTTTCCTCACAAAAAAGGATTGACCCTATACGATCATTTCATACAGCTATTTTGAAGTGCTTACTGAGCATGCTCAGAACCAACATTTTAAAATTTAATTACTTTGGAACCTATTCATATTTTTCACCAATCAGTGAAAGGCACATCTGTGGGTCAAGACCTTTCTTACCTGAAAATTTCAGATTAAAATTCCAAACCATCTGGTTGCAATGTGAAGACAAAAGAAGGAAAAACATGTGATTTTTAACATTTTGTTGCTATCCAAATCTCAAAATTCAGACATACAACCAGAACAAAACTTGGTATATCAAGATATCTACCCCACCAGACCATGCATGCAAAGTTTTGTACAAATCCAGAGAACATTTGCGAAGATATTTCTGGCAGATGGTGACCAGGTAAAAGATGTGGTAGTAGAGGACCCGCTAGCGGGGAGTGACAACTCTATGGTATGAGTCTTCTTGGATCTGGGGAGGGATCGAATTCAGTCAAGTATGAAGGTAGTGGACTTTAGAGGAGCAGATTTCTGGAAGATGGCAGACATCCTTGAGGAGCAACTAGAGATGATCAATTCAGATATGGATACTGAACGAAGGTGGGCAATATTGAAATTGGGCCTGTTAGAGGCCACAAAAGCCTGCACAAATATCAACTACAAGAAGGCAAGATCAAGGAAACCCTATTGGTGGACAAAGAGGGTGCAGGACAGTGTAAGGGAGAAAAGGCTAGCCTTCCAAAAGTACAAGAAAACCCATTGGAGGGGGACACAAGGAGGAGAACTATATGAAATTGAGGGAGGTGAGCATGGTGGTAAGGCAACCAAGGCAGCCAAAGAACTAAGGTTGACACAGGAAATCAGGGAGGGGAGAAGGAATTTTTCAGATACATCAGGGAGAGAAGAAAGTGTAGGGGGCAAATCACCTGGTTAAAAAAGGATGGTGGGTGGGCAGAGGAAGGAGTTGAGCAGGCTGAGGTACTAAACAAGTATTTCTGCTCATTCTTTATAAGAGAAAAGGATGGGCCAATTTCACTGGGGGGAGGTAAGACTGAGGTGGGGGATGGGGTGCACATACAGATAGAGAGATCCCAGAAGAGAGAGTGTGGGATGGCCTTATATCCTTGAGGACAGACAAGGTCCCGGTCCTGGACAAGATCCACCCCAGAGTCCTGAAGGAACTGGTGGATGTCCTAGCAGTACCTCTGATTGAATTATTCAATTCCTCGCTCCTACCAGGATGCTTAGCACTGGACTGGAGGATAGCACATGTTGTGCCACAATATAAGCACAGTCCAAGGGATGAGCCGGGAAATTACAGGCCACTCAGCCTGACATCAATAGTGGGAAAACTAGATATCCCAAGGTAAGAGTGAGTTAAAATGAATGAGTCAATATGAGTGAGTAGTTAATATTGAGTCCAAATTGAGTGATAGAGACTTAAAGCCGATAGTGAATAATAGCAATGTTGTGGAAGGGATGAACAAGGTAGGGACTGAGGTATAGATATAAGTAAGCAGGAAATTGTGAGGGCAGGATCGAGCCAGCAGCATGGCGCAGAGGGTAGGAGTGCTTCCTTTGTGTGCATCAGCCCTGGGGTCAGGATGAGCTGTGGGAATTTTATTTATTAATCAGGTTGGAGAGTATTTCCTTTCTCCATTGTCCAACTCCCCCCATGAGTTGATTATTTAAAGAGCTACTGATGCCTCAAAGAAAACTTTGAAAACCATAATAATTAGGTATAATTCTGCTTGCATTCTGTATATATTCTATGCAATTTTCCTCCCCCTTATTTATTACTAAAGAAATTTGCATGAATACATGATCTTTATCCCTTTGAGTTCCCTTAGAGTTCATGAGCCTCTATAGTTTTCTCCCTACTTCAAGTCACAGTCCTCTGTTATGGCATCACATTCTATTGCCATGGGAGTAACTCTGATGTCACAAGCAGTGCATTATGACCCCAGGTAGGGGGAAAGCAACAGGAATAGATGACCTCTTCAGGAGCAAAGATCCTATTTTCATGCAAATGACCTTAGTAATAAATAATGGGGAGGAGGAATACGAACTAATCTGAAATACAGACTAAACTGTGTCTAAATATTATGTTCTGTTAAAATTCTCCTGAAGGTGTCAGCTGCTCTTGAATAGTTGGGGAGTGTGGGGGTTGAAGCCCCCCCCACACATAAAAAGTAAGAAGACTGTAGTAGTAAATTTTATTGTTGTTTGGTTGTTTAAACCATTACAACATGAAAACATTGAACATTAAGTCATACTTATTTGACCAGACATTAAATTGTACACTGAAATTCATGCAATCAATAAAAACTAGACTTCCTTCCTCTAACATAGAACCACTATTAATAAGTAGGTTAATCATTAATAATCATAAATAATCCTAGATGAGCATAAATAATCCATGAATCACATATTCAGTATGTCATATTATTATTTATAAAATGTATCTTTGCCCCCATCACTTTATTATTTCTATGTATAATTTAACCATAAATCTGAAAGCAGCTGTAGTTTCTTACAGGAGACAGCCCTCCCAGGTTCTCCCTTAGGTCCCTCATTGCTACAAGCTGGGGTTAGATCCGTGTCAATCTCTCCACCTGATTTCAAAAACTATTATTGGCCATTGAGGCTGCTTTGACCCATATACCAGTTAAAAGGTCACTGTCACAGGACCTGAGTAAAGCTCACCCATGCTGCTGGCTATGTACCCATCCTGGTTCCCAATAAGGATACCCTGCAGCACATACTGCTCATATCCCTCTTATATGGAGCCCAAATTGCGCACCTTTTGCCAGTCTGCACTGTGTGCCATGTATCGAGTCAAGAATCTGGACCCATAATTACATATTAAGTCAGTTTGTCACATGCACTGAACCAGAGTTCAGAACTAGGCCCGAGTATCTTAACTCGAGTATCACCTCCCTGCTATACGGCATGACAATCTCTTACCATAGGAATTTAACAACCTTCTTTTGCCAAGCCTCTGTTGTCCTGGAATCCTCTCTCTTCCCTCACAAAAAGACAGAGACCATTGTTTGTTGTTGTGCTCAGATCGGCAATTAATTTATTTATATATATAATTCCATGTTCCATTTTATCATCTTTTATTCTTATATCTCTCACAATTTCATTTATTTTCATCAATATATCAATCTCTGATCATCCCTCTTTCTTCCTCTTTTTGCTCCCCCAGGTGAAAACCTGGGTGCCTTCTTCTTCTTCTCCTTTCTGTTAGGTAACGGTGAAAACCGAGATCGCTTTCTCCTTCAGCTTCTTCCTCTTTTTCGTCTTATTCCTTTTTCTCCCCTCCTTTACTCCTCCCCCCCTTTTTCCCCTTTCTCTGCCATCCACCTTTGGAAGTCCAATAACCAGATTGATTTTCTGCCATCCACCTTTGGCAGTCCAATAAATGTCCTACCGGACACATCTGTCATCCACCTTTGACAGACCTACCATACAGTCCTTACTGACTATCCTCCCTTCTTGCTCTGTGTTTGTAGGGTGGGTGGGAGGATCAAAAACTCCAGCAAAAGTGGCTGAACCACCTTTGTGCTGTCCCTTATGTACCTCCACTTGCCCCTCCCTTCCTGCTGCTTGGCCATTGTTCTATCCCCTGGCCTCCCCTTCCTTCCCCATCCCTTCTGAGCACACCATCTTAATGGAAAGGAATGGTGCACCAGGATAACCTGGTCTGCCCCTTAAAGGGCAAACTCCATTGTCCTGGATTCCCCCTTTTTCCCTCACAAAAAGACAGAGACCATTGTTTGTTGTTGTGCTCAGATCGGCAATTAATTTATTTATATATATAATTCCATGTTCCATTTTATCATCTTTTATTCTTATATCTCTCACAATTTCATTTATTTTCATCCATATATCAATCTCTGATCATCCCTCTTTCTTCCTCTTTTTGCTCCCCCCAGGTGAAATCTTGGGTGCCTTCTTCTCCTTTCTGTTAGGTAACGGTGAAAACCGAGATCGCTTTCTCCTTCAGCTTCTTCCTCTTTTTCATCTTATTCCTTTTTCTTTCCCCCTCCCCATCCTTCTCCCACTCTTTCCCCCACTAGCTTGCGTTGGATGACTAGCTTTCCCCTCACTTAGGGTATAGTTCCCCCATACCTCAGGAAAACCACTTTCCAATCCTTCTCTTCTCCACTTTTCTTCCACCTTTTCTTTTATCCGTTTTTTGCATGCCTCCTCCATGCTTCTATAAAACCCATCATTTCTGTATTAAACATATCTATGGCTAGATCTGACAGGTGCACGCCATCTTCCCTGTAGAAATCTTCTACCCACTCTTCCACACCCTGCAATATTACTTTTCCTCCCCTTTTTCTTACTA
The DNA here is from genome assembly GCA_016271365.2 of Neoceratodus forsteri. Taxonomy (NCBI): domain Eukaryota; kingdom Metazoa; phylum Chordata; order Ceratodontiformes; family Ceratodontidae; genus Neoceratodus; species Neoceratodus forsteri. The sequence goes on along the minus strand of CM057454.1, from coordinate 1,065,941,930 downwards.
GTGTCCCTACCCTTCTGTTCATCTTTCTCCTGGCCCTATCCACAGCTCTATGGCTGTGCTCATGCCTCCAAACCCTCCTTGGTATCATATCCGACCAGGCAAGGCATACCTTAGGCCACCACTGCTGTATTGTCCCTAAGTCCCTTTTTATCTGCACATATGTGTCAACCCATGGCTTGCCCCCAAGGACTTTACCCCCTAAATGTAAAATAATTAAGTCTGGAATTGGTTGCCGCTCCTTCAGCTCTTTCAAGGTGGGGAGCAGTTGTGCCCATCTCATCCCTTGAATGCCATGCCATACCAATTTACATCATTTCACCTCTTGGTAAAGTTGCTTTCTCCCAGCCTTTTTCTCGGCTCACCTTTCTGCCCAATAAATATAAGAGTGGCCGGAGATCCAGACTTCCGTGCTCCTCCCTTTTCCTATAGGGTTTAAACAGAATAAATATTTTATATATGGTCTTAATTTCTCACTACAATATCACCTCTCCCCTGCCCCCCATGGCTCCATATCTGTAACCAAAAAACATAGGTGGCACGTTAGTTTCCACACTGCAGTGTTCGAATGTATCTTTTATAACCACCGCCCCTTTTCCAAAATATTATTCACCATCTCACCTGCCACTGCCCACTGTGAGGCAGCCCCTATCCATAAGGAGTGGGAAGAATAATTAATTGGATCCTCCCCCAGGAATTGCATGCCTTTCTTGAGCAATGCTGTGACTTGATAACTTGTGACTCTACTTCCGTCACCATGCAGAAATAATCTCCCTGTCCTATTCCCATGCTCTGCGGCGAAAGCCCACAAAGCCTGCACTGGGCACACTGCGCCCTCAACATGTTTCTTTAGTGTTACCCTGCAACCCTGTCCACTTTGATCTGTCTTTGACCTCTTAATCATGAGCTGTATCTCCTTCATCCCCCAGCATATGTCTTCCCATTCTACCCTGTCTTGCCCGCCGTGGCCGACCACCTCACTCACTCTCATGGCTCCAGCAAACATTACCACATAAATTGTGTGAAATAACTGGGCCTCGGCCTTTGATCTGCATATTGCCGGCAACGCACCCTTCAGTTTCACCAGCCACTGTTCCCTTATTGGTCTTCTATTATCCACCGTCCCTTGTTTTAACCTACCCCATCCCTGCATCATTCTTTTAATGAACATTGATTTTGTTGGGTCCTTCCATCCTTTTAGACTGCAGATCACACTAATCCCTACTAAGTAGACCCCCATTGTGGCATGGGCTGTTCCTTTTTGCCATTGCTCTACAGTGAACTTCCCCAATTGTTCTTCTGTGAGTGACCTACTTACCTCCATGTGGTGTGTTGCCCTGAATGTTTGAAACACTCGCCAGGCCCCATCGTAGGCCCTCAGAGTCCATGGTGCCCATGAACTGCGGAACAACATATCTGCTCCTTCCTGCCAACATCCCATATGATCGTTGGTATGGGCGTTCTTTGCTCCTCCACTGTTGGCGCCAGCCTCCCAAAACAATCCAGCTGCAGACGGGAAAGGCTGTCAGCCAGGGCATTGTGTACCCCCCTATGTGTTTCGCTCTGAATGACATGTTTAACTACAATGTCCTTAGCACCAGAAGTTGCAAAACTTGCATGACCATTTCTGACCTGGCTCCCCTGTTGTTCAGGATCTCTGTCACTGCTCTATTGTCACACCAAAATGTCACTTTTTGATCCCTTAATTCTTCCCCCTAAACCAGGGTGCATGCCCAGATGGGCATGATCTCTAACAATGTTATGTCTTTTACCTTAGCGTCCTTTACCCAGTCTGATGGCCATGGTTCAGCAAACCATCTGCACCTTAGATAGCCCCCCATGCCAAGGCATCTGTGTAAAGATCGAGGTCTGTGTTATACACCCATTCCTCTTGCCAGAAAGAGCAGCCATTATTTTCCCTAAGGAATTCCTCCCATACTTTAAAATCCTCCTTGACTCCTTTTGTCATGTCTACCCAATGGTGTGGTCTGGTCACTCTGGCTGTAACCCTTGCTAACCTTTTGGTGAAAGCCCATCTGGCCCAATAGCCCTGCACGCGAAGTTCAGATGTCCCAATACTTGTTGTACCTGTTTTAGTTGTACTATTCTTCTACCGGTATGTATCTGAATCAGTTCCTTCAATTTTTTCACTTTTTTGTCTGATAGCTGAAATATTTCTCCCAGGGTATCTATCTCAAACACCAGAAACTCCAACACCTTACTGGGCCCTTCTGTTTTTTCAGGTGCCAATGGGACCCCTAGTTCCTTACACAGCTCTTGGAAGCTGGCTAACATTTTTTTCGTTTCTCTTCTCCCACTGCCTATAAAAAGGAAATCATCCAAATAGTGAATCACTGTTTTATACCTAGTTCTTTCTTGAAATATCCACTGCAAACATGTGCTGAATGCTTCGAATGTCGCACATGCTATAGAGCAACCCATGGGCATGGCTTTGTCAAAATAATACTGTCCCCCAATTTTAAACCCCAACAGGTCCCGATCCTCTTTTCTAATTGGAAGTAATCTGAAAACTGACTCTATGTCTGTCTTAGCCATTCATGCATTCGCAGTTGCCCGGATAATCCGGACTGCATCTTCCAGGGTGGAATATGTCACTTTACTATATTCCTCGCTGATAAAATCGTTCACTGAATCACCTTCCAGAAAGGATAGGTGATGAATCACCCTGTATTCCCCCTCTTGTTTTTTGGGGGAGCAAACCCAATGGAGAAGCCCTCATATTCTGCAATAGGGGGTATCATATGGTCCCTCTGTTCTCCCTGCTGCCTTTTCCTTCTCTATTTTTTGTCTTAACATTTCTTCCCTTCCTCTCACTGAAACCAGATTGTTCACATCTCTGGCTTGCCTTGGGCCATCACACTGCAATGAAAAACCTGTGTAAAAACCTTTTTTAATCATTTCTGCTATTTTCCTATCTGGGTATCTGTCTAACCATTCTTCCCATGCCTCTATCCTGATGGGGGCTCTAGCTTCTTTAAATTTCTCCCTTGTCCTCTGTTCTTTTTCCCCACCAAGGTCTCCCCCTCTGGTTGATGCCCAGCCTTGCTGGTCAATGATTCTATCTCTGTTTGCATGTCCCCTGCCCCTCTCCCCTCTATTCCATGTCTGCCTTTTATATCCCTGCCCTTCCCGAAAAAACTGCTGACCTGACCCTTGCCCCCAGATCCTTGGGTTCCTTGGACTCATGTCATCCTATATTTGCTCGCCGGATGTGATCCCCCACATTTCGAACAGGTGTGCCGGAAATGGCATTGTGGCCATGAGCAAAAGGCCCTATTGTAGGCCCAGCAACATCTTTGTGGCATAGTACCTTTTTTCCCAAACTCTTCCTCAGGTGTGGACTGATCGGTTACGTAGTCTGTCCACAAGTCAAGTTGCTTCGTGTCCCATCTTACATCCCCATATGTCGCCATTCTCTGCTGAAAAAATTCATCATAGTATATCCACCCCACACCCCCTTTTGCTTTTGCTCTCCTTATTATCAAGGAGTATGTGATGAGCAGGATACCCAACTCAGGCCTCTTCTCCAATACTATGGCTGAGAATGTGGCTAAACCTACAAACCACCCTTCCCAAGTCTTCCCTTTAGTGAATTTGTCTTCCTCTTTCTTGCCTAACAAAACTACCGCTGCTGCCATTTCACTCTTTCCGATATTCTCTGTTTCCTCATATTTTGCAGCCACTTCCCAGCTTACTAAAGTGAAAATATCCACATACTCACCCTTCCATATTTTTTCTTTTATGGCCAATGGAACATGTTCTCCCACTCTCATCCCAGGAGTTCCTATCTCCCTTGTTCCTTTTCCCTCTTTTTCTACTCTTCCTTCCTTCCTTCTCTTTCGGCACCTCTTTTTCTACCCTAATCTCAGCCAGTGGTGACTCCATCTGGCCCAAACCCCCAGAGCCAAGTGCCAAAATTATTTAGCCTATGTACTCTTTGATACTGTCACCAAGAGAGCTGGGTGCATTACCTGTGGCCTTGTCCACTCTTTACTGCCTGCTGTCCTCCTGGTGCCCCAGTATGTTTCCCTCTGGTTGAAGGGTTAGTTGCCATACTAGTGGCTATGGAGGAACCACTGTGTGCTGGGGATCCAGCCTGGGCTCCACTGGGGGAACCACAACCTGGTCCTGGGGAGGTACTGATGGGACTGGGTCTACTGATTGCGGAGGTACTGGACTAGTCACCTTGGTAGGTCCCACTATCAGTGGTTGTACCCTGGTTGGGCTGTGTGGCTCCTCCGCTGTCCACTTCCCTCTGCCCTCTTTACCCTTCACCACTTTCCTTTTCTCCCCAGACCTCCCTGGTTCCTCCCCTTCCATCAACTCCCACATTCTATTTGCTTTCTCGGCCAACTCCATTATAGCCCTGTAGGCGTCTTCCTTCAAAGGCCTGCTCTTCTTGTGTGCCATGTTCCTTGCTTCTTGCCAGCTGTGAAGATGCTGAAGAAGAGAAAAGAAAATTCCATTATTAAAACTCTGCCTGGAACAGTATCCCAAGTGGCTAGGCCCGCTTCGCCTGGAGGCAGCCCCCAATGACAACCAACATGCCTTTTATTGCCCCCTTATACTCTTGGGCAGCGGATAATTATTGTCTCCAACCTTGTTGCTGGGTGATGGCTGCCCCCCAAAACGTGACCCACCCCTCACCCCCAGGAGAAAAATCTTTCCCATGGCCAAAACCTGTCTCTGGGCTTTCGTTTCTTTTTTTTTTTTTGTGTTCTCCATCATCCTTTTCTGGGTCTCCTTCCGTTGCTCGACCCCACTGGTGTGTTACGTTATGCCGCATGGCCTGGCCCTTTTTGACCAGCTTGTCATTGCCTCATGGCTCTCCTTCCTTTTCTCCCCACTTCCCCTGCCCCAGCAGAATGCCAGCTGCTCGTGTTTGGCCTGCTCCCTTGGCGTGTGATGTCACGCCATGTGGCCACTCGTCATCCCCCTTGCTAGACCCCTTGGTAGGCCTTTCCTTCCTTTGCCGCTTCAAATGTCCCCTCCTCTGGAGCGCTAGGCCTAGCGCCATTCCTGCCAGGCCAAATTGGCCATCTGCTCCCTCCTGGTTTGTTCCTCCCCGGCGTGTGACGTCACGCCGCGTGGCCGCTCATCATTCCCATCTGTTTGGCCTTTATCTAGGCCTCTCCTTGTCCCCCTAGTTGCCCTTTGTGCGACCGCCCACCTCCCCCCGAAGCACTAGTTCACTTGTGCCATCTGCCAGGCCAAATCGCCAGGTAGGTTCCCTTTCAAGTGTGATGTCACGTCAACTGGCCACTTCATTGTCCCCCACATGCTAGGTCTTTACTTAGGCCCTTGCCCCTTACTCTTTGACCTACTGACTTTGTGGCAAGTGAATATCCCCCGAATCCTCTCCTGTCTTGGACCGCCAGTCCCTATGCCCCCTTCACCTCACCAAATGCGTAGGACCCTGCAGCTGCTTCCCCCTGTTTCCCATGTCACCACATGGGGCCATGGGCAGCTAGACTGATGCTGTCCCTCCAATCAGCCTCTTCTACCTGGAAAGATGGCGCTAACCCCATGAGGATGCAAGGAGGTAGTGGGGGGGGCCGGGGAGGTTTGTTTGAAAGCCACGCGGTCAATCTGGCATGTGGTAACAAATTTTGAGCAGAGCTGCTCAGCGCTGCTCACTGGGTCCCTGTAGGGAAAAAACGAGCACAAAAGGATTTTGTGTAGTGGGCGAGTGATCCTTTGTTGTCACTGCAGCTCCATTGTAAACATCCCTTGGCGTCCAAACCACTGCAGATCTCCCAAAAATTCCATTCGACCCTAACTCATCCTGTAAGGCCTCAGAAACCTGTTTCCCCTCAAGTTGCATGACTCACTTCAATCAGCAATGCAAAGTTCTACACTGAGCTTTTAATTTTAATTTTTTTTTTTAAAAGGACCTACAACCCTGTATATCAGTGTCAGACTCTCAACTCTGTAAGTTACAAGCTCTGCTTGTTACCAGCCAGTGGAGGCCCCAGTCAATCCAGCTTCTGCATTCACAGGCCTTCTCTCTACAGCCAACCTCATCTTTTTAACTGAAAGACCCTTCTCTGGGCTAACACGCTTTTTCAGCTAAACTCATTTCTGTGTGTCTATTCGCCTCGCGATTTAAAACCTAGGCATACAAAACTCAGTGCGGCTGTGAAATTTATTCCAGCCACCAAAACCCAATACACTTGAACCAGCAATGCTAGACTTGCCTCAAACAAAACCTAATAAGCCAGTCACATACAAAAACGAGGCATACAACCTCAGTACAGCTGCAAAATCTTTCTCCAACCACTCAAAGCGCATTCACTCAAGCCAGAAATGCTAAAAACTTCCTTCCAAGAAGTCCAATGAACTAACCAAATAATATTCACCTTAAAAGATGACTTCTTTATTTTATTTATTTTTTTTTGCTTTGAGTAAAGGAATATAACTACCCTTATATATTATTATTCCTTATCTGTTTATTTTATTATTATCATTATAAAAAAAAACTTATTCCTGGAAGCTCTCTTACCTGTTGTATCCTAGTGCACAAACCTCTCTAGTTGTTCAGCCAATCTGATGTGCTGCAGTTTGTATTAGATCAAAAACTCCAGCAAAAGTGGCTGAACCACCTCTGTGCTGTCCCTTATGTACATCCACTTGCCCCTCCCCTTCCTGCTGCTTAGCCATTGTTCTATCCCCCTGGCCCTTCCCTTCCTTCCCCCCTCCCCTTCTGAGAACACCATCTTAATGGAAAGGGAAGGGGTGCACCAGGACAACCTGGTCTGCCCCTTAAAGGGCAAACCCCATTAGTATACCCAGCTGGCCTACCCATATTCACTACAAAGCTTCATCATTGATATCTAAATAGTTCCTTCATTACTTTCAAGTCACACAATTCATTAACGATTTCTTAATTAATAAATTCTAACCTTCATTTGTTAAAGTGGGCTTGAGTTACCTTAAGGAGACCTAAAGAGCAATATCTTCTAACTCAGGTGACTGTTTCTTACTCATACTGTACAAGTTAATTATAGAAATTTCAGTATACAAAATTATAATAACTAAAATAGCTAGTCATTAATAATCATTAACACGGACGTTAATAAAGACATAACAGGACATGGTAGCACTTATTTAAAATGTAGTCCATAACACCTCATTAAAAATTGGCATAATAGTGTAAAACAAGGACTCAGTACAGAGCCCCTCCATTTAAGCTAAAACAGCTTCTGTCCAGGTAAGAGTTCCCCTAGTCACTATACTGCAAATCAACATTCTGAGAGTTACATTCCTTTACTATGAAATACAATAGTTAGCTATAAAACCGATGGCACAGCACAAAAGCCCAAGAAAAGGCTTTAGTTTAGCAGTCTTTTAAATAAGTCATATCACACACGGTATTTCCGCAAGAAGCATACTACCTCCATAATAAGGATTTTTCCCTCTAAATGATTTCCTTTGGCCTCCATAGAGTTATATAACAAAAGTCATGTCACAAGGAATCCAGCAAAAGGATTTGAAAGAATAATAGTAAATATGCCCCCCACTTTAGTTCCATTAGTTAGAACATTGACATAGTGTTTGGGGTCAGATTTTAGATCAGCAAGTTAAACTAAATATCTGATCAACAGCTGATACAATTTACAAAGAAGTACATATGAGGGGAAATTACCTCTGTCTAGCTTCCTCTATCACTTGAATCAGCATCTTTATAGGTTTTGCACAGTGTTTTCAACAGAATCACCAATATACTGTAGCTTCTTTTCTTGGGGATTCTGGAAATCCAAATATCTTCAGTCTTACTGGTCTGACTTTCCTCCAGCACTTTCAAAGTTCAAATCTGTGATGAGAAAAACAAAGAGTTCTCCACTGGGTGCAATAACTTTGGAGTTTTAGTTATCATCAATACCAGCCCCCAGGGCAATGTTAGCATATCTTTTTATATTGAAATACATGCTTGTCAGCATAAAATGTGCTAGCCAGATTTCCAGTCATCCGCCTTTCCTTCCAGGGGTTGCTCTGATTCTCAAAATCAACCAAAGAAGTTATTCTGTTGATTTATCAGCACAGCCCTTCAGTCCCCACCAGGCAAAAATGCCAAACACTGCCTGACTGCCTCATGTACCAAAAGTTAGATCTTGCAACTGTGGAAGAGACAAGAGAATCGTTCTCCAAGTGCAGTAAGCAGTATCACTATCTGGTCAATAATTCAAAACCCCACTCCCCTGGGCAATGTTGTCACACCTATATAATTTAATAAATTTGCCTTTAAGCACTACGAGTGCAATACACTCCTTGGTCTTTTCTCTTTTCAAACTCAGTTCAGTTTTCAGTCCAGTCTCTCTCATCACCCTCAAGGCACCATTAGCATGGTGAGCTGCAACCTTCCGCTTAACTCCACCAGAGCGGCAATAGTCTATCGCTGCCTGGTACTGAGAGATGCCACAAAACATATCCAAGTCTAGGAAAACTTTTAAACTTAACAAAAGATAAGGAGCATTTGAAAAAAAAAAAAAGGCAAAAAAAATCATCACAGTCAAAAGTCGGGAAAACTCAATGCTGCAGACCAATGTAGGTCCAAAATGCCAGTTATCAGTTACAAACTACCGAACTGTGATACTGGCAGACAAAGAACAATGTTGCATCAACTAAAGGAGCCCAAATCAGTGTAGGTTTCATTCACCGACTTTTTTAAAACTTTATAATAAGGTAAAACCAAACAGAGTAAACCTCTGAATGCCACTTCAGAGTGAGAGCTGCAGGAAGCAGAGTGGCATTGCGGCCATCTTGCAGCTCCACCCACTTCCTTAGGTTTCATGCACATTCTGCATGAGACAGAACAGCGAAGGGAAGCTGAGCTGTTCTGCGTAGAAAATAAATAGAAATCGTTCCCCATAGATACAGTAAACACTGGTTGGTGTTTCTGTCAGGCATTATTTTGTTGATCACACTTTTGCTTTTCCTTGATTTGTAGTTGCCATTGTGCTGATCACTGTAATTCTTTAGCTGTTATCACATGGAACCAGAAAACAATTGGAGACCATCTTTAAGGAAAGGCTAGTGGAGTTCCTGGAAGTAAACAGCCTTCAGGATGTCCAGCAACACAGATTTGTCCAGGGAAGATCTTGTCTAACTAACCTGGTAAAATTTTTTGATTGGGTGACAAGGTCTCTGGATGGTGGTCAGCCAGTTGATGTCCTGTACCTGGACTTCAGCAAGGCATTTGACTCGGTGTCACATGGGTGACTGTTGAGAAAGCTGGGGAACCTGGGGGTGGGGGTTAAAATGGAGAAGTGGATTGGCAACTGGCTGAGCAACAGGCAACAGTGGGGGTGGTGGTGGGGCTTTCTTCACCCAGGAGGGTCATTAGTGGGGTCCCACAAGGATCTGTTCTGGGATGACTGTTATTTAACACTTTCATTACGGACATTGCAGGGGGAGTTTTGAGAAAATTAGCCTGTTCACCAATGTCTCTAAACTAGGGGCCATGGTGGACAGTGGGGGGGGGTGAAGGACTCTCCAGGAAGACCTGGAAAGACTTGAACAGTGGTCAGACACATGGCAGCTGGGGTTTAATGCTCGGAAGTGTAGTGTACTGCATTTGGGGGCTAGGAATCCAGGGTACAGCTACCATTTGTGGGGGGGACAGTTGACTGTCTCAGAGGAGGAAAAAGATCTAGGAGTGGTGATCATTGGCAAAATGAATCACTCAGAACAGTGCAGGAAAGCAGCAGCAAAGGAAAACAGAATGCTAGGGTGCATCGCTAGGGGGTATCCCATGAGAAGTGCAACCACTATTGAGCACTCACAAAAAGGGCAACTCCATAGTGGTGCCTCTTCTTATGGCTAGTGGACGAGGGGTTGAATGTGGGTATAGTGACATCCTGTTGGTATATGTAAACATGCACCCGAGGGGGGAGTGAGCATGCCGTATGATGGGTGGAAGGGGAAGGAGGGTTTGTGAGGTGTAGAATGATGGTGGGTTCCCAAGCTGGCGGTGTGGCATGGTGGGTTTGTGGCAGGCTGTGGTTGGGACTTTACCAAGTTCGGTGCTGGGCGCATTGGGATTTTTACTCTGGTCAGAGTAATTTACTTTTACCCTCCCCCTGCACCCCTTGGAGTTGAGAATCTTTAGTAAGGAAGTCTTGCAGGCACAGCCCTTATAAACAAAAAATCAAGTTCCCGGTGCCCTTTTGCTAAGCTCTGGGAGTGTACATTAGCTAAATGGATTTTCCCCAATGTACATTCGCCCTAACGGTGATCGCCTTTCCGTGATCACCATTATCACATAGACCCTTGCTAGGGGGATCACTTCAAGGAGGGAGGAAGTTATCTTGCCACTGTACAAATCCTTAGTGAGGCCTCATTTGGAGTACTGTTTGCAGTTCTGGCATCCTTACTTAAAGAAGGACGCCATGTTCCTGGAGAGAGCCCATAGAAGGACATCTATAATGATCCAGAGAATGGGGAAAAGGCCCTATGAGGAGAGACTAAGGGAGCTTAATATGTACTCACTGGAGGACAGAAAGGATAGAGGGGATATCATCAAGACCTTTAAATACTTGAAGGGCATCAACAGAGTAAACACTGAGGGTTTGTTCAGATTGAAGGTGGAAGAGAACATGAGGGGTCATAGCCTAAAAGTGGTGTGGGGGAACTACAGAAGAGAACTGAGGAAACATTACTTCACATAGTGGCACCTTGGAACACACTATCTGAGGAGATTATTTCAATGGAATCAGTGGGAAGTGTGAAGAAAGGATGGGATAGACACATGGACAAGGTGCAGGTGGGGAGGGAAGTGACTAGTAATGGAACTCAGGGGGGTGACCTTGGGTGGAGGGATGGAGAAGAGGAGGGGCCAGCAGCAGTCAACGTACTGTAAACTGTATCTTGAGCAGACATGATAGACTTTAAGGCCTAATCTGCTGGCATTTTCATATATTAAAGTGCAAAATTTGAGGTTTAATGTAGAAACCCCTGTTCAGCCCTTAACATGGTGGCACTATCGCATCACTATAATATACATATATATATATAGATATAGATATATGTATTTATTTAAACCTATATTAGTATGTTACACTTCAGCAATGATTGGGTCATCTGTACATACTGTCAGTGTGTCTTGGAGAAGCATGACTATATGTGTTCAGTAGGATACATATCATAGCATGTATGACAGGCTTCTTTGCAGTAGCCTACTGTCTATTGCTAACCTTCCAGGAGTGCTGCCCAACCATCCCACTGCTTGTGGCAAACCTCTCAGGTGTGCCATCTTTTCAGCACATGGCCACAGTTGCAGCAAGCTGCAGAACTTAGGCGCCTGGTCACTACCCAATAGAGAATTTGGTGCAGGGTCCCTGGTGCACCAACAATTGGCACATGCTGCTGGCAGCACTCCATGCACTGCTCTACCACAGCAATGAGAACTGGACCCCTTGTGTTTTATGCAGGTCAACCAAAAGCATGTTATATGTGTGGATGTGAGTCTCACTTGAATAGTGCCTGTAATACAGTAAGTTGTGGTCTCTGTTCTGGATTGGGACACACCAGTAAGATATGTACAGTACAAACTGTATTCATTGTAACTTATGTGAGAAAGAAGGGCGCACATTTCTTTCATGCCCATGGCAGCACCCAATATGAATGATGAAATGAATAATGCTGAACAGGCTTTCTACGTGAACACAACTCAAAAAACTGGTCCAAATAGAAACAGGCCTCCCCTCTGCACCACACCCACCAGTAGACCATGACCCACAGGTCCCTCTAACTCCCCTGATTCCCCAGTTCAACCCACTGAGGAAAGGGTCAGTACAGCTTTTAGACCTTCTATTGTAACACAAGTGCTGCGTCCTCCACTCCTGAGTAACCAATACAGGCTGATTTTCTCTGTGGTACCAGATGAAGACGTTCCCCTCAAAATGGATATTAGTACTGATCATACTTGTGTTACAGTGCTCCTCAAGACCCCTGGGATTGAAAACTTGTGCATAATCACCAGGCATCAGAGAAAACAAGGTCAGCCTAAATCAAAGTTATCTCGCACTGACCCAGAAGAGTTGCACAACTCTTATGACGTTCTGGCTGCAAAAAAATTGTGGCAGTGCAGATGAAGAGTCTGTCACCTCCTCTGCGTAATCCTCACAGCCTGATCCACCCACAGAAACTGAACATCAAGCACCTGCTATAGACTCAGTTTCTAAAACAAAAAAGTGAAAACATTTCAACAACTTGAACAACCGAGTAGGAGGAAAGAAAGCTGAATGACATTGTTAATCAATGGTTTTGAGTCTCACTTCATATTACTCTTGGGCATCATGCACTTTCCTGATTTCAGTTAACCTTCTTAAATGTGAACAGTATTCAGAGTGTTAAGAAAAGATTAATTACTTTATCCTTTCTGAGAGATCTGCAGGCCTCTGTCATTTTCTTACAGGATACTAGGTTACACATCCTTGATAATATGTCTGCCGTGAAAAGATTATGGTACAAAGAGCCTTATTTTTGGTCCGTAGGTGAAGACTGTTGCTCAGGGGTAGGTATTTTATTTTCTGATTATAATGTTATGGTCATGGCCTTAGTCAACTTACTACCTGGAAGGGTGCTAATATTAGATGTACAAATATTTCATTTAGATCTAAGGCTGATCAATGTGTATGCACCTCAATTAAAAGCTAGGATGGTAGAACTATTTTAAAGTATCTAGCCTTATCTGTACATATCTAAAGGCATTGTTTTTGGGGGAGATTTTAACTGTAGTTATGTGCATGATGCCCAGGGAACTTCTAATAAGAACCTTTATTGTGACACAAAGTTTTTAATACAGTTGATTTCCTCTTCATGCCTGGTGGACGCAACTGCAGTTAGGTATGGGGTAATGGGGTTTTCAAAGGGTGTTTTATCCACTAGAATATTTTTTTTCTGTCCCCATGTATAAAAATGAATGGCTGTCATTTACTTCCTATACAGACATCAGATCACAAAGCCCTGTGCATTCAGGTGGGAGGGTTATCCTAGCCAAGAGTTATTAATGGATTATGGAGACTTAACATCTCCTTATTAGAAAATTGTCAAGTTAAGGAGCAAGTCCAGCATTTCATTAAAGATAAAATGACACTGCTAGAAATGCATGAGATTACTTGTGAGCGGAGGAAGGACTTCAAATGGGATTTAAAAGCTCTATTTTTGTGGCTAAACAGAAGAAACTACAAACTTACTGTAAGGATTTGGGCTGTAGACATCAACTACAAAAGTTGCTGTCTCCAGCAGAATGATCACCTTATAACTATGAACCTCAAATTGAGATGATTATGGAAGAAATGCAAAAGTATCAGTATCAAGGAATGACATCTGTCATATAAGAACAAAAGTTTGGGATCCAGGGTAGGAAAGATCAGGTAAACCCTTTTGAGTCCTGCTCTCACAGAGTTAAGCATATGATGATGACTCAGCTAAAAGACCCACAGGGAACTATACATTCTCATCCTCAAAGAGTATTAGAGATAGTGGACCAGAATGTATACACTGTATTTACTACGCCTTATTTGACAACAGAAGACATAGAAATATTTTTCCAGAAATTAGATTATCCCCTTTATCAATGAACACCAAGTCAGTTTTGGAGGCTCCTATCTCCAGAGCAGAGAATTTTAATTGCCATCAAATCCTTAAACAATGTGGAATTATAAAAACTGCATATAGAAGAACTGGGGATGTACTAGTTAAAATTTGGAATTCCATTTTGTCAGGGAAAAATGAATGAACTGGCCTTATGAAGGGGATAGTGTTTTTTCTTTATAAAACGGGTGACCAGTCTGATATTATGAACTGGTGACCTCTGGCACTTTTGAATACTGACATAAAAATTATAGCAAAAATCTTGAGTAAAAGACTAGCTGCAGCTATGTCTGAAGTGATACATGCATCTCAGACTTGTGCAATACCCCAGAGGAAAAGTCAAGACAGTCTAGGGATGTTACAAGAAATCTTTGAAAGTGAAAAAGAGGGTGGGTTTTTGCTTACACTAGATCAGGAAAATCCTTTGACAGCGCCCAACATGACTTTATACTGTATACTGTATCTCAGGGAAATAAGGAATTCCTAATGTGTTTATTAATTGAGTCAAACTGTTGTACTCCACAGCAACTGTCACTCCTTTGGTTAATGGGTGGCATGGTAAAGTCCACCACTGAAACAATGGAGTAAAACAAGGATGCCTGCTCAGCCCAGTTTTATATACTTTTTGGTTTTTACTCTATTATGAGAAAAATAGAAGCTGGGTAAATAATTACTCCTATGATGAGAGAAGGGTCCCCAGTGCCAACAAAAGCTTTAACTGTCTGCCTGTTAGTAAAACACTGCCAAGCTGAGGAATTAGCTATGGGTTTATTTGTAGAATGTGGCTTAATATATGGATCTCGTTTAAACATTGAGAAAAGTAAGGGGGTGGCATTTGGTCAGCAGTGGTCTATCCAGCATATTGTTGATATCCACATTACTCTAGAACTTATGCGTATTCTTGGAGTATGGTTTGACCAGGATAATATGGCAGAATTTAATTGCAGAAATAATGTAGACATTGCAGAAACAACAGTAACAAACTGGTGCCAATGTCCTTTGTCTAAACTTAAAAGGGTGTATTTAGTTAAAACTTTCTTGATTCCAGTCTGTCTCTGTTTAAGTTTTGTCTTTCATCCTTTAGTCAGCATTGAAATTAGATCATACAGTATGTTTTTTAGATTACTGTGGGGGAGCATGTTATACCCTGTTAAACGTAATCATATTTATAGGGCTGTAAAAGAAGGGGGGCTGGCTATAGTTAATCATATTTCCTTTTTTTGTTTGTTTTTTTATTAGTTAAAATATAAAACCTATATTGTTGGAAAATATTTCTTCAGACCTTGCCCTAATATTTACAAAGTGTTCTGTTCTTTTCCAGGCATGGAAAGAGAAAAATCTTTAAAATGTGAGGGAAGGGGAAGTCTGAACCAACATACATTCTGGATTGTTTTCTTAAAATTAAGAGCTGGAATATGCAGACTGATCTAGTTCAGCTTATGCAGGGAAGTATCTTTATAAAAGGGTCCCAAAATGTTTTTTCTATATTTCTCCAGTATATACTCCCCAAAGAGCAATACAGGAAAAGGTGATAACCTTTCAGTTGACTGACACTTGGATACAACAGAAAATTTGGGACATCATTTGACTTTGCTCTGATTAAAAAGATTAAATGTCCAAGGAAATGCAAAGCATAAGCAAATTACAGAAAGATAATGTGCTAGGCCAGTTTGTGTGGACTCAATTGAAAATATAAAGCATCATTATTTTCCATGTCGCTATATTAAATCCTTTTGGTCACTTTTAGCCAAAAGATTGAAGTACCTGGACTTTCAAAACATGGACTATGATACTCCTATTCTTGGGAAAAGTGGCAGTATGTGTGGTGCATGGACCTGCTCCATCCTAAACAAAGTGTGTGCATGTATTAAATGGTGGACTTGGTAGCACCATTGTCAATTTGTCCTGCAACAAAAAATATTTCCATTAAGGATAGGTGGATCAGCTGTGATCCGGTTCTAATTCTGACTCAGATTTTTTTCTAAAAGGTTCTAATTTACTCTGATGAATTGTAGACATATTTTATTCTATTTTAGTATGAGAAATGCTTCAGTATTATTGTTTTAGATCCCTCTGTTAAAAAAAATAAAATCTAACCTTTAAAAAAAAAATTGTATCTGTATGTTCATGTTGTTTGGTCAGCAAGCAGCCAACAGCAATAAAAAATAGATACATAACAGTCACCAATACTACAGTAGTGAGTCACTGAGCAAGTGAAAAAAAGAGTATTTTTTTCCAAAAATCTTACCAAATACTCCCTGGACCCTCATGACCAAAAAATTGTATTAAAGGCAACACTAATGATAATGGGGCACTGAAGGGAGCAAACCAATTAGGGTCTTTTTTGTTTGATTGACTGTTCTTGCCAACCCTGTTTGTCAGCCAGAGCGCGATACAGATTTTGAAGGGATGGGGTGTCACCCACGTCTCAAACTCTGTGTTACCCGTCTCTGTGCCTGAACTACTACCAGGTCATAGTACAGTACTACATTTTAAAGCAGAGTGTCACATCTTAGACCTTGTGCTGCTGATCCCTGTGACTGATCTTCTACTACGTCATAGTGCATCATGTATTTTGAGAGGGGGGGTGTCATGTCTCAGACTCTGTGCTGTTCATCTCTGCATCTGAACTAATACTACTAATTAAGTAATTAGGTGGACCACAAAAAATGTATTCAGAATCAGAATCTGTTATGGAACATGTGGTCAACACCAACAGTATGGCTGAAATTGGTACATGTAACAATAAAAATATTTCCCAACAAGAAATTCAGAAAAAAGGGGAATTCACTGCTGCAGATCTAATTAATACAACTGATGAAAATGAAGCAACACAACCAGAAAAAGAAATGAATGTTGGAGACTCCCCTGATCAAAGTAATGCTGCACTGTCGGCATTGCCAGAAAAATCAGATAAAACACAAAAACAGGTACTGTAGCTAAAACAGTTAGACCTTGAAAGTCAATGATTAAGGAAAAGGTTTTATCTAGTACCACTAGATGTGGCACTCCAAGATATTCCACTCATGCATATCTGGCTGCGTCATCAAAAAGCAGTGCCTCTGATGAAGATGTTGTAAATGTACAAGAACAAGATCACGATGTATCACAGTTATGCTCTTCCTAAGGTGATGAAACAATGTGATACTGATAAGGTACAGGATGCCACCTGGGTTACCAAACCTAAAGAGAAAAAACAAAAACACATACAGTGCAGCAAGCACTACCACTATCCATAGACAGCAGTGAAAAAAAAATCAATAGAACAGTGTGCATAAATCAGGGTCAGAAATACCAGCCACCAAAATTGCTGCAGTTCCTGGCATAACAACAAAATGTTACACCTCAGTTGTGTGGAGCTATTTTCATACACAGTAAGTCCTGAAAATGAATGTTTTGCTGTCAGCACCTTTTGTCATCGAGAAGTTAGCAGTGGGAAAATGAGTGGCCATTTTGGGACAAGATCACTAAAAAGGCATTTGCAAAGAGCACATCCAGTCATTCAGCTGGGCAGCAGTCCTGAGCAAGGGAAAAACATCTGTGATGAAAATAATCCCACAGACAATAGTGATAGTGAACTGACCAAGAGACAATGCATAAAAAGAACATGTTCAGCTTCACTGACAAAAGTATTTAGCAAGCTACAACTTCGCCATTGCAATCCCATCATTTTTACACCCCTGCACAAACTAAACAGCAGATCATTACTGCGATGCTTGAACAAAAAACTGCCTACAGTAGATCACCATCGAGTTACATTAAAAATTAATCAGTTAGTAGCTGAATTATTGCCAAGGACCTGCAACCATTTTCTGTGGTGGAGAATGAAGGTTTTAGAGCCCTTTTAAAATATTTTGCTTCAAGTACCTTACAACATGCCAAGCCATAAATATTTTGCAACTGTTGCTGTTCCCAAAATGTACAACTATGGATGTGTACAAAGTAAAATAAAATTGGCTCTTAAAAAGAGTGAATGTGGTGCTGTGCACCTGACCACAGACATGTGGATGAGTTTTCAAACCACTGATTATATTTTTATGGCAGCACACTGGGTGTCACAAGCATCTTCAAACACCACCACAAGCAGTGTACTGAAAGGAAGACAAAGAATGGCCACCCTTTGTGTTAGCATGTTTGGTAAGAATCACACCACTGACAATATTTTGGAAGAGATATGTGACAAAATTTCTAAGCGGTTAGAGCCACTGGGACTCAATACTGGATTTGTGGTTTCAGACAATGGCACCAATATTGCTAGTGCATTGAAACATGATGGTTTTACTCACATTCCATGCTTTGTTTGCACACTCATTAAACCTGTTAGTAGAAGCTTTCCTGTCCAGTGACAACAGTGTATAAACACTAGTAGGAACTACAAAGAAAAATATGTGGCCCTTTTTCAGTCACTATGTAAACTCACATGGTCTGTTGACTGAACTTCAGAAAAAAAAATGGCTTGCCAATATAGCAACCAAAACAAGATGTTCTGAAAAGATTAAACTTAATGTTTTACATGTGTGAGAGACTGCTTGCTCAAAAGAAGGCAGTCCAAGTTTAAAACTGCTACAGAAAGACACTGACTAAATGGCTTACTTAAACACGGACATGAAACGGAAGATTCAGTAAACAAAGAGTACCGGGTCAATACCATGCATGTAAGACAGCACAGTATTGACCATGCTGTATATACGGCACTTCAATTTACAGCAACAGGGGTAGAATAACAATAGGGATATGCCGCTACCCCTGTCACTGCATGATGATGTGGAGAGAGAGGAGAAGTCACTGTGTGCTGGGTGCCTGGTCGAGCTGCTCCCATGGTGGAGTGGCTAGGGCACCAGCACATGGCACAATTGGGAGACCTGAGAGTATGATTCAGTTCACCCCCCAGTCTCCCCACTACAACTTTTGCGATTATTTAAAAAAAATGAAGCTTCCCCCCTGCACCCAAAAATTAAGTGGCATGATTCATGAAAATTGTAACTAAGTGATGTGAAAAAGAAGATCCCATGAACAGGGTTGCACACAAAAATTAAGCTGCATGATTCATGACTAAGTGACATGAAACAGAATACATGGTTGCACCCAAAAATTAAGTGGCATCAAACAGATATTTCAATAACACTGAAAATCACTAAAACTGCTAAAGAGAAACACTGACAAAATGGTTTACTTAAACACAAACGTGAAACAGAAGATTCAGTAAACAAACAGGGTTGTACCCAAAACATAAGTGGTGTGATTCCTGAGAATCGTGACTAAGTAACATGAAAAAGAGGATTCCACAAACAGGGTTACACACAAAAATGAAGTGGCATGATTTGTGACTAAGTAACATGAAACAGAAGATTCAATGTACAGGGTTGCACCCCCAAATTAAGTGGCATCAAACAGAAGCTTCAATAAAACCCTAGAAATAGGACTGAGGAGGTAAAGCCAAAGATTAAGCTGGGTATGTGGCTTTTACAGTAGGTAAGGAAAACAAGCAGACTGGGTGGGCCTAGGGGTCCTTATCTACTGTCAATTTTTATGTTTCTATGTTCTATGTTTCTTACACTGAAAATTGCTAAAACTGCTACTGCTTACTTAAATATGGAAAACCAACTCAGAAAAGAAGTGCCCAAAATTTGTGAATTCAGCAGTCAGCCAACAGGGATAATTTATTTGATTTAATTTTTATTTAATTCCTTGTTAACCAGGTAAGGTCACTAGGTACACGTACCTGTTTTCAGGGACGACCCAGGAGAACTGGGGAGGTTAAGTGATTCGCTCAGAGTCATAAAGCATGCAAGTGGTGGTTGTGAGAATCAAACCCAGGTATGTCTGATAGATGTATCAGGCTCATTCATAGTTCATGTATATTTTGTTTTGCTATTAAACACATTTTAGATTTATTTCACTTTTTTACGTTTCATGACTCCATTATGAAAAATGATATACAGTACTGGTATTCAAGTTTAATTTCACACTGTAATTTATATAATAAGTGTGTATGTATATATATATATATAGAGAGAGAGAGAGAGAGAGAGGAGAGAGAGGAGGAGAGAAGAGAGAGAGTTATAACTATAGATATATATTATAGGGGCACAGTCACACCCCTATAGTTAGGGTTCAACATTCACTTCTATGTGAAATTCAATATTGTGCACTTTAATAACTTCACAACTGTTCATCTGATTTGTATGCAATTTTGAATGCCCCATAGAGGAATGAAGATCTCTTGATGTGTCAAGCTTCATTCTGGTTGGATGTGTGGGTGAGGACATACAGCTTGTCAAGAAATGTGGTAATTATATTTTATTTGTGAAATTATTTATCATGCCACTGCACAAAAATAGCTTGGGATTTTGGTGTGAAATTTTTAGGGTAGAAAGGTCTTGAGTCACAGATGAGCCTTTTGAAGATTTGGTGACAAAATATTAAATCATTCAAAAGTTATTAAATTTCAGAATTTCCCATTATTTTCAAAGGAAAAAGTTAGATGTGAGTCTCGAAACAGGATTCTGTGTTACAAATGGGCAATCCTGTGTCACAAATGAGTAATTCTTTGTCACGAATAGGGAATCTTTTTTTTTTTGTGCTTCCACCATCTTTTACTTTCTTAGCAAGGCAAACAAAAAATGTTTTCTGAAGTAACCAGCACATGTTTGCTGCTAATCGGGACCCATTCGATCAGAGTCTGGGGTAAGTTGTTCAATAAATCATCTAGAATTTTTTTAATATGCCAAAATCCTTTTTCACAAATTTGTGAAAAAAGAATCATGAAACAGGATCCAGTTTCACAATTTGAGAAAATGTTTTTCTTTTTGATCAAAATTGTTAAAAAAGAATGTGAAGCATGATTCTGTTTCACAGTTTATGAAACAAGATTTTTTCTTTTTGCATATTCCGAAAAAAGAATTCTCAAAACAGGACCCTATTTTGTAATTTGCGAAAAAAGAAAGTTATACAGTTTTTTATGTTTGCTTGCACGCGTGTGCAAGAAACATAGTGCCATGAACGGAGATTTTGGAGGTGTGTCACCTCCTCCTCCAATTCAGGCACTGGGCTGGCAGGCGCGGCCCCTGTAAGCCAATGCATTTTGGAGCTGTCTATGACACGCTCCGAAATGCAGTGGCATACAGTTGAAAGGAGGAGCTATGCTTGAGTGAGCAGCGATAAGAAGCTGCTCACCGCAGCTCCCCCAGCCACAGGCAGCACATCCGCATTGTTAGCGTATAGTCACGGGTGCCCAATCCTGGCCGGCTGAACTATTTGTCTCCTCCTCCCATTGTTGCTGCCACGCTGGGAGCCCACCCCAGCATGGCAATCCATTATGTTGCTGGCGGGGTGCCCAATCCCCGTCGGGTGAACGCCCAAAGTCCTTATGCCACGCTGAGGCCCACCCCAGCATGGCAAGTGAGTCCCAGCAGTGTCTTTTTTTTTTTTACCCTGTAAAACAAAAACTGTCCCACGGCGGCCTCTCCTCAAGCCCCTCCCACAACCCGCACCCACCCACCGCGCACCCAGCCTCCCCACCACCCTCACCCATACTTACCTCCAGACTTTGTCGCGATGATCTTCGTGGACCGGGAACACGTCTGCACTCTTCAAAGCCGACCGCGAACTGAGGAAATGCCGGTAAGCTGTATAATGGGCTAGATAGGAGGGGTTCAACTTTATTGCATATCTCAGGCATTTTTGGGAATTTTTGCACCAAATTTTCAAATGGGTTTTGGGACCCCTTCTCATGAATGATGTCACTGTCATGGCGTTATTCGGGCTTGAAGGGTGATTTTGCGCAGTGACTGCGCAGTGACTGCGAAATCACCCTTCAGGACTGAATACCACCATGACAGTGACATCATTCATGAGAAGGGGCTCCAAAACCCCCATGTTGAAAATTTGGTGCCAAAATTCCAAAAAATGACTGTTTAACGAGCGTGCGTTGCGCAGTTCCTACACAGGCTCGTAAGTTCATGAAATTTCAATATATTCACTCCAGATTTTCAACATTGCCATTTCACCACACTGTCTTATGAGTAGTACAGCTGTCATTTTTCACATCTCACCCAAAATGTGTTTCCACCCTGTAGCGCAGAATGGCGCAGTCGATGTGCGAAATCAATGTACGGGACAAATTAAGAAAATTGCAGTGTCACTGTTCATGAGCAGAGATCTTAAAATGGCAATGTTGAAAATTTGGTGAAAGAATTCCTAAAATGACTGTTTTATCGGTGTGCTGTACAGTTCCTCACGCACGTCAGAGGTTTGCGAATTTTCAATATTTCCACTCCAGATTTTCAACATTGCCATTTTCCACACCTCCTTATGAGCAGTACAGCTGTCATTTTCATCCTGCCCAAATGTGTTTCCTTATGTAAGCTGCAATGGGCGCGATGGGTGTGCAACCTCAATGTATGGGACACATTAACAAAACCACAGCGACACTGTTCATGAGCAGAGGTCTTAAATGGCTATGTTGAAAACTTGGTGAAAAATGCCTAAAATGACTTTTATGAGCTGCAGTTGCACAGTTCCTATGCATGCTCGTTAGTTTGCAAATTTAATATTTTCACTCTAGATTTTCAACATGTCCATTTTATTAAACTTCCTTATGAACAGTATAGCTGCAATTTTCATATGTCACCCAAAATGTGTTATCGCACATGTAGCGCACTATGGTGCTGTTGGTGTGCGAAAGCAATGTTTAGGACAGATTAAGAAAATCACAGTTACACTGTTCATGAGCAGAGGTCTTAAAATATCTATGTTGAAAATTTGGTGACAAAAGTCCATAAAATGACTGTGTTACGAGTGAGCATTGTGCAGTTTCCACGCATCCTCGTTAGTTCATGACTTTGTAATATTTCCAGTCCAGATTTTCACTAGTGGCATTTTTCAACACTTCCTTATGAACAGTACAGCTGCCATTTTCACAACATGGCCAAAGTGTGTTTTCACACTTTCAGTGCAGAAGATGCATGGTTGTTATGGAAATCATTGTTCAGCACAGATAAAAGAAAATCACAGTGACACTGTTCATGATCGGAGGCACCAAAATGCCTGAGTTGACAATCTGCTATAAAATATCCCCAACCTACTTATATAATGGGTGTCGTTGCACAGTTTCTATGTACGCTTGTGACTTCACCATTTTTTAAATATTTTACTACACATTTGCAACATAGCCATTTTACACCTCCCCATGAAAGAGTACAGCTGCCATTTTTACAGCCTGTTGGAATATGTTTGCATCTGTGGTGCTAAATCCGTAGTCACTGTGCATAAGCAGCTCGCTACCACACTGATATTCCCTCTGTTCGTGAGGTGGGGTCACAAAACAAACATGTTGAAGATTTGGAGTTAAAATACCAATGAATGCCTGAGGTATTAGACTTTTCAACTAAATTGCCCAACCCTATATAGAATGACAGGAATCAGGGGTGTGACTTGGGATTCTTGCCTGTGATGCTCATACCATTCCACACCCTGCAGTCACTGAGAGGCATCGAGGTATGCCTTGGACTCTTCGTCCCAAACTTCACCCCATTCTCCTATATCGCACCCATCTCACCATATTTCCTAATGAAATGGGGCATA
Organism: Neoceratodus forsteri; assembly: GCA_016271365.2. NCBI lineage: Eukaryota > Metazoa > Chordata > Ceratodontiformes > Ceratodontidae > Neoceratodus > Neoceratodus forsteri. The sequence goes on along the minus strand of CM057454.1, from coordinate 1,065,918,731 downwards.
AAAACCAAAGACCCCAAGGAACACGTGACACTTGTCAGTCTCTGCAGAGTGGGGTGTGGTGAAATGGCGTGGCCGTTATGCCTGCCAACCCAAATGCACACCCCAATGCCTGTCACTCTCTGCAGGTTGGTGGTGGGGTTGGCTTCAGTTCAATACTTCACTGCCATTCCTATTACGCAGCTCTGTAACTTCTACACTACCACTGCCAATGCCAGTAAGCAAACATTCGGCATTGACAAATGCTTGTTTTTTTTTGTCACTTCACACTGAAGAAACGGTTTGGAGTTTTTGTCTGAAATTTTCACTGCACAAAGGTCTTGCTCCATGGATGTGCCTTTTGCTGGTTTGTTGAAAGCAGATTACTTTTCTCTGGAGTTCTGGAGATTTAAGTTTTCCTTCATTTCCCATAGGATAACATTGTAATGTGAGGTGTATGCAGTCATTTCTTTGTAACTCTGCTGTAAAGACATGGCTCCCAATTTTTGTATGAAATTTTCAGGGTACAAAGGGCTTGCCCTACAGATGTGCCTTTTGCTGGTTTGGTGAAATATGTATTTATTTGGTGTGGAGTTTTACAGGTTTAAAATGTTTCTGTGATTCCCACAGGATAACATTGCAATGTGAGGTCTTTCTTTGGTGCTGTGCAGCATGGGATGGGAGATGACTACAGTATCTTTAAAATTATGGATGGATACAGCCTGCCCAGTGGCACTGAGGGTTAAGGTGCTGGATGCCACATCTCATGCTATGCCTGCGATCCATGTTCATGAACAAGCACAGGCTGCAGGGGGTCAGCAGGGGAGGGGAAGGATCAAGCACCTGATGGCTGATCTCCTTCTCTGGGGGGGCGGCAGACCTCATTGCAATACTGCCACCTGGGCAAACTCTGATGGGGGTGCAGTCAGAGGTAGCAAGAAGTGTTGGGAGGGGTGGACATCAGCCAAGGGCCACAGCAAAGGCACCCTTTCTGTGCCTTTGTCTCATTGGCCCTCCCAGTGTACTGATGCCCACAGGGAGTGGGAGGAAAAGACAGGAAACACCCAGAAGTGGTGCCAGTAGATTGGTTCAAGTGCCAGTGATCACAGGAACCCATGGACTGTCAAGTGCAAGGTGCATGCTCAGCTACAGGTCCAGGGGAGTTAGGGGCACTCCCCCCCAGCTGGGGGGTAATCTGGTCTGCTCAGGGTTCAGGAGTGGGGCACCCATATGGGTTGACATACCTCGAGGGGAGCTCCAACACAGGGATGCAAAGGGTCCCCAAAGAGTGGGGCCACTGCAGGAAGGTAGGAGTATAAAGATAAGTTAAAAAAAAAATTATGGATGGATAAGAGTCCAGGCTCCAGAGGGCCCTGCACTCCCACATCCAAGTATAGATACTACTGTGGACTGATTGGAGCACAGGGAAAGAAGGATGCGATTACAATATCTCTAAAATTATGCATGGTTAGGAGCACAGGGCACTTTGGGCAAATAAGGATACAATTTTACTATGTCAAAAAGTAAGGACATTCTTTGCAAAAAAACTTTGTTAATGCACTAGTTAGGGTTCCAGCATCAAAAGCAGGAAAATGTTATGTTAAGCTTTCCAACCCCAACACCCCACTCCCACCCAGCAGGCAGCAACAGGTGTGGGGTGTGTCTCGAGGTTGCCAACCCTAATGTAAATCCCATTCTCATATGCTGTACTCATCTCAGCAATTTACTTATGGAATGTGGTGAGAGGTTGGGTTGACAACCCCAAGGCACACCCCACACCTGTTGCTGCCTGCAGGGTGGGGGTGGTGTGTTAGGGTTGGAAACCCTAACACAACATTTCCCTACTTTTGATGCTAGAATCCTAACTAGTGCATTGCCAAGTTTTTTTGCAAAGAATGTTTATATCTATATATATACAGTGAGGCCAGCCAGGATGAAGCGCAGTGTCACAGTTTCCCCTGCAAATTGCAAAAAAACTTCATTAATGCGCTAGTTAGGATCAAAGTGACAAAAGCTGGGAAATGTGGCATTAGGGTTTAAAACCCTAACACCCCCTCCTTCCAGGCAGTACATCAGGTGTGGAGTATGCCTTTGAGGTGCTGTAGTCTGACACTCACCCCATTCCATCCATAAAAAAGGTCAGATGTGCACAGTGTAAGAGAATGGGCTGAGTGTTAGGTTTGAGTACCCCAAGGCACACCCCATACCTGATGTGCTGTCTGGCGGGGTGTTAGGGTTGTAAACCCCAATGCCACATTTCCCAGATTTTGTTGCTTGGACCCTAACTGGTGCATTAACAATGTTTTTTGCAATTTATTTCCTTACTTTTTGAGATATTCTAATTGAATCCTTATTTTGTTATGGGAGCACATAGATGATTGTGTCAGATTCTATTTCTATAAATGATATGTGTCTTTTCCCTGGTATTCACTGAACCCCCCACCCTACATTGATGCCCAGTCCCTATTACTGTAATTGTAACTTAATAGCCCTGGTGTGTGTATCGGCACCCCCACCCTTCAATTTGCATATATGTTGTACTGTATTTTCATTGATGTTCAGTGATACCCCCCACCCTTCAATGTGCCCCGTCCCCATTTATTTATAGTTAATAGCCCTGGTGTCTAGTGGCACCCCCCAGCCTCCCAGTTCTATATATTGTTTTTCATGTATTCATTGGTGTCCAGTGGTACTCCCACTTTCCAATTTCCCCTGTTCACTATGTAACACAATCTATACCCCTGGTGTCTAGTGGCACCCCGACCCTCATATCCCCTTTTATATCTTGATTTCCTATCCCCATTAATAACCAGTGGCACACACCCCACCCTTCCATGTCATTTTCAAGCTAAAAAATAAAACAGTCCCTCAATAACTTAATTTTTTTAAAACCTCTAAAAAAACACCTGTCCAAAGTTGACCTCACCCATACCCCCGCGCAACCTCCCACTGTGCACCCACTACCCTGCCCCCCCAAAACCCCATACACACCATCACTTACCTGAAGTGTTCCCACAGTGAAGATCCACTCTCTGATTAAAGACATGTTTTGCTGCTGGTACTCTGCTCTCTGCTGTTGAATTCATTGGTCTTTCTCTCTCAACTCTTTCTCTCCCTTTCTCTCTCTCTAATGAAAAACATATTTTTTTACAGAGTATTCTGCAGTCAGCTGCAGCCTCTGCGCTCTGCTGTTGAATTTGCTGGTCTCTCAGTCTCTGCTCTCTCTCTCTCTCTCTCTCTCTCTCTCTCTCTCTCTCCCCATCCTTCTCTAACAAAATGAAAAACATTGTTGCCATTTTTATCAGAAATCTCACTGCACACACACATACACAAATGACTGTCTTTGCTGAATGCAAAGCCTCAAATGCACTCAATACTTGTTTCCTAGAGATGTCCTGTGGTGGCTGACACAGAGGATTGGCTAGAACATGAGCCAATCACAAAACAGAAACCCTCATTGGTTGGCTCCCTTCAGTGCCCCAGGATCACAAGTGTTTGCCTTTGTTGGTCATGTGATGTTCCAGGGACCCAGGAGTCTTCATCAGAGATTGGAAATAAATGCTTTTTTAAAAAACATTTTGGTCACCTTTCTGCACCCAGTACCGGGTCAAAACAGTGCACCATGAAAAGCACTACAGCAACCATGCTGTGTGATGCATGAAAGGATTTAGAGCAACATGGGTAGAATAGCTGTAGTGAATTACCGCTACCCCTGTTACTCTGCACTTCACCTGGAAGGGATCAACTAGTCATGTGCTAGGGTGTCTGAATGAGCTGCTCTGATGGTGGAGTGGCTAGGGCACTAGCATATGGCAAAGCAGGAGACCTGGAACCATGGTTCAGGTCCAGCTAGGTCTCCTCCTGCTGAAACTTTAATTTAAAAAAACACAACTTTTACCCCCTCCTGATTTTCTCCTCATTCCCAAAGTCCATGACTCTCTGGAGTTGATTATTTTAAGTCTGGGGTGTGTGGAGGAGAAGCCTCTGTGTGGTTTAGGTGGTGATGTCCCTTACATTGGATGGTGGGGGGCACAACCCCCCACAAAAGCAAAGAAGTCCCATTGTATTCAATGGGGCTGTACCTTTTCTGTTGTGTTGCTGTTGTACCTGCATTGTTTGGGACCCCACTGTTTTCCTTGTGGCATGTACTGCCACGTGGGTATTGTTTGCAGCATCATGACCCCATGCCTCTGCATCCTGCCCTGCCTTTTCCATGCAGTACTGGTGGTGATAGTGTTATTCTGGACCACATTTCTGAAGTGGACCAACTAGTCAATTTGGTTTGAGCCAAGAAAAGCTCTGTTTTCTCGGTCAGAATTGAGTTGGCCCAGTCCAGGAAGGGAGGGGATTTGTACTGTGCCAGAGCCGGTTCGCCCATCACTAGTTTCCATCTTGTCACTTATTATATGTGTAGAAAAAGAATTACAAATTAATCACAGGAAAAACAAAGGTGTTTGCCTGTGCACATTTTTGATAAACTATGGCCTCAGCTGAATTTTTAATTGTAGTATATTACTAAGGCATGCAGATCATGCTTAGTTATAATGTCATATTTTGTCATGCAATTGCTTAACCTGTGCTCTGTTATTGTATGTTTGACTTTGTTTTGATGTTATTTTTTCTTTTGATGTTCCTTTGATAAAACATTCCTCTGCTCTTGCCAGAAGTGGAAGTTGCTATATGGCTGACCAAAACAGTGGACAAGGAGATGAGGGAAGAAGTATATAGGGAGTATAGGCAGTAGTCTCTGCCTCTCTTCCCTCAAATAAAACTATGGTTCAAAGGTATGGAAATTGATCCAATACTACATAGTTGTGCTGAACAAAGCCAAGTGATGGATTTATCAGATAGTTATTTCCAAACTGAAAACATTATATTAGAGGTAACCATGAAGGAGAGGAAGAAGTACCTGATGGCTTTGATGGCAGAAGGAGATGCTCTCTTTGAACAGAAACATGGGGCCCGATTCTCAAAGCTCTCAGGCTCTCAGGGCAGCACAAGCGGCTTGCATCCCAATGATTGGCACAAGGTGCCAGTTGCACCAAACAATGCCCCAGGAGTGATTCACAAAAGCAGCCTGCATCTACCGCAGGCTACCTGCACCAAACAGGGCTTGCACTGCCTGTGCAGCAGGAAATGAGCTGCAGAAAGGCACTATGGGCTTGTGGCAGACACAGGCTGCCAAAGCACCCCAAATGGTATTCATAAAACTCACCTAGAAGGAGATTTTCTAAGTACCCTTAGACCAGACAGGACTGGTCTAAGGGTGCTTAGAAATACACCCTCTGGGTGAGTTTTGCACATTGTGACAATATGCTTTGGTCCCAGCCCAATCTTCTGATAACAATATTATAAAATTCACTAGTAGTCTAGTAGACCCCCTCCCCAATTCCCTATGTCAGGTGTTGTGATACATAACATAGTCCCCAATCCCTGATGGTGTAGTGACCCCCCTCTCAGAACCCCAATGTTGCCTGTGTTTTTATTAATTATTGATACCCTGATCCCTGGCAGTCTAGCAGCCCCCCCCACCCTGATCCCCAATGTGGCTTGTGTTTTTATTAATGTTTATTACCACAATCCATGGTGGTCTAGCAGTGCCCCCACCACTATCCTTGAAGTCACCTGTATCTGAATGCATACTGTTCTCCTTATCTGGTGTCAGCTCCTGTCAATTAATGAGCACTTACTGTATTATACAGTACAGCACTCACTGACAGGTCAGTTTGCAGCTGGCTGTCATGATGAGAGGGAGAGTTGTGCTGTTTACCAGCTCAATGTTTAGGATGGGGGAGAGAGTGATGGTGGGCACTCCCTGCTAGGGTGGGGGTCCACTAGACCATAAGGGAAGGGGAATTGTATACATTTCAGTTATGGGCAACTTTGAGATCATGGTGGCGGGCTGCTAGATCGCCAGGGATCAGAGTATTAAACATTAATAACAATGCTGGCAACATCATGGATCAGGTAGGGGGCTACTAGACCACCAGGGATCAGAGCATTATTATTAATAAAATCATAGGCAACATCGGGGGGGGGGTGTGTGTGCTTGACCATCAGGGATTAGGGTATATTTCTATTACACAAACAGTGGCAACATCGGGCATCGGGGCAGGGGATGCTTGCACATTCTGCATGAAGCCTGAAGCAGACCTTGCCCATGTGCCGGATTTTGCTGCACAGTAGGAGTTGCCACAGGTGTAAGGAATTAGTCACCGGGGGACCCCTTCTGTACTAGAATCTGGTGCAGGGTCCTTGGTGCAAGGGGCTTCAGCACCAGCTGCTGTTTGTTACAGCTTGCACCACTCTAAGCCCCTTTTGAGAAATGGGCCCATGGTCGTCTTGCTGCAGAAAGACAGCACATGAAGCTCAGCTTGCTGGCTGCTTTGTCATCTCATACAAAGCCAGTGTCAGCTCCAGTTGATTAGGATGAAAGAGTATATAGAGGAAGTTGGGAATTTAAACTAGGAGTGGGGGGTGGCAGTTGGGGAAGAGATATGCAGAGACCACAGGTTGGGAAATCATATGAGCTTACCCCCCATAACAGTGACAAAGGACAAATGGCAAGTACTATTGGTGATGCTAGGAAAGGAGGGCAGGATGGGGTGGGAGGGTGGAAGGTGGTTACCCTAATGCTAGGAGCCTTGGGAGGAAAACTGCAGAGTTACAGGTTCTCATGGCAGAGGGAGAGGTGACATTGCAGCCATCACGAAACATGGGCCACCCAATATAATGATTGAACCTGTCTGTACCAGGTACAGGTTATTTCATAGGGACAGGGTGATTGGGAAAGGAGGGGGTGGCACTATATGTGAAGGAAGGACTGAAGTGTGTAAGGGAGGAAGGGGAGGAGGGTAGTACGGAGTCACTTTGGGTGCAAATCCAGGATTCCAAGAATAGGATTCTTAGAATGGGAGTGGTGTACAGGTCACCATCTCAGACGGAGGAGTTAGACAGGGAACTAGCGGGACAGATCAGGAGGACCTGCGAGAAGGGTAGTTTGGTGATTGTGGGGGACTTCAACATGCCAGGAGTGGACTTGAGCACCCCAACAACCAGGAACACAAGGGAGAAGGTACTGCTGGATGCCTTCCAGGACAGCTTCCTGCTGCAAATGGTCAGTGAACCAACCAGGTTAGGGAATACCCTTGACCTTGTACTGGCAAATGGGAACTTTGTGAGAGAACTTACAGTGAAGGAACCGCTGTCAGGGAGTGACCACCACTCAGTATGGCTCACATTGGATATGGGCAAGGAAGGAGTGGAATCTGGCACAAGAGTGCTGGACTTCAGGAGGGCTGACTTTGGAGGATGGGGGAAGTGGTAAAAGGGTACCTGGCCAGAATTCAATCTAGTATGGATACTAACCAGAGGTGGGAGCTCATAAAGCTGGGGATAGTGGAGGCAACCAAAACCTGCTGCAAAGCCCAGAGCAAGAAGGCTAGGTCTAAGAAACCGAGCTGGTTGAGCAAGGACGTCATGGAAAAGGTAAGGAGGAAAAGAGCTGCCTTTAGGAAGTACAAGAAAACAGGGAGGGGGGAGGACAGAGAGGAGTACTTGACAGAATCGAAGGAGGTGACAAGGGCAGTAAGGGGAGCCAAAGCATCTACGGAACTCAGGCTGGCACAAGGCATTAAGAAGGATGAGAAGGACTTCTTTAAGTACATCAGGGAGAAAATAAGCTGTAAGGACTACATAGTAAGGATTAGGAAGGAGGGGGGTTGGGTGGAAGCAGGGTACAATAAGGTGGAAGCACTAAATGAGTACTTCTGCTCAGTATTTACTAAAGAGAAGAGAGGGGTGACACCCAAGGTGGGAGAAATGGCAGAAGCAGGGGGGAAAGTGGTGACAGATGGGGAAATCATGGAGAACAGAGTTCGAGAGGGTTTGAAGGCACTGAGGGTGGACAAGGCGCCAGGCCCAGATGGCATCCACCCCAGGGTACTGAAGGAGCTGGCAGAGGTGCTTTCAGGACCTTTGGCAAACCTATTTAATGCCTCACTACATTCGGGGTGTGAACCTCAGGACTGGAGGATGGCTCATGTGGTGGCCCCTCCACAAGAGTGGCCCCAAGGATGAACCAGGAAACTACAGACCAGTGAGCCTCACATCCATCGTGGGTAAGCTAATAGAGACTATCCTGAAGGAGAGGCTGGTGGCCCTCCTAGAGGCCAAAGGACTACAGGACAGCAGACAGCATGGCTTCATATGTGGCAGATCCTGCCAAACCAACCTGGTCGAGTTCTATGACTGGGTAACTAGGCAACTGGACAGGTGCCATGCAATGGATGTCCTGTATCTGACTTCAGTAGGCATTCGACTCGTGCCAAATGGAAGGCTGGGAAGGAGTTAGTAGGCACAGGGGCGGGTGCAAAGCTGGTGAGATGGGTAGGAAACTGGCTGCAGGGAAGGCAACAGAGAGTGGTGGTGGGGGAGCCCCCACCCAAAGGCAGTGATGAGCGGTGTCCCACAGAGCTCGGTGTTGGGACCAGTGTTGTTTGGGATATTCATTGCAGACATATCATGGGACATCAAGAGCAATATCAGTCTGTTTGCTGATGATACCAAGGTTGGCATGGTGGTGGATGACCTAAGGGGATGGCAGGGGTTGCAGGATGATCTGGCAAAGCTTGAAACCTGGTCAGACACCTGGCAACTGGGGTTTAATGCCAAAAAGTGCAAGGTGCTGCATTTTGGGATGAAGAACCCAAGGAGGAGTTACCAGCTAGGGGGAGTGCAGCTAGCCCAGACAGAGGAGGAGAATGATCTAGGTGTGCTCATTACAGGGTCAATGAACAACTTGGCACAATGTAGGAAGGCAGCTGCAAAGGCCAACAAAATGCTGGGTTGTATTGCAAGGGGTATATCCTCGAGGAGGGAGGAGGTGTTTCTGCCACTGTATAGGTCATTAGTTAGACCACACCTGGAGTACTGCGTGCAGTACTGGCGTCCATATCTGAAGAGGGACATTAAGTTACTGGAGCGGGTGCAGCGCAGGGCAAAAAAGATGATCAAGGGGCTGGGGGACTTATCATACGAGAGGAGGTTGAATGAGTTGAACATGTACTCACTGGAGGAGAGGAGAGACAGGGGTGACATGATTGAAACCTTTAAATACATGAAAGGAATAAACAAGATGGGTACAGAGGGGCTGTTCAAAGTAAGGGAGGGGAGGGCCACCGAGGCCATGATATGAGACTGGAGCGAGGAAGGTTCAGGAGGGAGATGAGGAGACACTTTTTTACAGAGAGGGTGGTGGCTGGGTGGAATGCGTTACCTGCAGAAGTGGTATGCAGTAGAACAGTGGACTGCTTTAAACGAGTATGGGGCAGGACAAGGGGGAAGGTTAATGAAGGGGAAGGGTGGAAGGGAGGGGCAGCTGCAGAATAAGGGGTGCTAGCTGCACATTCGAGCAGACTTGATAGACCTCTTGGCCTTTATCTGCTGGCAAATTTCCAGGGACCCTGGTTTTCCATTTTTACCGGTAACACCGGTAACAATCATGGAATCCTGCTTGGTTTGCGGAATTTGAATTCTTGTACCGGTGCCTCACGGAAATTGCATATCTCTGCATAGAATCTCTAAGATTTCAGTATCTTTTTAAAAATGTTTTATTTTCTATTTCTATGTCCCTTTCTCACAGCATCGGTATCCCTTAGCTTCACCCCAGGTAATGCTCAGGAGCTCCTGTGGGCCTGCCCCTATCCTGCCTGGGTTGTACCCCCAAGGTGGAAGGAGGGACCTTAGCCACCCCTCCACACTCCCCTTAGTGTGTGTCGGGCAGCTCAGTGGGTCTGTCATGGAGCCTGGTTATGAAGTCTGGGGCACCTGGGTCCCTTCTGCCAGTGGCCGATGTGGGGTGATTGTTCCTGGTTTTCTGGTCTCTGTCCCTGAGGGCACCGGCACTAGAGATCCAAGGAGGTAGGTCACATAGAGACATGCCACTGCTCCAGATCCTGGTTAACATCCTCCCCTCCTGATCACTCTGCAGCACCATTGCACCACATAGAAACATAGAAACATAGAAGTTGACGGCAGATAAGGACCGCAAGGCCCATCCAGTCTGCCCATTTCTTTTTCTACCTTATAAATGTGCTATCGCCCTTTGCTCTGTCAGTGGCCTATCTATTCATAGTCATTTGTATTGCTCCCTTATGCCTATCCCATGCCTATTTGAAGCCCTGCACTGTATTCGTAGCCTCCACTTCTTGTGGTAAGCCATTCCATGCATCCACCACCCTTTCTGTGAAAAGAATTTCCTCACATTCCCCTTAATCGGCCTCCTCTAATCTCATGCTGTGTCCTCTTGTCCTGCTATTTTTCTTATATTTAAACATGTTAGACTCTTTTCACCTTGTTTATGCCCTTAAGGTGTTTGAATGCCTCGATCATATCACCTCTCTCCTCCTTGCTCAAGGGTATACATATTGAGCTCCATTAATCTGTCCTCATATGTCTTCTGATGCAGTCCCTGCACCATTTTGGCTGCCCTTCTCTGACCGCCTCAATTGGTTAATGTCCTTGTGAAGGTGTGGCCCCAATACTGCACGCAGTACTCCAGATGGGGCCTAACCAGTGTCTTGTACAGAGGGATTATTACCTCCCTCTACGACTTGTGATACCCCTACTAATACACCCTAACACCCCCTAGCCTTACCTACTGCTTTAGAGGTCTGCTTGATGATTTAGGTCATCAGTGATGATGATGCCCAAGTCCTCTTTCTTCCTTTGTGATTGCTAGCAACTCCTCCCAGCCTATAGGTGGCTTCAGGGTTTCTCTTCCCTATGTGCATGATTTTGCACTTCTTTGCATTAAATCCAGTTGCCACTCTTCTGACCATTCTGCTAGTTTATCCAGATCTCTCTCATTCTGCCCACCCCATCTGATCATCTACTCTGTTGCAGATCTTGGTGTCATCTGCAAACAGACAAGTCTTACCTTCTAGTCCATCTGCAAGGTCACTAATGAAGATGTTGAAGAGGACTGGCCCCAGGACTGATCCCTGAGGTACCCCACTTATGACTTGCATCTCTTCTGACTGTATACCATTTACCACCACTCTCTGTTTTCTGCCCGTCAACCAGTTTGCCACCCAGTTGACCAGCTTCTGACCCACCCCGAGCCTAGCCAGCTTATTTATCAATCTTCTATGTGGAACAGTGTCAAAAGCTTTGCTGAAGTCAAGGTAGGCGACATCAACTGCTCCCCCTTGGTCCACCACTCTGGTTACCCAGTCAAAGAAATCTATGAGATTAGTTTGACAGGACCTTCCTTTGTAAACCCATGCTGTCTTGGATCCTGTGCCCCTATGGATTCCAGGTGTTGCACTATCCTTTCCTTAAGAAGTGCCTCCATAATCTTGCCCACTACTGAGGTAAGACTGACCGGTCTGTAGTTCCCCGCCTCCTCCCTGCTACCACTCTTGTGGAGCGGGATCACATGAGCCCTTCTCCAGTCTTCTGGGACCCTCCTGTGCTCAGAGACTCACTAAACACCCTGCTAATGGCTCTGCTAGTTCCTCCTTTAGCTCCTAAGTACCCTGGGATGTATGCCATCAGGTCCCATTGCCTTATCCACCCTGAGCTTAGCAAGCTCTTGTAGGACCCTTCTTTGTGAAGGGAGTAGTGCACACCTCCTCTCCCTGTGTCCATGATGCTGCGTCAGGGCCCTGCCCTACCTTCTCTTCAGTAAATACTGAGCAAAAGTATCTATTTAGATATATGCCTTTACAGGGTCCTCCTCCTCACATGCTCTCTTTTCTCCATTGCTTTAGCACATCCCCTCTGGACTTTCTCCTTTCACTAATGTATCTATAGAAAGTCTTGTCACCTTCTTTACTGTTCGTGCTAGTGTTTCCTCAGTTTGGGACTTTGCCTGCCTTACTGCCTTACCTGCTTCCTTAGGGCAGTTTGGTATGCCTCCTATCTTCATCCCTGCTGTTCCTTTATATTTCCTGAAGGCCAGCCTTTGGCTCTGACCTTTTCTGCTACTGTATTTGAGAACCAAAGTGGTTTCTTCTTTTTGCACTTCCTTTTCTGTCTAACACAATGGGATGTTGCTTCAAGTATTGCATTCTTAATGCTTGCCCACTTTGCCTGTACCCCTCACCTGTGTTTCTTTTTGCCAGGGCTAGCTTAACTCTGTTGGCCATCTTATCAAAGTCAGCTCTCTGAAGTCCCATATTTTTGCCTTGGAATGGGATGAGTTAGATGTAGTAGCCAAATTGAACCATACCATGTGATGGTCACTGGCCCCCAGGTGACCTTCTACCTGAGATCTGTGATCCTCTTTGTTAGTCAGCACTAGATCTAGGATAGCCCTGTCTCTTGTGGGTTGCTGTACCAGTTGTTTGAGGCCCTCCCTGCAGGGAATCCACTATGAGTCTAGTTCTGGAAGATGTTCCTGCTGGTATTGACCAATCTGTATCTGGCATGTTGAAGTCTCCCATTATCAGAACCTCCCTTTAGCTGTCATGTTTGTATATCTTCTAACAGTAATGTGTCTATGTCCTCCTCTGTCTGGGGGCCTGTAGACAACCCCAGTTCTTATGGCTGTCCCATTTCCTGTTTCCAGGGTGACCCACAGTTCTTCTGGCTCCTTATGTGTATTCTGAATTTCTGTAGTTTTGATATTTTCATTAACGTACAGGGCCACTCCTCCCCTTTTGCACCTCGGTCTCTTCTGAACAATACATAGCCAGGTACTGAAGTCTCCTAGTGTGGTTACTGGTAAACCACGTCTCACTAATTGCTACTATGTCCAGTTTAGCCTCTGACATTATTGCCTGCAGGTCTGGGATCTTATTTCCAGGCTGTGAGCATTTGTGTACATGATTTTCCATTGGCCAGATTTTGGTGTGTTAGTTGTTGGGTGAAGTTTGGCATTACCCTCAAGCGTCAGAGTGGGGAGACAAACCTTTTTCTTACCTGGTGTTGCAAATGAACGGCAAACATGCTGAATTCCTGTTTGACCACTAGCTGAGGGGGGAAGGGTGTTCTTCCCATTAGACGTATGGGGTGCTGCACCCTCTCCCATTTGCTAGTTTAAATATTCTGCAAAGACGTCAAACTTCTGCCCCAATGCACTGACTCCCTCCTTAGTCAGATGCAGTCCATCAAATTTAAAGAACTTTCACTCCCAGAACTGTTGCCAGTTCCCTACAAATCTGTGTCCTTTTTCCTGGCACCAGTCCTTGAGCCACGTGTTTAGCTCCCCTATCTCCCCTTCTCTGACCTTCCGTCCATCTTCTCCCTCTCCCAGACTGGCAGGATCTCAGAGAAGGAGATGCCGGATGAAATAGATGATAGTTTGTCACCCAGCCTAGTCAGGTGTTCTTCTGGTCTCCACAACTGACCGGCTGGCGAGATCATTAGTCCCTATGTACTAGGACATCAATGTTTTCTCCTGCTTTGTGAACAATTTTAGCAATGCGGTCAGTGTCTCTCCATGCTGATGTACTGTGAGACATCTGACCATCACCCTGGCTGGAGATGGGTATCAACTCCCCGAATCATGGAGTCTCCTATGATCAGAAGTTTTTGATTTCCTTTGTACTTGTTTAGTTTTGGTTCCTGATTTGGGTGAGTTTTGTTGTGCTAGCTCCTGTGCCGGATGTCCTGCTCTGCAGTGTCTTCTGCCTCTTTATTTGATTTCAGAGATAGAGGCAGATACCTGTTTGTAGTGTTTATATGGTTTTGGAGGTAATGTGTTGGAGAGCAGAGAGTGATGGGGCACCTGATATGCTCCTCCTAACCACCTGCCAACCTCCTGGACCAACTACCCTCTGCGGTCGAGGTTTTTCTGTTGGATGCTGGGAAATGGCGGTGGTTCTTATAATGTATTTCCTCTTCAATATGAAATTTGAGCGTGCAATCTCTGCCCATGCTGCCCGGAGCTGAGCCCTAAGATCTCCAAAGGCCCAGCATGTAGGACAGTGTCCTAAATCCTGTAAGACTGTCCTTCTGAAAATTGTTCCACAGTACCTGCAGTTAATGAAATCCATTCCAAATAAGTTGCTGGGTTTGTAACCTAGTCAGAGTAATTAGAAGGAAAAAAAGGAAAAGAAATGCAAGTAATGGTTTAATTCTGCTTTGTTTAACTTGTTATAACAAGTTAAATTACTAGTGCCCTGTAAATGAGATCACTTTGTGGAGGCTCCACTGATCCGCCCTTCCTGCTCTGCCACAGGAAATGTCACAACTGTGGTACCCTATAAAAGGAGTGTAGTGGGTGGTTGGGGATGGGGGTGGGTGGCTGGGCCCTTCCCCTGCCTAAAAAGAAGAACCATGGATGAAAGAACAAGGAGGTAAGAGCAGAAACAATCAGTCAACAACAAATGCAGTAACCCTGAAAGCTTATCCTAATGTTAGATAAAACTGTAAAACCTGTAAAGCACCACCTGTAATAATTTCAGAGAAGATATACGCTGTAAGAAACACTTTGCTCCAGAGAAAAATAAAGCAGTAACAGAAGATATACCTTGCAAAAGACAATTTGAATCAGAAGATTACAGCAGTAATCTGTTAGCACACCTGTAGGCACACCTTGTAATAATGCGAAGAAGGTATACCAGCAACAATTTGAATCAGAGAGAAAAAATAAAGCAATGAAATGTTAGCAACAAACAGTAGCAATCCCTGTGAGTAAAATAAAAACACCACCACACAAATCTGCTTAGCCAAACTAAGTCTTAATCCTTCTCCCTTACTCTGATAAGTTTCTCTACTCTGCCTTTCAAGCAGTCTTAGAAGGAAAGAGCTCAGGTGAAGCTAGGTGCCTTAGCCAGCAAACCAAGTCTTCTACCTCCAAGATATCAACTAACCTGACTTTTTAACCCTTCTTTCTGTTGGAAATACTGACAGTTTGCCAGCTCCACCCCCACATACACACCTAATCCTTTGGAAGAGCTGTGGGAGGAAAGCAATTAGCTCCTTCAATGTGAGAAGGAGACTGAAACACCTCTGAGACAACAAACATTTTCAACAAACAAGAATAAAATAAAACACAGTGTCAAACAGTAATTTTGCTTAGCCCAATGATAAAAAGTCACAAAATGTAAACTCCACCTGTAATACAGTAATTTCAGAGAAGATATACGCTGTAAGAAACACTTTGCTACAGAGAAAATAAAGCAGTAACGGAAGATATACCTTGCAAAAGACAATTTGAATCAGAAGATTACAGCAGTAATCTGTTAGCACACACCTGTAGGCACACCTTGTAATAATGCAGAAGAAGTATACCAGCAACAATTTGAATCAGAGAAAAAATAAAGCAATGAAATGTTAGCAACAAACAGTAGCAATCCCTGTGAGTAAAAAATAAAAACACCACCACACAGTAAATCTGCTTAGCCAAACTAAGTCTTAATCCTTCTCCCTTACTCTGGTAAGTTTCTCTACTCTGCCTTTCAAGCAGTCATAGAAGGAAAGAGCTCAGGTGAAGCTAGGTGCCTTGACCAGCAAACCAAGTCTTCTACCTCGTGGTCACACCGGTGGTGGTAAAGAAGCAGGACCTGCAGCCCACCCTCCCCGGAGGAGGAGAGCAGTCCCCCAGTTGCTCGATCCTACTGCCCTGGCCAGACCTCCAGCAAGCCGAGTTTGTTTCTGACCCTGGGTCACTGGCATTGCAAGCAATAGTGCTACTGCAGCACCAGTGGGCCAATCCAGATTTCAGCATCTTAAAATTAATGCTGCTGTGCTTTGCATTCTTTCTGCTTTGCTGCATATAGAAACAGTAAGGAAATCACCCGCACTGCTTTGTGTAATCAGCCATTCAGTTTAACCACCCATGCCTAGTGGTTAGAGTAACAAATGGTGATTGAACTGGCTACATCCAGCAGACTTGGGTTTGAGTACCACAACCTCCACTTGCATCCAAGCAAGTCACTTAACCTCCCAAGTGCTTCTAGGTCACTCCTTAAAACAGACAGCCCTGCCTAGAGGGCCTTACCTGCTTTACAAAGAATATAATAAAAAATACCAATATACGTTTACTACACATAAGATAGTAGCCAGCGTAACATGTAATTTACTTGAGTTTTACTTGGGCTGCAATGATTTTGTATAGGTAAAGATATATATTCAGATACATTTTATAAGCTTGTTTTTAGATTTTATTCATGTTTTTATTGTATCTTTGCATATAAGCATCTAGGTTGTAGATTGCTAAATGCAGGATCACTGTTATCAACTAACTTATTCAAGTTTATAATCAGTAGGGCCATCCAAAATCCTCAGTTGTTTGAATGAAAACTAGTCTGAATGAAAGCATGTTCACAAAGAAGAAACTGCCTAACTACTTATGAAAAGACTTGACAGTTAGCACCCCATTTAGGTGAATTGGATCATTCGCACCTTTTCTTCCACCTGCTGATACTGTCTCTGTGACAACAAAATGTTTTCTGATAGACTGCTTCAACAAAAAGCAAATGTTAAGTATTTAAGAGCACTTACGTTTGGCCAGTGGATTTTGAAAGCACAGTCAATGACACACAGAAGGTAAGACCCCAGGGGCTGTATGATGCTGGTGGGCAGAGTAGTGCTCAATTCACATCTGAACAAATACATGAAAACTGGGAGACACACTTTTCATGGACACCAAGTAGAAAAAAAAAAAGCATCCACATGTCTGGGAGATGCATGAATCCATTTGAAGGTCCTCCACTAATTACTAGTGGATTTTTTAGGTGAAAACATTTTATTTCAAAGAAGCAAATTCAAGCAGTTTTTTTTTGCTCCTCCTATCCCCTGGCCATCCACTCCTTCAGGTCTGCCAAGGCCCCCTACCACCACTGCTGCATCCTGACCACCATCCACTGCCCCTTACTGCTGTGCTACCAGGTAACCCAAAGTAACCCTTCACTGAGTGGGCCCCTACCCCTGTGGGATGCTACCAGGAGAGGATAATTGCCCCAAAGAGCTTCCTGTGTATCCTGGGCATGTTGGGGGTCAGAATGGACACATGTCTGGGACTTGTGGTGTATGGTGAGACCAGCAGCCATCCTTCAGTTGGCCAGCGGGTGTTTTGCCATTTTCTTGGGAGTGTGACAGGCTACATGATGTCAAGGCACAAGCCGACATCTGTCACACTCCTCCTGCAGTGAGGACTGGTGTGTTGTCGTGCCTCTGGCTTCCACCACGGACCAACAAATGCTGAGCCGTGAACCCACCCTCCCTCTCAGGAGAAGGGGAGTGATCGTTGGACACTCAAGCCTTCACCCACCACCTGGCCCTCCAACACCCAAGTCTTTTCCCTAACCTTGGTCAGTGGTGTCACAGGCAGATATCCAGTTCAGGCAGTTCAATTATAGATAGGAAAAAACCAAGGCAGTCCACCTTAGCAGTGATGGTTCAGATTAATTCACATCTGAG
The DNA here is from genome assembly GCA_016271365.2 of Neoceratodus forsteri. Lineage (NCBI taxonomy): Eukaryota > Metazoa > Chordata > Ceratodontiformes > Ceratodontidae > Neoceratodus > Neoceratodus forsteri. Next base: position 1,065,901,382 of record CM057454.1, on the reverse strand, counting down.
TTCTAATAAGCAAAGAGACCAAGTCATTTGTAACTTGTGCATGTGGGGTGTGAGTGTTGAAAGGAGATCATAGTGCTGTCACTACTGCCATCACCCCAGAGGGATGTGTACTGCATTGTTGCTACTGCCATCACACTGAAGGGGTGGGGGCAGTAGTGCTTCTGCCATCACCACTGGTGGATGGGGAATGTAGGCCTGCTGCTGTTCCACATGAGGGATGGGGGCCATAGTGCTGATACTGCCATCACACATGAGGAATGATGACTGTAGTACTGCTGCCATCACACCTAAGGGATGGGGGTCATACTGCTGCTGCTTCTGTCACATCAGATGGAGGGGGGCCGTAGTTCTGCTTTCATCACACCTTAGGGACGGAGGCTGTAGTGTTGCTGCTGCCATCTCATCTTGTACCTAAATAACTTTAAATTGGTACAAGGATGGAAGGATGTGCAATAGTGGAGGTCAAAACTGCTAAAATGCATGTTAGCAGAGTTAAAAATTGTTAAATAAAGTACACAAAACCAAACACCGGTAAAACCGGATTTGGGCTTAGCAGACACCGGTGACAATACCATTTTTTACAATGTGCAAAATGGAATATGCCCTTCCTCAATCCCGGTAAACCAGTGTCCCTGCAAATTTCGTATGTTCGTATGGATGACACAGAACCATTAAAAGACACCACTGACAACTCAAAGGAACTGTCAGTTAACGCACAATAGTTTTGATGTGCTCAATACAGCCCCAAGTGTAGCACAAGATCTAGCAGCAGGCGAAGACCACATCATAACCTCTGAGTTACAAATCCCTGAACAAGTTCCTAAAACCACAGTTGTAATGAAAACAGGGACGGCTCACCACCTGAAGAGTGGTAAACGCATATTGGTGTGTGCCATGGCCACTGATTAGGATCCCAGCTACCAGCTTGACTTGAAGAGCCCCTCTGGAAAGGGGAAAAGGTGCTGATAGGTTCTGGTGGTAAAAGGTTCCTGAAGGGAAGTGGTAGCCACACCCCAATTACTATCCCGAATCCCAGGGTGGCAAATGACACACAGGCCAGGAGACTGGACAAAATGCGATGCATGCCAGGTGCAGCACTCCGAACAAGCATTATTTTCATCAACATCACAGCAGGTAACACACTCAATTTGTTTATTGGGATATTACAAAACTGTATCTTTTAGTTATAAGAAATATTTTATTGTGCTGATTTCGGCCACTGCCAAAGTCGTATTATTACGGCATTGGTCTGCTGATAAACTTCCTACTTGGTCTGAACGGCATGCTGAAATCCTGAGTGCCTTCAACCTGGAATTACATACTGTGAATGGCAGGCATAGACATCATGCCCTTATTGCTAAATGAGGCCTATTATATGCCTGGCTTATTACTTTACAATCTATTGGTAGACCTTATTAATTTAGACCCTGACATCCATGATCTTTTTTAACCTACCAGATGGTCATGCATTTATGTATTTATCTGTAATCATGGTTGGCAGCACTGGTTGAGTTGGGGTGGGAGGGAGTTTTTCATTTTATTGCAGTTCTTAGTTTGTATGATTTTCTTTATGCTTTTTATAATTTTGTGGTTTATCTTTTTTCTTATTATTATAGTATTGAAATTGTTAAAATTCAATAACGTATAGTTAATAAACAAAATAGGTGGTAACAAACTCAAACTTTCCTTCACAAATGCCTATATGAGTAACGCAGTCTAAGACTGGCATGAAAAATGCACTGCAGGGGGGAACAGAGCAGATATTAGTCCTGGTGATGGAGAGACAGGAGTTAATAAACTACCATATGGAGATACAGACATGGAGTTCTGGGAGTGAAGTTATAGCTGCACCACTAGTGGGAATAAGTGCTCACAGGGTCACTACACAGATTTCTAATGGCAATCTAAGCTATTTTTGACATGAGACTGGAACAGATACTGATGTAAATTAAGGGCATGAAATTGAGGAGGGAGGGTGCAGTCAAGTACAGAACAGAACACCACTGGATAACATTTGGGAGCAGATAGTATGGAAGTGAAGAAGAGAACTCCCAGCCCCCTCATAGTAAAGACTTATAGAAAGACTCACAAACAGAGGAGAAATGTAGCTCCCTGCACTCTGCTGCTGGTATAAATGGGAAAATGTCTTCCTCTGGCTCCACACAGGAGATAACTAAGAACAGTAACACAGATGCTGCACACCGTACACCAAACCCATTTAGCATTAATCATGACTGTAATACAGACTTGGAAGGGAACACTGAGGCAGGCACCTCTGATGATGACTCCTCAGCAAAAGAGACACCTAGCAATATGCAAAGGAAGCAATTGTGGAGAAACAAAGTAGAAAGAGAGGAAAACATGGGGGGAAAAAAAGACACATAGACCTCAGAATAATATTACATTGCAGGAGACTTCTCAAAAAAACTGGTGCTGTTTTACAGTAGCAGATCAGTTTTCTCAGCTCAGACACCTGGAAAAGAAGAAACGTGGTATGGCTGAGATATTGAAGTGGTTTTGATCTCCCCCTGACAGGATATGTTGGCTGTACATCATGAAAGATTCAATGAGATTCCTCATGGCACAAATATATGCCTTAAAACACACCCCAGGAGATGTGATATTTGATATCAGTTGTAAAACAGTGGCTAATCTAGAACATTTTGGAAGAAGTACAATTAATTAAATATACAGAGTGTTGGATGCCTTTCCAAGCAATCCCCTTAATAAAACCAGCCATAAAGACAGTTACCATTTTATTTTGAAAATGAAGGTGTCAAAGTTTTTGACATAAAATACTGTCTGGCATGGAAATATGAAATCTTAAGGGTTCTAGATCGAATAATGGATAATAATAATAATAATAATAATATATAATAAATGTATTTGATTAAGCGCCTTTCAAATATTCCAAGGCGCTGTACAAAGCATCTTAACATTCAACATAACCATACATACACTAACGATACTACCGATAAAATATTTAAAATAAACAATTAAAATACAGCAGGAAATGCCTGATTCCACAAAAATGACTTTAGAGCCTTCTTAAAACTATCCACCGTTGTACTTTCTCAGAGCTGGTGGGGCAGAGAATTCCAGAGGGTGGGAGCCACAAAACCAAAAGCACGGCTCCAGAAGACTTCAAATTCACCCTCGGTATCTCCAGCAACCCCTCGTCAGCTGAGCAAAGCTGTCTCAGAGGGGTGTAAGGCACCAGAAGCTCTTTCAAGTAGTCAGGACCTAACCCATGTAGGGCTTTGTAGGTCAAAGACCCACTTTAAGGTGATCGCCACTGTATTGGCAGCCAGTGCAGAGTGCGCCTTTGGGATATGGGACCTTCTGACACCCCAGTCAACAAACAATGCTGCTGCATTCTGCACTAGCTGCAAGCGGGGATATTAACCCAGCAAGCCCTAGGTACAGGGAGTTACAGTAATCAAGACGAGATGTCACAAAGGCGTGGACCAAAACCGGCAAATCACCTGGTGGAACCAGGTGCCTAATCCTGGAGATGTTTCTAAGATGAAAAAATGAAGTCTTGACTACTGCAGACACCTGATAATGAAGGGTCAAGCCAGTGTCAAGCTCCACACCCAGGTTATGCACCCATTCAGAGGTAGGGATCTGGTCTACCCCAAGAACTAATCCAGAGGGGAACCCTATCCCTAAACCCTCAACCCTGCGACGGGGGTCCACCACCATAACCTCAGTCTTTCCCGGGTTCAACTTCAAACCACTGGTATTCATCCAGTCTTGGATATCAATGAGGCAATTATTCAGCACTGAGATAGCACTAACCTGGTCAGGTACAAAAGACAGGTAGAGCTGTGTATCATCGGCATAGCAATGAAACCTCAGCTCATACTGTCTTACAATGTCTCCGAGGGGTAGCATATATACTGCGAATAACATGAGGGAAAGCACCGAACCCTGAGGTACCCCACAAGGTAGAGAGAAAGCCCCGGAAGAATATAAACCGGAAACCACTCTCTGAGTTCTCCCCAGGAGGTAAGATGAAAACCATCTGAGAACCACACCTGAAAGCCCGCAGATGGACCTCAGACGTTCGAGCAAGACCCCATGATCCACAGTATCAAAAGCTGATGATAGATCAAGGAGAACCAGAATAGAACAGTGTCTCCGATCTCTCGCCATCAGGAGATCATTGAGCACCCCGAACCAGAGCAGTCTCGGTGCTATGCCTCTTATGAAAACCTGACTGGAGAGGCTCGTATAAGCTATAGATGGTCAAATGGTTATCAAGTTAAGCCACCACAACTTTTTCAATAACCTTCCCCACAAAAGGGAGGTTAGAGATCGGATGGTAGTTGGCTAGGTCATTCGGGTCTAAGGAAGCTTTCTTCAGAAGGGGAGTCACCACCCCTTCTTTCAGAGAGCTAGGGAAAACTCCCATCTCCAAAGAACACCGAATAATCCGAGCAAGGACCGGGCCAATAAGTTCACTGCATCCTATAATCAAGGAAGTGGGACCCGGGATCCAAACTACAACAAGTTGGGCACATCTCAGAGACAATCCTCATAGTGTCCATGAGGTCCAGAAGATTAAAGGAACTCCAGGAAACTCCAGGCTCTGTGACAGCACACTGATCAACTGCAACAACCTTGGAGTGGGGTTGGGTACACTGCGTCTGAATGTCTTCCACCTTATTCGCAAAGAATCGAGCAATCTCCTCGCAGTCGATCTGCATAAAAACTCGACGGACCTGCCGACAGGCTGGGTTGGACAGTCTGTCAACAGTTCTGAAGAGCTGAGCCTAGCGACAGAAATTTCCCTGGACAGGAATTCTGCCTTCTTACGTGAAATTTCTGTTTGATAGAGCTTATAATGCTCTAGCAAAATAAGATGGTCGTCACCCAAAGCAGTCTTCCTCCAGCGACGCTCCAACCTATGCCCCAACCTCTGCAACCCTCTCAGTGCCCCATCAAACCAAGGGGTAACAGGACGGCATGGAAGGGGGCGAACACGGGTAGGTGCAATCTGTTCAAGAGCAGCTGAGATGGCCCCATTATAGGCCCCCACCAGCCGCTCAGGATCAGAGCACAATTTGTCACACAACGAGAGGTCAATAACCACCATCAGGTCTTCAGGGACAACATCCCACAATGGGCAGTACTTGACCAACTCCACAGGGGCCGACATACCCAGAGGGGCCACAAAATTGAATCCAACCGAGTAATGGTCAGACCAACCGACCGGTTCCACCACCAAGTCGGATGCCTCGATCCCCAGGAGGAAAACCAGATCAAGAGAGTGACCTCCCTTGTGAGTAGCTGTGGAAACAACCTGAGTGAAGCCAAGAGATGTCATCACCTGGAGGAAATGTTGACTAAAAAGCAAGGATTCGTCGTCGACCAAGCATTGAAATCACCCAGCACCATCAATCTGGGCGATTCCAAGGCCATGTCAGCGGTGAAATCTGCTATTTCCTGCAGGAAAAGCTTCTCATCCCCGGGTGGACAATAGATGAGAGCAATCCTGCACCCCACCCCAGCTACCACAGTGCACCCAAATGATCTGGCCTCCTCAACTGGAACTTCAGTTAGGCCCAATTCAGTCTTAAAACAGACCGCCACCCCCCCCGCGATCCAATCTCGGGCGATGTATAACTGAGAACCCGTGGGAACAGCGGCCTCTAAAACTGGGGCTGCATTCCCATCCAACCAGGTCTCGATAATGCAAGCCAGATCTGCCCTTAGTAACAAAGTCCTAATAAGAGCAGTCTTATTGCAGACAGATCTGGCATTGCACAACAGCGCCCGAGTTGGACAAGAGGACGAATGTCCCAACCACTTGCCCTCTAAAAAAGAGGTGCCTCTGGTATGGGGAACCAGAATGGGGTTACCACGCTTCAGAACCCATTTCTACTTCAGGGCTGCCTTTAGGCCTAACCACCTCAATGGGAGAGCAGCGCTCACTCCGCTGTCCACAACCTCCAACACCCCCTCGCCTCCCCCCCCTTCGCACAATCCCCAAAGCCTGGCAATGATGATAAACCTGAGTCGGTGGGGGGGGGAAGGGCAGAGGAAGCAGAGAGCAGAGGCCGAGTAACGAACAACTGGTGGAACTGGCAAGCACATCAGGCTGCTCATCAAAATTAAAACCAAATAAAACAAATAAACAACAAATAAAAAACACTACCATCCACCTTAAAACTAAATAAAAACAATATTATAATATAACAATTGAACATTCAAACAAATTACTTTATATCCCACAGCCCTCTCATGGCCAAGAGACAAAACATAATAATACAACTGTGACAACTAAAATAAAATACAATAAATCTTTACAGGGAAAAAATGTAAAAACCACCCACCGGAACTCTCTCACCAGACCGAAAGGGTGGAAAATAAGATGAAAACAAGCACTCTCACTGCTTAAATTTTTCCCTCAAAATAACTAAATATCACAAATCCTAGAAATAAAATACAAACAGTACAATAAATCAATATTCATCAGCACCTAAATAAAAACAAGGTTAAAACAATCAACAGATCACAGGAACCAGCCAGTCCAAAAGGATTAGAGACCCACTGCTACTACTCCGGGGGGGAAGACCCTTCTGCCAACCACCCCAGGAGTATAGAGGAGAGAAGAAAGGACTGGCCTTCTAGCCAATCCCACTCCCCCCCACTGCGAGAGACCCTAGCCCAGGACCGCCAGAGCCAATAGACCACCAAAAATTAATTCCAAAAAGGCTCGAAGAAACAGTAGCTATATCCACAGTCACTTATCTTGTGGAATCTTCTTCTAGCCGCTTCTTTACACTTCTTTACACTTCAAAAAGTCGGACAATACTGCTCCCACATCCTTAATACATTCCCGCAACCAGGATATCCAAACAAAGTTCCCAGTGTAAAGATTCCAATTCAGTCAGATTTCCGGGGAAAAGCGTATTCCAACCACATAGTCCAGACAGTTGTCCCAGGGGCCATACTGGGCTATAGTGGTGACCCACCACTACGGCTCTGGGATGGATCAGCCCTTCGACCGATTCCGCTCGGGGTCTAGGGGAATAGGACAAAGGGCCAGCTTTCCAGCAGGCCCCAATCCCAACCCCTGCATAAGTCACCAACCAACTAACGCCACAATATTGCCAGAGGGCCCAGATAAATGAGCGGGAAACCAGGTAAACAAGAAAGAAGAAAAACAGCTTCTTAGCACAATATTTCCAAACATGTGAACTCCACAGTAATAAAACTTGCTCCCAGTTGCTTCGAACTAACTCCTAACTTGCTCGTAATGGCTTCTGACTCTTACCAACCCAAGAAAACCTCGAATAATCCTAAAAAGATTGCACTATGGGAAAACAAGTGTAAGAAATCCACCACTCTAGCGAGATACAGCTAGGTACCCAGTTTAAACGTTGGCAAAAGCCGCACAGAAACTTGCGATGTTAGAATCCAAACCAGGAAGTAACAACCACACACAGCACTGGCGTCAATAAAGTCACAGCAGGCAGAATAAGGAAGGGGCCAAAACAAAAATAAACACCAACACTCCACAACTTTACCTGTTCCCAGATTTCAGTCCGTCATACACGTCAAATGCTCCACAAAGTGTTCCACAAAAAGCCCCAATACTCAATAGCTTTCCACTGACTTTCCACTGACCAGACTTCAACGAACCGAATAGTAATCTGGACCCAAAGTTCAAAAATCACCAGATCCAAAATTGAAAACCCTTTTGGATCTATTTAAAATGAATGTGCCGATTAAAAATAAACTTAATGAACATTAACAAAATATAAGACGAGATAACGAAAATAATGAAATAAAAGAAATAAAACGAAATAAAACAAATGCAACAAAAACGTAGCACAGTAGCAGTCCGATGGCTAGCCCAGCGTGGCCGCCATCTTTTAGATCTTTTAGGATGAGGAGCAAGTGTGGAGAGGGGGTGGAAACTCTGTATAAAGTTGTGTCAAACAGAAGCTGGGATAGGACATTTTCCAAGGTGTTTTTTTAATAGGTAGAAATAGAGGACAATGCTTTTACCAAGGCCAATCATTAACTTGCTTTAAGTGCAGGTCCTCCAAATCATTTAAGTAATGCTTTTGACAGGGTTTGATGCAACTTCTGTGTGGAGTATAGTCATGAAGGAAACTATTGCCCAAATGAGTTGCAATATAACTTGTGTGAAGATGTTGGTCATTCCTTTCAAACATGCAGATGGGCCTCTAACAACAGACATGACAAACCATGCCAGGATGACCTCCTGACCATGGCACAGAAAGCTAGCATTTCTAAACGTAATGGCTCAAGAGGAAGCACAACACTCATAGCTAGCACCACCATGTCCTGAAACACAAGAGGAAAATACACTTATGCAACTGGAACAGCACCCCCCACCCACCCACACGCAATGTTCGTACAGGACATGGACCTTGAAAACAGTGCCCAAGACAATTCTCAGGAAAGAAAACAACAGAAAGAACACAAAATGGAAGAAGGGACCCAAAGGTCCCTTACAAACACTTGCAGCAAACTCACCTACCGCAACACCCACTGCAGTGGGAGAAGATATGATGTGACCACCAGGGATGATGGTGGCTACACAGAAAAGGATCCTTAGGGGGCACCAACCAAAGCCTGAAGTATTGCAGGACTCAGCTGCACATAACATACTGTTAGAAAATAAACTAGAATTCTTGGCATTTGATGGGGTGGGGACTCAGATGCAGGAGGATTTCTGAGACTTTGTCAACAAGATCCTTGCAAAGGTTGGCATCATCAGAAACTGAGGATGGATTATAAAGTTCTACATCAACAAGAAAAAGAAATAATCACATGGGAATAAGGACTAGAAACAGAAAGCTGGTTGCTGAAAATGCATAATATAACTTTTGGGATTTCTAACCTCTCCCCTGTTCTCTCCAAATAACCCAATCCACTCAAGTAAAAATTGTAACATTACACATTAATAGCATTAAGAACCCAAAAAGATGTTTAGTATCCTTTTCCATATTAAAAGACCTTCCATATGACATATTTTTTACAGGGAACTAGATTGAATTTAAATTCAGATATCACACAAGCTCAGAGATTACGGTGCTGGGGAGCCTCATTTTGGTCATTTGGAGAGGACAAATGTGATGGGGTTGGAGTTCTGATCAGAGGTTATAATAAGAAGTTTACCAGAGTAGTAGAACTACTCTCAGGGAGAGCGATAATATTAGACATTGTTCTATATATGGATAAGCTATGTATACTAGGGATGTGCATGGTTCAAATATCATTTCCAAAATACCACAAATAATACACTATTAGTTATTCAGATCCCAAACAATGAATAGTGCACTATTCATCTGGTATTCAGGAAACACTGTTTGGGAAAACAAAAGACAAGGAACAGCCCTCTCTCTTCTCTCCCACCCCAAGCAAGTAGTGGAAAACTCATATCCCTCCACCCTCTGTCAAACAAGCATACCCCCTTCCCCAGCACCCACATAGAAACATAGAATTTGATGGCAGATAAGGACCTCTTGGCCCACCCAGTCTGCCCATTTCCCTACCTAATGGATAAGCTGCAGATCCTAGTTAACCAGCAGCCTACTTCTTTCTACCCCCAACCCCTAGAATTGCCTTATGACTGTCCCATGCATGCTTGAATTCAACCACTGTTTTTGACTCCACAACCTCCTCCGGAAGGCCGTTCCATGCATCCACAACCCTCTCTGTGAAAAAATACTTCCTTACATTACATCTGAGCCATTCCCCTATCTTCAAATTGTGTCCCCTTGTTCTTGCACACCTCTTTTTTTGAAAGATGCTACCCTCTTGGACTTTGCTGATTCCCTTGAGGTACTTGAAAGTTTCTATCATGTCCCCCCTCTCCCTCCTTTCCTCGATGCTATACACATTAAGCTCCTTTAGTTTCTCTTCATATGTCTTCCAGTGCAGACCCTGCACCCATTTAGTGCCCTCCTCTGGACAGCTTCCATCCTGTCTATGTCCTTGTGAGACTGGCCCTCAGAACTGCACACAGTACTCCAGATGGGGTCTCATCAGCTGTCTGTACAGAGGGATAACAACTTCCTGTTTTCCACTGGTGATGCCTCTCCCTATGCATCCCAGTATCCCCCCAGCCCTTCTTACTGCCATCTCACATTGCTTGCCCTCATTTAAGTCACCTGACATGACTACCCCCAGGTCCCTTTCTATTTTTGTTGTTGTTAATATCACACCCCCATTGTGTACTCTTCCCTTGGGTTTTTGTTTCCTAGGTGCATTACCTTGCACTTCTTAGCATTGAATCTAAGCTGCCATACATTTGACTATTTGCCATACATTTGATTTAGTAGATCAGGGAGGGGCTGTGGACATGGCCTACCTAGACTTTAGCAAGGCATTTGACACAGTCCCACACAAAAGATTAATATACAAGTTAGCTAGCCCGGGAGTGGGTCCCAAGATGACAGCCCTGGTAAAAAATTGGCTGCAAAATAGGACACAGAGAGTAATAGTAAATGGAGTCCACTCTGATGAAAGGGGGGTTACTAGTGGGGTACCGCAGGGTTCATTATTAGGACCAGTCCTCTTCAATGTCTTTATAAGCGACATTGCAGAGGGACTGGAAGGAAAAGTATATCTCTTTGCAGATGACACAAAGATCTGCAACAGAGTTGATGCATAAGGTGGAGTGGAAAGGACGAAAAGGGACTTGGCAAAGTTAGAGGAATGGTCAAATGTATGGCAGCTTAGATTCAATGCTAAGAAGTGCAAGGTAATGCACCTGGGAAACAAAAACCCAGGGGAAGAGTACACAATGGGGGGTGAGATACTAACAACAACAAAAATGGAAAGGGACCTGGGGGTAGTCATATCAGATGACCTAAAGGTGAGCAAGCAATGTGAGAGGGCAGCAATGAGGGCTGGGGAGATATTGAGATGCATAGGGAGAGGCATCACCAGTAGAAAACAGGAAGTTATTATCCATCTGTACAGACAGCTGGTCAGACCCCATCTGGAGTACTGCGTGCAGTTCTGGAGACCCAGTCTTAGCAAAGACATAGACAGAATGGAAGCTGTCCAGAGGAGGGCAACTAAAATGGTGCAGGGTCTGCACTCGAAGACATATGAAGAGAGACTAAAGGAGCTTAATATGTATAGCCTCGAGGAAAGGAGGGAGAGAGGGGACATGATAGAAACTTTCAAGTACCTCAAGGGAATCAACAAAGTCCAAGAGGGTAACATCTTTCAAACAAAGAGGTGTGCAAGAAATAGAAAGGCCAATTTGAAGATAGAGGGGCAGCTCAGAGGTAATTTAAGGAAGTATTTTTTCACAGAGAGGGTTGTGGATGCATGGAACGGCCTTCTGGAGGAGGTCATGGAGTCAAAAACAGTGGGGGAATTCAAGCATGCATGGGACAGTCATAAGGCAATTCTAGGGGATGGGGGTAGGAAGAAGTAGGCTGCTGGTTAACTAGGATCTGCAGCTTATCCAGTAGGCAGAGAAATGGGCAGACTGGGTGGGCCAAGCGGTCCTTATCTGCCGTCAAATTCTATGTTTCTATGTTTCTATGTTTCATTCCGCTAACCTTTCCAAGTCCCTTCTCATCCTTTCCACCCCACCTTGTGCATCAACTCTGTTGCAGATCTTTGTGTCATCTGCAAAGAGACATACTTTTCCTTCCAGTCCCTCTGCAATGTCGCTTATAAGGACATTGAAGAGGACCGGTCCTAATACTGAACCCTGCGGTACCCCACTAGTAACCCCACTTTCTTCAGAGTGGACTCCATTTACTATTACCCTCTGTGTCCTATTCTCCTGCCAATTCTTTACCCAGGCTATCATCTTGGGACCCACTTCCAGGCTGGCTAACTTGTATATTAATCTTTTGTGTGGGACTGTGTCAAATGCCTTGCTAAAGTCTAGGTAGGCCATGTCCACAGCCCCTCCCTGATCTACTACTTTGATCACCCAGTCAAAGAAATCTATTAGATTCATCTGGCATGACCTTCCCACTGTGAATCCATGCTGCCTTGGGTCCTGTGCCTCTCTGGCCTCTGGGTGCTCGACAATTCTTTCCTTCAGAAGTGATTCCATCATTTTCCCTATCACTGAGGTTAAACTATCAGGTCTGTAGTTTCCTGCTTCTGCCCTGCTCCCACTTTTGTGAAGGGGAATCACATCTGCCCTCCTCCAGTCTTCAGGTACCACCCCATCCTCCCATGATTTGTTAAAGAGTGTAGTCAGTGGTGTCACTAGTTCTACCCTTAGTTCTTTTAGAATTCTGGGATGAATCCCATCAGGCCCCATTGCTTTGTCCACCTTCAGTTTTAAGAGTTCTTTCAGAACCCTTTCTTTTGTAAATGGGCTGGTATCAACTTCTGTATCCAGAGTGTTTCTATTGTTTGTTTTAAGTACCTCCCCCTCTTCATTTGTAAATACTGAGCAAAAATATTTTAGTATCTCTGCCTTTTCACCGTCACCCTCTGCCCTCCCGCCGTCCCCTTTATTAAGCCTCACTATCCCTCCCTTGGTCTTCCTTTGCTCCCTGATGTACCTAAAAAAGGGTTTATCCCCCTTCTTAACTGAGTTCGTTATCTTTTCCTCGGTTTGGGCCTTTGCTGTTCTGACTGCCTTCCCAGCTTCGTTTTGCTTTAACTGATACAATTCTCTGTCCTGCTTCTTCTGTGATTCCTTGCACTTCCTGAATGCTTTCTTTTTCTCTTGAACCTTCACTGCCACCTCCTTTAAGAACCATAGTGGCTTCTTACATCATTTTGTTTTGCTTATTTGCTTCACATAAAGGCTTGTTACCGCTGTGATGGCAGTTTTTATTATTTCTCATTGTTCTTCCACCCCTCCTTCCTGCCCATTTGCTAGTGCATTCCTTAGGCACACACCCATTTTGACAAAGTCAGCCCTCCTGAAGTCCAGTACTTTTGCCTTTGTATGGCTTGACTCTATTGCTGTGTTTATCGTGAACCATACTGTTTGATGGTTGCTAGTTCCAGATGGCTACCCACTTCTACATCTGTGATCTCTCCATCTCCATTTGAGAGAACCAGGTCTAAGATGCTCCCTCTTGAGTGGGTTCCAATACTAGTTGTTCAACGCATGCCCCCTGTAGGGCATCTAGAATAACCCCACTCTTAGAAGTGGCTGCTGCAACTGCACTCCAGTTAACATCTGGCATATTCAGATCATCCATCAGCAATATCTCCCCTTTTTCTGCCATTCTAAGTATACTTTCTATAATTTCCTTGTCCATTTCCTCCCTCTGAGAGGGGGTCTGTATACAACCCCTGTGCAGATTGTGGTGTCATTGCTTGTCTCCAGATTGACCCACAGTGCTTCTTCTTCTCCCTGTTTACCCTTTTGTTCTGTTGCTTTGATTCCTCCCCTTATGTAGAGATCTACTCCTCCTCCTCTTTTACCCTCCCTGGCCCCCCTGTTGATAGTGTATCCTGGTATGTTTACATCCCAGTAATGGTTCTGTGTGTACCATGTTTCTGTGACTGCCACAATATCCAGATGTTCCTCCTCCATCAAGGCCACTAATTCAGAAAGCTTGTTACCCATACTACGGGCATTGGTACTCATTGCACTCCCTTTTTTGATGGCTTTACCTTCTGTAGCAGCATCCCCCACTGACCTTTCTTCCTTGGTCTTTTTCTCATTTAGTACCTGTTTTATAGGTGGAGGCTGGGATTTTCCTGCTACTTATCAGTGCCTCCCCCCTTGACTAGTTTAAAAGCTTGTCAATGAAGTATTTAAACCGATTGCCCAAAAGACTTGCTCCCTTCTTGGACAGATGCAGACCATCCTGCCAGTATAGGCTGGTGTCCCTCCAGGTGGAACCCCAGTCCCCAATAAAGCCAAACCCCTGTGCTCCACACCATTTTTTCAACCATTCGTTAAACTGCATGGTGCAAAGTACCCTCGCCTCACCCATGCCACTGATAAGCAGCACCTCTGAGAAGGATACTGTGTGTGCTACTTGTCTTAGGCCCCTCTCCAACTCTACAAAGTCCTTCTGCACTGCTCTAATCTCATGATGAGCCAAGTCATTTGTCCTTAGGTGGACAATGACATCCAGCTCAGACTCCCATGCAACTGTTCTCGTGATCCTAAGGATGTGCTTCCTGTGCCTCCAAGCCATGGCACCAGGCAGGCAGCTTACTTCAGTTTTCCCTGCTCCTCCCAGTTCTATCCCCCTAATAATTGAGTCCCCCACCAGGAGCTCCTTCTTTTCCCTGTGGTGTTCTCTGCCTCCTTCCTGAGGGCCTCCCTTGTGACAGTTGTCTGCAACCTCCTTATTCTCCTCTGTGGATGCATCCATAGGAGAACTATGCTCCCCCAGAATGGTGTATGGATTGTGGAGTGGAACAACTGACTGGGTGTGCCTCTGTTCCACCACTCTTACCCTCCCTGAGCCTACTGTGGTCCAACTGCTGTGCTTTCTTTGCAACCTCTGAGGTAGTGGTGGTGACTCTGGTGGTCCCTAGATGGGGTAGGTTCCCTTACTACTGTCCAGTGTGGCCTGAATATGGGCAACTTCCTCCCTCAGGGCAGATAGTTGTCTGCAAACAGGGCAGCATCTCAGCCTCCAGAAGGACTCCCGGAAGACTGCCACCCCACAGCTATTACATTGCACTACTCCCGACATGTCTGTCTACCTTGTTTATTTTTTTTGTGTGTGTGTGTGATTGGTTTGTTATATAGAAATATATATATTATACAATGTGTATGCTTATATTGTCAGTGCAGTGTGCTAGAGAGGATATGACAGTGATATGCACCTTGCCCTCTTGAGGAAATGATGTCAGAACCCCAGGTATAAAGGAACTATTTCCAGGGGTGGGTGGGGTGAGGGTGGAAGGTTTGGGCCTAAACTGTGCCTTATGAAACAATCAGCTAAAAGCTCTGACCTATCACTGCAAAGAGTGCCTTCCTATCCGACCTATCGCTGCAAAGAGTGCCTTCCTATCAGCAAGATGCCCCACACGACAATTTGACAGAGAAAATACCCTGCTAATCTAACAGAGAAAAATCCAAACATCCAAGTCACACACAGGTAAACCTCCCCAGCCCCAAAACAGCCTGGTGACTTGTGCTCTGAAAGCAGTCAGCTCCAAAAACATGTCAGCTATTCACAAGGACAGACACAGTAAACAGTATTCAGTTTCTGTGGGTTTAAACTCCTCCTGCACTGAAAATCTTAACAATTGTAACAAAAGTAAAGCAAAGTCCACCTCCCTCTGTTGATTGAAAGACTGCCTTTTCTGATAATTCTAAGTTCCTTATTTCACCTTTCAGTTAAAAGTATCTTCCACCTGAAGAATATTAACTTTCCAAAGGAATCTGCTTCAAACCAAAGACAATTGTACATTGTAAGGTTCATGTCCCTCTGTTGTGAGCACAACTCTGTTGTGTTTTTTGTTTCGTAGATGCCCCCATAAAATATTAATAATAATTGCCTGTGTCAGGGGATCATCTCAACCCATCCGCCTCCATGGATGATCAGTAAACTTTCTAAACCACGCTATGCCTTAAAAAAAAGAATACATTATGACCTCCCTCAGCACTTGATCCTTGGTCCTACCCAATCTAGCACCCAGTTATCCAGATTTATGATGAGAAGGTGACTGGCACAACTCTCTCTCCTCCATGGCCGGCTGCCTTCTCAGGAATGAAAACGCTTGAGTGCTTGCTATAGTAAAATCAGCTGATCATGTGGTCGGCTTGTTTTACAATAGCAAGCACCTGACCACTTTCATTCATGAGGAGGGGTACGGCTGTGGAAGAAGGAGGGTAGTGCCGGTCACCTTCTCATCATATCTGGATAACTGACTTTTGAACTGGGTGGGTGCCAGGGTTGGGTGCTGTGGGGGTTGGTGGGTCATAATGTATTCTTTTTTTTAAGAGATAGCATGGTTTCAATGTTTAATGACCAGCCATAGAGGCGGGTGGATTGAGCCAGTCATCCAAGCATGGCAATTATTATTAATATTTTATAGGGGCTCATCTATTAAACAACAAAAACCAAAACAACTTGTGGGTGCTGGGGAGGCAGGGTGGGACTATGCTTATTTGACCCCATGTTTCTGTCGCTTGCATGGGCTGGAAAAGGAGGGAGGAGGCTGGTTATTTATTTATTTTTATTGCTGAATAATGAATACCAAATATTTGGCCACCGAATACCAAATGTTTGGCTGAATATTCGGGAAATAGTATTTGCACGACCCTAATGTATACTGAATGTTTATGTCCCACAAACAAAAAAAGAGAGTGGAGCAGTTTAAACTAATACAGCCTTTCTTGTGTACAAGTCACAAAATAATTTGTGGGGAGATATTATTTGTGTACTTTCAGTTTCAGACACAGGGGCTAAAACCGACAAGATGTTTTGTGACAAAAGCTATGTATGGAAAATGTTTAAAGATGCTGGACTACAGGATGTCTATAGAAGTATACATAACACAGAAAGCTATAAGTTTTAGAAAAATAAGCCAGCGACCCATATAGATTTCCTATTTATATTAACAAATGTAATGGTACAAAAGATAACTCTGATCCCTTTTGAAAATTCAGACCACCAGCTATTGGAAGATTGTTTTGGTGGGACACAGGAGGTGGGAAATGATAAAAGGGTCTGAAAGCTAAATAACAGTATAGTTGAGAATTCCAATTAGATAAACAAATTAAGGATCTACTCCATGCAAGACAAACGGTGCTGGTAACTGGTGGACAGACACCAAAACTGAACTTAAGAAACTGATATAAATGACAGTTGGGAAACAGAAACAATTAGTATATTGTAAATGCCTCCTACTGTATGCAGAGCTCAATTACCTAAATCAGTCACTTTTCAGAACAAAGGTTTAGGACTCTTTACTGATCAAATATGGAATGTAAAAACACAAACGCATAAATTTCAATATAATAGGGCAGCTTCTCTTTTGACTGAAACATAGGAGGGGCACTCAGTGAAAAGTGTGTTCTAGATATATACATATGCATATATATATATGTATGTATATGTATATATATATATAGTAAGAAAAATCAGTGAAAATCCACTATCCCGATTGGCTGAAACATGTCACATGACTGTGCATTATTCCACAATAATTGCACACCTCCCATTTATGACCGCATACCTGAACTGCTTTCCAGCCCTCAAAACCTTCTCTCCAGCAGTAAGATCACATACCTAACACAGATAGGAAGGCACGCGCACACACACACACACACACACACACAAAACTGGCACACTTAGGCTGCTGCCACCCACAGGCATAAGTAAATTTTATATATCAGTCCCACACTGTGCACAATAATGTGCTTGATCTTGCCATTCATTTTTAAATAAAACTTCATGAAAAATAGTAGCTAGCTCATCCTGCTACTTTCACAGTGTCTTAATACAAGCATTTTTCACTTTTATCACTGTAATATAGCATAACCGAGCAGTCTCAATACTGATAAATAATATGCTGGCAAAGGTTTAAAATAAGTCTGTGTACAAAAAGGAAGCAAACTTTTGTGTGTTTGCATTTATTTCACTTACATTTCTGTGCAAGAAGGTGCCGTTCATATGGAAAGCAGAGTGAGCACGAAGCACTTTCACTTTAATTGCCAAAATGTAGCATGACCAAGAGGTGTGACTAGCAGAAAATGACAACCTGTTAGAACTTGAAAGTAAGACCCTCTATAGCAACGGCCGCTCTGTAGTGATGTGCAGAAAGCAGAATTCCATAGGTGGAATTAGTGTGAAATGACCATTCCGCAGGCAGAATTTCCGCTGGAATTTCACTTGTTCGCCTGCGGAATTCCATCTTCTGTGATCTGTGGAATAATATTCTATGGAGCAGTAATTTTTTCCATGGAAAATTATTCCACAACAATTTCTGAGGAAAATATGGAGATCCACGAAATAATATTTTGCGGAACAGTGATTTTTTCAGTGGAAAATCGAGTAACTATTTTAAGCTGCAGAATTCTGCCATTCTGTTTCTAGCCGAATTCAGCAGAATTTTGGTGGAATTTTGAATATTCTGCAGAATTGCGTTCAGCTGGAATTTGATAATTCCACACAGCACTACCACTCTGGCTTCTGTCTACCTTTCTAAAGCTACCGACTCGCTCCCTCTGTCCTCACTCTCCTCTGCATCACTCTACAGCTTCTATTACTGAAAACTAACAAAAACTAACATGAGGGACACACTCTTCTTACTTTCTGAACACAGAGGGGCTTACTTTCAAGTTCTAACAAGTTGTCACTTTCTGCTATTCATACCACTTGGTCATGTTACATTTTGGCAATTAAAGTAAAAGTGCTCAATGCTCATTCTCATCTCCCTACAATTTATAAACGGTGCCTTCTTTTACTGAAATTAAGTCAAGTAAATGCAAAAACAAAACAAAAAAAACCAACAAAGTTTTCTTACTTTTTATCTTTAAATCTCTGCCAGTATATTATTCAGCAGTATTGAGACTGCTCAGTCACGTTACATTAAATTAATAAAAGTGTAAGTGACTCTATGGTAAAAGAGTAAAAATGACAGGATCAATCAGAAAAGATTTTAAAATAACATTTCATTTAAAAAATATGGCAGGATCAACCTTACCAGATAACTATTACCTACAGGGTAAACCTATCACAATTATAACAGGATCAACACTTATTTGTGCCAGACAGGGACTACTTTTTCCATCTCCCCCCCAAAAAAAAATTGTGGCCATTTTACAAGATAGACAACCAACTCTGGAGTGCACATTCTCACTCTGATATATGTATGACTTAAGTGGTTGAATGCACTCGGCTGTCACAATGCACACCAAGGCATGCGTATTTTGGAGCATAACCGCACACCCCAGAGTGGGTTATCTATTACATATATGAGAGTTACAAAGAAAAAGTGAATAACAGACATATGGATACACTTCAGAAAGAAGGACAGATGAAAACTAAAAAACAGGAATAAGTAATGAGTATAGTACGCAACTATATTAAGAAATTGTTTAGGTCAGGTAAAACAGATGAGAATAAAACATCAGGGGCCAGATGCTGGAAAATGGGCAAAAGCAGAGTGCAAAGGTTTGTGCTGTGCTTGCCCACGCCTATGATCCTAAGGATGCTATATTCAACTGGATATTGTACCAGCGCTAAATGACTGAATACAGGGGCATGTCAGTACAGCGTGATGTCGAATAGTGCTGCCCCAACAGGGATCTGGGCTGTACGCAGCCCAGAGGGATGGGCAGAGAACAGTGCTCCAGACCCGTTAACATCAGGAGCCCTCAGTGCTATGTTCAGCTGGCAACATGCAAATGAGCCCGCTGGGCATGCACAACACTAAGGGGTCATATGCATGCCCATTATAGGCACATTTTCATGTGAAGTGGCTTAAGGTTGCACCCCCTACAGAGGTCACCTGCCACATCAGGCAAGGTGGAGAGCAGTCCCCCCACATCCCAAAACCTGCCCTCACAATGTATGTGACCTTCCTGGTGTCTAGTGGTAATCCCACCCCATCCTTGTAACAGGTTATTTCTTCCCTGGTGTCTAGTGGCACCCCCTGCCCTCTGATCTCCATCTTTGTAATGGTATAGTTATTCTTTGGTATCTAGTGGCACTCCCCACTTGCCAATCCCCATTAACATAATAGTATAATTATTCCCTAGTATCTAGTGGCACCCTCCACTTGCCAATCCCTATCCCTGTAATAGTATAGTTATTCCCTGGTGTCTAGTGGCATCCCCACCCCTGAGCACTGTAGACAGTACACACACTGCCTGTCATCATATACAGCAACTGGCCAACGTGATGAGAGGAGGGCTGTGCCGGTCACTGTATCAGATCTGCATTGCAATAGCAACAGAAGGAAGGGGGATAGCATGGTGGTTTGCTCAATGCAAGCAGTGTGGGAGGCTGCTAGATAATAGGGAATATGGGATCTTAGCTGGGACTGGTTCTTGGTGGTGGGGGGAGTGCCACTAGACACCAGGGAAAAACTATATTATTATGGGGATGGGGATGGGGATTGGAGGTCAAGGGGTACCTCTAGACACCAGGGAATAAATATACTATTGGGGACAGAGATTGGAGGATGGGGGTCCACTGGACACCAGGGATGTCTTTAACACTACAGCAGTAGGCAATTTGAGGGCGGGGGGTCCACTAGTCAGCAAGGAATTTTACTAGAGTTATGGGGACAGGGATCTGAGAGTGGGGGGTGCCAGTAGACAACAGGGCATTCATAGGTGCAATGGGTCGGTGTTGAGGATGAATGCCTGCACTGCCTTTGCCCACCACCAGGGCCTTGTGCCCTATTAAACTGGGTTTGCAAAGGCAGGAACTTGTTTCCATTCAGGAGGCATTTACTGCCTGTGCAAATCTGTTAATATACCGCTGCGCCCATATGCAGGAGGTACCCTCTCATTTGCATGAGCATAACGGTAACTTAGCACTCAGGAACTAATGAGTTTTACCTGTGCTGTTGGTCTGTCTGAATATAGACTCCATCCACAAATCAACTGCAATACCCAATTAGCATGAGCAAACACAGCTTAGTGCCTGGGCTAAGTTTTAAATATCTGGTCTTGGTGACAATGAGAGGCACATACCCACCATTCACCTTAGTTGCTGGCTGCCATCTGCTATGACAAGTACTTTAGCACCATAGTATCATGAATATACAGCAAAGTATATACAATACTTGCAGGATGACTATTTAAAATCTGATATAATCTATGATTTTAAATAGTTATCCCCCTAAGTACTATCATCACTATACATACTGGTACTTGTATAATGCTACAGTACTGTGAGTCGCAGATGATGGCTGGTCACTGAAGTTATTAGCGGGTATGTGTTGACTGCCACCACTGGGACCAAGCCAGGTAGGGAGGGATCGAGGCAATTAGGGGTGCCAACAGACACCAGGTGCATTTTCATTGGGACTGGGTGATACACCATATACCAGGAACACAAGAGGGAAAAACTAGCTACAACAGATATATATTTTTTTTATTCTGCTAGGACCCGCTGAGGGTAGGGGTTACTACTAAACTACCAAGGATACCATTTAGAGTATTATTATTTCAGTACTGGGAGAGGAGGAAGGGAACACTAGCAACAAGAAATCTTTTTTCATAATCAGCACAGGGGTCAACAGTGGGAGGGGTATTGTTTACATGAATGGGATCGGGGTAGGTGCAATTGGTTACCAGACACTGCCCCATTCCTCCGCATACTCCAGGCACAGAGGCATGGTACAGACATGTTATTGTCCCATAATGAAATGCAAAGGTCCATTTAGTGAGCTGTTTGCAATATGAGGTCACCAATATAGGCTCAATTTCCCCAGATACATAAAAAAAAGTCAGGCCTCTGGCTCTGAGCAAGCATCTGACGCTGTCTTATCAATTCTCCACCCTCTTCTTAGCCTGACACCCCTAAAGGTCTAAAAGTGTCTGTTTTAAGAAGTAGGTGCCCCTCCTATCTCAATCCATAATTCAGGGGAGGTGCCAGTAGTAGTCAGTAGCTAGGGTAGGTTGACTGGATGGGTGGGTGTTTTCTTGCCATTAATTTCTATGATTCTATGCTTCTATGTACTACCAGGCTAACTCAGTCATCCCCTTTCCCCACAGCACACCTGCTACGACTTTCTACATGCAGTCATCTGATTGTATTACTGAATGGGTACATGACCAGGGAAGGGGGGGGTGGTCAGTCTGTGTTACTGATGTTACCACACACTCTTACCAATTATCCTGCCTAGAAACATCAATGACACAGACTGCTCTTCCTCCTCCCCTCTGGCTTGTCACGCACCCCACTCAGTAATACAGCCAGATGATTCTAAATTGGGGTGCTATGAAGAGAGAGGGATGGGTGAGTTAGTCTGACTGTGGACTACTACTGCTCCCCACTGAGTCAGAGATTGGGATCAGGAATACTGTTGGGAGGAAACTATGAATTCTGAATTTGTGGAAATTTCACAAAATTGTGTACATTTTGCTACATTTTCCAAAGTTCCAATTTAGGCAAAATCTGTATCCTCTGAATGTGTTTGACAAATATTTGCCCTGTTTCATGAACTGTCGTGGCTGAATTGTGGAATAATACACATAGGGCCCAATATTCAGAATTGTGCCTAACAATGGCACAAGTGGTTGCACAGCGCAAGAGGGATATATTCAAAAGGGATGTGCCATGGAGTATATCACAGAATATACTTCTGAATATATCACAGAATGTGCATGGCACATCCCTCAGACAGGCCTGCATGCCTGGAATTGGAATGCGCCAGCGCAACTGGAGATGAGCTGTGTGCAAGTTCCAGATATTCAGACCTGGATATGCAAATGGAGCCATAATGCATGCAAGGTGCAAATGGGGCCATTTGCATGCCATTATGGCCCCATTTGCATGAGTTGTGCAGGACTGGCCAGCAAAATGCACCTGGCGTCCTGCACAGCATGCAGTCCCTGTACCAGGGACTGCAGTAGTACCCCCCCATCTCATACTAACAATTGCCATAAATATGGTGCAATACAGTCCTGGCAGTCTAGTGGTACCCCCCTCCCCGCCGGTAGCCCCGATTGCCCATACATTGCAATAAAATATTGCCTTGGTACTCTAGTGGCACCTCCTCCTCCCCGTACCTCCAATCACTGTATGACAATAATTTACATCTCCCTGGCAGTCTAGTGGTACTCCCTCCCTGCCGGTAGCCCCGATCACCCATACATTGCAATAAAATATTACCCTGGTAGTCTAGTGGCACCCCGCTCTCTGCTGGTAGCCCTGATCACCCATAAATGTAAATGGTGGTCCAGTGGAACCCCCATCCCCCCACCCACACAGGAATCCCAGCCCCCAGCTCCCCCCATCATCGGTGGGCAGCAAACCCACCTGCATTCCTCTGCGGTTGCCTGCCGAATGACAGTTTACAGTATCAGCTGCAATCCCATTGGCCCACACTGTGGACCAATGGGCTTGCAGTGCATACTGTAATAGTCATACACAACTTTGTGAATGAAGTCATGCATTCACAAAGTTGTGAATGGCTATTACAATATGCTCTGCAAGCCCATTGTTCCACAGTGTGGGCCAATGAGCTTGCAGCTGAAACTGTAAGCTGTCATTCAGTGGGCAGCTACAGAGGAATGCGGTGAGTTTGCTGCCCACCTATAATGGAGGGGCTGGGTGGGCTTGGGATATTTTACCTCTCGCCCCCATCCTTGCCCCCTTTCTTTATTTCTTTGACTAAACTTTCAGTTGCACAGTAGTTTCTCTTTGCACACTTGATATTATGGTAATATTCTTTTTTGTACCATATCTGGTAAGTAACAAGCTTTTATTCTCTCCACAGGCCTGGAATTTAACGGGACTTTTTTGGACTGTTTAAGAACCAAAATGTAATTTAAATGTATCTTGAAATGTTTATTATTTAATTAGTATATTGTGATTGAGCACTGTCTTAGGTTCATGATACTGGTGTCTTTAGAGGCAGAAGTAATTTTTGTTTTATGAGAACAGTGACGTAGAAATTAGGAATCATGTCATTGGCTGATTTTTGTTTAAAACTATAGCCTCTAGCATGTTAATTCATCCTCTGATGAAACCACCGTGTGTGGGGGTGAAAAGTAAGGAGTAGTGTTATTTTCCACTGCTATGTTCCTCTTCTCTTCACATTTGGTGAATGTTTGGTGGATCTAAGTAAGCAATAATACTCGACAGGGTGGCGTATTGTGCTATATCGGACTGCCCAGGGGCATGATGAGGTCGATACCAAGAGGCGGAGGGCCTATAGCCCTGAAGGTCCGTATAGCATAATACCGCCCACCCTGGAGGGTATTATTGCACTTAGAAAATGAGCATCTGTTTAAATTTTGATTAAGTGGTAAAATAAAGGAAATCAGTTTAAAAACAAATACAAATACTAGGAAAAAAACACATTTTTTGTTAAAGTAGTCCCTCCATTTGGCTGCTGTTCCATCTGCTGCTGCTCCCCCCCCATTCACACACACAGAGATCACAGAGTTATTGTCTTCTACTGACCTCTCCTCACCACTTCATCCTGAAGAAAAGATGCAGTTTCTTGCATACTGTCCCCAACCACCAAAACTGTGTATTACTGTTGCTTTGGTGAAAGTATAGAGGAATTTGAATAGGCATCTGTGAGCCGTCAGAAGCGTGACCTTAAGGGACCTAGGCAGTGGAGACCAAGAACTAACTGGAAAGTTGTTTAAATTAGCAGTTCTTCTTGTTTTCGTTTGCTGCGATAATTTCTGTGGATTCTGCACCCCCCCCCGCCGCCACCAAGTAAACTGTCAGCTACATATTGAAACTCGGAGCTGAGCCGGACAGATTAAGCGAGGACGGTGATGTATGCTCCCCACCGCACATGTTAACGAGAGATCGGGAGTGGACAGGGTGAGGTCTAGTGAGATCTCAACACACTTCTTCAGTGCTTTAGAAAACAAAAAAAAATCTGTTTAATTTTGCTTCGTTGCGTGTGGTATAATTCTCGCCCCTTATATTCCTTGCTTCAGCTCGAGGTGAGACTGCGATGTGCAGCGTTTTGGCTGTGCAGATGAACAGAAAGACGACATCATGGTCACAGAAAACGAAGGTGTTTTTTCACTTTATTTGATATGAAAGGCAGGAGGGGTACTGATTATGTTTACAATTTTATACAGAAAGTGTGGACTGGAGTAGATGTCAGCTCAGTAGGCTAGAGGAAAAATGGTGGATATTTTGAATAGGAAATGAGGGGTTGTAGCCAATTGGAGAGCTGGCTGGGCACAAACATTCTGGTGATGTGGCTGGCTGGGCTGGTACTTTTAATAGATGGGCATCTATTGTCTGATAGATGCCCACCTAGAGAAGTGCCTCAGCCAATCAAAAGGCTGAATTACTTTTACCCATTTTCTAATATGCTATAATAAATGAAGTTTGAATAAGCAACAAGTTCTCCCTTCTCTCTGTTGAGGAGTGGGTGCTGCTGTATACTATTTTGTAAAGTATTTATTTATCAGCTTTTGGTAACTGGGTAAGTGCATTAGGCAACAACCCTGCCTATTTTCAGGCATGACCCAGGAGAGTACAAAATACAATCATAGAAGAGTACAAGGTGGCATACAAACAATGCTGTACAGTTTACAACAGTTGTCCACACAAGGATAAGTAAGCAATAAGGCATGAAGTGGTGTGTGTAAACCACATATTACAGCATGGCCAGGGGTGTAGTAAGGCATGAGGCCGAAGGCTGAGAGTGACTTCAGCTACTAACCATGCTGTAAGCATGTTTAGCACCCAGTGCTATTGTGCTTATAAACTTAGCTCCTTTTTTTTTTTTTTTTTTTTTTGACTATTGGGAAAAGCATATTTATGTGTAGAAAAATAGATTTACTTGTGTGCATTTGAGATAAAATTGTCCTTCCACCCACTGCAAGTGATGTAATTGATGATGTTGTTGTATTATTGCCTACTTTCTTCTTACAGTTTTTTTTTCCTCTGTTGTTCTCCACATTTAAGATGTGGAATGTTTATCATGGAATGTTTACCATGGAATATATGGATTCAAAATTCTGCTCAGTTCCACTGGCAGAATGTTTCTCTCCCAACACACTGTATACACAGAAAACAAAGGCATTTGTTACAGCCAGAGACTCAGTTATCTCACTGTCAGTGCAAGAAGAAGAGAGTTCCCTGATAAACAGGTAAAGACAGAAGGGTGATTTTTCACTGTCAGCAAAGAAACAGTTGTAGTGAAAACTATAAACAATACTTATTGTTTCTAATTTGTCTATGTATGTAAGGAGAATGTGATGATCAGGGAAACAACATTTAATTAATTAGTTTTATTTTTTTTATTTAAGGTAGTTTTATTTTTAGGACCCAGTTAAAGATTTTTTACAGTGTAAAGGCAGCAACCATGTTTGCGGTGGAAGATCAGTTCTGGCTGTAGGGGGCTAACTGAAATGCCTGTGTTCCAAATGCCCATTGATCTGTGTTGCAGACTCTTCACTGCTGAGCAGTCTTTTTTTTAACCATGTGTAAATCATATTTTACACATAAATAATAGCCAATCAGGTTACATGACTTTACCCTGCCATTTTATAAACAGGGCCCTGGATATTCAGAAGGGTTGCGCATGGTGCAACACTGTTGCACCACAGCACGACATTCAAACGGGAATTAAGCCTGGCACAAATCCCGATGCACCGGAGTGCATCAGTAGTGTATGCAGCACAGGTGGGGGTCATGCCCATACATACTCCGCACATCCCGATATTCAGCCCGGGTTGTGCTGAGTCCATGCATGTGCAACCCCTACCTGCGCTGCACACAGGTGAGCCCAAAAAAAAGAGGAGTAACAGCTGGACACCAACAGGTGAGCTGCCATATTGCAGGGCACAACACAGCAGCTGCCACCTGTTAGTGGCCACCCCGAGCTCCGGCTGCACCTTCTGGTGGCGTCCCCCCATGCCCGATCACTGGCATATGTATACAAATAATCGTCCAATATCCCTGGTGGTCCAATGGTCCGCTTGGAGCCCAATCGCGGGCATATGTTGAATAAAATAATTGTCCAATATCCCTGGTGGTCCAGTGGACCACTCGCAGCCTAATTGCAAGCATATGTTGAATAAAATAAATGTCCTATATCCTTGGTGGTCCAGTGGATCACTTGCAGCCTGATCGCAGGCATACGTAATAAAGGAGGTCAATATCCTTGGTGCCAGCGGTACCCCTTCCCACCCGCCCACTGAGCCCCAGCAACCCACTCCTCCATCAGCGGCCGGGTGGCAGTACTCCACCCCTGCCGCCCGCCGCCCACCGGCTGACACTGTATGGTAGGGCTGTAGTCCACTGGTCCACAGTGTGAGCCAATCTGGTGTGCAGCCCATACCGTAATGGATCCATTCACATATCTGGATTGTGTAGATGGTATGGGCTGCATACTCAATGGCTCATGCTGTGGACCAATTGGATACAGCCCTCACCGGACGGTGTCAGTCGGCAGCGGCGCGGGTGGCTGGTGGGTGGTGCTGCCACCCGCCGCTGACGTGGGGAAGCGGGGCGGTGGGGCTCAGTGGGCGGGTGGAAGGGGGGTACCTGGACCACAGGGATATTGGACCTCTCCTTTTTATTACTTATGCCTGCAATCGGGCTGCAAGAGGCCAACTGGACCACCAGGGATATAGGACATTTATTTTATTCAACATATGCCCGCGATCGGGCTGCGAGCGGTCCACTGGACCACCAGGGATATTGGACGATTATTTTATTCAACATATCCCCATGATTAGGCTGCAAGCGGTCCACTGGACCACCAGGGATATAGAACATGCACTTCATTTGCACATGCCTGCGATTGGGCATTGGGGCACTTTTCCTCGATCTGCAGGGGGCATCGGTCCCTGACTGTTGCAGACTGGCAAGGTGCCAGGCGCAAGGCACCGGGGATCGATGCACCTGCATGGAAATGGGGCCATAATGACATGCAAATGGCCCCATTTGTGCCTTGCATGCATTATGGCCCCATTTGCATGTGCACTTTTGAATATTGGGGTTGTTGCGCCTACTGCAACGGAACTTGCGCTAGCGCATCCCCCTGCTCCACTCTGGCCACTTGTGCTGGTCCAGTGCCACTGCGCCATGCACACTGCGGGTGGCCAGGGTGCGATATTCAGTGATGCTGTGCCATGGCACAGCTCTGTTGAATATCAGCCTGTCAATTCCCCTGCGCAGCCAAGTTGCGCTGCGCCAAGGCTTGCTCCACAGCCTGGCGCAATCTGAATATCCGGGCCAGAGATTATACATGATTAGCACAATCCAGCCACGCAGGGATGAAGAAGTCAGATGAAGACAAGTCAGGTCAGGAGAGTACAAAATACAATAAAGAAGCAGTTAAGGTAGCATACATACAATGCTGGGCAGAACACAACAGATGACAAGCACAGGGAATCAACTGAGATAATACATGATGAGCACAAACAAATTGCATAGAACAATATTTAACCTGCAATAAGGCAGCTTAAATTTTTAAATATTTTATGACTAGAGATGTGTAAAGTCTGCAAAATTTGCTCCATGGATTAATGAGTGAATTTCATGGAATTTGCGAAGCACATTTCACAAAATTTGCACAATTCACGGACCATGAATCATGCAAAATTTGCCACAGGGCACGAAATTTCACCTGCAAATTATGCACTTTGCAGCAAAATTCATGCTCCATGGCAAATTTTGTGCAATTTGCATGAAACAGAATTTCCCCAGACATGGGGCAAGGCAATTTTATTTATATGGTGCCCATTGCATGAGGCTCAGGGCACCTACCAAACATAAAAAACAGATCTTAAAATATAATAAAAAATCTGAATAAAATTCAAAATACAGCATATCAGACTTGCAAAGGCTTCAGGTTGCAGAGGAAACAGACTTGTAGTCATCTTTTGAATCAGCTATCTGCAAAAGCCAGGCTGAGGAGGTGGGACTTCAGCCACTGCTTAAACACACCAATCGAGGGGGCCTCCCAGACTGCAGATGGAAGAGAGTTCCACAGGAACAGCTCAGTGACACTAAATGCATGGTTACCTGATGTCCTGAGCCAAACTCTTACAATGTCCAGAAGACCCCTCAAAGAGGAGCGGAGGGAGCGAGCGGAGTTCACTGGTGTCAGTAGCTCTGACAGATGGTCAGGACCCTGTCCATATACAGCCTTATAGGTGAGTAAGCCCACTTTGAAAAGGACCCTCCACCTGACCGATAGGCAGCGCAGGGCACGCAGGACCAGGGTTACATGACTGGACCTTGAAAGGCCTGGCATCAACCTGGCTGCTGTATTCTGCACTAGCTGCAGTCTGTGGAGAGTCCCTCCCATGACCGTAAAGTATAGAGAGTTGCAGTAGTCAAGCCTAGAGGTTTCAAAGACATGTACCACTGTCGACAGAGCCTCGGGAAGAATGAGGGACTTGATTCTAGTGATGTTCTGGAAGTGATAAAAAACATTTTTGACTACAGACAACATCTGATCTTCAAAAGTCAGTCTGCTGTCCAGGATCATGCCTAGATTTTGCACCCTTGGGGAAGCCATCAGTGGAGTGGACCCCAGGACAAGTCCTTTGCTATCCCCTTGAGGCAACCCATCACACCTGTGACCAGGCTCGATCACCAGTACCTCCATCTTATCCGGGTTAAGTCTCAGTCAGCTGGAAGCCTTCCAGTCATTGATTTTAGCCAAACAGTTTTCAAGCACATCGACGGCTCCAGATATTCCGGGTGCAAAAGACAAATACAGCTGGGTATCATCTGCATAGCAGTGAAACTCAACACTATATTGTTGAATGGTCTCACCCAGGGTCAGCATGTACACTGTGAACAGCATCAGAGACAAGATTGAGCCCTGTGGTACTCCACAAGAAAGAGGCATTGGGGAGGAGGAGAAATTCCCCATCACCACCCACTGCACCCTATCCGAGAGCTAGGACCCAAACCACCTGATGACAGTACCAGTGAGTCCACAAAACTCACAGTGCTGATCAAGAAGCATGATGTGGTCCACCGTGTCAAATGCTGAGGAGAGACAGAGAAGACAGGTCAGCCCTAAGCAGATCATTGTGCACCCTAACTAGAGCTGTTTCTGTACTGTGTCTGGCCTGAAAACCTGACTGAAATGGCTTATAGACATCAGAAGACACAAGGCAATCCTCGAGCTGTAGTTCCACTAATTTCTTGACAACCTTGCTCAAAAAAGGCACGTTGGAGATAGGATGGTAATTCATCAGGACGTCTGGGTCAATGGAAAGGCTTCTTTCAGAGGGGTCTCACTAGTGCTCCTTTCAAAGCCACTGGGAATTCCCCATCTGCCATCAAACACCTAGCAATCCTGGCGAACACCGGGCCAACAGCCTCAATGCATTCCATTAAGAAATGCATCAGAGCTGGGTCCACTTCACAATAAGTGTGCTTCAGCTCTGAAATCACCCTAGTCACTTCTGACACCTCCACTGGCCTAAATTCCTCCCAGGCAGATGGAGTGCCTGTGTACCTTCCAGCTCCACCACTGTGAGGCGGATGCCTCCCCAACGGGATCCCCGACTGGATAGCAGACACTCTGTCAGAGGAAAAACAGAGCAAACTTTTCCATAAAGTGGATGAAAAAGCTTTTTTCAGCCATAGACAGGCAGGATGGTGAAGCCTGTCCACAGTCCAAAACAGCTGAGAAGGTCTGTTTTTCCATGCAGCAATTTCCCTGGGCAGGAATTCTGCCCTGTTATGGGAAATTGCCCCCTGGTACTCACCACAGTGAACATGCAGGGCCAGTTAGTCTGCCTCCAGATGGGTCTTCCACTAACAATGTTCCAGCTTCCGACCCTTGATCTCCATTGCCTTGAGATCCCAGTCAAACCAAGGGGATCTCAAGAGAGAAGGTCTGGGTCATATACAAACTGGAGCAATGGCATCCAGAGCTTCAGAAACCATCCTGTTATAGGTGGCCACCACCTCTCCGGTGCCAATCACACATACCATGTCAACCCTAGATAGGTCTGCCAATGCCAGTACAAACCCCTTAAAGGGCAATAGCTGACTGTCTCCAGAGAGGAGGGACTTTCAGGGGGGGGCCCAAATGTGAACTCCATGGTACACTGATCAAACCAAAATATCTGATCAATCTTGAGGTTGTCAATCTCAAGACCCAGCTGGAACACCAGATCGAGTGTGTGGCCATACTGATGGGTTGCAGAAGCAACAGCTTGTGTCAGGCCCAGTGATAACATCAACAAGAGGAGATTGTAACCAAAATGCGAGGATTCATCATCGATGCAGGCATTGAAGTCCCTCAAGAATAAACACCTGGGGGACTCCAACACCTGGTTGACAATGAAGTCCGCCACCTCCTGCAGATTCTCCCCTGACCCAGGTTGGTGGTAGACGAGGAGGGGAAGCTTTGAGAACTCAGCGAAGCGTGAATTTTTGGTAATTTGCGTAAGCTTCAGTGGCAAAGTTTTGCTTCGAAACATCTTTATTTATGACCAACAAGCAAAGTCCAGTGTATTTCCATCCCTGATACTGTCCCAGCTGGTCTGTTGGGGTCAGTATCAAGGGGCACACAGGACTTTGTTGATTCTGATGAGCCACTTACCAGGACCCCACTACAATATGGTTACATTCATTTCATTGATTTCTCTAGCCAGGGTTGAGTAGGTTATATTATGAATTTGCAAAAGTCTTTATTATGGATTTCAGCAGTGGTTTTGTGATTATTTTATATAATTTTTGCTTAAAGCAGCAGTACTACGAAAAAAAAAATTGCTCTTTTTTGACAGTTTATTCCCTGTACCCTGCTAATCATTTACCTGGTACTCTTTCTCGCTGGCATTGTACTATCGCCGAGTAATTTGCTCTGCTATTCTCTGCTTTTGTTTACATTTCTGTCACTAAGCATGTTGCACTGGAACCCCCTCTGCCGCCAACTGCACATGTGTATGACTTGCTGGGACATTGGGAATGGTCAGAAGAGGGTCCCTCTGCTGTTGTCAAAAGACGTGATGTGACCAGTAGAAAATGCACAGCTAAAAATTAGTCAGCCTCCATATTTGTTGTAGCGCTACAACAATTCAAATACATTGCAAATATCTAAAAAACTAAAGATGACTGGAAAAAAAACATTTACAGGTATGGAAACTGAAACTTTAGCCTCATGCTTACAGCTGAAATACAGAATTTTGATAGCTCACTTCCTGATTTCGTAGTACTGCTGCTTTAAAGATAAATGTTGGTTTGTCAAATATGACGTGCTACTGTTTGTTTAATGCTATTTGCATCATTTAAATATTGCTGCAGCATCAGGTTAACTTGTCCTAATAGTCGTATTAAAATCACAATTAATTCACTATTGTAAATAATGGCCCCATGATGGACTTAGAATGGAAGGTCAAAAGGTCCCAGTTTGGCCTATCCAGATCTGTAGTACAGCATGTAGTCAAGATAATATCAAAACTGTTGGGATGCAATTATACTGCAGTTACAACAAGGGGTGGCAGGGGGACCTTCATAGCACACTTATGTTGCTGAGAGTACTGAAATGAGAAATCAGGAATCCCAGGTTTGAATCTCACAACAGCCATTGACTCTCCCTGAGACCTGGAGCAGGTCACTTGACTTCCCTCCTTGATCAGCCTTCCCCACCGGCAGTAGAACTGTGTAGAAACAGGGCCTCACTGAAACTAAGATGTTGCATCTCAACTGTATCATCCCAAGCAAATACAGTTTTAATAAGAAGAAAACAACTTCTGACTTTTATACTCAATGACAATGTTTGCTTTCTCCTCTCTCTATTTCTCTCTCTGTGCATAGACATACTGTATACAGTGCACCAGGGAAGTTAATTGGAAAAAAAACATCTGATTTCAATATTGATCTGGCTATAGTGTTGTACGTTGTGTTTACATATCATGTTACAGACTCCTGTGATTTATTGTATTCTACACTGAAAATAATGCCTGTTACAGTTAAAACGGAAAATAAAAAAATGTGGGAATCCGTGCATCGCGTGCAGATGTGGCTTTCTGTGTGTCATTCATACGCATCAATGGCTTGGAAAATTGAATCATTTTTGGATGCAACTTATAAAAACAGTTTCCAGGGTAGCATGACTTCAAGTTTTTGAGGTAACATTTGACACAACCTGCTATTTAATTAGCTTTTGCCAGTACTTTTGCAAAGATCATTGGTGACCGCAGTTATAAGAAGCTGAAAATTCTTTCCCTCTCATCCTGTTCAGGCCTGCCTGATGCATTCTTTCCATCCAAACCAGTTTGTGGTGAAATGTACTCACTGAGTTCTCTTCTGTGACATATTATAGTGTATTAAAGTTAACTAACTGCTGACAGCTAAAATGTTATGCTGCACGGGATAAAATGGAATATATACAGCTTAAGCTGGCACAATGGCATAACTCACCAGTGCTTGTGTCATCTGGGTGGGGACCATAGTTCTCCGCAGCACTGTAGTACTTAAAGGAAAACTACACCCTAATATCTTGTAGATTTTATTTGTTGCCATCTCAACAGACAACTTTTTTCATGTAGCTGTTAGGGATACATGTGCTTGTTTCAGTTTATTTTCACTGTTTATACTAGTACCTATAACTATCTTGGGGTCTCCATTTTCTGGTTGTTGAAATCTCATTGTCTCTGAGAGCTGTATTAGCATATGACAACATCATGAGTCAGCACCCTTTAAAATGCCTGTCTGCTTAATTAGAGTTCAACAAAGCAACTTGCAACAAGGCGTGAAATACATTTACCTTCAGTTAGCTTACAAACTGAGTTGTAATTCAGAGTGTTTCCCTTTAGACTGCATTGAGTTTGCATATTTCCAGAGAGATTTTCAGGATATTTGCACATTCAGCTAGGGGTGGGCAAAAGTTGTGAATTCCGCTTTCACAGAACTTCCATGAAATTTTGGAAATTTCAAGGAAATGTCTGAACTTTTGCCATTGGCAAAACTGGGATTTTCAACTGATTTGTGCCGGGTTCCGCTGACTTTTTTGTGAACTGTGGAAAAATGCATATAAACTGCAGAATTTTTTCTATCCACAGTTTAATGAACTGTTAGTGAATAAGCGTGTCCTTGTACAACCACGCAGTCATTCACTTATAGTTCAGTGGGCTACCGGTAGTAGAGGAGAGAGGAGGGCTGCGCCAGTGGCCTGATCATGGGCAGGTGGGTGGGAGTGGGTTGGTGGGGTTTGAACTGTCAGGATGGGGAGGTGGGGGGTCCACTAGACACTAGGGAATTAGGATTATTTTTTTTATAAGGGATCAGGGATGGGGGAGTCCACTTGACACCAGGGAATACTGGAAATAGAGGGGGGTTGAGTCAGTGGACTGCCAGTTATTTTTTTGTGGATTAAGGGTATCCAGGATAGGGAGGGGGATCCACTAGACACCAGGGAAATAACATTTTTTGGGGGGCAATGATTGGTTTGTGAGGGTGCACTAGACCCTATGGAAGGATTTGAGTTTTTTGTTTCTTTTTTACTGGGACCCACTGGCTGTGATCCCTGGGCGGTGGGGTGGGAACCACTGGACACCAGGGATTAGGGAATTTTTTACTTGGGACCCACGATCAGTGGGTTAGGGGGGCCACTAGACACCAGGAGGGTTCAAGGGTGGGATTTGAGGTTTTTTTATTTATTTATTGGGACCCCTGCTCAGTGGAGGGGTGGATTAATGAATTAAACTGTGGTTAAAAAAAGCCTCAGAACTGACCACTGGCAGTGATCCATTCTGTGGAATTTTTTTCCTGCAGTTTAAAAAATTAACTCATAGTCTGTATCTTTATTCCACAGTTTAAAGGTGCAATTTCTGTGAAAGTTTAAAAAATGATTTCCGAACTTTCGCGGAAGGTGAAATTCACACTTTCACGGAAATTCCACCGGTGGAATTTTTTTTCACACACCCCTAGTTTCAGCACAGAGAAGCATGGTGTAAATAGTGGCTGTGACGTCTTGTTCTCATATTCTAATGCAGTTCTCATGCACAATGAGATTTCAACAACCAGAAAATGAAGATCCCAGGATAGTTGCAAGGATGAGTATGAACAGTGAGAATATTTATTGCATTTATTTATTTTATATTATTTATTTATTGGAATGTTTGGAGTAACAGCTTTGAGCAAAGCTCATTTACAAAGGTTGCACATCAAAGTTTAAGGTACAGATATAGGTACAAAGCAATACATGTGGAAAGAACCATACAAGACCCCAAATATTTGCAATATTCAGAAGTTCAATGCACAAGCTGAGAGTGAACACGTTCCTACAGTATGTACAGGTTAAATACAAGGTGCAGTAGCAGCAGGCATGAGCTTGTCTATGGTTAGAGCCTGGAGCAGTTGCAGAAGTGCAACTTTGTCTACAGTATCTCAGGAATGTCATAGAAAGCACAGCCAGGGGAGTTATTGTTAGTAGTATCTGACTAGTGATTGCACAGGCATATGTTTTGTTGAGCAAGGTATTTCTTCAAGGACAATTTAAATTGGCTTAGTCTGGGTAACTCTGGGTAGCAGTGCGGCTGGGAGTTCATTTAGCCAGGCTGGTGCTCGGTAAGGGAAGGCCCTCATGGCTTGGCTGGTCCTACAATGTGGAACATAAAGGGAATTTCCTGATACACTCCTAGTAGAGTGGTGGTGGTTAAAGGATGTATGTAGCAGGCATTGGAGGTAGAGGGCTGAGCCCTACTAGGGCCATCTTCCCAATTAGGCATGTTTGAAATTTCATCCTGAGGTGTAGTGGAAGCCACTTTCTATCCAGATAGTGGTTGCTTATGTGTAAGAGCCTGTCCACATCAAGGACAAGGTGACAGGCCTTATTTAGGATGGCCCTTATTCTGTTGAGGTTGGTGTCTGTTGTGGCTCCATAAAATACTAGCCCATAATCCAGGGTGGAGAGGACCTAGGAAGCTACAGCAAGTTTCCTAGTCTCTAGTGTCATAAAGTGCTTGTGTCTATATAGAACCCACAATTTTTTATTTACTGTACTTAGGACATGGTTTATATGTCGAGCATATGTTAATGAGTTGTCGAGGTGTATCACAAGATATTTAAAGGAATATACCTGTTCTAAGTCCTCACCATCTTGGTTGCAGATGGACAGGGGTAGAAGTTTATTATTCCTCCGTTGGCTGGCAAATATCATAGATTTAGTTTTTTTTGTGGTTTAGTAGTAGCTTATTCTGTTGAAACCAGTGCTCAAGAGAGCTGAAGTTGTACGGCAGAGTTTCACTGACAGCTTGCTACTTAGTGCTGCTAGTGCTGATAACTGCATCATCTACATAGAGCAGGATATGGACTTCAATGCAGACTTTAGGCAGGTCAGTAATGAACAGGCTAAACAGTAATGGGCCCAATATTGATCCTGAGGAAACCCCTACCATCATTGCCTTGGAGTCTGACAGGACTCCACTGACTTTCACTTTCTGGGTGCGGTCTGTTATGTAGTTCTCAAACCAACCCACAGTTTCCCTAGTTAGGCCTATCCCCACAAGTTTTCCCATAAGCAGCGTGTGGTTTATGAAGTTGAATGCTTTTATTAGGTCAATGAAAATTGACCCAACCATTTCACCTTTGTTGAGCGACTTATGTAGAGAGTTGGTGAATTCAAGGAGGGCAAAGATGATGTTGTGCATCCATCTAGACCAGTGCTGCGGGGGCACAGTAGGTTGTAAGGATTTAGGCAGTGCACCATCTGGTCCATGACAACTCATTCCAGTGTCTTGAAGAGAGAAGAGAGTATGGAAATTGGTCTGTAGTTTGTGCTGCAGGCTTTATCACCCTCATTCTGTACTGGTGTGACTATAGCGGATTTCCAGAGAGCTGGGAATTTGGAGTAGCAGAAAGTGTGGTTGAACAGTTTGGTAACCGGGGTTGCCAGGATGTCTAGTATTGAGGCAAAAAGCCTCAAATAAACTAAAACAAGCACATACATCCCTAACAGCCATATGAAAAAAAGTTGTCTGTTGAGATGGAAACAAATAAAATTTACAAGATATGAGTGTGTAGTTTTCCTTTAAGTACTGCAGTGCTGTGGAGAACTATGGTCCCCACCCAGGTTACATACTATGTCCCAGTCATAGACTCATAGTAGCTACTTTTGTTTAGCCATAGTAGCATTTGCTGTTTTTCCTTAGTGGTACCTTTGGCTTCATTGCTTTTCTTGAGCAGTTTTTGAGAGTGCTTTTCTGCGGTCGACATTATCACATAGTGCCCTTTCCACCTACCCTCTTTAATGAACTCTACCTACCTTTTTTTTACTTCATAGACTATAGTTAACAAAGACCTTTCGGGCCAAAAACTAATTGAGGTTAGTTCAACTTTCAGTATACATACATAGATACATAGATACATAGACAGTGTCGGCAGATAAGGGCCTATGGCCCACCTAGTCTGCCCATTTGAGCTTGTAAGTTCAGTTTGTTTTCCTAGAAGTCTATTTCCCCTTACCCCTGACCTCTAGAATTCCTTTATGTCTATCCCATGCATTCTTAAATCCCATGATTGTTTCAGCCCCCACCACTTCCTCTGGCAGGGTGTTCCACTTTGTCCACCACCCGTTCTGAAGAAATTCTTTCTCATGTTTCCTCTGAATCGTCCTCCTCCAACTTCATCCCATGCCCTCTAGTCCTGAAACATCTTTTCGCTTAAAATAGTGTTTTTCTGCACCCTGTTCCTCCCTGTAAGATACTTGTATGTCTCTATCATATCCCTCTCTCCTCCTCTCCTCCAGGGAGTACATGTTCAGTTCCTTCAACCTGTCTTCATAGGACTTGTGATGCAACCCATGCACCATCTTTGTTGCCCTCCTCTGAACCTTCTCTACCCTGTCTATGTCCTTACGTAGGTATGGTCTCCAGAACTGTACACTGTATTCCAGGTGGGGCCTCACTAGTGTCTTGTATAGCGGAATTATGACCTCCTTTTCCTGCTGGTGATGCCCCTGCCTATACATCCCAGCATCCTATTTGTTTTACCTGATGTCTTGTCACACTGTTTCTCACTTGAGGTCATCAGAGATGACAACCCCAAGATCCCTTTCCTGCTTGGTGCATGCTATATCCTCACCCCCCAACTGATATATTGTGCCAGGGTTTTTGTGCCCCATATGCATTATCTTGCACTTCTTTGCATTGAATTTCAACTGCCAAACCCTTGACCATTCTTCAAGTTTCTGCAGGTCCCTTCTCATTCTGTCTACACCCTCTGGTGTGTCTACTCTGTTACAGAGCTTTGTGTCATCAGCGAACAGTGAAATTCTGCCTTCTATATCCTGTGCAATGTCACTGATGAAGATGTTGAATAGGACCGGTCCCAGCACTGATCCCTGTGGTACTCCACTGGTCACTCTTCCCTCTGTGGAGTGACAGCCATTTACCACCACCCTCTGTGTCCTGCCACCAAGCCAGTTACCTACCCACCACACTACTGTCCTGCCCACACCCATATTCCCCAGTTTGTGTAATAGTCTTCTATGTGGCACAGTGTCAAAGGCCTTGCTGAAGTCCAGATAGGCCATGTCCACTGCCCTCCCCTGATCCACCTCCCTAGTCACCCAGTCAAAAATTCAATGAGGTTGGTCTGATATGACCTCCCTGGTGAAACCATGCTGCCTTGGGTCCTGTAGTCCATTGAGAACCAGATGTTCCACCAATCTCTCCTTCAGTAGTGCTTCCATGATCTTTCCCACTACCGAGGTGAGGCTGACTGGTCTGTAGTTCCCTGCTTCCTCTTTGTTCCCACTTTTGTATAAGGGGACTACATCTGCTGTCCTCCAGTCTTTGGGTACCTCCCCTGTTTCCAGTGATTGGCTGAACAGGATAGCCAGAGGTTCAGCCACCACCTCTCTTAGTTCTTTTAAGGACCCTGGGGTGCACCCCATCTGGCCCCATTGCT
This sequence comes from Neoceratodus forsteri, assembly GCA_016271365.2. Lineage (NCBI taxonomy): Eukaryota > Metazoa > Chordata > Ceratodontiformes > Ceratodontidae > Neoceratodus > Neoceratodus forsteri. Next base: position 1,065,862,929 of record CM057454.1, on the reverse strand, counting down.
TTATCAGCTCTTATTACTTCCAGTTCCTTCAGGACCCTTTCTCGTGTAAAGGGACTTGTGTCCATTTCTGCACCATTCTCACCCCTTGTACTCCCTTCAGACCCATTACCCCCCTCTTCCTTAGTAAAGACTGAGCAGAAATACCTGTTCAATATGTCAGCTTTACTGTTGTCATCCTCCATGCGGCTCCCATCCTCCCCCTTCAGTCTCACTATACCTCCCTTTGTCCTTCTTTTCACTTATGTACCTGTAAAAGGTTTTGTCCCCTTTAACCACTGATTTTGCAATGTGTTCTTCTGTCTGAGCTTTGGCTTCCTTACTGACTTCCCTGCCTCCTTTGTTTCTCCTGGTACTTCTCCCTATCCCTTCTGCCTGTGTCTTTTTGTATTGCCTGAATGCAATCTTTTTGGCTTTACTTTCCTTACTACCTCTTTGGAAAACCATAATGGTCTCCTCTTTCTTTTCCTCTTGCTAACCTGCTTAATGCATAATTCTGTTGTTCTTATAATCCCATTTTAAATACTGCCCACTGTTCCTCAATCCTGATTCCTGTCCCATTCCCTTAATGCCTCTTTCAAGCATCTCCCCATTTTCCCAAAGTCTGCCCCTAAAATCCAGGATACGTGTTTTTGTGTGGTTTGGTTCTGCTCCTTCTGTGATTTCAAACCACAATGACTGGTGGTCACTGTTACCCAGGTGCTCCCCACTGTTACCCCCATCACACTGTCCCTGTTTGTGAGCACAAGGTCCAGTATTGCCTTCTGCCGAGTTGGTTCCATGACCAGTTGCTTGAGGAAGGCACCCTGAAGGGAGTCCAGGATAAATCTGCTCCTAGTTGATGCTGCTGCTGGGATGCTCCAGTCCACGTCTGGTATATTGAAGTCTCCAACCAGTACTACCTCCACTTTTGTCTGCCATCCTTTGGATGGCTAGTATCAACTCCCTATCTGTTTCTTCCTCCTGGGCTGGTGGTCTATAGACCACACCTGTCGGATGGCTGGCCCCATTTTCCTTTCCAGCTTAACCCATAGTATCTCTCCCCATTTTGTTCCTCCTGGATCTGTGTGGCCCTTATGTCATTTTTCACATACAGTGCCACTCCTCCTCCCTTCCTGCCTGCTCTGTCTCTTCTGAATATATGTTGTAGCCAGGTATGGCCATCTCCCAGTCATGGTTATCATTACACCAGGTTTCAGTGATGGCCACAATGTCCAGGTCTGACTGTACCATGACAGCCTCCAGATCTTCCATCTTGTTGCTAAGGCTCCTGGCATTTGCACACATGGCTTTCCATGATTTGACCTCCCTAGACTGCTTCACTGTTCTACTCCAGCCCCTTCCTTGGTTGTCATTTATCCCTGGTTCTCCTTGCTGTCTGCCCTTCTGCTGTTAATTATTTTACCTAATAATGAGACCATAATGACTGTGGTTCATACTGTAAGTTTTCTCAGAGTATTTCAAGTGTAATCCAAGAGTATCATATGGCTAAAGTTCCAGGGCCTTACCCCACCCCCCATTTTGCTGCATCAAATCTTCACTTTTTTCCAAATTAACTTTAATAGTCCTACTTTTCATACTTTTCAGAGGGTCTATGGTTCTCATCATCCAGCTAAACCATGATTAAGCCTGACCACTTCAGCAAAGTGGCCACCTCCATCGGTCAGGTAAAAGCATCACATTTTAACTTGCCTTATCAGAAATGAGGTCACCTTGCTTCCTCTATATTTTTGAAGAGACCACTCTCTAGGCTTTATTACTTATAGTGTGCTTTGGCCAATGAAAGACTCACAGGTGTCTAATAGGGAGCTTAACAAATAGAAGAAGACCACAATTATCCTACTTTCAAATCAGTTCAAAAGGGTTGCAAGCTCAACCCCTGTATTTACAACACAATTTAATAAATTTAGTGGAGTGGCTCCTGGTGTGTGACCAAACAGAAATATATGGCTAAAGTTCCAGGTCCTTACCCCTCCCCCCCATTTTGTTGCATCAAAGCCTGCACTTGTTTCCAAATTAACTCTAATATTCCTACTTTTCATACTTTTCAGAGGGTCTATGGTTCTCATCATCCAGCTGAACCATGATTAAGCCTGACCACTTCAGCAAAGTGGCCACCTCCATCGGTCAGGTAAAAAGCATCACATTTTAACTTGCCTTATCAGAGCTGAGGTCTCCTTGCTTCCTCTATATTTTTGAAGAGACCACTCTCCAGGCTTCATTACTTATAGTGTGCTTTGGCCAAGTATGAAAATTAAATTGCATTGTAAATACAGTGGTTGTGCTTGAAAACCTTTTGAACTGATTTGTAAGTAGGAGAATTGTGGCCTTCTTCTATTTGTTAAGTTCCCTATTAGACACCTGTGAGCCTTTCATTGGCCAAAACACACTATAAGTAATGAAGACTAGAGAGTGGTATCTTCAAAAAATATAGAGGAAGCAAGGAGACCTCAGCTCTGATAAGGCAAGTTAAAATGTGATGCTTTTTACCTGACCGATGGAGGTGGCCACTTTGCCAAAGTGGTTAGGCTTAATCATGGTTCAGATGGATGATGAGAATCAAAAGCCCCTCTGAAAATTCTGAAAAGAAAGACTATTAGAGTTAATTTGGAAAAAGGTGCAGGCTTTGATGCAGCAAAATGGGGTGGGGGTGGGAGTAAGGCCCTGGAACCGTAGCCATATATTTCTGTTTGGTCACACACCAAGAGCCACCCCACTAAATTTATTAAATTGTATTGTAAATACAGGGGTTGAGCTTGCAAACCTTTTTGAACTGATCCAGGAGTATCACCATAGAATTACCAGTGCATTACCAGGATTTATAAAATGGGCCGAAGGTTTCCCGAGTCGTGATTGGCTGAAACTCTTTTTCAGCTGTGTCCTTATCAAGACATGACCCTGCAGCCAGCACTAATTGTGCCAACATTAATGGAGCACACAGTTAAATCAATGCAAGCCACCTGGTGTGGCATCGATCTCCTGCTGCAGCTCCTTAGCTAGCATCTGACAGAACCTTGGGAGAGTGCTGTCAGTGCACTAGAAAAATCTGTACTTGTGAGAGAAACACCCACTCCCCACATGAACAGACAAACTGTGTATTTTAGGACATTTTGGGTACATTTTATAAAGCATTTTAAAATGAAAAGTCTGACCTGCATTTCACGATAGAAAGACAAGCGACATGCAATCTTTATAGCTGTCTATAGACCCACTCCTCTGAATTACACACACAAATCCAAAAAAAGTCAGCAAAGACCCTCTCTAAGTTCCATTAGCTGTTGTAAAGAGAGTCAGAAATCAATTAAATACCCCAAATCTGTAATGCCACCAGGAGCAACAGTTACAGTTTAAAAACTGCAAAGAAGAAAACTGCTCTCTACGGTGGCCCCAAATGGGCACGCTCGCGTCAAGTCAAGAGGGACTTGACTGTAAAAGTTAATTGAAACTGCTCAAATTAAAAAGACTCAAACATAAAAAAAAAAGCCATAAAAGGAAGAAATAATATGAGTATGTGGTGAGGGGGGCAAGAAACATGACATCAGCTCCCTGGTTCCTGTTCCACTGTAACTGAAACAGAGTGGGCAGTCAGTCAGTCACATCTAGGAGACATAGAGGAACTAAACAAATATGGAGAAAAATATAAATAAAAATGGCCATACTGTACAACACTTTTTGTCTTGGTATATGTGTGTGTCTTGGTGGGTGGGGAGTGCAGAAATAGAAAGACACCAACCCCTGTAGTGACTCTTAATTAGACAGCAACATTCCAAGTCAAGACACGGACTACTTTTTTTTTCTACTGATATGAGCATATTTTTTACTGTTCTTATATATACTTTGTACATGCATTTCTAAATTAATTTCTTTACTGAGGGGCCCATTTTATAAGTGCAATAAGACATGCTGAGGTGTGGGTTATGGCCTGATAAGAGCACTTCCCATAACACACCTGGAGCATGCTCTTATCAGGCCATAACCCACACCTCGGAGTGTCCTATTGCTGGCTTATAATGTGGTAAGGGAATTAAATGGAGGCACTGAATTAATATCTAGAGTGCATGTCTGTGAAGTCACTCTGTTTGACAATGGGTTATAAGCAGCAACAGATGCACTGTACTGTGGTGGTGGAAATAAAAGTCCCAGGGAACACAGGCTACTTTGAGGCTTGCCTGGTTTATTCATACCCTAAGTTAGAGGACACACACACATTGTTAAATTGTGAGTAGCAATGATAGAAACATAGAAATTTACTGGCAGAAAAATACCTGTGAACCAGCCACTTTACCCAAGTTATGATCTTGGATAACACCATGGTTGTACACGGTTAACTCATGGCTATACCTGGTCAATAACAATATTCATGCTTTGAACTTGACTTTATCTATGGTTATCCATGGACAGCCACTGATGGTAAATGGCCCAGAGACAGGCCATAGATGACCATGGCTAATTTAAAGTAGTTTAAGAATTATTCTAATTGACCTTGACCATCCATGGTTACTGATTGTTGTTAATTTCAAGTTACTTGCATTACAAAATAAATTTTTACACCAATTTATTTAATTTTTTCCAACAGTCTTAACATTTTTTAGTGAATACATTTTATACACACACTATACTTTTGAAATACTCTAGCTTTCATTTACTTATGCATTGATACTGTTGTTCCTCTTATTTTTTACATTTTAACCCCTAATCCTCCACAGCTTCCCACATCCGGCACTGGGTCCAAAGAGTGCTGACAAGAATAGCATCAGCTTGGACCACACAGCAAAAATTGCCCCAAATTTTCTTTTGTGGGCCAGTCCCAGACTAAAGGAGCCTAACTCTGGGGGGAGTGGATATCAGGGAAAGTTAAAAATCATGGGGATGTGGAATACCCTTTGCTGCCATACCCAGCCATTCTTTCAGAGTTACACATTAAACATCTTGAACACCCTTGGGTAAATGCATACGTGAATGAACTTTGGCATCCAGCACTGAAGAAACACTACACTGGTAGCGTGAGAACTAAAGTCCTGAACAATGTGAATTAGTCATACATATGGACCCCACAATTGTCAGCCAACTTTAAACTGAGAATAGTCTCAAACTTCTGAACAAACTGGTATACATTTCCCTCTTCTCAGAGAAACACCACAACATAGGTACTTTCTAGTGGAGGCACAAAATCAGATCTTACTCACTGTTAGAACATTACAGGCAGCTTCTAATTGTCCTGGATTGAAAAGTAGGTTGCCCCTAGGATCTATTCCCTAGCAGTCCATTTCAGCCCTCCGGGGATGAAAATTAGGAGATCCTGCTGTGGACAGTGGTTTCCACCACTTCTCCTGGCAGGCTGGAGAATACCGGGACTAGGGTGAGAAAGCAGGCTCTCCACTCACAGCCTCTCAGCTGAGCAGTTCTCACTTCTCTCACTTCCAACTCTTGACTCACTACAACTGAATACCGTCCCAAGATTCTAAAGCTCCTCACTCACAGCTGCTGTGGCTTATGCTGATGCAAGAGTTCTAAATGTGCTCACTTCCCTCATCTCAGCTGAGGACAAGTAAACAAGAGAGTGAGTAGGTGAAAAACACATTTAACTAGTTATTCACCAGCTGCCTTTCCCTACCTAGCACTGACACTTAGGGGATTCTAGTAACCCCAGGGGACTGGGTGGTTACACACGTACACTAAAAACTGTATTTAGATTATAGATAATCATGGCTGCCAAGTGAAATAATTTAAAAGGCTACTTTATCAGAATCTTTTTGCTTTCCCTTAATAAACTGGAAATGGATTTAGATCTCCCACTTAGTCCCTTGAGTGTGTGTTTTTTTCCAGGCATCTGTGCATGTTCATCAAACACGGGCAGTCTTTTCCATGAATCATGGACACATCATGAATTTAATTATCATGGACAAAGAACAGAGACAGAGCAGGGATGACCATGGATGTCCATGAACAACCTTGTTTGTCTATGAAACTATGGGCAACTGCAGATCAGGATAGCTAACAGGAGTGGCATACTGATATGGAAACCTGAAGATATCCCCATCAGATATTTATGTGCTTTTTCCATGCCACACCCTTCTTTCACTGCTACTTGCCACATGAAACTGTCCCATTCAGCCTTGAGTAATGCTACAGTTTTAGCATTACCCACACTACTAGGTAAACTATTCCATCTGGTCACCACCCACTCAGTGAAGAAGTACTTTCTTGCATCCCTTCTGAAACTGTCCTGAACCAGCTTGTTGTTGTGCTCCCTGGTGTGCTGGGCTTCAGGTTGCATGGACATCTCAGAGGAGTCCACCCTGTTGATACCATGATGAAACTTGAATGTTCCTATCACAGCCCCCTTTATGTCTGGCCACCAAGGGGTACGTGTTCAGGTTTTGCAATCTTTCCTCATATGAATTTCCTTGCTGTCTCTCTCTCATTTAAGTCTGTCTCATTTGTGTTGTCTACAACCTGTCTTAATCCTTGCTCAGAGGATGACTCCAGAATCACATAAAGTACTCCAGGTGTAGCCTTACCAGGGACCCATACAATGTAAAGATTATCTCCTTCCTCCTACTGGTGGAACCCTTACCTATGTGTCCCAGCAATTTGCTGCCTTTCCCATGAGCCTTGCTATACTGTGGTGTGGATTTCAGGGTATCAGTAATGACAGTCACAAGTCTCTTTCTTCTGTTGTTTATCCCAGTTTCACTCTATCAATCCTGCAGACTGTCTTTAAAATTAATTTTCCTTATGTGTATTATCTTGCACTTCTTGGCATTGAACATTCACAGCCAGATGCCTGACCACTTTTCTAATCTTTCCACATCCTTTTGCATATTGGCAATCCCTTGTGTGGCCCACCCCTACTAATTTTCTCTAGGAGGAGAATTGCATTTAACAGTGATAATCCACTTAAGTAATACATTAGACAGTATAGCCTAGAGGCTACAGCCCCAAGCTAAGAACATGGAAAACATGTAGACTCAGAACACTTGTATTTGTGAACCACAACCTCTACCTGCATACTATGTGACCCAGGGCTAGGGCATGTCACATAGCATCCCTGAGCTAATAAGAGGCACCTGGAACTTGAAACAGGTTCTGCAGTAAGCAGGCTCTACAGGGTCTCTGATCCTTCTGATATGAACAACAGAGGCCCCTCAAATGCACAAGATGAGACAAGTATTGGACAAACTACCACAGGAAGCCCCAATTAAGAATCACGCCAGTCACTTTCCCTATCAGGAACACCAGTTGTGAGGGAGGGAGTAGGATCTTTCTAGCCACTTCTCCCTCTCTAGTCAAGAGGGCAGGTATAAGGAATAGGGGAGGCAGAAACTGCACCCCCCCAGGCTGACGTAGAGCTTAGAGAGGACAGGAGGGGGAGAGGAACCCCCAGGGTACAAATTAGTAAAGGAAGCAGGCTGATAGAAATGAAGGGGGATGGGGAAAGGAGCATTAAATAGAGAGGAAGGAACTTCAACAATGTAGGACATTCAGTGACATCACTGCAATTTTGGGGCTTTGAACACTTGAAAGCTCCTTCAAGAGACACTGACTGGGACAATCCACTTTTGAAATGAGAAGTATACTGGATCCATACATTGGACTGCTTAAATCCAGAGACTGGATTAAATAAGGAATGTGACTGGACACTGTTTTGGTGACATAACGCACTCTGGAAAAACTTCATGGCAGGAGTATCATTATCCCATGCGCATAAGGATCACATTAACTGGGACAATAGAGATACATTTATATATATAGTGTCAACAGTTAATCATTGTCTGTTTGCTGCTGCTTTTGGTTAACCTCTTGTCTCCTTAATTCTGTCATAGCATCCATAGATTGTGCAGTAGTGAAAAAAAAAACAAGAAACATATCTAGTTGGACATTGAGGTACGTAAAAAAATAAGGACTTGGAATATGTGACGTTTTTAGTCACTTGGGCAGCAGCCCTGTGAGGGGACAAACCACTGCAGTCTGTGAGCTACTTCAAGGGAGCAGGAGTATCCACTTGAGTGGCCTAGGTTCAGTCAGGCCCCTATGGCAACAATGGTAGGTGGAGCTATTGTGGGAAATCATCATTAATGATGTCACTCCCCCGCTACACTGCAGTATTTTAACCACATGTGTGCTCAGTGGCAGCCACTCCTAGTCACTGCAGGAGATGGCTGGCAGGCACAGAGATTTCTCCAGAACCACAGCAGAAGTTAAATCCTATAACTTACCAGAAAGTTGGAAAACTTTTCTATTAACTATAACATCAGCCCTAATATGTCTGCTTAAATTATCAGATTAAAAAGAAGAGGGTTGCAGAAACTCTGCAGAAAGCTAATAAGATGGAGAAAGGGACAGTGCCTTCTAGCAGGGTAAAGTGCATTACTTTTTAGAGCTGTGGGAGAAGCCTACAAGTAAGTAAGCTGTTAGTTAATTAGGATCTGCAGCTTATCTGTTAGGTAGGAAAATGGGCAAACTAGGTGGGCCAAGCGGTCCTTATCTACCGTCAAATTCTATGTTTCTATGTTTCTAAGTTTTTACAGCACTATTGCAATCGCACAGTAGATCTAAAAAATGACAGATCATGGAACCTTCCATTGGACTTTTGGAAGTATCCTTCTGAAAGTCCAATGGAGCTTGAACCCCTCCGCCATAATCAGCTGCTACGGAATAACAACCACACTATTTTGGCTGTTACTTCCACATGCCAGTGGCATGAACTGCATATGTGCAACCCACGCTCATGCGCAGTTTTGCTGGTGTCATTATGTATGGCAAAATGCCATTCACTGCAACTGTGCATGTGTGACTGCTGTGCATGCACATTTGCATCACTGCCACCAGCTCCACGGCATTCTGTGGCCCACCCCAAAACTCATGTGGCATACTGGAAGCCCACCCCAGTGTGCTCAAAGTTTTTACTTTTGCCCGCTGACATCAGGGTGCCCAATCCCCATGTCAGCTGCTGTCAGCTCTGCAGCATTCTGTGCCCCCCTAAACTCATGTGGCACTCTGTGAGCTCACCCCAGTGTGCTCAAAGATTTTGATTTTACCCACATACATCAGGGTGCATTCCCTGTGTTGTCATTATGTGTACCTTCCACCCAGTCATGTCGCACACTGGGAGCCAAACCCAGTGTGCTTAACTTTTTTTTTCTCCCCCCACCCACCGCCACCAACATTGGTGTGCCCACTCCCCATGTCAGCATTATATACACCCCCTCAGTTATGTGGCACACTGGGAGCCCACCCCAGTGTGCCAAAATGTTTTTTGTTTTCTGTAAAAATAAAAACAGTCCCTAGTCATCACTCCAGTCTTTTGTTTTTTCTCCGTGAAAAAGAAAATGGTCCCTCATCATTGCTTCAGTCCCTCTCCCGTCCCCACCCTCCCATTGAGCACCCACCTCCCACCCTCCCTTACCCCATACTTACCCCTCGGAGGTCAGCATTATCATCTTCATTGTACCGGGACATGTCTGCACTCTTCAAAGCCAAACCGCAAACTGAAGAATCAAAAGTAAGCATGCTATACTGCCATTCAGTGGGGTTTTCAACTTATGCTGATTTCTCAGCCTTTTTTGGGATTTTTGCCTCAAATTTTCAACATGGGGTTCTTGGGACCCCAGCTCATGAAAACTGTCACTATCATTTTGTTACTCAGTCCTGAAAGGTGGTTTTGTGGTCACTGGTCAGATTCACCTTTTGGGACAACTTCACAAAATGACAGTGCCACTGTTCATGAGGTGGTGTCCCAAAAAGCCCATGTTGCAAATTTGGTGAAAAAATTCCAAAAGATGACTGCGTTACAAGTATGCGTTGCGCAGCTTCAATGTATGAACTTCACCAATTTTTAATATTTTCACTCCACATTTTCAATATTGCCATTTTTGCACACCTTCTTCAAAACAAAACAGCTGTAATTTTCCACAACCTGCCCAATGCGTGTTTCCATACCTATGGTGCAGAATAGCAAGTTTGCCCTGTGAAATCCCCTTTCAGGACAAGTGAACAAAATGACACCTGCACTCTCCATGAGGAGGGGTCCAAAAAAGGCCATGGTGAAAATCTGGTGCAACACCTCCAAAAAATGGTCAAGTTACAGCCGGGCATTGAATAATTTATATGCACTTGTGTAACTTTGGCCACTTGGTAGCTCTTCAAAGCCCTATCGGCTCTGGCTAGAGTTTGTTAGGTATAGCCACACCCATTCTTTTATCAAAATAAATTGACACAGATAATAAGGGAACATATTTCAAAACTGATGTTATATTTATATTTAGGTATCCAGAGATTCCTGGATATAAACACAAACTAAAGCAAACAGAATTATGAAACTGAGCATGTAAGGTAAAACAGATTAAGCATTTACTGACAAAAGAATATTTTTGTTTTATGAAAGTTATATAATGCTTCTTAAATAAGAAGAACTTAAGAAGCATACAATATGAGTTTGCTAAGATTTTATGAGGCAAAATTCTGTGGGGTCTGAAGCTTAAATAGAATGATGAATAGATTTATTTTTACATATTGGATTGAACTGTGAGTGTATGGGGGGGGGATACCAAATAATGGTTTGTTATATATTTATAGTATATGGGAGCCCTCAATTCTACACTGATTTCTTCAGCTCCTGAAAACTTGTTGTAGTACAGTTCAAGGTCAAAAAAATTGTTGTACTATAGTTCTGATGTCACATCGATAAAACAATAACTTTTCTGTCTGACCTGCCACCTCTTTGACCGAAGCCTCTCCACAAAGAAGAAACCTCTGGGAAAATGGTGGGGGCAGTTAAAGGGCGGCGAACAGCGGATAGAGTCAGTTTTGACACGGTCAGCCATAGACGGTTCCATGTTACCAAACTGAACGGGCTTATCAGGGTTTTTCTTCTTTTAAAAAATTAACACTGTGGCCACAGACAAGCAGCATGATGGAACACAGGCTGTGATGTGCTGATGCCAGCGGGAGCAATGAACATGAGTGAGAATGAACAACACAGATAAGTTCAAATTAAAAAAAAAAGAATCTGAAGTGAGGGCTCCCAAATACTGTATAAAACAGTATATAGATAACCATACACAGCAAGGCTGTGTTTCCATTTCTGGTTTGTGCTGACAGCATTAGACTTCTCGAGCTTCGCTCTTGAGGTCTCTATGATGTCATCACAAACCCTCAATGGAAACACAGCCTTGTTGTGTATGGCTACCCATACACTTTTCTATTTATAGTGAAGGCCAGCTTAGTTTAGAACAATTAAATACATGATATAGGGGAAATATTATGAGACTAGAATCTGCTTTTAACTGAATGATTGATTTGACTGCATATGAGTACCTGAAGGTCTGTTTTTCACCTTAAAGATCAGCCTCGGCAGGGCCCCAGGAAGCTATCTCCCGTACTTTACACCTAAATAGGGTGGTGAGAGTCACATCACAATTCAGCCCCTGCGTTGCTCAGATTACTCAAAAACTGAATCCTTTAGAAAAAAAAATGCAGCTCAGACAGAAAGAAAGGGGCATGTAGTACATATATATTGTGGTTTTTTCTGGGAGCCCTCTGGCAGGCAGGGGCCCTAGTCCTCGGCCTATCTTGTTTATGCCTTAAATCTGGCTCTGTTCATTTCTTGTCTGTGATGATACCATGGGCCATGAGGGGTCTGGTAATCTGCTGTGCTTAATTGCTGCTGTGACAATAAATGACTCATTGTATTATTTATTTATTTCAAAAGTTTTACCAGGATAATTTATAACATTTATAAAGTGTGCACATACACCATGTCCCATTCCGAAACTGTGACCTATGATTTGTCAACATTTTCTAGGATTTTATTATGTACAAGTTACACAGCAGCTAGTAACACACAATGGGAAATTCAGAGTGTGTGTGTCAGTGTATGAGTGTGCCACAGAGCTGGACAGAGGCAAAATACAGAATAAATTTGGAAAAGTGTTAGGGAAAATACAATTAAAAATGTTTAATTTCTATATGTAAAACATAGCACAGTCACACTGCAGTTAATAATATATCGCAGGGCCAGTGTGTTTTTATTTTGTCCTCCTTAGGCCAGATATTTTGGCATGCAGTCACAGCGTGCTAATTGTCCCCAGCCAGGTGTAAATGGGGAGAAAGATAAGAGCAGCTGGTCAGTTACTTGCAATGCTTTAACTTAATTTTGTGCATTTTGGCAAAATACCCAATGGGTGGGGCTGTTCATAGTGATGGCATGGGGTTCAGCTATTGTTCTTGTTGGGGACTCAGCTCAAAATATTAGTGCCCCCCAACTGCAAGGATGTCATTACCCCTATAGAGAGAGAAAGAGACAGAGACACTGCTGCCACCAAGAATTCTGGAGGTCTTCTACTACTACTACTGCTGATAAATGTTGTCTACTGTTGCCGCTTACACTATTGCTGCCACTACACTATACCCGAGCAAAGAGAAAAGCCTTGGAGGAGTCATGTGATGTAGCTGTTGGGTTAACAACTTCATGAGTTAGCTCCATCCATTCTTCAATATTCCCTTTTTTTCTCTTTCTTTTTGCTCTCTTCTGGTGTTTACTGCATATTCATGGCTTTTTCGACTACTATGGAGTGGCCAACGATAACTGACCCAGTAGATTCATTGGAAATGGACACTCAATCTTCAGCTGATCTTACACAATCTTGAGAACTGCAGGTCCTATCTTTAGAACCCAGATGGCTGTGCCACAGTAATTCACCCCTCTACTCCTCCGGTTATCAAAACTACTGAGTTTGCTATGGAAACATTATTTCTTGAGCTAAATACTATTAAAACATCTGTGCACACCTTGATTGAAGATTTTACAGATATGAAGCTGGCTCTTTCAAAATTGATGACAGTGGTTTCTATTTTTTAATATGAAATATTTTATTAGTTATCCATTCTTATGTAGCACTAGTACAGTACATACCATGCAAGTTGACATAGATACGTAGACAGTGTCGGCAGATAAGGGCCTATGGCCCACCCAGTCTGCCCATTTGAGCATGTAAGTTCAGTTTATGTTTTCCAAGAAGTCTGTTGCCCCTTACCCCTGACCTCCAGAATTCCTTTATGTCTATCTCATGCATTCTTAAATCCCGTGATTGTTTCAGCCCCCACCACTTCCTCTGGCAGGGTGTTCCACTTCTCCACCACCCAGTCTGTGAAGAAATTCTTCCTCACATTTCATCTGAATCGTCCTCCCTCCAACTTCATCCCATGCCCTCAAGTCCTGGAACATCTTTTTTGCTTAAAAATAGTGTATTCCTGCACCCTGTTCCTCCCTGTAAGATACTTGTATGTCTCTATCATATCCCTCTCTCCCTCCTCTCCTCCAAGGAGTACATGTTCAGTTCCTTCAACCTGTCCTCATAGGACTTGTGATGCAATCCATGCACCATCTTTGTTGCCCTCCTCTGAACCTTCTCTACCCTGTCTATGTCCTTACATAGGTAAAGTCTCCAGGTTGACAATATGGAAGAGTAGGTAATACCATAACAAATATAGAAGTATAGCATAGGTTGAGCAGCATTTACTATACGTAACATCGCAATCCTGTTTCTTAATAAAGAGAGGATTGCCTTCCTTGCAGTACAGTAAAGAAAGTTAGGTAAGGTAACATACTGTATCTTAATGACACCAAATAAGTAGCAACTAGGAGCAGGGGAGGGAAAAAGTAGAGGGAGGAAGGAAGACGTAGTCTCCTCCTGCCAGGAGCCTTGGTCCTCCTATCATGAAATGAAATCCCAAGGGTTCATCTGAAAAGGCATTAAGGACAGCTCACAACTGTAACAGAGTATGAGGGTGAGAGAGCCAGTGAGGATCCAATAACATCTTACCATCTGATGGGTAGGTTGTCTGGTGGGGTGGGCACTGAGCATAAGTGCGAATGAAGGTATGCGTCCCATTTTTGATGACATTTAGTATACTTATGAGAATTAAGGTAGGAAAATCTATCCAAAGTGGATTGTTGTGCTATCACTGCATGCCAAGTCAGTAGGGATGGAGAACCAGTTTGTCTCCACTTCATAAGAAGGGCACGCTTAGCCTCCATCAGCACTAATACAACCCATTGATTCTGCGGTGATGTAAGGGGATCTAGAGTGGAGGTGTCTCCAAGCAAAACAAGCAGGGGGGTCAGCGTGACACACTGCCCTATCACTTTGGAACAGTCCTCCTTTACCCCCACCCAAAAGTGTTTTATCCTTGTGCAGTGCCAAAGCACATGGAGTAGGTGGGCATGGTCTTGCTGGCACCGCCAACATTGTGCATTAGGGATGAGACACATCTAGTGCAGTTGTGCAGGAGTACGGTACCACCAATGCAAAATTTTCAGGTGTATCAGTTGGCTTTTTGTGACTCTGTAGTTGAGGTGAGCATGCTATTTATTTTTTTTTTATTTTAAAATATTTGTTTACCGGGTAAGTACAATGAGCCAAAGGCCTGTTTTCATGTACGACCCGGAGACCATACATATACAGTCAAGATGTTTACAATTAACAAAACTCACATCACAATACAATACAACATTAAACATACATTACCTAATAAAAATAAATATATATAAGATAATTACTGAAAACAGCAACAATGCAATTTAGCAAGAAAGTAATTTCTTAACCTAATTTTAAAAGTCTGATGACAAACATTTTCATATAAAACAATAGGAAGCTCATTCCAATTTTTAGCAGCAGAGTAAGTAAATGAACCATCACCCATTTTTGTCTTAGTTTTTGGAACCTTTAGCTTAATTTGTTGATCAGAGCGAAGTTCCCGTGAGTTTTGCTTGAAGCTTGAAGTAGCAGGCCCAGAGCTCAGAAGGAATCATGGTGTTTAGTTCCTGTGACCTACAATGATCCAGGTTGGGTGGATATGCATCCTGTACACCCTTATAAAAGGCCCCAGTGAGGCCTCTGTGCTTTCCAGTTGGCAATAGCTTGCTAAGCCACTCCCCTTGACAGCTTTCAGGTGCAGGGTGCCAGACAGATTTCAGAGCATCTCAGAGCTGCAGGAATCTCCAGAATTCTTGTTTGCATAAGGAGTAACGTTCTTCAATTTTCTGAAAGGACATTAGTACTTCAGAGAGGTGTACACAAAGGTCACCTACCATCGAGATTCTGTTCCCTTCCCAGGATGCCAGTGAAGTGGCCCTTTACCAATTAACAGGTTGGGGCTATCCCATAGTCTGATATACCTAAAGGGTGGAGACTAGGTTCCTTTTGGGATGTGGGAAATTGACAGACCTGACTACCATGCTCTCCAGGTCTCAGTTACAATGGGACCACATGTGGCTTTTGGGAGGTTCTGGGACTGCAGCAATAATCCCAGTCAGAGGCCACCCACTACAGCCGTCTTCATCTGCACCCAGGGGTATGCAGTTGCCGGGTGGCAAAAGCCATATGATGGCCTGCGCCATCCTGTAGGTTAATGAGTACCCTAAGAACCAGGGCAGGCCCAGACCCCCCTTTAGACCAGTGGGCCGTGAGCTTCGATTCCCCAATCTGGGAGAATTCCCTTCCCAGAGGAGAGTAGAGATGAGCCTGTCTATAGCCATGAAGACCCTGGGGGGGGACTCTCAACAGAAGATTAAGAAAAAGGTAGGAGAGTTTGGGGAGGGTGAACATTTTAATGGCTTCCACCTTGTCTCTCAGGGAGAGTTTTGGTCACTTCCACCGTTTAAATTCAGCATTAATAGAACCCAGCAAGGGGCTAAAATTTGCCTCAACCAGGTCTTTCCAAGAGGTTGGTATCATCACCCTCAGATAGGTGAAGCCCTGAGGTGCCCATGACAGCTCTGTGCCAAGTAGGCAATCCTTAATGCAGGCCAGATTAAGGGGGGATTATGTTTTTCTTTGGTTAACCAGGCCTGAAAAAGGATGCAAATTGCATAAGCATAGACATAGCCGGGGTATCATTTTGCCTAGGTAGGTGATGGTGAGGAGTAGGTCATCTGTGTAGGCATTGACTAGGTAGGACTCCCTACCCCCCCTCGATACCTTGTGTCTCCAAGTCCACCACAAGTCTTATCATTGGGGGGTCCAGAGCTACTATAGTAGGAAGAGCAGTGGTGACAGGGGCAGTCCAATTAAAGTGGTTTCTAACTCCAAGGCTCACACTAGCACCACAGAAGATCGATTGAAATATTACAGCCAAAGGCTGTCTCTATACTCTCTCTGGCATATGGTGGCCAAACTCAACAAGAAACTAGAAGACCTTGAGGGGGAGAAGCCAGAAAAATACTTTCATTCTTTTGGGGCTCCCTAAGTCAGCTGAGGGTTCTAAAGCTATTAACTTTATACAGCAATTTGTAACTAAGATAGCCATACCCTCTCCTAATGGTCCTGTGTATTTATTTATTTATTTGTGTTTGATAACTGGGTAGGTGCGCTAGACATAGGAAAAATGCCTATTTTTAGGCACAACCTTGGAGAATACAAGGTAGGCATAGTCATATATTTAGGAGGGCAATACACACTGTTTACAGAGATAAAGAGCAATAGGGAGGGGGAAGATATAACAATGCAATAAAATAACAGACATCAACAAAGTACAAGATATCATAGAGAGATATCACATAATAGTAATAAATTAACTATTGGCAGATCAAAGTAATACATAGTCAATGATAATAATCAATAGTACAGTAAGTTAAATATTTCATTGTACTATCAAGCAGGTCACAGAGTGGGAGAAAAGGGTTAGAGTATCATTGAAAACGGAGGGATTGGTCATGGAAGTGGGGCAATTAGGAGGAATAGGCTAGGTCAAAGTGGTAAGTGCAATAGGAGAAAGGCTATGGGAAAAGTATGGGCCAGGACTGCAAGGGAGGGGGGGCCAAGGCGGGGTTCGGGATGGAAGGAAGCAGGTGCAAGTATCAGTTGTTAGAAGGTGGTTGTGCAGCTGCCGCTTGAAGCTAGTGTGAGTAAGGGAGAGGCAGATGGCAGTTAGCAAAGAGTTCCAGTACCGTTGGGTGAATTTGAGAGAATGCCTGTGTACCCATGGCAGTTTTGCTTCTAGGGATTTGAAGAGGAATCTGACCACTTGAACGGAGGGCATAGTGGGGGCAAGATTGAGTCAGATTCTGCACTAGCATGGACAGAATCCCAGTGAGATAGCCGAGGTCAGTCAGGCAGATAAGATGGTAAAGTCAGTCTGCTTATGGGGAGAGCCAGTGAAGGCTACTGTACAGGTGGCAGTGATGAGTCCATTGATGTGATGACAGGGCAAAATGACATATACTATTATATGAGGTGTCCCATTTGTGTAGGCTGGCTTTTGTAGATCCAGTATAGGTCACTGAGCCATATGTGAGGGTGGTAAGGAGTATGTCCTGCGCAATAGCCACCCCAGCGGAGGGAGTAAGTGCAAAACTGTTTTTATAGGCTAGCCCATTGTAGCATTAACAGCCTTACAGGTGGCGGTGATGTGGCGATTAAAATCTAGAGAGGGGTCAAGGGTGATGCACAAGCTTTTAAAGAAGTTGACATTTTCATGTAGGAACCATTTGCGCAAGAGACCAATAGCTGATCAGCACATTTCCTTAGACGAGAAGCAGACCCAAAGAGCATGGCTTGCATTTTATTGGAGTTCAGGACCAGATTGCTGCCAGACAGCCAGTGTTGGACATGTTGAAAATCAAAAGAAAGAGTAGCAATAAAGTCAATTATGTCCTTAGAGCTTTAGTAGAGGACAAGATCATCAGCGTAGAGCAGAGATGAACATTTAGTATTATTGGGAGAGATGTCATTGATAAAGATGGAAAAGAGAAGGGGGCCAAGAATGGAGCATTGGGTTACCCCATTGTTAATGATAGAGGGGTCAGAGGTAGCCAAGCAATATGTAACACACTGCTGTCTGTCAGTTAGGTAGCTACTGTACCAAGCTGTAACTTCGGGGGGAAATCAAGGGAGCACATTTTGTCCTTAAGGAAAGGATGATCAACGAGGTCAAAGGCCTTGGTTAGGCTAGTGAAGACCGCATCTGTTAAGAGGCTGTTGTCCATAGCAACTTTCATGTCATTGGTATGAGTAAGAAGTGCTGTGGTAGTACTGTGCCCTTTTCTAAAGCCATGTTGGGTAGCTGAGAGAAGATTATTGTCAAGATGGAAAGTTACGGATTGGTGGCAGACAAGCTTTTCTAGTAGCTTGTTAAGAACAGAGAGGATGGTAATAGATTGATAATTTGTGATGGACTTGGGGTTGCCATTCTTGAAAATAGGGACAATTCTGGCATGTTTGCAGGGACTGGGGACAGTGCCAGACCTAAGTGACAGGTTGAAGATTCTAGTTAGTGGGGAGGAGAGGAGGGGAGTGGCTAGTTTAAAGAGTCTGGGCTCAAAGCCATCTGCTCCAACACTAACGCTGTCAGAAATGGATTGGAGTAGTTTATGAACCTCACGATTAGTTACCGCTTGAAAGCAAAAACAGGGAGATGAATTTTGAAGGATGCTAGTTGGGTCAGGGGTGGAATCAGTAGAGGTACATCATTGTACAGGCTCACAGGGCACTGTGACCTAAGCTTCCAGTGGGGGAATCACCACAGCCCCTTATTTATTGACTCCTAAACTATTTTGACAGGTTTCATCTCCTTAAGACTACCTGGGGTCCTCACAAGCTGCTTTGGGAGGGCCATAAGTTGCTCTCGGTGCAAGATTTAACTGTGCAGACTAGACAGAGGAGAGCTGTGTATCGACCCATTCTCTCAAAGTTATGGGCTGCCCAAATCAGACATTGGCTCCTTTACCCAGCCCAATTGGAAGTTTCCACTCGAAATGGCCAGAAGATATTTGATTCTGCTGCACAGGCTGCCAAGGACCTCTCTTCCATATATCCAGTTTTATTCCATAAATTTCAGCTGCCTAATACATTTTAATGATTACTTCATTGGAACATCATTAACCTGCTTATTGTTATCTTAGCTTATGGCTTGTTTTTGGGTCTCTGTACAGTTCTTGAGCTATTTTTATTTCCTGCTGTAGTTACTAGATTCATATTTTATATGATCATATGAAATTACCAGCAGATACAGGCAATTCAGTCACTCTAGTCTGCTCAACTAGCTCTATTTCTTGTAAAGAAAAAAAACAAACCACACTCAGTAGTAAACTGTTTATAATAAACATTTAATTTGCAAAGGAATACAATTTACAGTCCACAATCGCCCCCCCCACACACACACTAGACTTGAATTGCAAATTAAATGTTTATTATAAACAGTTTACTCCTGAGTGTGGTTTGTTTGTTTTCTTTACATATTTCAGTATTAACAACGATGCAGCAAGCAACTACTGAGGCTGCTGAGCCACTTTTTCTTTATTTTTAGCTCTATATCTTGTTGTGCTCATTGTAATATTGTAACTTTTAGAGTTGGGTCACTTTTTAATGTTCAGGTTCAATTTTTATTGCTACTTAATATGTGTTTTTTCTGTTAGGTTCTTCTTTCCCCTATATTAGAGAGGGTCACCTTATTGAGGGTACCGCTTTTTACATTCTAGCAGCTTTGTTCTCCCCACTGGTTCTGTATTTTGTTCTTGTACCAGCCTTAATTTGGTGGGGGTCTTTTAATTAACTGACTTTGTTACTTTTTGGGGTTTTTTTTATTGTGCCCCACACCTCTGATGGCGTTCTTAAAATGTGGGGCTACGACATCATCATTGGCAGTCAGACAGTAGTTTTCTTGCCACAGTATGGCTCTTTCAGTTTAGGGTAGCGGCTCCATAGGAGATTTTCTGGTTGCCTGCACTCTTACCTCCAGTCTACTTTCTATAGTAACTAGAATCTTGTTTTTGATGCATTAGTCAGCTTTGTGGCATTATTTGTCATACACTGGTTGGCTCCTAGCTGTTTATTGCTGGGATTGCATCAGTCTGTTCTTGATAATTTTATGAACATTGCTTATCATATGGTGTGCATTATTGTTTTTAATTGTGTGTTTTTTCTTTACCACTTCTTTTTTAGGTAGTTTACATGGTTGAGGTACCTATCTGATAGTTTCTTGTATTTTTAGACTTCAGGTAAGGGGGAACATTATTCTTTCTATTTGTTTGAAGGGTGAGGTGAATGGTAATCGGGAGAGCATCCATCCTTTTACCTTCTTTCTCTGTGTTTTCCCATTTTTGGGGGTGTGAGGGATTTCTATACTGCTACTGTGGTGGGGGCAGATGTTTTCTGTTTTCATTTTCTTTTTGCAATTGTTACTGTCTTTATAACACTGGAGCCTCTGCAGTTTAACTGAGTAGTTGCTCTAGGAGGTGCACTCCTGGAACATGCTGACACCATCTGCCTCTTTTGGATTTATCTGGGGGTTCTGGTGTATGCTCCTGTTTTCTAACCTATTGTTAATATCTTGCTAATTTGTTTCTTCATTCCTATTTTTTCCAGACATTGTGCATTTTAAAGTGTCCTTTGAGGCACTGGGTGTATGCATTTTGTATTATATGGTTCTGCTTTCTACTGTTATTTTCTCAGGATTTTCATTTTTCAAATGTTATTGATCCACTCTTTTGTGTTCTTCAGGAGCTTGCTATCCTTGTTTTCTATTTGGCTCCATTTACATCCTCAGATTCTATTTTGCTCTTTTTTATTTAATTAATGATTATCTTACCCTGTAAGATGCTCTCCCCAATCACCATTTGCACCCCCATTCTAAATTATTAGGGTTAATATTGCTTGGTCTGGGAACATTTCTCATAGTTTACTACTAATAGCGAATGTCCTGGGGGAAGACTTTTTTAGAAAGGGATTATTTGCTTGGTCTTTTTATAATTTTTTTGAGGGCTACAGAGAGATCCTCACCCTTCTGGCAGGCATGGACTATGAGGGTAGGAGTGATTTTTCTGGACCTGGATCAAGTCTTTTTTATATTTGTGCTTCTTTATTGTTGATTGTTATTGTTAGAGCTGTGTGGAATGGGAAAATTCTGAATTCATGGAATTTTGATGAAATTTCGTGAAATTCCACGAAATGTCATGGAATGTCATTGGGATTTTGTGGAAAATTTTAACTTATCTAACATTTAAGACAGAGTATGGGAATTTGGCATATGGACTCTTTAGGTAATGGGCCAATAATGTATCAAATATGAAATTCAGATAAATAGTTTCAAAATTATAGATGTTCAAAGTCTGTCATTTTATTTTTTGTGTGAAATTTCATGAAGAATTTTATCTGCATATATCTAAGCCATCTATTGGGTCAGAGATCTTAAATTTGGCATGATTCCTTGATGAAAGGTGTTCTAACAATATGCCATATTTCATGACAATATAATGCATTGTCTCAAAATTATATGTACTCAAAATCTGTCATTTTATTTTTTGTGGACATTTTGTGAAACAATTTCATCTGCATATACCTCAGGCACCTTTGGAGCTATACATATGTAAATTAGCACACATAACCTTTTTGTAACACATATAGAATTATATAAATATGGAGAGAATTGGATTAGAGATGTTTAAGTTACAGGGGTTCAAAATCTTACTATGTAAATATTAGCAACATTTTCTGTAAACTCTGAAAAATGTGGGTATTTGTAACTTCTCTGCTCTTGCAGAAATAGACTTAACATTTGACATGCATATCCATAGTCAGTGTATCCTAGTGTCTAGCACAACTGAATAAATTGGTTTAGGAGGCTTAAATTTGGAGTAGAAAAAAAATGTTGGTAACATTTTCTCACATATTTATGGTAGCATATAAATGAAGCATCCAGAATTCTTTTTGTGGAATTTAATATTAACAATGCATGTGTCACTACTTCATTTGATAAGCTGGGCTGAGCTTTTTGCAGTCCTGCTATTCCTCTCTGAGTGACTATTCCCTTCCCTTCTCTTTTGGCATAACCAGATTGACTCAGTAGAACTACTGATCTCACTAATATCCTCTTTGTTCTTTACAGTGACAAACTCCCTTAAAACATGTCACCTATTCCTTTTCCTATCAACCTACCCTTTTTGAATAGCCAGAATTCTTCCTTCCTGCTGCCCCAGACATTGTCTTCCCCAACTACATCTTTTTGAGTACCTCTAAGTCCCAGACTTGCATGTACACCAGGCTCCCTGGATCATAAATTTACTGGATGTGATCCTTAAATATCCCGCATTCTGGTTGAAATTGTTAACACTCTGTGCTTCTTTGCTCCAACCTGGGGGTTTAAAACTGTTGTATTACCCAGCTCAGCTGTCCATTTCCTGGTGAAATTGTGCATCTGACTACTGACCCTGGTTACCTACTGCACTACCTGCTTCTATATCCCTATACTTTAATTAGAATCCCCAGATAAGGCTGAGTGAAATTAGCAAATTCCAGTTTTATGGATTTTTCATGAAATTCTACT
Source organism: Neoceratodus forsteri (assembly GCA_016271365.2). Lineage (NCBI taxonomy): Eukaryota > Metazoa > Chordata > Ceratodontiformes > Ceratodontidae > Neoceratodus > Neoceratodus forsteri. The sequence continues at coordinate 1,065,840,609 of CM057454.1, read as the reverse complement.
ATTTTCACAAAGACTCATGGGATTTGACTTTAAAGTACACATGTTATTTTGCAATTTAAGGCAGCCAGCAATTAATAAAATTGGCACACACACAGACTCTTTGTAAGATCTAAAAACCTGCTAAATTTAATGGTATTTCATTCTCTCATTTTGAAGTTTCAGGGGTTTATAAATTTGTAGTTACATTCTTGCAAACTTTAATTTTTAAGTGTTGTGAATGTTTGACTACTTTTAATTCAATCCCATTTAAAGCTGCAAATATGAACTTTTTCAGAAATGACCACGTGGTATAGTAGTTTAAATATTTCAATTATGGTTACATTTGGACTTGTTCTTTTAAAATTAGAGGGAAATACAATAACTGAAATTTAAATGTTGGAAACATGTTTGGCAGGCTATAACTCATCCCTATTTGAAGATAGCCAGTATACCTGTCAAATGTTATAACATTTCAATGAATACAATCAAAATTATATTAAAATTACAGAAATCTAAATGTTGGCAAAATGTTGGCTACCTATAACTCAGCTCCCATTGAAGCTTGAGACTTGAAATGTGGTGCATATACCCATGCTGGATGGTTCTCTAAATCCTGACATTGTGCAGAAATCTGGACAAGAAATTTTAAAATCATCTCAAAATAACTGAAAATTAAATTTTAATTAAATGTCAGGCCACCCATAACTCTGACCATTTTTAACCTACAACACTGACATTTTGGACCCTTTTGTAAGACATTAGCTACTGCTCACATTCCAAATTTGGTGTTATTTGGATGCTTACTTTTAAAATTATAGTGAAATAACTGAAATTTAAATTTGGTAAAATTCCCAGAATTTTCATGCAAATTCTAGGAATTCCACAGAATTGGAATTGTCAATCCACAGGCATTCTGCAGGTGGAATTTTATATTCAACACAGCTCTAGTTATTGTACTTTATAGTTGGAGCATTTTATATAATTGAGGAGGGGGGAAGGTTGGGATGGGTGAACACACAGACATGTTTTTTTTATTATTTTAGTGGCTTTTACCATTCTAATCTTGTGTTAAATCCTTTTTTAATGGCTGACCCATGGAAGATGGTAACTTGGAACATTAAGGGTGGGCAGTCCAAATCTTAGAGATATTGTGTCCTTCAACATCTGAAACAGTTACATGTTCATTTTATTTTTCTCCAAGAGACACATACACCCACTCAACAACTTATTTTTTTAAAGGAAAATTGCACCCTCATATCTTCTAAATGTCATTTGCTTCCATGTCAACAGATGACTCTTTTCATGTAGCTGTTAAAGATGTATGCAACTGCTTCAGTTAGTTTTCACACTTCATACTAGGCCCTGTCACTCTCCTGGTATGGTCCATTTTGTGGTTGTTGAAATCTCATTGTCCCTGAGAGCTGCATTAGCATATGAGAATGTGATACATAATCAACCTTTAAACTCCCCAGTATGCCTGTCTGCTTAAGTAGTTTTAAAAGAACCAAGCTGCAAGATGGTGTGAAATACCACATTTACCTTCAGTGAGTTTTACAAGCTATCTGAGTTGTACTGCAGTTTTCTTTCCTTTAAACTCCATTTGGTTTATAAGTTTCCAAAGAGTTTTTGCAGGGTATTTGTTATTTTAGCATAGAGATGCATGATATAAATGGTTGATCTGACACCATGTTCTCATATGCTAATGCAGCTCTCAGGGGCAATAAAATTTCAACAGTCACGAAATGGACCCCCCCAGGAGAGTAACAGGGCCTAGTATGAAGTGTGAAAACTAACTAAAGCAGTTGCATACATCTTTAACAGCTACATGAAAAGAGTTGTCTGTTAACAATGAAACAAATACCATTTAGAAGGTATGAGGTTGCAGTTTTCCTTTAAAAGGAATGGATTGGGCAGGTTTATGGCTCAAGTACTAGTACCCGTCAGCAGGGAGTATTTTTTCTTATAGCAAGACAGGTCCCTTTTGCTTTTTATACCAAAGTGAGTGACCCCAAGGGCCGATATATTTTTGTACATGGTCAGCTAGGTTCTTCTGACGTCCTCTTGTGGTCTATTTATGGCCCGAATGTTGGCAGTCCCTCCTTTTTCCTTACATTGGCCAGTGCTTTGGCACCCTTTCCCATTTGCTCTTGATACTTGGTGGGGATTGGAACTTGGTTTTTCACGATGATTTGGATATGACTGATAGATCCACAGCTCAGCTTTCCCCCACTCAATGATCTTTGGGACAATTTGTTGACCATCTGGGGCTTATAGACCATTGGAGGGTACTCCATCCCCACCCAACTGTACATATGGTACACATTTTATTCTCCTTCCCACAACTTCTATTGTCATTTAGATATTTTTTTTTTAGTTCTCACTTACTGCCTTCTATATACAGGGGTCAAGTTGAAGCAGCTTTTATTTCTGAACATGCACCCATTTTGATTACTCTGGATGTACTTACTAAGAGTGATAGTGACCAAACCTGATTCTTAAATACCCAACTTTTATGGAACATGGATTTAATCAATCAGTTGAGGGTGTTCATTCAGCAATTGATGAAAGATAATTGATTTTCACTTCTTGCTTTGGATGTACAATAGTATGAGGTTAAAATGTATTTGGAGGGGTGAGCTAATATGCATAGCCTCAATTAGGATGGAAGAAACTCAAGACCATCAGGTAAACCAGCTTTTGCATGATATTCACACTCTGGAAAAATACTCATCTCCTACCAAATCTGAAATGGCTAGACTACAGCTTTCTCAACTAAAAGCTCAATATTTTGCTATATTGCTTGAAAAAGCTTAGAGGTCCATTGTTAAGATTAGAGCCACCTATATAGGTCAGGGCAAAAAGGCTAGCAAATTGTTAGCTCTCCATCTCAGGGAGCAGCAGGCTTCTCATTGGGTTACATCTTTTGAGGATTCCTCTTTGTCCATTTTGATTACTGAGCCTTGTAAAATGGTATCATGTTAAAAGAGCAAGTACATAATAATGACAACAAATGGGTGAGACAGGAAGGGCGATAGGAATTATCGCTACCGGCACAAAATAGCGAACAGGCAGAATGAATGAATGTGGATATGCTACGATACCCCACTATCAATGTACACCATGGAGTTAGAATATTAGAAACATAGAAAAATAGAAGTTGACTGCAGATAAGGACTGCAAAGCCCATCCAGTCTGCCCATTTCTTTTTCTACCTTATAAATGTGCCCTCTGCCTTTGCTCTGTCAGTGGCCTAACTATTGATATTCATCTGTATTGCTCCCTTATGCCTATCCCATGCCTGTTTGAAGCCCTGCACTGTATTCATAGCCATCACTTCCTGAGGTAGATCATTCCATGGATCCACCGCCCTTTCTGTGAAAAAGAATTTCCTCACATTCCCCCTTAATCGGCCTCCATCTAATCTCATGCTGTGTACTCTTGTCCTTCTATTTTTCTTATATTTAAACACGTTAGACTCTTTTCACCTTTGTTAATGCCTCTTATGTGTTTGAATGTTTCAATCATATCACCTCTCTCCTCCTTTCCTCTAGGGTATACATATTGAGCTCTGTTAATCTGTCCTCATATGTCTTCTGATGCAGTCCCTGAGCCATTTTGGTTGCCCTTCTTTGGACTGCCTCAATTTGGTTAATGTTATTGTGAAGGTGTGGCCTCCAGTACTGCACGCAGTACTCCAGATGGAGCCTAACCAGTGTCTTGTAAAGAGGGATTATTACCTCCCTCTTATGACTTGTGATACCCCTACTAATACACCCTAACATCCCCCTAGCCTTACCTACTGCTTTAAAGGTTTGCTTGGATGATTTCAGGTCATCAGTGATGATGATGCCAAAGTTGCTTTCTTCCTTTGTGACTGCCAGCAACTCCCCTCCCAGCCTATAGGTGGCTTCAGGGTTTCTCTTCCCTATGTGCATGATCTTGCACTTCTTTGCATTAAATCCCAGTTGCCACTCTTCTAACCATTTTGCTAGTTTATCCAGATCTCTTCTCATTCTGCCCACCCCATTTGGATCATCTACTCTTTTGCAGATCTTGGTGTCATCTGCAAACAGTCAAGCCTTACTCTCTAGTACATCTGCAATGTCACTAATGAAGATATTGAAGTGGACTGGCCCCAGGACTGATCCCCAAGGTACCCTACTTGTGACTTGCATCACTTCTGACTGTATACAATTTACCACCACTCTCTGTTTTCTGCCCATCAACCAGTTTGCCACCCAGTTGACCAACTTCTGACCCACCCTGAACCTACCTAGCTTATTTATCAATCTTCTATGTGGGACAGTGTTGAAAGCTTTGCTGAAGTCAAGGTAGGTGACATCAACTGCTCCCCTTTGGTCCACCACTCTGGTTACCCAGTCAAAGAAATCTATGAGATTAGTTTGGCAGGACCTTCCTTTTGTAAACCCATGCTGTCTTGGATCCTGTGCCCCTATGGATTCCAGGTGTTGCACTATCCTTTCCTTAAGGAGTGCCTCCATAATCTTGTCCACTACTGAGGTAAGACTGACTGGTCTGTAGTTCCCTGCCTCCTCAATGCTACCACTCTTGTGGAAGAGGATCACATGAGCCCTTCTCTAGTTTTCTGGGACCTCTCCTGTGCTCAGAGACTCACTAAACAGTTCTGATAATGGCTCTGCTAGTTCCACCCTTAGTTCCTAAAGTCCCCTGGGATACATGCCATCAGGTCCCATTGCCTTGTCCACCCTGAGCTTAGTGAGCTCTTGTAGGACCCTTTCTTTTGTAAAGGGTGTAGTGCTCATCTCCCTCCCCCCTGTGTCGATGGTGCTGAGCTGTGGGCCCTGCCCTACCTTCTCTTCAGTAAATACTGAGCAAAATTATCTCTTTAGGATAGATGCTCTTACAGGGTCCTCCTCCTCACATGCCCCCTTTTCTCCTTTGAGCTTAGCAATACCCCATGGGAAATGGAGGGGTGGGGGAAAAACCCCTCATGGGGTACACAGCCTCCCGCATGATACAGACACACAACATTATAAAGACAGCATGGGACAGACTGAAACAGACTGAATCTTCAACTCCAGGTATAAGCTGTCATTGTAGCTATAATGTGCATCACTGTGCTTTGGTAGTGCTGTATTTGCAGTCGCTGAAATTGATTCACCCATTTGACGTTCGCCATTATTATGTAGCTATTTTGACATGGAAGCTCATAAAATAACAGCTGCCTTCAGGACTTATTTTGCTTCCTTGCAAGTAAGTAAGTTTTTATTTATACAGTGCCCAAACCCGGAGGCTCTGGGTGCTTTATAAGAAGTGCAAGGACATACACATTTATAATTAACAAACAAGAATACAAGGGGCAGTAATTATCAAGTAATTACAATCAAAATAAATACACAGCAATAATACACTGCACCCATCCTGTCCCAGGAAAGTAGTGACACTGAACAGCTTTCTGTCTGATGTCACTCTCCCACACCTTACAGAAGTTCAGCAGGAATTTTGCACCTATTAGGGAGGAAGAAATTAGAGGAGCGATTTCTTCACTTGCTTTAGATAAAGCCCTGGAACCGGACAGATTTCCATCTAATTTTAACAAACTGTTTGTAGATGAACTTGTCACTCTTTTATCTTGTTTGTTTAATTATTTACAAGATCATGATCTGCAAGATGTTTCCTTGTTGGAAGTTCAAATTGTCTTGCTACCTAAGCCAGGGAAAGATGGTACCCCTCCCCCCACAACTACAGATTGTTATCCCTTATAAATGTTGCTATGAAGATTTTGTCTAAAGTCTTGGCAGCCAAGTTGGGTAAGGTCTGGACCAGGTTAACTGGCCTGGAACAGATTGGATATATGGAGGGTAGGCTTGTTAGCAATCATTTTAGAAAGCTCTTTCACTTAATTTCTACATCCAGGCAGACAGGTCCTGATGCGGTCCTTGTCTCCCTGGACACAGAAAAAGATTTTGATAGAGTCTCATGGTCTTACCTCTTTTCTCTTTGCCTCTTTATGATAGTGCTGCTTCCTATATTAGTTGGCTATGTGTTTAATATTCTTCACTCACAGCTAAGATTTTTTGCAGTGGAGTACTCTCTGACCCTTTTTCTCTCTGACCCAGGGCACTCGCAAGGTTTGCCCCCTTCTCCCTTTTTGTTCAATTTATATATAGAACCGTTGGCTCATAAAATTATTTTAGTTATTTAGTTGGGGGGCCAGGTTTGGAAAATATCTATGTTTGCTAATGACATCTTGCTCCATCTTTCTGACCTTTTGGTTTCGGTTCCTGTAGTGTTCCATATACTGTAATTCAAATATTTGGTATGTTTTCAAGTTATAAATTAAATGTACATAAAATGGTAGTTTATCTGCTCTCTCCTCATCTTTCTAAAGAGGTTTTTTCTGACCTAGGTCTTCAGTGGGCTTCAGATTCATTTATGTATTTAGGTATTAAAATTTCTAAAGACATTAGTCTGTTGAAGTTCCTTAATCTTGACTGTCTCTCCTATAATCGATTGAATAGGATGTACACCAGTGGAAGTTAATACCTTTAATGTTGTGGGGGACAGCCAATATTATTAAAATGAACATTTTACCTAGATTACATTACCCCCTTGGTATGTTGAATATTTTTCTTCCCAATACTTGATTCCATATACTGCATACTTTATTGTCCAAATTTTTGTGGCTGTATCAGCCTCCTTGGAGAGCATACTCTAAACTAGTTTGATACAGTAATTTGCGGTGCTTGTCTCTTTTATAATTTCAGAGATATTATTTTGCTTTCCATGCTGCTAAATATTTTCATTGGAATAATTTAGTGGTGGAACAAACTCAGGAAAAATACTGTATGTGTCTTCATGGCTTTATATTGAACAAGCGCTTTGTGCCCAATGCAATCTTTTTCTCCCTTCATTACTCTTTAGTTCTCTTTCAGAAGTACCGGGAACCCTTCAGGGTTCACCTATAGCTTGGTCCATCCAGGCTCATGGTCGGTTCTGTTGACATATTAAAATGTCATATTTTACTGATATTTCCCAACCTTTATTCAGTAATCCAAATGTTTGTATTGTGCATAAACTGTTGAGTTGTCAGTATTGGCAGGGAATTCCCAATCGTTGTTTAGCTGATCTTTTGTTGGACAATACCTTTTTGCTCTTTGATGCCTTTCAAGATAAATTTGGTCTTTCTCCCTCTTTTGGTTTTAAATATTACCAATTAAAACATTGTGTATTACAATTGTTAGTTTGCCCTCCCAGGGATAATGAAGCTGGGCACTCTTTGATACCTTGCCTACCCATGTCCAACAATCCTATCCTATTCTGCAACTTTACAAAGGCATTAATCAGCTGTTTTGAGGTAAAATCTCTGGTTTATCCACATTGGTATGACATGTAGAAGGGTGATCCTCTTTAGAGTGACAGCACAATGCCAAAGGCAATCATGCCACCTGGCAATTGTGCTGCCCTACCCTCCTTCACTCCCAATACACCTTTGCAAATGGGGATTGCTTGCAGGGGCTTCAGTCCTGCACACCCTGAAAATTACAATAATCACCTCCACAACCAAGGTATATCAGGGATAGGGTGCAATTCCCATGCCGCACTCTCCCTGCAGGGCACTCAGACAACCAGTTCACCACTGTGACAGGTGAACTGGTTGTAGCACCCTCATTCTGTCACCCTATTGTGTCACTTCATTGGCAGGATACCAAAACCCTTCCATTGCTCTTTTCTGGAAGAAAACTGTAGGTTTTGATAAACTGGACTCCTATTGAACTAAGATTTGGTCTGATATTTATAAGTTTACAAAGCAAGATTGGTTGCATCTCATTCAGTTTAATATCCTTCATAATTTATACTACTTTCCTGCATGTCTCTATAGAATGGGAGAAAAGCCTCTTCTTCAATTTGTGCTAGGTGCAGCTGCACAGAGGGCACCCTAGTCCACCTTCTTTGGCAATGCCTTAGCATACATTCTTTTTGGGATTCTATTCAGAACAGTTTGGACCATCTTTAAGCTTGACAAAGTATTTTACTCCTGACATTTGCATATTAGGGGACTATGGACCACCATTATGGGGACCAAGGAAAGTGCACATGGCCTTGATTTGTGCAGTGGCTACATTGTTAATTCTCTGTCATTGGATGGATGAGTTCCCTCCTATATGACTGGAATGAGTCCATGAAATGTTACTTGACATGAATGTTGAAAGATCTATAGCGTGTTTATATCATTCCTTACCAATATGCAAGTCATGCTGGGAGAGTTTTCATTCATTGTTTCTTATAACTCAGCAGCAGTGATGGGTTTTGTGGGCTTGATTTTTGCTTTTTTTTTTCTACCTTAGCTTTTCTGTTTTTACCACTTGAGCTGACTATGCACTTGATATTGTTCTTTTTCTGTTTTCATTTTCACACCTTTAAGGGATGTGTGATCTTCCTTTTTCTATGTTCACCTATCACATACTACTTTAATCTGTGTGTCCATCTGGGGAGTGTTTTTCTGTGGGTGGGAAGGATGATATTGTCATGGCTTTTTTTAGACTTGTTGCTGTTTTTATAATTTTTTCTTGTTATTCTTACATTCTATTGTTCATTGTTAGTGGTTGTTCATTATTTTCGAATTATTGTTAATGTTTCTTGTTGAACATTTGTTGTATGTAGTTGTATTGTTAATTTTTTTTGTAAAACTCAATAAAGTTTACTAATTTGTGAAAAAAAAGAGAAAACCCTTGGAGAACTGCCAGCTGAAGCCATCAGTTTGGTGACTTTTTTATTGTGCCACCACTATGGACTGCATCCATCAAGGAGGGGAACCGCAGTCATAGAAACATAGAAACATAGACTTTGATGGCAGATAAGGACCACTTGGCCCACCCAGTCTGCCCATTTCCCTACCTATGGGATAAGCTGCAGATTCTAGTTAACCAACAGCCTACTTCCTGCAACCCCCCACTATAATTGCCTTATGTCTGTCCCATGCATGTTTGAATTCCCCCACTGTTTTAGACCCCACAACCTCTCCAGGAAGGCTGTTCCATGCATCCACCACTCTCTCAGTGAAAAGAATTCTCACATTACCCCTGAGCCATCCCTCTAACTTTAAATTGTGCCCCCTTGTTCTAACACATCTCTTTTTCTGAAATATGCTACCCTCCTGGACTTTGTTTATTCCCTTGAGGTACTTAGAAGTTTCTATCATGTCCCCCCTGTCCCACCTTTCATCAAGGGTATACATATTAAGCCCTCTCAGTCTCTCTTCATATGGTTCTGATGTAGACCCTGCACCATTTTAATTGCCTTCCTCTGGACTGCTTCCTTCCTGTCTATGTCCTTGCATAGATTAGGTCTCCAAAACTGCACTCAGTACTCCAGATGGGGTCTCACCAATTGTCTGTACAGAGGGATAACCACTTCCCTTTTTCTACTTGTGATGCCCCTCCCTATGCATCCCAGTATCCCCCTGGCTCTCCTTACTGACTTCTCACATTGCTTACCCACCCTTATGTCATCTGATATGACTACACCCAGATCTCTTTCCATTATTGTTGTTGTTAGTACCTCCCATGCTATTGTGTACTCATCTCCTGGATTTTTATTTCCCAGGTGCATTACTTTGCACTTCTTTGCATTGAATCTAAGTTGCCATATGTCTGAATATTCCTCCAACCTTGCCAAGTCCCTTCACATCCTTTCCACCTCCCTTTGTGTATCAACTCTGTTACAGATCTTTATGTCATCTGCAAAGAAGCATACCTTTCCTTCCAGACCCTCTGCAATGTCACCTATAAAGATGTTAAAGAGGACTGGACCCAGTACTGAGCCCAGAGGTACTCCACTAGTAACCCCCCTTTCTTCAGAATGTGTTCCATTCACTATTACTTTCTGTGTCCTGTTGTGCAGCCAGTTTGCTACCCAGGCTACCACCCTGGGACCCACTACCAGGATGGCTAACTTGATTATTAATCTTTTGTGCAGGAGGGTGTCAAATGCCTTGCTAAAGTCTAGGTAGGCCATATCCATAGCCCCTCCCCGGTCTATTACTTTGGTCACCGAGTCAAAGAAATCAATTAGATTTGTCTGACATGATGTTCCTGCTGTGAATCCATGCTGCTTTGGGTCCTGTGCCCTGCTGGCCTCTAGGTACTGAACAATTCTTTCTTTCAGAAGTGATTCCATCATTTTCCCAACCACTGAGGTCAAACTAACAGGTCTGTAGTTTCCTGCTTCTGCCTTGCTCCCACTTTTGTGAAGGGGAATCAAATCTTCCCTCCTCCAGTCCTCAGGCACCACCCAGTCTTCCCGTGATTTGTTAAAAAGTGCGGTTAGTGGTGCCACTAGGTCCTTCCTTAGCTCTTTTAGGTTTCTAGGGTGAATCCTGTCAGGACCCATTGCTTTGTCTACCTTGACTTTTAAGAGTTCTTTCAGGACTCTTTCTTCTGTAAATGGACTGGCCTCAACCCCACTACCCAGAGTGCTTCTATTATTTGGTTTAGGTAACTCCTCCTCTTCTTCTTCTCTTGTGAATACTGAGCAAAAGTATTCATTCAGTATCTCTACCTTTTCACTGTCTCCCTCTGCCCACCTCCCCTCTCCTTTATTAATCTTCACTATCCCTCCCTTAATCTTTCTTTGCTCCCTAATGTACCTATAAAAGGTTTTATCCCTCTTCTTAACTGAGTTGGCTATTTTTTCCTCAGTTTGGGCCTTTGCTTTTCTGACTGCCTTCCCCACTTCTTTCTTCTTTAATTGATACAGTTCCCTGTCGTGCTTCTTCTGTGATTCCTTATACTTTTTGAATGCAGCCTTTTTCTCCTTAATATTCCCTGACACCTCTTTTGAGAACCATAGTGTTTTTTTAATTCCGCTTTGTTTTCTTTATTTGTTTCACACAAAGGCTTGTTGCCTCCATGATGACAGTTTTGATTTTTCTCCATTGTTCTTCCACCCCTCCTTTCTGGCCATTTGCTAATGCATTCCTCAGATATTCACCCATTATGCCAAAGTCAGCCCTTCTAAAGTCCAGTATCCTTGTCTTTGTATGGCTTGTCTCCATGGTTGTGTTTATTGTGAAGCACACTGCGCAGTGGTCACTTGTTCCCAGCTGTCTACTGACTTCTAAATTTGTGATCCTCTCTCCATTTGAGAGTACCAGGTCTAATATTGCTCCCTCCCGAGTGGGTTCCACCACTAGCTGTCTAAGGCATGCCCCCTGTAGGGCATCAAGAATGACCCTGCTCTTTGATGTGGCTGCAGTCCATGTCATCCAGTTAACATCTGGCATATTCAGGTCCCCATCAACAGTATCTCCCTTTTCAACCATTTTGAGAATGCCCTCTATCATTTTTCTTGTCCATTTCCTCCCTTGAGACTGGGGTCTGTATACAACCCTGTGTGGATTGTGATGCATTCCTGTCTCCAAGGTGACCCAGAGTGCCTCTTGTCCTCCCCCTTTACTTTTTAGTTCTGTAGCTTTGATCCCTTCCCTTATGTAAAGAGCTACTCCATCTCCTCTTTTACCCTCCCTGTCCCTTCTATAGATTGTGTACCCTGGTATGTTGACATCCTAGTCATGGTTCTCTGTGTACCATGTTTCTGTGACTGCCACAATATCCAAGTGTTCCTCTTCCATCAGGGCTACTAGCTCTGGAAGCTTGTTTTCCAGACTACAGGCATTGGTACTCATTGCCCTCCATTTAATGTTGGCTTTATCCTTTTTTACCCATCCCTGCTCTTAGTGCCCTTGTCTATTTTTCCATTTACCCCTGTCCTGTCTTCTGTCAAGCTCTGTACCTCAGTATTTACCCTACTACCTGCCATGTTTTGTGGTGGGAGGCTTGAACTTTCCTGTTTCCTATCAGCATCTCCCCCCCTTGGCTAGTTTAAAAGCTTGCCAAGGAAGACTTTAAACCTGTCACCTATGAGCTTGTTTTCCTTCCTGGACAGATGCAGACCATCATGCCAGTATAGACCTTCATCTATCAAGGTGGACCCCCAGTCTCCAATGAAGCCAAATCCCTGTGCTCTGCACCAGTTTTGCAACCATTCATTAAACTGCATGGTGTGCAGTACCCTAGCCTCACCCCTACCATAGACTGGCAGCACCTCTGAGAAGGTTACTGTACTTGCTACCTATCGGAGGCCCCTCTCCAACTCCACAACTTCATCCTGCACTGCACTGATCTCATACCTAGCTAGGTCATTTGTCATGAGGTGGACAATGATATTTAGTTCCCTCTCCTGTGATTCTGCTTCTGCAATCCTGAGGATTTGCTTCCTGTCCCTCCAAGCCATGGCACCAGGCAGGCACCTTACTTCCCTCTCCTCTCCCCAGGTCTACACCCCTAACAATTAAGTCCTCTACCAGAAGCTGTTTCTTTCCCCTGTGGTGTCCATTGCCACTCTTTTGTGGGTCTTCCTTGTGGATATCCCCAGCATTCTTCTTGGTCTCCACTGAGGGTGTCATCATAGAGGAACCTTGATTTGCCAGACTGACATATAATTTGTGTAGAGGTACAACTCGGGGGCTATGCCTCTGTTCCACCACCCCCCACCCTCCCAGAACCTACTGTGGTCCATTTGTTCTTCACACATGGCAACCTCTGAGGCAGTGGTTGTTGAACTGATGCTCTTTGGGTGGGGGAGGCCTCCTTTGTCCTTGCCATTTCGGCTTGGAGGTGAGCAACCTCCTCCCTCAGAGCTGACAGTTGCCTGCAAATAGGGCAGCAACTCAGGTTCCAGAATGTCTCCTGGAAAACTGTTGCCCCACAGCCAGTGCATTGAACCACTCCCCACATGTCCCTCTTCCTTATAATATACATGAGTAATATATAAATTCCTTTTTTGTGTGTGTACTTACCCTTTATACACTGTGCTGGGTTATTAAGAATATGACAGTTCTGCTTCAAGACCTGTTGAGGAAGTGATGTCAGAATCTTGGCTATAAAGGAAATGCCATGCCTGGGGTGGTGGGATGAGGGAAGGGTGGTGGTAGGCCACAACCACTGGTGACTGTTAGAAACAATCAAATACACCACTGCTCCACCACCCCTGGTGAGTACTGCCCTTTATAGTAACTCAACCAGCACCACAATTTATTAGACCACTGCTCCTACACAAACCACTCTACTGAGTCCAGGGATAAAAATGAACTCACTGCTCAGCCAGTAGGACACTTCTAAAATGTTGCACAATATCCTTCCAAATCCTAGGTCTCTAGCACAGGAATCAAGCAACTTCAGTTGCATTTCACCCCCTCTGGTTATAAAATTACTACACTTTAAGGGAATCCTGCAATTCTCTTCTTAATGCCAATAAGAAAAAGTGAAACTTTCTGTAGAAAGTGTAGTGTACCTTCCTAACTAGTCCCCAACAATATAATGTCTTACCAGGTTCCCAGTTCCTCAAAGGCATTCTAGTTTGTTCTCTGCAGTATAGCAAGTTTCTCAGCTTCCAACAGAAACAGGCAAGTCTTTTCTGACTGGCTTCTCACTGTGTAGTTTGCCTAAGACAGCTTAGTGATAAAAGTCCCACCCAGAATCAATTGAATGACTAGTGACACCTGTGATGTAAGCAAGCCTTTCAATGAAGGCACTTTGCTATGTCTGATTCTAATACACAAACCCTTATCTGAAACCAGGGATAAACTCACTGCTCAGCCAGCAGGACACTTCTAAAATGTTGCACAGATATCCTTCCAAATCCTAGGTCTCTAGCACTGGAATCAAGCAACTTCAGTTGTATTTCACCCCCTCTGGTTATAAAATGACTACACTTTAATTGAATCCGGCAATTCCTTCTTAATGCCAATAAGAAAAAATGAAACTTTCTGTAGAATGGGTGGCTTACCTTCCTAACTAGTCCCCAACAATATTATGTCTTACCAGGTCCCCAGTTCCTCAGATGTATTCTAGTTTGTTCTCTGCAGTATAGCAAGTTTCTCAGCTTCCAACAGAAGCAGTCCTCGGAGGATGGTCTAAATGTTACTTTGATGAACATTTAAACTAGTTCATGGGGAGCCAGAAAGAATCAGGGAGGCAGAAACTGCCTCACCCAAGTTAAAGTAGAGATTAGGGAGAACCAGAGGATAGACCCCCACGGGTATAAATTAATAAAGGAAGCAGGGAGATAGAAATGAAAGGGATAGGAACAGGAACATTAAAAAGAGAGGAGGGCAGGAGGGATGACAAAAGGGAAAAAGAGAGGAACAAGCAGAGTGCTAACAAAATCTGGAAGGCCATGTGTGAAAATGCTGTAAGTCTAGGAAATAAGATTCTGGACCTAGAGGTCATTGTGGCAGAGGCTGACCTGGATATTGTGGCCATTGCTGAGTCATGGTGCACTGTAAACCATGATAGGGACATGGACATACCAGGCTGTACTCTGTTATGGAAGGATGGGATGGGAAGGAAAAGGAGGGGTATGGTGCTTTATCTGAGGGAAATCATAAAAGTGATGGAGATACAGGGAATACATGGAGGGGCAGGGGTTAATGTGGATCACCCTGGAGACAGGAACGGTGCCACTATTTGCACTAACATGATCTACAGACCTCTAGCATGGGGAAGAGTCAGATAAGGTACTGTTGGAAGCCATTGGAAACATGTCAGAAAAGGAGGTGGTGCTACTGGTGGGGGACTTCAATCAGACAGATGTAGATTGCAGCCTCCCAGCTGCAGTTTCAGCTAGAGGCAGGGACATCCTTGACTCCCTGCAGGGGACAGTCCTTAAGCAACTAGATAGTAAACCCACTTGTGATGGGGAAATACTGGACCTGGTACTCACTATCAAGAGCAGTGTTGCAAATGTCAAGTTGTGATGCCAACAGGGGACCAGTGATCATTGTACAGTGTGGTTCAATATAAAGGTGACCACAGAACCAAAACACACAAGGAGAGGTTCCTGGACTTCAGGAGGGCAGATTTGATAAAGATGGGTGAGTGCCTCAGCAATGACCTGGTGGGGGATTTCACCTATGTGCAGTGGAAGAACAGTGGATGAAGCCAAAATGGGGCATAGTTAAGGCAGCAAACCTCTGCATCAAGCAAGTGAGCAAAAGCCAGAAGAAAAACAGACTGCTACAGTTCTCAAAAGAGGTGGCTGAAAAGGAAAAACCTAGGTATAGGAAGACTCAGAGGGAGGAGGGTAGGAGGTATAACAGGGGGAATCAGGGAAACAGAGGAATCAGGGAAAGCAGGGAAATCAGATAAAGCAGTAAGGAGCATGAAGTTACAAACTGGAAACAGAATAGCCTGGGCAGTACAAAAAAGGGACAATGCAATTTTTAGGTATGGAAGTGGAAAGAGGAAGACCAGGGGAGCAATTGTAAGGTTAAAGGGGGAATGGGGAGACTATGCAGAAGGGCACCAGGAAAAGGCAGACATCCTGAAATTTGTTCAGTGTTTACAGAGAAAGTGGATGGGGCCACAAAAAGATAACAGGAGCTTTGGAAGTTGAAGGGAAGGGGTGGACCCTAGTCCTTTTTCAGAGTAAAGAGTGCTAAAGGGACTCAATCAGAAAGTGGACAAAACAATTGGGCCAGGTGGGGTGCATCCAAAGGTACTGAGGAAGCTCAGGGAGGTACTGGCTGTACCTCTGGCAGTCCTGTTTAACAGTTCATTGCAAACAAGTGTGGCTCCAGAGGACAGGGGGATGGCAGATGTAGTCCTTCTTCACCAAAGTGGTAGCATCGAGGAGGCTCTCAATTTTAGGCCAGTTAGCCTGACATTGGTGGTGGGAACATTAATGAAATCACTGCTGAAGGATAAAATGGTGAAATATCTTATATCCAGTGGGTCACAAGACCCAAGGCAGCACTCATGAGGTGGGAAGTTCATGTCAAATGAATCTGATAGATTCCTTCACCTGGGTAACCATGGAGTAGTGGATGTGCCATACCCAGATTTCAGTAGGTACTGAATGTGACCAGTTTGGCTTTCGCAGTTAAACCTCAGTCTGTTTCAACTGAAGCCGAAGTGCCTGGTTGAGTGGTAGAGCAGCAAGATGGTCGTGCTACTGCTCCACTCCTCACCACACTGCTGAAATCTACTCAGATAGTTATTTTCTACAGCATTGACTCAGTTAATAATATTATTCTTGTCGAGTTTCACCTGCTAAGCTTTGCACGCTTGTGCTTTTTACTTTTAAAGTTAAAAAGACGGGTCAGTGATTAAATAGTTGTGTCTGGCTGACTGCCAATTTTCAGTGTTGCTTTGATATAGCTAAATATACTGGATTAAAGTGGAGACCCCGATGGAGAATCATTTGTGAATTTGGTGACAAGAAATGAGAGGAATGATGAGCAGAGAGAAAAACCCCGAGTGGGAAGACAATGGAGACTGATCTGCTCAAGGTCGACGGAGGATACTACCTAACTGAAAAAGCACATTAAGTGCTGACGTGTCTTTTTTATTCTTTCTACAGGTATACTATCTTTGTCTGAGGAAAGGGGGTATGTCTGTATCTGAAATTACCTGAAAGATATTACCCCTAGAAGAGCGATACTCTCCTTTTATTTTTCCAGACCTTTGCTGACAAGACAAATGGGGAACTCAATATCATAGCCCAGAGTGTGAAGTATTTAAAATGTATTGAAGATAGAGTGTTGTTTCAACCTGGACTGGAGCTCAGGATACAGACGTTTGTGATGAAACTTATGCTATGTGATTTTGCAAAAAGTAGGGAGGCTATAAAAGATGCCATCTGCAGGTATACCTTTCTTTTCTCCTCAGAGCCATACTCCCGAAGAGCTACATTTGTAGAAAGTACATTGTGGCTTTGATGACAGGTATATAGAATGTGTGATTTCTGCTGGTGTTTTGAACTCTACAGCTCCTCGCCTAATCAAAGTTTGGACATACAGTACTGTAGTTGCCATAGTTCCTGGTTAGAAAAACACATATCTGAGGCAGGAATTCAATCAAAGATAATCAGTGAGTCCTATGAGCCTCCTAGACACTGATCCAAACTCTGTATTGTCAAAATGGGCTGGAATGAATACTTATAAAAAGGCAGATCACTAACTTAACTAACTTGTTACCTCAGGGCTAATTGACAAGTCTAGTATATATCATTGGCCTCTTCCTAATTTTTACATTTTATACTGGGACATCAGGAAAGGAGGCTATGGCAGTTGAACTCCTACAGAGTCATTGAAAATGATGTACATAAAGTGGATGCTTTTTTAGTGTAAATGTATAAGCAGCTGTGAAATGTCTATAGACCTCGTGTTTGTAAGTATATGAGGTTTTGGGGGCTAGAAATGTCCAAAACGTTCAAAAATCTTTGTGCAAAACATTTTTCTGGTTTGCTACTTAACTTGAGTCTTGTGTTAACTGCTATTAATTTGGCTTTGATATTAACTTAGCTTTTATGGAATCATATTGTGGGATAGACTTTACCAAAGTGCTGATGATTTTTTTATAGAGCCTGAAATATGTGCACCTCTTACCAATAAGAGATCCACTTTAGTCTGCACCATCAAATCCTTTATTTCTTCATTAGGAAAAATGAAGTGGGAAATTGTGTAACATATAGGACTCTATTTTTCCTGAGCCTGGAAGCCTGGTGCACAACATACTGTTTGATACTCCAGCTAATGTTTTATGTTTTTATGATTTCAGTGTGTTAAAATAGTTTGTTTTGAAGTTCATTGCTCTTTTATTGCTTTATGAATTATTTAAATATTTTGCTGATCACCTGTAATTTGAACTCACACCCCTGACTTGTAAATGGGCACATTATTTTACTAGTTGTACTCCAATTGTTCATCCCAGGCAGCTCACTGTGATGATTATTGGCTTAGATTAAAAACTCATTCCTTCCTGATGACGCCATATGACGTCATAAAAAAACATACCTCTTTTTCCTGATGACGTCATATGGCGTCCAAAATCATGTGCTGTAGTGCCTGATGACGCCGATTGGTGTCCATCTCTTTCTCTTGGTGCAGCTCAAGCATTTGTTTACATCTGATGAATTGAGTTGTACCAGCTAATAGGGGACATCGTACCCTTACTGATTTTACCTAATGTAATATACGTTCCCTTTGACTATTTTTGAGAAAACAAGCCTTAATACATAAATAAATAAATTTACTACTTTTTGCATGTGCTGTTATAAATGTATTATATTCATTCTGCCATTAGTTTGTATTGTAACAACAAATCATCTTGTTTTAGTGTAACATATTAAGCTGATCAGGTTGACACTATAATTAATTTCATAACTTATTTTTTTTTTATTCGAGCAATCCGATTGGCCGTCACCACTTTGGTGTATTTTTTTGTCTTTTGGGGTATTTTTCTACAATAACATGCTGTCACTGATATCATGATTGTTATAACTAGTCCATTTATACTACTAAGTGAGCTGAATATTTCTGTATTTAACAATCAAGCTCTGTGATTGGTCAGATTTTCTGACATCATCAATTCTGAATTTAATTGGTATAAAGGGATTGTCTTAGATGCAGGCACCATCCCCCTGATAAAGCCTTAGTTGTCGAAGCACCAGGGAACCTGCACGCACATCTTTTGTTGTGCCTTCCACTATTCTGTTCAATGTGTGTGCCTGAAACGTTAGACTAAATCCTTATTTAGCATTCAAGTAAGGACTTGTATTTTTTTACAACTGTCTCTGGAGGAAAAGTGGCTGTCTGGGCTCTGGAGTGTACAGTGATTTTTTTTTTGATGTTTCAGTTAGGGGTCGCAGCCCTCACCTCCACCTGCCCTTGCTCTGTAGTGCGTCACCATTTGGTCATATTGATCCTCACTGTTGCCATGCTTGCTCTATGCTTATTGTACATGTCACTGTTTCCATTAACCAGTCAGAGCACACACTGGTGCAGGAAGAGCATGGTGACAGGAAACTTAGTTTCAAGATGGAGGTGCTGCTCTTATCCTAAAATACTCACTTCATTTTGGTGCCAAACCTCAATTTGTAATCTGTATTTATTTTATTTATTTTTATTTTTATTTATGATAAAAGTTTTCTTAGTTGTTACTTTGTTCATTTTGGGATAATTTCTGGTCATCCTGTGTGATCACATCTTATGGATCCGGCTGGCATTCCTGATGGGAGAGAGTGTTTCTTGTGCATGTACTAGATGAGGTCACATGAATCCAGCACCTTTTGTTACTTTTTAAAGAGTTTATGTTCAGATTATGGCTATGTTAAAATCTATGTGGCATGTTGCTCCCTGCGTTATGGATGATAAGTGGGTTAGTCAGTAGCATGTTTGTCTCATGCTCTACACTTGAGTTTTCTCCCTAATAAGCAGTTGCTGATTGTTTAAAATGAAAAAAATAATGGTGTTGCCGTCAACTTATCTGGCATCAGTCCAGCCCCAATCTCTGATGCATTGTAAAGGCCAAATCAGTTTTGAATCCCTCCACAGTCACTGGTGTTGTCCATCGACTCGTATGACGTCAGTCTAGACTCAGCCTCTGATGCACTGTAAAGTGTTCTTCAGGTTAAAATCCCTCCACAACCACTTGTAAGATCTAGCTCCTTACCATGCATAAGTCAAGCCTCAAACTGTAGTGAACAGTGAAGGGCATTTCAGGTTCAGATCCCTCCTCAACTGATGGTGTTGTCCATCGACTTACCATGCATCAGTTCAGACCAATCCCATAATGCACTGTGAAGTGCATTTCATGTTCAAAACCCTCCACATCCACTGGTGTAGCCCATCAATTCAAATGACATCAGTTCAGCCCCAATCTCTGATGCACTGTAAAGTATTCTTCAGGCTCAAATCCCTCCACAGTCACTTGTAAAATCTGTCTTCTTATCATGCATCCATCGAGCCCCTAACTGTAGTGAACAGTGAAGTGCATTTCAGGTTCAGATCCCTCCACAGCCAATGGTGTTGTCCATTGACTGATCTGGTGTCAGTCCAGCCCCAACCTCTACTGCACTGTAAAGTGCTGTCCAGGTTCAAATCCCACTGGAGTCACTGATTTAGTCCATCTGTTCATCAGTCTTCAGTCCAACCTTTATCTCTGACACTCTGTGATGTACATTACTGATATGGATCCCTCCTCAGTCAACATGGTGTAGTCCATTGTGCACATCAAGATTCATTCCAACACTACCCTCAGATGCACTGTAATGTTCTATTCAATTTCGAATTACTCCACAGCCACTTTACTCCCTTGTGCTCATAATGCTTCAGACCAGCCCTTACCTCTGATGCACTGTGATGTGATCAGTGCCAGTGTATGACTTATACAGTCCATTCAAATGAAACATAGCACACAGTACACCAATAAGCATCACTCCATGGTGCAGGCATACCCACACTCCTTCCCACCCATGCAGTGTGCCATACTGAATGTTGCAACATATCACATGTGTATGCAGGCAAACCATGTGACACAGAACATAGTACACAACCTTTACAGGTGCCCATGTCATCACCCTGTATGTGTACCCACAATGTTTCTGTATGGCATATGAACACCATTACCAGGTGCAGGCAGCCCCATCTGCTTCCTTGCAACTGAGTATACCCCAAGGACGGGTGCCAATTCATGATGCAAAATGACTGCAGTGCCTATGATCAACATTCCTTGGTACAGGCATAACCACCCACTTCCCCATGACACAGTATACCCCAAATCACCAGTGCCTTTTCAGCAATTTCATCATCCTATATGTATACCCATAATGTATCTACAATGTATATTAGCACCATTATTACATGCATACAGCCCCTCTCATTTCCCCAGAACATGTAAAGTGCAGCTGAGCATGTATTATGAATGCAGGACACCCCCCACCACTAACACACAGTTCTTCATCATACAGTCATTCCCTCACCTTAAACCATCCCATAATACAACTCCCCAAAAATAAACTATGCCAGGAAATTAAATAATACACAGATTTATGTAACATGTTGTTTACTGAAAGACTGTGAACCTTTACATGTACAACATCATGCTTCATTTACAGTATGATAAAGCAAACAGCACAAATAAAATACAGTTTCCTATACTTATTATGGGATTTTATTACAAAAATAAGATAAAATAGTTTATTCCAATGAAATTATACATTTTAACTACAGCAAATATGCAATTAATCATAGAGAGACCTCCAGCACTAACAAATGTATCCATTTCCTGTGTCAGCTCACTGACCCACACTGGAAGTGTTCTTCCTATTTACATCACTTGACCTCACAAAGCACTTCCTTCCTGCATCACTTCCTGATATGTCCTTCTAAGGTAATGTGTAAATATGTTCTTACTAAACCAGGGGAAAAACAAAAAAATTGATAATCAGATTCATAAACTAAAATCAGTGGGTAAGAAGAATTAAACACTGCAAAAACTCCAGCTAGTGGAGTGGAACAAAAAACTCAAACTGTAATAACAAGAGATTCAGATATTGATTTCTGACTAAAAATAATGGTAAAAAACTTGCAAAATTTATATTTAGACAATGCCAGATGTTTATTGTACATTTTTAACAATTTTACAGACATGTAATATGTTTGCATGACTGACTAAACAGAGAATAATTATATTTAGATAAAATCATCAAAATTTATTAAAACATGAAAACAACCTTACACAACATTAAATCCAGTTAAATAGACATTACCAAACCTCACTCATTTTCAAAAACGTTTTGTCCTGAAAAACTTTTCTTTTTACAGTTTTAAAATTGGATGTATGGTTTTTAAGATATGTAGGTTTAAGCACAGTGTGCTTGTATGAATGCTGCAGATCTAAAACCCCTTCAGGCACACAGGTGTTCTAGCAGCAGGCAGAGGGTACCTGAACATTCTAAGTGACAATAGGATAGAATGAGTTAAAGACTATAACTTTAGAGGGAATGTAGACATCAAATTGTTCATCACAGGCAGCTCACTGTGATGATTATTGGCTAAGATTAAAGACTATAACTTTAGAGGGAGTGCAGATATCAAGAATGAGTTAATATATGGTGATATTTTAAATCAGTACAACATAACACGGATTTTGTTTTTATTTTATGTTTCATTTGTGTTTAAAATTGTACTTATGTGTTTTGTTCTTGTATTATTTTGACAGCCATTGAGTAAGATCGTTTCTATATCTAGGATAGTTTGATTCATGGACAGATTGCAGGAATAGGCAAGGTAACGCAAGACACACTTTATTTAAAGGATACCTAAACAACCTATTTTTAGAAAAAAACAATTTACAAATCTCACTTCATAGAATAACATAAAAACAGTTTTGTAGCATTTGAAAAAGTAAGCTTCAGCCTTCCGGTTCAAAAAAACTGATCTGCCTGTTCCTTAAAATGGCTACCAAATGTGTGAAGTGATGACATCATTGGAGCTAGAGGTAGTGAGCTACATGGCTCTCTATAGTGCTAACTAGTTCTGTTTTCTCCCTTTGTTTAGAATTGTTTCACTGAATTGATCAAAATCATGACTTAACGTGGATTATTTTGATCAATACACATGTTAGGCCATGATTTTGTTCATTTTGATTACTTTTACCTGCTGAAATTGTGTTGTAATCCAACTGATTTTCTCTTAGGCTAACCAAAGTACAGTACACCTCTTCAAATATCTGGTGGTCTAGTAGTTATGTGTTGTCCTGATGGTTGTAGCAAAGTTCTGGTCTGGTCCAGTGCCAAAGTTCATGCTTTCTTGGTAATCCAAAAAATATGCTTCTCTTGTAGTCCTCTTTTTACTTATGATCCCCCTCCACACACACACACACACACACACACACACACACAGATAGCCCACCAGACAGCAAACAGTCCGCTGTTTACTCTATCCTCATTACTGCCTGGGATTGCAAATGAGCTTACCAGTCTCACAAACAGAATTATCACACTTCAGATCGTAATCTTGTACCTCAGAGAGTAGTGCACATCTATACCAATACACTTTATTGACTGGCACTGTTAAATGATGCCTCACAAATCACTCTCCAGTCTTCATTCATCTGTGTTACACTTCTGCTCCCACAATAAACATCAGGCAGATTACCCAGCCTTAGGTATAATGAAGGCAGTATGTACAGTCCTCCTGTTTTGATTTTTCCTGCCTCATTAATCAACAACCAGGTCTTCCGAGGAGCCCAGAAAGAAGCACTGGGACACACTGGGAAAACTGCTGTTCATATCCTCATAAGGGATGGACTTGCTGTGGATAACAACATTATTAGGCTGGGGAAGCATACTAATGCCTTGAGTGATTCCATCCAACCTCCAGCATCAGTCCCCTGCTGTACCTGTGATCCACAAAACCCCACTGGACAGTCCTCAGCAATTCTTCTCCAGTCCTTTTCTGTGCTCTTCTTCACAGTGCAAGTAGGCTGGCTCACCACTCTTCTGAATCTTGAATGCTGTATACACAATCCCCTCGATACTGTCACAACAAACCTTGACAGACCCCTCAGGGGTAATCTCCCTACACTGAATTCAGGTAACAATTTAGGTGCTGCCCTGCTACTCCAAGTATTTTCTGCTGCTTCCTGCACTCATCCACAGTCAGGTAGTGATCACAGTTCTGGCAGCCCCACATCTCAGATCACACATTGATCTCTTCAGCTTTTCCTCTTCTTGTCTCCCCTTACCCTGAATATAGCTGTACCCTGAAGGGATAGTCTCCTCAGTCCCCTCTGGCAATTGTTCATCACTCCTCCCTACATCAAAAACTGGTGAGTACACCACCCTTCCACATTATGAATACAGTTAGTACAGTCTCCCAGTTTTTACTCATCTCAATAATAAATATAATATTTCCAGTAAGTCCTGCTGATAGCAGCAGGGCACAAGGGGAGAAAATGGGTTTTTCTACCCTTGTAAGGTCTAGGCTACCTGTATTAGGGACTATTAAATGATATGCATAATGATGCATGCACCTGTCATTTAATGTTGCCTAATCAAAGGTAGCTCAGGTCTTATAAGGATAAGAAAGCCCATTTTCCCCCTTGTGCCCTGATGCTATCAGCCTAGCTTATTGAAAAGATCATGTTTATTTTTGATATGTCAAAAGAAACAGGGGACTATACTAACAGAATTAATGACATGGAAGGGTGAGCTCACCAGTTTTTGCTGTGGGGAGCAGGAGTGAAGAATGAATACCAGAGGGGAACTGAGAGGCCATTCCTGTGCAGTACAGCTATATTCAGAGAAGTGGGAAGATGGGTGGGAAGGAGAGCAGATCATTGGGAGATCTGAGATGTGGAGCTGCCAGCACCATGATTGCTACCTGACCATAGATAAGAGCAGGCAGTGATGACAAATACTCAGAGTGGCACTGTGGCACCTAAATGAGTACCTGTATTCAGCGTAGGGAGATTCTCTTCGGGAGGGGTCAAGATTTGTTGAGGCAGTATTGAGGAGACTGTGTATACCTCATTCAAGATTCAGAAGAATGGTGAGCCAATCAACTAGCATTGTGGAGGATGGCATGGATAAGAACTGCAAGAGGATTGCTGAGGACTTTCCTGATAGATTTTGCTGATCACAGATAAGGAGGTAGACTAATGCTGGAGGTCAGGAGGTCTTGATAAAGACATTAGTACATCTTGCCTGCATAATAACGTTGCTGTCCATAGTAATCGATACGTAATTAAACAGGCTACTACCTTTAAATACCTGGGATTATTCCTAAACAACACACTTTCTTTCAACACCCATATTGACCATGTCATGAAAACAGCCAACATCAGAGTCACACTCCTTTACTGACGCAGAACTGCTATGACCACTGAGGTCCTCAGCCTTGTCACCGAAAGCTCAATACTGTCCATCATTGACTATGGACTGATTATCTATAGTGCGGCCACTGAAACTGTTCTCAAAAGGGTTAAACTCCTGTCAACAAAGCCTGCCAACTTGTTCTAGGAGCTAATCGGTATTCTCACCCTTGCAGTCTCTACTCCTCAACTGGCTGGCTCCTATTTTCTCTTAGGTCCCAGTACCAGGCATGTATCATAGGAAGAAAAGCCCTCTTAGGACTGGTTCCAGAATCAACTTCAAAGCTTTTCCAACATATCCCCAACACTAAAACAAACTGAAGCTCTACTAGAGGGGTACTGCATGTACCTTATAAATGAACCTCCTTTGCCCAGAGGTCCTCTCCTATCGAGTCCCTCTCTGGATGAATGACCTATCCCTCTTCCTTTTTCACCTTAAGAAACTTGGCCAAATCAAAATAGAACTCTATCTCCTTCTGGTAGAATCCCAAGAGTGCAACCGCTTTACACAATGATAGGAGTTCCATCCCCTGCCCTAGACTTCCAATACTTAGCCCCCACCTTCTTACCCCTCTCACCCAAAAGTTCTCACCCCCTCCCTTCCACTTGGTTTACACTTCCCATAGGCTCCTCCCATGCATACAGCACTTATCATCTTGTTCTCCCTCATCACCATATCCCCTTCTCCTTTCCCCTAATAGCTTTATACAATCTGTCTCCTCTGTACCAATGCCAATATTCACCATACCTCCTCCTTCTTCCCCTTTTCCTTGACAAAGCTAATTTTGGCTGTGAACTACAAGCAACCTGCACTTAGTAACTAGACCTACAGACTGGAGATACTTCTGTTATAAAAATATTTGTATTTGAGGTTATACTCCACATTTATCTTGCTTGAAAAATAGCCTTGTCACTTGGCTATTTTATGCTCTCATCATATGATGTAAATTGCACTGTTTTGTCTGTTCTTCTACTGACTTGGAGCCTTTGTAAAAGAGCAACTTTGGCTCAAAGGTTGTAATTCTGTAACTGAAATAAAAAAGTTCTGCCCTTATGAGGGTATGAACAGCACTTTTTCTGGTGTGTTCCGGTACTTATTGCTTGGCTTTCCAGGAAGACGTGGTTGTTGGTCAATGGGGCAGAATAAAATGGGGGACTGTACATACTACCTTCATTGTGCAAAAGGGTGGTGATCTGCCCAGTGTTTAATGTGGTAGCAGAAGTGAAACATTGATAAAAAAGGACCATGTAGCTCTCTGCCTGTAACACCACAATGTAAAAAATAAATATTCTACACTATATCTCATTACTATAAAATTTATAAATAATACAATCAGTAATAACTACTAGCTGAAAAAATAGCCAAGGACCAATTTAAATGCGAAAGTCGGGAATCAGAAAAAAATATAAAATAAAAAAAATACCGGGAAGGCCTGATTATACAGGAAGACCTTGAGGTGGGTTTTGAACACTTCAACAGAAGGGGTCACTCATACAGCTGGAGCTAGTGAATTCCACAGGATGGGGGCAGCGACACTGAATGCTCTGTTGCCTGCCATTTTTAGCCTTATCCTAGGAATCGCAAGGAGGCCCCTAGAGGAGGAGGAATGGAGAGAGTGGACCAAGACAGCAAGTGTAAGAAGGTCCTTCAGGTAACCAGGGCCCAGGTTATGTAGAGCCTTAAAGGTGAGCAAGCCCACCTTAAAGAGGGCACTCCACCTGACCGGCAGCCAGTGCAGTTCACACAGCACCAGGGTGATGTGACAGCACTTAGACTGCCCCATCGACAACCTGCCAGCTGCATTCTGCACCAGCTGCAGCCAGCATAAGGTACCTCCAGAGACCCTGAGATAGAGAGCATTACAATAGTCAAGCCTGGACATCACAAAGGCGTGAACCAAGGCATACAATTTATATATTTAAATAGTCACAGGAACACCTACTATGATTTAACCTGCCAGGATGGGATGCCTTATTAAGGAGCCTTAAAGAGCAACTGACACCATCTGGCCAAAAGTGCTACATTGCAGAATTAGAATAAGCATACCCCAGGTAAATCCCATACCAGAAACTAGATTTCTAAGTTACTTCATTATAAAATTTATAGTTATTTTGTAACCCTGATTTCACTACCTTTAAAAAAAAAAGCCTGTTTCAGTGAAGAGCTGATGATGATGTCATCTAGGGACCTCATATTCTAGTAATCCCTGTCAGCAAGCTTATAGGGCCTGTTTCTCCAAAGTTGTAAATATTATGTGCAATGTTTTCACAAGTAAAACAGGCAGCACCAATCAGTAAACTATGCAGGCTCTTTTTTTTTTTTTTTTACTTGGTCTATGAATGTTTTTTCTGAGTGGCTCAATTCAGTACATTTGGAAATTGATCTACATATGGCTGTACAACAGTGCTGTGCTGTTGGCATTGTTTCACAGTCATCGGTTGACCTGCCAAGGGAATTTCAGGAACAACTACCAGAGCTGATATCTCCTGTGCACTTTAATATATGCATTTCCCATACTACACAACAGCCAAATCCCAAACAGCAAACGCAGCAGAAAAACTGAGATGATGTCACAGTTTACCGAAAGTAAGTCAACCAAAAAGAACACATATTCTGAAATGTTTCTCACATCTGCATCCAATCAGTAATCGAATGACTGTTCACCATTGCACCCACAATATACAAAATGTAGCTAAATATATGCATTTCCCAAAATGCACAGCAGCCAAATCCCAAACAGCAAACACAGCAGAAAACAGAGATGATTCCACAGTTCACAAAAATCTGCCAAAATTAACACATATTCTGAAATGTTGCTCACATCTGCATGTAATCAGTAATTGAATGACTGTTCACCATTGCACCCACAATATACATAATGCAGTTAAATATATGCATTTCCCATAATGCATAGCAGTCAAGTCCCAAACAGCAAACACAGCAGAAATACGTAGATGATTCCACTCTGTCTGTGCCTGTATCTGTTTTATTGTACTTGCTAATATAGGATGTCATGTTACAATCTCTTATAAAGCACAACTTCCTGTTTCTGCACTTGCCATGTTACAAGAACATTAAACCACTCCAGAGCATGGTTCTCCTGTGGAATTAACATTGTTACAAAACCAGAAACTCATAGTTTTTATAGCAATGTTTTTTGAATGGTGCTGCTTGTTTTACATGTGAAAACCATTGCACATGATCTTTACAACTTTAGAAAAACAGATCCTATAAGCTTGCTGACAAGGCATACTAGACATGGGGACCCTAGATGACATCATTAGCAGTTCTTCACTGAAGCAGGTTTTTTTGTACGGGTAGTGAAATCAGGGTTAAAAATGGCTAATAACTTTAAAATGTAGTAATGTAGAACTCTAGATTTGGTATGAGATTTGTTGGGTGTATGCTTATTTAGATTCTGCAATGTAGCACTTTTGGCCTCAGCGCTCTTTAAGGGGCCTAATGCAATTAGTTCTGGGGGACTTGAGGGACTTCCTGGGAAGTTGCACTTCTCTTAGTATTTTCATATCTCTGCTGATGGAAATTAGGATACATCAGGAAAGTTTGGGATAAGTAGCAGTCTGTGGTCTTTGTCAGATAATAGGTTTGAGTATATAGGATAAAATGACCTGACATTTACGGTAGGCATGGTTCCTATGATCCTATTTTTAATGCCACCAAGATTGGTTGGAGGGAAATATCTGCTGGGGAGTCGATAATAAGGTACAGAACAGCATGCGCTGCATGGTACCCTAATGGCATTCCCTATGTACTGTATTCAGGTTCCAGCTGACCATACAGGCTGGCTTATTTTAGGTTCAATGAGCACAGTCTGCTATTTTTGTCAGCGACAGAACAATACTATGTATTGACCTTAAAAGTCTGACTTTACAGCCTAAAGGTATGGCTTGGTTCCACCTTTTGTGTCATACTAATGACCTGTTGTAGAGAATGGGTCTACTTATTGAGAGTGTTGTGTCCCATAGGGAGATCTTAAATGAGTCATTTTTGAATTGATGGAATATTGTGACCACTTTGGTCCTGAATTTGTTTTTCCTTATCCTTTACCTTAATGGCCCATTATATTGGTTGTAAAATGCTAAGAGATTTTTTTACCAACTAAAAAGTGCCATAATGATTATAATTTACAGGCCATGAGACTATAGATTTTAAGCTTTTTCTTTGGTTTTATGGAGCTGAACTACAAGAAATATTAATAAGCACTGACAATCAATAGGTTGCTCTGTTTTAAATATGATTAACCATTTTTATTTTAAATTTATTATTCATGTTTGTTTAATGTAAGAGGTATTAAAATGTTTTGCTATTTTTGACCTATCAGGCATGGTTAAGAGGACCAGGCTATAACTTGGTTTGCACTGGTTGGAAAACAAATATATGTATTTATAGTATGTTCAACTGTGACTTTTAATTCCCCTATATCATGCATTAGTATGGAATGTCTACTTGTTCTTAATTTATTGTAATGGCTTATTAGCTGAACAATAAAATCAACTTGAGTACTTGAGTAGATAAGACTGTCAACACCATTCCACATAGGACACTAACAAGCAAGCTGAACAGCTTAGAAGTGGGTCCAAAGGTGATAAACTGGGTAAGAAATTGGTTAGGAGATAGGTGACAGAGGGTGGTGGTAAGTGGAGTTCGCTCTGAGGAATGGAGGGTGACCAGAGGGGTGCCACAGGGTCAGTGCTGGGATTGGTCCTCCTTAATAACATTCTAAGTGACATTGCAAAGTAGTGGGAAGGGAAAGTCTGCCTCATTGTGGAAGACACCAACATCTGCAATAGAGTAGACACTTGGAGTTGGGGGGGGGTTGAAAGCCTGATCCAAAACCGTACAAAACTCATGGAGTGATCAAGCTTATGGCAGTTGGGTTTCAGTATGATAAGTGCAAAATAATGTACTTAGGGCACAAAAACCCAGGGGGCGGAGTACAAAATAATTGGTGTGGTATTGATAAACACCAGTTAGGCAAGAGATGTGTAGGTAATCATACTGGATATTACTAAAGGTATCCAGGCAGTGCAGCAAAGCAGTTGGGAGGACTAATAGTATGCCGGGGTGGGTATCCAGTGAACAGGGCAACCATAATTGAGCACTTAACAAAAACAGCAACTCAATTACGATGCCTGTGTTCAGGGCTACCTGGCAGGCTAGTGACTGGATACCTGGGTGGGCAAGGTAGGGCAATGGGATATACGCCGTATATGAGCACGGGGTGGGAGAGGAAGGGGGAATGTACGTGGGCAGAGGTATGGTGGGCTGCTGCCGAGCTGGTCTCTAGCATGGTGGAGAGGGTGGTCAGTTAGGAGGTGCAGGGTACAGGGTTTGAGTTTGAGTTTGGCGCGACACAGGACGGTACATCTTTTGCTGGCAGGTGGCTCTTTATTTTTTAAGTATTTTACCCTTCCGACATTCACCCTTATGGAACTGAGAATCCTTTAGTAAGGGGGTGCAGGGGTGGGGAGGTGAAATACAGCTGCTCTCAGGTGCCCTGTTCCCATTCACCACGAGTGTGCATCGCAGAAATTTATTTTTGGAGATCTACACTCGCCCTAACGGCGATCGCTATTCTGCAATCGCTGTTATCACATAGAACTGCTGCGGTGCATAGGGACGGGTATCACCAACAGAAACACGGAGGTGGTGTTGCCCCTGTATAGATCACTGGTAAGACCCAACGTTGAGTACTGTGTCCAGTTCTGGAAACCACATCTCCAGAAGAACATAGCGTGGAGGTGGTTTAGCAGAAGGCAACTAAAATAGTGCATGGTCTTCACCAAAAGACCTCTGATATGAGACTAAAGCACCTCAGTATGTACACACTTGAAGTGAGTAAGGAAGGGGGATATGATGGAGACATTTAAATACCTCAGTAGGGGTAAGTAAAGTACAAGACGGAACTATTTTTCAGAAAACAAAGCAGCTCAAGAACAAGGGGATATACTATGAAGCTGAAGGGGGTAGATTCAGAAGAGATGTAAGGAAGTATTTCTTTACAAAATGTGTGGTGGATTCATAGAACCCTTCCAGCTGAGGTGGTAGGGGCAAAAACAGTGGCAGGATACAAGAATGCATGGGTTAAGCATAAGAGAATCTTAGTGAAAAGGAGTGAAATGAGCCCCTTTGCAGATGACCCGAAGCTGGGGGCAGTAGTGGATGGGGAAGAGGGTACAGTAGCCCTGCAGGAAGACCTGGAGACTCTGGAGAGGTGGTCACATACCTGGAAACTGAAATTTAATACAGGGAAATACAGAGTTCTCCACCTGAGGCTTAGGAACCCAGCTCATGTATACACCCTAGGAGGGGATACACTGCAGGCTTTGAGTGGGTAGAAGGACCTAGGGGTGGTGGTGGATGCCAAAATGAACAACTCTGAGCAATGTAGGAGGGCTGCAGCCAAAGCAAATAAAATGCTGGGTTGCATTACCAGGGGGATAACCTCAAGAAGCCGGGATGTGCTTCTCCCTCTATACTGTATAATTACCTGGTTATACTGCACCTTGAATACTGCGTGCAGTTTTGGTGTCCGCACTTAAAGGACATTGCACTCCTGGAGAGGGTCCAGAGTAGGGTGACCAGAATGATGCAGCGTCTAAGAGAAAGGCCTATGGGGAGAGACCTGAGAAGCTCAACCTGTACTCCTTGGAGGAGAGGAGAGACAGAGGGGATATGATTGAGGTCTTCAAGTATCTAAAGGGGGTAAATAGGGGAAGCCCAGATAGGGTGTTCCAGCAGAGGGAGGGGAGCCACCAGGGGGCACAATTTGAGGCTGGAGGGTGGGAGACTCAGGGGAGAGAGAAGGAGGCGCTACTTCAGTGAGAGGGTGGTGGAACCCTGGAATGCACTGCCTGAAGAACTGGTGGATGTGGATTCAGTGGAGGGGTTGAAGCAAGGCTAGGACAGGTATAGGAGGAGGGTGAAGCTGAGTAATGCCAAAACTGGAGAGGAACTTCAGTTGGGGGGTTGGGGGGATCCAAGGGGGAGGTGGGAAAGGCAGCAACAGTGCCTGACATGGGTGCTGATTCTTGAGCAGACTTGATAGACTATGAGGCCTTCTCTGTTGGCATTTTAGTGTTAGTATGTTAAAAGGAAGGGGGAGAGAAAGAGCAAGAGATCTGTTAGGGTCTGTGGGGATACTGTAGGCAGGAAAAAATGGGCAGATTGAGTGGGCCAAGTGGTCCTTATCTGCCATCCAACTCACGTTTTCTTCTTTTTTTTTTTTTTTAAAGTTTTATGTCCCCAATTTTTCCCCCATTTTCTCCTGCCCCTGTCCTGACCATACACGCATGTGTGGAGGCACACGCATGCCATGGTACTGGTACACCCCTATCGCTACTTGCTGCCCCCTCCTGCCTATGCTGACCATCGGACCGCCACACGATGGCAGCAGAACTACAGGGTGTGACATCCTCTCGGGAGAGCAGATCTACATTTTGGCTGCTTGATCTTGCTCCATCCCTCCCCCCATGCCAGCTGTCTGATGACCCGAGTCCATTCCCGAACTGGCGTCACAGGTGTGATGTGAGGTAAGGCATCCAGCGCCTCAGCCCTCTGCACCACCAAGCTGGCTCATCTTTATGTTTCTATGATTCACCAGAAGATTTTTTCTCCCTTGCTCTTTTCCCTCAGTCCACCACTCCTTCAGGTTGTGCATTATCCCTGTTGCCTACCAGTCTCACCCCTCCACTGCCAACTCCTGCCACCTGATTCCTGCACTGTACCTGTGTCCAGATGATTCTGGCTTATGACTAATGAGGGAGAGAAGAAACAGGATCCGACCCCTCTGGAATGACAGGTGCAGGGGACAGGATTGGTGTGCCTGGAGGAGGAGTCTGCAGCATGGTGGGACATGGCAACTGTCTTCTGGCTGGCTGATGTGGCAATTTTCCATTTTACTAGGGTCCACAAACATCCCACATGCATGTGTCTGCAGCAGTGTCCTGGGGCAGGGTGTTCTGCAGTGTGTGTTCACTGACACCAACAAGAATGTCTCTACTAGGCCACCACCAGCAGCCAGTCTAGTAAAAGAATGCCGAACTCCAAGAAAGCTTCTCCGAGGACTCAAAGTTCCCTCCCTGATGACATCAGCTCCTGACATCTGGGATCAAGGCACAAACCCAGATCACCAGAGTGCCAGATTGATACCCCATTGCTCAACACCATGGAGCCACTATTAGATTTTATTATAAGGTATGTCTCTTAGCTATCACATCCATCACTTATGTCTAGTAATGCTTAGCAGGTAATTGTTTCTTTAGTTTACCTGACAACCCATGACCCATATTTATTTTTTCATTTTCTTTAGGACACTTTTATATGTTTTTTCAACCTTTTTTATTTTATTTTTAATTTTTTAGATCATGGTTTAGATTTTACCTGTATTAAACTAATTACCAGGATTAGCATTGCATGACCAAAATGTTTGTGTAATTTTTCTGTTAAATCTCTTTCTTACCTCACCTGTTTTGTTTTCCTTTTTATTCATTTACTACTTTTAGATTGTTTGTACAAACCTGAAATTATTTTGTTGGTATTTTTGATTGATTTTGCTAGTTTGGAGTGTCAGCTGGCAGAGAGGTACAGCAGAGGGGTGACTAAAACAATTCCCTCATTTTAGCAATCTCTTCCTCAATAATAGCCACCTCTGACTCTACCATTTGCAGTAACTCCAGTCTTGTGCCAGCTTGTGACTGTAATTAGCATGACATTCTGAAAAGCCTGACAGCAGTAAAAGATCTGGTGACTGTGCTGGCTGTGAAGTTTGCAAAGCAATCCCTGCTTACCACATCAGTACCCTCCCTGACACTGCTTCTGTGTCTCAGCATGGTGCATTTTGACTGACTGTGTCACGATGTGGTTCCCCTGCTTTATTTTGTACTGTTTCCATGAACACATGGATTGCCAATCTCCTGTGATATAGGGAGGAGCCAGCAGGTTTAAAATCCAGCACCCACACAATAAGCGGCTGCATCTGGAGTGGCATCAGGTGGAAAGGTACAACAGAGAGGTGTGTCTGCCATGTCCATCAGGGATGCAGGGACCTGGATATGTTACACTGCTACTTTGCATCTTAATTCTTTTGAACATAGGTTCTTACTTGTATGAGTTAACTTAAAAGACCATGGGCCCAATTCACAAAGGTTGATGCAGGGCTTACATCTCACCCTGCATCAAGCCCTTTTTCTTTTTTCGCAGCTGTGCCAAACATGTTGCCACAAGTTGAGCCTGATTCAACAAGCTTGGATGCATTTGCAACATTTGTCCAACTTTACGGCAGCTTGTGCCAAATATTTGTCACAAGACTCATAAAAAGGGTCCAAAGATTGCTGCAAGTTACACCAGCAAAAAGCTGGTCTAACTTGCAACAATTGGCACATGGGCTCAGGAATCTCGATTGCCAGCCAGGGAATGCCACAAGCCAAGTGCACCACATGTTCAGCACATACAGGGCTTGTGGCTTTTCTGACACATTTGTGAATTGGGCCCCCTGTCTGTTGTAGTGTCTTCAGTCATATGTACCCTGGTAATTTCAACATCTATTGGTAAAGCATGCATTCTAATGTAATTTTACTTATTAGTAAGGTGCATATTTTAAGGTGATTTAGCTCCACTAGTATTTATTGCCAAATTGCACATTTTGATGTAATTTAACCTGTTGGTAAGGACCATATTTTAATGTAAGTTAGTTCCAAAATGATTATGTTGATATTTTTGTGTTTCATCTGTTTTGTGGATCTGTACCTTAGTACTTATGGATTTAGAGAGGTGTCCAGAGATTTTCTGATTGATCAGTGGTCTTTGTGCAAGTAAAGATGGACGAAGTGACCCCAATTCGAAGTGGAATGCGAAGTGAAAGTGAATTCGCAGAGTGCTCCGCAATACGAAGCGGAGTACTTCGCGTTATTAATGGGTAACATGAAGTCCATTGAAAACAATGACTTTGCATTACTCCGCCTTCCCAAACCACTACTCCACTAATCCTTAAAGCAAAGTACATTGAAAACAATGTACTTCACCTTACTTCACCTTGTTTTTAAGCTCCAAAGGCGAATTTTGCAGTGATTCATGGGATTTCAGGTCACATGGGCTCTAGATTGTTCTGCACAGCCTCAGTTTGGGGTAGTGTGTGTAGAAAGCTGTAGGAAACAATCTGTTCTGAGAGCTCTCTGTGATTCAAACCTTCTAAAAGCGGTTAAAAAAGCCTTTTTGAGTCATTTTTTTTGCTGAAACTTTAGTTCATCGATTATAGGAAACCCTCCTGTGCTAATATCATCGAGCGTTTATTGTTTGTGTGTGTATTTTGAATGTTAATGTACAACATTCAGTCTGTGTACTGAGAGACAGTGGAAGTGTGCTTTGGGGGAGGGGCATATCTGTGGTGTAGGTAGATTAACTTGGAGAAAAAGACAGTGCTTTCTGTTTTGGTGATGTTTTTCTTGTATAACTGTGTTAATGTACACACAGTAATATTTTCAATAATTCTTATCATTTTTTTGCTGATTGTTGTGGTGCAGCAGTGCATAATTTTAGTTTGTTTAAAATATGTGGTTATATTACTGAAGTTTTCAATTTGCTATGCATTACTTAGTGTGTGTGTGTGAGTATGTTTATTGTTTATTGTTTATTGAAAATTTCGGAATTACAACCTTTGAGTCAAGGGCTCCTTTGCAAAGGCTCCACGTCAATCACGCCAGAAACATTAGGACAATACTGATTGTACGAAAGTTTTCAAGACATCGACATTACATTTTGAGAAAATGTACAAAAATCATAGCACAAGCAAGGCTACATGTCAGTTTAAACAACAACATTACATAGAGCAAAACAGAGATATTACATTCGACAAAAGTTAATATCATAGCATTAATAAGGCTACACGCCAGTTGTACTAGAGAGTACACAGAGAAACAGGTTGTACAGAAGTTTCAAAACAGGACATTACAATGGTTCAAACAATCACCGTGAGAAGGTGTTGCCTAGGCTCAGCAAATATCTGAGGATGGAGGTGCTTCTAACGGTGAGGGTGGCCCCAGTGACCGACCATCTAAGGGAAGAGGGAGAACAGATACAGGTCTTGAGTTAAGAAGAAACTTGTTTAACCCAGCTTTGAATAGACTTAGATTAGGGCAAGTAAGACGGATGATGGTAGATTGTTTAGCCAGAGTGGAGCTCGATACGGAAGGATCTTTGCCCTAGAGATGTCCTACAGTGGGGGACTGTATAGGAGGTACCAGCAAGTCGTCTAGAGGTGCCCCTATGATGGCTGGGCGGATGAGTTGGTGGAGTCCAATTGGTGTTAGTTTCATAAAGATCTTTTTGGCTTGGAGGCAGGTTTGGTACTTAAGCCTCCCTTCTAGGGTTAGCCAGTCTGCACGATAATAGAGCAAACAAGTGTGAGTTTGTCTATTGCTGTTAGTGACCATGTGGCAGGCTTTGTTGAGTGCTATATTGATGCTGCTTAGAGCAGATTTGTCAGCAGCACCGTAAATGGTTATTCCATAATCGACCAATGAGAGGACTGAGCTTGTAACGGCTAACCGTAGTGCCTTTGGGGTAAGGCAGTGTTTGTGCCTGTAAAGAATGCCAAGTCGGGTATTTACTGAGGAGGAGAGAACTTTAATATGACGATGGTATGTAAGGGATGTGTCCAGAGTGATGCCTAGATATTTAAAATGAGTGACCTGTTCAATGTGGGTACCCTGTAGGTTTGAGATAGATAGCTGGGAGTTACTGAGGGGGTTTTGTCGATGGGCAAACATCATGGATTTAGTTTTGTCATAGTTAAGTATTAGCCGATGGTCAGAGAACCAGTGTTCAAGCTCCCTGAAACAGTCTTGAGGGGCACTTTGGAGTTGGATGAGGTTGGTGTGCTTCCAGTATAACACTGCATCATCAGCATATAGCAGTAGCTTTCCACTGCAGGCTTGTGGGAGTGAGTTCAGGAAGAGAGTGAACAATAGAGGGCCTAGTATTGACCCTTGAGGGACGCCAGAATGAACTGGTTGTTTGGAGGAGAGTGCGTTACAAATTTTTA
The DNA here is from genome assembly GCA_016271365.2 of Neoceratodus forsteri. NCBI lineage: Eukaryota > Metazoa > Chordata > Ceratodontiformes > Ceratodontidae > Neoceratodus > Neoceratodus forsteri. The sequence continues at coordinate 1,065,803,867 of CM057454.1, read as the reverse complement.
CTTGCTGTGTTCTGTCGGTCAGATAGTTTTTTAACCAGGAGATAGTTTCAGGAGCAATATGGAGGGACGCAAGGGCACAGAGTAGAAGCTCATGATTGACAGTGTCAAATGCCTTGGTCAAATTAACATAGATTGCCCCGACTGCTGACCCCTGTTCAAGAGCTTCATGAATGTAAGATGTAAATTCTAGTAGTGCCGTGGTAGTACTGTGCCCTTTTCTGAAACCATGTTGCTCATGGCAGAGACTATGTGTGTGATGCGTGTCATCAAATCAGACACCTTTTATTGTGCCACATAATTTCAGCAATGAGAACCTGCTATCCACTGCAGCTGTGTAATTTTTTGTACTTCTTTGTGGTATCTTTACTGGTACTCGTACTAGTGACTCTTACTGCAGCAGTGCAGTACACTGCCCCTCCCCGCGGCCCGCCCCAACTGGCAAAGATATTCTTTTCCAGATTAGAATTTCTGATGGTGAGCACTGGTTAGGTGTTATGCCTTTGCATCTGCATCTCTTCAGTGTGCAGCGCAATCTTAATCTGTCTGTACATTTGCATCTCTTTAGGGCCCAATTTCCATCTCTAACTTAAGTCACAGTTGTTTCTTTGGCTTCCCTTCAGAGTACTGGACAGGTGTGGTACACAATTCAGCATGAACATTGTACTCATTAATATGCTTTTTTAAGTCAGGACCAACATCAGGAGTCACTCATGATACAAATCACGTTCTTCATTATCACGGTCACAAATGCAGTTACAAATTATGATTTACGATCACGTCACAAATCACAACAGTAATTTTTTTAACTAGTTACTTGGATGTATTGTAAGCCTGTTTTGTAATATCTCTCCAAGCTTCACTGCCCCACCATTGTACTCATTTATAAGTGTTTTTAAGTCAGGGAGTTGGACAGTGTCTGCAGTACATACTCAGACTGGAAAGAAAACTGCACTCATGCAGTTTAGCACAGTATACTTCCACTGCTCAGAATACATACGGAAGACAACAAAAAAAGGGCATAATTACATACAAGGGTCGGGGATGGTGGAGGAATACATTTTATAACACAGCAAGGAAGGTGTGGAGGGGCATATGGTGTGAGGAAAAAAAAAATGATGTGGGATCCCATGGTGATCCAGCAGCAGTTCGAGAATGGACATAATTTGCAACTGATGTCCCTCTTTGTAAGAAAAATAAAATTTACAGAAAGAACAAATTAAGTAAAAAAGAGTACAGACAGAAAAGACAAAAAAATGTAGCTTTTAAAAAAGCTGTTGGATCTAAATCAAAGTTTATATCTCCTCCTCATTCTGATCTCAAAGTATCAGCAGTCACAAAACACACTCCTCTCTCTCTCCATCTGCACAGGAAAAAGTAAATGTGTCTGCTTATATGATTCACTTTCTTCCTATCTAGCTAAAGAGCATGTGACTTACAGTACTGTAAGCCATGTGATGCATGGGGGGGGGCTGCAAAATCTGAAACACCAAGTGGATCACTTAGAATCATAATGAGGAATGCAAAGTCCATTAAAAACAATGGCTTCACCTTACTTCGCATTGCCATTCTGCCTTAATGTGAAGTGGTATTGACAAGGTGAAGTGAGCACTTTGCATTGCCCACTCTGCATAGTGGAGTGGCTATGTGAAGTGCCCACTTTGTGTTCACTTCGCCCACAAATTTTAAATTCGCTGCATCTCTATGTGCGAGTACTTTAATGATACAATCACTCCACCCGAAAACAGATGTAATGTCTTTACTAACAAATGGATGAGATAGTGTCACACAGTTCTGTCAAGAATTAGCAATTTTAATGGTTCTTTGACTGTATTGAACAACAATTACACTTCATGGGTGATGTGTCTGATGTTATTTGGGGGGTGATGTTAAGTTAAATTTGGACCCACATGAGGTTCATGGTTGGAAACTGTGGATTCTACATGTTAAAGCATGCATTGTGGTACAAAAAATGGATATGCTCTTAACTATGGTACAACAGCAAGATCTACACATATTTGGATTGCCAGAAATTTAGTTATCCAAAGGCATTGAGAATAAGGAGGTTATGCTCCCAGGCTATCAAATGTTTAGGAGAGATAGGTACAAAAGAGTTGGGGGATGGGTCATTGTATATGAAACACTCAGTAGGCTTTGTTGAGACTTTGTCATTTAGTAGTAGTGAAAACATTGAATATTTAAAAGTTTATTCAGTTAATCTTAAAATGGTAGTTGGTGTGGTGTATTCCCCACCTAAAACTAAATTAACTAAACTAGAAGTGGTGATAAACAAAATCTATGAGTGCCTGGGGACAAACTTCTTATCTTAGTTACAGACATGAATTCTGACTCTTTTCTGCCGAGAGGGAGGCAATTAAAGGAACTGGTGTCAATTCTGGGAGTTAAATAACATATTCAGGTACCTACCAGATATACAAATGTTTCTAGCCAGGGTTCAATTTTAGATTTAATATTTACCGCTACACAAATCAGGGTTATAGATTCTGGGATTTTACCACCACACTTAAGGGACCATAATCCGACCTGGATTACTATTGAGCAGGAACAGTTATTGAATAAATCTAATAACTGTTACTGGGCCAGGAATATGCAAAATTTTCTCCACTGACAAGTTTAAGAACAGTGTGAGAAATGAGAATTACGAACACTGTAAACTAATTCCTGAACTGGATTGGGCTGTTGAATATTTTGTGGGGACTTTTGGTGATATGTGTGACTTTCATTCCTGAGACATAAATTTATGATAAACTCAGCTAGGGCTCCTTGGATAAATGACAACAAGTTTAAAAACAATTAGGATAAAAACAGACTTTGGTGATTGGCAAAAAATAACTAAATTAGGGAGGGACTGGGAAATGTTTAAACACAAACACAATGAGTGTAAAGAACAGATAAAGAAATCCAAAGCAAAATTACATAGGCACAAACTGGATACAAATGAAGACCCTCATACATTTTGGCAAACTGGTAATCAATTAATCAAACCAGGGAATGTTAGTCTTACCAAGCCCTTGCAGCTGTTGCATGGAGGAAAACAGATTATTGATCACTGTGTAAACTTTGAGATACTCAATACCTACTTTGTAAACCTGTTATGCTTAGGAACCTTTTCTCCTTTTGGAGGATCAGCTGATAAAAGAATTAATACAGATCTAAAGTATTCACATTTTCAGTTTAGGATGTTGAGCATCTCAGAGCTCTATAAAAATCTACAGGGTATTAATGAATATAAATCCCCTGGGCCTGATGAAATTAAAGGTATATTTTTCAAACTTGTGGCTTATGAAATAGCCCTGATTATTATTTTTCTTGTTAATTGGAGCTTAAATCTAGGTCAGTTTCCATCAGTATGGAAAGAAAGTAAAGTAATACCAATGTTTCAGGGAGGAGATGCTTCAGACTCAGAGAATTATCAAATGATAGCACTTTTATCCTTATTGTCTAACCGTTTGGAACATCATGAACATTTACAGTACAATTTACTGAATACTTGGAGAAATACACTGTTTTGATGCATTTCCAGTCGGGGTTCCAGAGGAGGCACTCATCTACAACTGCTTTGTTGGAAATTAATGATTTGTTGTCCTCCTCCTAGATCTGTGCACATTAACAAAATTAGTTTTACTAGATGCAATACTCAATCAATCTTTATTTTACCAGGTGAAACACCATTGAGACAAGCACATTTACAAGATGGACCTGGGTAGGATGCACATACATTACCAATAAACAAGCAGTTGGGAATAAATAATCAATACAGAGCATAATATACAGAGTATAGTAAGGTAGTAACAAAAGTAATAGGGAGTCAGGAATAAATACAATCACAGCAATCATAAAAATACATAGAATGCATACTAAATACATAGAAAGACAAAATATGTACAATATATACACTAGGACCCTATGAAGGTGAAGGGTTAGAGGACTGTACATATGAGGACTGTGAGTAAAAACAGAATCAGAACAACTGGAGGAATACATAGGATGCTTGCTATATACATAGGAAACACAAAGTAAGTACTATATCAACAGTGGAACCCTTGGAGGTGAGAGTTTGGAAGACAGATATATGTGATGGATCATATGAAAAGTGGAGCAGAACAACCAGGGAAATCAATGAGAATTGGAAGCAAGTACAGTTTAATAAAACATCAGGGGAAGCAACCACAAGTCTTATTAAAGGAACACACAAACAGTGTTTTAAATGAGGAAAATTTTACAGGGGAGGCTATCTTCAGAGTTTTGTTAAAGATTACACCTCAGGATAGGAAGGACATGACTTATGAAAGATTTACCAAAGTGTGTACATACTTTGGGAAGCTTAAGAGTAATGCGAGAAAGGCTTTTCAGTGAATATATACCAGCAGAACTAACAGGCAGGCATGCAGGCAGGCAGAGATGTACTGGGAAAGCTTATCGATAATCACTCTGCATGTCCAAGTTGCAGCATTTTTAGACATCTGAATTTGAGTGAGTTCTAACCTAACATGAAATAAAGGGTAGAGTGATGGCTGGAGTGTGGGTCACCAGTGATGCATCTTAACGCTCTATGGTATAGGGTGTTATAAATAAGAGCAGTGTTAGGACACTGCCCATACAGGAAGTCGGCATAGTCCATGAGTGGAAGAAAAGTAGTTTGAACCAGTCTAGTTTTGGCCTCAAGTGTAAGAAGATGGTTGATACAGATTCTGAGTCTTTGTTTTAGTTTCTTAGCCAGTTCCTCAATATGATTGACAAATGAGAGTCTGTGGTCAATCCAGACTGCTAAGTATTTAAACATGACAACTAATTCCAGAGAGTCATCAATACGGGTGGTAATTTGACAAGGCACACCTAGAGGGCAACAATTAGTTGCATTGATACAAGGAGAAAAGAGCATGGCTTTGTTTCTTTTTCACATTTAGTAGAAGTTTTTGATACAGTAGGTTATGTTGCAGCTGGTTAAAGTCAAATTGAAGGTCCTTACAGGCAAGTTCAGGGGTATTCCCAGCTATATGCATGAGGTGGAGGCATCGCTATATATAAATGTATAAAATAGTTACAAATGCTGCCCAGTAAATTGTATTGCCAAAGAAAATAACAATATTGAATTAGTTTGGACTAAAATATTAATTACAAACAATTACAGTATCAAAATTGGATTAGGTTATAGAGCCCCTAACCTAAATAGTCATGAAAACAAACTATTCATGAGGAATATTGAAAAAATGGTACTTGATAAAAATTATATTCTAATGGGTGATTTCAATTTCCCTATAATTGACTGGGCAAACAGCATATGCACATCTGAGTTAGAAATTAGATTTATGGACCAAATGGTCCTAAACAACATGAAATAATTAGTAAGGGAACCTACAAGAGAAAACAATATGCTGGGCTTGTTTTTAACAAATATAGAAGAGGACATAACAAAAGTCGAAGTAATTCCTCCACTATCAAATACTGATCATAACATGGTATTGGTTACTGCAAATACAAAACAAAATAATGTAAGTAAAGGCTGTACCAATATAAAAAACTTCTATAAAACTGATTATGCACTAATAAATAAATATTTAAAGGATTGGGACTGGACTTCTGATTGTTCTGATTGTAATCTGAGGAAAATCTGTCTTAAAATCCTAAACAAAACACAATTTTGCATAAATTAATGGGTACCAACTAGGCATAAATACAAAACAAATAATAACAAAAGAACCCCTATATGGTGGAATAAGAATATAAAAAGAAGCCTAAGTAGAAAAAAAATAAATTGTACAGAAGATATATAAAGCATCTGAGAACAAATAATTGTGCAATATACAAAAAAATCAGTAAATAAAAGCAAGAGTATAATAAGTACAACAAAAAAAGCTTTTTGAAGAAAAGTTTGCTACATCTATTAAGGATAATAAAAAAAATTTCTTTAACTATATTGGGTCCTTGAAAAAAAAGCAATCCTACAATTGGACCATTAAATACAACAAATGGAACAATTACTGATGAAGCGGAAATAGCAACAGAACTAAATAAATATTTTATCAGTGTGTTTAATCCCAAATGGGGTACAGCTTCCCAACACTCAAAATTCTTTGAAACAATCAAACCTTTTACTCAAGATGAAGTAATGGATGTTATTAAGATAACTTAATGAGATGGTTCTGAGGGGCCTGACGGAATTCCCCCTATCTTTATAAAAAACATTGCAAATCAGCTCGTAGGACCATTAACAACTTTGTTCAACATCTTCCTCAAAACAGGTACCACTGTACCAATTTGGAATCAGGCTATAGTAATCCCATTATATAAAAATGCAAACAGAAATCTGGCACAGAATTGCCATCCAATAAGCCTCACTGCAATTTTCTATAAACTAATGAAGAGGTTATTAAAAAATAGAAAAAATAGAACATCTATCAGATACAGGGCAGACAGATATTACCCAACATGGGTTAGTAAAGGGCAGATCATGTCAAACAAACCTTTTAAACTTTTTTGAGCCAGTAAGTGAAGCCCTGGAGAAAGGCTTATCAGTGAATGTCATTTTTTTGGACTTCTCAAAAGCTTTTGATTTGGCATCTCATAATATAGTAACTAAACAGTTAACAAAAGCCAAGGTACAGCAATCAATAATAAATTGGACTGAGTCCTGGCTAACAGAACAGAGACAACAAGTTTCATTAAAATGCCATCTGTCTACTTGGGAAAATGTTACTAGCGATGTCCCTCAGGGATCTGTACTGGGGCCAGTACTCTTTAACAGATTGATATTGTCCATGCTCCATCTAAACAATCATTGCTGGATGGTCAAGTACGTGGATGATTGCAAACTCAGTGGTATTATAACAAATCAAAATTCAGCCCAGGAAATACAAAGAAATCTCACACATCTAGAAAAATGGTCTATTGAGAATGAATTATTATTTAATGCTCAAAAATGCAAGGTGATGCATCTTGGGAAACATAACCCATGTTACACCTATAAACTAAACAACATAAATCTACAAGTAACAGAAAATGAAAAAGATTTAGGTGTCACCTTTTCTAAAAACATGTCCTTTGAAACACACACAACAAACATTGTAAAGAAAGGGAATCAGATTTTGGGTTGTATATCAAGAAACATAAATAGTCGAAATGAAAAGGTCATAATCCCGCTCTTTTCTAGCCTCATTAGACCACATCTTGAATACTGCTCATCTGTATGTGCCCCAACCTCAGTTAGAGGAAACAAACTTATAGAAATGGTTCAACGCAAAGCCACTAAAAATGTCAAAGCTGTAAGAGGTCTGGATTACTGTACAACACTAAAAAAACTGGGACTTTACTCTATGCAATAGAGGATACTGAGAAGGGACCTAATCTTAGTATATAAAGCAATAAAAAAATCAGTCAATATTCAAAACCATTAGTTTATGTATGAATCCCTCCAAAACTAATATAAGAGCACACAAAAAGAAATTAAATGGCACTCAAAATAAATCAACAAGAGGAATCAGTGGTATACACAAAGGGTTATAGCTGTGTGGAATGCTCTTCCTGAAGACATTGTAGACAGTAATACAATAAACATCTTTAAAAACAGATTAGACATATATATGGGTAACACAAAATTTCATTTCCACCAATTAAAATGGTGGCAAGCTCAAAAAAGGCAATACTACCTACTGAGCTTGTAAACTACCTATGATCCTATGATATAAAGAACAGCATCATCAGCAAAAATATGCATATTTGCTGATTTGATACCAGAGTTGATATTGTTTATCTAAATTGCTAAATTTGGAGAAAAGATGCTAAGTTTTCAGGCTGCTTTATACTGGAACAAATTATTGTACCTTATTCTACTTCTACTTCACCATCAGGATCTGCTTTGTCAGTGAACTGGAAAGCTGCTTCTCTAATGCTTGTAATTGGTATGTGTAATTTGTATTTTGTATTGTTTTTACAGAAACTGGACTGTTCTATAAACAGGATTATTTTGAAACAGAGATATTCTCCCCTAATGACAAGTTACCTGTATACAAATAAAGTTTTATCTATGTATCTAGTTATAGTAGGAGTTTTAATGGATGCTCATTCTATTTAATTAGGGTTTTAGAAATGTATAATTGCAATAAGGCATTTCAGTGTGTATGTGTGTGTATGTGTGTCACTGGGTTAATGTTACTTCATGGAAGGATGAAGGCACCCATGGCATAATGTTCAATACAACACATACCCTGGCATGCCTTATTGCTTTATTTGGTAATAAGCAAAGTCCAGCTCTTGGTTTTAGTGTTTATTTTGATAGTTATACTAGGAGGTTTTAATGGATTGTTTTATTTGGCATAGCATAGTAACATATGGTAGTACTATTTTTCTGTCAGAATTTTGTATTTATATAATTTGGGTGATTTCTAATAGCCTTATCTTTTCTTATTTTATAGAATAACTACAAGGATGAATATCATCTTTTTGCTTCCCAGCCTGCCTTGTTTCGGATGTGCAATTGTATGTACTACCAGACACATTATTTGTCTACGTTATTTACTTAGTCAATGTGTTTTATGTTTGATCAGTTCCTGGAAGGGAGTGGGTCACTCATTTATAGGGAGAGAAATCATTAAATTCTGTATCCAAAATTAAAGGATGTGAAATTCCAGTATTTTTAGTGGAGAACTGTTTGCAGCCAGCTGTATTGGTCCTTGAACAAACAGATGAATAAACTAGGTGATTTTAAAGGAACAATGCATGACAGGGTGTGAGTCGTGCTGGGATAACATCATGCATTGGGTGGTTGGGCACGAGGCCACATCCAGCACCCGAGAAGTGATGGTATCCCAGCATAACACATACCCTGGAGTGCATTATTCCTATTATACAATGGCTTACTTACATATACAGTAGATAAAAAAAACAGGGTTTTAACATTTTTCTTTTTGTAATTATTCATTGTGGAAGCATACTGGCTTAAAAATAAATAGTTCCTCATAGCATTTCTTCACTAGGTGGAGGGTGTGTGTGTGTGTGTGTGTGTGTGTGTGTGTGTGTTTTGATGATGTGACTTTCTCTTGGCTTCTCCCTGTCTTGGTCCAGTCACATTTGCTCTAACTTTTGGCTTCTCAGTTTCTGTCAGTACTCTTCAGCAAGGTAAACGTTTGTAAGGGAGAACGATCTGCCCAGGTTTGAAGCAGTGTTCAGTAATGAGGGCTATTAAACACAAGTCATTGTGGGACAGCTGTGATCAGAGAATGTCTGCAGATGGAGAGGTGCTATTACCTGACTTCTGCAAGGAGAGGAACATTTTTTTTATTATTGTTTTTTAAACTGTTGCTGCTGCCTTTTTTTAAATGTGTCTTTATATTGCAACATATATAAAAAATGGATCGATGTCATAATAGTCAACAAAAATTGCGCTAATAATAACAGTCCATACTTTTCAGTGCGGTATCAACTACACATTTGTAGTTTATAGCGCTTACCAATATAGCATTATAATCAAAGTAGCTTACCATATGTGTTTGTGGTTCTTCAGTGTGTGTTTGTAGTTCTTCACTATTGCAAGCTTATTTATGACCAGTAAGGGACCCTAAACAGAAGAGCACATTCAAGTGCCACATAGTAATTACTCTTGACATTTCCCAACATGTCCTTCAGTTCCTGCCCCGCATTGTGAGCAAGCTGTTACTGCCCTTGTTCCCTACACATCATAGCACACAGATTACAAACATCAAAAAAGCATAATTTCTTGCAAGAAAGGTACCTTTATTCAGTAACAACTCCAATTATCAAAAGGGATCATGTGGAATCATGTGGGGGGAATCGTGTCGGCGGTCATATAAGGATTTAAAACTTCTGCAGAACTGCATTTTTTATTGAAAAACTAAAAATAAGAAAGAAGGTCAGATAAAAATAGCAATACAAGTGTACATAGCATGAGATTAGAGGGAGGCCAATTAAGGGGAATTGTGAGGAAGTTCTTTTTTCACAGAAAGGGTGGTGGATGAATGGAACAGCCTACCTCAGGAAGTAGTGGATATGAATACAGTGCAGGGCTTCAACCAGGCATGGGATAGGCATAAGGGAGCAAAACAGATGTGTATGAAAAGATAGGCCATTGACAGAGTACAGGCCTATGGCACATTCATAAGACAGAAAAAATGGGCAGACTGGATGGGCCTTGTGGTCCATATCTGTCATTAACTTCTATGTTTCTATATTTCTGTGTAATCTATCAGATTGCTTAGAGAGTCACCATTGCTTTCATGGAATTCTGTGTGCATTATCTCATCAAATGCTGTGTGCAAATCAATCACTGGAACATATGTTAGGGATGGTATTACGTGGATATGCAATTTCTTCACACTGTGCACTTTAGTAGTGACACTGCAGGTAGTTGAGAGGAGACAGAGGGGAACAACTGCGCAACACCAGAAGCAACGATTTGGTGAGTGGTCTCGCAAGTGGCTTCTGCCTGTTGCTTCATGTCTGCGATAGTCTCTTTCATAGCAATCTCAGCAGGGTCTGGCACATGATTGTGCTCACCCAGCTTTTTTACCACAGTATCTCCCCTTAAATGAAGCTATGCTCCGTAGTGGCCTTTATGATATCATAGGCACTTGTAGTAAGCCTTGTGTGCAGTTGCACACTCACAATGGTATAAGAGCCCGTCAAGATCTGACAAGTCACTGACTTTCTGACTGAGGATAAATTGCACAGACATCTTCACAAAACTGGCAAATCTGAGCAAATGGAGATTATACAGGCACTATAAAGGGAGTACAGATAATGGGGATGCAACTGATTGCTTGTAGGCCATTAGACCACACCTACTTGTACTACATTACATTTGTTATGCATATTTAAGCCTGTAACTGAAGTAGTATTGCATTTCATACATTTAATAGATTCTACACACTATTCTGTATCCACGCAATTATGATAATGCATAGTATAGGACTTTTGCTATTATGTACAAGCTATCATTTCTTATACAATTCACACTGTGCGATTTTGACCGGCTCCCATAAAAAGCATTAACAATAAATTTGTATTCAAACAGGGTGTCAACAGCTTAGACAACAAGGTAATAGCAACTTTATAAAAGTGAAGAAAAGAACAAAAAAAGACACCTTACATAAAAGATCCTGTTATGTTTACTCAATCATTGTTATTTGTTTGCTACTTTGTTTAAGTCTACTGTTGTATGGAAAATCTATGTGGTGGCTTTAAACCCTTTGTTGGACAGGCCTGGCTCCTCCCCTTAAGCAGTTAATTCTGTTTCTATAATTATAATAGGTAAACTATTCAGTCTGTCACTGTTCCATACTAGGAAAGGACTAGGGGGGGTAATCTCTGGGCTTTAGGTAGTCCCTAGGGAACAAAGGCTGAGTCAATAGCCGAGATATGTATCACCCACCTTTGCCACCTGGTATAAAACTGTTTCAGTCTGTCATGGATGGTGGCTATTCATTTTTCAATGTAATAAATTTCATTCATTATTTTACACCAGGTCTCCACTGTGTGAGGCTTTGGCTTCATCCAGTGCTGAGTTATTACCTTTTTTTGCAGCCAAAAGTCAAATCTGGATAGGGGATTTAGATGTAAGCTGCATGCCCCTTGCAGGAATCGATAATAGGCAACTCCAGTATCAAATGGAGAGGACTGTCCAGCAACTCCTCTACCTGAAGCAGGGGAGCCAGAGCCGGGGGCAGAGGGGCCATGCCCTCTCACTTTTTGGCAAAAAAATGTTGTGAGAGTGTGTGTGTGTGTGTGCCCCGGCCTCTTTTAATCCCCTTCCCACTGCCAGCAACTGTAGCACGGCGGGGTGTATGCAGTTAACCAATGCCTCATCCCCGCTCTTTCCATCCCACCCCTACCTCAATCATATTGGCCAATCAGCATGTGACTGACATGTAAGAGTCATGCTGATTGGCCACTGTTGCTGCAGCGGCCAGGGAGCACCCCACCCTTGACTCCAGCACTGTTCGGTTCAGGTGCGTTACAGTTTATAATAATTATATAGCAGAGAGCTCAGCTATTATTATTTTATTTAAAAGTACACAAAAAATGTATTCCGGAGCAGGACATGGAAAGTTATCAATTAATTTGTAGAAAAAGCTAAGCAGTTTGTCAAGTGCCTGTTTTTGTAGGCTCAGCTGTAAGTTAAGGTTGTAAGCTGTGTTTGAGAAGTTTGTTTCATGCCCTGGTTGAGAGTTTCACTACTAGTGGGGATGTAATAGGCTGTTGTGAAGTCCAACTTCAGCAGCTGATGGCACCGATTCAGAGTGTGCCTCTGGGTGTTGATGATTTGGTGTAGGCTCAGATGCAGCCTGGGAATACTAGTAGTATGGGGCTTGAGTTTGGTGGCTGCTGCCAGTGCTGCTCACACATTGGGGGTGGCATTGTATTTCTGCTGCCTGGTGAAAGCTTCTCTTTGAAGCTGACAGAGCACCTATTAGGAACTGCACATTTGAAATACAGTCCCCACCACTTATAACGGGCTTATCTGTGCAAGTACAATCTGCCCATTACATGGGTTGGGTGCTGTAACCAAAGTGAATATTTTATAGGTGCTGAGCAATGTGATGGAGGTGGGAGCATTGTAAGATGCTTCCTGAGTCACGCGCAATTCTTCAGTGTACTGCTGAGACCATTTTTCCCCCTGTCACCACCTATATTCAAGTCCCAAACAAGGCTCCTTTTCGCTAAAACATCAGGTGCAGTTCTTTTATCCTCTCTGCTTCTTTGTCCTTCCTGCTTGTTCCTGTGCACCATGATGTCAGACCATTTTTCCCCCTGTCACCACCTACGTTCAAGTCCCAAGTCCCAAGTCCCACAGAATAAAGCTGTGTTGTGGCTCTCTATAAACAGACATGCGATTGTTTCTCCCCATCTCCGATTTTTGCTGTAACTGGGTGAAAAGAGGGTAGAGCATTGCAGGTGCTAGTATTCTATGCCCTATTTTGGCACATTAGCTGCTAATTAATGTCAAGTTCACACTTTGGCAAGCTCCATAAACTGAATGTCAAAGTGTGAACTGATGCTAATTAGGAGATAATGTGCCCGAAATAGAAGGCGGGCATAGAACGTAATATACAGAGTTTTTAACATTAGAGCCTATGGAACTGGCAAATGTTTTTTTAAATTTACCCGGACAAACTGATTGCCCATTAAAAACGTGGGTGCTATAAGTGGCGTGGACTGTATCATGATGATGCCTGAGTAAAGTTCTTAAGTTGTTTATTTTAATGCCAGCCTCAAACAGTTGGGGAATGTGAACAAGTCCAGTGGGCAAATTAATTGCTCTGGCTTAGAGATATTTATGTTCAGATGGTGCAAGCTGACAAAAAAAATCATATAGTGGCATTAAAGTGACCTGTCCAGTTGACAAACACACAAATCCATACAAACACACACAAAAAAAAAAAAAAATATATATATATATATATATATATATAAAAGCTTTGCATTTCAATGGTAATACTGATAAGGATGCTATGTCACGCACTGCCTGTCTAAAAGGGAGGACTTTGCTGGATCTGATTTTGCAGTGCCGGTATTGCCATCTGCTGTTCTGGTGACCTGGGTTTTGGCTCCCTGACTCATTACAGAACTCCTGCATGATTTCTAGCACCTCCCAACTGGGAGCTGACTGGGGAAGAAAGCAAAAGATAATGGTAGGTAAACAGGGTAAAAAAAAATCAGAAGATGGGGGTTATGACTCAGTCGGATTTGGTTCTTAGTAGGGGTTATTAGTTGGTATTTAACTGTATTTTATGGTTTGTATGTTTTTTTAAGAGCTTTTATTGTTTTATTATGATGTTACAGTTAACTAGTATTGGTTGGATGTGTTGTTCTTCCCATTCAAACAGAGTTGGTTCTATTGTCATAACAGCAAATATAGAACCACAACTACCTATACAGTGAGTGCAAATCACCGGAAAAAAATTTGGTGATTAGCACTACACCGAGCACCAACATTGTGACCACTGCATAACTCCAACATGGGGGCCATATATACATTTGTTATTTATGTGGGGGGGGACTACACACAACACACCCCCATACTAATATAATCAACTCCATGGGGGAGACGGACACTGGGGACAGAAGAATACACAGGAAGGGGGCCACAGTAAGCAGGGGGGATACCACAGATGGGACAATGTAGGGAACCAGCGGATGGAAAAAAAAATTCCAACACCCAACACAGCTACACAAAAATAGTACCTGCAGGTAGTTCCAAACTCAGGATCCCTAGCACTGTAAGTGATGTCCATATCCACCACTCCAGGCAGCCAACTTGGCAGGAGCAGGCTGCACTCCTCTACTTATCCCGCAGCATCATACACACCCCCATCATTCGCCCTTGCTATTCTATCCCTCCACCCTCACAATTCCCTTCCGTCACTATACCTTCACTGTCGCTACTCCTACAGGCGCACAAATTGAGTCACTCATATTTCAGTCACTCAGAGTGCTTCACCCATATCATGGGATACTGACAGAGACATCTCTTTAATGATACTTTTTCCCCCCTTGAAGTCAAGGGTGCAGGGAGACCTAATAGAACTTTATTTGATCTTCAATGTAAGCCTTAAAATGTGCCACAGAGTACCTAAACCCCCAGAGCTTCTGGGGGCCTAGAAGACCCCAGACCCCTGACTTTTTCAAAACTATTTCATGGCTACCCCCTCACCCCTAGGCCTTGGTCCTCCCACTTTTAGAAAGGCTCTGGCACCCCTCAGGTCCTGAAGCAGTAAAACTGTTGCTGCTTCTGAGAAGATAACACAGCTAGAGCAACCGATCAGGGAAATGGACAGCCTTGAGCTGCCCTTTTGCTAAAGCACTTGCTTACAGTTTTTGTAGCACAGGAAACAAGGAAAGAAAAAGGGGAAATGATACCAAATTACTTTCAGAAGGATTTCGTGACTTTTGAGGGGGGCACACTGTGACTTAACTGACATGGCTGCATGAACTGAAGAGCCAGGCACAGTGAAGTTGGTTGCCAAGTGGTGGACAGTGAAGAGCAAGTAGAAGAGAGCTATGCGGTGACTGTTCAAAGACATGCTTGCTCTCTTGTTCATTCGCTCTCTGAGTGATGGATTTCTCTTAGTTGTTTTTTTAAATAAGGACAAGGAACTTTGAGGATTTTGGGGAATGTATGAGGGTTATAGGTTTCATATTGGCTGGTTTTGGTATTGTGGGAGGGAGGGATTAACTGTGGAGTGAAGCTGATCTGAAACACAGCTTTCTTTTTGGTTCAAGATGGTAAGTGTACTGATTTGTTTTTTTATGTGATTTGGTCATGTGTGTGCTGGAACTAGAGCCATGATGTTATGGTGGGATAACATCACAGGTCCAGCCCAGGACTGACCAATCAGAGTTCAACATTCTTTCTTGCCATTGTATAATATATCTTTTACTGGACCAGCAAAACATTTTTAGTGCATGATCTTTCTGGCTTCTCAGTGAACCTGAAGAAGGACACTGTGAGGTATGATAAAGGCTTATATAATTAACCGTTCTTGTTGAGACAGTATTAGAAGATATCAAATGACCTACTTTGTTCATTGGGATTTTAGTATACTTACTTATACTTGGAACTATACTTGGCATTTAAGTCAGGCAGAAGACTTTATTTGCCCATAATGTCTGACTCCCCTAATCAAGGGGATTATATCCCTAACATTAGTAAATGTTCATCAAGTCTCTTTTTAAAAGTACCTGTGGTATCACAGTCAATGAATTCAGAAGGAAGTTTATTTCAAATACTCACAATTCAATTAATAAAAACATGTCTACTCCTAATATTATGTGGATAAGTTAGCTTAATTTGTTTACTGTGGCTCCTAAGATTGAAATTTCAAGCTGAATAACATATGACGAGTTCTTCCAACATATCTGCATCTTTAGAAATTCAGAACATATAAAGCAAGTCCCCTTTCAATCGTCTCTTCTCCAAACTATATAGATTCAAGATCTGGAGTCTATCCTCATAAGACACACAAGTCATCTCCACAGTCATTCTAGTCATTCTTCATTGAACTCTCTCAATGGCATTTATATCTTTCCTCAAGTAAGGAGTCCATAAGGGACTACAATAATCTAGGTGTGGTTGAACTAGTGTTCTATATAAGGGCATGATACAAGCTCTGTGTCTTGATACAAATGATTGCTGTATCATACTAATAATTCTGTTAGTTTTGGTTACCATTTCTTTACAATGGACTGAAAAACTTAGGTCTTTATTAATAAGGATACCTAGATCCTTTTCCTGAGTTACTGATTTTAAAATGTGATTATTAAGGTAATAATTTTCATGTGTATTGTTAATCCCTAAATGCAGTACAATACATTTATTTCCATTAAATTGCATTTCATTTTGGTCTGCCCATCTCTGTAGTTGTGACAAGTCATACTGTAATTCATTTACCTTCTGCATGTTCCCTACATTAGCAAACAATTTAGAATCATCAGCAAATTTAATACAATAATTTGTTAGTGTATCATTCATATCATATATAAATAGGTTGAACAAAACTGGCCCCAGGACAGATCCCTGAGGTACCCCACTACCGACTGATCCCTGTTCAGAGAGATAGCCTCTCAGTCTTACTTTCTGGGTTCTATCATGCAACCAGTTTCTTACCCAATTGATAATATATTTATTAATACCCAATTTCACCATTTTATCTATCAAAAGTGAATATTGGACCTTATCAAATGCTATTTGATAGTCCAAAAAGATGATATCCACTGGGATTTTATTGTCCAACATATTACTAATCCTATTATAGAAAAATAAGCAGATTTGATAGACAAGATCTATTTTTCTTAAAACCGTGTTGGGTATTACTTTTTATATGTCTATTTTCTAGGTCCCTTTCCAACCTATCCTTTAATAATGACTCAAAAATCTTACCCAGGATTGAAGTTAGACTTAAAGCCTTATAATTTCCTAGCTCTGTCCTGCTCTCCTTTTTGTAAATTGGCACCACCTCTGCCTTTTTCCAATCCGTAGGAACCTCCCCAGTTATCAATGAAATAGAAAATAATTTATACAAAGGTTCAACTAGCCAATCCTTTATTTCTTTCAAAAGTTTGGGATGCAGATTATCTGGTCCTGTGGATTTAGAAATATCAATTTTATTCAACCTATCTATTATTTCACTTTTTGACATCATAGCAGGGAAATGAGTAGCTTCATCTGTATGGTCCTGACTCAAGATGGGTGTCATAGTCCTATGGTATACATTAGAAAAATGTTTATTAAAAGCAATGGCCATTTGTTGTGGGTCACTTATCTCTTCATTTTGTATTTTAATAGTGCCCATCTCTCTTTTATTAGCTCTATTATTAATATAGGCAAAGAAAGCCTTGCCGTTATCCTTTGTATGGGCAAACCTAAATTCAATGGCTACTTTTTGTTTCTTTATTGCCTTTTTAGTGTAACTTAACTGTTTTTTATAGGCATATATATTAAATGGATTGTTGTCCCTCTTCATTGCTCGATATGCTTATTTTTTCTTAATACACTGTTTGTGTACTTTATTTGTATACCAAATTGGAACTTTCTCCAATTTGTTATAATATTTTTTTAAGGGAACAAAATAATTTTTAAGTTTTAAAATAAGCTCCTTTATTTTCACCCTTAATGTTTCAACTGTGTCTTCATTAGAATTCCAATTCCAGTGATTCAAATTATGTCTTATTTTGTCAAAATCAGCTTTGTGATAATCCCTTTCTTCAGTCCTAACATTTAATTTAACTGGAGAGTTACAATATTTAAAAAAAAATAATGTTATGATCAGAGAAAATTAAGGGTTCTCTTATTTCAAGTGCATAGTATAATTTGATTCTGGGTCTGGAATTTCCCTGGTAAATAAGTTACAAAAATGTAAAACATTATCCCATAGGATCAATAAAGAGCTACTGACACCTCAAAGAAAACTTAAAAAAACATAATAAATAGGTACAATTCTGCATGCATTCCATTTATACTTTATACATTTCTCCTCCCCATAATTTAATGCTAAGGAAATGTGTATGAATATATGATTGTTGTCCCTTAGAGTTTATTTTGAGTTCATCTGCCTCTATAGCTTACTCTCTACTCCAAGTCATAATCCTCTGTTGTGATATCTCAGTCTGTTGCCATGGGAATAACTGTGAGATCACAAGCAGTACTTTATGATTTCAGGTAGAAAAAAAAGCCACAGCAATAGATGAACTCTTCAGGAGCACAGATCCTGTTTTCATACAGATGACCTCAGTAATAAATAATGGGGAGGAGAAATGCAGAACTAATAGGAAATACAAGCTGTATTTTTCCCTAAATATTGTGTTTTGTTAAAGTTCACCTGAACGTGTCACCAGCTCTTTAACATTCCTTAATCTCTATTCCACATAAAACTGGCTGATCATGCAGAGATCCCTAACTAGAATAAGTTAACTCATTATAGAATTAGGTCACAGACTGATGTTGTTATTATATGATATCTACCTGCCAGACTGTCTATATATCTATAAATTACAGTGGCACGGTAAAATGTGTTAAATTCAAAATATTGCACTTTTATATCTTCACAAAATCTTCACAACTGTTAAATGGATTTGCACAAAGGTTTGCAAGCATGGTCTTGAGTGGTAGATTTCTGAATGTACAAAGTTAAATTCTGGTCAGATGTGCAGTTTCAGAGATCTGGATAGTGAAAAAAGTGAATTTTTAGTAGTTTTTTTCCCCCAATGGTTTGAATGGGATTTTCTTTGAATTTGGCTAGAGCCCAAATGGTTTCAAATTTTGGTCTAAAATTGTTAGAGTAGAAAGGGGCTAACTCACAGATGTGCCTTTTTTGGTTTGGTGAAAAATATTAATCCATTCCAAAGTTATTCCTATATAAAATTTTCATAAATTTGTTATGAGCATGCTTAGTAGGTACCTCAAAATAGCTGTATGAAATGAAAAAAAGAATTCATTTGTCATATTGACATCATCCTTTTTTGTTTGAGGAAAATCCTTTTTAGTTTGGCAGCCATCTTGTTTTCAGTTTTGCCTTAAAATTCAAATTAAGAAACCCCCAAAAATTATATTCTGGGGAGGAACAAACAAATGTAGTATGCTTATCGGAGCCCCTTAGATGGATTTTGCACTTATCTGTTACAGAAATCACCTTAAATTATGTTTTTTTTTAATATTATAAATAATTTTCATACCACGTGATACAAAACAAGATCTTGTTTTGTATGATGAAATATGAAACAAGTTCTTTTTTCATATGGGGAATGTATTTTAATGGTATTTTCAACTTTTGTGCATACCACACATGTCGCTTGCTTATCAGAACCCCCTTAGATGTATTCTGCACTTGTCTGTTACACAGATGCCCTTAAAATTTGTTTTTTTAGCATTATAAATCTTGTTTTGAATCACGTGATACAAAACAAATCTTGTTTTGTTTGTCACGATACGAAACAAGTTCTTTTTTCGTATGGGGAAGCAATCTATTTCAATGAAGTTTTCAACTTTTGTGCATAACTTTGCCATTTGTTTTCATATTTTTGCATTAAATTTTCAACATGGCCTTTATGAGACCCCACCATATAAACAATGGCAGTGGAACTATGCAAATCTGGCCAGAAAGATGATTTCGCAGTCACTTGGCAAAATCACCTTTTAGGTGGGATATGAAAATGTTCACAGCTCTTGTTTGTTCATCAGGCAGGGTCATAAGAAGGTTATGTTGAGATTTTGGGGTCAATATATGTAAAAATGCCAATGTTATGCAAATACATTGAAATTTTGCTACGCTCCCTTGTGACTTCGGCAATTTTAAATATTTTGACTCAAAATTGTCAACATACAAATCTTTTTCCTCCACCTCATGATTGTAACAGCTGTCATTTTTCAAACCCTGGCCAAAACTGTGTTTTTTCACCTGTGGCACACAATGGTGCTGTGGTGGCGTGGAATCATGTTTTGGTGGGGATTTAAAAATTTTCATTACTGGGTTTGTGAGGTGAGGTGAGGTAATAAGAAGGCTATATTGTCAATTTCATCACTGTTTTACTTCAAATGCTAGCATTGGGCTCTTCACTTCCACAGCAACATATGTGTACTCATCTAAGGAGGGATGAGAGCGCAGTGCCCAGAGGGCCCCACACCCCCACAGACAAATGAGGATTCGATTCTACTATGACAAAAACTAAGGTAATTCTTTGCAAAAACTTCATTAATGCACTAATTAGGTTTGAAGTGACAAAAGTAGGGAAATGTGGTGTTGGGTTTCCAACCCTAACACCACACCTACACCCACCAGACAGCAACAGGAAAAACTATTACTGTTTTACCTCTCCTGCATCTTCACTAATCAGGCAAGGGGTGTGCCTTGAGGTTGTCAACCCTAATACTCACCCCATTCTCATATACTATACACATCTCAGCTTCTTTCATGGTTGAATGGAGTGAGTGTTAGGGATGACAACCCCAAGACACATGCCATGCCTGATTACAGAAGATGCAGAAGAGGTGAAACAGTAATGATTTTTCCTGTTGCTGTCTGGTGGTGTATTTTTATTCATTTATGCAGTGCTCGTGATGATATTAAATGGAACTTATCAGTGACATTTTTGATCCTTCAGACTTAAAGTGAGAATATCACAATATTCTCACTGTAGGACCCCATGAGCACAAATATTCTCACTGTAGGTACTGACTGGTTAGAGCTGGCAGTGCAAGCTATACAATTTCACTTTCACAGACTCCAACTAACTTGGATGCCTGCTCCAACTCTACATGTCTCACTCTAAAACAGACAATCACACTGAAATGTTCTTCCAGAAGTCTAACTCTCGGCTCATTCATTTGTTTTCTTTTTTTAGGGCTGCATGGGTGAAGCCTGCAGTCCTTTTCTGAACAGAGTGAGGACTCCGCATTTTTTTCCTTAATTAAAAAACCTCAGAGTCTCTCTGCCCATAACAACCCATAGAAACATAGAAACATAGAAGTTGACGGCAGATAAGGACCGCAAGGCCCATCCAGTCTGCCCATTTCTTTTTCTACCTTATAAATGTGCCATCGGCCTTTGCTCTGTCAGTGGCCTATCTATTCATAGTCATTTGTATTGCTCCCTTATGCCTATCCCATGCCTGTTTGAAGCCCTGCACTGTATTCATAGCCACCACTTCTTGTGGTAAGCCATTCATGCATCCACCACCCTTTCTGTGAAAAGAATTTCCTCACATTCCCCTTAATCGGCCTCCTCTAATCTCATGCTGTGTCCTCTTGTCCTGCTATTTTCTTATATTTAAACATGTTAGACTCTTTTCACCTTGTTTATGCCCTTAAGGTGTTTGAATGCCTCGATCATATCACCCTCTCCCTCCTTTGCTCAAGGCTATACATATTGAGCTCCGTTAATCTGTCCTCATATGTCTTCTGATGCAGTCCCTGCACCATTTTGGTTGCCTTCTCTGACTGCCTCAATTTGGTTAATGTCCTTGTGAAGGTGTGGCCTCCAATACTGCGCAGTACTCCAGATGGAGCCTAACCAGTGTCTTGTACAGAGGATTATTACCTCCCTCTTACGACTTGTGATACCCCTACTAATACACCCTAACACCCCTAGCCTTACCTACTGCTTTAGAGGTCTGCTTGATGATTTTAGGTCATCAGTGATGATGATGCCCAAGTATCTTTCTTCCTTTGTGACTGCTAGCAACTCCTCCCAGCCTATAGGTGGCTTCAGGGTTTCTCTTCCCATGTGCATGATTTTGCACTTCTTTGCATTAAATCCCAGTTGCCACTCTTCTGACCATTTTGCTAGTTTATCCAGATCTCTTCTCATTCTGCCCACCCCATCTGGATCATCTACTCTGTTGCAGATCTTGGTGTCATCTGCAAACAGACAAGTCTTACCCTCTAGTCCATCTGCAAGGTCACTAATGAAGATGTTGAAGAGGACTGCCCCAGGACTGATCCCTGAGGTACCCCACTTGTGACTTGCATCTCTTCTGACTGTATACCATTTACCATCACTCTCTTTTCTCTGCCCTCAACCAGTTTTCCACCCAGTTGACCAACTTCTGACCCACCCCAGCCTACCCAGCTTATTTATCAATCTTCTTGTGGAACAGTGTCAAAAGCTTTGCTAAGTCAAGGTAGGTGACATCAACTGCTCCCTTGGTCCACCACTCTGGTTACCCAGTCAAAAAATCTATGAGGTTAGTTTGACAGGACCTTCCTTTGTAAACCTATGCTGTCTTGGATCCTGTGCCCTATGGATTCCAGGTGTTGCACTATCCTTTCCTTAAGGAATGCCTCCATAATCTTGCCCACTACTGAGGTAAGACTGACCGGTCTGTAGTTCCCGCCTCCTCCCTGCTACCACTCTTGTGAGCGGGATCACATGAGCCCTTCTCCAGTCTTCTGGGACCTCTCCTGTGCTCAGAGACTCACTAAACAATTCTTCTAATGGTTCTGCTAGTTCCTCCTTTAGCTCCTTAAGTACCCTGGGATGTATGCCATCAGGTCCCATTGCCTTATCCACCCTGAGCTTGCGTGCTCTTGTGGGACCCTTTCTGTGAGAGTAGTGCTCACCTCCTCCCCTGTGTCCATGATGCTGAGCTGTGGGCCCTGCCCTACCTTCTCTTCAGTAAATACTGAGCAAAGTATCTATTTAGGATAGATGCTGCACAGGGTCCTCCTCCTCACATGCCCCTTTTCTCCATTAAGCTAGCAATTCCCCTCTGGACTTTCTCCTTTCACTAATGTATCTATAGAAAGTCTTGTCACCTTCTTTACTGTTTGTGCTAGTGTTTCCTCAGTTTGGGCCTTTGCCTGCCTTACTGCCTTCCCTGCTTCCCTTAGGGAAGTTTGGTATGCCTCCCTATCTTCATCCCCTGCGTTCCCTTATATTTCCTGAAGGCCAGCCTTTTGGCTCTGACCTTTTCTGCTGCTACTGTTTTTGAGAACCAAAGTGGTTTCCTTCTTCTTTTGCACTTCCTTTTCTGTCTAACACAATGGGATGTTGCTTCAAGTATTGCATCATA
The DNA here is from genome assembly GCA_016271365.2 of Neoceratodus forsteri. NCBI lineage: Eukaryota > Metazoa > Chordata > Ceratodontiformes > Ceratodontidae > Neoceratodus > Neoceratodus forsteri. The sequence continues at coordinate 1,065,780,833 of CM057454.1, read as the reverse complement.
ATGCTTGCCCACTTGCCTGTACCCCCTCACCTGTGTTTCTTTTGCCAGGGCTAGCTTAACACTGTTGGCCATCTTATCAAAGTCAGCTCCTCTGAAGTCCCATATTTTTGCCTTGGAATGGGATGATTTAGATGTAGTAGCCAAATTGAACAATACCATGTGATGGTCACTGGCCCCAGTGACCTTTCTACCTGGAGATCTGTGATCCCTTCTTTGTTAGTCAGTACTAGATCTAGGATAGCCCTGTCTCTTGTGGGTTGCTGTACCAGTTGTTTGAGGCCTCCTCCTGCAGGGAATCCACTATGAGTCTAGTTCTGGCAGATGTTCCTGCTGGTATTGACCAATCTGTATCTGGCATGTTGAAGTCTCCCATTATCAGAACCTCCCTTTAGCTGTCATGTTTTGTATATCTTCTAACAGTAATGTGTCTATGTCCTCCTCTGGTCTGGGGCCTGTAGACAACCCCAGTTCTTATGGCTGTCCCATTTCCTGTTTCCAGGGTGACCCACAGTTCTTCTGGCTCCTTATGTGTATTCTGAATTTCTGTAGCTTTGATATTTTTATTAACATACAGGCCACTCCTCCCCTTTTGCACCTCGGTCTCTTCTGAACAATACATAGCCAGGTACTGAAGTCTCCCAAGTGTGGTTACTGGTAAACCACGCCTCACTAATTGCTACTATGTCCAGTTTAGCCTCTGACATTATGCCTGCAGGTCTAGGATCTTATTTCCCAGGCTGTGAGCATTTGTGTACATGATTTTCCATTGGCCAGATTTTGGTGTGTAGTTGTTGGGTGAAGTTTGGCATTACCCCTGTGCATCGTGGGGAGACAAACCTTTTCTTACCTGGTGATGCAAATGAATGGCAAACATGCTGATTCCTGTTTGACCACTAGCTGAGGGGAGGGTGTTCTTCCATTCGACGGATGGGTTGCTGCCCCCTCCCCATTTGCTAGTTTAAATATTCTGCAAAGACGTCAAACTTCGCCCTAATGCACTGACTCTCTTTAGTCAGATGCAGTCCATCAAATTTAAAGAACTTTCGCTCCCAGAACTGTTGCCAGTTCCCTACAAATCTGTGTCCTTTTTTCTGGCACCAGCCCTTGAGCCATGTGTTTAGCTCCCCTATCTCCCCTTCTCTGACCTTCCGTCCATCTGCTCCCCTCTCCCAGACTGGCAGGATCTCAGAGAAGGAGATGCCGGACAAAATAGATGATAGTTTGTCACCCAGCCTAGTCAGGTGTTCCTTGGTCTCCACAACTGACCGCCTGTTGAGATCATTAGTCCCTATGTGTACTAGGACATCAATGTTTTCTCCTGCTTTGTGAACAATTTTAGCAATGCGGTCAGTGTCTCTCCATGCTGATGTACCTGGGAGACATCTGACCATCACCCCTGGCTGGAGATGGGTATCAACTCCCCAAATCATGGAGTCTCCTATGATCAGAAGTTTTTTGGATTTCCTTTGTGCTTGTTTTGTTTTGGTTCCTGATTTGGGTGAGTTTTGTTGTGCTAGCTCCTGTGCCACAGTGTCCTGTCTTGCAGTGTCTTCTGCCTCTTTATTTGATTTCAGAGATAGAGGCAGATACCTGTTTGTAGTGTTTATATGGTTTTGGAGGTAATGTGTTGGAGAGCAGAGAGTGATGGGGCACCTGATTTGCTCCTCCTAACCACCTGCAACCTCCTGGACCAACTACCCTCTGCGGTCGAGGGTTTTCTGTTGGATGCTGGGGAAATGGCGGTGGTTCTTATAATGTATTTCCTCTTCAATATGAAATTTGGGGTATGCAATCTCTGCCCATGCTGCCGAGCTGAGCCCTAAGATCTCCAAATGCCCAGCATGTAGGACAGTGTCCTAAATCCTGTAAGACTGTCCTTCTGAAAATTGTTCCACAGTACCTGCAGTTAATGAAATCCATTCCAAATAAGTTGCTGGGTTTGTAACCTAGTCAGAGTAATTAGAAGGAAAAAAAGGAAAAAATGCAAGTAATGGTTTAATTGAGCTTTGTTTAACTTGTTATAACAAGTTAAATTACTAGTGCCCCTGTAAATGAGATCACCTTGTGGAGGCCCCACTGACCCGCCCCTTCCTGCTCTGCCACAGGAAATGTCACAACTGTGGTACACTATAAAAGGAGTGTAGCGTGGGGTGGTTGGGGATGGGGGTGGGTGGCTGGGCCCTTCCCCTGCTTAAAAAGAAGAACCACGGATGAAAGAACAAGGAGGTAAGAGCAGAAACAATCAGTCAACAACAAATGCAGTAACCCTGAAAGTTTATCCTAATGTTAGATAAAACTGTAAAACCTGTAAAGCACCACCTGTAATAATTTCAGAGAAGATATACGCTGTAAGAAACACTTTGCTCCAGAGAAAAATAAAGCAGTAACAGAAGATATACCTTGCAAAAGACAATTTGAATCAGAAGATTACAGGAGTAATCTGTTAGCACACACCTGTAGGCACACCTTGTAATAATGCAGAAGAAGGTATACCAGCAACAACAATTTGAATCAGAGAAAATAAAGCAATGAAATGTTAGCAACAAACAGTAGCAATCCCTGTGAGTAAAAAATAAAAACACTACCACACAGTAAATCAGCTTAGCCAAACTAAGTCTTAATCCTTTTCCCTTGCTCTGGTAAGTTTCTCTACTCTGCCTTTCAAGCAGTCTTAGAAGGAAAGAGCTCAGGTGAAGCTAGGTGCCTTGGCCAGCAAACCAAGTCTTCTACCCTGCCCCTCTCTGGTGCCTGTGCTTTTTTAGTGCACATCCTTCCCACCAAGTTCTCAAAATCCTCCCGCTACTGCCCACTGTGCACTGTACCACCCCTACCCCTCTGTTCCCATCCCCTTTATATATATATTTCAGTTGTCCCTGATCCGTATTTCAAATATGGAACTGAGTCTAAAAATTGTGCCGTGAATCCCACCCCCCCCAACAAATCGGGCACTCCGGGAGTGCTTAAAATATCAATCATATCCACATATCCAAATGATGAAAAATAAAAGTTTCTGTAGACTCATCTTTAAAGGTTTGTTCCTATTGTACTGTTTCATTTTATGTATGTATTTTTTCAATACAGAAAACAATCACAGCAACAACCTGTGCTTGTTGTGTATAGGACTAAAATATTTTAAATAAATGAATATATTATGTATATGAATCATATGTCCAAAAGGTGAAGTATCCAAGTGTAATCCAAATAACTGAAAAGTTTTTTGCATGGAGCCAGTGGTCTAATGATGCATAATTCCAGACCAAAAAATCAGGCAGACCCGCTCAAAACACGACTTCTTTTTCAATGAAAATATTTGAATTTTTTTAATTTTTAATAATGACAAATAATACAAACAGTATTGCTACTCATACAAATTTAGAAGCAATACTGTTTGTATATCAAATTTAAAATATTTTTGAGTCATTATTAGGCTTGCTTAGTAAAAATTATATTTACACAAAATTTCTCATTACACCTTATTATGTATTTTTTGAAACAGCACCCAGAAGAAGCCATATTCTGGTGAAACATTGGGGTAGAGCTCCAGGATATCAATAAAAAACTTTAAATATTTTCACTGAACAAGAAGTCGTATTTTGAGTGGATGTGCCTGATTTTTTGTTATGAATCATATGTAACATTATGTGGAGTTATGTTTAAAATGTTAGTACATTTACTTAAGTTTACATTTAAAGGGACACGCTTTCATGGAGGACCGCATTTGTCGACTGGCAGTTGACAAAAAGAAAAAATACACAAAGAAAACAAAATGCATTTGTAATTAAGGTTGTATATGTCGTTGTTACAGTACTGTATATCTTCACATATTATCTTTGAATATATATTCTTTAACAGTAGTAATAATACGTTGTGTCTCGTAAATAAAAATATAACTTGTGCCCTGGATCCACGCCACTTTAGTAACCCTCAACAATTGTGGTAAGTCAGACAGAAACCACAACTTGGAAGAAACAGACCATTCAAATCCTGACGTTTAATAATTCAAAATCGCAGCACATCAGCTCTCCCTTGCCAAGATGAATCGTTTTGGTTTCATGGAATAACACTACCAACAACTGTGCCCCCAGTGTTCAGTTTAGTGGCCTGTTAAGGGACATTTACATACTATGACACATCAATACACTGATCTTATACATCAAGATTAAAACACAAGTCTGTAATTCATGTAAGAGGCACACTTTGGCAGGTTGTGAATTTAAATTTTGTACACTTCTTTCGATTTCTGACATTATATTCCGATTACATAAAATAGTTCTGCCTTCATTCATGCTACAAATTTTTTTAAACACTGTTATTTAGTGTTTCAAATGAATGACAGCACTATGACTGTGCATTTCCTCACCTGCTCTTCCATTCCTGAAACACTTTCTTTCTTTCTTTCTTTCTTTCTTTCTTTCTTTCTTTCTTTCTTTCTTTCTTTCTTTCTTTCTTTCTTTCTCTCATCCATCCATCCTTCCTTCCTTCCTTCTCCAAGTATTTTTATTATTAATATTATATTTCTATACATTTTTTATTTCTAGGGTAGCCCAGCTAAAGTGCAATATCTGGTATTTAGTTGGGGTTCTGCTTCTACCAATTTAAAAGGGGAGTGAACCGAAGCACATGCAGGTTAAATGATTTAGTCAAGGCCATGGAGGGAGTCAGTGGCTGTGGCTGGATTTGAATGGGCTGTCTTTCCCAAGCCTATGTACTCGAAGCACTACACCATACTGTCACTATCTTTATTATAAAACACAAAATTCTTACTCAGTTTATTTGTTGTTCTTCTTCAGGTTATTAATATTTTCATTTTACTAATAGTGTACATTGCCTTGCTGTTCGTTATAGTCATTCCATCCTCATCTCTAAAATATTTGTTCACATTGGTTGATGGCATATAACCGTGTATTCTTCATTCTATAAACAGTATACAGAAAACACATAGCTATACAGTATACATGTTACTCCAGGTGGGTCATAGATGACATGAGAAAAAAAAGATTCACGCTATAGGGAACCCACCACACAGTCACATTTTTATTGCTTAGATGCACTATAGGTTAGGAGTATATTTCAAGTGGCTGCACTGAATGTTAAACAAAAAAGAACTCATTAAAACAGACAAAGGCCACAAGTGTAGCGGCTGACCAATCAATATAGAGTGTGACATCAGACACCAGAACTCCAGAACTATTGAGTAATATGCAGTATTCCAACTCATGACTATAAAAGAAAAAGTGAGTTACTGCTGACATTTTTTTAGCTGATAACTGTGTGTTCTGCAATGAGGTGTTGGGGCTGGGGGGGAATCAGAGAGCAAACAGGTTCTGTGGTACTGTAGTAGATAAGATAAATAGGCAGACTAGTTGGTCTAAGCGGCCCTCACCTGCCATCAAATTCTATGTTTCTATGTGCCCAGTGGCCCCTTTGGCTAGGATATTGCATTGCATAGTGCTATCCCTTAGGATTCGGAAATTTAAAAAATAAATACACTTACTTCAATATGCCCCATGGACTTTTAATAAATATTACTAACATCTGGAATGTGTTATTTCAGGAGAATGTCTGTTCAGATTAACAATTGATTTACACAGCAATCATGGTGGAAAAAAATAATATTTAAAATAACCTCCTGAAGTGTCAGTACTTTCCAGTCTCACCCTGTATACTTGCAGGCATTATAATTGGGGTAGAGACAGAATACCCAAGCATTTTAGAACCATATTAATAATTTGTGTAAAGTTATCAAACTTTCACTATGGGCTACAACTTGGAGTAGAGGAAACAGTTTACATTTACCAACTTCCTGTGTAGTGTGTTCTGCGAGAGCCAACAGGAAAACCCATCGGGGATATTAATCCTTGAGATCTGTGAATACCAGCCCAATGTACAGTATGTTTCTAATGTGAAGGGGTAGTTTATGCCTATTTCGTCCAGAGATTGCAGGTCTCCAGTCTGCACTCAAGGGCATTTCCATTTGGTGAATTCCACAATGTCCTAGTCCCTCCATTCTGAAGTAAGCTATTACTGTGATTAGTGAGAACCAAGGCCAGTAACTCACGGTCCCAGATTTCTGGTTTGCAATTACTACATGCGCTTTTCACATATAATACTGTGAGCTGAAATATAATATCAGCGTTCTGCTTTTTTTTTTTAGAAGAATAAATTAATACATATTCATTAATTCGGAAGGAAACACACCCTTTTAGAAACAAACACATGCAAGAATAAGCCTTTCCACACTTACTAAAGCAAAATGTCAAGAATTACTGTACCAGGGCTAGTAGCATCACACATCAGATAGGTAGATGTGAGCCATATAAAATGACCTTATCAAGTATATGGTTTGGTGTTTTATGTTAATGTTAATGTTAGTGTTAAGGTAAAAAAATGTACAACGTTATATGTTTTGTGTGCATGTTGAAGTAAAGAAATTCAAAACACTGTAATTGTATTCTGCATAAGAAAAAGAAAGTGTAATAATTTTTATGGAAAAAGAAACAAACACATGCACACATCCTTTTAGAAACAAACACATTTTTTTTTATTTTTTTTATTTTATTGAAATCCAGGATTACAAATACCTTTGAGCAGGAACTGCTCGTTTACAAAAGTTCCACATCGAAGGAATGGGGGGTATACATACATGCATACAAAGGTCAACATAATAATACATAGTTTCACAATAAAAAGAAGTAAGAGACTGAGGCTTAGGAAATTCCAGTAATTCAAAATGTGCCAAATGTTAGGTAGCATGACATACCAGCCAAGGGCAATCTTAGAAATAAGTGCTTCAGGTGAGAGGGAAGAGGGTATGCAGGCAGGAAAGCCATTGTCAGAGGGTAGAGGGTGAGGGTAAGAGCTCTAAAGGGGAGAGTGGGGAGGGATAAAAGTCAGAAAATGCCCGGAGGGAGGAAAGGGAGAGGGGGCAAGGGGGTAGGCAGGTAGAAGGGGGCAAGGTGGGGAGAGATAGCTGTCAAGACTGAAGTGGAGGGCAGTGAGCAGTAGGCCCCTGATTAGGCGAGGCAGTCACAACAACTAGTTGAAATGAGATGAAGTCGGAGTTGTCTCTTAAAAGGGCCAAGAGCAGCAACAGTAAGAGTTTCTTTGTTGAGAGTATTGTACCACTGTGGTGCTCTGTGGGTAAAGGCCCTCTGGTCCATGGTAGTCCGGCATCTGGGGACAAGGAAGGTTAGTTGTTGTGAACTTCTAGTTCTCTGGGTGCTGTGGTGGTCAATGAGAAGCTTTTCAATGCCCGGGGGCATGACACTGAGGAGGACTTTTTTGGCTAAGAGGCAGGTCTGATACTGTATCGGGCTGATGAGAGGAAGCCATCCTGCCCAAGTGTACAGGTCACAAGTGTGTGTAAGTCAGTCAGCCCCAGTTAGCAGCCTGCATGCTTTTTGTTGAGTGCAACTGTAATTCTGTGAAGGGCAGAGGTGGAGGCAGAGCCATAAATTGCTAGCCCGTAATCGATGACGGAGGTGACAGAGCTGTTGATAGCCAACAGGAGAGTGTCAGGAGTCATGCAGTGTTTGTGCCTGTAGAGCAGGCCTATACGGATGTTGGTGGCTTTGGCGACAGAATCTATGTGCCGATGGTAGGAGAGTGAGCTGTCCAATGTGACACCTAGGTATTTAAAATCAGGAAAGTGTTCAAATAAGGTCCCTGTTTGGTTTAGGATGGTGAGGTCATAGGATTTGTACTTGCCTCTTGGCATTGTAGAAGGTCATAACCTTTGTTTTGCTGTAGTTCATGACCAGTTTATGTGACTTGAACCATTCTTCAATGCGCATGAATTCAAGCTGTAATTGTTTCTCGAGGAGCTCTGAATTTTGGTGGTTAGTGAATATGACTGCATCATTGGCATAGAGCAGTAATTTCTGGTGGCAGATACTGGGAAGGTCATTGAGGAAGAGGCTGAACAGTAGTGGTCCCAGGATGGACCCCTGTGGGACCCCTGAAAGGACTGGCTTTTCTTCAGAGGTGACACCGGCAATTCTAACCCGCTGGACCCTCTCCCCAAGGTAGCTTGAAAACCAGAGCAGTGCTTCATTGTTTGATAATTGCTTGAGTAGGAGTGGGTGGTTCACAGTATCAAAGGCTTTTGTAAGGTCGATGAATACTGCCCCTACACTGTTTCCTTGATCAAGAATAGTATGGTTGAAGCCCGTGAATTCTAATAGTGCAGTGGTGCTACTGTGCCCTTTTCGGAAACCATGTTCCTCAGGATACTGGATGTCATATTTTTCCAGGTACTTGACTAGTTGGTCTGAGGCGATGCACTCCAGGGCCTTAGACAATGGAGGGAGGATGGAGATAGGTCTGTAGTTGGAGTGTAGTGATTTGTCTCCACTTTTGTGTACCAGTGTGATGGCTGCCTGTTTCCAGCGAGATGGGAACTGGGACAACCTTAGTGATAGGTTGAGGACCTTTGTCAGGGGTTCAAGGACTTCTTCAAGGACAAGTGCTAACAACTTTAGGTCAAGGGAGTCACCGCTGTAGCCTGCATTGTGAATGGCCTTCCGAATATAGGTTCTAGCTTCATGCACTGAGATCTCCTTGAAGTAGAATTGTGGGGCAGGGTGTAGGAGAGGAGTAGTTGCAGGAGGGTTACTACTAGAGGGGTCATCAAAGAAATTAGAAGGGAGTACACTATCCAAGTTGGAGAACTCATTGTTAAAGGTGTTGGTGATTGTGTACAGGTCAGATGTTGGTGTTCCATTTATGTTGAGCATGGTTGGTGGTGACTTAGCGTCCTTGCCTGTATGGTCTTTCAAGTTACTCCAAAATTCTTTTCCATCACCCCAGGAGTTGGAGAGAGCTTCCTTGAAGTATTTGCTTTTGGCACTCCTAACTGCCCACATGTACTCATTTCTGGCAGCTTTATATTTATGAAAATACCCAGGTTTGGATGTTGCACCGGCACAGTTCCAGAGATGATCCCTATGTTTGAGTAAAGTGATTAGATCGGGGGTTATCCAAGGGTTAGCTCTGCTCCTGACCTTCAGCTTTTTGAGAGGTGCAAAGATATTGCAGGCCACAGTGAAGTGGCTGATGAAAAGGTCTAAGGCTTGGTTTACCTCATTGGCAGAGTCAATTGGTGTCCAGTCCAGGTGGCTTAGGTGTGTCTTTAGTAGCTCAAGGTACCCCTGCTTTAACACTCTTGTGTGGATTATTTTAGGAGGGGGCTTAAGAATTTGTTTGTCCAGGTACATGTGACCAATGCGTGGTCACTGATCCCATCAAGGAGCACTGAGACTTTTGAGATTCATTCAGGGTGATTAGTAAGGATCCAGTCCAGAAGTGTGTGTGACCCTGTCCTATAGTTGCATCTGGTGGGGGTGGTAACAAGCTGGGTGAGGTTCTGTGACGTGACAGCATCCTTGTAGTTTCTGGTCTCCAGCGATAGCCAATTTATGTTGAAGTCGCCTAGTACTATGAGTTCAGAGTTATGGTGTAATCCCTGTAGGCTATCCAATATGCTCATAAATCCATTGGGCTGATCTTTAGGGGGTACGTACACAGAAGCAATGATGAGCTCCTCGTTGTGCACCCCGAGTAGAACTTTAATAGCGAGAACCTGCGAGGGTGGTTTAGGGTTTGAGAATGGGAAGACTTGACCCAGATAGGAATTCCTCAGGTAGATGGCACAGCCCCCACCTCATTTGGAAACCCTGTCCTGCCTGAATATAGAGTATCCAGGGATGGTGACTGCAGCATCTGGTATCTTGGGGTTAAGCCATGTTTCGACAACAGAGAGTACATCAGGGCTATGTTGCTGGACCCAGGTTTGCAAGATGTCAAGTTTGTTAAGGAGGCTGCAGACATTGATTGAGGCTAATGTGAGGGACCCCTCCCACCTTTTTGTGGCATGGGGTGCTAGGCTGGTAGGCCCCGGGTTGGGATGAACATTTCCAGATATCATGAGTAGTTTTTCTAACTGTTCAATATTTTAAACAACTCTGCAAACACCACACCCTTAGCAGTACAGAATAACCTCTAACTTAAAGAAAAAAAGTAACTTGATTTCAGAAAGGAAGATTTTTTTTATCACATTTCTCTCTGGTCCCTAGCATATGGTAAAAGTCAACCACTAACACTGCATCATTTATGAGATGCTTCTCACTGGGGAATCTTTTGAGTAACTATCCATCATATGTCACAGAACAACAGTCATTCTATGTACTTTCAAAATCCGATTGCAAGTACAAATTTATTTTTGTTTAAGATTACATAACATTGACAACAGCAAATTGTCAATGGATGTGATTTCTTGCACATCGCTCCTCTTTAGGGCTGCATGGATGGAGCCTGCAGTCCTTTACCAAACAGAGTGAGGACTCCGCATTTTTCCTTAATTAAAAAAAAAAAAACAGATACTCTCCGCTCATCACAACCCCGTCCCTCTCTGGTGCCCGTGCTCTTTTAGTGCAGCTCCTCCCCAACAAGCTCTTGAAACCCTCCCGCTACCACCTACTGTGCACTGTACTGGCCCCACCCCTCTATTCCCGTCCCCTTTATTCTGAGTATCGCACTCAGCATCACGGTTGGTTTACAGCAATCTAGATTTAATCTAAGCAACCTAATTAGCCAGTGATATAAACTCTACCTTGCATTACTTTTTGATTAATATGCAAGTAGAGTTGTCTTGCATGATAATCAGCCATGTCCTTTTGAATCTAGTCCTTCATGAAATGCTGGAGTTCTGAGATTCAAGTTTGCAGCAGAATTCCATGACAGTTTTCTGTAACCATCATACCGCTTTCATTGACTGCTCGCCAGTCTGCTAGTACTGCTATTAATACCGTGAGTTCAGGTCACTTAACTTGTATTTCTTCATTAACATAATAATAAATTAATCAGCCACCCTATGCTGAATCTAGTCCATCATGGAATGCTGGAGTTCTATGATTCATGTTCGCAGTGGCACTTCATGACCATTTTCTGTACCCACCATACCGCTTCCACTGACTACTTACTAGTGCTACTATTAATATATTGAGTTTGGGTCGTTCATTGCACAAAAAAAGGTTTCTTTCACTTAACTCACAGTTCTTAGGTAAGATCAAGAACACCAACAGAATATAATCTCCCCACAACCAGCTTCGTATCTACTGAGCACATGTTTTATGAATTGCATTCTGGTTGTGGTTGTCATGGAAATATTTCTTATAACACACCATACCATAGAAACATAGAAACATAGACTTTGATGGCAGATTAGGACCGCTTACTCCACCTAGTCTGCCCATTTCCCTGCCTACTGGATAAGCTGCAGATTCTAGTTAACCAGCAGCCTATTTCTTTCTACACCCACCCCCTAGAATTGCCTTATGACTCTCCCATGCATGCTTGAATTCAACCACTGTTTTTGACTTCACAACCTCCTCCAGAAAGGCTGTTCCATGCATTCACAACCCTCTCTGTGAAAAAATACTTCCTTACAAATTGTACCCCCTTGTTCTTGCACACCTCTTTTTTTGAAAGATGCTACCCTCTTGGACTTTTTTGTTTCCCTTGAGGTACTTGAAATTTTCTGTCATGTCCTCCCTCTCCCTTCTTTCCTCGAGGCTATACATATTAAGCTCCTTTAGTCTCTCTCTTCATATGTCTTCCAGTGCAGACCCTGCACCATTTTAGTTGCCCTCCTCTGGACAGCTTCCATCCTGTTTATGTCTTTGCGGAGACTGGGTCTCCAGAACTGCACGCAGTACTCCAGATGGGATCTCACCAGCTGTCTGTACAGATGGATAACAACTTCCTGTTTTCTACTGGTGATGCCTCTTTATGCATCCCAGTATCCCCCCAGTCCTCCTTACTGCCCTCTCACATTGCTTGCCCACCTTTAAGTCATCTGATATGACTACCCCAGGTCCCTTTCCATTTTGTTGTTGTTAGTATCTCACCCCCCATTGTGTACTCTTCTCCTGGGTTTTTGTTTCCCAGGTGCATTACCTTGTACTTCTTAGCATTGAATCTAAGCTGCAATACATTTGACCATTCCTCTAACCTTGCCAAGTCCCTTCTCATCCTTTCCACTCCACCTTGTGCATCAACGCTGTTGCAGATCTTTGTGTCATCTGCAAAGAGACATACTTTTCCTTCCAGTCCCTCTGCAATGTCGCTTATAAAGATATTGAAGAGGGCCGGTCCTAATACTGAACCCTGCGGTACCCCACTAGTAACCCCCCTTTCTTCAGAGTGGATTCCATTTACTATTACCCTCTGTGTCCTATTCTCTAGCCAATTCTTTACCCAGGCTATCATCTTGGGACCCACTCCAAGGCTAGCTAACTTGAATATTAATCTTTTGTGTGGGACTGTGTCAAATGCCTTGCTAAAGTCTAGGTAGACCAAGTCCACAGCTCCTCCCTGATCTACTACTTTGGTCACCCAGTCAAAGAAATCTATTAGATTCGTCTGGCATGACCTTCCCGCTGTGAATCCATGCTGCCTTGGGTCCTGTGCCCCTCTGGCCTCTAGGTACTCAACAATTCTTTCCTTCAGAAGTGATTCCATCATTTTCCCTATCACTGAAGTTAAACTAACAGGTCTGTAGTTTCCTGCTTCTGCCCTGCTCCCACTTTTGTGAAGGGGAATCACATCTGCCCTCCTCCAGTCCTCAGGTACCACCCCCATCCTCCCATGATTTGTTAAAGAGGGTAGTCAGTGGTGTCACTAGTTCTACCCATAGTTCTTTTAGAATTCTGGGATGAATCCCATCAGGCCCCATTGCTTTGTCCACCTTCAGTTTTAAGAGTTCTTTCAGAACCCTTTCTTCTGTAAATGGGCTGGTATCAACTTCTGTATCCAGAGTGTTTCTATTATTTGTTTTAGGTACCTCCCCCTCTTCATTTGTAAATACTGAGCAAAAATATTTGTTTAGTATCTCTGCCTTTTCACAGTCACCCTCTGCCCACCCCTCCCCTTTATTAAGCCTCACTATCCCTCCTTGGTCTTCCTTCACTCCCTGATGTACCTAAAAAAGGTTTTATCCCCCTTCTTAACTGAGTTGGCTATCTTTTCCTCGGTTCGGGCCTTTGCTGTTCTGACTGCCTTCCCAGCTTCCTTTTGTTTTAACTGATACAATTCTCTGTCCTGCTCCTTCTGTGATTCCTTGTACTTCCTGAATGCTTTTTTTTTCTGTTTCACCTTCACTGCCACCTCCTTTGAGAACCATAGTGGCTTCTTACATCATTTAGTTTTGTTTATTTGCTTCACACAAAGGCTTGTTACCTCTGTGATGGCAGTTTTTATTGTTTCATTGTTTCTCCACCCCTCCTTCCTGCCCATTTGCTAGCGCATTCCTTAGGCACTCACCCATTTTGGCAAAGTCAGCCCTCCTGAAGTCCAGTACTTCTGCCTTTGTATGACTTGACTCTATTGCTGTGTTTAGTGTGAACCATACTGTTCGATGGTCGCTAGTTCTCAGATGGCTACCCACTTCTACATCTGTGATCCTCTCTCCATCTCCATTTGAGAGAACCAGGTCTAAGATTGCTCCCTCTCACGTGGGTTCCAATACTAGTTGTCTAAGGCATGGCCCCTGTAGGGTATCTATAATAACCCCACTCTTAGAAGTGGCTGCTGCAACTGCACTCCAGTTAACATCTGGCATATTCAGATCACCCATCAGCAATATCTCCCCCTTTTTATGACATTCTAAGTATACTTTCTATCATTTCCTTGTCCATTTTCTCCCCCTGAGAGGGGTGTCTGTATACAACCCCTGTGCGGACTGTGGTGCCATTGTCTGTCTCCAAATTGACCGACAGTGCTTCTTCTCCCCTCTGTTTACCCTTTTGTTCTGTTGCTTTGATTCCTTCCCTTATGTAGAGAGCTCCTCCACTTTTACCCTCCCTGTCCCTTCTGTAGATAGTGTATCATGGTATGTTTATGTCCCAGTCATGGTTCTGTGTGTACTATGTTTCTGTGACTGCCACGATATCCAGATGTTCCTCCTCCATCAAGGCCAGTAATTCAGGAAGCTTGTTACCCAGACTATGGGCATTGGTACTCATTGCTCTCCATTTTTTTGATGGCTTTACCTTCTGTAGCAGCATCCCACACCGACCTTTCTACCTTGGTCTTTTTCTCATTTAGTACCCTGTTTTGTAGGGGGAGGCTGGGATTTTCCTGCTGCTTATCAGTGCCTCCCCCCCTTGACTAGTTTAAAAGCTTGCCAATGAAGCATTTAAACCAATTGCCCAAAATACTTGTTCCCTTCCTGGACAGATGCAGACCATCCTTCCAGTATAGGCTGGTGTCCCTCCAGGTGGAACCCCATCCCCAATGAAGCCAAACCCCTGTGCTCCACATCATTTTTTCAAACATTTGTTAAACTGCATGGTGCAAAGTACCCTGGCCTCACCCATGCCACTGACAGACAGCACCTCTGAGAAGGATACTGTGTGTGCTACTTGTCTTAGGCCCCTCCCGAACTCTACAAAGTCCTTCTGCACTGCTCTAATCTCATGATAAGCCAAGTCATTTGTCCCTAGGTGGACAGTGACATCCAGCTCAGACTACTGTGCAACTGTTCTCATGATCCTAAGGATGCGCTCCCTGTCCCTTCAAGCCATGGCATCAGGCAGGCACCTTACTTCAGTTTTCCCTGCTCCCCCCAGTTCTATCCCCCTAATAATTGACTCCCCCACCAGGAGCTGCTTCCTTTCCCTGTGGTGTCCTCTGCCTCCTTCCTGAGGTCCTCCCTTGTGACAGTTGTCTGCAGCCTCCTTAGTCTCCTCTGCAGGTGCATCTATAGGGGAACTATGCTCCCCCAGAATGGTGTATGGATTGTGGAGTGGAACAACTGACTGGGTGTGCCTCTGTTCCACCACCCTTACCCTCCCTGAGCCCACTGTGGTCCAACTGCTGTGCTTTCTTTGCAACCTCTGAGGTAGTGGTGGTGGCTCTGGTGCTCCTTGGATGGGGGAGGTTCCCTTACTACTGTCCAGTGCGGCCTGGGGGAAGGTTCCCTTACTACTGTCCAGTGTGGCCTGAAAACGGGAAACTTCCTCCTTCAGGGCAGAGAGTTGTCTGCAAACAGGGCAGCATGTCAGCCTCCAGAAAGACTACCAGAAGACTGATGCCCCACAGCCATTACATTGCACTACTCCCCACATGTCTGTCTACCTTTTTTTGTGTGTGTGTGTGAAATTGGTTTGCTATATAGAAATATATATATTATATAATGTGTATGCTTATATTGTCAATATAGTGTGCTAGAGAGGATATGACAGTGATATGCACCTTGCCCTCCTCAGAAAATGATGTCAGAACCCCAGGTATAAAGAAACTATTTCCAGGGGTGGTGGGGTGAGGGTGGAAGGGTTTGGGCTCTAAACTGTGCCCTCATGAAACAATCAGCTAAAAGCTCTGACCTACCACTGCAATGAGTGCCTTCCTGTCAGCAAGATGCCCTACACGATAATTTTACAGAAAAAAACTCTGCTAATCAAACAGAGAAAAATCCAAACATCCAAGTCAGACACAGGTAAACCTCCCCAGCCCCAAAACTGCCTAGTGACTTGTGCTCTGAAAGCAGTCAGTCCCAAAACATGTCAGCTGTGCACAAGGACAGACACAGTAAACAGTATTCATTCCCTCTGGGCTCTTGCATAGCAACCACCATGGCAACATTGAGCATGGCTCATGCCATGGTTGTCATGTAAACTGCAGAAGTTACCCCAAAATTGCCTATATGCAAAAGAAAAGTCGAGAATCTATCTCCACCATAGTGTTACAGTGCTTATATAGCAAACAGTCTCATGAGATCGCTGGTCACTGTCATGGTAACAGCCATCGGTTTGGCTCCTCATATGAACAACTTTGTAATCTTCAAACTTTCACAAAGATAACCTCTCACTGGTTTTCCACACAAAAAGTGCTCTTGTACTATGAAAATGGGGTGAGCTATTGGCACTTCATGGGTAGTGCTATTATTAGAATGAGCACACCATAAATTTTCATAAGCGCCATTTTCATGGTAACTGGGAGCAATGGTAGGTAATTAGGAGCCCGTGAAAAATTTTTTTCTGAACTTGATCAATTTACTATTCAGATACTATGCTCAGTAAGATTCAGCAGTATGTCAGCATCTGATAGCTCACTGAAAACATTTTTTTTCACAGGCTTCTAACTGTTGTCTCGTCTGTTTAAGTTCCTGTTACCATGACAACAGCGCTCATGATACCGATTGAACTAATCATGATTTGACAGTTCTCCTTTTTTGTGCATTTTTTGTGTGAGAAATCAGTTGAGAGTTATTAGTTTAAGCATTTCACATCTTCTCTGATCAAACACTCTGCATCACTCTTGCAGCGAGTCTCCTGCATGAAGTCAAAGGAGCCGAATGTTGAAAACTCAGCTGTTCCATCTGACTGTGGAAGGACTATTTAAATAGTAAAATACATACTTTCGATTTTATAAAAGCTAACTGCTGACTTTAAGGAGTTGCAGCTTAGTTGCACCTCGCAATCAGTTGCAAGGAGAACAAGCGAGAGCACTACGACTTTTCCAGGACTCTGCCCCAGTTGCTAAAAAAACAGCAAAGTGCTAGCAGCAGACACCTATTGCAGCGGCTACAGGAATATTCACTTGGTAAGATACAAGACTATCTAGTAAGATGCAAAATGTTCCTGTGTATCTAATAGAAAAGGCAGCACGTTCTAGAGGACTTTAACACACAGCTCCTATCTCAACACAAAGCTACCTCTTTCAGCTGAGGGGGAGGACTGGGACCTCTCATGGAAGACTGCTGAAAGGGAAAATAATATACAGGGATAGCATATAAGGGCCCTTTTTCAGGTGGCCTGCCTGAAGAAAGGGGGAAAAGCATAATAAAGCAAGTATAGGGCAGTTAGAGGTGCTACTATCCTCAAGGAGGGCGCCCCATCTTTAGCCAAGCCTCTAACCTGGCTGATAAATCGGTCCCTTATGGAAGGGTCTGTCCCTGAGCCACGGAAGCAAGCCCTTGTGATCCCCATTCACAAGGGTGGGGCCACTGAGCCTATCGGGAACTACAGGCTTATCTCCCTGTTGTCCGCAATAGCGAAATTACAGGAGAAGCTTGTATACTATCAACTACTTGAATATCTGGAAACACACCAGATAATCTCTTCATCATAACCAGACTTCAGATCCAAGCATGGGACGGACACTGCACTAACCAAATTTTCGGCTGATATCCTAGGCAATATAGACTCAGGGGTCAGCACAGGCGTGGTCTTCATGGACCTGTCTAAAGCGTTCAACCTGGTAAACCATAACCTCCTTTTACAAAAAATGTGTGCTCTAGGCATGGACGCTCATGCCCTTGGATGGTTGGCTAATTACCTTACGGGCTGGACCCGGAGGGTCAAGTGGAAGGACTATGTCTCCCAGTCTGCACCACTCAAAGTAGGAGTACCTCAGGGGTCAATATTTGGTCCCCTTCTCTTCACTTTGTTTATAAATGATCTGCACTCACATTGTGGGAGCAGCAGCGTCATCCAATATGCGGATGATGCTGTCATTTTCATGAGCCTCTCTAACTTAGGAGAACTGGGGAAAGCCCTCCAAGAGGACATTCTTCTGCTGGAGGACTGGCTCACTCGGAATAAAATGGTATTAAATACCAGCAAAACTAAAGTGATGTTATTCGGGCCCAGATCCTTGGGTACAGATAGGTCGCTGCTCCTTCAGCTCCAGTCCAGAGGGGGCGATAAACTTGAGGTGGTTACCTCCACTAAATACCTAGGGCTAACCTTCGACCAAGGCTTCACCCTAAAAAATCATGTTGACCAACTCACCAAAGCCATACATGGTAAACTCGGTATCCTCTACAGAATAAAGGACCAGATTATCCCAGAAGCCAGAGTTGCCATCGCAACTAGCGTACTTCTCCCCAAGCTCACTTTTGTGGCACCTGTTCTCCAAGGCGTGGCTGCCAAGGAACTTGGCAGGCTCCAGACCCTATACAATAAGATTGTCTGATTTGCAACATTATCTCACCCCAGGACACACCACTCACGAGGCTCAAGCCAAGCTCAGCTAGCCATCATTGAAGCCCGCCTCATCTACCCCCACTCTATGTCTGCTTTTAAGCTTCTGGGCCCTTACCTCCCCTAGTCTCAAAGGACTAGTTAGTGTTAAAACTAACCTGAGGAGCCTCCGTTAGGACAAAACTCTTAGTGGTCCCAAAACAAAGACAAAAGCTGGGTCCAGGTCCTTTGCTTTTACTGCACCCTGCCACTGGAACAAACTCCCACTGAGGAAGGGAGGCAGGGTCTATCACCTGCTTCCGGCTCAAGCTCAAAGCTCACCTGTTCACAAGGAGCACTTGCCAATGCACTAGGAACTGACCTTCGTCTCGGCCCCTCCCTCCTCTCCACCTTCTGTATGGTAAAGGCTATTTAGTCTTTCACAGTTATACAGTATAGAATTTGCCTTATGTGTGTTATCACTGTTTAAACCATTTGTAATTTATGCAAGCTTGCAGCCCTGCTTACCTACTTGTACTGTCTGTTAACCTGTATGTTAATTTTACAGCTCTTACCTGCTTTTACTGTTTCTATGTACCTGTACTGTAGTGTTTACCCCCGGGTCGCCCCTGAAAAAGGGACCTCCGGGGCCCAGTGGGCCTACCCGGTCAACAAAATTCAATAAATAAATAAATACTGCAGTAGTCTTAGAGACTTCCAGAAATCAGACTTCCTGAGGGGTCACCAATTTGCCCCGCCCCCAAAAAGAGGTAGCAGTGTGTTAAGATAGGAGCTGTGTGTCAAACTCCACAAGAATGTGCTGCCTGGTTCTATAAATTCATAAAAACAGAAGAGGCAACTGCTTCTGGAAGCACAGTTTCCTTTTTAGGACTGCATGGGTGGAGCCTGCAGTCCTTTAACGAACAGAGTGAGGACTCTGCATTTTTTCCTTAATTAAAAAAAAAAAACAGATTCTCTCCACGCATCACAACCCCGCCCATCTCTGGTGCCCGTGCTCTTTTGTGCAGCTCCTCACCACCAAGCTCTCTAAACCCACTTGCTTGATAATGTATTTGCTGGTTCTGCCAATAAATTAACAGCAGTGTCGTGTAAGTGTCCAGAGCTGATGATACTGGTATCTTCTGATTAGTACAGTACTAGGCTCTCTGTCGTCTCCTCTCCAGTGTAGGATACAGACAACTTCAGGATACTATATGCAATATTTTAAGATCATTTTCTGTACTTTTTTCTGCATTGTAATTCTCATTGTGTCTGTTATACCTTTGTAGAGCAGCTCATATGGATGCCTTTTTGATCTGCTATAGTGATCTGCAAGGTAGGGAGACTGGATGGATACATAATCATATGGTTTTATATTTACATTTTATTTACCCAGGGTACCCCAACTAAGATGCAACATCTTGTTTTCATTGGGGTCCTGCTTCTACTCATTTCCTCAAGACTAGGTGACTTGTTTAAGGTAACATGGGGAGTGCTTAGCTCTAGCTGGGTATGAACCTGTAATCTTCAGTTCCCAACATGGTGTTCTAACCACTGTACTGCACTGCCTAGGTATCATTGTGGCAGTCATATAAAATTACTCTGACTTCAGTACTGTTGTTCAATACAGTGACATTTACTCACACACCAGTGCTTTGAAAAAGAGTGATAAAGTTACAGTCATGCCAATGCTGCTTGGAGTAATTTCAAACATTGAGGACCACCACACTGCACAATACTGAATAGTCAGGAGAATTTTTACACCACAGTTGCATTTCCATACTTTTGTGGTTTTGAGCTTCTACCCTAAGTGATGCCTGTGTTTGTTTGTTTTTTTTCCCTGCAATTCATTTCCACACTTAAAAAAAGTTATTCTAGGGGTGTGATAGTGCACATTCTGTGAGTCATTCTAGATGAGGGACCGACATTTGAGGCTCAGGTGTTGTCAGTAGTCTGGAATGGCTTTTACCATCTCAGGAACATCAGTTGGATTATATCCCTTATCCCTCTGGATGACTTGCCCTGACTGGTGCATGCTCTTGTGACCTCATGGTTGGATTACCACAATGCTCTATACCTTGGGGTCAGTGGAGGTATGCTGTGGAACCTTCAGCTGGTGCAGAACACAGCTGGTAGGTTGTTTACTGGCCTTCTGAGGGCCAGTAATGTTTCCCTGGGACTATGCAGTGAATCCCCTACAAAGTTGGATTACTAAGTTATAAAGTTCTACGCAGGCTGGGCCCAGGAAACTTAAGTGATCTCCTGCAGCCTTACATGCACATGTGCCCCCTTCGCTCTACTGAGGAAGGCCTATTGGCTATTCCCAGGACAAGGCTTAAAAACTTGGGGACTGGACCTTCAGGGTCGTAGATCTAATCCTTTGGAATTCTCTCCCCAGAGCCCTAAGGGAGACCCCCTTGGTAGAGGCCTTTTAAAGGGGTCTTAAAACCCACCTTTTTGCACAGGCCTATGGGAAGTAAGAGTCCCCAAATGTCATCCCAATATGATTTTACATGGCTGCTGAAGTTTTCATCTTTGTATACTGAAATTTTATTTATATTAATTATTTAACTAGAATGTCATGATGGATATGTGAAAGTAAAAGTGTGACTCCCCCTTGGGCTTGAACCCAGGCTCCTAGCATTCCGTGCTAGTACTTTAACCCCTAAGTTATGGAAAGTTGTCTGGTGTCTCTGACATGTGCCTAAGTGTACACCTCCATATATTTTCCTAATAATGTGTATGCCTTTCTTAGAACAGAAACTAAAACAAATCTTACTACTTACAAATTATTGTTGTTTCTTCATACCTCCTTAACAATTCCACACAAATTCATTATGCAGCCCTGGTGGATCTGACCAGAATTTGTTTAAAAGCAGCAACCATTTAATGAGACATTCCCCTTACTGGCATAATCTCCTTCATATCATGACTGTAGATCTCACTGTGAGCTTGAACAGCACTCTTGATCAGTTCTGACCGACACCAACAGGTTACTTCCAAAGCCACTGCAGCTGTTTACCCAGCCACTACACAAACACCAGCAAACCACATCCATCAGCCACTACTGATGCTAAAAACCTGAAATATGCACCTACAGTACTCAGTTTTAAGTAAGTAGTTTTTAATATGTATGAATTTCAGCATTGCACTTTTAATTATTTCACAAAAAATGTAGATATTTCCTTACCCAGGACTCTTAAAGGGGAATTCTCATCTTCAGGATTTTGTAAGGTTTGAAATCCCATAAAAAGCTAATAATTTGAGTGAGCTATAATGCTTACGTGTAAGTTTTTGCAGTCAGTTATTCATATGTAAATCAGCCTGTAATTAAGGACTGGGGACAGCCATGTGTTTTAGGCTTCTGACCGACAATGATGTCACCGCAGTTTTGGCCCTGCTTTGACTGCAGATAATCCAATAGGTTAAATAGGAAGTTGTCTGTTTTATTAAGAGTATTTCAAGGTGTTATTACAACACATTCTACATTTATAATACTTGTTTTGCATGTGCATTGAAACTAGTGAGTTATCACCTTTACATTTTAAACTGTTGTTAAAAATAATTCAGTAGGATTCTAGTATTGTTATGAAAGAAAATCCCATTCAGTCCAAAGTATTTCAGTGAGAAACTGTTATACTTTTAACTTTATCAAAATAAGTAAAATACTCTTTTAGTAACACATTTCAAGTTATGCATGTTTTAACACTGTTGTCCATCTATGTGTTTCTGCAATTAATAAAAAAGTAATTGTGTACTATTTTATTTCTTTTCAAGTCAAATCTGGATAGAAAGAGAATAATATTTGCAGAATCATAATAAATGCTCAAACTGATTTTACTTCTACAGCTTGTTCCCAGGGTGTTTTGTGTTCACAGGGAGGTTAAGTGACTTGCCCTGGGTCCCACAATATGCAAGTGGATCATGTTGGAATCGAAACCCATTCTGCTGGATGAATCAAGCTTGTTCACAGTCCTTTGCTTTAACCTTTAGGCTATACTGCCAGTTGATCATCAAAAACTACACATTTCAAGGCTGGTGCCATGGTGCCAGACAGTATGTATGAGTTCACATTTGCATCTTGTAGACCTGAGCACACACCCCAAACCTACAACTGTAGGAGAACAGGCTGTAAGAGTGGAGAAGGAAAAAGAAAGTTAGAAGGGGGTGCTGTGCAGCCCCAGAAATTTGTATTGACTTGATCACAGCCTGGGTCTAAAAATCCTGATATAGAGACCCATGCTTATTGGCACCTTATAGCCAGCATTGAAATGTGTAGTTTTTGATGATCCGCTGGCAGTATAGCCTACAGAAATACAGAAACATAGAAATTGTTGGCAGATAAGGACTGCTAGGCCCATCCAGTCTGCCTGTGAGCCCTACACCTGTATGAAGCCTCTGATTCTACCTGGTCAATGGCTTTTCACCACTCCTACCCATCTCTAAGGTTCCGTTATGCCTGTCCGAGGCATGTTTAAATCCCTCCACTGTCCTCGCTCCCACCACCTCCTGTGGCAGGCTATTCCATGTGTCCACCACCCTCTACATGAAGAAAAACGTCCTCACATTTCCCCTCAACCTGCCACCTTCCAATTTTATATCATGCCCCCTTGTTCTTGTATACCTCCTATATTGGAAGATGGCCCCCCTCTGCACCTTCTTTATGCCCCTAAGTTACTTGAAAATTTTTATCATGTCACCCCAATCCCTCCTCTTCTCTCTTCCAGCAAATACATACTGAGGTCCCTTAATGCCTCCTCATATGTTTTCTGGTGCAAGCCCTGTACCATCTTTGTTGCCCTTCTCTGGACTGCCTCCACCCTGTTGATGTCCTTACAAAGGTGTGTCTTCCAGAACTGCACACAGTACTCCAGGTGAGGCCTCACCAGTGTTTTATATAATGACATCACCATCTACCACCTTCTGCTAGTGATACCTCTACCTATGCACCCCAGCATGTCACTGGCCCTCCCTGCCACCTTTATACTCTGCTTAGACACCTTTAGGTCATCTAAAATGATAACCCCCAGGTCCCTTTCTGTCTTGGGGAGTGTAAGCAACCCCCCCCCATCCTATGGCTTTCTCCAGGGTTCCCTCATCCCAGGTGCATTATTTTGATCTTCTTTGAATTGAAACTCAGTTGCCACACCTCAGACCATTTTTCAAGCTTCAGCAGGTCCCTCTTCATTTTCTCCAGCTCATCTGGTATATACACCTTGTTGCAGATCTTTGTGTTATCTGCAGACAGGCAGATCTTTCCCTCTAGCCCGTCTGCAATGTCACTAATGAAGGCATTACAAAAGACTGGCCCAAGGACTAATCCCTGAGATACCCTGCTGGTCAC
Organism: Neoceratodus forsteri; assembly: GCA_016271365.2. Taxonomy (NCBI): domain Eukaryota; kingdom Metazoa; phylum Chordata; order Ceratodontiformes; family Ceratodontidae; genus Neoceratodus; species Neoceratodus forsteri. Next base: position 1,065,757,526 of record CM057454.1, on the reverse strand, counting down.
CTCCTCTTCATGGATTGGATCCCATTTACCACCACCTTCTGCCTACTGTCTGTTAGCCAGTTTCTAACCCAGTTTGCCACCTTGTGCCCAATGCCCAGACTACCCATCTTGTTAACCAGCCTTTTATGTGGGATGGCATCGAAGGCCTTGCTGAAATCGAGGTAGGCGACATCCACTGGCCCCCCAATTTACTTCATTCATCACCCAGTCTAAAAAATCAATCAGATTCATCTGACATGGCCTTCCTGCTGTGACTCCATGCTGTCTCAGATCCTGTGCACTGATGGATTCCAAATGTGCCACTATTCTTTCTTTAAACAGTGCCTCCATGATCTTCCCCACTACTGGGGTGAGGCTGACCGGCCTATAGTTCCCTGCCTCTTTTCTACCACCACTTTTGTGTAGAGAGACTACATGCGTCCTCTTCCAATCCTCCAGAACCACTCCTGTGCTGAGTGATTCGGTGACCATGGCTGCCAGAGGTGCTGCTAGCTCCCTGCACAGCTCTCTTAATATCCTTGGGTATATGCCATCTGGCCCCATTGCTGTGTCCACCTTTAGTTTTGTGAGCTCCACCAGAACTCTCCCCTATGTGAATGGAATTGTGTTTACTTCAGTCCCCCCCCCCCCATTCATGTCTGTTACCCAGCTGTGGTCCCAGACCCTCCCCTCCCCTTCTTATGTGAATACTGAACTAAAGTACTTGTTCACTATTTCTGCCTTTTCCAGATCTCCTCCTTACACTCCCTGTATCCCCTCTGAGCTTTACAACCCACAGGTTTTCCTTCTTTCACTGATGTACCTAAAGAATGTCTTGTTTCCTTTCTCTACTGTCTGCGCTAATCTTTCCTCAGTCTATGCTTTTGCGCTTCTTACAGCCTTCCCTGCTTCCCTTAGATTCTTTAGATACACCTTCCTGCCTTCCTCCCTTTGAGTCTCTTTATATTTCCCAAATCCCACCATTTGGGCCCTTACCTTGTCTGCCACCTCTCTCTAGAACAATAGTAGTTTTCTCCTTCTTTTGCCTTTGTTTAGAAACATAGACTTTATCCTCTTGATGCATTGGTTCATCACCTCCTCTATGGCTCCCTTCAGGTGTTCCCACTGCTCCTCAACTCCATCTCCTATCTTCTCCTCATCAGGGCCTCTTTGATACACCTAAGCATTTTAGCAAAATCTGCCCATCTTAAATCTAAGAAATGATCTGTAGACAAGGTTGGGTTCATCCAGCAGAACTGGTTTTGATTCCAACATGCTCTACTTGCATTTTGTGTGCCCTTGAGGAAATCAGTTAACCTCTCTGTGCTCCCAAAACACACACAGAAACAAGTTTCAGCTCAGTGTTCCTTTCCTGGACAAAGATTGTTAAAAAATCTGTAAAAAAGCTGTTATGATTCTGCAAATATTCTCTTCCTTTCCAGATTTGACTTGAAAAGAAAAAGATGGGTCACAATTATTTTATTATTTTTAAAAACAACAAAGATGGACAACGATGTTAAAATATGCATAACTTGAAATGTGTTAGTATAACAGTGTCTTATTTCTTTTGATAAAGTTTAAAGTATGTCACATTCTTACTGAAATATTCTGGACTGAACAGTCATGGTGTTTTCTAACATAACAATACCAAAATTCTATTGGATTATGTTTACTAGCAGTTTGAAATGTAAAGGTGGTTACTCACTAGTTTCAGTGCACATACAAATCAATTGTTATAAATGTAGAAAGTGTTCTAATAATACTTTAAAACACACTTAATAAAATCGCCAACTTCCTATTTAACCTATTGGATTATCTGCAGTCAAATCAGGGCCAAGACTGCAGTGACATCATTGCCTGTCAGAAGTCTAAAACACATGGCTGCCCCCAGACTTTAATTACAGGCTGATTTCCATATGAACAGGGCCCCTGGTGTCCTGCGGTACTTTGTTCTGATTTCTGCGGCAGGGCTCCTAGGCTTCTGGCGCAGCATTTTCTGATTTCTTCGCATGATATATTCATTTTTGTGGCAGAATACAGTCCTACTGTTGGCTAAGATGTTCTGTGATATCATCAATAACATCACATGCTGAGCATTGAGGAAGGGCTTCAGGATAAACGAGATGGGAAAAGGAGACAGGCACTAAGGAAAAATTGTATATTTGAATGAAAATTCACCAAAAACAATGAATTCTGTGGCACTACGTATATTCTGTGACATAATGTAAATTCTGCTGAAAATTCCACAGGCATGGAATTGTAGAATTCCAGGGGCCTTGCATATGAATAATTCTGGAATGCTAAAACTTGCAGGTAAGCACAATAGCTCACTCAAAGTAGCTTTTTATGGGCTTTCCAACATTATGAAATCCTGAAGATGAGAGTTTCCCTTCAACAAAGCTGTGAGTGAAACCGATCAAGTGATCAACTTGGGCAGTTTTGTTTTTGATTCCATTACCATTGACAGGTAAGCTACATTACTTGCTACTTTTACCTATGTTTCAGTGTGTATAACTTTTCTATTTCATACTTTAGCATAGTGTACACTTTAATAAAGTAAATGCCTTGCATACAGTCTGAAGTCTGGTGCTGGTATTTTTTCAATTGAAATGTATAGCTTTAGGATACTTTTTTCTACATCTTTTAGCCACAGAAGTGTATCCTCCTTTCCACCACATATCTTTTGTTTTCATATGTGCATGTTGTGTTTACATGTGTGCAGTAGGTATGCCTTTATGTAGTTTCATTCAGGGCATGTGTGGGCATACTTATTTGAGCATTTCAGCAATGTGTGCATATTTGTTTTCATTTTCTCCAGGTGTCAATCTCACCTGCCCCCACATTTGTCACCTTTCAGCCTTCTTACTATACCCAGTTAATTAAACCCTACTTGGGGACTCCTGAGCTTATTCACTCCTATTCCCCATAATCACCTCTTTATTTTGCAGCTTCTATTGTTAATTTCCCTATTATCACTCTTTCTAGGCCAGACAAACCCACCAAAAATGGTATCCAAACGTTTGACCATTTGCCTCATATTTTGTCCCACATTAGCTGGTCTGAAAGTTAAGTGGTGTGACTCAAAATTGCACTGTTTCCCCTTCCCTTTACCAACACTCTTCCCTCTTCACTTCTCCTATCCTTGTTAGTCTTCAGCTCCAATCTCTGTAGATCCTTTTTTTGTGCTTTATTTTTATTAAGCTTAAAAAAATGAACAATTCAGTAGCAGGTACAGTAATAGATCTCAGATGTTGTTATACTTGGAACTGTAACATCACTCATTTCAGTACCCAGATATAGTACTCTATTATAGAAGTTACAGTACATCATATGGGGGAATTCACCATACCATGTAAAACTATAGGATTTCACTTCTTTATGTGCTCACCAAGCCAAAGCCCATGGAAGAAAACAATCATAATAATAAAACATAATAGTTGATGTGACCAGTTTAGCCACTATTTCCACTAATCCTAAACTTTTAAAGGTAGAAATATAGGGTTTTCAACACCTTTTCCCTTCAAATACCATCACAAATGCCAACACTTTAAACTTATGATTAACACTACACCCTCTCAATACCTAAGGATAACTAATAAACATCAGAGAAGCTTTACTCTGTTCCAATATACAGCTTTCAAAAGTCTATTGTGTGCGTAATGTCCAGGATTAGAGACTGCGTATGGCAGAGTAGATGCCATCTTAAGTTCTTCATGGCTATGGGGGAAGGTAACCAAATTTGGTAACCTGCAAAATATGTAAACTGCAATGCACTTATAATTATATGCCACCCCCCCCCCGAGAGCTGGATCTATAGAAATGTCCAGAGAGTGAAGGATCATTATAAACCACAGAACCTCATTACTTTAATTAGACCCAAGTCCCCATTCTGGTGTGCCTATAAAGTCAATCAACCCTCCAAAAGTCAAGACATTTGGGACACCTTACATTTCTGTCTCCAAATTAGGATCACCCGGTGCCGTCTCCAATGTTGTGGCATGGAATTCCAGAGCCATTTTGTCAACTCTCTTCTGGACCTCTTTAGGATCAATGAGCTGAAAAGTCTTACCTTCATAGGTAATTCAGAGTCTGGCTGGCGGGAGGAGTGAGTGAACCACCCCAAGTGTTCACAGTTGCTGCCTTACAGGGTTAAACTGCTTTCACCAAGTATGGGTGGCAAAAGACCAGTCAGGAAACAGTTGGACCTCCATGCCTTCATGTTAGAGTGGGTGATTTATTCTGGCACAGTTGAGAATCCAGTCTCTCACTTCCATCCCCAAAGTAATGATCAGGACTGTACCAGGGGAGTCATGGTTGAGCTGCCTGGTTCGGAAATTTACTTGGTAGGTTGTTTTAATATCTTGTACCTCAACTCCCATTGTGTCTGGAATTGCTCTTGAAAGCCAGGTTCTGATATATGTTACCAGATCTTCTCCCTCTTCCCCTTCTGTTAAGCTGACCAGCCACAAATTCATGGTCCTTCCTGGCCTCATTCTCAAGTATCTCCAGCCTTGTGCGAAGGAGGGAATTTTCAGTTGCTAGCATTGCGATTGTCACTTGAGTTCAGATCAAGCCCTCCTTGACATCTTTAACAGCCATTACTGCATCATCTATTTTAGTATCCTGTGCACTTAGTCACTCTAGGACATGTTTCATCTTTTTCTCTAAATTGCTCACAGCCTTCAAAACCTGATCCCAAGGTAGTGGCTCTCCTGCACTGTTTAACTGACTTGGGTCTGGTTGCTGCACAGGCTGAGTAGATTTTTGGTTTTGCCCACCTGTCGCTCCTTTCTGGTGCACCATGGTCAATTTTAGATTTCTTCGGAAGCTTATTCTCTTGCAAAGCTAGTATCAATCCAATAATCCATAAAAGTTGGCAAAATTGCAGTTATATATAGTCAAAATGTGATGATATTGTCGGAGCTGATGTGACCTGCGAGCAATCTCATGCTTGGCTCTCTAGTACCCCTCTGTACACCATTTTAAGATAGGGAGAGCCTGATAGCCCCCGACTGTGCATCTGTGTAATGTGTCCAATCACTGCTCTTCCCCCACTTTGTTTAAGTGTTTATTGATAAAGACATATCCTCCCCCAATGCACTGGCTCTCTCCCTTTTAGGATGCAGTCTGTCTCTTTTGAATACTGCACAATACATGTCTGGCTCCCTGATGAAGCTCACAGAGCAAAGGGCTGGGGCAAGAGTGGTGAGGTATAAGTATTAAGGCAGACACTTGTTTTGCACTAAATAGGCTGCAACTGGTTGTGCTGGGCTTGGATTACTGTAAGTCTTTGCTGAATAAAATCTGCTTGGTCCAGGAACATTTGGTTATTTCAGTGTCTTGATTGTGGGTTACCTTTCTTGTTTGGTTTGGATCTTGGGGTTGGCAGCCCTCCTAACCCACATCTGCCGTGCACCACTGTATCATGGCTTCATCAGTTGGGAGAACATCTCTTTTGAATAGACCCCTATCCTTTCAGAAGGATTCCCATTCCTTCAGGAAAAGGAAGCTATTCACTATGCCCCAGTCCTTTAGGAAAGAGTTGAAAAGGAGAAACTTAAAGTTTCTGCTCCCCCGTTGGCTTAACAGCGGTAGGACTTCAGGTTACAGTTTCCACAAGTTCTTCAGCTTACTGCCTCATAATCTGACACTGTATTTTTTTTTTGTTACAATTTTTAGCCAGAAAAGACACACTAAGCTGATGCTTGTTTCCAGGTGCATCCTGAGAGTACAGGGAAGTTAAGTGACTTGCTCATGGTCACACAGTTTGCAAGAGGTGGCTGTAGAATTCAAACCCAGTTCTCCAAATTTGTAGCTCAGTGCTTTTAACTACTATGCTATACTGCCTCCCAAGGAGGTGCAGGAGTAGGGTGGTAGATATTTCTACCAACTATTTGATCCATTTATGTTGCACCAGGCCAGATTTTTGATCCCTGGGTGTATGACCATGCCTGGCCTCCATGTAATCCCCCTGGGAAGGTGCCTTATTCTAGTAATGATCCTGTCTGCTGTCACTCCAGGGCAGCAGCACATAGGAATTGGATTGTGTAAGTGATCTTCAAATATTTTAGTTAACTAAAAAGACATTAACAGGAAGGCAATTTAGGATGGACATAAGAAAGTACAGTTTTACAGAAATGGTGGTGGAACTGTAGAACCATCTACCAGCTGAGGTGGTGGGTGTTAAAACCATTAATGGCTTCAAGCAAGGTTGCGAGAGAGTAAATGGCATTGTTAAATCACCGGGTCAGAGGGCTGAACTGATAGTTTTTATCCTCCCTCTGTCTACCGTTTCAGGAGCAGAAAGAAAGCGGAGAGCAAGGGGAGCTTTAATTAATAAAATTACAGTTGCAGGAGTAGAGTGACAGCGGAGTGCAAGCAGATCATTAAATTAATTACTTGCAGTGTGTTTGTTTGAAGCAGCAGCAGAGCAGACAATTGGAACTGGGGACCAGGAACCAGGCTGTCATCAGCAGCAAGACAAGGGGCAGGGCACAGTTGATTTTTGGTCCTCTCGCCCACCCTCTATCTGCCCAATAACCATATAGCCTGTAAATCCATGAATTGGCTAACAGCACAGGTAGGGGGAAAGAGGGCTATAAGGGGGTTTATTATAAATAAGGAACCTGTAAGTGGTTACTGGCAGCTGGGGCTTTTTGCACCAGTGGTTAGATAACCGAATTGATGAAGCAGGGATAGTAAGCATCAGCAGGTAGGGAGAAAGACAGAGAGGGAAGAGGAAGAAGAAAGGGGAAAAAAATAATTAGCTCTATGGGGTGTGTGCTAATAGTACTTTAGGGAAGGTGCCTGTGGGTTAACTGTTGGATCGGATGAATTTGGAAGGGTAGGCAATGCTAAAGAAGATGTGTGCAAACAGTGCTTCTGTGAGTTGTTCGCCTATAGGTTAACTATTGGACTGGGCAGATTTTTAGGGGGTAGGTTAACCAGTGAATTAGGGAAATTTTTAGGATGTAGTGGTAAAGATAGCAATAGGAAGAAACTATGATGGGAGTGATGCAGTGCAGCAGTTGTGGGGTGGCAGTCTTCAAGGATACTTTCTGGAGACTGCGGTGCTGCCCCATCTGCAAGCACCTCTCTGGGCTGAGTGAGGAGATTACCAGGTTCTAAGCCAAGATGGCTTGCCTTAGGAGGACCTACTCCCTCCTCTCAGGGACAATCAAGTCCACCTCCACTTCCTCAAAGGGTGCCTGGTATGAGGAGTGGTTGGACAGTGGGTGGGCTTGGGGATGGTTAGGGTGGTGGAAGGTAGGCACAGCCCAAATCCCATACCACTACAGAACTCCTATGCTGCATTGGCAGGGCAGGACTGCCCCTCAGAGGCATCCAAGGTAGTGACTGGGATAAATGTGGAGGTCCTCCATGTTGTATACCCTATTGCAGAGACATAGGACTCCAGAAGAAGAGGAAGTGAATCCTAGTGGGGTACTTGATTGTAAGGGGGGTACACTTGGGGACAGGTACGGATGAGGAGAGGGTGGTAAGGTGCCTTCCCAGTGCCACGGCTCATAGGGATGAAAGGACAACCCTAAGCATTGCTGGGAGGCAGGGAGGGAGGGAGGAGGGAGGAAAGCTAGATGTCATTGTCCACCTGGGGATACATGACCTGGCTGGAGACAGGCCAGATACAATACAGGAAGAGTTCAGGAAACTGGCGAGGGGTCTTAGACAAGCAGCACAATCTGTTAGTTTCTTAGTGGAGCTACCTGTCTATATCAAGGTTGATGACAGGAGGTTCCGCAACAGAGGTTTCAGCTTATGCTTGAGGAAGTGGCTCAGAGAGGAGGAATTCAGATTCATTGAGGACTGGGGCTCCACCTGGAGAGAGGCCTGTACAGGGGTGATGGCCTGCATCCCTCCAGGGAGGGAACCAAGATCATTAATGAACAGTTTAAATACTACATTAGTAAGCATTTAAATTCTGTCTAGTGCACTTACCCAGTTACCAAAAGCAAATGAATAAATAAACTAGCCAAGGGGTGAGGCAGAATAAGGCAGGACGACATAGTCTCCCTCCCGTCCCACATACTTACAGGGTAAGAAATGGGAATCCCGGGGCAGGAAGTCCCATGGAGAACAAACCCAAATAAGTAACCAGGAGGAAGAGGGAATGGGAAAGAGGAAAGATTATAATGGAGGAAAGGGGGAGGCCAAAAGGGCAAGAAGAGGGGGGTGGCAATATAAAATGGAGAGCCATGTGTGCAAATGCTCAAAGTCTGGGCAACAAGATGGCAAACCTAGAGGCCACCATGGCAGCAGAAGACCTGGATATAGTAGCAATTACAAAGACCTGGTGCAATGAAAACCAGGACTGGAAGGTAGCCATACCAGGGTATGCTGTATTCAGGAGGGACAAGGTAGGGAGAAAGGGAAGGGGTTGCTCTTTACATGAGGGACAGCGTAAAGGCCACAAAAATACAAGGGGGACAGAGTTAAGTGGAGGTACTGTGGGTCACCCTGGAGACAGGAAGGGGTGCCACTATTAGGATGGGGTGATCTACAGCTCTCCAGCACATGGAGAGAAGGAAGATAAGGATATGATAGAAAAAATACAAGGGATGGCTAACAAGGATGAAATGCTGCTAGTGGGGGACTTCAATCAACTGGATATGGATTGGCAGTTTCCATGTGATAAAGGCAAAGATTTAATAGCAACTAACGAAACAGCTAATGCAAATCACTGAAAACAGAATCCGCGATCAGTATTACACTGACATGTAAAAGCAGTGAGGAGTGGAGGACAACATGTGTTCTACACAAGCACGATGTACACTTATTTTTTATAAGGGGAGCTACACCACCAGCACTTCCCATATACTATAATCAACTCGGAGGGGGGTGGACACTGGAGGACAGAGGAAAACATGGGATGGGGCTACCCCAAGGGGACACCTGCATGCTGGTGGTGATGGTTGAAGGAGGGACCGCCTGCAGGTGGGGGGAACATAGTTGGAGGAACAGGAGGCCACAAACACATAAAAATAAAATCCAACAGCTAGGAGGCATGAAAAAAATTACTTACATCTAGTCCCAAATCCGGGACCATGAAATCTACAGACAGTGACCTAACCACCATGATAGGGGTTTAGCTTGGCAGAACCTTGCCGAATTCATCCGTTTACCCTACCTACCTACTTAGTAACTCCTCCCCCACTATTCAGTAGCTCTCACTATTCGCTCCCCCCCTTTGCTATTCTTTTCCCCCTTGCTATTCTGTGACGGTCACTTTTTCTCCAGGAGCGCAAACTTAGTCACTCAATTTGAGTAGCTCAGTTTGCTTCACCCATGTCAGGAGATATAGGATTGCATTCTACCTGCTGCAGCATTAGTTAGAAGTAGGGAAATCCTAGACTCCCTGCAGGAGGCATTCCTCAACCAACTAGTAAAAGAACCCACTCCTGAGGGGGTGTTACTGGACCTGGTACTGTCAAACAGGGACAGAGTCACTGATGTCACAGTGGGTAGACACCTGGGGACCAGCAATCACTGTACGGTGTGGTTCAGCATAAGGACATGGCTAGAACCAAACTACACTAAAATGAGGGTCCTGGACTTCAGGAAGGCTGATTTCAAGAAAATGAGAGAGTGCCTCAGGGAAGTCCTGGCAAGACTAGGGAATAAGGGTGGGGTAGAGGAATAGTGGGCAACAATAAACAGGCCATTGAGAAGGCAACACACCTCTTTGAGGCAGGTTACAAAGAGCAAGAGAAGAAAGAAACCACTATGGTTCTTCAAGGAAGTAGCAGAGAAGGTAAAGGAAAAGAAGCAGGCATTCAAAAGGTACAATATGACACAGAAGGAAGAGAGTAGGGAGAATTATCAGGGGAAACAAAAGGAGGCAGGGAAGGCAGTTAGAAAAGCTAAAGCGCAAATGGAGGAAAACATTGGCAAATCAGCAAAAAGTGATGCTAAAACTTTCTTTAGGTACATAAGCAAAAATAAGAAAAACAAAGCAGGATAGTAAGACTAAAAGGAGGGAGTGTGGAAGAGGATCACAAGAAATCGGACATACTGAATAAGTACTTTTGTTCAGTATTCACTAAGGAAGGGTAAGAGATGGGCCATGGGTAGGGGAAAAGGGCAGGGAGGTGGACACTAGCCCTTTTACAGTGGTGAGAGTCCTCAGGAATTAAAAAAAAACTAAAGGTAGACAAGGCTATGGGGCCAGACAGGGTTCACCCTAGAACTGTGAAGGAAACAAAAGGAGGAACTGTCTGTGCCTCTGATGGCCCTGTTCAATCTATCACTGGATATGGAGGAAGTTCAAGGGGACTTGAGGAGGTGGGATGTGGTCCCACTACACAAGTGTGGGAATAGGGAGGAGGCAGGAAACTATTGACCTGTAAGCCTGACCTCAGTTGTGGGCAAGGTTATGGAAACTCTAATTAAAGAAAGGATTGGGAAGTACCTTAACACTGGTGTATTGCAGGATCCGAGGCAGCACGGGTTCGCATGGGGGAGCTCTTGCCAAGCAAACCTGTCAGAGTTTTTTGACTGGCTTATCAGAGAGATGGATCAGGGAGGAGTAGTGAATGTGGCCTACCTGGATTTCAGTAAGGCCTTTGACACCATTCCACATAGAAGACTAGTCAACACGCTAAACAAGATGGGATTGGGTCCAAAGACAGCAAAATGGGTACAAAGTTTGCTAAGTAACAGAGCTCAGGGGTTGTGATAAATGGAGTTTACTCAGAGGTACTTTTGACCAGCAGGGTGCCTCAGGGTCAGTACTGGGACCAGTCATCTTCAATGTCTTTATTAGCGACATCACAGAGGGATTGGAAGAAGAGTGTGCCTGTTCTTAAATGACACAAAAATCTGCAACAGAGTGTGGGGGGGGGAATGAAGGAAGATCTAAAAAAGCTGGAAGACTGGTCAAGGGTTTTATAAAAGGGATTCAATGACAACAAATGTAAGAATATGTACATGGGGCACAGAAAACCAAGGACAATGCATCATTTGGGGGGGAGGTGTTAACAACAACAAAACAGGAAAGGGTTCAAGGGGTCATCATAGCTGATGATCCAAAGGTAGCAAAGCAGTGTGATAAGGCAGTAGGGAAGGCTAGCAGGATGCTGGGGTGTATGGGGAGGAGTATCATCAGCAGAAAAAGGGAGGTAGTGTTACCCCTGTATAGATCAATGGTGAGGTCACACATTTAGTACTGTGTCCTTGTCCAGTTTTGGGGGCCCTTCCTCAGGAAGGACATATACAGTATCAAGTGGAGGAGATACAGAGAAGGGCTACCAAAATGGTACATGGCCTGCATCAGAAGCCCTACGAGTAAAGATTCAGGGATTAAATATGTACTTACTGGAGGTGAAGAGAGGAGAGGGGAGGAGAGGAGAGGACAGGAGAAGAGAAAACATGATAAAAACATTAAAATACCTAAAAGGTATCAATAAAATACAGGAGGGTGGCATACTGTGCAGAAAGAGATGTTCAAGGACAAGGGACATGATATGAAGCTGGAAGAGGGGAGACTTAGAGGGAATGTGAGAAAATACTTCTTCACAGAAAAGGTAGTGGATGCCAGGAACAGCCTACCAGCAGAAGTGGCAGGTACCAAAATAATAACAGGTTCCAAATATGCATGGTATAGGCACAGGGGCACCTTGGTAACAGGGTGCGGGAGGGGCGAGGCTGGAGATCTGTAGGTTTATGGTAGCACAGCAGATAGGGACTTTAGGGCAGACTGGGTGCACCAAGAGGTCCTTTTCTGCCAACAGCTTCTGATTTTATGTTTCTATGGTTACTAGGGGCCACAGAAACTGGGAGGGGAATAGGGGAGCAGGATCAGGAGGGCTAGTACCCTGGTTGGATATTAAGACCCAGGGTTAGATAGGGAACCACGGGCAGACTGGATAGACCATTGTTCTTTTTCTGGCATCATTGTTTATGTTTCTGAGTCATCAGTTTTTGACAGTTTAAAAAGTATTTTGGTTTAAAGTAAATCATACTGTCATTTCTGACCCTGAAAAAGCTTCCTGATATCCATGTGTAAGAGATAAGCCAGTTGTAAACATTTAAAATAAAATAAGAAATGTAATGATTGCTCACACAGATTTTGATTATAACATTTCATTTTGCCTTCTTTTATGGTACAGTGACTGCAATGTTACAGAGGTCACAAGGTATAAAGAAAGGGACTGAGTTCACATTCAGGACATTTACTGTGCTATACAGTAAGTGTATACCCTAGATTCCAATTGACTTGTAGATGAACCAAACAAAATTCATCCAGGAGTCAGCTAAAATCCTGAGCCAAGTTTCAACTTGCATGTTCTAGCTAAACAGATTTTCTGAGTAAAACTATAATTATTCTGTGGAGTTCTTTTATAAACAAATGCATGTTAGAGTTATGTATTAGATCAGAGCTGAACAATATACAGCAAATAGAATTCAGTAACCTGCTCACCAGTTGTTATCCATCCCAGACCAGTATTCAAGAAAAAAAAAAATTTTCTATGAGAGAATGAGGTAAAGCATTGCTGCTGCTCCTTTAACACCACTGTATGAATGACGAAAATAGTTTTGAGAATTATGGAGCTGTTGTCGCTATGGAAATCCAATGACCTTCCTGAACTGTTTATATAACTTATGTATACAGTGCATGCAGTGGCGCCTATGGATAACTCAGGCAATGTTTTTGTCTCCTTTTCTCTATTAATTATCCAGAAGCTGAAGTTGAGGAGGACTGGGGGTATTATTGTTTTCAAATGGGAATCTCTAGTAACAAGAGCCAAATTGTTAACTGGAGCACCTTTGTTGCAGCCACATCCAAGAGCAGGGCCATTCTCGATGCCCTACAGGGGGCATGCCTCAGACAGCTAGGGTTGGAACCCACTCGGTAGGGAGCAATCTTAGACCTCATACTCTCAAATGGGGACAGTGAGAGGATCTCAGATCTTGAAGTGGGTAGCCATCTGGGAACAAGTGACCACCAAACAGTGCAGTTCATGAAAAACTCAGCTGCAGAGTCAAGCTATACAAAAGTGAGGGTACTGTACTTCAGGAGGGTTGACTTTGGCAAGATGGGAGAGCACCTTAGACAAGCACTAGCAAACAAGCAAGAAGGAGAGGTGGAGCATAGAAACATAGAATTTGACGGGAGATAAGGACCGCTTGGCCCACCTAGTCTGCCCATTTTTCTACCTAACAGATAAGCTGCAGATCCTAATTAACCAACAGCTTACTTCCTCCTACCCCCCACTAGGACTGCCTTATGTCTGTCCCATGCATTCTTGAATTCCCCCACTGTTCTTGACTCCATGACCTCCTCAGGGAGGCTGTTCCATGCATCCACAACCCTCTCTGTGAAAAAATACTTCCTCACATTACCTCTGAGCCGTCCCCCCTCTATCTTCAAACTGTGCCCCCTTGTTCTTGCACATTTCTTTTTCTGAAAGATGCCACCCTCTTTGGACTTTGTTGATTCCCATGAGGTACTTGAAAGTTTCTATCATGTCTCCTCTCTCCCTCCTTTCCTCAAGGGTATACATATTAAGCTCCTTTAGTCTTTCTTCGTATGTCTTCTGGTGCAGACTCTGCACCCTTTTGGTTGCCCTCCTCTGGACAGCCTCCGCTCTGTCTATGTCTTTGCGGAGATGGGGTCTCCAGAACTGCATACAGTACTCCAGATGGGATCTCACCAACTGTCTGTACAGAGGGATAACAACTTCCTGTTTTCTACTATTGATACCTCTTCCTATGCATTCCAATATCCCCCCAGCCTTCCTTACTGCCTTCTCACATTGCTTGCCCACCTTTAGGTCATCTGATATAATTACTCCCAGGTCCCTTTCCATTTTTACTGTTGTCAGTATCTCACCCCCTATTGTGTACTCTTGCCCTGGGTTTTTGTTTCCCAGGTGCATTACCTTGCACTTCTTTGCATTGAATCTGAGCTGCCATACATTTGACCATTCCTCCAACCTTGCCAAGTCCCTTCTCATCCTTTCCACTCCATCTGGTGTATTAACCCTGTTGCAGATCTTTGTGTCATCTGCAAAGAGACATACTTTTCCTTCCAGTTCCTCTGCAATGTCACTTATAAAGACATTAAAAAGGACCAGTCCCAGTACTGAACCCTGCGGTACCCCACTAGTAACCCTCCTTTCTTCACTGTGAACTCCATTTACTACTACCCTTTGTGTCCTGTTGTCTAGCCAATTTTTTATCCAGGCTACCACCTTGGGACCCACTCCAAGGCTGGCTAACTTGTGTATTAATCTTTTGTGTGGGACTGTATCAAATGCCTTGCTAAAATCTAGGTAAGCCATGTCCACAGCCTCTCCCTGGTCTACTACTTTGGTCACCCAGTCAAAGAAATCTATTAGATTCATCTGACACAACCTTCCCATTGTGAATCCATGCTGCCTTGGGTCCTGTGCCCCACTGGCCTCTAGGTAATCAACAATTCTTTCCTTCTGAAGTGATTCCATCATTTTACCTACCACTGAGGTCAAACTAACTGGTCTGTAGTTTCCTGCCTCTGTCCTGCTCCCACTTTTGTGAAGAGGAATCACATCCGCTCCTCCAGTCCTCAGGTACCACCCCATCCTCCCATGATTTGTTAAAGAGAGTAGTCAGCGGTGTCATTAGTTCTACCCTTAGTCCATTTAGAATTCTTGGGTGAATCCCATCAGGCCCCATTGCTTTGTCCACCTTCAATTTTAGTAGTTCTTTCAGAACCCTTTCTTTTGTAAATGGACTGGTATCGACTTTCGTCTTCAGAGTGTTTCTCTTGTTTGGTTTAGGTACCTTCCCCTCCTCTTCCTTTGTGAATACTGAGCAGAAATATTCGTTCAGTTTCCCTGCTTTTTCATTGTCACCCTCTCTCTACCCACATTCCCTCCCCTTTATTAAGCCTCAGTATCCCTCCTTTGGTCTTTCTTCACTCCCTGATGTACCTATAAAAGGTCTTATCCCCCTTCTTAACAGAGTTGGCTATCCATTCCTCGGTTTGGGCCTTTGCTATTCTGACTGCCTTCCCAGCCTCTTTCTGCTTTAACTGATAAAGTTCTCTGTCCTTCTCCTTCTGTGTTTCCTTATATTTTCTGAATGCTATCCTTTTCTCCTTAACCTTCCCTGCCACCACTTTTGAGAACCATAGCAGTTTTTTCCTTTGTTGTGTTTTGTTGATTTGCTTTACACAAAGGCTTATTGCCTCTGTGATGGCTGTTTTGATTACTCTCCATTGTTCCTCCACCCCTCCTTCTTGCCTGTTTGCTAGTGCTTTTTTGAGGCACTCTCCCATTTTCCCAAAGTCATCCCTCCTAAAGTCCAATACTCTTGCTTTTGTATGGCTTGATTGTATGGCTGTGTTTATCGTGAACCACACTGTTTGGTGGTCGCTTGTTCCCAGATGGCTACCCACTTCTAAATCTGAGATTCTTTCTCCGTCCCCATTTGAGAGTACCAGGTCCAAGATTGCTTCCTCCCAAGTGGGTTCCAGTACTAGCTGTCTGAGGCATGCCTCCTGTAGGGCATCAAGAAGGACCCTGCTCTTGGATGTGCCTGCAGTAAAGGTGCTCCAGTTAACATCTGGCATATTCAGGTCCCCCATCAACAATATCTCCCCTTTTTCTGCCATTCTAAGGAAGCCTTCCATCATTTCCTTGTCCATTACCTCCCCCTGAGATGGGGGTCTGTATACAACTCCCATGCGGATTGTGGTGCCATTTCCTGTCTCCAGGGTGACCCAGAGTGTCTCATCTGCTCCCTGTTTACTCTTTAGTTCTGTTGCTTTGATCCTTTCCTTTACATAAAGAGCTATTCCTCCTCCTCTTTTACCCTCCCTGTCCCTCCTGTAGATTGTGTATCCTGGTATGTTGACATCCTAGTCATGGTTCTCGTGTACCATGTTTCTGTGACTGCCACAATATCCAGGCAACCCTCTTCCATCAAGGCCACTAGTTCAGGGAGCTTGTTACACAGACTATGGGCATTGGTACTCATCACCCTCCACTTTTTGATGACCTTACCCCTTTTAACCCCGTTCCTGTCCTTACTGCCTTTGCCTTTTTTTACATTTACTTCTGGCCTGCTCCCTAATGACTTCTCTTCCTTGGTGTTTGCCTCACTAATTACTGTTGTTTGTGAGGGGAGGCTGGGATTTCCCTGCTCCTTTTCAGTGCTTCCCCCCTTGGCTAGTTTAAATGCTTGCTAATGAAGCATTTAAACCTCTCACCTAAGTTCTGGTTCCCCCCCTGGACAGATGCAGACCATCGCACCAGTATAGGTCTGTATCCCTTCAGGTGGCTCCCCAGTTCCCAATGAAGCCAAAACCCTGAGCTCCACACCAGTTTTTCAACCATTCATTGAATTCCTTGGTGAGGAGTACCCTAGCATCACCCTTGCCATAGACAGGCAGCACCTCAGAGAAGGTTACTGTATGCACTACTTGTCTAAGGTCCCTCCACAACTCTACAAACTCCTCTTGCACTGCTCTGATCCCATTCCTAGCCAGGTCATTTGTCCCTAGGTGGACAATAACATCCAGCTCCCTCCCTCATGCAGCTGCTCCCACGATCCTGAGGATTCGCTTCCTGTCCCTCCAAGCCGTGGCGCCAGGCAGGCACCTTACCTCCCTCTCCCCTTACTCCCCCATTTCTACCCCCCTAATGATTGAGTCCCCCACCAGGAGTTGTTTCCTTCCCCTGTGGGGTCTCATGCCACCCTCCTGTGGGTCTCCTTTGTGAAGGTTCCCAGCATCCTCCTTGGTCTCCACTGTAGGTGCCTCCTAGAGGAACCACTATCCACCAGAAGGTGAATGAATTGTGGAGGGTACAGCTGGAGGGATGCAACTCTGTTCCACCACCCTCTCCTCCTGAGCCCACCCCTGGTGCAGCCTCCCTCTTTCTTGGCAACCTCTGAGGTAGTGGCATTGGCCCTGGTGGTCCCTGGGTGGGGGAGGAGGTTTCATAAATCCTAGCCAGGTCAGCCTGGAGATGGGCAACCTCCTTCCTCAGACCAGAGAGGTGCCTGCAATTAGGGCAGCATCGTAGCCTCCAGAATTTCTCCCGGAACACTGCCACCCCACAGCCATTGCACTGCACCACTCCTATCTTGTCTTATTTTGTGTCCCCTCTCCTGTTTCTCTGTATGCTTACTCTCTCCTCTCCTTACAACTCTCACCTTTCCTGTTCTGGGACAGTAACTTCCTATATTCTTCAGTAGCCTCCTTCTTCCTTGCTCAGTGTCAGACCACCTGCAGCTAGGGGGGAGAGTGAGCTACTTTTTTCTTTTAGGGTTGACAAACCAATGTTTCTCTATGATCCTTCCCTTCCTACTGCCAAACAGGAAGTTCCTGTTGACAGTCAAATCCAGTGGCTATAAAAGTAGAACTGGCTTAGGGTGGGTGGGTAGAGGGTGGGATGGAGGCAATTAGTAAGAAAAAGGCTAGAAACAGGAATTTGTAATTTGAGTCACCTGCTTTTATAGTGTCTAAGCCACACCTCCCCAATTAAGTTCTCTCTCCTCCTACTGGTTTAGCAAAGTAAACTGATACAGAACCCTTCCCAGCACAGAACACACACTGACTTTCTTTCTTTTCTTTCTTTTTTTTTTAAACCCTAAATAAGGCCCCTTCTACTTCTAATAAAGCATCTGTTCACTTAAACTCAACAGACACTAACTCCTGCTAAGATATAAGTGTTAAATTAATAAGAAAATGTAGCTTCTTTTAGTTAGCTGCTTTCTGCTCTACAAGCAAGGCTAGCAACAAGAAGTTGTAATTTGAGTCACCTGCTTTTATAGTGTCTAAGCCATACAGTCTTTTGGTGGGACTTGTGCTGGGCTAGACGCATAGGCGCCTAACCCCCCCCCCAGTCTTTGTTGTGCAAATCTTTTTAGCACCACTTGCAGATTGCTGCAATCTAGTGCTTTTTATGACTGCCCTCTCCTCTGTCCCCTCCTTTCCAGCCGGCCCTGCCCTCGAGTACCCAGAGACCGTAGGGGCTCCGAGCCGCCAGCGGGCGTGCGGCGACCGCACAGCCGAGAAGGGAACCAGGAGGCAGGGAGAGACAGCCATAAAGGTACAGGACAGCCGCAGCCAATCAGAAGGCGACCGCCAGCTAAGCCTTGCCTCTGATTGGTGCGCCTTCCCCATTGACTTTTGCTTTGCTTGCACCTCCAAAACTGGCCGGGATTACTGCTCTTTCAATGTAAAATTCTCCAAAAGAGCTGTTTTACCTTTTATTATTGTATAATTTTGTGAAATGCCTTCTTGCTTGCTGATTTTGTGATTACAGTCTTTGGTGGGACTTGTGCTGGGCTGAAGCGCGCTAACCCCAGTCTTTGTTGTGCAAATCTTTTTAGCACCACTTGCAGATTGCTGCAATCTAGTGCTTTCTGGAGTGCCCTCTCCTCTGTCCCCTCTTTCCAGCGGCCCTGCCCTCGATTACCCAGAGCCGTAGGGGCTCCCAGCTGCCAGCAGGCGCGGCGAACCCGAGAAGGGAACCAGGAGGCGGGAGAGACAGTCAGAAAGGTGCGAGGAAAGCCGCAAAATTTTTGCCCCCCCTTCCCCCTCCTGGGTGTTTCTTTTATACACCTTCCACGAATCTCTTATCTCCGCCCTAGCTAACTCCTAGCCAATTCCAGAGCTCTTTCTTCACACCACCTTTAGTATTTTTAACCCTAGCTACCCTCCACCATGCTGCTGTTCCTCCTAATGCTGCTTTGCCTCTCACCTTCCTCATATCCAGAGGAGAACTAAGCAGCCCACGCCCTGGTGATTAGGGCGGCTACTCAAGCTTGCCCCTCTGCCATCCCCAATGGATGTCCCTCAATTCCTCAAGTATATACTACCACTTCTGCACTATAATCCTTGGGGTATCCCCACAAAAGGCTCACAACCAGTTCTGTACTCCCTGGCCCTGCTCCATTATTGGCACTATAATGACCCCTATACCTGTCCATTAAGCTGGTACTTTATGAAAAATTTATAATCATACAGCAGGATCATCGTCCTCTACACTGGATCCCAAGAAAGAAGAAAATCCTCTGATTACTCCCTACTCCTATCACTTGGTGCCCTCATTAAGCTAATTTTCTTTCTGCTGATCTGTGTTGGCACTGTTGAAATCAATCCTGGACCCACAGAAAGCTCTATCTCCCCAGCTGAATTAGCCTCCATAAAAGGCCTAAGTTTTCTTCATATCAACGTCTGCAGCCTCCTAAAAAAGTTCTCACTAATACAGGCCTGGGTTGCACACACCTTACCTGACTTTCTGGTAATCTCCAAAACATGGCTCAAATCTGCAACAAATGATAGTGAAATAAATCTTCCTAACTATCAGCTCTTCAGTTCTGACAGTCCATCCAGGGGTGGTGGGGTAGCCATCTCAGTCAAAGCAAATATCTCTGCATCCTGCCTCAATATTACATCACAGCCGAAGGAATTGAAATGTTTATCACTTAAAATAACCCTTCCCAACATGTCATCTTTTCAATTGATTGGCTGCTATGGCCCCTCAGCAGGCCTCAAGCTCCTATCCCACCTGGGATCTATACTTAAACTAGGCCCTGAAGACACCATTATTTTAGGTGACCTGAATTTAAATTGGCTAGCCAATGCATCTGTACCCCTAGTAACCTTTTGTGACACTTATGGATTCACTCAATTAATCAAAGAACCAACAAGGATTAATCCAAAGAACAAATTCAACAGCACACTACTGGACATTATGTTGGTTAATAAGCCTCATCTGTATTCTCATGCTGGAGTGCTATTCAGTGACATAAGTGATCACTGTCCCATAGCTGGCATAAGATCAACAATCAAGCCACCCAACCCTGCAAATTTTCTCCCAAGAAGGTCTAAAAGAACCTAATATCACAGGATATCTTTCATGATCTGTGCCATACCATACGTTGGCAAGAATTCTATCTCACAGCTTCAATAGAGACAGCTCTACAGGTCTTAAGCGACATTATCATAAGTGCCCTCAATATACATGCACCCTCACCAGTGTCAGAACCAAGCTCAAATCTTGTCGCTGGTTCTCTGCTGACCTTAAATCCACTTTTCTTGCCAGAGATAAACTCTGGAAAAGGGCAAGAAAGACCAAGGATCCAAATGACTGGCTTCAATTCAGAAAAGCCAGAAACTCCTGCACAAAACAAGTGAGAAATGCCAAGGCTGCCTTCTACACAGCTGAATTAGATGCCTCCTACCACAACCCTTCCAGATTCTGGGGTACCATAAAGGGGATCCTAGGTCAAGTTTCTACCCTGTCTTACCACCCAAAGTGCACCTAAATAGTGTGGAAATCACTGACAAGCAAGAAATCTTGAATGCCTTCAACAATCATTTCACTACAGCTGGCTAGCTTTGATTCCTCACCTGCAAATATAATGAGGTCATCATTAAACTTCCAATCTACTGAGGGACAAAAGGCTGCTTTCACATTCTCCTTTAAGCCAATACTCTTAAAAGAAGTAGAGGACCTACTATTCCAATTAGATACAACTAAAAGTGCAGGTGCAGACTCTCTGGATCCCTACTTTCTAAAAGTAGCATTGCACACCTTAGCTGTCCCCCAACTCACCTTTTCAATTTGTCCCTAGCCACTGGTTCTATTCCCTCAATATGGAAGACAGCTCAAGTGTTTCCCCTATTTAAGGCAGGTAATCCCATGGACCTCAACAATTATAGGCCCATATCCATCTTACCAGTACTGTCCAAAATGCTTGAAAAGTTAGGGAACATCCAGTTAAGTGCCTACCTTGATACCAATAATCTCCTTAACACAGCTCAATCTGGTTTTAGATCCATGCACAGCACCATCTCTGCCTTAGCAAAAGTTACAAATGACTGGCAGACTGACTTAGATAAAAAGAGTAACATCTGTGCTGTGTTTCTAGATCTAAGCAAAGCCTTTGACACTGTGGACCATGAACTACCAATATACTCTCTGAATTCCATAGGCCTTGACTCACTCTCTCTTAAATGGTTCAGATGCTATCTCTCCGGAAGATTACAACAGGTAAAAAATGAAGGTGACCTATCTACCTCTAAACCACTCCTAAGAGGTGTACCACAAGGTTCCATCTTGGGCCCCATCCTCTTTGCCATTTACATCAACAATATTGACTCCAGTCTCTCACAATCTAATATTCACCTCTTTGCAGATGATACTGTCCTATATGTCAGTAATCAAAACCATCAAAAGCCTGTGAACTTTACAATCTGAGTTCTCCCTCCTGCAGCACAAATTACTAGAAAAGAAACTACTATTAAATGCCAAGAAAATGAAAGCTATGTTCTTTGCCACCAAGAGCTTCTCTTCCACTGTCCCATCATTCACCCTCCCCCAATTATCTACCATCCTTGGTGAAAATCTGGAATATGTGGACAAATTCAAATATCTTGGAGTCTGGATTGACAATAAACTTGACTATACTAGCCACATTGAAGAGCTCCTGAAAAGCTTAGACAGAGACTTGGCCTATTTTATAGGATCAAACACTACCTGACCAGAGACTCCAAACAAGATTAATCCTGGCATCATTCCTATCCCTCATTGATTCGCTGACTTCCTTTATGGTCACTGTTCCTCTCCCATTTAAATAAATTGGACACCTTGTATCATAGAGCTCTTAGATTCATTGCAGATCTTCCTTCAGCACCCATCATTGCTCTCTCTACAATGCAGTCAGTTGGACATCCCTACACCATAGAAGAAATAAAAATGCTGCTGTCTGGATCTACAAAGCTCTGACAAACAAACTCCCATCCTACATTTCAGATTGTTTCAACCAGATCATATCCAGGCCTTACGCCCTAAGGATCAATAAACTCATCATGCTGAAGATTCCTATTACCTGCACCCGTATGGAAGGGCTGCAATCAGCTATTCCCTAGCACTTATCTGGAATTCTCTTCAAAAAACCTTGAAATTGGATACCCTCATTCCATTAACATCCTTCAAAAAGCTGTACACTAGTCTCTTCCCAGAATCATGCAATTGCTTCCATAAGGCCTAGTCCTCTCACAACCCCTCTTTTCCCTCCCTTTTTGCACTGCCCTATTTTTGTTTTCTAGTTTTTCTCCATCCTACTGCACAAAATGATCCCCAAAGTCCCATCACCCTAGCTTTATCCCTCCAGTACTGTTTGTTTCTTTCATTTTTAGTATTACCAAGATCCAGTGTCACATTGCCTTGTACATATGTAAATATTTGTATACCTGTTTCATTTATAAATCTTTGTATTTGTATTCAATCAGTACCTTGTTTTTTGTGTAAAACTGTAACCTTATATTGTTAAGACCAATCAGGTCCATCTTGTAAATGAGCTTTGCTCAATGATGTTTGCCTGAATAAATAAAGATTTTGATTGATTGATTGATTGACACCTTCCCAATTAAGCTCTCTCTCCTCCTACTGGTTTAGCAAAGTAAACTAATACAGAACCCTTCCTAGCACAGAACACACACTGACTTTCTTTCTTTTATTTTAAACCCTAAATAAGGCCGCTTCTATTTCTAATAAAGTATCTGTTCACTTAAACTCAAAAGTCACTGACTCCTGCTAAGATATAAGTGTTAAATTAATAAGAAAGTGTAGCTTCTTTTAGTTAGCTGCTTTCTGCTCTACAAGCAAGGCTAGCAACAGGGTCAACCCTACCTATATGGAGGCAAGCTACAGTGATTCCCTTACATAAAAATAGTAGTAGAAATTTAGTACTAAAGTATCGGCCAATACATCTTACAGCTATATTCTGCAAACTTATGGAAAGATTATTAAAAGAGAGATTAGAAGACCATTTTAAAAACATAGGTTTTATAGATATAACTCAGCATGGTTTTGTCAAAGGAAGGTCATGCCAAACAAATCTTCTAAATTTTTTTGAGCTGGCAAGCGATGCTTTAGACAAGGGCCTATCTGTTGATGTCATATTCTTGGATTTCTCGAAAGGCTTTGACTCGGTGTCTCATAAAATCCTTATCAGTCTATTGGAAACAATGGAAATACATCCTCAAATTATGAGCTGGATGAAATCATGGCTCTTCAACCTCACACAACAAGTATAATTAAAATGTTATTTATCACTGTGGGGCTTTGTTACCAGCGACGTCCCTCAAGGCTCCATTTAGGGACTATTTCTTTTTAATATACTGATCTCTACCATGCTCCCCTTGAACAATCATTGCTGGATGGCCAAATACGCCGACTATTGCAAACTGGGAAGCATTGTTACTAATATAGAATATGCAGTTCAAATACAAAAAAATCTTACACATCTTGAGAACTGGTCAATAGAAAATGAATTATCATTTAATTTACACAAGTGCATGATGATGCATCTGGGAAAAAACAATCCATGCTATTCTTATAAGTTGAACAATATTATTTACAAATTACTGAAAATGAGAAAGATTTGCAGTAACATTTTCCAAAAACCTAGCTTTTGACACTCACACAGCAAACATCGCTAAAAAAGGAAACCAATTATTGGGATGCAGTTTAAAAAATATCAAGAGCAGGAATGAAAAGGTAATTGTCCCTCTTTTCTCAGGCCTTGTCAGGCCACACCTGGAATATTGCTCTGCAGTATGTGCACCACAACTCATTAGAGATAATAAACAAATCAAAAACATTCTGCGTAAAGCCACAAAAGCAATTAAAACTATGCAAAATTTTGATTATGGTACAAGGCTAAATAAACTAGGTCTTTACTCAAAGCAGTACAGAAGAATGAGGCGTGATTTGTGTACAGTTTATAAAGCTACAAATGAAGAATCAACATTTGAAACAATTGGGCTGTTAAGCAATTCATCTAAAGCTAGCACCAGGTCACATGATAAAAAATTAATGGGTACTGTAAACAAAACTAATAAAATAAATAATTGGTTCACACAAAGGGTAATAAAGACATAGAACAGTCTACCGAAAAGTGTCACTCATGGCAAAACAACGGACACCTTCAGAAACAGTCCAGATGTATATATGAATAACAAAAAATTCCTTTACAACCAATGAAAAATGGTGGTGAGCTTATAATAGGTATAACTGCATACCTAACTTGTATTTATCTATGAACCTATGAACAATGAGGAAACATCAAAACTGCCATCACAGAGGCAACAAGCCTTTGTGTGAAGCAAATAAACAAATCAAAATGAAAGAAAAAGTCGCTATGGTTCTCAAAAGAGGAGGCGGGGAAGGTTAGGGAGAAAAAGATAGCATTTAGGAAGTATAAGGAAACACAGAAGGAGCAGGACAGATAACCGTATCAGTTAAGGCAGAAGAAAGCAGGGAAGGTAGTCAGAATATCAAAGGCCCAAACTGAAAAAAAAATAGCCAACTCAGTTAAGAAGGGAAATAAAACCTTTTATAGGTACGTTAGGGAGCATAGAAAGACAAAGGGAGGGACAGAGAGGCTGAATAGGATGGACGGTGGGTGTGCAGAGAGGGACAGTGAAAAAGCAGGGAGACTGAACGAATGCTTCTGCTTAGTATTCACAAAAGAGGAGGGGGGGAGGTACCTAATCCAATTAACAGAAGCACTCTGCATGGGGGGTCGATCCCAGTCCTTTCACAGAAGAAAGAGTTCTGAAAGAACTCCTAAAACAGAAGGTGGACAAAGCAATGGGGCCTGAGGGGATTCATCCAAGAATTCTAAAAGAATTAAGGGAAGAACTAGTGACACCACTGACTACCCTTTTTAACAAATCATGGGAGGATAGTGTGATACCTAAGGACTGGAGGAGGGCAGATGTGATTTCCCTTCACAAAAGTGTGAGCAAGACAGAGGCAGGAAACTACAGACCTGTCAGTTTGACCTCTGTGGTAGGGAAAGTGATGGAATCACTTCTGAAGGAAAGAATTGTTGAGTACATAGAGGCCAGTGGGACACAGGACCCAATGCAGCATGGGTTCACAGCGGGAAGGTTGTGTCACATGAATATAATAGACTTCTTTGACTGGGTGACCAATGTAGTAGATCAGGGAGAGGCTGTGGACATGGCCTACCTAGACTTTAGCAAGGCATTTGACACAGTTCCACACAAAAGATTAATAAACAAATTAGCCAGCCTGGGAGTGGGTGCCAGGGTGGTAGCCTGGGTAAATCATTGACTGGACAACAGGATGCAGAAGTTAATAGTAAACGGAGTTCACGCTGAAGAAAGGTTGGTTACTAGTGGGGTACCGCAGGGTTCAGTACTGGGTCCGGTCCTTTTTATTGTCTTTATAAGTGACATTGCAGAGGGACTGAAAGGAAAAGTATGCCTCTTTGCAGATGACATAAAGATCTGCAACAGGGTTGGTACACAAGGAGGTGTGGAAAGGATGAGAAGGAAATTGGCAAGGTTGGAGGAATGGTCAAGTATGGCAACTTGGATTCAGTGCAAAGAAGTGCAAAATAATGCACCTGGGAAACAACAACCCAAGGGAAGAGTACACAATGGGGGAGGAGGAGGTAGTAACAACAACAAAAATAGAAGGGGACCTGGCGGTAATCATATCAGATGTCCTTGAGGTTGGCATGCAATGTGAGAAGGCAGTAGGGAGGGCTGGGGATACTGGGATGTATAGGGAGAGGCATCACCAGCAGGTAACGAGAAGTTGTTATCCCTCTGTACAGACAGTTGGAGAGACCCCATCTGGAGTACTAAATCCAGTTCTGGAGACCCCATCTCTGCAAGGACATAGACAGGATGGAGGAAGTCCAGAGGAGGGCAACTAAAATGGTGCAGGGTCTGCAAGAGAAGCCATATGAGGAGAGACTAAAGGAGCTTAATTTGTGTACTGTTGAGGAAAGGAGGGAAAGGGGAGACATGATAGAAACTTTTAAATACCTCAGTGGAATCAACAAAGTCCAAGAGGGTAGCATCTTTCAGAAAAAGAGATGTGCAAGAACAAGAGGACACAATTTGAAGATAGAGGGGGGACGGCTCAGGAGCAATGTGAGGAAGTATTTTTCCACAGAGAGGGTGGTGGACGAATGGAAGAGCCTTCCTGAGGAGGTTGTTAGGTCTAAAA
The DNA here is from genome assembly GCA_016271365.2 of Neoceratodus forsteri. NCBI lineage: Eukaryota > Metazoa > Chordata > Ceratodontiformes > Ceratodontidae > Neoceratodus > Neoceratodus forsteri. Next base: position 1,065,731,538 of record CM057454.1, on the reverse strand, counting down.
CTGTGGGAGAATTCAAGAATGCATGTGACAGACACAAGGCAATTCTTGTGAGGGGTAGGAAGAAATAGGCTGTTGGTTAACTAGGATCTGCAGCTTATCCAGTAGGTATGGAAATGGGCAGGCTAGGTGGGCCAAGTGGTCCTTATCTGCCATCAAAGTCTATGTTTCTAAATTTAAATCTTCAGGAGTATATTGTGTTTAACTAGAGTTGAATTAGAATATACAACTGAAGATCTGAATTTGCAACCAAAAGGGGCTACAGTATAATGTATTCCAGTCCATACCATATCTGACCAGCACTTTCACTTTTCTGTACATATTGACGCCATCCTGAAAAAAAATGTGCCCCAATCTCAGCGCCCTTTGCAGGAACCTTAATCCCTTACCTCTACCGATTAGGTGTGATCTTGTTCAGAAAATGATACTCCCTATTTCTGACTATTGTGACATAGCCTGCAGTGCTGCTCCTAAGTCTTCCCTTACCAGGTATGATACTCTCTTAAGTATTTTCTGTCGTTTTGCTCTTGACTCCCCCTCCTGCACACATCGTTGTACCTGGTATCATTCTCTAGCTTTCTCCTTCCTTGAGTGTAGGCATCTCTCTCACTGTGCCATGTACACTTCTAAATTCTGGTTTGGGACTCTCCCCTCATACCTCCCCTCTTACCTCTCCTCCATACTCTCTGCTCTCCCTTCCTCCTCCCGCCCTCTCAAATCTACTGACGCATGCACCCTAGCTATTTCTCATTGCTCTACCTCCATAGGACAGGATGCTTTCTCCTACCACTTCCCAAAGCTTTGCAACTCACTGCCACCACCTATCAGACTTTCCTCTTCCCCATCTTCAATTTCCTTAGCCCTTCACAATTTCTGTTCCCCTCACTGCACTTGTTCTTAGCCCCCTTTCAACACTCCTCACCCTGGTGCATTATCCTTCAGCCCTACTTTACTTCTGTTCTCCTAACTGTACTTGTTCTTAGGCCCCCTTCACAACCCTCCCAATCCTTGCACATGATTCCCTATTCCTCTATCCCTAACTTACCTCCTGTCTCCTAACCTAACCCTTCCTCTGATTACTTCCTCACATGCCACCTCCTATTAAACCACTCCTCCCACCCCTACCACAACCTGCTGTGCCATTTCAACATTCTACTACCATTCACAAACTACTGTGCTATTTCAACACTCTACAGCTGTCCTTCTCCCCCACAATCCCCTCTTCCCCCCTACTAATGCTTTCCCTTTTTTCCATTCCTAGTTTACCCCTATTTTCTCCAGCCACCCTATTCCTTATCCCTCTTCTCCTCTTCGGTCAACCGCCACACTCAACTTCTCTTCCCTGCCCCCCCTTCTCTCCCCTCTGTTTCTGCCTGGTCCTGTCCCCTTTGCAGGGTTCTCTGTCATCCTGAAGGGGTATAGATCATGGCTCCCTCTCTTCTACCCCTCTTCCTTTCCTCCCACTTTCAAATCCATCGCCCGCCCACTTCCATTCTTCCTTATCCCTTTCTTCCCCTTCTGTTCCCCTGCCCCTCTCTTCTCTACCACCTTGCTCCATTTCTCTCCCCTCCCTTTCTGCCTGGTCCTAACCCCCTTGCAGGATTCTCAGCAACCTGAATGGGTATAGATCTTGGCTGTCTCTCTTTCTTCATCTTCCATCCCCCACCCTCTATCCCTCACCCGTCCACTTCCCCACTTGTCTTATAGCTGCCCTTCCTTGGGTATACAATAACACTTCGAATCTTGTGCTCAGCTTACTAACTCTAGCACTTCAAATGTGTTATCCATCCTCTAACCTTTTACCCTACTGGATCACCTGCTCTTGGGTTGTTGCAATGTATGCTATATCCGAATACGGTTTTGTTTACCCTGGCCGGTTGATCTGGGTTATTTTTACTCTGTAATTGTACTACACTCTTTTGTTTTAGTAATTATACTTGTATTGCTATGTGTTTGATGGTTCTCCCAACTTTTGCCCCCGGATGCTTCTGGAAGCAAGCAGTTTACAGCTCATGTTGTATTTCCTGGTGAAACATTTTCCAAATAAATAAATAAATAGTAAATAAATACTTAAACCTTATTAACCATACCATTAATTAAATACTATGAAGGCACTGGTCACTGACTCTTCATGTAGTGATAACAGTTGCTTGGAGTCCTACAAGTGCACACAAGATGTGAGGATGTACATCAGTTTGAAAGTTAAAAGGAGTAGCCCAAAAATGGTAGTACTTGTCATCTGCCCTAACCTAATGTTGATACTTATTTTCTTTCATATCTGCTCAAAGCTGTTTTTTTGTTTGTATATTTGTTTGTTTACTGTAAATTTAAGTTTTGCAACTGTAATGCACTAGAGCCTGGGGTAAAAATGTAAAAAAAAATAATGTATCCACAGTCAGGTCTGCCCAGTAAGTGCTTTGTCCTGCTACATGTTCTTTTTCAGAGCAGGTAAAAACATTGGGCCCAATTCTCAGAGCTCCCAGAATGGTGCAAGGGGTGAGTGCCTCAAGGAATGGCACAAAGTGCCCCTTGCATGAAAAGATGCACCGTGGGAAATTCAGAAACATAGCCTGCACCATATGGGGGCTTGCACCAACCTTGTAGAACAAAATGGGCCCATGGCACTAGGGGGCTTGTGGCATATGCAGGCTACCAAATCCACTATTTTGAGATTCTCAAAAGTCTCCCAGGGGACAACTTTCTAAACACAGTTAGACCTGCCATGGCTGGTCTAAGGGTACTTAAACATTTGCCCTGAGGGTCTAGCAATTTGCACTATTGCGCCATGGTCCCCATCCCCAGCCCTGACCCCCCCCTTCTACTCAAATAATCAAGTCCCTGGTGGTCAAGTGGACCCCCCGCCCCTATCCACCAGAATAAGATAATATTCTTTCCCTGTGGTCTAGGGGACCCCTTCCCTATACCCAATCTGCCCATATAATATATATATATATTTTTTCCCTGGTGGTCTAGTGGCCCCCCACCCAGCAGGCAGTGCCCCATCATTCAGCCCCGTCCCATTGCTGAGCCATCACTCATCACAGCCTTCCACTCACCACCATGGCCAACTGCTTATTGAACAGTAAGGAGCACATACTGTATACAGTATGCACTCATTGATGGACAGCTCTGTCAATCAGTGAGTGCATACTACTACGAACACTCCTTGCAGTTCAGTTAGTGGCCAGCCGTGGTGGTGAGAGGTGGGCTGTGTCAGTCGCAGGCTTGGGGATGGGATAGGGGAGTTGGGTGGTGGGGCACTTGATTCAATTCTTGGCTTTTAGTTGAAGTAAGAGAGTCACTAGGGTCAGGATCCCAAAGGACAAGTAGTAATCCAAAATGGAGGTAGGGCAGGAAACTGACACCCACAGCAACTTTAAAATGTTCAACAACTTTATTTATTTCATGCATCTTTAAATTCACTTGTAGCAGCTGCGTATATAGCTCCCAATGTTTTGCTTGAATTAACAAGCTTTATTAAGGGATATGGTCCTATTAATATGAAGGCCAGGATATTCAAAGGGGTTGTGGCTGGCGCAACCCCACAGTGCACCCCGAGGGGATATTGAGATGGCTACCTGGCGCAGCACAACTCCCAATGCACTGGGGTGTACTGTAAGTGTATGCGTCGCAGATGGAGGGGCATGCCCATGCATATGCCGCACATCCTGATATTCAGCCCAGGATATGCAGTGCATATGCCAGTGCTCCCCTGCATTGCTCCAAATGGGGGTTCAAAGTTGAGCCAGTGTAAATGTGAAGCAATTCCTGCCACCCACAGGTGGGCTACCATATTGCAGGGTGCAACACAGAAGCCGCTAGCCATGGGTGGCCACCCTCCTGCCCAGATGCCCATCCACAAGCATGCACACATCCCTGGTAGTCTAGTGGCCTTCCTCCCTCCCATGTTCCTGATTGCCGGAATACGGCAGCCAAGTTATGCCCTGGTAGTCTAGTCAACCCCTGCCTGTTGCCACAGCAGCACAGAACACAGTTCCCTGGTGATCTAGTGGTGCTCCCCATCCCTCCCACCCCCACAGCACCCTGCCCACCTGCTCCCCATCATCGGTGGGTGGCTGCAACCCACCGCATACAGCCAGGCCGCCCCTGAATGAGCAGTTACAGTATGGGCTGGCAGGGCATACTGTCTAGACAGTCCCAAATATGTGAATTCATTCACATATTTGGGACTGCTGTACAGTATGCCCTGCCAGCTCATACTGTACCCATCATTCGGTGGCTGGGCAGAATGCAGGCTGGTTGTAGCCGACTGCCAATGACAGGGGAGCGGGGTGGCAAGGGATGTTGTGTGGTGGGAGGGTGGGGTGCTACTAGATCACCAGGGATTTATGTTCTGGCACCATGCCGCGATCATGGCAACAGGCGGAGGGGTTCCACTAGACTACCAGGGCAACTTGACTGCCATATTCTGGCGATCGGGGACGTGGGAGGGAGGAGGTTCCACTAGACTACCTGGGCATAACCTGGCAGCCGTATTTCAGAGATCGGGAACTTGGGGGGGCACTAGACTACCAGGGAGTGCCTCACAAATTTATGCATTTGCTGTTACAGGTGGGAGTTACCTCGGATCCCCACCACGTATGTCATGCCAAGCAGGGTTCCAGGCACAAGTTGCCGGGCAGCCCTGTGCAAGGGATGCAAATGGGGCCATAATGACATGGTAATAGTCCCATGTGTGCCTTGCATGGATTATGGTGTCATTTGCATGCCCCCGGCTGAATATTGGGGCTGATGCACCTAGCGCAACTGCACTTGTGCTGGCGCATTCCCATGCTCCCTCTCTGTGGCTTGCACTGGTATAGTGTCACTGCACCATGCACTGTCTGTGCAGTGCACTTGCCATATTCAATGGTGCTGAGCCATGGCGCTGCACCCTTGAAAATTGCCTGGTCCTGGCCCTGGTGCAGCCCAGTTGCACTGCGCCCAGGCTTGCACCCCTGCCAGGCGTAGTCTGAATATCTGGCCCAAAGTATACAAGAAAATAATGACTGTTAATGTTGAAGAATGGCTGTATATCACCTATGGATTTGATGCCAAAAGATGGAAATTTTAAAACATAGCCACAAAACATGCACAAGATCAGCTCCTTGGACTCATGCACCAAGTATCATGGCTCAGCAGGCCTAGTGACTTGAGCTAAGACGGCACCAGTACTAGAAATGGGTGACCTTACTCTGTTGATTTCTGGAGTCTGGACATGCTTTGTGGGCCAGTGTCCACAGTTTGGACCTGTGGGCTTCAGAGGTCACCACCCCTAATGCCTGCTCCCATTTTTGATGGGCTTTGTCAGTGGGACCCAGAATGGTGCTGAGGATGGATTTATAAATCAGTCCTGCCCATTCCCTTTGGGCTGCAAGCCAGATTCTAATGTCGGTGGGGGGGGGGTGAATGGCGCATGTGAAGGTAGTTTTTTAAGTACAGAGGTTAAAACACTCCAGATCTGGAAGTATCTCTAGAATCCCCTTTGGGCAGGTTGCAAGTCTGTCTAAGATTTTTGAAGGAGTCTAGATGTGTGTGTGCAGGTTGAAATAGGTCAGAAACCCTGGAGATACCCTTGTCTCCCCATCTTTCCCCAGTGAACATTATGGCCCACAATCTGGACTAGTGGATTATTCTATAATGGAATGAGGATCCCTGCTGCAAGGGACACCTTCAACCAGGACTCCAGCTTCTTCCACATCTGCAGTGAGAGGTATATAACAAGCCTTCTCTCAGCCATTTTGGGGAAGTGGTGTAAAGAACTGCAGATGGAGGAGACCCACCCAAGAGATTCTGCTCTATATCCAGCCATTGTGAAGGGCTGTGAGAAAGGGGAAACAACCACTGGAATGTTTGAGCAGTTCTAAAGGTCACATAGTAGGCACAGAACCACAGTAAGTCCCACCCCCTTATGCCAGTGGACTCATAACTTCTCCCTACAATAGAAAGGTGGCTTACCTTCCCATAAAATGTTACTGAACAACCCGTCCAATTTTACAAACCAGCAGTAAGTGATAGCTAGCTACTGTGAGGTGAGACAGACAGTGCAGGACCTCCGAGACTGTAATCATTTTCAGGGCTGATATTTTCTGGCTGTACAATGCCAGTTTGACAAGAAAATCATCTACTGGCATCACAGTACCAGGCTCCATGTCGACAGTGATTTGCAGTCGGCATGGAACCGCACACATTGATGAGTGTTTTTTCTTGAACCCCCCATACTTTAGGATTCTAACTCCAGGTTGGAGTTAGTTCAGGGTGGAGGTGCAGGTCGGGGGAAGGGGTTGCCCGGTCCCAGCAACACTTCTATAGCGGCATGGCGCTGTTGTCGATATCGATGCATGTCGCCGTAGAAACGTTGCTGTTCAGAGGGCATACCATATTTTCCCAGATGCAGCTGTTGTCATCTGTCACACTCCTCCTCCTTCAGCCTATTCAATAAGGGGGTAAGATTAGCAGATGCCATACTTTTAGAGTCCAGGTTCAACATTGATCCCCAATTACCTAATACCTTTAGGGAATCATTTTAAACCAAACTGGGCTACAGAGGCCTGCATGGAAACCCTACTCAAAGACAGGATCTCAGTTTTGCAAGGATTAGTTTTTAGGCCAGAAATATCTTGAAAGGCAGACAAGAAGAAAAGAAGGAGGGGCAAATTCCTCTGGGCATCCTCAAGCAGGACCAGGTAGTCATCTACATACAGAAGGTTAAGAATGTCTAGTTGCCCCACCTGAATACCCTGCAGCTCCTGATGTTGGCAAATGGCTACAGCCAGGGAATCAATGGCAAGTATGAATAATAGCAGGAACAGGCCAGCCCTGGCAGTACCTCTATAGAGGGTAAATGGGGTAGAAAAGATGGAGTTCATCAGTAACCTGGCCATGGGATCCATATACAGTGTCCTGATCCACCCAGCAAAGACAGAGCCAAACACCAGTTTCCCCAAAACCAATTACAGATACTCCCACTCCACAGAATCAAATGCTTTATCAAAGTCAATGGCTATTGCCACTGCTGACATGGGGGCAGAGCTACCCAAGGACACTAGGGAAGCCAGGGATCTATTGTTCTATGATGATCCAAACGTAGCTGTCCATTGACAAATTCCATTTGGGAGGGGTGAATAAGGGAGAGAAGCAGAGGCTTAAGCCAAGTCATCATGTCCTTGGCCCTGATCTTCGCATCTGCATTAATCAACTAAATCAGTCTACTGCTCGTAGGTAGGGTGGGATCATCCCCTCTTTCAGCAAACCCATGATTATAGCTTCCCATAATGACGGGAGAGATAGGCTATATGATGAGCCTCAATAATAACATCCTGGCACACTGGTGCAACCGTATCTGAAATAAGCTGATAAAAATCTACAGGGAGGCCATCTTCCCCCCACCATGGTGACTTATGAAGGGATAAGTGGAGGATGGCAGACATAATCACCAGGGTAGTAGTTAGAGTTGCCTTCAATGCTTCTTGTTGTGCTGGAGAGAGGGAATGCAGGTGCTGACATCTGACAAACTCTTTGAATCTGTCAGGATCCAAGGGAATAGTGGAGGAGTATAACTCTTGGTAGAACACCCTCATTATTTTGTTTATCTTATCAGGTGATGGGCGCACCATGCCCAAGGCACCTGGCAACCCAGTGATGTAGTGATCAGCTTGATGCTTATGGAGGTGGTATGATAGCAATTTCCCTGTCTTTTCCCTCCATCCCAGTACTTATGCTTCAGACTAAGCATAGCCAATTCAACCTTCCTGGTAGCTAAATTGTTCAGCTACACGCAGAGGTTTCTGATCTCCATAGGCAGGGGTGAACACCTTTCTTTCAGAGTTTTTCCTTGTCCTAAAGTTGGGCTTCCAGTCCCCTTTTGTTCCACTTCCCATTTCTTTCTACAGGCCACTGCATAGCACATCACATGGCCAAGGATAGTGGCCTTAAAAGCCTCCCACACTATGGCCTTGCTAGTTTCCCCATTATTGTTCAATTGAAAGAACATGGGTGCATCATCCTGAAGCCAGATCACAAAGGCTGTATCTTTCAGCAGTAGGGGATCTGATCACCAGCTGGCTGATCTAGTGGGGAAGGAGGGTCCACAGCAGGTCCAGCTCCACTGAGGCATGGTTAGATAGGTACATAGGAACAATAGGAAGGGAGGCTGCCATTTGAGTAGACATTGGGGAAGTGAGACAAAAGATGTTATGACTGGTGATGGAGTCAGTGGATGAGAAGCAGGAGTAGTTGAGATCCTGTGGGTGGTGCAGTCTCCAAATATCTGCAAGAGATAGGTGAGACATCATGTCTTTCAGTGCTGAGAGCACCTTCACATGTGGCCCCAGCTTGCCTGAGTTCCAGTCCAGGTATGCATCAAAGGTGACATTAAAATGCCCTCCCGCCAGAAGGGAGATGAAGTGGTCATCAAGACCCACCAGCACATGTAAGTGGGCTGTAAGGAGAGCAAGTGCATAATGGTAGTACCTATAGATATTTGCCAGGAGAGGAGGGCCCTCAGGGGTATTGATCTTGGCTGTTACCCACCTTCCCCAGTGGTCCTTAACAGATTTATCAGTTATCAGCTGTTTATGAAGCAAACTAGAAATCCCACCTTTGGAAGTATAGTGAGTACTATTCAGCTCATCCCCCACCCATTCTTTACATAGCCTGGTGACCTCTAGGGAGGTCGATTTGGTCTGCTGAAGGAAAGCTACTTTTGCCTACATGGACATAAGCCTCATCACTACCTGCTTTTTTTCCACATGAGAGTTCAGCCCCAGGATGTTCCAGTGCACAAATTTCAGGCATGTTATGATGGATGGTATATAATATAGGCATGCACAGATACAGCCACCTGTAAAAGGCCCTGTGGGCCACTCAAAGATTATCTTATCATATACCAATCCCCAAACTGGGCTGCAGGTATAAAGGGTATTGCCACATACTGTGTGCTCATGAAGCTAGAGCAAAGGTTAACAAACATACAACACAGCAAAAAAACAACAACATCTCTATAGCACTCAATGGAAGTAACTATCACAAAAAGCAATACATTGTGGTAGAGATAAGACTACTGTCTATACCTGCATGGACCTATAGGGGCAGTAGAACTTGAGAGTGCTAAATCCCAGGTTCTAGCAGGAAGTGAAAAGTAGGCTAACCACAAATATATAAACACAGTACGTTACTCACAAAAACTGTATCCATGGAAGAAACTGCCTCAGGAGAAACATGACTATATAAGTATTTTCAAACAACTAAAGCCCACCCAAAGGGGAGGGAAGGAGCAGCAGAGGTACAGCTTTCTAAAGGTGTCCCAAGTTTGTAAAAACAGAGACAGAGACAGAGTTCTTGTGTAAAGTGGTGGGGAGAGGGGGAGATTGCATGTGCTCCAAACAGAAACTGAAAACTTTGGTGCCAAGACTAGGGCACATGTGAGGGGAGGGAGAGCAGAGGAGTAGGAAAGGTATAGTAAGTTAAAGAATGAAAGAGGAGGGATATGAAAAGAGAAAGGGGGCTCCATCTCAATGGTACCTGCAGGGAGAGTAAGGATATACCTTAAGTGACTATGCCACAGAGCAAAGATGGCCACCAAAGGTATGTGGCAGGTAAAATTGGGGCACCCTCAGGAAAGCCTGGCATCAAAATGGAATTCTGAGAAGTCCCTTGGCTCCCTGCAGTGTGCTGTGTAAGGAGGGGAAGGGGGCAGGAGTGGGGGACAGACTGATGGCTCAGGTCAAGGGAGAAAAACACTGCCCAATGAGGCCTAGCTCATGCCACTGACCAGCCCTCCAGTGAAAAAAGAGAGTAACGCCCCAGACATTTCAGCTATGTCCCATGAAGCTGATGAGATGGAGGCACCATGAATTAGAGTTAACAGAGTCAGGGGGTGCTATGCGCACCATGGAATCAGCCTAAGCAGGTGCTAATAAAACAAAGACAAACAGCAGGGAGAGATCACATACTGTTGAATACCATGAGGAGGGAGCCAACATGATACGTAACAGCATCCCAGCAAGCGAGGATGCTAATTCAAGGTTACCCGCCAGTGCCACCAGGCCAAGCCTGAAAGTTAAAGGGTGACAGAAGAGTAGGGATCTTGGGCTCGATTTTCAAAAAGCCCTTAGAGTGATGTAAATTGCATTGCTCTAGGGCTGCGGTGATATTGGGTTTGTCAGGGACCCTGTACCCAATTTTAGAAAAGGGGTTCCCTGCACTAAAAAAACAGAAGTCTCTGCAGCTACAGGCTAGTGTCAAACATTTGGTGCATCTGCAGGAATTGCCACAGGGATCCAGTCCCTCCCACATGGCGCAACACTAGAGGAGCCATGAAGGGTGTGTGTGTGTATGTATGTATGTGTGTGTGTGTGTGACTGTGCATGGCAGCATGGCAGGAGTGGGCTGGGGGCAGACAGAGCATGGGGTTGTGCCTTTTGTGGTGTGACAGAGTATAAGGACTCTGGAGACCTCTAATTTTCTGCACTCTTAAGTCTGTTGCTACAGCACCTTAGAACCCTATCTGTGTCTTCTACTTTCTTTTTGCTGTGCTATCTTCAATTTTCCCCATCTACAGGCTGGCCTCCTGTACGATGTCCTTACTTTCCTTACCTGTATTGCTTTGTTTCTGGTCTCCGTGATCTCCTGTAAGAAAACAATCCTCCTTGGGTTTTCGGACCCAGCACAAAGGTTCACACACTCTCCTGCATGACTGTGCGCATGTTTCCTTCGCGAATGTGTGATTATGTGCTAGCGAGTCCATGTCTGTAATTAAGGTTTAACACTAAACGAAAAGGGGCTTTTCCCTATAATTTTGCAGAATTGTGCAGAAGTGGCCTGCATTGCATTGCATAAAATGTGTTTCTGATCAATCAATCAATCAATCAATCAAAATCTTTATTTTGCCAGGCAGAACATCATTGAGACATGCTCATTTACAAAATGGATCTGGGGCAAAACAATTGGCAACAGGGTTAAGACATAACAGGTTGCGTGAACGTACATAACAATTACATAGTAATAATAACAACATAATAACATATAACCATCACATGTAACAAGATACTTCCACCAGAACATAGCAATAGGTTCAACAGGAGGTAGTGCCATTAAAATTCAATTGCATAGATACAGATATATGGACGTAAGGTAATGAGCTAAAGTTTATACAGTAAACTTCATTGGGGGAGTCATAGTGAGCAGCAGTGGCAGTTCCTCTAGTGTCAAAGTGCGAAGAAGATTGAGATGTAAGAGTCCTTTGATAAGTACTGTAGGCATGGCCTGGCAAATGGGGTGGAAAGAGGAGGGGGTATAGGGAGTGGGGAAGGAAGGTCAGATGAGATAGGAGAGGGTTGGACATGATGGCCTAGGGAGGAAGGACTGTTCTAAGGGAGAAAAACGTCAGATGCCGCAGGCAATGGTTGGGGTTTAAGTCCAAATATTTGAAGCAAAGACAGATCGTGATGTTGGAACCTTGATTTGGACAATGACAGAAGGGAGGATTCAAATGACGCCTCAGGCAATGGTTGAGGTTTAAGTCCAGAATTTAAAGCAGTAACAAACTGTGATGTTAAGACCTTGACTTGAAGAAATGACAGACCTCAGAGAAGACCCTCAGGAACAAGGATTTGAAGGGGGAGAACGTGACAGGGGAAGTGAGCCTTAAGGTTTCCTGGATCTTATTCCAGAGCGTAGGAAGAGTGAAGCTTATTGAGGCTCTACCAAAGCATGTTTTAACTTTAGGGATAGCCAGAAATAAGATAGTAAGACTTTTGAGAAAATAGGCACTAGGGATGCAGGGAGCTAGGCAGCTTGTGAGGTACTAAGGTAATTTATGAGTGATTGCCTTATATGTCCATATAATAGCATTCTTTTGCCTCCTGAAGCTAAGAGAGCTCCAGCCTGTGGAAGAATAGAGGATGCAGTGGTGCGTGTCATAAGGGGCATCTAAAATGAACCTAAGGGCTCTGTGGTATAGGGTATCAAGCTTGGAGAGAGCTGTGCTAGTACTATGGCCACATAGGAAGTCTGCATATTCTAGGAGAGGCAAGAAGGTAGCTTGGACTAGGAGTTTTCTAGCCTCCTGGGTTAGTGAGTGCTTACTTCTGAAGAAAATACAGAGCTTCCTCTATTATCCACCCAACTTTATGCCACTGTTTTCTGGCATATAAGAGAGGGTGATGGATAATAGAAGGTGTATGTTAAATGATGGTACCTGTAATGTTAAAAAAAGTTAAACATTATATCTGGGTGATTTGCTGGTGTACATAGTGTGCATACACCTTTAAACCCTTAGACATACTGTATTTGCAAACATTTTATTTTATTTTGTGAAATGTTTTATTTTATTCAGTGAAAAAATTATTGTTGCTTATTCCAGTAGGAGGAGGGGGACGTACGTTCTGTGATTTAAAGCAGGGAGGAGCTGAGTACTGTAAGAGAGCTTTGTGTCCAGATATGAACCCTCTAAAAAGATCAGCTGGACAGAGTTGTTGAGTGCATCAAAGGTATTCAGGTGCCTCAGAGGAGGAACAAAATACAGAAAAAAAATGTCTCCATGCAGGTTAGATAGGCATACTGTTCCATTACAAGCCACGTTCACTTTATACACACCGACTCGGCCATCGCATCTGCCACTGACTTCCTGGTTCCCACTTCTGCGTAAGCCACACTACCAGCACCCCTGTGCACTACACAAGCTGTGTCTGTATAAAAAAAAATGCTGTATCACTTAATAAGGCCAATGCAGATCTGAAGATGTATGGAAGACCAATGGGATTGCGAGGGGAGTTACGGGGGGTCTGCATACTGTACTGTACTGTACAGTACTCGCCTTGTATAGCCAAGACACTCCTACAAAGTTATTTTTTCTATAAGAACAAAATAAATTTGATTTAAAAACATTGGCGATTTTCAAGCCCATTATGCAGTGCATGTGATGCAAGATGTCAGATGGCTTGGATGGCAAAAGAAGGAGGGAAATTACAATGGGAGATATAGCTGTTGGGAGAGATAAAATGCTGGTGGATGGTGGACACAGAGGGAGGAGGATGAAGGAGGGAATCAACATGGGGATCTGTCAGGACATGAGGTGAGATTGGTAGTAATACAGGGTGGCAGATAATTGAGGGGCGGATAAGTGAGGGAGCACTGCACTGAGCCTTTGATGCAGCTTCTTAATGAGTTCTTCAATGTGATCAATGAAAGACAGTTTGTAGTCAATCCAGACCCCTAGGTATTTGAATTGTTCCACGAACTCCAGGGCTTCTCCCAAAAAGGTGCTTATGTGAGGAACTGTATCTGTTTTTGTTTTTTTCAGATGAAGAGCCAGTGGAGAGAAAATCATGGCCTTAGATTTGTTGGCATTGAGCAGGAGTTTCAAGTTGAGTAGATTTTTTTGGAGGTTGTCACAATTTCTCTGGAGGTCCAAAATGGCTTGATCTGGCATTGATCTGTCAATGTATAGCACTGTATCATCAGCGAAGAGATAGATCAATCAATCAATCAAGCATTTATTTATATAAGGTGCCCTTCCAATGCTCAGGGTGCCTTGACATTATAACATTAAAAACTCTCCACATATCATAAAGCACATATAAAAACATACTAAAATACATCTGCATAAATTCAAAATTTATTACATTCCTGAGAAGGCCTGGTTAAATAGATACTTCTTTAGAAGATTTTTAAAACCCTCTACCGTCTGGCTTTCTCGTATCTGGTGAGGTAGAGAATTCCACAGGTAGGAGCCATAAAGGCAAAATATCTTCCTCACGATGTTTTAAGGGATACCCTGGGAAGCCCTTGCAATCCCTAGCCAGAGGATTGGAGTGAGTGGGAGGGACAGTAAGGACACAGGTGCTCTTTCAGGTAGTGGGAACCCTGCTCATGGTGGGCCTTATAGGTCAGCAATGCAACCTTGAAGGTAATCCGCTACTGTACTGGCAACCAGTGCAGATCACGTAGCACAGGTTAATATGACTGGATCTAGAAGCTCCAGTCAACAACCTGACCATCGCATTCTGCATTAGTTGCAAGCGGCGGATATCTGCCCCCGGTAGCCCTTGGTAGAGGGCATTGCAATAATCAGGATGACTGGTGACAAAGGCAGGGACCAAGGTTGGAAGATCTTTGGGCGGGACCAGATGCTTCACCCAGGCTATGTTCCTAAGATGGTAATAGGAAGATTTGACTACAGCCAAAACCTGCGCCCTAAGGGTAAGGCCTTCACCAAAAACAATGCCCAGATTTTGCATCTGGCTAGAGGCAATAATCAGGATCCCACCAAGATTTAATCCTGATGGTTTTCCCGCCCATGCCCCTATCATCCTATGACCAGGATCCACAACCAATAGCTCAGTTCTTCCGAGTTCAACCTAAGCCAACTAGCACTCATCCAGTTATGAATCTCCAGTAGGCAGCTATTAAACACTAGATGACTGTAGGCCAGTGTCAATTTGATTAATATAAATGGCAAGGAGAAGTGGCCCAAGTATGGATCCTTGGGGGACACCTTTAAGGATTATTTTTTTGAGTGATAGGCCTCCTTCAGTCTTGACCTGCTGCTTTCTGGCCACAGGACTGTTTGTGAACCAACTTAGGGCCAGGTTGTCTACCTCAGCTTTCTTCAGGGTCACCAGGAGCAAATCATGGTCCACCGTGTTGAAAGCCTTGCTAAGGTCCAGAAACAAGGTGCATATGTATTGTTTGTTATCAAGTACAGACTGCCAGTAATTTATAACCTTAGCAAGGGCAGTGGAGGTACTATGCATGGGATGGAAGCTGGATCGAATTGGGTTTAGTAGATTAAAACTTTCCAGATGACATCTGAGCTATTCATTTTCTACCTTCTCCAATAGTTTTGACAAGATTGGGAGCAAGGAGATTGGGCTGTAATTATTTAGGTCATGGGGTCCCCTGATCTGAATAGAGGGATGACATGGGCCATCTTCCAGACCTTGGGAAGGGAGCTCTGATTGAGAGATAAATTGAAAAGGTGGGTAATAGGGAGAGCCAAAATATAGCAGGCCAACTTTAGGAAGAAAGGCTTAATCATATCCGCACCCACACTTTTCTTAGTATCAAGTTGAAGAAACAGATCCTCAACTTGTTTGATGGTGACCAGACAGAAGGAGAAAGAGTGGTAAGGGTGAATAGATTCAAGATCGTGACAATCAGATGACTGACTAAGGAACTGTGCCCTGATGACATTTGCTGGGGAGGTATCAAAAGCCATCCCTGCAGTGGAAAAGTGATTGTTAAGGAGGTCAGAGATCTCATTTTTATCTGTAATGTGGGTACCACCAGTCAGAATTTTGTGGGGAAGTGTTCCAGCGCTTTTATGGCCTTCTACCTCCCTGTCCAGAGAGTAGTTGTACAGCAAGGCAGTGGTCGAGCTGTGATTTGAAAAAGGTGCCTTGGGTGCTTGCTTTTTTAATGGGGATCTGCAGCATTCAATTGGGAAGTGACCACCATCCCCAGGAACCAGTCCAATTATGGGTATTGAAGCCTGACAGCACCAAACTAGGAGCTGACCAACTGTACCTGCTTTCCTTGGTCAGAGGGTGGTGGTCTGGATGCAGAGGTCCAGCCACCAGCAGGTAGCAATGCCAGGGCTGCTTGGCTGAAGTGGAGAGCCTGGTTTGGGCTTGTGGCTAAAAAAGAGCAAAAAAAAAAAAGGTGGTCCGTTAGTTAAAAAGTCAAAGACAAAGCTCAAGTAAATTGGTGGGAGGGCCCTGGGCAATACAGTGCTCAGGGCAGAAGTAGATGCAAATAGTGGGAGAGAAAGGGTTCCTGCAGAGATGTCTGGTCAAAGGTGCTAGGTGGGAACTTAGCAAAACAAAAGGCTGGTTCAGGAGGTTGATGGGGGGAGGACCCTTGAATTACACCAGGGAGAGTTGGAAAGGAAGCGTGTGGTGGAGAGGACTCAGGGTAGTCTGAAATGGGTAGACAAGATGGCCAAAAATGCCAGGCAATATTTACAGAATATGCTGGTTCAGGGGGGTGTCAGGAGAGGGACTCAGAGGTCCAGTAAATGGCAGAGAAATAGTGTGGGGAACAGCGAAAAAGAAATTCAAAAGGAAAAAAGCAAGTGAAAGGGAAACAAAGAAAGCAGTCCGAGGATGAATGAGAGCAACCATGATGGGAAAAGAGTGTGGCAGGAAAACAGCAATTGTTCAAACTATTCTACAATATTGGGCAATTAGCTCAGCAGAAAAAATTCAGTAGTGCAAGCAGTAAGCTACATAGACATCACACAGTCAGTTAAAGTTCGCTACCACACTGCTATACTCTGGAAGGCAATTCCTACATATATAGTGCAGTGGTTTAAAGGTAAAATGCTTAAGCAGTAAAAATATTCAGCAGTACAAGCCATAAGCTATATAGAAGTCAGGCCTAGCTAGTACAGCAGGCTAAACAGCAGAAAATTCCAAGAAAAAAACAAATCATTTCCACATCAGCAGTAAATTCAGCAGAAAAAAATGTCCAGAGAGCAGTACAGCAAGGTAGTGGCCAAGCTGTGATTTGAAAAAGGTGCCTTGGATGCTTGCTTTCTCATTGGGGATCTGCAGCATCCAATCGGGAAGCAGCCACCATCCCCAGGAGCCAGTCCAGTTATGGGGATTGCAGCCTGACAGCTCCAAGCTAAGAGCTGACCAATGGTACCTGCTTTCCCTGGTCAGTTTCCCATTATTTTTACTAAGAAAATGTACATTCACTATGTGCAAATTGCAACACTTTGCAGAGCTGTGTTGCAGAGCATAGTTGCAGGGTAAAAAAATAAACAAAATGTTGTTCCAGTGCTGCAGAACTTGCTTGCAGAGTTTAATGCTTGCTGCATCATGCACTATTTGAAATTATTTGGTTTTACCTGTAGGTAGCACACTCATCTCTGAGGCCAGAAGATCAGAGGGCTGTGGGTTCAGTTCCCACATCTGGCACTTGGGTTAATATCCCAGTACTGACACTGTAGTGCAGCATGAGAGGGGTACTGCACTTCTGCGGTGCCGTCTTTCAGATGACACGTTAAACCGAGGTCCCATCTGCCTGGATTGGTGGTAGTTCAGGTGGATGTTAAAGATCTCACGACACTTATTGAAAAGAGTAGGGGATTTTTTTTTTATTAAATCATAACAAAATATATACAAATCCATAATAAATCATACAAATCATTAAGAGAAAGAAATAAACAAAAATCAATATTAATTCATACGAAACACCAAACATAAGGAAAACATTTTAAATAATACAAACACTGTATTAATATGTATTAATTCATACAAAATCCCTAAACAGATAACAGAAAACAGTATATACCCCTTCCCCACCCACTTATATATATTTTTGTATTATAAAAAATCAAAATAGGCCCATTTCTCCACCAATTATCTTGTATTCCCATTTAATAATTCATCAAACTTCCATTTTTTAATTTCCCGTATTATAATGAAATACAGATCTAAAGCAGAAATGTCTTGTTGCTGTAAAACTAAATGACATCTACAAATCCAGACCTAATATAAAAATGAGCAAACAAAATCCTAACCGTACCTATATATAACTGATTAAGTCGGGTAGCAGGGATCCCAAAAAAACAATAATGTAGAAGCTGGAGGTATAGGTAGCCTATTTTTCCATCTATTTTTTACAATATCCCAAAACTGAATAATATGAGGACAGGAATAATATAAATGATCTATCGTTTCTATCACTTCTACACAACCCTCTCTAGGACAATACCTATCATACAAAGCTTTATGCTTCTGGTTTCCATTAACATTTATTTTCTGATGAACCCCCAACCACACCGTATCCCACATCTGTTCAGGGATCTGGTGATCTATAATGTATGCAGATATTGACTCCTGTTGGAAGCATGAACAACTTGAAAAAGGGTGTTCCTGAAACTGAACTACCAATAATTCTTTGTACTAAAGTTTCCTAGAGAAGGCTTGTACCATATTATATTTTACTTCCCATTTAATAATCCAATCAGATACCCCCTTCCACCTTTTTACTAAATGAGGACTCCTTTTATTTTTATGAAAAAAATACCCTTTTCCTATTCTAACAAAATCCCTTTGAGTAGAGAGAATCCCCATATACTCCATAACTGAGTAGTACCTTTTATCAAGGATACTATATTCGTATATAAAAATACTGTGAAAAAAAAATAAAATAGGGTTCAACATACTCACCCCTGCATCTTTAACTTCTTTATATAATATATTCCTTTTAATAGGTTTTAAACGGCTACCCTAAAAACAAGTAAAAAAAATTCTAGATGAAGAAACTTCAAATTTTTTAGGTAACATAAAAATAGCACTAATATATAGAAAAACTAGGGTTAAAAAGGACTTAATCAGGAAAACCCTTTTCTTTGTCCCAACTTTCCATCTGTTCCATCTACTCACCATCTCACTCCCCACAGATAATAATCTAGACCAATTATATTCTGCCATTCCACTACCTCCAAAATAGACTCCTAAAATTTTACATGGATTTACAGGTACCTCACAACCTCCAAGCACTCTTGGAGTATCCTGAAAACCCTTTAAATCTATACATTTTGTTTTCCTAATGTTCAAAGTAGCCCCTGAGGCTTTCCCTACCACCTGAATAAGGTCCAACGCAATAATCAGAGACTGTTGGTCCTGAATCAATAAACACATATCATCGGCATATGCCAATACTTACAGACTGAAGAATATCCCCCGGATAAACCTAAAATTCTAGGGGACTGCTGCAGAAGTCTCATAATTGGATCAGTCAGAAATACATAAAGGAGGGGGCTCAAGGGACAACCTTGGCACACTCCTCTCAACACCTGAATTTTAGGACCCATAATACCATTATCTAAAGGAACTACACAAGCTAAACCATAGCAAACTTCTAACCAACCTACAAACTCTTTTGGAATCCCATATGCAAGTAAACAATCCCATAAAAAGGAATGAGATACTCTATCAAACGCTTTGGCTAGATCTAAACTGACCAGAAACCCAGATTTCTCCCCCATGCCATTCCATCCATCCCATTCTACCACCTCCCTAAGTAAGAGCAAAGCGTCAGTAATTCTCCTTCCGAGAATTTAACAAAATTGTGTTGGACTAATCAGATCTTTCATAACCATTGCTAATCTGTTACCTAATAATTTAGCAAAGATCTTAAAATCAATATTTAATAAAGTAATAGGACACCAGTTAACCAAATCTGTAGGATCCCTGGATTTAAACAAAAAAATTAACAGACCCTCATACATTTTGTGAGGTAAATAACACTCTTCTTGAAAAAATCTATATACAATCAACATTGCTACTGGAATAATCTCCCATAATAATTTATATATTTCATTAGGCAAACCATCGGAACCCAGTGACATCCCCTTGTGGAGACTCTTAATTACCTTATCCATTTCTAATTTTGAAAAAGAGGATATCAAAATCTCACAAAATTCTTCAGCAAGTTTCAGTAAAGCTGCTGCCTGTAAAATTTGGGAAGCAAATTGAGAAAATTCCACTGGGGAGCCAAACATTTCTTTTGCATATTGAGCAATTGTCCCCATAATAGTACCATTATCTGTTGCTAATGTTCCTTGTGGTGTTTTTAGACATTTAATCAATTTCTTCTCTCTACACTTTTGACAACTGACAAAAGGATTAATACTTTCAGCTTTCTCCTGAGTGCCAAAACTTTGTTCTTTCTGAAGGGAACATAAACGGTCATACTGATATAATCTCATAGTTTGTTTAATCACAGCAATCTCCTCTCTAAGATCCACCCCTTCCTCACACTGCCTTGATATTAACTCACCTAATTCATATCTAAATACTAAGTATTCCTTGTATTTCGATATAGCTTGAACTTTCCCATGGAACTTAAAAAATTCTACAATAAGAATTTTTAAATCATGCCACCATAATCCTACATCATCATATAAAAATATCATGGAAACCTTATCACTTATCAATTCTTTAAAAGCAGACACAATTACGAGATTATCTAATAAAGATACATTCAATCTCCAAAACCCTAAACCAGTTTCCCTTACTGGGGGAATTGCAATATTTACCCCCATCGACATATGATCTGACGTTTCTATGGGTAAAATAAAAATTTCAGACACTTCCAACGTTTGTTTCAAAAATAAAAAATAAATGCGGGAGGAAAGGTTACCTTTAAAAAAGGTGGCTTTGCCAGAGCATATACTACTCCTCTGAAAATCTTTCAGCCCAGCTTGAAATATCAGGTTTTTCCAAAAGGTCTTATCACAATATTGCTTTTCTTTATTTTTCTGAACTTGAAAATTTATATTAAAATCACTCCCCCAAAAAATCTGTCTGCTAGTAAACAAGTAAGACTGAATTTTCGTTAACAATTCGATTCTTAAAGCTTTCGATTGTGGACCATAAACTGTAAGCAATCTACATGAAAAGGAATTAATAACTACATCTAATAATAATGCTCTACCAGGATCAATATCCACTAAACGTAATACCTGAACATTAGAAGAACGAAAACAGAAACCCACCCCACAACAGATTTCCATTCCTATTGACCAGAAGGAGGAACCCCACCACCATTCTCTACGTTGCTTGTGATGTTTCAACTAAGGTATGAAATCTAGTGTCTTGCAACATAAACACATAAAATTTAACTTTTGTAAAATACCAAAAGTTATTTTCTGTTTATATTCTGATTTAATACTATTGATATTTAAACATGCCACTAGTAAACTGATAGCTTCAAGGAGGTTTATTTATATTTTTTTTTACTAGAACTAGTAACCCTTTTTTGTAAAACCACCTCTTGTAAGTTCTGAACCTCCGAATCTGGGGGAACTTGGCTCAAAATCTGTGGACCTTCCTCCATAGGGTCTTCCCTATCCACTTGCTCCCCCCACAAAGTGAAAGCAGAAAATCTGTTAGAAAAAGTTAAAGGTGATAAGGGTAACACTGTATGCCCAGAGTTTGAACATTCTGCCCTTTGCAAGCTTGTGGAGGGAATGCCTGGACTCTCTGGAGAAGTACCTTCCTGCAGGACTACTACATCCATGTGCTCCTGAAGGGGGATAGTTAACTGAACCGAAACATGCCTAGGAGAACCTTGGGGGGTTACAAAAGGGGTTTCCACTACCTCTACACCAGAAACCTCCTTATCGTTATTATTAGCCTGAGGTAAAGGGGGGAACGCCGTGCCCTGTCTACCCATATGCAACCACTCCCTACTACCACTAGAGGAGGGGACACTACTTCCACCCCTTCCTCTATGCCGAAGTGGAGGAGAAGAATGTACCATAACATGTTCTGCCCCATGCCTATAAGGCCTCCAAGATTGAGAAAGAAACATCTCATGATCTGAAGATTCCTCTGAATTGTGGGCTGCCCATGGACACTCCTGAAAACCATGGTCTTCATCCCCACAAAGATTACAGGTTGGGGGGGCTATGTATTGGGCAGCAGAATGACCTAATACCCCACAGTGAAAACATTTTATACTATCACAGTCATTGTTCAAATGTGTTAAATCTCCACATCGGTAACAACGTTTAGGCTGTCCTGCATAAAACAATATACCTCTGTCCCTCCCCCAAAAAAGGAACTTGGCAAATGTTAAATCCCCCTATCAGTTTGTTTTAATTGAACCCGAAGGTTCCATCCTCCATTCCAAAAGTCATTCCCAGCATTTGTGCTCACAAACAGGGACAGTGTGATGGGGGTAACAGTGGGGGAGCACCTGGGTAACAGTGACCACCAGTCATTGTGGTTTGAAATCACAGAAAGAGCAGAACCAAACCACACAAAAACACGTATCCTGGATTTTAGGGGGGCAGACTTTGGGAAAATGGGGAGATACTTGAAAGAGGCATTAAGGGGAATGGGACAGGAATCAGGGGTTGAGGAACAGTAAGGTATTTAAAATGGGGATTATAAGAACAACAGAATTATGTATTAAGCAGGTTAGCAAGAGGAAAAGGAAGAGGAGACCATTATGTTTTCCAAAGAGGTGCAAAGAAAGTGAAAGCCAAAAGATTGCATTCAGGCAATACAAAAGACACAGGCAGAAGGGGATAGGGAGAAGTACCAGGAGAAACAAAGGGAGGCAGGGAGTCAGTAAGGGAAGCCAAAGCTCAGACAGAAGAACACATTGCAAAATCAGTGGGTAAAGGGACAAAACTTTACAGGTACATAAGTGAAAAAAGAAAGACAAAGGAGGGATAGTGAGACTGAAGGGGGAGGATGGGAGCCGAGTGGAGGATGACAACAGTAAAGCTGACATATTGAACAGGTATTTCTGCTCAGTTTTACTAAGGAAGAGGGGTAATGGGTCTGAAGGAGACAAGGGTGAGAATGGCAGAAATGACACAAGTCCCTTACACGAGAAAGGGTCCCAAGGAACTGGAAGTACAGAGCTGATAAAGCAATGGGGCCAGATGGGGTGCACCTAGGGTCCTTAAAGAACTAAGAGAGGTGGTGGCTGAACCTCTGGCTATCCTGTTCAGCCAATCACTGAAACAGGAGAGGTACCCAAAGACTGGAGGACAGCAGATGTAGTCCCTTATACAAAGTGGGAACAAAGAGGAAGCAGGGAACTACAGACCAGTCAGCCTCACCTCGGTAGTGGGAAAGATCATGGAAGCACTACTGAAGGAGAGATTGGTGGAACATCTGGTTGTCAATGGACTACAGGACCCAAGGCAGCATGGTTTCACCAGGGGAGGTCGGTCAGACCAACCTCATTGAATTTTTGACTGGGTGACTAGGGAGGTGGATCAGGGAGGGCAGTGGACATGGCCTATCTGGACTTCAGCAAGGCCTTTGACACTGTGCCACATAGAAGACTATTACACAAACTGGGGAATATGGGTGTGGGCAGGACAGTATGTGGTGGGTAGGTAACTGGCTGGGTGGCAGGACACAGAGGGTGGTGGTAAATGGCTGTCACTCCACAGAGGGAAGAGTGACCAGTGGGTACCACAGGGATCAGTGCTGGGACCGGTCCTATTCAACATCTTCATCAGTGACATTGCACAGGATCTAGAAGGCAGAATTTCACTGTTCGCTGATGACACAAAGCTCTGTAACAGAGTAGACACACCAGAGGGTGTAGACAGAATGAGAAGGGACCTGCAGAAACTTGAAGAATGGTCAAGGTTTGGCAGTTGAAATTCAATGCAAAGAAGTGCAAGATAATGCACATGGGGCACAAAACCCTGGCACAATATATCAGTTGGGGGTGAGGATATAGCATGCACCAAGCAGGAAAGGGATCTTGGGGTTGTCATCTCTGATGACCTCAAGGTAGGGAAACAGTGTGACAAGGCATCAGGTAAAGCAAATAGAATGCTGGGATGTATAGGCAGGGGCATTACCAGCAGGAAAGGGAGGTCATAATTCCGCTATACAAGACACTAGTGAGGCCCCACCTGGAGTACAGTGTACAGTTCTGGAGACCATACCTACGTAAGGACATAGACAGGGTAGAGAAGGTTCAGAGGAGGGCAACAAAGATGGTGCATGGGTTGCATCACAAGTCCTATGAAGACAGGTTGAAGGAACTGAACATGTACTCCCTGGAGGAGAGGGAGGAGAGAGGGGATATGATAGAGACATACAAGTATCTTACAGGGAGGAACAGGGTGCAGGAAAACACTATTTTTAAGCGAAAAAGATGTTTCAGGACTAGAGGGCATGGGATGAAGTTGGAGGGAGGGCGATTCGGAGGAAACATGAGAAAGAATTTCTTCACAGAACGGGTGGTGGAAAGTGGAACACCCTGCCAGAGGAAGTGGTGGGGGCTGAAACAATCACGGGATTTAAGAATGAATGGGAGAGACATAAAGGAATTCTAGAGGTCAGGGGTAAGGGGAAATAGACTTCTAGGAAAACAAACTGAACTTACAAGCTCAAATGGGCAGACTAGGTGGGCCATAGGCCCTTATCTGCCGACACTGTCTATGTATCTGTGTATCTATGTATCCATCCATGATTGGCCTAGGATGTTCAAAGATTGTACATCATTTTTCTAACCAAAATTTAATATTGTTAACATCTACCCCCTCATTCCTAAACAACACTGTTACAGTTTTAACAGTGGGTTTAGTTATGGGGATTGCCAAGAATTCTTTCCATTCCTCTAAGTCTTTTTGTTCGTAATATAGCTTCCAAAATTTATCTAAAAGTACCATAGAACAGAAGCTAACATCGTAATTCCTATCCCCAGGCACATGTATAAATGCATACACATCCATAGGGGTAAAACCCATCCGATCTTTAATAAGAGTTTTCCCCACCCAGAGTCTATCAGGAGGAGTTGGAGCCTTCCCAACATATCGGATCTGGACTAAGAATCTCCTTTTGGCTGCTTCTTCAGGCTTATTAAAAAGCCCAGCATATGTCTTAGAACTCCCCTGTTCTTGCACAGCAGGCAACACTTCTCTAGAGAAACTACAGTCGGTTCCCTGCCCAGTCTTTTGCTGCAAACCTTCCCCCTTCTCTCCTACCTTCTCCATAGCGGTAGATAGGAAGTCCTCTTGAAAGTTCTCTTACTGAGAACAAATGCTTAGAACCTCAGAGTCCTGGCAATCCAGCTAAGGGGGAACCGCGTCTGACTCCGCATCTAAACCTAGATCCTCCTTATCGAAATGCGCAGATGTAGTAGAAGCCTTTGGGGACTTAGCCTTTTGTCCATCTATACTGCTAAGTTGTATCCCTGGGCTACCCAGAGAACCCGGAATCGGTACCAGTGAATCAGGAACCCAACGATTCCCTTTATATAGCCATCCTGCTCTTTGTCAAGTGTCATCCCGAGACCAGTCTTTTGCCTCTTCTGGTAAGCCATTTTCATTCATCAAAACCTCATAATTACTGTCCTCATTTCCCTTAGGGGCAGTACCAGCATTTATTGGTAGACGTTTGCTAGTACCTAATTTGGGACTAGCTACCAACCGTTTCCAATTTTTCCTTTCTTCCTCCAATCTGGATCCGCTAAGATTATATTCCTGTTCTGCAGTAGAAATTACAGCCCATAATTGAGTTTTCTTTACCTCCAGTTCCTCTTGAAGTTTAATTTCCTCAGTATTCAGGTCACAAATAGCATCAACTATAAAGGGGTGCTCTATACATTTCTCTGGTATAACTCCTGGTAGCGAATTCATAACTAAGATAGCACTCTCTTCAGGCTGGATATGTGTTTCCTCTGGAGCTCCAAAAACCTGACCGTCCGCATCCGTGGTCTGGGACATACTGAGCTTCTCCACACTCTCCTGCAGTGCTTCAGTGCCCTCTGCAGCAAGAGTAGGGGAATTTCCCCGGTGTCCTGGCCAAATTTCCCTCATTCACTAAAAAAATACCACCAACAGCTTAATCTGGTTCAAGGTCAGTTGGCATTCATCTGTATCCCCCCTCCCCCGGGTTGTGCCTGAAAATAGGCAGAATTTGTCTAGTGCACTTACCCGGTCAACAAAAACTAAATAAATAAAATAAAATTTTACACAGAGCCCTGAGACATGTTTTAATTTACAAACTTTAAAAGAGCAGCTGGTGGCATTTTACAGAGCTGTTCAGTGCTGCAGCTTTGTACTGTTCCCTCGCTCTAGCGAAAATGACTCAAAACAAGTTTTTTTTTGTTAAACAGAGAATGAAAACAGACTATAGGGAAATAAAGCAAAATGAGAGACTTTACTGGCTTTTTTTATCTTCTTTTCTCTTTCCAGGCTTACCTGCCACTGTGAAGAATGCAATAATGTCTCGAATTGTTTCAGAACTAGGTCTGACGCACTTTTCTTCCCTCCCAGGACCATCTCAAGCCTCTGAGTAGTTTACTATAGTGCCGGTCGGACCATTCTATTCCCTTCATATAGTGCAGAGGACTTGTAAGAGGGGTCTGCTTGCTGAGGAACTGCCCAGACCAGAGATTTTTCTTTCTTGCTGTATATAAATACTATTCTAGGATCAGATATGCATTACTTTAATTGAAGAGAATTGAAAGGATATGCTATTGAAAAAAAAAGGAACTCTATATCATGATTTTGTTACAAAAAATGAAAAAGGGATGGAGCTTAGTTCCACCACCTGATCCTTTTCAGCTATAAATGAAGTTTTTACCTGTATGTCTTCGGTGAGCTGTAGGGCTCAGCAAGGAGCTGACCCAACATAGACCCTAGTATGTTCTAGTGGTTGCAACAGTGGATGTTGGATTTATTTATTTGCTAAATACCCTCTTTTATTTCTTTTTTTGTGTACAGTCTGTTACCTTTTATTTTACTTTTTTTGCTGAATAAAGCTGCTTTAGGTTCTGGATCCTGGTGTCTATGTCCATCAATACCCACATCCTCTTACGTGTGGATTGAACTAACATAATGTTATTAAGAACCTGCACTTCCCAAGAAAGTACTGCGTATGTCTGCTAGGTAGAGATGGTTTAAACATTTGTCTTGTACTATATATGCATGTTGAAAACACTTATTATCGGAAGTATTATATTAATGTCATATTGTCTGCAGGAAAATGGTGGTGTGTATTACAAGTAACAACATGCAGGGCATTGCCTTTGAGTAAAATGCCCTCTAAAACTCTGGGGCAGGTGCCACACTACTGCCCACCTGGGGCCAGGTCTGTTTCCCTCCCTACTAACCCTCCCCAGACTGCCAGTTAAGCAATTGGCTGGCATAGCACAGTGCAGCTTGGCCAGGTGCCAAATCACCACCCTGAACTTTCTTCATACCCCTGATGCCCTCTAGGGCACCCCCCATCTCTGCCTGCCCCCGGCACTTTTCTAACTGCCCCCGCACACTGGTAACATCATTCTGAACTGATGCAGTGGCCTAAGCCCACCTTCTGGCTGGTCTAAGTGGAGCCACTTGCTATATCCATGGAAGGGCTTACAAAATTAGAAAAAAGGGGATGTTACTGCCCTGCCATGCACAAGCCCCCATTCAACCTGGGCACCCTGCTTTATGACACAAGGCTGTCTCACAAAGGCTCCCATTTTCAATGCAGACCACATTCAAAATTGGGATTAGAAACATAGAAACATAGACTTTGATGGTAGATAAGGACCGCTTGACACAGCTAGTCTGTCCATTTCCCTACCTCCTGGATAAGCTGCAGATCCTAGTTAACCAACAGCCTATTTCTTCCTACCTCCACAAGAATTGCCTTATGTCTGTCCCATGTATTCTTGAATTATCCCACAGTTTTAGACCCCACAACCTCCTCAGTACTGTAAAAGCCAAGGTGCACACCTTAGTTTTTGCAAGAGTTTTGGGTGCCTCAGTCAAAATTCCCTCCATCAAAACAACAGTTTCTTAATGCCATTCTCTGTGACTATGCGCAGAAACTAAGAGTGATTAATAGCTACTGCTCACACTTATTGGTATGGGAACCTTTGATTTAAAAGATGCATGGAGGGTGCAATATTAAACCAAACCGTATTCTACTCCATTTTAAATTCTACTATTAAACAACAAGTTAGAGCAGGACCTTTGCACTGACAAGTTTTACCTGCAGAATGTCTGTCTGTGGTAAACCAAACTCCATGACTCCACTATGTTCTCATCTTTACTTTTCTTACTTTCAGACCATGATTACCAAAACCTTAGTCTCTACCATAGACCCGATATTGTCATCAGCTCCCCATTTGCAGTAGATTTGATGGTTTCTTAGTTATCTGCATCACAGACCCCAATGCAAACTGTCTGGCAGTCTTCAAATTTAAAGGCAATAAAAAACAATTAAAGCTAGGGAAGATGAATGGTTGAAACAATAAAGACTCATGATTCTGTCAGATTCTAGGAGAAATTACAGATGTTTATCCTACTGGATAATAGATAACAGCCTTCTTCTAAAAGTTCACAATGCACATGTTTAAATTGTCTACACACATACACACACACACACACACACACACACGTCTGAGCCTGCCAGCACAATAGCTTAGCCTACAGTATATCCTGTTACAGTATCTTTTGATTAAATGCTGGTAGTGCTGAATCTTTCACTAAGGCACTTAGACTACTGAATTAGAAAAACTGGAACAACACTCAACTCATATGAAGCATCAGTTTATTATTTCAATGTACATTTTATTGTCTTAACAACTTCATCAAGGAAATTGATCTAAACATATGAAAGTAATTATATTACATACATACTAAATATCGGTAGATTATTCTAGTAGAGAAGAATAAATAAATTGAATCATCTTTAGAGTCAATAAATTATTCTTCTTTCTTACAATCCAAGTGTTAATTGTAATACAATCTATAAACAACAATAAACAATATAACGTGTTTCTAAATCCTTAATACTGTGAAATTCAGCAGGATAAATTTCCTATCTAAATAAATGTGCTTATTTCATCCATATACAAAAATGAAAAGGATTTTTACTATTGTAAATAATTTCCTATACATAGCCTATAGAATAGATTATGGGTGATCATACACAACAAGGCTTTGTGTCCATTGAGGGAATGTGATGACATCACAGAGACCTCAAGAGTGAAGCTCTAGTGGTCTCCATGATGTAATCACATGCCCAAGATGGAAATACAGCCTTGGCTTTTATGGTTTGTCTCTACTGAAAAGTTGCTTGCTTGCAATAAATCCAATAACGTAACTTGCATCATTGCTCTCCACTTGCTCTGCCACCTAACAGTATGACAGCATTGTTCTGGATTATCATTCGCTCCCGCACCCAACCCTCTGTCACTGTAATCATCAGCGATCTACAGCAATATATTTTAAAAAAAGTGATATGTAAATATGTTTTAGTTTAATACCATGGAGCCATCTATGGCTGTCCATGTTGAAACTGACTGGATCACCTGCTTGCTAAACAGTAATGCCATTTTACTGTAATCTTTTCCTGAAAGCCACATCTTCAACCAATCAGCTGGCATATCACTGAAACATAGAAACATAGAATTTGATGGCAGATAAGGACCATTCGGCCCATCCAGTCTGCACATTTCTCCCTACCTACACTATTACCACAAACTGTACTGGATCTACAGCCCCGCCCCATTTCCTTTCCACTATGATTCCCTTGTGCTTATCCCATGCATTCATGAACCCCACCACTGTTTTTGTCCCCACCACCTCTGTTAGAAAGCTGTTCCAGGAATCCACCACTCTTTCAGTGAAGAAGTACTTCCTCACATCTCTCCTGAATGTACTCCCCTTCAGCTTCATTTTTTTTTATCAGGAAGAGGCACTATTGAGCAAAGCTGATTCACAAGGAAGTCCTTGAAAGGACAGCATATAATTATTAACAGAACATATAAAACAGCAAGACATTTGAGTGTACAGCCAAGCTAATGTAAAGTTAGAGGTGTTAATGGAAAGAGATGTACTTCATAGCATGTCCCCTTGTTCTTGAGTACATTTTCTTCTGAAAAATACTCCCCTTCTGTACCTTATTGGTACACTGGTCAGAGTAGGGGAGCAGAAGGGGTAAAGGAACAGTGGGCAATGATCAAAACAGGGATTGCATTAGTGACACAACTCTGTATCAAACAGGTCAGCAAGGAGAAGAGGAAGAAGAGGCAGCTATGGTTTTCTGAGGAGGTAGCAGAAAAAGTTAAAGCAAAAAATAAAAATAGCATTTACTCAATACTAAAAGACACAGGAGGAGGAGGATAGGTAGAGATACAGGAAAAACAAAGGGAGATGGGGAAGGCAGTTAGAGAAGCCAAGGCACAAACAGAAGAATGCATTGCAAACTCAGTGGTTTGGGGGGACAAATCATTTTACAGGTACATCAGTGAAAAAAGGAAGGCAAGGGGAGGGATTGTGAGACTGAAAGAGGAGGATGGGGTAGTGTAGAGGATGACAACCAGAAACTGGATATGCTGAACAAATACTTCTGTTCAGTTTTTACAAAGGAGGGGGCAGGAACTGGGCCAGCAATAAGTGATAAGGGCAGGAAGAGCATGGAAATGGACCCAGGTCCATTGCAAAGGAATGGGTTCTCATGGAACTGAAGGCAGTAAGAGTTGATAAGGCCATGGAACCAGATGGGGTGTCCGCCAGGATAGTGAAAGAGCTAAGAGAAGAATCGGCAGAGCATCTGACTACCCTTTTTAACCTGTCATTGGAAACGGGAGATATCCAAGGACTGGGGAGAGCTGATGTGGTTACTCTATACAAAAGTGGAAACAGGGAGGAAGCAGAGAATTACAGACCAGTCAACCTAACCTCAGTCATGGGAAAGGTCATGTAAACAATATTAAAAGAAAGAATAGTGGAACACCTGGTTGTTAATGGTCTACAGGACCCAAGGCAGCACGGCTTTATGGGAAAGAGGTCATGCCAGACTAACTTCACTTGAGTTCTTGAGTTCTTTGACTGGGTAACCAGACAGGTGGATCAGGGAGGGGCAGTGTATGTGGCCTACCTTGGATTTCAGCAATGCCTTTGGTACCATGCAAATAGAAAGCTGTTACAACAAGCTGGGGAGCATGGGGGCCGGAAAGAAGGTAGTGAAGTGGGTGGAGAATTGGCTGGATAATAGGACACAAAGGGTGGTGGTAAATGGTATTCACTCTGCAGAGGGTAAAGTGACCAGTAGGGTACAAATGGGATCAGGACTGGGTCCAGTATTCTTCAATGTCTTTATCAGCAATATTGCAGAGGGTTTGGAAGGGAACATTTTCCTGTTCACTAATGACACTACGCTCTTCAACAGGGTAGACACACCAGGGGGAGAGGATAGAATGAGGTGAGATCTAAGGAAGCTGGAGGATTGGTCAAAGGATTGGCAGCTAGGTTTCAATGCAAAAAAGTACAAGATTATGCATACAGGGCACAAAAGCTCAGGAACTACATATGCTGGAGGGGGGGATAGCATGTTTCAAGCAAGAATGAGACCTGGGGGTGATCATCTCTGATGACCTTTGGATAGGCACAGAGGACTGCTGGTAGTTGGGGGGTAAAACCTAATGCCAGTAGTGCATGATATAGCGCAATTGTTAGTGGTAATATGGCAAACTAGGTGGGCCTAAGGCCTTTATCTGCCAACAATGTCTATGTTTCTATGTATCTGCTCCTGTCAGGTATTTAAATGTCTCTATCATATCCCTCCATCCTATCAAGGCTGAAAACTTGTGGTATCGATGTGACATCAGAACAATACCACAACAACTTTTCCTGACCTTTGAACTGTGCCACTACAAGAATATCATACCAGAGACAATAAAATATTAAGCACTTGAATCAGTGGCTTAGAAATTGGTGTATTAGGAGGGGTTTTAAGTTTTTAAGGCAATGGGATGCATTCTGGGAAAAACATGATTTATATTGTGGTGATGGGCACCATTTAAATTATAGGGGAACAGAATTCTGGGCCCTTAGATAAGAAACATGGTTAACTAAACTTTAAACTAAGAACAAGTGGGGAGAATGGGGATGTGTCCAATCCATTGCAAGGAATTCTGTCAAAGATAACAGTGAAAAATAATTTGTTCTCTGAAATTTTTATATTTTAATGCAAGGAGTTAAAAAATCAGAACTGGAATTATTAGCTAGCAACCATAAGATATATTTTCTGGTTAGAGTCCATTATCAACCACTGGCAGAACCTCACAAACTATGTTATACACATGTATGAATAGCAGACCATGTATAACGGAGTTTGGTTGACCACCTTTAACAAAAGTTCTTAAAATAGCTTTCATGCCCGCTGAACACCTGTATCATGCTCTGTCCTTGAGCTGGCAGGTCGCTTGTGCTGTCTCAGGAAAATTGCCAATGCAAATGACAGGAATCTCATCATCTTAGAGAAAAAAACAGGGCACAGTTTTCTAACAAAATTCTCATCAGAACATCCTGAAAAAAAGATGTCATAATAATGCTTTCCACCAGCTAATGAATCAAAGCGTCAAAAATTAATTGAGGTGCAAGAAAGTAAAGATAGACTTTAAAAAACTAAAAGTGACATTTATTTATTGAGTTTTGATAACTGCGTAAGTCCACTGAGACAATTACAGTCCCTGTTTCAGGGTCGACCCGGGAGTACCGCAACAAACAATACAATACAGTACAGTACAAAAACAACAAGAGAATTCTCTTACAGTAATAACATATTAACATGCAGCAGGTAGGGGATAAAGAATCATAAAATATACAGAAATATAAAAGTTACACACACATACAGCTTTTCACAAAGTACCTCAAGGAGACTGGTGACTCCACAGAATTCATACTCGTAACTCATAATTTTCTCTCATTCCCTTAGGCTACATGTCTAGTGCAACCCAAAAGGATGACCACAGCTGAATGAGAAAAAATAGTGTACCTAAAAGAGATTTGTGGCTGCTGAATAAAAACAAATTTCATTTAAAAAAACTCTTTTCTTCAACTTATTAAATTCATTTCTGTATTACTCATTTACTAGAACTAGTTCTGATTTTTGGGGGGGTTGGGTGGTGGCGAGTCGGGGTTTACTGACACGACACTGTTGAAAATGTTTCAAAAGTTCAAGTTTAAGTTCAAGTTCAAGTTTATTTCACCAGGAAAACTCACTTGAGCAAGTTCATTTACAAGGAGGTCCTGTTAAGGATATGCTAATACAAACAAAATACAAAGGCAATGTAAATAAGAACACATGAATAAACAGAACGGAAGTTTTAACACAGTTGTGATTGCAAGATAAATCTAAAAACAGAAATCTGCTCAATTAGGGAGGGACAAAAAGAGGTTAGTGCTAACTTAGATTTGAGTGTTAGCAAATGCTAAAAGTGTTTAAAAAAATTAAATTTAAACAGCTACTCATATTATATTTCTCATTCTGTTCAATAATGTTTGCATACAGTTCCACATTTCTTTTTCAGTCATTCTTTCTTGCAACAGAATGACAAGTGCATAAACAAATGAACCAGTAAATATAAAAAATAAAACATGCGGAAGTCTTCAAACTAGGATTTAATGCACACCCTCAGGGTGTGATGCCCTGATAAACCCCCTCAGTCTTCGCCCTCAGGGTTTAGAGGCATCACACACCTCATGTGTGCATCAAATCTTCATTATACACAGTTCCCCAAGCATTATTCTATATGTTATAGGCATATCAGAGACTTGGTGGGATAGTGATAGTAGCTGGAATAGGTAAATAAATAGATATCAACTATTTAGCAAGAAAAAAAGAAGTGTTAAGAGAGGAGGTGGAGTAGCATTGCTTGTTAGAGATAATATCAAATGTCATTCATGTATAGTTTCTGGTGGGCAAGAGTATCTGGAAGGGACCTTTTGGATATCATCGCTGGCATAAAGGGCAGAAAACTAACTATTGGGGTCTTTTATGGACCACCTAACAGCAGCCCTGATCCAACAGATTTAATTGCTCAGAAAATATTGGATTTTTCTGATGAAGATAATGTTGTAATAATGGCAGACCTGAACATGTCACATATTGATTGGGATGGCATGACTGCCAAGACATATAGTATGTTAAATCTACAGTAAGTTTATAGATATGGTGGTTTCGCAAGATCTTACCCAAGTCATCAATTAACCCACTGGAGGAGTAAACATATTGGATGTTGTCCTCACAAACATTAAGGAGGATTTTAATAACATCTACATGGGTAGTATCTAAGGTAATAGCGATCATTTAACAATTTATTTTTCTATAACTAGGACCATGAGAACTACAAAGGGTACTACCATTCTATTATTAGGGACTACAATAAAACTAACTATACTGCCATAAAAAACAAACTTAATAACATTAATTGGGAACTTGTGCTTGGCCTCTGAACTCTTCAGACTCTTGTTCAATCCTGCATTCCTTAATTACCACCCTGGTGGAAAAGTATGTTACCTGTAAAAAAGGGTATGACAATAGGGGAAAGAATACTCCCTGGTTTTGTAAAAAGATCAGAAGATTTATTTCAAAGAAAAAAAACCTCTTCTCAATTATGAAAAGAAATCCATCGGAAAGAAATATCATGAAATATAGAACAGTATTAAGGGCCTCTAAGAATGCTATGAGGAAGGGATGAAACAATATGGAATTCCTTCTGGCTCATTCTAAAGAGTCACAAGGCATTCTATTCCTATGTGAATTCTGTAAAGAATGATAACTCAAGTGTAATTGGTCCTTTAGTAATGGATAAAACTACATATATTGTTCCAACAGATATACAGTATACAACATTTTTAACAACTATTTTTGCTCAGTGTTTATTAAGGATATGATCCACACTACTTGTTTTCATGACACCAATTCTTATGTAGCCTAACTAGAAATGTTAGAATTTGTCCATACTCTATAATAAGATAACTGCCCTGCACCCCAATAAATCAGTAGGCCCAGATGGTCTACATCATCACCTACTCAGAAAACTAGCTAAAGAATTATCACCTATAGTGGCTAATATTTGCAATAACTCTTTAAAAGAAGGCTCTCTACCTTTGGACTGGCATAGATCACTAGTGATCCCACTATTTAAAGAGGCAGTAAAGCAGCCCCAGGTAATTACAGACCTATAAGTCTGATATCAATTATAGGTAAGCTTATGGAAGGTTTTGTCAAGGATGGAATTATAAAAGACCTAGTAGATAAAGGTTACATAGTCTTCACACAACATGGCTTTGTAAAAGGCAGATCCTGCATAAGCAACCTTGTTAACTTCTTTGAAAACCTTAGTGCTAGTGTAGACAAAAATGAATTGATGTCATTTACTTGGACTTTTGAAGAGCTTTTGACACTGTATTGCACAATATTTTAATATCTAAAATGATCAAATTCGGTATTAACAAAAATCTTATCAAATGGGTACAGACTTGGCTTTCTGACAGGAACCAGGTGATTAGAATCAATGGTTATCTATGAGATGAGGGTCTGGTCCTAGTGGGGTCCCTCAGGTATTCATGTTAGGTCCCCCATTTTTCAATATTTTCATTCATAATTTACACAGTCACAGTAATAATTACATGATGAAGTTCGCAGATGACACCAAACTGGGTGGTATAGTGTCTTATGAACTGGAAAGGCATAGGTTAGTAGCATAGGTTAGTTTCTGACCTTCAGGCTATTATTAGCTGGGCTAATATAAGCTGCCTACAGTTTAACATCAATAAATGTGTTGTGATGCATTTCAGAAATAACAACAGTCACCAGTCATACTGTATTAATGGCATCACCTTTAAAGTTGTCAGTAAAGTTATGGATTTGTTGTTGTTGTTTATTAATGAATAACCATTGAGCATCTGCTCATTTGCATTGGTGACCTTATAGCAGTACAAAATTACAAAATATAAATTACAATACAAAAAAAATCATAACAATTTTCATCACGATTCAACAATACATCAATCACATTTACAAACATACTCACACAAAGATAAATGCTGTTTTAACATAGATACAGAAGGTGATGGCATATATAACCTACGGAATTCATGTGGAAGTCTATTCCAAAACAAAACAACAAATTGACTAAAATATTGAAGGAAACATTTAGTTTTAGTGAAGGGAACAGAAAGTTCCTGCACAAAAGCATTTCTTAATGATGAATCAACAGATCTAAAAGATAATTTGTTATACAAGTAATCAGGAACAAGACTGAGACCACATTTATATGCAAATATGAGTCTGTGATTAACCCTTTTTTATTTTAATGATACCCAACCCAAGAATTTATACAAAACACAATGATGGACCTCCATTGGACATTTCAAAATTAAACTAGCCAAACGATTGTAAAGTATATCCAATTTCTGTAGATGCTCAAAAGTTGCACCAGCATACAAAATATCTGCATAATCAAAAAAAGGAAGTATTTGTACAGTAATTATAATTTTCATTGTGGCCAAATCCAAACAATCTTTATTTTTAAATAAAAAAAACATCATCTTGCTAATTTGCACAACCAAATTTTCCACATGAGTATTCCCTGAGACATACTGGTCAAGCCAAAACCCTAAATACTTATATGATTCAACATTTTCTATTACAAGTCCGGAACTATCTGATATTACCATCCTATGACTCAACTTTATTTTGGACGGGGGTCCAAACAACATGGACTTTGTCTTTGTTATAGTTAACTTCAATATAGAATCTAAAAAAATGTTTGCAAAGAATCAAAATTACGTTGCAAAACAGTTTGGATTTGCGAAACCGAATCATGAGAAAAAAATATCAATAGTATCGTCTGCATATAGATGATAATTAACTTCACCTAAAACTTTACCAAAACATTTTAAATATAACAAAAAAAGAAGAGGTCCCAAGACAGAGCCCTGTTGGACACCCATTACTACCTCTAATGAAGAAGAGTCTTGATGACCAATAGAAGTAAATTGTTTTCTATTACTCAAATAAGAGTAAAACCAGGTCATGGCCTCATTACCTAGACCCAACTTAGCCAAACGCAATAATATTTGGTGGTCAACTGTGTCGAAGGCCTTGGACAAGTCATTCAGTATTGCTGCAGTAAATTGGTGTAAATCATTAGCCCTATCGATGTCGTCTAAGACCCTTGACACAGAGACAACTGTCCCATGAAGTTTATGAAAACTTGCTTGAAATTGGTCAAATAAATTGTTACCCTGCACATAATCAATCAATTGTCCAGCCAATAGCCTTTCACAAAGTTTACTAACAAGGGGAAGAAGGGAAATAGGTCTATAATTAGAAAGATGACCTGAGTTGTCCCCTTTAAACAAGGGGACAACTCTGGCCAGCTTCCAATCCTGAGGAAAATAACCAAAAAGTAAAGATTGGTTAAACAAATAAGTAAAAGATTCAGAAATATGAAATGCCGAATACTTTAACATACTTGAGGTCAGACTGTCTGGGCCACAACTTCCACTAGATTTTAGTTTTAACAACAATTCAAGTGTCTCATAACTAGCGATTTCCTCAAAACTAAAGTTAGGAGAATCATCATTCACAACATCCACTAAATGCAAATTATGATGAGTATTGTGACCAAAAACATTTCCTGAATTAATAAAATATTTATTAAACCTATCAGGTAAACATCCATCAGCATCAAAATTTTCATGAGGAGACAACTGAATTGTGTCTTTACATTTCGACTGACCAGTCAAATTATTAATAAGTGACCAAAATTTCCTTGGGTTGTTTACTGATTCAGATGTACCAGAATTAAAAGATTTTCTCTTAGCCTCCCTAACCCCAGCAACATATTTATTTCTACATTTTAGGTGCATTCATTACTGATAGCCTCAAATCTAGTGATCATTGTAAACATATAGCTGCTAAAACTAATCATTTGGTAAACTATGTGAACGCTCACGTTTTAGTAGGTTTCAGGTTTCAATGTTTTTATTGTTCAGCAATCAAGCTGTTACAACTTACTAAGCACATAAAATTATATACAAAAAAAGAGAAGAAAAAAATATTAAATCTAATATTACATTTAAAATTTTAACACATAAAAATCCATGAACAAATTAATTGTCATAGACAGAGAGACTTTTTTCTTTGCGTTTCAACACCTGATAAAAAAAACTTGAAACCATCTTAGCCTCCTCCAATGTCTGAGGGTGAAGAAGTATGAATAAAATATCATATTTTGCATTCACATATTTAATAAGAAAATCATGTAACAGATTAAACCGCGGGATTTTATATAAAGGGCACTGTACCGTAATATGATAAAGATCTTCTTGAAAACCCTTATTACTTCTGCAAAACTCCAAACCTGAATTGGGTGGAGTCATCTTATTAAAAAAAGCATATTTAGAACAGATGATTCCCAGTCTTGCCCAAGTAATCATTTTTCTTTCTAACAGGGTCAGCCCAAGAGTAAGATATTTCTCTATAAATACATTAATTTTATTTTGAGCTAACCATCTGGCCTGACGTTGAGCTCTGAGGAGCTCCATTTGCTTAGCATAGGCAAGCGTAAGTATTTTCTTTTTGATGTACTCCTTCAACACATAAGATATTGATATTGATTTCTCCCAATCTGTCCAAAGATGAAGCATATTAACACTGCCCAAAATATGTTGAATATTTTTGACCCAAGGAGACCTAAAATTCTGTTTGTGCCAAGATAATTTTTCTCTAAGGCATAGTAGAGGCATAATATTAGTCTGTTGATTAATAATTTTGATCCAGTAACTCATGAGACGTATATCAATTATTGTAACAATAGGTACTCTACCCAATTCAGCCCTAGCTACAACATTAGAAGTGGCAAGTGGAACCTGCAATAAAGATTTAGAGTAGAGAGAAAGTGGGATCTCCAACCATGAAGGGACATTGTTGTTCCAGACCTCTGGCCGTAAAAGAATAGATGATTTTTTGCCTCCGCCGGCTATCAATGCCGGGCGAGACCAAATATCCTGCATATTTCCTAGCAAAACATAAGAGAGCCCTCAACAATCCATTTTGCCTTATCACTTGTCCTCTCCAATGCTCTATCCACTTCCATTCGAAGCAAACTTCACCCCAAATATATATAAGAGGATACCACTTCAATAAGTTTGTTATTTAAATAAATCCTTGGTTTAATTTGATGTCCCTGTAAGGGTGCAAAATCAGCAGCTTAGTTTTTTCATATTTATTAATAAGTCCAAATGTTTACATTTAGAGCAAAATTGATTTATTTTATTTTGTAAACCTTGAGCAGATAAAGCAAAATAATCAGATTGTCTTCATGGCTCAGACATGTACTGGGATATTCTTAATTTTGGGGAATCAAGAATATCTATGTCTTTATAAGTCAGAAGGGCATCAATATACAAATTAAAAAGAAGGGGGCCAAAGGACATCCCTGTTTAACTCGAAGTTGTACTGAAATAGTCAGAAATGTTGCCCTTATTATCATATCTAATAGCCGATGTTGTGTGAGAATATAACCTAATAATGGGGGCTAATAAATTTAATGGTACGCGTCTATTTAATAATATCTCCCATAACTTGGCTCTATTAACCAAGTCAAATGCTGCAGAAAAGTCTACAAACACAGCATACAGCTTCATTTTACGAAATGATCTGTATTTTTCTATCAGATGGGCTAAAATGTAAGTATTATCTATCGTAGAACAATCCTTACGAAAACCTGCTTGAAACATCGATAAAGGGGAGTTTGCAGTTATCTAATCTTGTAATTTATGTAATATTATTTTAGCAAAGATTTTTCCACTAATGTCAATAAGACTGATTGGGCGATAATTAGATGGCAAATGAAGTTGGCCCTTTTTATGGGTTGGAACTATTATATTTCTTGTCCAAGATAATGGGATAAATCTCTCTTTTAAACAGATATTGAAAAAATTAGTAAAAAAAACTACCCAATAATTTAAGTGCCCCTTGTAAATTTCTCCTGGTATCAAATAGGGTCTAGGTGCTTTATTATTTGATAAATTCACAATGGCTTCTTCCACCTCTCCAAATGAAAACACTAACGATGTGTATTCCCCCTCAATGTTAAAATTTTCTATCACATCATCATCGTTGGTAGAATGTCTATTAAATAGTAGACTATAATAAGATATCCACGTTTCCTTGGGGATATATATGGGAGGTCTAGAATTCTTTTTGAAATTCTCTGTTTATTCATTTTCCAACACAAAAGTAAACATACAAAGGTCAAAACACAACCGGTAACAAGAAACATAATAAACAAAATAACACCAGTACAAGAACCCCATAAAATCCAACCCCCCCCGGAAGATGTCACCACCAATATAGAATGTGCCTGAGTTGTCGTCAACCTGTACCCTGGGTAAGATACTCACCAGAATTTGTCATTTGTATACTATCCAAAACAGGGAATTATCCTGGAAGAAAGACAAATTAAGGTGAGAGAGAAAGGAACCTCAGGGGTAACCAAAAGGAGGCTCAGTGAAGTTACAAGGCATGAAGTTTGACCCATTTTTTTTGGAAAGTCAGTATAGCATGCCTAGAACTGGCTATTAATTTTTCTACTTTAAAACATTGGGACATTTCCACCACCCACTCCTGATAGGAGATCTCCAATTGGTCTAACCAATGTCGGAAAACTAATCTTTTAACTGCAATTGAAATTAGAGCCATATGGTATTTTTTCTCCTTAATCTTAATGTTGGAGTACATACCTAGTATACAGATTTTGGGTGTAAATAGTTCCTCTAGCCCCAGAATTGGGTCCAGGCTGTCACAGATAGCTTTCCACAATGGGGCAACCTTCACACAGGACCAAAACACATGCAATATGCTACCTGGCTCCTCACCACATCTAGTGCAGTTAACAGAACTAGACTTCCCAAATATAGCCAATTTCAACGGCGTGTAATACATATTATTAACTATATAGAATTGTATAAGTCTATTCCTATCCAAGGTGAGGAATATATGCATATCTCTCCAAACCTGGCTCCAGGACATGGAGGGTCCAGGAATTATGGACGACCACACCTTGGAACTGGTTAGAGCCTCCGGAGCCTTGGTGAGTATACGTTGTGCATATAGTCTGGCTATACTATGGGGCTTAGTTACATAGTTCCTAAGTTGCTCCAGAAAGGTCTAATATTAGAAGTGTTCCTCATCAATCCAAATTCTTGCCTATGAGGTGTCTCAATTGGTATAGCTTAAAGATGCTCTGAGGTGGATATTAAATTTGTCATCAGTTCTCCGGAGGATAAGTGAACCCTGTATATAAAGGTCATCCACTGTACAATCTCGGATCTGTGGTAGCTATAGACGGTGCCAGCCATTGAGACCCAATCCTAATATTAGGGTTAAGAATCTGCGGTTGAGCTGGATCCTTTGAGTATTGAATTCTGACAGAGGTACAGTACTGGTTAAAACCTTCACCGATATCCCTATCACTGAGTTTCTTATGTGTTCCGTAAGGCTGAAAAATTACAATAAAATGTGCTGAGGATCCATACTGTACTCCTTCAGAAGCTCAAGCTCTGGCTTCAACCATTTAGGCGTATAATATTCATTTGGAGGACAGAGCCACTTGCCCATTTTGACTAAATGACTGGCCCAGTAGTAAAATTCAAAATTGGGTAAACGGAGGCCTCCATTTTCCTTAGACACACATAATTTGAAAAAAAAGATCTCCTAGGCTGCTTGCCTCTCCAAATAAATTTAGTTAGAGATGAGTGGACCCTTTGGAAAAAGGATTTGGGCAGCCATGTGTTTAAAAGGCTCAGGGGGTAGAAAATACGCGGAAGTATATTCATTTTAATTATATTGATTCTCCCTCCTATGGTTAAGGGGAGGTTATCCCATCTATTAAGGTCACCCTGTTTTTTGTCCACCAAGGCATCTAAATTAAGTTTCCTTATCGTGTCCTCGCCTCGGGCTAGGTGAATGCCCAGGTATTTGAGATGATCCGGGGCCCATTTCATTCCAAACTGGGCTACATTAGAGTGGAACAAGAGTGAGTTGAGCGGAAATATTTCAGATTTGGCTAAGTTTAATCTATAGTTGGAGACTTCACCAAACTGATTTACAATCTTCAAAACCTCTTGCAGAGACCTACTCGGGTTAGTGAGGTGGAGAAGGATGTCATCTGCAAATACCGATATGGTCAGCATTTGTTGAGCAATGACGCAACCTGTGATGTCAGGTGAGGATTTGATACGATCGGCAAGGGTTCAAGGTAAAGATTGAATAAGCACGGTGATAATGGGCACCTTGACGGGTTCAATGCAAGGGGGAATCGGGATGAGAACTCCCCCGCTGGTAATAGACTCCTGGCTGAAGGTGGAACCGTGATATCGCCTTGACCAACTGAATAAATTGGTCCGGAAAACCCATCTTATTTAGAGTAGCCCACAGAAATTCCCAGTTGACACTGGTCGGGCCTTTTTCCGCATCCAAGCAACTAGTGCCATGGGACCTGAGAGTCTTTGGCTATACGAAAAATATGTGCGAGAGTCCTCATATGGTC
The DNA here is from genome assembly GCA_016271365.2 of Neoceratodus forsteri. NCBI lineage: Eukaryota > Metazoa > Chordata > Ceratodontiformes > Ceratodontidae > Neoceratodus > Neoceratodus forsteri. The sequence goes on along the minus strand of CM057454.1, from coordinate 1,065,689,688 downwards.
TGATGCTGATCTCCCCTTGACAAAGCCTACCTGTTCCGCACTCAAAAGTGTCTGCCAGGCCTGTTTAATCTGTAATGAAAGGATCTTAGTCAAAATTTTAATATCATAATTAAGCAAAAAAATTGGTCTGTAGCTGGCTGGATCCAGAGTCGGCTTATCTAATTTAGGTATTAGGATTATAGTAGCTTCTAACGGGAGGTTTAGAATTCTGATCAGCTGTCCCCTTGGACACCAAAGCCCAAAAAAGCTTAATATCACCCTCCTTAATAACTTGGTACATAACACCCCATTGTTTTTCAGTAAATTCTCTTTTTTTCTGATGGAGAAATTCCTTGTACTCCCTTTGCATTTTATTTAAATTTATAATCGCCATCTTACTCGGATTTTTTTTTTGTCTGCCTGATAGCCCTCATCAAATTTCTTTTCTCTCTCTTACAATACCCATCAAACCAGGATGCTAACTGGGGCTTAACACTATTAGCTGAGTAAATCAGTGTCTTAATCTGTTGATACCCTATGTTTAATAATTCACTGATCCTTTCACCTTTGGAGCCATTATGTACCTGCTGAAATAACTCGACAAAAATAGAAGAGTATAAAAGGTTCCAAACTCCTTGCATCGACTCATTATTCAATCTTAACCTTTTTTTCCCACTAATCTCAATATCCGCCAAGGGCTTATTGGGGGGGGAGGAATGACACTATCAGAAATCCTAAAATCCAGCAAAATTGCTGCATGATCGCTTTCTGTTCTCATAGCCACATATAATCTCCTACAGAAATGATAACTAAAAGGAGAGCATAATATAAAATCAATTACGCTCTTACCAACTGGGGAGAAAAAAGTACTATCACCCTAACAATCCCCTTCTAATCTCCCATTAAGAATCAAGAAATTATTCTCTGTGATAAAAGTACTAAACCGTCTCCCTGCCTCATTTACAATCATGTCAGTTGTATTTCTTTTTTCCAAATCTGCCATATATAATAGTTCTTGTAACAATGATAAATTATCAAACTCTGCCATCCTAGCATTAAAATCCCCAGCTAAAAGGACAGTATCTATCCAATTTGACTGTATCATTAAATCTATTTCCATCGATAGTTTGGGCCAAAAATCATATGTAGAGTAAGTATGAAAACATGGTGGAATATAAATGTTAACAATCAGAACCATACAAAGGTCCCAGTTAACCACTACGATAAGGATCTCGGGAGTTGGAGAGTAACTTTTGATTACCCTTAATCCTTCTCTAATTTTGATCATTGTAACCAGACCTCCTTTGTTCCTCCCATGTTTTTTCCTTTAATTGCTGGCACAAAACTAGTTTCATATCCAATCAGGAAAGGAGATGTTAAAACTCATGTCTCCTTGAAAATAATCACTTCATGTCACAAAATGAAAGCAACCCACTGCGGATCCACAAACTTATTATGGAGTCCTGCTATATTCCAATTAAGGACATTATAACCAGGGTTACTTTCTGACCCCCCTTCCTGCTCTAATGAGGACTCATTACTTTGTATTTCCAAAAAACTAAGTCAAGGTTGCATGGCTCTAGACTGACCTGATGTCTCCCACTCATTCAATTCCACCATGTAAATACCCACCTCATCCAACACATGTCTATTTTCAAAAAGTAATATCAACAATTGTGCAGAACCAATAATACAGTTAATCTGAGTACCCTCTTTATCATTCCAAACTCTATTCACCTCCACAAATTCTTCTGGAAGTATATAGGTTTTGATAATAGTTGATAAAATCATCCACAATAATGATGGTAAATTAGTAGCAGTTTCTCCTCCAATATATCCAGCCCAAAATAGAGATCATTGAGGTTTCACAGAAACTCCAAACTCCCCAATTCAGTGTTACAAGAGTAGTTTTGAATATATCATATGCTAACATTTTTCCTATTTTTGCCCTATTATAAACATTTTTCCAAATTGTTGACCAGGTCACTGGTGTTGATAACAGTAATCCCAAAGAGTCCACCAGGCCTTGCTTAGCTTGAACCAATTTAGGCCATATCCATGTTAGGGAGCATAAAGTAAACTGAATTAGTAGGGTTTGAAGTATCCTAGTCACTATAATAGGAGCATTCAGGTGACTGTTGGAAATCTGATTCTGCTCTCAACATATGGGCTATCAGGTTGGTTAGGGTTGCAGTAGATTCATAATGTTTAAAATACAGCTATCTAATTTAAAAACTACTTCTTTCCCTGTACTTAATTAAATTATATGCTTCCAGGTCATACCCTTGGGTTACTATCCTCCTTGCCAACATGAGATTTGGGCAAAGATCTTTATTAGATTGATTCTACCTTAATTAAATTCTCCTTAGAATTTGTTTTTTGTTTCACTAGTGTAATCACCCTCCCCTTTTCTTGATCTTTTATAAGTGTCCCATCCACAAGTATAGATTTGCTTTTTGGTCAGGATTCTTCCTTGTATCTCTGTACCTCTCCTATCCTAATGGTACCTGTAACTCTTGATTTTATTAGTCTTTTCATCCTTAATGTTTAATTCATCTTTCTGTTTTCCTAAGTTAGGAGTCTGAGTAAGTCCCACAGGCCCAGCTTTTTCTTCCCCCCTTTTTTCTTACTTACTCCACCCCTCTTTTTGCCTTTTGAGGGCTCTTGAACATTTAGGGGAGAAAATGACAAATTTTGCCTAGATCTGTGAACTTTCTTTTCACCCAATAATTGTGAAATTTGTTGTTCTAAAGCGGCAAACTTCACAGCACAAAAACTAGAAAGAGTTTCCAAAGCTGTCTTAATACCATTATATGCCTCCAATAAAACAACATTAGACATTACTGGATGTGCAAGAGCCTTAATGGTATATTTCAATATAGTATCTTGACACTTGACCAAAAAATCTTTATCTAAATGGATGTCCTGTACCTCTTTGTCCATTTTTTGAAAACACTCTTCAGGCGCATCATTAAGGGATGAATACACCATTTCTTTAGAGTCAATATTGCAGACCCCTACCTCACTGGAGATCTAATGGACTAAATAACTTTATTCCCTGAGGGAAAGCATGAAATACCATCATCTTTATCTAGATAACTTCCTTGCCCAGACATGCACTTCTGACTTGCTTCTACCTCTCCCATCCACTCATCTTGTTCTAAAACTTGGGAATGATCCGCTATGTTTGTTTTTTCCCCAAAAGTGGTACAATCGTAACCTCCTATATTGGAAACCATATGTGTGCTGTTCATTTTTGGAATGTCCTGAAAAATATTATTAGGGGCTTTAGGAAGGGTTTTTTTTTTAAAAGAAATCAGTGATTTTCCCTTGGGATGGAATTTTAACACCAGTCTCTAAGTTACTAATTACTTCCAAGTCCGGAGTTATATTCTTATTGTCAAAAGAGGATAATTGTTTAATTTCCTCAAATTCCCTGTTAGTCCCATTGCTACCACTAAATTGGTTCTTCAATGAATTAATCAATGTCTCTTGATTTGTATTATTTAGACTGTTCTTATCCCAGCTCTTAGCCATCGGAATTTGATTTCTTCCATTAAATTCTGAATTATCTCCAGCTAAATCAGATCTGCATTCCTCATTCATAAACTCCTTAAAGGAGTGAGGTAAGTAGAATATTACGGGACTTTCTACCAAATCCTTAGGGGTCGAAGCCGTGATTAACAATTCCTGCGTAAAAACACAGCAATTGCCTTTTTTATTCTTTTTTGGATTTATCCTTTGCTTCCCTTTAGTTGCCCCTTTAACAGTTTTGTTAACCATCTTACCACTTCGAGTATACATATAAGGAAAGAAGAGAAAGAAAAGAAAATCAAATCATAACTCAAACAAAAAGGGACTGAAAAGGAGTCAGGTGACAGCTTATCTAAACAGCTAAATCTTCCACGAGCATCACTCCTTAAATTTGTAGAAAGCCTTCCCACTCGAAAACAACCAGACCCACCAGTTAAAACCAAAAAATACAAAACCAGATAAACAATAAAACCTATTTAAAATTCCAAAAACACAGATCTCTTGGATAGCTGCTGCTCAAAGTATATTGCACAATTGTCCCAGTGAAAATAAAAGGCTGGTGATCTTGCAGGGAAGGATGTTTAAATGCTGCAGCAAACCCTCCCACAGAGGCAAACCTGCTCTATTGTTGGCTCACCCCTGAGCTGAAATTACATGCAGGTAAAAGGCCTCTTGCACACACCTGGGTCCACGTTTTAGTAAATCAGAGGCAGTGTTAATGCAGCTGCACAGGTCATACATTCGGCCTCACTTGGACTATTGTACACAGCAGGGGAGTCCCTATCTAAAAGAAGACATTCATTTGATTGAAAGAACACAACACAGATTAACAAAATTAGTTTCTAAATGTAGACATAAATCTTATGAGAAAAGGCTTCACAAATTAGGATTATTTTCTCTGAGGGACAGAAGAATCAGGGGTGAACTGTTATTTTTTTTATAAAATTATACATGCTGATTATTTGTTTTTCGAGTTAGGGTTAGAATTTAAGACTAGGAAGTCCAACTTAAGAGGACACATTTTGCAATTAACTGATAAGTTCTCTAAACAGGACACAAGGAAATATGCTTTTGTTCCAAGAACAGTGAGACTTTGGAATATGTTACCTACTGATATTGTCTATTCAAATACTCTACTGGGTTTCAAGAATAAATAGGACAAATTTGTAAGTGACAGTAGCCTTCATGGCAGCTTCCACTGAGAAGTGGGGGACCATCTTTAATGGGCATCTTGCCTTCTTCTGTCCCGTGAACCTTAGTACGAACCGTAGTATGGATGGAAATCTTTACACAATAGAGGGAAACTATGCACTACAATTGTTGATTGCTACCTAACATTATGTAAATGGCTTGATGCTGACTTACTTGCAGCAAAACTAGTTCATTACTGGCTTTTACAGTGAAAGTGCCACTAGGCTTTTCATTAAACAAACTGTCTGATACCCTCCAAGAAACATATATTCGAATAATAAATTGATTCTTTATATGAGTTGTCAAAACACTTCCATGCAACCCATTTCCCTGGACGAACTTGGAGACAAACTATCATAGCTTAGTGTGCCAGTGCTGGTCAAAACCTACAGAGAAATTAGTAAACAAGTTGACTGTGGTTCCAATTCTTCTAATTCGGGCACTTGTATCTAGTGGGCCTTACCCAGTTACCACAGAATAAAAAACAGAAAAACTGAGATATTGACTGGTGTACAGAACATATACTCTGGAATAACTATTTCTATTTTCAACAGAGCTCAGCAGACTCTGGTTTTCTTTGTAGATCTTAGGCTACAGAAACATGGCTATGTGCCTGATGTGCTAAAGGGTCAGGTTCATCAACTCAGCTAGTGAGTGACCGCAATACTCTGAGCTGGTCCATTATCCCCCACCACCACCATTAGGAAATTCACCTTAAGCTCAGTACACTAGGATGGTGGAATTCTTTTTTTTTCAGTTAATAATTTTTATTGGAAATAAATTTGTAATATTGTATAACAATACACTCTAGCAGAAAAGTACAGAAAGTCAAGCAATACATGCACAGAAATACACATTCACAGGGTTTCCTAGTGGTGTGTACATTCAATTGGCATGCATAACAAGGTAGTGAGACAACAATATTAGGCAAGCAGAGGACAATATCTGCCAGTAAGATGTGCGCACTGTTACATGGCATCACAGAGGTTGGGGGCCTAAGGGGGTGTGGGTACTGTATTTTCCCTGAGGCAGTGGTTGGAGTGGGAGGCAGTATGGAGCACTAGGAAACTAGAAACCAGTCCCATATCTGTTGATATCTGTGGAGCATTTATTTGGCAAAATGGGACATCCAGTCCAGGGTTTCTGGGGTTCTTACAGCTACCAACCACTGTGCTATGGTCAGTTCATCTACTGTTCTCCATTTTTGCAATATTAGGCTTTTGGCCTCAGTCCACACCACCAGCAACCAGTGTCTGTGCTGATGTATGGGCGGGGGGGAGTCAGGAGGGAGGCCTAGGAAGTACAATTCGAGCAGAAAGGAGAGAGAACTACCTAGAATTTCAGAGCAGTAATTGTGAATCTGAGACCAGAAATGCAGTATCATGGGACACTTCCAAGGGATATATACAAGAGGTCAGCTCCAGGAACCTGACACCTCTAACATTTATCACAGGACATGAGCCCTAATGTGCAAAACCAAGCTGGAGTATGGTATCACATGTGTAATATTTTGTTCTGGATAGGTAAGCTTCTCATGTCAGAGCAAGAGTTGTGGGCCAGTTGCCACAGCTGGGCTCGTTGACCTTCGGAGATGTCAGTTACTAGGAAAAGTGACCATTTATATTTGGCACCCTGTGATGGATCCAGGTCCCTTTGGAAAATTTGTTTGTAGATCAAACCTGCTCTGCCCTTATATTTATTTGAGCTTGGATAGAAGGAACTGAGGTGGATGCAGCATTGGTCCTCTATGGGACTTTTTGGAGGCAGGAGTATATAGCAATGCTGATTTGGAGAAACCTCCAAAAATACATTTTAGGGAGGTCATAACACCTTCTGAGGCCCTCAAAGCAGTCATGATGGGAGGTATTGGGCTACCATGAGTCAGATAGCTGTTGAATCATTTTTGTGTGCCAGACTCCTTGTAGATCTACTGCCCTCTAACTGTTAGCAGGGGATTCAACCAGAGAAGTAGCACTGCTTACGATATCAGCAGGGTTTGGAGCCAGCTGTCTAACTTCCTCCCTGCTTTCAAGAAGGGTACGAGTGTGGGACCCACCTTTTTGAAAACAGGTAGTGGCCCAAAAAGGTGGATTGCTGTATTGGCCACCTAGTGCCTGAATCATTCGCTAGTGATCCAAAGTGGGAGGCCTGAGAGGGAAGGTGGAAATTGCAAATGAAGTGTCTGCTCACATCTAAATGATATATATAGTAGGTGTAAACGCATGGCATCCCCCAGTCCTCTCTCTTCCAGGTAAATCAAAGCTTAACTCTACTGTAGTTGGGGGGGGGCTTGCCCTCCCATAAGAAGTCACCAACCAGGAAGTCAAATCTGGCAAACCAGCTGGTGGGGATAGAGACTGACAAAAGTACTAGGCATTGGATCACTTTAGGGCTATTACCATTTTAAATGGTGGTAGAATTCTACCAGAAAAGTATTCAGAGCACTGGATTCAGAAAAAACAAGGCAGCATCCACTATTATGGTACGAGGTCATAATGTTGCAAGACATGCTGCATGCAAAAATCGCGCTGACAATGCAGTGTGATTTCTTGCATGCGGCATAATTCTTTTTTTTTGCTGGGGGGCTTTGCCACCTGAACCCCCCCATAAGGATTCTCAACTCCAGGGGGGTGGGGTTCAACACAAAATTGCACAAAGTGTGAAAAAGAACAAAAGTTTCTGGGACCAGGAATCAAACCCAATCTCAGATGCAGCGCCTGTGTTCCTTGGTGCGGTAGCTCAGTCCATTTAGCCATGGCAGCTGCTCAGCAGAATTCTATCCCAGCAGAGGTCTTATCCTCTGCCTGGGATAGTGTGAGTGGTGCAATACCATGTACAGCAGTATTCACAGTATTGCACCACTCCCTGTCTCATACAGTGCTATTCTGGGTTAGCACTAAAGTTGTATGCTACTAAGCATATGACATTATGACCCAGTAGCATTATTACACATAGCTGTGCCTGAGGCTGCTACTACAATTATTTAGCCTGTATCAAGCCCTGTAATGGTCAACAGTAATTGTTAAATAATGGTAGTGCCATGGCTTGAAGGCAGAACCTGGAGCCATGGCAATCTTTTAAATGAGTACTTCTGCTCAGTCTTCACAGCAGAGGGGGAAGGGAATGGATTGACGTGCATCAACAGGCACGGGGGAGTGGACACAAATCCATATTTGGAAGATAGAGTCTGTTGGAAGCCCTAAAGAAAACAAGGCAATGGGGCCATATGGGATCCACCCAGGGGTACTGGAGGGCAAAATACAGTGCTAGCCACCCCTCTGACAACACTATTCAATACTTCAGTGAAGATGGGGGTTGTTCCAGAGAGCTGGAGGAGGGCCAATGTGGACATTCTGCACAAGAGCAGCAGCAGAAAAGAGTCTTGCAATTACAGACCAGTCAGTCTCACATCAATGGTAGGAAAATTAATGGAAATCCTGCTGAAGAAGAGATTGTGGGAGTACCTGGAGGCAAATGGGCTGCAGTACCAGTGGCATCATGGCTTCACACGCGGAGGTCATGTCAAACAAATCTCATAGATTTCTTTGATTGGGGTAACTAAAGAGATGAATCAGGGGAGGGCAGTGTATGTGGCCTATCTGGACATCAGTCAGGCCTTTGACACTGTACCACACAGGAGGCTGATTAAGAAACCTAGCAACCTGGGGGAAGGTGGAGAAGGTGGTAAGCCAGGTATCAAACTGGTTGAAAGATAGGAGGTAGAGCATGGTGGTAAATGGCAGTCACTCAGGGGAGGGAAGGTAGACCAGTGGAGTACAACAGGGATTGGTGCTAGGTCCAGTCCTTTTCAATGTTTCCATAATGGACATTGTTGAGGAACTGGAGGTCAAGGTGTGTCTCTTCACCGATGACACAAAATTGTGCAACAGGGTGGACATCCAGGAGGCGTGGAAAGAATGCATGCACAGTGGACTAAATGGGCTGAGTGAACGGGGCATGCTCCCATTCCAACCCATCTCAGAGCATGAACTGCCCTTTCAGTATTAACTAATGTAGGCTTTGAAATGTCAAAAGAACGTGCAGGATGATGGTCATAACTCTTGGTTATAAGTAAGAAGTATTTCTAAACAGTCAAAGATTTCTATGCCACACTGTAAATTAACTGGCTGTATTGGAGAGTGTGGGCTGAGAAAAGAAGGCAAAATATTTAAACCTAAATTACTGTCATGCTTTGTACTGATAAATATCTAGACACAACATGACCCGGGCAAACTCCACAGGTCCTACTTCCTTAATTAATGGCCTGTCAGAGAATCATAACATTGACTGTAATAGTACTTACTTTCCAAATTACAACAGGGGTGTTATTCAGGAAAAAAAAAACATTACTTTTTTGGAAAGTAATGTTTCCTAAGATGTTTTTTATAAGTACAGTTACAAAGGGAATCTTGTGAACCATAATATGTCAAATGTAGGAGTGTGGAGTGGAGTCCAAAAAAAACAACATGCAGTGTATTTAGCCACTATAGCCAGTGATCAAGTGAAGAAAAAAAATTAGTTCCTCCAGTGCCTTTTTTCAAGTTAATCAATACCCTATTGACTTCATTAACTGCAGTTCTGAAAAAAATGTTATTTAAAGTAGTAAGAACGACATAAAAATAAAAAGTGAATGTAGCTCAGACTGCAGTTCAATACTCTATTTGAAGAAGCAATTTGATTATTATGCGCAAGAACTGCATGAGAGCTCCTAGCAGCCAGAGTCCAAAGATATAATATCATGCTTGCACACACAGCAGTTTGACATTTCATGAAAAGCACTACATAAACAACCCCTTTATTGTCCTCTGCATTAACAATGCAGTTTATTTGTTAATTTAAGAATGCAAGGAGTACCTCTCAACCTGCAGTTCATATGCAAAGTAAGAGTAATTTGACTGGCACACATCAGAGCTGTAGTGTGTGTGTGCATGTGTGTGTGTGTGTGTGTGTGTGTGTGTGTGTGTGTGTGTGTGTGTAACAGAGAGAGAGAGAGAGAGATGAAATGGCTGAAAGGTCAGTGAGGTTTATATAGTTTCATGTTTCCTCCAGGCCAACCTCCTCACACCTTCAGCTCCCTGGACTGGATGCAAAACTGTAAAATTTCACTGTACTTACAAGTGAGTCACACAAAAATTGGGGCTTCTGACTGATCTGGCCAACGAGAAGGCAATGAGATTTATTTATATATTTAGTTTTTCTTTACCAGTTAAATGCACTAGACATAAACTGCCTGTTTCTGGCACAACCCAGAAGAGTACAAATGTATATAATCAAATGGTTAATACATGGCAAGCTATGCAATCAGAGGAATAGTTCATGATTCAGGGACTGAATGCATACTCCTAGGGCCAGATATTCAAACATTAGCATAGACACTAATGGGTTTTAGCCTGCGCTGTCCAGATTTACAACCATTTTTGGCGTGGAGTCTATATTCAGAGGCCCCTATAGCATGGGCTAAACCAGTTAGCACCTAGGCGCTAGCACAATGCTGCACCCATGCAAATGGGGGTCACTCCTGCATGTGGGCAAGGTGGCAATTTCAAAGGTTTGAGATGGTGGTAAATGGCACCAAAAGTGGCACTATTTACTACCTCTGAAAACCTTGACTTAATTAGGTGCTAAGCCTGCACCCCCACCAATGGTAGGAAGGCTCTACTGCAGTCACCCACCCCCAGTTGACAGCACACCAATGAGAATGCAGGCCCTGGTGTTAGTAGCATAACCCACCCCCAATCTCCAAGCCTATCTATTGAAAACCTCTCCCTGGTGTCTAGTGGCACCCTCCACCACCACCCAATCACCCATCCCATGAATGACAACCTTTTTCTGGTGTCTAGTGGCACCCTTGGTCACCCGTCCCATTGTTGTACAGATATGCCTAGTATCTAGTGGCACCCCCAACCCCCGATCACCCATCCCATGTATTAGGACCTTATCCCTGGAGTTTAGTGGCACCTCCCACCCTTGATCACCCATCCCATCAATTACAATCTTTTCCCAGATGTCTAGTGACACCCTTCACCCCCCCAATCACCTCATCCCACAAATTACAATCTTTTCTCTGGTGTCTAATGGCACACCACACCCCCTGATCACCTGCCCCACAAATAACAATCTGTCATCTGCTGTGTAGTGGCACCCCCACCCTGATCACCCATTTCACGTACCCTATACTATCCCTGGTGTCCAGTGGTACCCCTGCCCCCACCCCAAATGCTGATCGACAAACAGACTGGCAAACATTGGCAGTCCAGTGGCCCACCACCTGCCTCACCCACACCCTGAACATTACCCATCTGGCCCCCCTTTACCAGCATTTCTGGGGCTGTGCATCGTATCTCAATATGAGGACTGGCACAGTTTTCTCCTCTCATTTCTTATTAGCTTCATATGAGCTGCACTATGTACATGCACAGTATACTGTAACATGCTCACACTGCAGCTCATATGGCAGTCAGCCAAGGTGGTGAGGGAAGGGCTGTGCCTGTTGCTATATTGGGATGCAGTACATGGCCCCGGCCATGCTGGTATGGGGGGGTTGAATGGGTGATGTTCATGGTGTGGAAAGGGCAGGAGGGGAGGTGCTGCTGGACTGCCAATGTTCACTGGTCCATTTGTTAACTGGCATGCAGGGGGTGAGGGCAGGGGTAACACTGGACACTAGGCATAGTATAGGGTACATGGAATTGGTGACTGGTGAATGGGGGGTGCCACTAGAAACCAGGGAGATGTTACTTATAACCAGGATTGGTGATCGGGGTTGTTGGTTGCCACTAGACACCAAGGATACAATTACCATGTACAGGACAGCTGATCGGGGGTGGAGGGGTGCTCCTAGACACCGGGGATGATATGACAGGTGCCCACAGAATGGGCACAAATGGGTCTCTTCTCACCATGCAAAGGAACCCGTAATGGGCATGCAAATGGACTCTTAGCACCTTGCATGCCCAAGGGACTCATTTGCACAGTGTGACTGAATAGCGTGCCACAGCTACTGATGCCGTCATGTTCAGGGACACAATTCCATGTGGGCTGGATACAGACCAGGTCCATGTCAGGGCAATGCAAATTGACTTAGCACTGTGCCAACATGGGCCGATATTCAGTCGGAGAGTGCTGATCCTCTGATTGACTAAATGTAGCTGCCTCTGGGTTGGGCACAGGAGCAAGTGTGGGACAAACCTTTACACCCTGTTTGAGCCCATTTTTGAATATCTGGCACTTGGTGTTAAGTAAGCTAAGTGCCTTTGCACCCTGGAGTTTGCATTCAATCACTGAGAGAGCATAATCTAACTACTGTGCACAGCCTGTAAATGTGTTAACACCAATGTAAAATGTAATTTGTACTAGCTATAATACTAAACAGGGTCAGTGTTATTGGGCTATACCTGCCCACTCAGGGGGTATAATGAGGCCTGACACTGAAGGCAGAGGTCCTTATAGTCCCTGTAAGGGTGGGTATAGCTCATACCACCCACCCTGGAGGGTATTATTGCACTTAGAAATGGGAATTTGTTAATATTTTAATAATATATTTTAAAATAAAAAAGTTAAACAAGCATTCACTTTTAAAGTAGTCCTTTTACTGATACCTTGCCAGTAGAGGGTGCTGTTGTTTGCAAGACTTTTTTTGGTTTTTATTTTGTTTCTTTAAAGGGAAACAATGGAAAAGACAAAGCATTCCTCAGACACTGCAGAAACTCTCTATTAGTGCTTTCAGACAGTAACAACTTTATTTAATGATTTAGAACAGCTACCCACAAATTCCACTTCCTGTTGCTGGCAGCAGCCATTTCATGAGCAGCAGTGAGCTTCCTGAGCTTACTGTATGCTAATATAATTGTTTGACCTCAGCTATTGGTCAACAGGACATATTAGCATAAAGTGAGCTCAGGAAGCTCTCTGCTATACATGAAATGGTGGCTGCCAGCGATAGAAAGTGAAAGTTGAAGGCCACCGTTTAAATCACTGAAAAATCAATTAGAGTAATTTGTTCAAAAATGTTACTGTCTGAAAGCACTAATCAGGCATATTTGTAGTGCCTGGGTAAAGCTGTGCCTTTTCCACTGTTTCCCTTTAACACCCATCACCCATCTGTCAGTGGAAAGTGAGCACTGAGAAGATTGTTTGTTGTCTCCTTTCTCCGACCCCACTCCAGAGTAGCTGTCTATTTTTCTTTTAGATTTATGTCACTAACTTGTTGCAGCTGTGATCATAATTAGATCTGTAAGAAGGGAGGCACAGGCCAAGAATTCCAAAGTGAGCACAGTAACAAAGTGAGGTCTCTTTGAAGACAGGATATTTTTTTTTACCTATTTTTGCAAATTTCAAAGAATAGAATGCAAAGGGGGATAAGGAGCAATTGGTGAAAGATGCCTTTTTTGGTAAGTTCCCATTTACATTGCAGTTGGGGGGTATCTGGTTCACTCGCTAAGTGAGCAAAAAAATTACTGCCATTTTGTTTTTTAAAATTGTAGTTGGAGCACAGTTTGAAGTTTGAAGTTTATTGTTCTAGGAATTAATACCTTTGAGCCAAGGCTCTTTAACAAAGGTTCCACGTCATTAAGTACAAAAACATAGTAGACAGTGTTACAAACAATCAGTAAGCCATTTAACAAGGCCACAACTTAAGCAGTAACATTTATGTACAGAAAAGAAAAATGAACTCAAAGGCAGTGTCAAGGGCAAGGAATAAGGATTGGAGAGCTTGAGAGGGAAGAGAGGGAGAAATAAGAAGTTTAGAAGCAGACAGAACCAGGTTAGTGGTACTCAGGTTGTCTTTGTCAAAGAAGAGACCATGGTGGTTGAGTGAAACAAATGTAAGTGCACTCAGTGGGATGAGACTTTAGTCAAAGCAGTCACAGGAGCTGGAGGCTGTGAGGTGAGTGTAAAGTATGGATTTGAAAGCTCCCAATGTCATGGAGGATAGGGAGGGCATTGTACCAGGTAGGGCACGGTATGTAAAAGATCTTTGTCCCTGAGCAGTCCGGCATCTAGGGACAAGGAAAGGTTGGTGGTCAGATCTTCTGGTGGTACGAGTGCCATTATTCAGGCAGAGCAGGTCCCGGATACATGGAGGAGTGAGTCCCAAGATTGATTTGTTTGCCATCACGCAGGTGAGATACATGAGGCGATTGGAAAGATGCAACCAACTGGTTTCCATGTAGAGGTCACAAGTGTGGGTCCATCTCTGTGCTCCAGTGAGGAGTCAACAGGTTTTGTTTAGTGCTGTTGAGATGCGTTTTAGTGCAGTGGTAGTAGCTGAGCCATAGACAATTAGACCATAGTCTATGATTGAGATGATGGAGCTTTGAACAGCAATCCTCAAGGCAGCTTGGTTGAAAAATTGATGGTTCCGGTACAAAATTCTAATGTGTTGGTGCACTGTTTTTGCAGTGTTTTCGATATGGGCCGCAAAAGTAAGACATTCGTCAAAAGTGATACCAAGGTATTTGAAGGTGTTCACTTGTTCTAGTGTATTTCCAAGAGAAGTTTTTAGATGAGTGGAGTATGCCTATTTCTGTTTTGATGACTGGCGAAAAGCATGAATTTTTTTTTTTTTTTTTTATATTTAGGACCAGTTTGTGCTCAAGGAACCACTTTTCAACACATGAGAAAGCAAGCTGCAAGCTCTGTCGTAGTGGATTTGGATCCTTATGGGAGGAGAGAATTACAACATCATCAGCATAGAGTACTAATTTTTCAGGGCAGGATTTGGGAAGCAAGTTTAGAAATAGGCTGAAGAGGAGAGGACCTAAAATTGAGCCCTGGGGGACACCAGAGAGGACCGGTTTGGAGTCAGAGAGAACCTCAGAGATTTTTACTGTTTGAGAACGTTGTGCCAGGTAACTTTTTACCCAGGTTCCAGGTCCCTCAGCTAGCCCAATGTTGAGCAGAAGAGAGATTAGAAGGCTATGGTGAACAGTGTCAAAGGCCTTTGTGAGGTCTATGAAAACAGCTCCGGTTAAATAACCCTTATCCAAGGCTTTGTGAGTTTCACTAAAGAAATCAAGTAGGGCCGTCGACATACTGTGTCCTTTCCTAAATCCGTGTTGCTGAATGCAGAGTAGATCGTACTTTTGCAGGTAGTCTGATAGTTGATCCACCATGATCCGTTCAAGAGCTTTGGAGGGGGGTGGAAGTATAGATATAGGCCGATAGTTCCCTGGTGTGGATTTGTTGCCCCCCTTTATGCAGAGGCAGGTTGGAATGGCATCTGTTTTCACCCAGTCTCTGTTGGCAAATAAATGCATCCCTAGGTAAAGAGCTCAGCTAATTAGAGACAGGGATTTTCTAACCCATGTTCTAAAATAAAATATAGATAATTTCATTTGAAAATGGCAGACCACATGGCATACAGAACATATGCTCAGGGGAAGAGTTTTGGCTGAGGTAAAATTAGCCACACATTCAGAATTTGTAATTAATTGTGCAAATACTAAAGCTAAACTTCCACATTTTGAGCTCCTTTCATTTACAAAAGAGAGAAAACAATTCATGAAGTTTGATAGGTTCATAGACCCTAAATAGAAGGATATGTGTGTCAGCTTTTAAATCTCTTGATTAAAGGATGGCTAAGGTATAAGCAACCAAAAACTGCAAAATAACATCAGTATTGAATTTCATGAGTTTGTTTGTGAAAATTGTGAAATTTTTTGATAATTTTGTGGAAGCCATATCTTTACATTTTGCCTGGTCATACACATGATATGCTTCAGTGTAGGAAGGAAAATGCTGGGTAGAGTTATGATAAATAACCATTCATGGAGGACTACAGTACATAGCAAAAGTAGCAGGAGAGTTAGAGGGGCACTGCAAAACAATTATGCTAATTCAGGTACGGTGATTTTTCTGAATGTATTATGGTCAAACAAATGTAATCCACAGCCAACCACTGAAGTGAGAGGAAGGAGCTGAATGTTGTATGCATTCAGATATAGACAACATGTTCTAAAGACATGGGGAGGTAGTTCATTGAATTAGAGATGTTCCTATAGAGAAATATACAGATGTATCTCATTCAGTACTCCACTGCAATGTTTTGATAACTCTGGGGCCTAAGAGAAATGACAGTAGGCTGTTAGGCAGGTCATCTCTCGTTAAGAGTCTGCTAAGTTAGTATTCTTTTTGTGGCCAGCCTGAGGGTATTTTCAGGAAAAGGAATGCCTTCTTTCTCAAAATAAGCTGCAGTTGTGCCAGTTAGAAAGAGGTAGCAGTCATGGCAATGGCTGAGCAGTAAGGAGGATTTAAATTAAAGGATATGGGAGGCATTTAATGCAGGGGAACAACAGTGGTAGGAGTTAGATTCATGTGCTCACTAAGAGAAGAACAGCAAAGCTGGTAGTACAAGAGCAGTAGATTCCAACTGGATCGAGGAAGCATAAAGGGATAGCAATTCTCACTTAAAAGAAAATAATTCAAGAATCACACCCAGCAAAATTCATCAACCTAATCACCTGATACAATTGCAAGTCCAGGACTTGGAGGCACTCAGAGATACCTGTTGGGGGGAGAACTGACTAGGGCATCAAAAAGGAAGACACCCAGATATTCTGAAGAGATGGGTCTAACATAAAAAAAGTAAGTAGGTGGTTCTCTTCAGACTAATATATCAGTCCAAAATTTCTATATGTTCTAAATCTGTTAGCAGCCAAAGAATGTATTTATTTATTTTTTTTGGTTTTTTGTTGACCGGGTAAGTGCACTAGACAATTCCTGCCTATTTTCAGGCACGACCTGGGGGAAGGGGATACAGATGCATGCCAACTGACTTTGAACCAGATTAAGCTGTTGGTGGTATTTCTAGTGAATGAGGGAAATTTGGCCAGGACACCAGAGAAATTCCCCTACTCTTTTCGATAAATGCCATGGGATCTTTAACATCCACCTGAACTACCACCAATCCAGGCAGATGGGACCTCGGTTTAACGTCTCATCCAAAAGACGGCACCTCAGAAGTGTAGCACCCCTCTCATGCTGCACTACAGTGTCAGTACTGGGATATTAACCAAGAGCCAGATGTGGGAACTGAACCCACAGCCCTCTGATCTCCCGGCCTCAGAGGCGAGTGTGCTACCTACTGAGCCACTGACACTGCAATTAAGAAGGGGTGCAAGAACAAAGAGGATATAAGGGAGGTGGAAAGCAGTTCCACTGTGTCTTCTGGTAAAATCAGACAATCAGTCAATAAATCAATCAATAAAGCATGGGTTGGGGCAGAATACAGAATACAGTCAGCCCTCTTAATTCCATGCCTCATGAATTCACATTATTTATTTAAAGGTTGGTAACTGGGAAAGGAACACTGAGTCAGAGTTTATTTCCAGGTGTGACCCGGGGAAGGGAACACTACAGTGGATTACAGCATTCAATAAACAGTACAATAAAAAGACAAATCTGTATATATGAACTAAGAGAAATAATTAACAAGCAAAACTATATAAGCAGCAACAGCTTAGAGACTAGAATGCACATATCTGGTTATACGTAAATATAACAGGCTAAATGGAATGAGTCTTTGGCAATTTGTCTGTTTAGTCCAGAAACCTGTGTGTGTAGATAGATAGATAGATAGATAAATAGATAGATAGAGTAGGTACAATAAATAGATAGATATGTATCATCCAGCCAATATACAAATCTATTATGTACCACATAGTTTTGCCTCATTAGAACATATATTAGGTGTTAAGTGGTCTAATAACCCTCCTAATATTTTCATTTATCTCCTGTCCTTTCTTTGCCTGGGCAGGGCAGTACCAACAAAAGCAACTATGCTGTATTTTAAATAAAAGTGTAAAACAATGGTACTGTATTAGCAATCATATAAATAATATGCTGTGTTCATTGTTATTGTTCAGTTGTGTTATGTACATGAGACTTGTGGACTGTGTTCTGGACATTAAAAATGTGTCTATGCACAGGGGCATAAACATTAAAGCAAAAAAGAATCATGGATTATTTGAAATTAAATTAATCATTCAGTTAAAATGCTTAAAAAAGGAATACTTTTTGCTAACTGTTCAGTGTTTCTGTGCATTTTTCTAGGAGTACATTTTACTTTAAAACAATTAAGTTAAATGAAAGCACACTTTGTCTGGTACACTATCAGATTATCGTACGTACATATTTTTATTCCATAACAAAGTACTATACAAATGTTTACAGATAACCAGGTCTGACTGCAGTTACCCATGAAGAAACTATTGGGCTGCATACAGCCCTGCTTGGCTAATCTGATGCAATAGTGATAAGTGCTTTGTGAAGGTTAAATTACACAAGTGACATTCTGGTGGCATTACCTGTTATGCATCCATGAATATTTGAGAACATTTTGCCATTTAGGAAGTTGAAGTACTTCAACTGTAAATTTAAAACTACCAAACCAAATGTCTCCAGCTTTGTTATATTCCAGGACACATTGACATTTGGTAGTCATGCCAAATTTCTGGTCTATACCTTTAATAGCAGCAACGTTATACATATCCATTTTTTAAAGAACATTTTACAAAACCTCATAGATAATTAGATAGTGGTATTATGAACTTCTCTGACTCTGGACTACCTGGTGGATAGTGGCCTGCAGAACGATAGGCAGCATGGCTTCATGAATGGGTGGTCATGTTAGATGAACTTGATAGAGTTCCTCAATTGGGTGAAACAGGTGATTGACCAGGGAGGGGCAGTGGACATAGCCTATCTGGACTTCAGTAAGGCCTTTGACACCATCCCTCACAGAAGGCTAGTAAATAAGCTGGAAAGCTTAGGGATTGGATGGATAATAACTAGGTGGGTGGAAAACTGGCTGGCGGGCAGAAGAGTAGTGGTAAATGAGGTGCACTCCAGAGTGAGGGGTATGATGAGTGGGGTGCCCCAGGGATCAGTACTGGGACCCCTCCTTTTTTATATTTGCTTTTGTGTGCAGCGCACAAGATACATATTGAGTTTAGTAGAGAATTGTAGTGGCGTGGCAGTGTTTGGCCAATCCAGTGAACGCTTTCAGGGTGCATCCCTCAGCCACCACTCAACAGGGAAGCTGCCGATGACAGCAGTTTCAGAGCGAGTGCAGGACTTGAAAGAAATCTGCTGCTCCAATCACAGATAGTTTTGTCATTGCAGCATCAGATCTCTTCCTTCCCCCTTTCCATCAACAAGGCACATTCCAGCCATGCGCATTACAGTGCACAGTAATGCACAAGGCTGCACTCACGAGCAACTCATTTGCTCAGTGTGCCTTTCCAAGTGAACATATCTGTTGCAGACAATGGGGTGCCCAGTCCCCATGTCTACATGGCCCCCAAGCCCAAACATATCTTTTGCTGACAATGGGTGCCCAATTCCCATGTTGGCATGCCCCCCCATTGTTGCATGCATTCCCCCCATTAAATGTGGCACACTGCCAGCCCATCCCAGTGTGCCGAAACATGGTGGCTCCTGCTGCCTGCCACACACTCCCAAAAAGCTGACATCAGAGTGCACAATCCCCGTGTCAGCATGCATTCCTCCTCATTAAATGTGGCACACTGTGAGCCCACCCCAGTGTGCCAAAACATGGCAGCTCCTGCCACCCACCACACACTCCTGAAAAACTGACATCGGGGTGCCCAGTCCCCATGTCAGTATGTATCCCCCCATGTGCCAAAATCTTTTTGCATTTTCTTCTGACACCAGGATGCACACCCCTGGTGCTGGATGGGCCCCCTCCACCTGATTTTCTGATATCGGGGTGCCCAATTTCCATGTCGGCAAGCCACCCTCACTATTGTGGCACACTGGGAGCCCACCCCAGTGTGCCCACAATAATAAAAAAAAATGTCCCTGTAAAAGAAGAAAACCATCCTTTGCCAATTTTATTTTTATGTACCTGTAAAACAGCAAAGAGTCCATCATTGTGTTGCAGTCCCCCTCCCTCATCCCTACCCTCCCACTGTGCACTCACCTCCCCTGAACCCCATACTTATCTCTGGAGGGTGGATGCTGTCATCTTCTTTGGATCGGGACACATCTGCACTCTGCAAACTGAACTGAAAAATGAAGAATTGAAGGTAAGCCGTATACAGTAATGGGAGTCAATGGGGGGGTCAACTTAGGTTGATATCTCAGCCATTTTTTTTGCATTTTTTGCCCCAAATTTTCAACATGGGGTTCTTGGGACCCCACATAGTGAACACTGACACTGTCATTTCATTTCTCTGTCCCAAAAGACAATTTTGCAGTCGCTGCATGGAATCACCTTTCGGGACCAATTAACAAAACAACGGTGCCACTACTCATGAGGTGGTGTTCCAAAAAGCTCATGCTGCAAGTCTGGTGAAAAAACTCCCCAAAATGACTTTATTTTGAGTGTGTGTTGCGCAGTTTCTACACACATTCGTGACTTCATCACTTTTTAATATTTTCACTCCAAATTTCCAACATTACCATTTTTCACACCCCTTATGAACATTACAGCTGTCATTTTTCACATCCTTCCTGAAATGTGTTTTTGCACCTGTGACACAGAATGGCATGGTCGCTGTGAGAAATCAACTTTCAAGACAGATTAATGAAATCCCAGTGCCATTGTTCGTGAGGGGAGGTCCCAAAAAGGCCATGTTGAATATTTGGTGAAAATATTCAAAAAAATAACTGCGTTAAAAGCGCGCATTGCACAGTTTCTACATACACTCATAACTTCGCCACTTTTTCATATTTTCACTCCACATTTTCAACACTGCCATTTCTTCACACCTCCTCATGAACTGTACAGCTGTCATTTTTCACATTCTGCCTGAAATGTGTTTTCATACCAGTGGCACTGAATGGCACACTCACTGTGTGAAATCACCTTTTGGGATTGAGTAATGAAATGGTACTGCCACTGTTCATGAGGTGGGGTCCCAAAAAGCCCATGTTGAAAATTTGGAGTGAAAATATCAACAAATTCCAGGGGCATTAGGGTTTCCAACTGTAACACCCCACCCTGTATAGACTGACAGACATCAGGGAGGAGGTGGCTTTGGGTCATCGGCCATAATGCTCATGCCATTCCACCCCCACTCTGCAGCCACTGACAGGCATCAAGGTGTGCCTTGGGGTCTTCAGCCTTATCATTCACCCCATTCTCCTATGCTGCACCCATCTCAGCTTATTTCCTTATGGAATGGGTGAGCATAAGGACTGAAAACAACAAGGCACACCGTGACACCTGTCAGTGTCTGCAGGGTGGGGTGAGGAGGAATGGCATGAGCGTTATGGTTGATGACCCAAAGGCACACCCCAATGCCGGTCAGTCTCTGCAGGGTAGGAGTGGGGGTTGGCGTTAGTTTAATACTTCATTGCCATTTCTATCATGCATCTCTCTAACTCCTGCAATACCAATGCCAATACCAGCAAGCAAACATTCAGCATTGACAAATGCTTTTAATATCTACATCAGTGATATAGCAGACAGGGTGCAAGGAAGGGTATGCCTATTTGCAGATGATATGAAAATCTGTAAGAGGGTGGACACCCCAAGGGGGTGGAGGCCATGAGGCAGGACCTGAAGATTCTGGAGGGCTGGTCAGAAAATTGGCAACTGAAATTCAATTCCAAAAAATTTGTTGTGATGCACTTGGGGTGTAAAAACCCACGCACCGCTTATACTCTAGGGTGGAGGAAATTAAAAAAACAGAGCAGGAGAAGGATCTGGGGATTATAATATCAAGCTACCTTAAGGTAGGTAGCCAATGCAGCAAAGTTGTTGGGAAGGCTAATGGAATGCTGGCATGCATTGGGAGGGGCATAACTAGCAGAAGGAGGGAGGTATTGATGCCTTTTTACAAAGCCAAGGTGAGGCCATACCTGGAGTACAGGTGTCCAGTTCTGGAGACCACACCTATGCAAGGACAAAGACGGCATAGAGAGGGTTCAGAGAAGGGCAACCAAGATAGTGTATGGTATGCAGGGGAAGCCATACAAGCAGAGGTGTATGGAACTGGGTCTACACCCATTGGACACCAGAAGAAAGAGGGGGGACATAATTGAAACTTTTAAGTATGTGAAGGGGATCAATAAGGTGAAGGAGGGAAGCTTATTTAAAAAGAAGGAGGGGGCTAAAACTAGAGGTCATAGCCTAAGATTAGAGGGAGGAAGATATAGAGGCAATGTGAGGGGGCGATTCTTCATGGAGAGGGTGATGGAGGACTGGAACAAACTACCAGAGGAGGTGATGGGAGCTGAAATGGTAGAGGGATTCAAGAGGGCATGGGACAGACATATGGGGTTGGTAAGTGGGGGAAGGGGAGGTCCCGTGGAAAAGGAGATGAGTAGGGGGAGGAAGGAGCAGACTCAATGGACCATTGGGTTCTTTTCTGCTGTTAGATTTATATGATTCTATGAAAATTATTTAACCAAATCTCTACACACTTACCACGTTCTATTACCCTTACAGAATGTTTTTTTTTTTGGTGCTAATCTATAACTATCAAGCTCCAAAAGTGGCTGATCTGTAAACAGAAAAATAGTTTTATAAAATTTCACACAAAACATGCCAGACAAAGAGTTCTTGTAAGTTCATTATTCTTCATCCATATATAAAAATGTTTGGCATGCCATTAGGACACCTAATAAGAAAAGAAGCATGCTACTTCCTATGTCTTTAGCTAAGAGGATGGCATAGGTATGACCCCCCCCCCCCCCCAAAAAATAAATTCAGTGAAATTTCATAAAATTCCACAAAAGTTTGCAAAATGTCCCCAGCTCTTACTCTATATTCACCATAAAGACTATTATACTGGTTTGGATCTTGCATTGTTTGTTTATGTTCTAATACTGTGATATTACTGTGCTTGTTCCACCTGAGCGTACTTTCTAATATCCCCAAGTAGGGATACGTCGTCACTATTTCTAACCTATGATAATTTTTTATGCTGTGGGCTTCCCCTGCTAACAACTAGTAGTTCACTTTATCAGCAATATTAGTTAGTTTAAGTCATTAAATTTACTGCCAAGACATCTAGTTGTCTCTGTAATCCAATAGGTAACTATGAGATTATTACTAGTTAGTCCACATATTCCAGTACATAACAGATTGTGCCTTTTATTGAGAATGAAATCTGATTCCTTGAAGATGAAATACAAATTGTTAATGTACAAGCTAAACAAGAGTAGGACTAATATGCAGCATTGCTTCAACATGTGTTTGAATGAAAGCTGTTTGTAATGTTAACATTATTGTTATACTAAACACAGGACCAGACATAAGAGTGCAATTTAGTTATACCACCGTGCAAGTCAGAATCAATACCAAGGCCATTAATTTTTCCCACAAAAGCTTCCTCAACAGAGTAAAATGCTACCTTTTTATCAATGAAGGCTATATAAAGAGCTTGTTTTTATATAATAATACATTTCTCAAAAATATGATGTACAGGAAGCATTGACTAGCAATTAAAAAACCCTCTCTGAATTCTGCTTAAGAGGATTTCTCTCTCATTTTATCCATTTTTCTTGACAGTATTGCTTTTGAAAGCACCATTACTGTTGAATTAACTAAACATTTGGGTTAGTATATACCTACAGTAGGTAATTTAATGTTCTCTTTTTCTGCATATAATAATGATATGCCCTCTCCAACATGAGGAAAGAAAGCCCTGCTCAATATTATGATTACAGAATTTTTCTAAAGGAGATATCCACCAGTTTGCTGTATAAAGATCCACCATGGTTCTGCCCTTAACAGGAACTTTATTTGATTTAAATCTGAACTTAGTTAGTTGCCCAAAGTAGACTAGGTTTTCTTGATTGCTGTTATACTGATCATTATTATGGCTCATGTATATGCTTGTGGGTTATTCCTTGTGCTGGTGACACTGTATGGCTGTCTAGTGATGGTAAAGTCTGTACCCTTTGACACTCTCTCCAATCTTAATTGGAAAATCATCTCTAATTATTGTATGTCCAATCTCATTATTCATAAACATACCTTGCTGGATAATTTAAATCTAACACATTGATTTGTGCTGAGAGCCATCAGGGTCCTAAAAAGATCTTTACTGGAGGTCAGTATCTGGATAGAAATGCCTTAGTCTCTGTTGCCTCCTCTGTTTGGTTATAGTGCTATTGCCTGTTGCTGGGGACATTGTATCCAACCCAGGTTCTACTTCCTGCTTACCCCCTAATCTCTGCTTACCCTCCTGGACCAGCCTCAAAGGGTTTAACATTGCCCACCTTAACATTAAAAGTCTGCTCCCTAACCACAATGATCTCCTCACATGGGTACATCATTATAAACCAGATGTAAATAGGCTGCCTGAAACCTAGCTCAAACCTAATATACCTGACAATGTCTGTGCCCTGCCTGGGTATATCTGTACATGGCAGGATTGGCAAAGGCCAAAAATGGGGTGGGGGTGAGACATTATTTTATATTAGGGACCATTTTAATGTTACAGTAGTATCATACAAATCACCCTCTGATGAGGACTTGGAATTTTATCATATAGTTCTACTACTGGGTCAGATTATAAAATTACATCTGCTTTGGGCCTATATTGCCCCCACTGGTGGCCTCAATGCGGCAGCTAAATTAACTGACTTTGTGTGTACTCAGGTCAAGGGTAAGGAGCTCCTTATCCTGGGCAACTTCAACATTGATTGGTTCACTAAGTCTAGGACCTCTACAGACCATAAGCTGAGTAAGATGAAGGTTACTCAGATCATTGAGGACCCCACTAGGCTGATAAAGGCTGGGGTGACAGTGACTTTGCTGGATTAGATCTTGACATCCAGAACAGACAGGATTACCGCCTCTGGCATTCTCACTGAATCTATCAGTGACCACTCCCCCACCTCCCCACCTATTATTTGTGAAGGGCTATGCTCACTACCCCCCAGACTGATCAGTTTTCCAGACTTCTCTAAATTTAACCCTGCAGCATTTATGACTGACCTTGCATGCCTGGACGGGTCCTATCCTTGAGCGACTGATGATGTCAATGATGTGGTTATCTTTTTCAGCATGGTCCTCAAGGAGTTACAGGATAAACATATTCCTGTTACCATGAGATGTATTTAGGGTTTTGCCAATAAGTGGCTTGACCACAACCTGCTTGCTTTGCTTAGGGATTGAGACAGACAATGGGGGCTCTTTAAGGCATCTGGCAGTACAGCAAACTGGGAAAAATACAGGCACCTTCATACCCTATGTAAAAAAGCCACCCAACAATATACAAGTGATTACTACAAAAGTCTCCTGGTACTGTCATATCCCCCCACCATTATTGGAAACAAATAAAACAAATTCTAGGGCAAAACTATGATCCTATGCCCCCGATATGCTCATAAAAGGTGTAAACTGCAACAATCCATCCACTATCGCTGATGTGTTCATTGAGTAGTTCAGTGACCTCTCCTCATCTACTGGTTCCTTCCCTCTGAGGACTCCCCTTTTGACAGTAAAACTGCTCACCTGGGTTACAAATAGGATACCCACCCTCCGTTTTACTTTAGAGTGGTCAATGTTGCTGAGGTATGTAAATTGCTTAAGTGTATCCCTATGTCTAAGTCTGCTGGCTCAGATGGGCTTGGACCTAAACTGCTCAGACGACTTGCTATATGGGAGATAGCCCCTGCCATTACTAGATTATTCAGTCTGTCTCTGGTAAGAGGTGTTGGCCCTTCTGCCTGGAAACCGCTTGCATAATTCCTGTCTTTTAGAAAGTTGACTCAAAAATCTTAGCAATTATAGACCTATTTCTATCCTACCTGTGCTTAATGAATTGCTTGAGAAATTGGTTGCTGCACATGTAGACTATCTGGTAAATCATTGCTTCAATGTTTTGGTGAATAGTGTATGAAGCCAGTAGTGCTTGAGTAACATACTGTAGTTTCTTTTGTGGCTTTTCTGTATTTCCACCCTCAGTAGGGAAACTGGGTAGTGGGTAGGAAATAGAAAGCCCAGTACCAAGGGTGAGCAGAAAGAGCTGGAGAAGGAGGAGACAGGGGTGGATGGTGGGTTATTCACCATGCACTAAGCAGGGGATTGTTGTAGAAGACTGGGATTTAAGGGGAATGTGGGAGGAGCTATTCCACCACATTGAACCTCAGGCTATAGCCCTCCCATTCAATGTTTTGGTGACTAGCATATGAAGTCAGTAGTGCTTGGGTAATGTAGTTTACCTTGTGGCTTTTCTCTATTCCCACTCTTGGTAGGGAAACCAGGTAGTAAGTAGGGAATAGAAAGCCCAAAACAACTACCGATGTATGTCAAAAACATTATGATTACCTCCTCCAACTCACCGAGAGTATGACCACTAGCTTGCAGGAGAGGAAAAAAACCCAGGTGGAGGAAACCTCTGAGAACCCATGGCTACTGACCCGTACCATCCTCCAGTCAAACTAAGAGGAGATGAACCTAGATTCTAGCAACCATATCTAACATCTGAGGAAGGTGAACTGCTTGGAGAGATGATGATGCATCTTCAAAGTCCATTGGAGGATGGATTCTGGAAGGACGAGTCTAAGGCTAAAGATGTAGGTCTATTCTGAAGGAGCATCCAGATCCTGAAAGTGGAGTAGGTTCAGTTGAAAAAAGATGAATGCAGTCCAGGTTTCCAAGGTGATGATGGATTATATCCAATGGGATTACAGAGACAAAGTGAGCATGAAGAGCGTGATTTGATCAAATATGCTTCTGGGCTTTGAACGGTGGGAAGTATGATGAATTATGAAGTAATAAGGTGAACAATCTGACTTTGTAAAAGGTTTGGCATTCATGTTAGAGTCTGAAGGTGTAGTTAAGTGGTGAGCGATGAGTAGCAATGTAGGCATCCATGAAGAAGGTGAAGGAGTTGGACAGAATCTTTTAGGTACCTGGTAGGAGGGGTGACATGAAGTTTTTAGGCCAGTGAAGGAAGGTTAGTATATGCAATAGAGATGGTAACTGAATGTATATGAAAATAATTGGACATTCAGTACAATGAATTCAACAGTTGATTTGGATATTGATACCATAATGAAACTTGCATAGTCTGCTGGTGGGAAAAGGAGATATGGGTATTACTGTGAGATAATTGCCAGTGGTATGAGCTGAGGTGACCATGGCTACTAAGCTGTACAGGTTGATCCATTGTCTGAATGCTGTAGAAAGCCTGGAAATGGGTCTTCGAAGGAGTGGCAGTACTATTATGAGATATCTTGCGGTCCCTGGTATCTGCATCTGCGATGATGATTATGGAGTCAGTGCATCTCAGAAGGAATTAAGTCACTTTTCCAGGTAAAAGACAGGAGTAAAGAAGGCTTGACTAAATCTTAGATCCTATGAGACTTGGAAGATAGGGATGCCATACTGCTTGAATTAACAAGATGCATTGGGTGCATCATGTAGAGTCAGTTGAGGAATGAGATATTACTATACTCCAGTAGAATGGGATTTTGGAACTGGTCCTGGGGAGATGATGGGGAAATACCTCTTTTCCTCTATTTAAGTCCAACGTATATGCCTCCCTTGTCTCCCCCATCTCCCGCTCCTGTTTTTGCTGATGCATCTCTACCTCTCCAGTCCCTGCCACTCTATCCTACTCCTCTTCCCTTTCCTCTAACTCTCTCCCTTTATACATTTATAGCACTATGCTCATATCCACTTGTTATAGCACCCAGTCTATGTAGCATCTATGTCTGGGTAAAGCTCGATATGGCTATATACCAGTTGTACATGGAATTGATGATGCTTCACTGATGTCTTGTATTTACCTGTCTGTACACTGTACCGCCCTGTGATACTTGCTGTACTGTTCTGTGAAACTTGTTGTACTGCTATGTAATATGTGACCCCAGGTTGACCCTGAAAAAGGGACTGTAATTGTCTCAGTGGTCTTACCCGGTCAGCAAAATTCAAATAAATAACATAAACAAATGTTGTTCAAGGGATGTTATTAGAAAAAGTTTTCCTCAGGTGAAATGAACAGTGCTTCATAGACTAGTGGATGGAAGCAGTTAGGATTGTCAAGGTAGGAGTATGAAATAGATAAATGGAGGAGTAGTTGACTGGGTAGGAATACTGGCTGGTAATAGGCATGAAATGCCCAAAATAGCCACAGCACATGGGAAGGAGTCCCGAGCCACTAGGGCAGTGAGGAGAAGGCAGCTTGCCAAGGATGGAGGTAACATCCAGAGTGGATGTCCGCAGATGGGAGGAAGAAGTCAGAGAAAAAGACAGCAGAGGCCAAGCCACAATGACATTGCAGGTTCAGAAAGGAACAGGACAGGGGCCAGAACCACAGCAAACTGAATTAGGAAGTAGCAAAGCTGATGTAGGCCATGACTGGCAGATTCCATGTAAGACCAAGAAGCGAATCAAGGTAACAAGTGCTATGAAGTTGAGGAACGAGAGCTCCACAGCCACAGAACATGGTGAACAGCAAGTGCAAGAACAGAAGGTTCTGCAGTGATAAGGCATGAGGTTCCCACCTCCGGAGGAGAAGGCGAACTCGCATGGCCATCAGGAAGGGGTGACCAGCAGTAAGGAAGTCCAGGAGGCAGTTGAACTGAATGGAGGTATATACTGTACAAGCTTGTCAAGTCCAATTCCAGAGCACAAGGAGGATGAGACAGGGACAAGCATGATGAATCCATGGAAGTGAAGGACATAGACTGCTGAAGTATGATGTGGAAGGCAACTGGGGTACAGTGGTCTCGTTCTCGAAGGGAAGTGGCAACTGGGTAACAGGCAGATAATGAATAAGGGTGAAACAGTTGATTGCAGACACAGGCTTTCATCCCTGGTATGTGGTGTGAAATGACCTTCATTCAATGTCACCAGGCAGTGGTAGGATGTTTAAGGCAAATCGGGTATAGTTATCCCAGTCCCAAAGGGAAGCACAACTGGGCATCTTACAGAGAATGCAGACGGGTTGATACAGTCAAATGTAGACTCAGGCTCCCTGGTAGTCGAGGTGAGATGAACGTGACTCGAGGCCACCTGGCAAAGGTAGAATGTTGAAGGTACATGAGTTAAAAAGGTCTCATTCCCAAAGGGAAGCAGCAATGGTATCAGGTAGAGAATGCATAAGAATGACATGATATATTGCAGACATGGCTCCCACCCCTCTTAGTCGAGGCAAGCTAACCTTCACTCGGTACCACCAGGCAGAGTTAGGGACAAAGGATTTCAGGTTTGTAAGTAGTAAGTAGTAGTGAGTGTAATGGAATCCCATCCTTGGTAGACAGGGCAAGCCTACCTTCGTTCAGTACCACGGAAGGTACGAGTTAGGGACGGCATCCGGACAAACTGCTGGTATAGACTGAGCAAGTAAAGAGCAGTTGGTTATGTAGTCTTAGGAGGTAAACTGTGAAGCAGTATAAATGGGAAGAAAGCAAGTAAGAGTAGGAGAACATAAGGAGGAGTCATCAGGAATGCCAGTAAGGAGGAGTTTAGAGTAATCCAGGAAGGAACATACTGGTAGCGATGGAATGCAACGAATGACGAAAACTGAGTAGGCAGCAAGGGCAGTGATCCATAAGACAGCAACTGAAGCCATGGAGGCAAAAAGGCAGGGTAGATCAGGAACCTGGGAGAGACTTCAGGAGAGGCAGGCCTAGGGGAGGAGAAGCTACAGGCAAATTGGGGAATGGACGCAAACATTGCAGTAGGAACAGAGAATGGATAATGCTGAGGAGTGAACTGCATGAGGAGAGCCAATGATGAGGGCTAAGGGGGCACTGCAAGGGGTGTAGAAGAGGAAGTATGTGTGAATGGTGCAAGTAACTGTTAAGCTGAAAGGTGAAGAGCACCAGCGTTAGGAAAAAAAACATAATTCTTGAAGCTGAGCAGGGTATAGGTGCAGGGAACAATATGATAAGGGGTGCATTCACCAGACTAGGTGAGAGGTAGCACAGATCTAGATGGTATAAGGGGCAGAAATGGAGATGGAATGCCAGTGTGAGGAGTGAAAAGCCCAAAAGGAAAACCAGGGTTGCATGGGACAAGGGTAGGAATGGGGGATGGGGGGAGGAGAAGGGAAAGGGGTGATGTTTTGGAAGGAGGCAGCAAAGCAGATAAGGAAAGTAAGGGATGAAAAGAAGTGCTCAGAACCCATGTTGGGACGAAGTGTAAATGAAACGCAAACTGAAAGGGGTCTCCAAACACCCACCTTGCAACAGTAATCAAATCATAGAGTTTTTTTTTTTTTATTCAATATGTGTTATTTATTTAGTTTTTGATGACCGGGTAGGGTGCACTAGCCATAGCAATGACTATTTTCAGGTACGACCTGGGATGGTACAAAACAAGACAATTGAGATAACAGGTTACAGTATATAAGATCACAAATTAATCAAACGTAGGAATAAAAGATACATGCAGGTGATTACATTTCAGGCAAGCTGTAGCATAAAAAACAAGGCCAGGAACAAAATTAAGGTACAAGATAGTATCATTTACATTTAAACAAAATAACAATTAGGATTAGTCATGAGTGGTAGATATAATGGGGCATAAAGGAGGACTATAACAGAGGCATTATAGTAGTTGCATACAGGATAATGTAGGGGAGTAGAATTAAAGTGGGGGAAGTGGGGAAACAGTAGAATAGGGGCATGCTGATATTGGAAGATGGGGACACAGTGTGAGAATAAAAGTCCTTAGGTAATAAGAAGCTAGAAAACAGGTGGGATGAAAGGAGCTAAGCATCAGGAGTGGACAATAAAGTAAGAAGCTGCAGAAAACATAGAGAGGGGAGGCAGAGACTAGGGTGGCTTAAAGCAGGAGCAAACTGAGAAGTCTACAAGATAGAGTTGAAGCGATTTTTTAAAGGAGACATGGGAGGGTGCTAGGCGTGTACTTAGGGGGAGGGAGTTCCAGAAATGGGGGGCATAACAGGCAAAAACAGTAGCACCTTTGGATGTTCTGTATTGAGGAATGAGAACAGGGGCGTTATTAGCAGAACGAAGACCATAACTGGAAGAATGGTTTATAAATAATCTTGCAAGTGGTTTGGGAATTTGGGCTCTGATAATGTTGTCTATGAGTGATCCGTAAGCATATGATCTAGCAGCTGAAGGGGAAAACCAGCCAAGGTCAGTGTAGAGGAGGCAATGGTGCTTCGACCTAGGCAAGGAGGAGGCACAGTGACAGATGTTATTATAAGTAACATCCCATTTTTGAAAGCTAGATTTACAGGCAGAGGCGTAGGTAGCTACACCGTAGGAGAGACACGGTAGAAGTATTCCATTGGCTATAGCAAGCCAGCAGATGGTGTGAGGACATAGCTAGTCTGGTAGGTAATACCAAGTTTCATATTTACCAACTTGTAGGTCTGCTGAATATGGAGATCGAGGTTGAGAGTCGGTCAAGGGTGATGCCTAGATATTTAAATGAGTTTACAACCCCAACAGCTGAGCCATTTGCAGCCGAAACTTTGAAATTAGACTGGGAGAGTTTGAGTTTAGCATTGGAACCAGATAACATGGCCTGGGTCTTTCCTTTGTTCAGGATAAGCTTATTTGCCTTCAACCAATTTTGAGTGCTTTGGAGATCATAGGAGGGTCGTGTGTTGATGTCAGTTATATTCTTGCACTGGTGTACAGGAGGACAATATCATCAGCATATAGCAGGGAGATTGTGTGAGTGAGACTGGATGTGATATTGTTAATGAATATAGAAAAGAGCAGGGGTCCTAGGATGGACCCTTGCGGCACAACAATATTAATAGTAGCTTTGTCCGAGAGAGTTGAGTTAAATTTTATTGACTGAGACCAGTCCGCTAGGTAGCTTCTGAACCACCTAACAACATTGGATGAAAAACCTAGAGATCTTAGGATTGATAGGAGAATAGGGTGGTCAACTAAGTCAAAAGCTTTAGTCATGTCAATGAATATGGCCCCAGTGAGGAAGCCAGAGTCCATGGCCTGTAGGGTGTCAGATGTGAACTTGAGAAGTGCTGTGGTTGGACTATGACCCTTGCGGAAACCATGCTGGGCTGTCGTAAGAAGGTCATATTGCAGGAGAAATTCAGCGGTTTGAGTGGCAACAAGTTTCTCCAGAATTTTACTAAGAACTGACAGGATGGCAACTGGCCTATAGTTGGAAGGGTCTTTACGGTCACCTTTTTTGAAAACAAGGGCGATTCTAGCTGCCTTCCAAATGTCTGGGACATGGCTTTGGCAGAGGGAGAGAGTGAAGATTTTTGCTAGGGGAGCAGCAATGTAAGGGGCCACAATTTTTAAGAGTTTTGGTTCAAGGTCATCAGATCCAGTGGCAGTGAACTCAGATATATTACTGAGTAATCTTAAGACATCGTGGTAGGAGATT
The DNA here is from genome assembly GCA_016271365.2 of Neoceratodus forsteri. Classification (NCBI taxonomy): domain Eukaryota; kingdom Metazoa; phylum Chordata; order Ceratodontiformes; family Ceratodontidae; genus Neoceratodus; species Neoceratodus forsteri. The sequence continues at coordinate 1,065,657,707 of CM057454.1, read as the reverse complement.
GACTTGAAAAAGAATTTAGGTGCCGGATCATCGCGTGGGGAGGGAGAATTTGATAGGACAAGAAAGGAAGAAGTGCATTGGGTTAGATCAGTGAATTCAGCATTGAAGAAATTAGCAATAGCAATTATTAAAGTTTCCATAAACATTACATAGTCACAAATGGAGGGATAACAATGAATATCAAATACAGGATCAATAGGACCCTCCTTAGGTAACAACAGACAAAGTCATCCCCAAACCACCCCCCGCCCTTCCTTTCCCTGACCCCCCCCACCCTACCTCCCCTATATCCAAATTCTTAAAACAATCTAAAGGGAAGAGAAGTGCTATATGTATTATATTCTTGTGATAGGTTTTCAAATTTCCGTGGCAATTATATACACCTCAATAAATACCCATTAGTTGTAAATAAGGTGATTTCAGCATATCCATGATGGGTAAAACCCTGGAAGGAATGGGTCAAAAGACAAGATGAGTGCTTGAACCCTATTGCTGAGGAATGGAGTATAGAGTATGAAGTTTTCCCCATTTCTTATTGTAGGGGATCAGTTTACCTTTTAGGCTAGCTATCGTTTTTTCTAGGCGAAGATTGGCCAGCAATTCATTCAGCCATTCAGAGTATGATATAATTGACTGGCCTTTCCAATGGCTTAAGACTATCTCTTGACAAAAAGAGAAATGAGAGATATATGGTATCTCCGCTTCTTCACACTAATCTGTGAATAATCCCCGACTAAATAAATCTCTGGAGTGAACAAGGCCTCCAGACCCAGGAGAGGATCCATTTTGTATTGGATATCATTCCAGAGGGGAGTGATTTTGGGACATTCCCAAAATACATGCATAAGGGTCCCTGGTGCCTGCCCACACCTAGCACATTTTAGGTCGGCTATCTTCCCCATTCCCACTAATTTAGCAGGGGTGAAGTAGATATTGTGCAGGATATGGAATTGCGTTAGGTGAAGTCTATCATTAGAGGAGTAAGTGTAAAGGTCCTGCCATATTTTATCCCATTACCTTTCCTCAACCTCCATCAATCTCTAGTACACAGTGCATGCCTAATGGTTCCTGCCAACTGTTCATGGCTTGTTAAGTGCTTTGGGATATAGTATTGTGTGCATAAAAGACAGAAACCAAATTCCTTTCCTTTACCCAATGATTTAGAAATAGACTATGAGGTCTGGTTGCATCCCTTATTTACTAATGTTAGAATGTGGCCCTAGAAGCTAAAACATTTTTTTGGCCATCATTTTCCTCATTCGTCTACCAGTAGCAGTAATAAGCAGTAGTATTCCTTACTTATAGAGCATGCTTTTGCAGCACAGAGTGCATTAGGATGTTTCTGTTGTGGGCTGAAAACTTTGGCTAGTTTCCATCTCATGTAGTGCAGCAGCAAATAGCTTGGGGTGCTGCATGAGGAACCATTTGAGAAGACCATTGGAATGAATCCATCAGGTGCTGCTGTTTCACAGAGCCACCCTTGCTATCCCATGAGCTGGTTCCTTGTGGGTTGCCTGGTAGGGAAGTGGAGTGCTAGTGTTTCAATGGGTGGCTGGGGTGGAAGGCCGCTTTGTCGGAAATGGGATATTGACTGATGCTGTCTATCCTGTGAAAGGAGTCATAGCCAGTTAAAGTTTTCCATAGCCAGCAGAGTGAAAAAGCTTTCCAGGTGGAGAGAGTGTAAGCTAAGACATAGGAATGCCAGTGAGGAGGCTGTCCTGTGCTATAAGAAAGAGGACTATACAGAGAGATAAGGCAACTGCTGAGTAAGCTGTTTATTTTAATTTTTCTTTATATTGATCTCCCGACTGGAATGGAACTTCAGAACTATTGCTCCTGTGTTTCACCCATATCAGTGGCAGAGATTGTGGTGGATGCTTTTTCTTTGGTCTGTTTAGACTGTTCAAGTAACAGCTCAAGAGTCAGCAATGGATACTTTTAGATAAAAGATGTAAAGCTGTTAGAGACTTTGGGCTTGATTTAGAAAGCTCTGAAGTTGACACAAGGTGCCTGCATTAGGTAACCCGTGAGGTGGATGCATGAGGAAGGGTGCCATCCATTACAGTGACTCCTTCCAGGTGCAATCCCGTATGGCAATGGGGAGGGTAGGGCGACCGGATGAGGCTGTGGGCGAACTGAGCCACAGGATGTCACTATGCGTACGTGCGCAGGGGGGGTGGGAGCAAGCATGGCGAGCGTGGGCTGGGAGGGGGTGGAGAGGCTGTAGGGGGTGATGCTGCAGTGGCTGGTGAAGCTGCATCATGGCATCAGGGGTTGGCTAGTGGTTGTGGTGGGAGAGGTACCGGGTCCGGGAACCGGTGCGATTTTATTGCGCCTGGCTCGAACCTTTATTTTTTTCCTGCTTTCACCCTCCCCAACATGCACCCCTGAAGTTGAGAATCTTAAGTAGGGGTGCGGGGTGAATCCCCATGGGGGGTGGTGGGAGCACAGCCCCCCAACAGAAAGCAGTAAAATACAGTCCTGGCGCTGTTGTCCTGAGGCGCCGGAGTTGTCAGAGTGACAAAAATGTTTTTGGCACTCTAATTGAGCGATAACAGTGATCCCCTTTAGGCAATTGCCATTATCACATAAACCCCCTGCATTAAACAGAATTAATACAAGGGGCATCTTGCATTACAACTTGTGGAGTTCCCAATTCAAGAAGGCCCCCTGTGCCAAACCTGGGACCCTATGCACCAGACTGGCTCTGTGCCAGGTCTGCACCAAGCATATGGTTGTGCCAGAGTGCTTACAGCAGATGCAAGTTGTCATATTCCCAACAGGTGGATTCAGGAAACCATTCCAGAGGGTGCAAAGTCCATGACAGTTAGACTAGTCAGGTGCTGGTCTAACAATCTGTACGCTACCCCAAGAGCACTCACTGGATAGTAGGGAACATGTGCCACCACCAGCCTGTCATCTCCCACATCCCCATGACATCACTATAGTATCATTGGCATTGTATATTTCTAGTGCACCAACCCAGTAATCAAAAACTACATAAATAAATAAATACAGAGCCGTTTGTGACGCCATGCCCCCAACACACTGGCATTGCAGTGGCCCTTCTATAGCTCTATCGGGGTGCTGGTGCCACCCCTCCAGTCACCCATCTGTGTCCCACCAGCCCTTCCCATGCACTTCCCCATATCCCATGACTCTAGCAGCCTCCTGGTAGGTCTCTGTTGAGGGCACAGATGCTGCATGACTGCCCCAGCAGCTTGCAGCAAACCTCTCAACTGCGGCATCTTTTTGCCACAATGCCACATTTGCCACAAGCTGTGGAACACTGGTGCTGGGAACCCACCTGTTTGTGAACTGGGTACAGGGTCCCTGGTGCACTGGAGATCAGCGCAAGCTGCTGTTGGTGCAGCTTGCACCGATCTTTGTGAATTGAGCCCTGTATCTCTAAAAGTGGGTCTTAATTCATTATACTTTTGGAATCTCAGTGCTGGACTGTGATGTGCTTGTCTCAGTCTTTAAATTGCCTTTCATGCACCACTGTACTGTTTTAACTGTTTACTTTTGCATGTTTTGGTATCATTGCAGTGATTGGGGGGGTGTGGATTGACAGTGTGGGCAAAAGAAGCACACGTGTTACTGAAGTTGAGTGGTTGGAGCCTGCTATGTACTTGTAGGGAATTGCAGAGTGGGTAGTTTTGTGAGGGTGGTGGATTTGTGAGAATTGTGTTGGGAAGTAAGAGAGAGAAAGGTAAAGGGGGAGTTTTAAGTAGGTTTATTCGGCCCTATGCATGCAGCCTATGCACCACAGAAACTGGGCGCCTAGGCATCACTACGCATGAATGCCACGAAGTGGGGGACCTGCGGCATTCATGAAGAGGGTGCGAGTTGGCTAAGTGCAGGATCAACTGGCCCCATGGACAGCAATGTGCCAGAGGCATTCCAGGGGTGTGCCAGCACTATGTGCCATCCACTAAGGTGTGTAGTGCTGCACACGGGGGGCATAGGTGGGTGCAGGCTATGCCGGGGTGACCCTGCTGTAACCCACTGTGCCCCCCCATGGATAGCACCCACTGGTAGAGGCAGGACCAGGAAATGGCCCCGCCTGCCTCCCCGGCCCACTAGGTAGATAGGGCTGGGCTGTGGCAGTTGACCGGGCGAGTGGCTGCCTTGATGGCAAACAGGGTCCCGGTGGGGTGGATCCACATTCTGTGGTGGGCCAGCTACCAATCCCTACCAGTCACACAACCCCCCCCAACACCCACCCAGCACATGCCAGCCTGCCCTGGTAGTGTAACACATACCCCAACCCCCCACCTGGACCACTACACACTGGTATGGTGTGCAGAACACCTGATACACCAGGTGCCCTGATCCCTGTGTAGCACCCCCCCCAAGGACACACAGTGGTGCCCCTGTCCGCAGCTGTCTGACCCCAACACTGCAGCAGGGCCATTGCCCCCACACCCACTCCCATGGCAGTGACAACCTCCCTCCAGTCTCTGGACCAACCTGTCAGTGCCTCAGCCCAGGACTGCCAGCAGCTCAGCCCTCCACACACCTCCTCAGCAGCCGGCTGTCCAAGTGATGCTGGAAGCACATCGCCTATATATAGAGGCATGCTCCCATCATCACTTGGATGTCCAGCAGTCAAGAAGGTGTGTGGAAGGCTGTGCCACCTACCGGTCCATGCCACAGCATCCACAGGCAGGTACTAGGGGTGAGGCGTTGTTGGTGCGGGCGGGGGGGTTGGACCACTGTCCACCAATGAAGGTACAGGGGCTTCGAGATGGGCCAGGGGCATGGATGGGGGCTTGCAGTACTGAACTGGGCTGGGTTTCTGGCATGGTTGCTCTGGCATGGGGGAGGCACCATGATGGGGACGAGGTAGTGCTTGTTGGGGGAGGGTCACGTCCTGCTTTGTGCCAGGGCTGACATCTGGAGAGTGCTTGCACTGCAGTATTGTGGTCGGGGCTGCCATGAATTGGGGGGGTGATTGACAGGCTCGGGGATGGGCACCATATGTGTGTGTGGTGCTGGGGAGGGGCATCCAGTGAACAACAGTACACAGGGGCATGGATGCCAGGTCCGGGTGCATGCGGGTGGTATTCCCATACCTGTACCTGTGCCCTGGCATGCTAGGGATCCACTCTGGGACCCAGGATTAGCACCTAATTGGACCCCTTCCTGGGTTCACTGCTCCGCCCCTGGCCACCCTGCATGGAACTATGCACCGGGGGAGTGGGGACATGGACTGTTGGCAGCCGATGTTGCATACCGGTCTGTGTGTACCTGTCTGCAGGTGCGGAGCTAAGCGGGTCAGATATGCACCTCTAGTGTGTATTTTCCACCCATTAGTGCATAGACCCCATGGTTAGCCAAGCTGGGATGTGTCATCTGCAGCATACCCCAAGGCTCAGCTACTTCCAGTCCTTGCTCCAGGATCTACACCCCTTGCATGACCATCCCTGCAAAGTGCTGCATACTTGTGCAGAGAAGTGGGGAGCAGGAGGCGGTATGGAGGGGGAGTGGATGATTTGGGAAGAGCTGATGGGTAGGGTGCCATTAGGGTTGTGAGGACCAGAAGATGCCCTGGGGTGAAATAGATACATAGATACATAGACACTGTTGGCAGATAATAGTATATGGCCTACTCAGTGTGCCCATTTCAGCTTGTAAGTTCACTTTATGTTTTTCTAGAAGTCTGTTGTCCCTTACCCCATATCTCCAGAATTCCCTTATGTATATCCCATGCATTCTTAAATCCCATGATTGTTTCAGCCCCCACCACTTCCACTGACAGGGTGTTCCACTTGTCCAACACCCTTTATGTGAAGAAATTCTTCCTCACATTTCCTCTGAATCACCCTCCCTCCAACTTCATCTCATGACATCTAGTCCTGGAACATCTTTTTTGCTGGAAAACAGTGTATCCCTGCTCCCTGTTCCCCCCGTAAGGTACTTTTATGTCTCTATTATATCCCTTCTCTCCCTCCTCTCCTCCAGGGAGTACATATTTAAGTCCTTCAGCCTGTCCTCATAGGACTTGTGATGCAATCCCTGTACCATCTTTGTTGCCCTCCTTTGAACCTTCTCTACCCTGTCTATGTCCTTATGTAAGTAAGGCCTCCAGAACTGTACATCATACTCCAGGTAGGACCTCACTAGAGTCTTGTATAATGTAATTATGGTGATGCTCCTTCCTATACATCCCAACATCCTACTTACTTTATCTGCTTCCTTGTCACACTGTTTCCCTACCTTGAGGTCATAAGAGATGATAACCCCAAGGTCCCTTTCCTGCTTGGTGCATGCTATAGCCTCACCCCCCACCCCACCAAACTGATATGTTGTTCCAGGGTTTTTGTGCCTTATATGCATTATCTTGCACTTTTTTGCATTGAATTTCAACTGCCAAACCCCTGACCATTCTTCAAGTTTCTGCAGGTCCCTTCTCATTCTGTCTACACCCTCTGGCACGTCCACTCTGTTACAGAGCTTTGTGCCATCAGAGAACAGGGAAATTCTGCCTTCTAGGTCCTGTGCAATGTCACTGATGAAGACGTTGAATAGGATTGGTCCTAGCACCAATCCCTGTGGTATCCCACTGGTCATTCTTCACTCTGTGGAGTGACAGCCATTTACCACCACCCTTTGTGTCCTGCCGCCCAGCCAATTACCTACCCACCACACTACTGTCCTGCCCACTCCCACATTCCCCAGTTTGTTTAATAGCCTTCTATGTGTTACAGTGTCAAAGGCCTTGCTGAAGTCCAGATAAGCCACACCCACTGCCCCCCCCGAATCACCTGTCTTGTCACCCAATTGAAAAATTCAATGAGGTTGGTGTGGCATGACCTCCCCCTGGTGAAACCATGCTGCCTTGGGTCCTGTAGTCCATTGGCAACCTGATGTTCCACCAGTCTCTCCTTCAGTAGTGCTTCCATGATCTTCCCCACTACCGAAGTCAGACTGAATGGCCTGTAGTTCCCCACTTCTTCTTTGTTCCCACTTTTGTATAAGGGGACTACATCTGCTGTCCTCCAGTCTTTGGGTACCTCCCCTGTTTCCAGTGATTGGCTAAATAGGATTGCCAGAGTTTCAGCCACCATCTCTCTTAGTTCCTTCAGTTCCCTTGGGTGCACCCCATCTGGCCCCATTGCTTTATCAACTTTTATTCCTTCCAGTTTCTTTAGGACCCTTTCCCATGTAAAGGGACATGTGTCCATTTCTGCGCCATTCCCAACCCTTGTACTCCCTTCAGGCCCATTACCTTCCTCTTCCTTAGAAAAGACTGAGCAGAAATACCTGTTCAGTATGTCAGCTTTACTATTGTCATCCTCCACGCAGCCCCCATCCTCCCCCTTCAATCTCACTATCCCTCCCTTTGCCCTTCTTTTTTGGCTTCTGCACCTGTAAAAGGATTTGTCCCCTCTACTGACTGATTTTGTGATATGTTCTTATGTCTGAGCTTTGGCTTCCCTTATCAACCTCCCTGCCTCCCTTTGCTTCTCCTGGTACTTCTTCCTATCCCCTTCCTCCTGCTTCTTTTTGTATTGCCTGAATGCAATCTTTTTGGCTTTCACTTTCTCCACTACCTCCTTGGAAAACCATAATGGCCCCTTCTTCCTTTTCTCCTTGCTAACCTGCTTTATGCATAATTCTGTTGCTCTTGTAATTTCAGTTTTAAATATTGTTCACTGTTCCTCAACCCCCGATTTCCTCCCCATTCCCATTAATACCTCTTTCAAGCATCTTTCCATTTTCCCAAAATCTGCCCCCCTAAAATCCAAGATACATGTTTTTGGGCAGTTTGGTTCTGCTCCTTCTCTGATTTCAAACCACAGTGACTGGTGGTCTCTGTTCCCCAGGTGCTCCCCCACTGTTATCCATATCAGACTGTCCCCATTTGTGAGAATGAGGTCCAGTATTGCCTTCTGCTGAGTTGGTTCCATAATCAGTTGCTTGAGGAGGGCATCTTGAAGGGAGTCCGGGATAAATCTGCTCCTGGTTGATGCTGCTGCTGGGAGGCTCCAGTCCATGTCTAGAATATTGAAGTCTCCAACCAGTACCACCTCACCCTTGTTTTCCATGCTTTGGATGGCTAGCATCAGCTCCCTATCTGTTTCCTTCTCCTTGCTGGTGGTATGTAGACCACCCCTGTGTGGATGGCTGACCCCATTTTCCTTTCCAGCTTAACCCACAGTATCTCTTCCCCATTTCATTCCTCCTTGATCTCTATGGCCTTTATGCCATCTTTCACATAAAATGCCACTCCTCTTCCCTTCCTGCCTGCCCTTTCTCTTCTGAATATGGTGTAGCCGGTTATGGCCCTCTCCCAGTCATGGTTATCATTACACCAGGTCTCTGAAATGGCCTCAATGTCCAGGTCCGACTGCACCATGGCAGCCTCCAGATCCTCCATCTTGTTGCTAAGGCTCCCGGCATTGGCACACATGGCTTTCCACGATGTTTTTTTTTTTTAACCAGGAGAGACACACTAAGCTGAAAGCTTGTTTACAGGTGAGACCTGGGAGCACAAAAAAGTTAAGTGACTTGCTCAGGGTCACACAGTATGCAAGTGGGGGCTGTGGGATTCAAACCCACGTCTGACATGTTTTGGATGGCTAGAATCAGCTATGGGGATTGTAAGAGGCTAGACATGTTTATTCCCCATATCTAGGGATCCCACTGGAACAAGTGGGCAGGTATTTGATGGGGTGGCTGCCACGATTCATCATTGTGAGATACAGTTTGTATGAAATGCATTTTTAAATCTGAATTTCAACATTCCCTGCACTGCCAGTATCCTACTCATTGCTTTGTAAATTACTTTGGGACAGTATGTGTATGAATGGTGCTGTAATACTGATACTTTCATTTTCCTTTTGGGTGACTATTATTGAACGTGTTAGAGGGGAGGGAGACTGGCAAGAAGCCAGATATGCTATGGGAGAATCTGGGGAGACCTTTGACATGGGGATTTTACCCCATAAATGGAAAGGCCTGATCACAGTTAGTGAGGAGAGAGTATTCTTAAAACTGGTATTAGGAAAGAGAGGCTTACTTGATTCCAAAGCCCAAACCATAACCAAAGCAGGTGGGTAATTTGGCAAAACCAGACCCAGATCCCTGGTTTTACCCACCTCTACTTCAGACTAAATATTTATGTTAAGATAAAACCTGACAACTCTAAAACTATTAGTTTTTGTATAATATAAGGTCAATCACTGTTTGAGCTTGATACAGATGAATACATACATTTTCTTGCTAGTAGAATGTTATGTAAATCAGTCACTATTGTTGAACTCAGAATGCTTAGGAATAGTAAAATTAGCTTTAAAAAATAAACACTTAAGAGGTGACAGACAAATACTGTTCGGGAAATTAAGTTGCCAGCACAATTAGCTTAGACCAGAGGAATACAAGATCACATTAGTCACAGTGTAGGTGAAGAAAAGGAAGCAGCATTCCGGGAAAAGTAGTTATCTGACCAATGCTATGTAATTCACTACAAAGGAAAAAACGAGTTCCCAGGAGAATGTTTTCTGCACATAGTTACTCAGTTTCCTGCTGTGCAATGCTATAGATCCCTATACTGTCTGTCACTTTACATACAGTTACATGCAGGTCACATCCTGCTGAATTGCTTATCACTTTGAGGAAACAAAATAGGGTGATTTGCCTTTTCCTGCTTTGGTCACATCCACTAGTCTGCTAACAAGAAGTCTGCTTTTAGCTTCACTAAGCAACCATAAAAAACAACACTGGGAAGAAAGAGCAGCTACCAAGGAGCAAAACAGTTGTAGAAGGAAAAATGAGTGGGAAGAAAAAGAGGGACGAAGAGTGGGGCCAAAATGGAGACTAAGAAAGTGCATTAGGAGCAGGAGCAGACATGAGGTGTAGTCTCTCAGTGGGAGGTTTAGGATGGTTGAGAGTAAAAAATATAAGGGGGACTAGACCAAAGGGTAGGGAGCCAGTAGGAGATGATAGACAGTCCTGCCATAGTTTTAGCATGGATTAAAGTGAAAGAGCAGAAGTTAGATGAGAGGAGGAAGTAAGAATACACGGGTTGGTAGAACAGTAGGGATATTAAATCCATGGGGAAGTTATCAAACCAAAACTTAGTGATAAGGGAGACTCTAATATAAGTGTTGGCCCTCAAGAGAGGGGAGACAGAGAGGGAGGAATTGAAGGAACAGTGATGAGCACTGAAAGGGCAGTCAAAGACAGAGACAGTAGGAATGGAAGTGGTGTTTAGCTTTATCAGGGTGGATTCATACCTCATCCACATTGTCAGAAGTGTGGCAAATTATTCTCAGAATAATGTCTCAATGGGCAAGGTGTGGGATACAAGATCTGTTCCTATAAAGCAAATCAAACTTTGGCATCTTTGCTTTTTGTTTCTCCTGTGCTTCCAAGCAGCTCATTTGGTTGCAAAGGAAATCTATCACTTTTTTCAAGGTTACTCTTCCCATCCCAAATTAATCCCAATACCATTAAGTTTCATTGCTTCAGGAATTTCAACTTGGAGACTTTTTGTTCTTGATTGCTCAAGATTAAGTGGGGAGTTGTTTTTCTTCTCAAATGTAGATGTAGATGAAGGAGGGAGAGGGTGGTGGAACAGAAGTGCATCCCTCCAGTTGTACCTCTCCACAATCCATATGCTGTTCTGGCAAAGAGTGATTCCTCTATGGAGGCACCTGCAGTGGAGACCAAGGAGGATGCTGGGAACCTCCACAAAGGAGACCCACAGGAGAGTGGCATGAGACCCCACAGGGGAGGTAAACAACTCCTGGTGGGAGACTCACTCAATAGGGGGGTAGAAGTGGGGAAGGAAGGGGAAAGGTAGGTAAGGTGCCTGCCTGGTGCCACGCTCAGAGGGACAGGAAGCAAATCCTCAGGATCATGGGAGCAGCTGCACAAGGGAGGGAGCTGGATGTCATTGTCCACCTAGGGACAAATGACCTGGCTGTGAATCGGATCAGAGTGATGCAAGAGGAGTTTATGGAGTTGGGGAGGGGCCTTAGGCAAGCAGCATGTATGGTAACCTTCTCGGAGGTGCTGCCTGTCTATGGCAAGGATGATGCTAGGGTATTCTGCACCATAGGATTCAATGAATGGCTGAAAAACTGGGGTGGAGCTCAGGGTTTTGGCTTCATTAGGGACTGGGGAGCCACTTGGAGGGATGCAGGCTTTTACTGGGACGATGGTCTGCATCTGTCCAGGGGACCAGGATCCTAGGTGACAGGTTTAAATGCTTCATTGGCAAGCATTTAAAGTAGCCAAGGGGGGAGGCACTGAAAAAGAGCAGGGAAATCCCAGCTTCCCCATACAAAGTGCAGTAGTTAGAGAGGTAAACACCAAGGCAGAGAAGTCAGTAGGGAGCAGGACAGGGATAAATGCAGAAAAAGGTGGTAAGGACAGGGATGGGGCTAAAAGGGATAAGGCCATAAAAAATAAATGGAAGGTGATGAGTACCAATGTCCGCAGTCTGTGCAACAAGCTCTCTGAACTAGTGGCCTTGATGGAAGAGGGATGCCTGGATATTGTGGCAGTCACTGAAACATGGTACACAGAGCACCATGACTGGGCTGACTACATACTAGGATACACAGTCTACAGGAGGGACAGGGTGGGTAAAAGAGGAGGAGGAGGAGTAGCTCTCTATATAAGGGAAGGGATTAAAGCAACAGAACTAAAGAGTAAACAGGAAGTTGATGAGTCACTATTGGTCACCCTGGAGACAGGAAATGGCACCACACTCCGCATGGGGGTTGTGTACAGACCCCCATCTCAGGGGGAGGAAATGGACAAGGAAATGATAGAAGGCATCCTTAAAATGGCAGAAAAAGGGGAAATATTGTTGATGGGGGACCTGAATATGCCAGATGTTAACTGGAGTACCTTTGCTGCAGGCACATCCAAGAGCAGGGTCATTCTTGATGCCTTATAGGGGGCATGCCTCAGACAGCTAGTGTTGGAACCCACTCGGGAGGGAGCAATCTTAGACCTGGTACTCTCAAATACGGAAGGAGAAAGGATCTCAGATTTAGAAGTGGTAGCTATCTGGGAACAAGTGACCACCAAACAGTGTGGTTCACAAAACACAGCCATAGAGTCAAGCTATACAAAAACAAAAGTATTGCACTTTAGGAAGGCTGACTTTGGGAAAATGAGAGAGTGCCTCAGCAAAGCACTAGCAAATGGACAAGAAGGAGGGGTGGAGGAACAATGGGGAATAATCAAAACAGCCATCGCAGAGGCAACAAGCCTTTGTGTGAAGCAAATCAACAAAACAAAATGAAGGAAAAACACTATGGTTCTCAAAAGAGGTGGCAGGGATGGTTAAGGAGAAAAGGATAGCATTCAGGAAATATAAGGAAACACAGAAGGAGCAGGACAGAGAACTTTATCAGTTAAAGCAGAAGGAGGAAGGGAAGGCAGTCAGAATAGCAAAGGCACAAACTGAGGAAAAGATAGCCAACTCTGTTAAGAAGGGGGATAAAACCTTTTATATGTACATTAGGGAGTGAAGAAAGACCAAGGGAGGGATACAGAGACTTAATAAAGGGGAGGGAATGTGGGCAGAGGGTGACAGTGAAAAAGCAGGGATACTGAACTAATATTTCTGCTCAGTATTCACAACAGAAGAGGAAGGGGAGGTACCTAAACCAAACAAGGGAGAAACTCTGAATAGGGGGGTCAATACCAGTCCATTCACAGAAGAAAGGGTTTTAAAAGAACTCTTCAAACTGAGGGTGGACAAAGCAATGGGGCTTGATGGGATCCACCCAAGAATTCTGAAAAAACTAAGGCTAGAACTAGTAACACCACTGACTACTCTTTTTAACAAATCATGGGAGGATGGAGTGGTACCTGAGGACTGGAGGAGGGCAAATGTGATTCCACTTCACAAAAGTGGGAGCTGGGCAGAGGCAGGAAACTACAGACCAGTTAGTTTGATTTCAGTGGTAGGGAAAATGATGGAATCGCTTCTGAAGGAAAGAATTGCTGAGTACCTAGAGGCCAGTGGGGCACAAGTACCCAAGGCAGCATGGTTTCACAGCAGAAAGTCATGTCAGATGAATCTAATAGATTTCTTTGACTGGGTGACCAAAGTAGTAGACCAGGGAGGGGCTATGGATATGGCCTACCTAGATTTTATCAAGGCATTTGACACAGTCTCACACAAAAGATTAATATACAAGTTAGCCAGCCTTGGAGTGGGTCCCAAGGTGGTAGCCTGGATAAAAGAAAACTGGCTGGACAACAGGACGCAAAGGGTAATAGTAAACAGAGTTCACAGTGAAGAAAGGAGGGTAACTAGCGGTGTACCGCAGGGTTCGGTACTGGGACCGGTCCTCTTTAATGTCTTTATAAGTGACATCGGACAGCACCTGCAAGGAAAGGTATGTCTCTTTGCAGATGACACAAAGATCTGCAACTGGGTTGATACACAAGGTGGGTTGGAAAGAATGAAAAGGGACTTGGCAAGGTTGGAGGAATGGTCAAATATGTGGCAGCTCAGATTCAATGCAAAGAAGTGCAAGGTAATGCATCTGGGAAACAAAAACCCAGGGGAAGAGTACACAATGGGGGGTGAGTTAATAACAACAACAAAAATCAAAAGAGACCTAAGAGTAATTATATCAGATGACCTAAAGGTAGGCAAGCAATGTGAGAAGGCAGTAAGGAGGGCTGGGGGGATACTGGGATGCATAGGGAGAGGCATCAACAGTAGAAAACAGGAAGTTGTTATCCCTCTGTACAGACAGTTAGTGAGACCCCATCTGGAGTACTGTGTGCAATTCTGGAGACCCCTTCTCCACAAAGACATAGATAGAGTGGAGGCTGTTCAGAGGAGGGCAACCAAAATGGTGCAGGGTCTGCACCAGAAGACATACAAGGAGAGACTAAAGCAGCTTAATATGTATACCCTTGAGGAATGGAGGAGAGGGGGACATGATAGAAACTTTCAAGTATCTCAAGGGACTTAACAAAGTACAAGAGGGTAGTATCTTTCAGAAGAAGAGATGTGCAAGAACAAGGGGGCACAATTTGAAGACAGAGAGGGATGGCTGAGAGGTAATGTTAGAAAGTATTTTTTCACAGAGAGGGTTGTGGATGCATGGAACAGCCTTCCTAAGGAGGTTGTGGAGTCTGTAACAGTGGGAGAATTCAAGAATGCATGGGACAGGCATAAGGCAATTCTAGTGGGGGGTAGGAGGAAGTAAGCTGTTGATTAATTAGAATCTGCAGCTTATCCATCAGGTAGGGAAATGGGCAGACTAGGTGGGCCAAGCGCTCGCTATCTGCCATCAAATTCTATGTTTCTATGTCACCTGGGATTATTTCTTTCAGTAGTTTAATTTGCTCTGTGACCAACATGCCGCCTTGTTTGGAAAAAATTGTTAAATCCAAACATGTCCTCTTGGTTACTCCTTTTATTTTTACCCAGTTGAAGTCCCGGGACAAATTATATCAAAAGACCAAAACTTAGGTTTTCCAGAGGCATGACAAACATTTAATAATTTCTGAAATTACTGTGTTTCCATCACCAAAAAATCTAAATCCTCTTTCTTCAAAACAAATTTAACTAATGTCAGAAATAATCCAAAGAGATTTTGGTGCATGGTAGATTCTGTTTGGAGGATGCCTTTGGCATCCCCCCCCCCCCCACAAGTGTATCCTATGGTGGTTCCACTGTGTACTCTAAAAAAGGCATCTGTGCTGTGTTTAACTTTTTTTTTTTCCTGAGGCCCCTACTACGTTGTTGAGCAAGGCTAGCTTATCCATATTGGACTATCCCATGATCCCCTGCAGTGTTTCCTCTCCAAGACCTAAAATGTATTTAAGTTTATTAACACTGATGAAGTATTTAAATTGCTATCCACATTGAGAGAGGACTCTGCCAAAGGAATTGACAACCTAGATAACTTTTTACTTGAATGTAGTGCTGACATCTTGGCTCCTCCTTTAACCTACATTTTTAATTTATCACAAACTTTTCCTTTAGCCCAGAAACATTCATTAGTCATCCCCTTACACAAAGGTGGGGATAAAACTTCAGTAAAGAATTACCACCCAGTTTCTTTACTTCCTATAATTTCTAAATTTATGGGAAAAATGCTTTATCTCAGATTATTGAATAGCTGGCTAGTTCTCAGGTTCTTTTTAATTTTCAGTCAGGTTTCAAGCCCATATTTTCCTCCCAAACATCACTGACTGATTTTCATGACTCTGTCTCAAGGGCTCTGGACATAGGGTGTCTTATGGATTCTGTTTTTATTAGTTTATCAAAAGCCTTTGATGCGAATGATCATTCAATTCTTCTAACTTGTCTGTATTCCTACAGCTTTTCTTCACATTTTACCATTTGGTTTTCATCTTATTTACACAGGAGAATTCAATCTGTTTCCTGGAATGGCTGTCTTTCTTCTCCTCTTTCCAATTCCACTGTGGCCCACGAAGGTTCTACACTTAGTGCTATTTTATTTAATCTTTTTGTAGACCCCCTTCCTTCTTTTGTGGATTAGATGTTCAGTCAGACTTTATGCTAATGACATGGTACTTTTCTGCGCCCACAAAATTCCATCTTTCTTTTCCTCAACTCTCCAGGGTAACTTTAATAAAATTGTGATTAAGTTTTCTGACAATCTGTTACTTCTAAATAGCAAAAAAGACTCAAGCAATCCTGTTTGCGTCCCAGCATACCCTCTCATGGGCACATTCTTCTTTTTCAATTTATTTAAACAATGATCTATTCAGGCTTCTGAGAGAATTTAAATATCTTGGTCTTACTTGTGATTCCTCTTTGACCTTTAAAACACACATTTACAAAACTGTCTCAAACGTTTGCCAGTGCCTGGGGTTGTCTAAATGTGACAGACACTGCTTGTCAAGCTTGGACCGTAAACATATTATTGGGCAAGTCATTATACCTATCTTGGATTACTTTGATACTATTTATCGTCATGCCCCTGCTTCACATTTTCTTCCTTTAAATACTGTTTATTCTCAGTTACTTTGATTTATCCTAAAATTAAAATGGGATGAGCATCACTGCACTTTATTGCACCAACTAAACTGGTTGTCACCTTCTTCCAGGCATGCTTTCAACTGGTTGTCCCTTATTTATAAAACTGCATACAATCAGACCCCTACTTATTTACCTGAAATGCTAATTGTTCCTGTCCCCAAAATACAGCATCACAGATGTGTCTCATCATGTCTTTTCCTTGCCCAAATTCCATACAAGCTTTGGCAAACAATATTTTTCATATGCAGTCCCATTTTCTTGGAATAATTTGTCTCCACAGCTGAGAGTTTCATCCACCCTTTTTTATTTTTATGTGTGCTTGTGCACATGTGCAAGAAACATTATGTGGCAGCTAAGGAGAGAAGTGGGTTGTGGAGGTGCGGCACTGTGGCGGCCAGTGCTGGCACTGCATTGTTGGGCTTGGCAGTGCTCAGCCAATGCAGGGCCAGTGTCCTGATGACACTGGTTCTGCAGAGTGCCACCAAGTTGTAATGATTTAACCACTGCAATCAGGGGTCACCTCGTCATTGCAGCATCAGCCATTCTGCTGCAATGAGGGAGCAACCCATCATTGCAGGGCGGTACCTTGCCTGGTGTAACATTACCAGGAATGTCACGGTGTATTCCACCACCTCAGAGGTACATAGAAAGCTGACAGGGGTGCCCAATCCCCCTGTTAGCATGCCCTTGACCCAGTTCATTTGCCGATGGGGAAGCCCATTCCCTGTCAGCATAATGCCCCCTATTTCAGTTGTGTATAGAGGGGGTGCCCAATCCCCCTCGGCATCATGTGCCCTCCCACACATTTCTGTGCTGATGAGGGGCCCAATCCCCATTGGCTTCAGTCTCCCCTTTCCCAGTTTCAGTTGCCGATGGGGAAGCCCACTCCCCATCAGCATAATGGCCCCCCAATGCTTGCATGCATATACTGAGGGGGTGCCCAATACCTGTTTCTGGCACCTGTTTCTGTGCCAACAGGGGGCCCAATCCCCATTGGCTTCGATCCCCTCCCCACAAATGCAGGTGATACACTGGGAGCCCACCCCAGTGTGCCAAACATGCCTGCAAAAAAAGAAAACCAACTCGCATTGTCCGTTTGTTTGTTTGTTTTTTACCTGTAAACAAGAAAACAGTTCCTCAAAGTGTTCCAGTGCCCCTCTCCCCCAAACCGCACTCACCATCTGCATACTCTACCTCCCCACACCCCCTCAACCCATACTTATCTCTGGAGCCTGGCATAATGATCTTTGGTGAACTGGGAACACGTCTGCATTCTTCAAAGCCGACCGTGAACTGAAGAAATGCCAGTAAGCCAGTATAATGCCAGTAAGCTGTATAATGTCATAAATAGGGTTTTTTCAACTTTGGTGCATATCTCAGGCATTTTGGGGCATTCTGGCACCACATTTTCAACATGATATTATCGGGACCTCTCCTCATGAATTCAGTCACCGTTATGGTGTTATTCTGTCCCGAAAGGTGATTTCATGGTCACTGCACGGAATCACCTTTTGAAACTGATTAATGAAATGACAGTGCCACAGTGCATGAGGTGGGCTCTTAAAAGGCCTATGTTACAAATTTGGTGACAAAAATCTCAAAATTGACTGTTTTACAAGTATGCAATGCACAGTTTCCATGCATGCTCGTAACTTCGGGAATTTGTAATATTTTCACTCCAGATTTTCAACATTGGCATTTTCCCACACCTCCTTATGAACAGTACAGCTGTCATTTTACACATCCTCACCAAAATATGTTTTTGCACTTCGTCAGAATAGCATGGTCACTGGGAAATCGTGTTCGGGACAGATTAAGAAAATGACAGTGACACTGCTCATGAGCAGAGGTCCTAAAATCCTATGTTGAAAATTTGGTGATGAAAGTCCATAAATGACTGTGTATAAGCTGCATTGCTGCAGTTTCCATGCAACCTTGTAACTTTGCAAATTTGTATTATTTTCATGGCAGATTTTCAGCACTGGCATTTTCTCAAACCTCCTTATCTCCTTAAGCTCCCGTACAGCTGTCATTTTTCACATCCTGGCTGAAATGTGTTTGTGCACTTCCAGGGCAGAACAGTGCAGTCGCTGTGGGAAATCAGTGTTTGGGACAGATTAAGAACAAGTGAGAGAGAGAGGGGGAGTGAACGAGCTCAACAGAGCTCTGTCAGAACTGCTGCAGATTTCTTTGTGGGTAGAAGAAGCTGCCAACACAGACAGGAGCCAAGTACAAAAGGGCAGCCTGCAGAGCTGGGAGAAACAGAATGGGCGAGTGAGAGAGGGGGAGTAAGCGAGCTCAACAGAGCTCTGTCGGGACTGCTGCAGATTTCTTAGTGGGTAGGAAAAGGCACCAATGCAGACAGAAGCCCGGTACAAAAGGGCAGCCTGCTGCTCTGGGAGAAACAGAATGAGTGAGAGAGGGGGAGTGAGCGAGCTCAACGGAGCTCTGTCAGGATTTGAGAGTTGCCCACTCTCCCGCCCAGGTTCCTGTGTGGTCCTACATTACAGCAGGGTCTCTGGGGTGGAGACAAAGCAAAGCCTGGATACTTTTAGGATTGCTGTGATAATACAGATTTAGTTGTTCTTATTGCTTTCTCTAACTGAGCTAAGTACTGAACTATACTGTTAGGATTGCTGTAATAATACATATTTATTTGTTCTGTTTATTTCTCTAACTGAGCTGAGTAATACTTGGAGTGCAATAAGATTTCTAACTGGGCTAAGTGAAGCTATATGAAGGCTGAGAACAAAACATATGGTAGCTGAGGGGTGAAAAATGGACAAGGGGGCTGCAGGATTGCTACAGTAATACAGTACCTAATGAATGAGATCTGAAACTGAATAAACCCAGTTGGCAAGGGGGCAGTAGGGGGACTAGTGTGGGGGGAACAGGAATTTGAGTAAATAGGGGCCTAACAGTTGTTGTAGGATTACACAAACTGGGAGTAAGAGCCCGTAACAAGACGGGGCCAATAATGGGGCAGGTGCCACATGTCAATAGGGCGGGCATCTTTGGAAGGGTGGTGGGGTGTACAGGGTGTGGGTCCACCATGATCCTGGACTGGGCTTGGAGGATGGGGGGTGTATGGTCTGCATAAAACTGGCTAGTTTGAGGAAGGAACTGTGGAGGCTAGGGAGGAGTCTAAGTGGCAGGGCAGATGAGTATGATAGGCATCCTAGCTGGGGGAGAATAGAGGATGGCAAGGGGGATGGGGAAAAACAACTAGGGACTGAAACCAACCCCAATATCAGAGGCACTAGAAGAAAAGAGAAGAGAAGGGAGGGGGTGCCAGAGGCAAGGGTGAGGCCTCCTGATGGGGGAGGAAGAGACCATGAGGAGTACCAGGTGACAGAGCATATGGCTGCAGGTAGGGAAGGACCAGGGGTGGGGCCAGGGGGGCACGGAGGGAAACAAGTGGGGGAGAACAGATGGGGGAAGAGATGTAGGAGGGGTATCGACTAGGAATAGATTCGAGCCTCTGCTATGGGAGATAGTGGAGAGCAGGAACATACTGAGGATGGGAGGACAAGCAGGGCATGAGAGGGTTGGCAACAGGTAGGGGAAAAGATAGCAGAAACAAAAGGGTAGAAGGGGCTAGTAAGGAAGGAAGGAGGGTGACTGGAGGAGAAAGGCTATGGGAAGGGGGGAAGGATGAGAGGGCATCACTATTGGGGTTAGAAGGAATGAGACCTAAATCAACAACAAGTAGGGATAGGAGGGTTGAAATCAGCAGGGAGGAGGGAGGTCGACATGTGAAGCCCAGTAGGAAGTAGTCAGGCTGGGAAGGGGTTTAAAGGGGATGGGAAGTATAAGGCAGAGAAAAGGGGTGAGACGAAAGTAGGGGGTGTAGATACAGAAGCCACAGAGAGTTTAACTGGCGGGGCAAGGGGCAGGGAAGAATGAATACTGGGGTGGTGGAAGGGGCATTAGAAGGAAAGGGGGTAAGGGATGGGGGCACTCATCCTGGGGATTCTATAGTGAAAGGGCTGAGATGGGGCAGAAGGGGACAGCCACAGCCATATTTGGGTGTTAGCTTATCCCAGGGTTGACTGCAGGAGGGCAAAGGCAGGCACTTCTCAAGTGTGGCAGAGGAGAGAAAACCTCATTTAGTGTTGCATGTGGGTAGAAACAACTTTGTGGGGGAGTCTGTGGAGGTAGTGAGGGGGAGTTTCGAGAAGTTGGGCAGGCAGTGTGAGGGGGTGGGAGTCTGTGGCATTCTCAGAGGTACTATCAGTACCATGTGCAAGCACGAGGAGGAAGGGTAGGATCAAGGAGTTCAATGAGTGGCTGAGGGATTGGTGCCACACCAAAGATTATGGGTTAGTGACTAACTGGGGTAGGGTCTGGGGGAATAGTGACTTGTATGAGGGGCACAGGCTACACTTGAGTAGGGAGGGGAGTGTTAAAGGTGGGATTAGAGGGGTATATCTCTACTAAGGTGGATTTAAACTAGTGGGTGGGAGGCCAAAAGACTGAGGTTGGTAGAAAGGTCTGGAAAGGGGAGCCTAATGAGCTCACCCCCCCTAGATATAGGTAAAGGCGGAGGTGTAGTAACCCTGGGAGGGGGTGGGCAGACAGAGTGGTCTGAGTGTAATACAGAAGGCACACCATGTGGTAAGAATAAGGAGGAAAAAGGTGCAGACTACCGGGAGGAGGGAAGCTGGCCAAGAAGAAGTGTAAGGAGAAGGAGGGGTATGGGTGGAAGGTGGTCTCTCTCAATGCATGAAGCCTGGGGAACAAAACTACAGAGCTTCAGGTGCTACTTTCAGAAGAGAATTTGGACCTTGCTGCAGTGACAGAGACTTTGGCCACAGAGTACCATGATTGGGACTTTGCAATACTGAGATACAGGATACACATGCGGGGCTGGGGGGTTGGAAACATAGAAACATAGAAACATAGACTTTGATGGCAGATAAGGACCGCTAGGCTCATCTAGTCTGCCCATTTCCCTACCTACAGGATAGGCCGCAGATCCTAGTTAACCAACAGCCTTTATCTTCCTGCCCCCCACAAGAATTGCCTTATGTCTGTCCCATGCATTCTTGAATTCTCCCACAGTTTTAGACCCCACAACTTCCTCAGGAAGGCTGTTCCATGCATCACTACCCTCTCTGTGAAATAATGCTTCCTCACATTGCCCTGAACGCCCTCCTTCTATCTTTAAATTGTGTCCCCTTGTTCACAAGTCTTTTCTGAAAGATGCTACCCTCTTGGACTTTGTTGATTCCCTTGAGGTACTTGAAATTTTCTATCATGTCCCCCTCCCTTCTTTCCTCAAGGGTATACATATTAAGTTCCTTTAGTCTCTCCTCATACGGCTTCTCTTGCAGACCCTGCACCATTTTAGTTGCCCTCCTCTGGACTGCCTCTATCCTGTCTATGTCCTTGCGGAGATGGGGTCTCCAGAACTGGATGCAGTATTCAGATGGGGTCTCACCAACTGTCTGTACAGAGGATAACAACTTCCTGTTTTCTGCTGTTGATGCTCTCCTATACATCCCAGTATACCTCGCCCTCCCTACTGCCTTCTCACATTGCTTGTTAACCTTAAGGTCATCTGATATGATTACCCCCAGGTCCCTTTCTGTTTTGTTGTTGTTACTACCTCCCACCATTGTGTATTCTTCCCTGGGTTCTTGTTTCCCAGGTGCATTATTTTGCACTTTTTGGATTGAATCCTAGCTGCCATATGTCTGACCATTCCTCCAACCTTGCCAGTGTCCTTTTCATCCTTTCCATGCCTCCTTGTGTATCAACCCTGTTGCAGATCTTTGTGTCATCTGCAAAAGGCATATTTTCCTTCCAGTCCCTCTGCAATGTCACTGATGAAGACATTAAAAGGGACTGACCAACTACTGAACCTCGGTACCCACAGTAACCCCCTTTCTTCAGAGTGGACTCCATTTACAATTACCTTCTGTGTCCTGTTGTCCAGCCAATGTTTTACCAGGCTACCACCCTGGGACCCACTCCCAGGCTGGTTAATTTGACTATCAATCTTTGTGTGGGACTGTGTCAAATGCCTTGCTAAAGTCTAGGTAGGCCATGTCCACAGCCCTCCCTGGTCTACTACTTTGGTCACCCAGTCAAAGAAATCTATTAGATTCATCTGACATGACCTTCCCTGTGAACCCATGCTGCCTTGGATCCTGTGCTCCACTGACCTCTAGGTACTCAACTATTCTTTCCTTCAGAAGTGACTCCATCACTTTCCCTACCACAGAGGTCAGACTAACAGGTCTGTAGTTTCCTGCCTCTGTCTTGGTCCCACTTTTGTGAAGGGGAATCACATCCGCCTTCCTCCAGTCCTCGGGTACCACACCATCCTTCCATCCTTCCCGTTGGAAGGGGAGGGGGTTGCACTGTATGTGAGGGAAGGGATCAAATGCATAAGGGACGAGGGAGAAGAGAAGAGAAGAGGAGAGGAGAGGACAGAGGCGCATTGGGTGCAGTTCCTGGACTCCAAGGGCAGAAAGCTGAGGCTGGGAGTGGTGTGCAGACCACCAGCCCAATCTGGGGAACTAGATGGGAGTTAGAGAGCAGATAAGGAGGGTGTGTAGAAGGGAATGTGGTGATAGTGGGTGATTTTAACCTACACGGTTGACTGGAGCACCGGACACTAGCAGTGCGAGGAACAGAAGTGCTCCCTGATGCATTCCAGGATGGCCTACTGACACAATTGGTAAGTGGGCCTACAAGGCTTGGTAGCACTCTGGACCTAGTACTGGCAAATGGGGAGATGGTGAGGGAGGTAAGGGTGGAGGACCCACCGGCAGATAGCGACCACCAAACGGCGTGGCTCATTCTCATGCTGGTCAGGGAGACAGGAGGCATGGGAACTAAGGTGGTGGACTTTAGTAGGGTGGACTTTGGGAGGATGGGAGCAATACTGCAAGGGAGACTCCAGGATATAAAGCCAGAGATGGATGCAGAACAAAAGTGGGGAGTCATAAAGACTGGGCTAACAGAGGCAACAGTAGCCTGCACTAGGGCCAGGAGTAAGAAGAGCAGAGCCAAGAATCCAAGCTGCAAGAGGTGAACAAAGAGGGCTGCATACCGCCAGTACAGGAGAACAAGAAAGGGAGAGGATAAGGAGACGGACGTGAGTTGGTCAAGGGAGGTGTCTAGGAGGGTGAAAAAAGCTAAGGCCTCCAGGGAAATAAGGTTAGCTCAGGGCATAAAGGGAGGGGAAAAGGACTTGTTTAGGTATGTCAAGGAAAAGAGGAAGTGCAAGGAACGTCTTGTGAGGATAAAGTGGGGAGGGGACAGGGTGGAAAGGGAGGAGGAGCAAGCAGAAATTCTAAATGAGTACTTCTGCTCCGTTTTCATTAAGGAGAAGGATGGTCCACTACCAGCATGGGCTGAAGGGGTGAGAAAAGGAGGGAGGAGGTGACAGGCAAAGTGATCACAGAGAGTAGGGTGCTAGAGGGGTTGAGTGCAGTAAGGGTAAACAAGACGCCAGGTCCCAATGGCATCCACCCCAGGGTGCTGAGGGAGATGGCTGAGCTGCTGGCAGATCTGTTAAACACCTCTCTGGAAATGGGGTGTGTGCCCCAGGACTGGAGGGTGGCCCATGTGGCGCCCATACAAATGAGTAGGCCTAGGAAGGAGCCAGGAAATTATCAGCAGACCAGTCTCACTTCCATAGTGGGTAAGCTTATGGAGGTGATACTGAAGGAGAGGTTGGTAGCATCCCTAGAGAGTAACGGCCTCCAAGATGGATGGCAACATGGGTTCATCTCAGGGAGGTCTTGTTAAACCAACCTAATAGAGTATTATGACTGGGTGACAAGGGAGTTGGACAGGGGCCATGTGGTACATGTCCTGTACTTGGACTTCAGTAAGGCCTTTGATACAGTGCCTAATGGGAGACTGGAGGGAAGCTGACGGCAGTGGGGGTGGGGAAAAAGCTGACTACATGGATAGAGAACTGGTTACTGGGGAGGGTGTAGAGGGGTGGTGGGGGGAGCTCTTGGCATCCAGAGCAGTGACAAGTGGGGAAATCACAGGGTCATGCAATGGACACGTATATTTGGGCTCTTTATCTTGATATAGCACATGGAGTGGGGAGCAGGGTTAGTCTGTTTGCAGATGATAACAAATTGAGGGAGGTGGTGGATGAAGAGGATGGATGGGAAAAACTGCAGCGGACCTAACCAAACTAGTGACATGGTCGGTGGAGTGGCAGCTAGGATTCAATGCAAAGAAGTGTAAGGTGATGCATTTTGGTGCTAAGAACCAGAAGAGGGACTATTGGTTGGGGGAGGGGTTAGGTTGGGGATCACAAAGGAGGAGAAGGGCCTAGGCGTGTTGGTAACTGGGAGCATGAACAACTCAACCCAGTGCAGGAGAGCAGCAGCAAAGGCAAACAAGATGCTGGGGGTACACTGCAGGGGGTTCTCATCCAGACATAGGGATGTGATCCTACCGCTTTACAGATCATTGGTCAGACCACACCTGGAGTACTGTCTGCAATACTGGAGGCCATACATGCGGAAAGAGATAAAGTTACTGGAGGGGGTGCAAAGGAGGACAACAAAAATGTTAAAGGGGATGGAAAAAAGGCATATGAAGTCAGGCTGAAGGAGCCGAACATGTACACACTGGAGGAGAGGAGGGATGGGGAGATATGATTGAATTGTTTAAATACCTGAGAGGGTAAATTAATCCTAGCACTGAGGGGGAGTTTAAATTGAGGAGTGGAAGATTCGGGGGCATGGACTAAGTTTGGAAGGGGGACATTTCAAGAGGGAAATGAGGAGGCACTACTTCACTGAGAGGGTGGTGTCTAGTTGGAATGCGCTGCCAGGGGATGGTAACATGTATGATAGTCAATAGCTTTAAGAAGGAGTGGGATAAAGCAGGAGGAAGAATTAGGGGGCAGGGGCTGGGACAAGTGGGAGAGGAACTGAGGGGTAGGAGGCTGGGGCAGCTGCAGTCTCAGGGTGCTAGCTGCACACTCGGGCAGACATAGATAAACCAATTAGTCTGTTCTGCTGGCAGATTCGTATGTTCGTATGTATGTTCGTATGTAAAATCACAGTGACTTTGTTCATGAGCAGAGGTCCTAAAATGCCTATGTTGAAAATTTGGTGACAACGTCCATAAAATGTCTGTGTTACAAGCATGCATTGTGCAGTTTCTACACACCCTTGTAACTTCTCAAATTTGTAGTATTTCCACTCCAGATTTTCAACATTGGCATTTTTTCAGACCTGCTTATGAACAGTGCAGCTGTCATTTTTCACATCCTGCCCGAAATATGCATTTACACATCTGGCTCAGAATAGTGCGGTTGCTGTAGGGAATCAATGTTCTGGACAAATTAAGAAAATCATACTAACAGTGTTCATGAGCAGAGGTCACAAAATGCTAATGTTGAACATTTGGTGAAATAATTCCACTAAATGACTGTGTTACGAGCATGTGTTGTGCAGTTTTCATGTTCGCTCAGAAGTTCGAGCATTTTTTATATTTTCGCTACAGATTTTTAACATTGCCATCTCTTCACACCTCCCTATGAATAGTGCAGCTGTCATTCTTCACATCCTGCCCCATCTGTGTTTTTGTACATCTGGCGCACAAAGGCACAGTCACTGTGGGAACTCAAAGTTCGAGACACTTTCACAAAATCACAGTGCCACTGTTAATGAGAAGATGTCCCAAATGCTTTCTTGAGGTGGGGGTTACAAAAAGGCCATGTTGAAAATTTGTAGTGCAAATACCAACAAACGACAGGGTGTTAGGGTTTATAACCATAACATCCCACCCTGTACAGACTGACAGGCATCAGGTGTGTGCCTTTGGATTGCCAACTGTAATGCTAATGCCATTCCACCCCCACCCTGCAGCCAGTGACAGGCATCAAGGTGTGCCTTAAACTCTT
Source organism: Neoceratodus forsteri (assembly GCA_016271365.2). Taxonomy (NCBI): domain Eukaryota; kingdom Metazoa; phylum Chordata; order Ceratodontiformes; family Ceratodontidae; genus Neoceratodus; species Neoceratodus forsteri. The sequence goes on along the minus strand of CM057454.1, from coordinate 1,065,631,812 downwards.
TATCCCAGGAGTTCACCCCATTCTCCTATATTGCACCCATTTCAGCGTATGCTCTTATGGAGTGAGGTGAGGGGACTGTAAAGCTGAACACCCCAAGGCACACCTCAACATTTGTCTGTGTCTGCAGGATAGGGTGAGGTGAAATAGTTAGTTTGTTTGTTTACCGGGTAAGTGCACTAGACAAATCCTGCCTATTTTCAGGCATGGCCCGGGGGAGGCAGATACAGATGAATGCCAACTGACCTTGAACCAGATTAAGCTGTTGGTGGTATTTTTAGTGAATGAGGGAAATTTGGCCAGGACACAGGAAATTCCCTGCTTTGAGCCACTGATGATCAGTGGCCAGTAGGGAGTTTGTGTGCTGTTGCAGCAAAGATGGCCACTGTGTGCCAAGTCGTCGGAGGTGAAGGAGGTTGTGTCAGTAGCGGACACAATGGTGGAAAGAGCGCAGTTGGAGGAGTTATTCAGAAGAAACGAGAGGATGTGGAGGATACCAGATATTTTACAAATGCAGTAGCATCAACGGATGTGTTGAGGAGATGCCGGTAGAAAGTAATGAGAGTGGTGCAAAGGCAGCAGCTTCGGAAGATCCAGGGGCTAGTTTAAAAGTCCCAAAGCAAGCGGTGCCTTTAAAACCGGCAAACAATGGCGAAAGGACTGTCGGGAATGCGGAAGCGTCAGGGAGAAGAAGAGATTTAGAAAAACTATCAGCGTTATCATGGAGGAGTTTGGAGTTGTTAAAACATTGGCAAGTGAAGAAAATTAAAGATTTGGCACTGGAAAAAGTGAGGGAAGTGGCAGAAAGAGGTCGGTCGGTGATTCAGAAGATTTGGAGCCAGAAAGAATTGGAGAGCATGGAGAGCGTGGGGACTGGAAAAAAACATTTAATAAAGGGGCTGTGAGTACTGTGAAAGTGAAAAAAAGCTTCCCCACCTTTAAAATTAATAAAGAAACTGGGTTTGTGTTCAAACCAACAAATAAGGATATGGTGGGGAGTTGAAGAAGAACCTCATGTGATTTATCAAACTAACAAAGGGTACAGGATGGGTAACTGAATTCAGTTTCCAAAATAAAAATAAAAATAGCAGTAATATTATTGAACAACAAGGATTTAAATGTATTGCAAGGGTCTAAAAAGGTGAACAAAGATAAGCCACTTTGGTTAATATATCTGCTACAGAATTACAGTCTTGAGCATGATGAAAAGTGGTCTCCACAGACAGCATTATTAGCTGCAGGATGGAAGAAAATAGAGCAGGAATTTGGACAACAGATTCAACTTGGGAGAAATCCTGGGAGTTAGATAAAGGGGGCCAGTGTGGCAACCTGAGGGGAAATAGTAAAACAGAAGCTTAGTAGAAAGTAAAAACAGAACTAGATGTTTTACAAGATAGGGAAATGGATAATAAAACCAAAACAAAGTGAGTTAGAGAAGTAGAAAAGCAAAAGTACTCATTGAAGGGAAGGGCCTAAACCTGAGAAACCTGAATGTCCAGTTTATTTTCACAGTGCAAAAGAGAGTCAGCTCCAGGGAGGAATGCAGTACGCATAAGATATAAAGGAGGATTAAAGGAAAGACCAAATAGACATTTTGTGGGTAAAACTTTAATAAAAGAATCTTTAATGTTTTCCCCGAGAGATGTTTTTGCATTTATTAACATTTCAGGAGAAGACAACTATGATGTGAGCTTCCGGTCCCTGGCTTTATTAGAGTTATTTTGGGAAAGGTATAACAAGGTTAAGTTTTCTCCATTATGGGCCCCCTTTTTAGTTATTCCATTGTCAAAACCACTGATTAGGTATGTAACAGTAATGTTTAGAAACGAGGGAGTACATGTGGATGATATTGTTTTAGTTTGTCATAGAAGTGCGAGGTGAAGAGCGACCCAGGAGCCAATCCTGGATTCTGAGCAATTCTGGACAGGAGGAGTAGTAGTTTAAGGTAAAACTAAGAACAAACAGATCTGAGGAGTAGAGCACATCCCTAACTCATTTTGCTGGGTAGGGATAGAAGTGTGCTTTTACAGTGGGCAACCCAGAGCATGTTATAGATGGGGTAACGGACACACGTATCAAGTGCTGTGATCAGCCAAATGTGATAACAGTGGGGAAGTGGGCATGTTACTATGTTTTGTGAAAATGCAATTAAATGTGATTTGTGTGAAGAAAAGAATCATGCATTTAGGAATGTCCGTGGGCTGCTCAGAATAAGTTTAATTCGTGGAACCTAGATAATATCATTTCAAAGCACAAGATATAAGTGAAAATCAGCAAGGAATGGAGAATACTGCAAAAGGACCTTTCCAATATACAGAGCACTGTAGAAGCTTCAGAAAAAAAGAGGTGAATGAGGCCTTGATGGCACACTCCTAAAAAGAAGGGAATGGGGTTGGTAACAGAAAGTACTGAGCTTTTGCAACCAGTATGTTACATAGCCCCAAATGAGGAGTCTGTAGTTAGTAATGTATTGCCTGTGCAACAGCCATTACCTCCAAGAAGGTCAAGTAGATCTTCAAAACTTTGATAAATATGGAACCCTGAAGTTATAGAAACTAAAAATTTTATGCGGCCTTGTTTGGGGCGATTCAGAAATGGAAATAGGATACAGATTCACAGGTGTCAATACAAGATACAGTGGCACCTGTGAGGAGGATTACAAGGAAAGAAAAGAAAAGAAGGAAAAATAAAACCAACATATTAGGTATGGATAGTGGGTTGCAGCAAAATCATGGCTCTGTTATGGGCTACCTTAAATACTCATAGCCTGTTGAAGGCTCAAAAGAGACAAGCAGTATTTCAGTTAATTTATGATTTAAATATTTCGTGTGTTTTCTCAGGAAACTTGGATGTCATCACTAAACCAGATTGCTTTATTTAAAAAGGATTGGCAGGGACCCTCTTTCTGGTCATTCGGACAGGATAAGACAGATGGCGTGGGGATTATTTTTAATTCCTATAATTTTACTTTACACAAATTAATAGAATTACATTCAGGAGAATTTTGATAGTGGAGGGGAAATGGGGGTAGCAATACGCCACGCTTCGTTAATATTTATAACCCACAATCAAAATCTGGGAGGGTAACGTGTTTTGGGTGAAATTCAACCATATTTGATATCCCACATACCTATCCTTTGGGAGGGACATTAATTGTAGTATAGGAAGAAACAGGAGAGAGGTAGGAGAAGGTAAGGGTAATAAAGTATACTGTGACACAAACTGTTTAAAAGATATTATTAAAACAGCAGAATTAGTATCCTGTATAGATAACAGATTTCTGGCCTAGAAGGACATTCTTTTAAAGGAAGGAAAAGTTATACAATTGATTATCTTTTATTTCAAAAAAATTCCAACAGATAATCCACAAGATTATACCAGTAGAATTTTCGAACCCACGCAATGTTAGTAGTAAAAAGGGGAAATAAAGAGAGACACCAGCAGACAGAGAACTAGGTGGAAGTTAAACACTCAGCCTTCAAGACAAAATTGCTATAAAAATTATCAATGGATTTTATGCTAGATTATCCGTAATTTTTATATCAGAATTTAGGGAGTGGTGGCTGGAAACAAAAGAGACTGTATTTTTATGGTTCAAAAAGTTTGGCAAGAGATGTCAGAATTCAGATTTTTAGATTATTTAAACTGAGAAGGAAATTACAGCAATTAACAACATGGGCAAATGATACTGGAGAGAGTTTTTCAGAGCAAATTGCAGAAATCAAAGCTCAAATGAGGAAGTTGCAATATGACAGATCTAAGACCATACAGGCAGTAATTAAAAACCACAAGACAAAATCAGTGTTCGGAGACCCTTTTGAGTTGTGTAAATCTTTAAAAAACCAGGTGTCATTAGACTTTTTAAATCATGGTAAGGGGAAAGTGGAAACAGTGCAGGAGATAGGAGATAAAATAATAGAACATTTTAGGGAGATGGAACCACACAAGATGAATAATTTGCATCAGGTGAAGCAGTTTCTGGGAAAAGCCATTAGAAATGTACCAGAGCCAGAAATTATCAAAAGTATGAAAGGTGCATCTCACAAGACAGAAATTAAAGAAGTTATAAATTCATTAAAAAATAATGTTTCTCCAGGTCTAGATGGACTATCAAATGTATTTATAAGAAATTTCAGGAAGAAATAGTAAGTTGTTTGGAGAAGGTCTTTAATTTTTTCCTGAAGGAAGGGGTAAGCCATGGAGCCTTTGCAGAAGGCATGCAAATTTATATATATAAATCAGGAGATAAGGGAGAATTTAAGAATTGGAGACCGATAACCAAGGCCACTGTTTTTCGGTTTTTACCGGAAAATCTGGTAAAATTCCGGAATTAGAGCTGCCTGAAAACCGGTAAAAATGAAGATTTCATGGAATCTGGCATTTTCTATCAGATTAGTACATCTATAAAAAAGTCTGTTTTTCTTTTAATTCTTTCCTGTACTATTTTCAGTTTGCTTTATTTAATGCTCTGTATATTAAGCCTTCTTTAATTCTGATTATTTATGCACATACTAAAAGAGTGATAACAGAATCCCGGTAAAATCCGGAAATTAGAGTAACAATCACCAGTGAAATTCCGGAATCTTAAGTCTTGAAAACGGAATTTAATTGTTTTAATCACCGTAAATCAGTGGCCTTGCAGATAACCTTATTAAATTCTGATTATAAAATACTTTCGACTCTGATCAACAATAGATTGAAGGTTTTGTCAGAAAGGATGTTTACGCCTGTACAATACTGTGGAATTCCTAATAGGAAAATTCATTCTGTTCTGTGTTTGATTAGAGACATTATTGAACAAAGGAATGAGACTGGGGAGAAGTGTTACATTTTGTCACTAGATTTGGAAAAAGCCTTCGATAGAGTTAACCATTTTTATTATTAGCCACTTTAGAATTTTTAAGGTACCAGAAGGTCTTTAAATCTAATTAAGGGACTATATGTCAATGCTAGGGTATTTCAAAGCATTAAAGGGGAATTGGGGAAGGGATTTATGATGAATTGTGGAGTAAGACAGGGATGTCCATTAAGCCCCCTACTTTATAATTTTTCACTGGAACCATTACTTAGATCAATATGTTTATCACCAGGATGGCCGGGGGTGAGAATTTCTGGATCCAAGTCATTTATTAACATTCAAGCATATGCGGAAGATATATGTCTTTTTTTTTCTCAAAAGTCACAAGTAAAGATTTTTTCTCAGTATTTGTGACTTACGCAAATATAAAAGACAAAGAACCTCTGTGCGTAAACACTGAGGCAAGGGTTACCCCAAAGGGCATCTTCTGTTAGCACCCTTTGCAAACTGTGTGAGAGGCCTTTCGGCACCATGCAATTCTGCTTAAAGTTGGACCAGCATAACATTCTGTGGTGATTTGCATATGCAGCCCATGATGCTTTGCATTGTGGGGGCATGTGTGACTTTGTATTTTACGCAAATATAGCCAATGCAAAGATTAATTTCAAAAATCAAAGGGTTAGTAATAGGTGGATCTAGTATAAAACCGGTGGTTTGTAATGTAATTGAATGGTCTTCTGAACCACTGTTAATTTTGGGGGTAAGGTTTTGGCCTCAGAATAATCCAGAGATAACTGGAAATTAGTGTTGGAGAAAATAGAAGTCAAGATTAATAGATGGAAAAAGTTTAAATTCTCAAAAATTAAAGAATTCAAGTGTTAAAACAATTCATTCTACCAAGATTACAATACTTAGCTGTCTTACCCTACCAGCCCAATATGAGACAAAATATATAGTATTTGTTTCCAGTTGTTATGGGGAACAGATTGAACCCAGTCAAAAGAAGGTTTACTTACCTGGATGGAAAACAGGAGGTTTAGGGATGATAGACCCGATTGTCTTTTGTTTTCAATCTTTTGTCCTTTCTTTAAAAAATAGCTTAGGAACGTCAGGTAATCAAGGAAATGTATTTTCAATAACATAATGAAGAGATATATCTTCTTGGTTGCACTGTGCACCTAAATTATCACAACACTTACCTTGCCAGAATATTTTAAACCTGCTGCAAAAAAATTATATAAATGGAAAATCACTAAAAATCAAATATTAAAAAATTCAGCAAGAACTCTGTATAAGGAACTAATGTCTTTGAATTATTCAGCAGAGCCAGTCTTTAAAAATTGCTCTAGAGAACAAAATTCGGATGTCTTAGATCAACTGAATAACCCAAGGTTGCCAGATTATATGTGGGAGAGTTTAAGGCTTATGATGTATGGAAGAATAAATATAAGAGGAACAGCAAAGTATAAGGCAAAAGAAGAGAGATCCTGTCCTTATTTAGAGTGCATAAATCAGGAAGAAACAATAGAGCATTTTTTTCTACAGTGCTCATTCCCATCAAAATTGTGGGTATATTTGGCAAAAATATGGAAATTTCCATGGTTGGCTAAAATAAATTATGATATTCTGGTAATTGGGTGTTTTCCCAGTCTTTACTAAAATATGAGAAAGGTACTTTGAGAGTGTTTCTGGCAAGTTTAAGGTATTGTTTATGGCAAACAAGATGTCAATGGTGTTATACCAAAGAAACCCTCATTAGAAGGATTTTGAAGCTATGTAATTAATATTTTGAATAAAGTTTTTTAACAGAGTTACAAATGTTTAATGTAAATAAAGTAAGGATGTGGTGGAAGGGGTTTCCACATATTATCAAATATAAATAATATATAAGGGGGATGAGAGGTGGTAAAGGTATTAGAAGAAAGTAAAATGAGTTTCTTAACTAGTGTTGTGATTATAGAGAGGAGAGTGATAGAATACAAAGGTAGTGGGGAGTTAAAGGAGTGGTGTTATTTGTTGTTTTTTTGAAGGACAATTAACTTAGAAGTTAGAAGTATATAACATTGTGTAAATAAAGGTAACAGTTTATATTGTAAAAGATAAAGCAGGGGTATAACTAAGTTAATTGTATATTTTATGGATGTATAAAGGAAGCGATATGATATAATAGACAAGATTATTGTTGTATGTATAAAGTTGTATTTATGTGTTTATTACAATAAAAATCACCCCTACTCTTTTCGATAAGTGCCAAGGGATCTTTAACATCCACCAGAACTACCACCAATCCAGGCAGATGGGACCTCGGTTTAACATCTCATCCGGAAGACGGCACCTCAGAAGTGCAGCACCCCTCTCATGCTGCACTGCAGTGTCAGTACCGGGATATTAACCCAAGTGCCAGATTTGGGAACTGAACCCACAGCCCTCTGATCTCCTGGCCTCAGAGGCGAGTGTGCTACCTACTGAGCCACTGACACTATTATGCAAATAGCATAAACGCTATGGGTGACAACCCAAATGCATACCCCAATGCCTGTCTATCTCTGCAGGGTGGAGGTGGGGTTGGCTTAAAGTTCACCACTTCATCGCCATTCCTTCTCTGCATCTGTCTAACTCCTGCATTGCCAATGCTAATACCAGCAAGACAACATTTGGCATTGACAAATGCTTGTCAAACATGGTTTAAAAAGATTACTGCTACAGACACAATCTATCTGTTATTGTTATTAGTTGAATGTGTTTACATTAGTTTTTGTTGTTTTGTTATCATTATGGCGTGGGACATTCTGTAAACAAGATTTTGTTTCTCATACAACTCATCCTCTGTTTTATGCAATTTTAAAATATATATATTTTTTATGTGGATGGTGTTAATATTGCAGGAGAAGCTGAGATTACTGTCAAACCAGATACTGTATTTAAAGAAGAAATAGGTTTGCAACTGCTGTGAGGGCAAAGGATTAATTAGGTGGATCATAGGTCTGATTTCATTCTGCAGATCCTATATAATTTAAATAGCACTGCAAGTAAAGATTTATTTTATTTAGTTTTTGTTAACCGGGTAAGTGCACTAGCCAACAGGTGACTATTTTCAGGCATGACCCGGGAGGCACAGTTACAGTACAAACAGGACAGTTCAGGTTTATACAGTACAGGCAAAGGTGCATTGGTACAAGTACAGGCATACAATTCAAGGGCAGAGGGTACTGGAGGGAGCACAGATTTGGAGGGGAAGATTAGGAGAGGGAAGGGAGGTGAGGGAAGTGAAGCAGGGAAGGGAGGATGTATGACTCGGTCAAGGGGTGAAATGGACTAGGCAGGGAATGAAAGATTAGAAACGGGAAAAATTACGGCAAATACGGCTTTGCGGTGCAAGGAATGATCTGCAACTGGGCTTGTGGAACCGAGGGACAGCAGGGCAAAAGGGATGGTCGCAGGTAGGGGAGGAGGCCGGGTTACAAAAGGGCGAGGATAAACCAGGGCTATGGGACTGAAATTAGAAAAGAGGGCTGGAGGGCAGGTAGGGAAGGGAAAGAAGAGAGACCACTACCTACAAGTAGAAGAAACAGTCTAGGACGGCAGAGGTAATGGAGGAGGTGTGGATAGGGGAAGAGGAGGAAGAATGGAATGAGTAGGATGGGGTGAGCAGTTAACTAGGAGGACAGCAAGGACTGAAGTTGGGAGGAGCAGCCTTGGGACCATAGTCCGGCAGGAGAGAGAGAAAGAGGTCGGTAAACAGGAGAAGGAGTTTGAGTAGCGACGGCTTATGCAGGGGATATCAAGGTCTGCACACCGGTTTATGGAACTTAAGGACCGTAATGAAAAGGGAAGGAGACTCGGTCAACCTGAGGCTGCTTTTAACGGAAAACTATGGCTTTAGCGAGAAAGGCACAAAAAGACCCGAGCTATGGAACTGAAACCCGCAAGGCACAGAGGAGGTGAGGGAGCAAGTGGAGTGGGGAGGGGATAGAAAGGACCAGTACTCCACTTATATTAAGTACATCATAGGTTTTTAGTGCAACACAGTAGGATAGAAGAGGATCAAACAATAATAGGATTGTGCTAATTCATATAACGTCATAAGAGGACAATTGTGGACATTCATAGCACAGCAGGATAACATTCAAAGAACCATCTAAGTGAGATACCATACATATTATAGAAGTCAAAGTGATTAGGCATTCTTACAACATTTTTAACGGCATGACTAGGATAGAGTAGCCATACAGAATACATTCTAAACATTACACTAAGGTGCAGGTAGTCAAAGAAACAATAGTTATAAATGACATCAGACTTTAGGAGAGGGTGGGCTAGTGTACATATGCAAGAGAACAGGGAGGTAGACTTAGGTAGGGGGAGTACACAGTATCAGGATTTAAGTAGGATCAAAACAAGTGCATTGGTCCATAGAGGTAAGGTGAGATCGTAGTCCACGCTGAAGGCTAGGGTGTAGGGGGTGCTTAGGTCCAGAGGCAGCGAGTTCCATGTATGAGGGGCAGCATGCCTGAAAGCACCAGCGCCCTTGGAAGTACGGCAGAGGGGAACAGTTAACAAAGATTTATCAGACAACCTCAGCTCACATAATGGGATCACAGGCTGGAGCAGTTCAGACAGTGCAGCTGGTTTCGCCACTCTAATTATGGAGTCTGAGAGGCAGCAGAGGTAATATTGCCTAGTGGAGGAGGGGGATAGCCATCCCAGCTCTTTATAGAGTTGGCAGTGGTGTGTCAGGCGCGGCGCTTTTGCTGCATATCTACAGACATTGTTAAAGGTAGTGTCCCATTTCTGAAGAACAGTTTTATTTGCCATTGTAAGGATGGAGGCACAATAGGACAGAGTGGGTAATAGGATTCCCCTGGCGATGGCAAGTTTGGCAGTGGGAGTGAGCATGTAATTTGTCCTGTAGGCAGCCCCTAGTTTGCAGTTGACAGTTTTACACGTCTCTTGGATATGCCGGTTCAAGTCGAGGTTTTGGTCCAGCTGTATTCCCAGATAGCGGAGCAGACTTACAGTCTCAAGAGGGCTTCGTTTATATCAAGAATGTTGAGTGGAGATGTACAGGTTCTGAGTTTATGGCATGATCCAAAGAGCATGGCTTTAGTTTTGCTCCCATTGAGTACGAGGCGATGAGCATCTAGCCAGTGTTGTGCCAAGTGGAAAGCAGATGACAGAGTGGCATTGAGGTGAGAAGCATTGTCAGAGTGAGCATAGATAACTAGGTCGTCAGCATAAAGTAGCGAATTACCTGATGTTATTATGTTAGGCAGGTTGTTTATAAATAGTGAGAAGAGGAGAGGTCCGAGTATAGAGCCTGCGGTACCCCAATATGATCGTAGTAGTGTCAGAAATAGCCGAGTGCTTTACTGCTTGTGACCTATTGGTAAGGTAACTACTGAACCAAGTTGTTACTGGGGATGAGAAGCCCAGGTTTTGAGGGTAGTAAGAGCAGTGGGTGATCTACGAGGTCAAAGCCTTTGTGGAGGACTATGAACAGCCCCGGTTAGCTGTCCTTTGTCCATATTGTGAGAACATCCGAGGTGAATTTTTCCAGTGCAGTTGTAGTACTGTGGTGTTTCCTAAAGCCATGTTGAGCTTCACAGAGCACTTTGGAGGAGTCAATGAATTCGGTGACCTGGGTAGCTACTATTTTCTCAAGAATTTTGCTAAGGACTGAAAGGATGGCAATAGGTCTATAGTTTGATAAATCATTTTTGCTCCCTTTTTTGAAGACAGGTGTGATTCTGGTGGCCTTCCAAATCTCAGGGACAGTGCCTGTGGAGAGGGACAGTGTGAAGATCCTGGCAGTCGGATGGGATATTAAATGAGCTGCCGCTTTCAGTAATCGTGGTTCCAATGTGTCAGAGCCAGCGCTAGTGTTATCAGAAATGACAGATAGGAGGTTGCGAACTTGATTTCCAGTAACCGCTTTAAAATAAAACGATCTTGCTGAGACATGTTGGGGGTCAGTGCTCATTGTGGTAGAGTGTGGTTGTGAAGCAGTAGACAAAGATTTTAGGGAGGATGTAAAGGCAGATAGGTCAGAGAATTGCTGATTGAAGGCGTTAGCTATGGTAATGGAGTCATTGCAGTGGACCCCATGGAGTATCATTTCCGAGGGGGTGATGGATTGGGGGGTTCCAAGGAAGGATTTAATGTGACTCCAAAATTTATGCGGATCATTTGAGGAGGTAGTTAATAGGTTCTGGCAATATTTGCTCTTTGCAAGCCTGATATGTTTCTTGCAGTCAATTCTATGTTGCTTGTATATATGATGATCCCTGGGTAGGCCAGTGGTTTTGTATTGTTTCCAAAGTTTGTCCCTGATTTTAAGCTTGTGCAGAAGGTCTTTGCTCCAGCCACCTTGTTTGTTGCCCTCTGACCCTTCTCTTTATCTTTGGTACATGCCTCCTTTGTACATCTCCAAACCTAGTGAGGAATACATCCAGGGCGGCCTCAGCACTAGTTGCGGAAGATTTCAGACCAATCCATGTTAGAGATGTCAGCAAGAAAGGCTTGTATATCCAGCGCTGCAAAGTTAGTGAAAGTGACCAGGTGGGATCGAGAAGCAGGCGGCGGACAGGAGCGCCAGTGACAGACCATGGGAGAGTGGTCCATCAGAGAGTCCACTAGGACAGCTGCTTTGGTTACATGGTCTGGTCTGTTGGTAAGAATCCAGTCCAGTAGTGCTCTGCCTGCGAGTTAGTCATTCTCGTACACTCAGTTATGAGTTGATGAAAGTTATACCTTTGGACCAGTGATGCAAGGTTACTGTGATTTGGTCCTAGCCAGTTCAAATTAATGTCCCCTAACAGGATAGTCTCATTCATATTCACAATTTGTGACACATGTTGAAGTAAGTTCTGAAGACTTTCCAGCCCACCGGTGGGTGGGTTATTTAAACATAGGATGTGCAGGTATTTCTCTCCTAGGGACAGTGTTGCATGTAGCGATTCACAGCGCATATTGGGACCAGGATTGGGAACAACTTTAATCGAAAGGTGATTTTTGTAGTAAATGGCAACACCCCCACCCCTTTTAGAACCAATTCGGTCCTGCCGAATGATGGCATACCCAGGTAGGGTACAATGTGCATCCAGGATATTAGGTTTGAGCCAAGTTTCGGTGAGGCACAGGATGTCAGGATTAACCAATCTTGTCCAGACTTCAAGCTCAGCCAAGTGTCCCAGGAGACTCCTAATAGTCATATGGGCTAGTACTAGGCCTTTATTTACTCTGATTGTGGCTGTTAATGGGATATTTCAGTGAACAGAGCTATTAAATTAAATTACTTAGGGAGCTATATCACTTAGCCACGGTGGCAGCGCTCACAGTCCCAGGGACTTCTAAGTTACAGGTAGATTCAAAAAAGAAAGTGAGAACAGCCGCTTTCTGTGCAGGATGGTACTAGCTATAGTCCCAAACCCAGCAGGAGAGAGCGCATGGGAGGAGGTCGGGTCACGTGCCCTGCAGGCTATCGCCTGGCGGTACAAAGTACCAGAGGAGCAGCTGAGCTCCTGGTTCCCTTCTCATGAAGGTGGCGGGTTGGTGCGCCCTAGCAACAGAAATGAAAGCTGGAGGAGGCGGCTTTGTCTTCAGTGGGGGGCGCTGGTCTAGCGAGACCACAGAGGTTTCTTTTAGGTCTGGTGGCTGGTTCCTTGGTCCTGGAGGAGGGGTCCGAAGCCGGTGGGCTGGAGGAATCCTAAGGGGTAGCAAGGAGAGACAGATTAAGTAGGAGAGCAGGACAAAGGGAAGGGGTGGAGGTGAGAGAAAGGTGGAGATTAGCTGGCAGGGGAGTAAAGTTGGAGGTTAGGCAGGTAAAGAAGACAGTAATTACATAAGTTTCAAGTTAACAATAGCTGTCAGGAATTCAAACAGGAAAAGGGCGGGAAGACAGAAAAAGGCAGCAGAGAGTGGTTTAAATTTACTAGAGCAGGTTAGATTATCTTAGCCAAGGTTTTACAGGTTGAGAGACTCTATAATTAAAGTGTTCAGTGAACAGAGCTATTAAATTAAATTACTCAGGGAGCTGTATCACTTAGCGCAGTGGCGGCAGCTCACAGTCCCAGGGACTTCTAAGTTACAGGTAGATTCAAAAAAGGAAGTGAGAACAGCCGCTTTCTGTGCAGGATGGTACTAGCTATAGTCCCAAACCCAGCAGGAGAGAGCCGGCGGGAGGGAGGTCGAATTAACGTACCTTGCAGGCTATGCGCCTTCAGCGGTACAAGGTACCAGGGAGCAGCTGAGCTCCTGGTTCCCTTCCTCGGCGAGCGTGCGGTTGGTGCGCCCCTAGCAACAGTCGAGCTGGAGGAGCGCTGCTTGTCTTCAATGGGGGCCGCTGGTCTAGCGGGGACCCCAGAGAGCCTGGTTCAAACAAAATCCCAAAAGATCCATCCACTACTGTTTTAAAAACTGACATTTGCCCAGCTTGTTAGATCATCTATTAAATAGTCTAACTACATCCAAAAGTTCATGTCCCGTAAAAGATGAACTTTTAGCAAAAGATGATGCACAAAATTGCATTTGCCTCTATTTTTGCTACAACTAGTGACTTTTTTTTTGTACATTTGACACATCCTTTGAAAAAAGCAGCAGGGCTGCTTGGACACAGTCAGTCAGTTATAAGTGCAGAATGCATTTGTGTCTGTTTCCAACCCCTTTGAAAATCCCCTCCCAAACATTTTATTCTACTAGCAGCAGCAGATGTTCCTTCTCTTTGTAGAACCTAAAGCTTTTTAATGGACACAATACCTGAAGTGAATAAGCTAGATCAAGCAATAGGATTAAAGCCACATGTGTGCATTTGCTTAGAAGAGGTGAAACATGATAAACTGGCTGTAACAAGTTAGATTTTTTTAAGCAATAAGGTACAACCAAAGGTTATGTTAATGATATGTTAATCACCCCCTGTGGTGTAAAGTGGCATGAGGCACAGCTGAGTGCCACATGCCCCCAAGGATTGATTAACAAGAACATAAATATAACCACTTGGGAGTACCTTATTGCTATTGTAAAAATGATTATAAAAAGTGCACCTTTTTGAATTAATTAACATTCATGTAGAGATTTTAAATCAAATAGTCCATCCACCATCTTTCCAGAACTTCTCAAGAGTGCTGAGCTGAACATTTTGGTTTCTGTTCTGTGTCAGCCTGTTCAAGAGATTACAGACTGCATGATCATGTCTCCATGACAAATTGCCAAGAAGAATAGTCTTGGAGTCTCAGCAAATTCTGAGAGGAGCTGTACATTCTTATTCAAGATAGACAACCAAAATGTTTTTCATACTCACAAGACATACACAATGCTACCTGCTGCCTCTTGTGAAAGATGCTCCCTCTGTGAGAGTCCCATTTTCCTGCAGTGCAACATGGTGCTTGCTTCTAATGATGTCACAAGGCAACTGTTCTGTTTTTATTAAGGAAGTTCTACCAGTGCCTGTAATAAAATGCCAGGGACAGAAGAAGAGAGACAGAGGGGAAAGAGAGACACACCTTCTGTTTAACAGCTGCAGCACAGTTCAGCACAAATAGGGTCCTCATGAACAGAGGAACACACTTCTGATCTGCTAGTACTGTTGTCATAGCAATGGATTCATAAGATAAACTGCAATCAGCAACATTTGTGGAATATGTGGTCAGTTTAATAAAACATATTGGGTGGTTCGGTGTCATCATTCTGTGACTAACCCATTCATGTTTCATGGTAACCCAATTTAACAATGTCCCTCAGCCACACAGACCCACATTTCATCCCAAATGCCCCAAGTGCCACAACAGACTAAGCTGTTACAGCACTAAGTAGGTATGTGAATAGGGACAGCAACATAAGAGAAACATGGAAACATAGACTTTGATGGCAGATAAGGACCACTTGGCCCGCTGAGTCTGCCCGTTTCCCTACCTACTGGATAAGCTGCAGATTTTAGTTAACCAACAGCCTACTTCCTGCCACCCCCCACTACAATTTGCTTTATGTCTGTCCCATGCATGTTTGAATTCCCCCACTGTTTTAGACCCAACAACCTCCCCAGGAAGGCAGTTCCATGCATCCACCACTCTCTCTGTGAAATACATTTCCTCACATTACCCCTGAGAGGTGGATGGGTGTGCTATTAAAAAGTGTTACTGTTTAGTTGACATTTGTGACCTATCATCTGCAGTCCATGTGTGGGTTCATTTTACTGGGGATGGCAATGGTGAACAAAGGTTCTAAGTAAAGAATATTAGTAAGATGGCACTTATTTTAAAAGAAATCATTGCTCATGTGCTTCAGCTGTACTAGTATCCTAATTAAAGATTAACGTAGGGCTGCAGGAATGCCTAGAGCCCTTCAAAAGGCTCAATTTCACATACCCATTTTATGATTTAATTTATTTATCTAGGATAGCCTTGCTGAAATGTAATATCTTGTTTTTAGTGGAGTCCTACTTTTACATATTTTTATAACTGGTTGGATTGTAACACATTGAGATTGAGTGATTTGCTCAGGGTGACACAGCAAGTAAGTATTTTTGGTGTGATTTAAGCCTGTGTCTACTGGTTTCCAAGCCTTGCCCTAGTCAACAGACAATGCTGCTACTGAGATGTATTCACCAGAGAGCCAGGTGATATGGTGGACATGATGTCAGCTGGTGAAATGTCCTTCTATGCAGCAGCACATTGTGTCCAGCTTGGCGGTACTCAAATGAGATTCAGCTCACCATGTGACAAAAACATATCTCTAGATGTAGTTCTACTGATACAAGCCACTTGGGTTCAAGTATACATAGCTGCACCGTAAATCACAATGTTCTATATTCAGTCTTGATATGTTTGCTTGCAATTGATACTCATATTTTAAGATGAGGTTACAAAGAAAAAAACCTACAGTTAGGATTCTGTTTTATTTCTTCTAATAAGGATCTGTGATTTTGGTCACCCCATCCTTCACCTGCCTAAGCACTGTACAGTACAAGTCACATTAAATTGTTCATCCAACTCACTGCTCTATCCTTTTTTTGTGATGACAATGCAGTGCCAACTCTAAATTCTGCAACTGCAAACTGTTTTCAAGCCACCTTTCAATTCTGATGCAACTCACTTTCAACTGTCCTCAGCTCCTTGACAATGTTGATGCAAAGCATTTTCAATGCAGTGGTTGTTTTTTCACAGTAATCCTTTAGAGCTGTTAGTCTCCTCCCATTCATTGCATTTTCCTCCATTGTTGCAGTTTGGATCTGCATTTACAGTTCTGTACTGGACTGTACAGTATCCTGTGTACATTATTTTCTTAATTTTCTATATGTGTTGTAAGTAGGAAGAACTAAGTAATTAAGGAGTTAAAAGTGAAATGTAATAAAATCTCACAAATGGCACTTTATAGTAAGAAAACATCTGCCACTACTCAGGATTATGCAGTAAACTGTCATAGACTCATAGAGAACTCTTCACATCACAATAACAATCTTTTTCAAGATGACGTGAGACAAAAAATCTGTGCAGATCACAGCAGGCATTCTG
Source organism: Neoceratodus forsteri (assembly GCA_016271365.2). Lineage (NCBI taxonomy): Eukaryota > Metazoa > Chordata > Ceratodontiformes > Ceratodontidae > Neoceratodus > Neoceratodus forsteri. Next base: position 1,065,615,513 of record CM057454.1, on the reverse strand, counting down.
ATCTGTACCCTGCTGTGTCTTTTGAATTATGCCTAAAATGATCAATTACAAATACAAATTACAGTACATTTTATTCCTTCAACTTCATGGCGGGCTCAGAGCCAGGCTTGGTGCCACACTGCACTGCCATCTGACAGCTCAGCTGAATGGCTGACAACTCAATGGAGAAGCTGTGATTCTATGCTGTCTGACAGCTTGAAAATCCAGCATGGAGCCACCTATAGCACAGTTCACAGAAGTGGCAAGACGACCTAAAGGTGGGCCAGCAATGTGAGAAGGCAGTAAGGAGGGCTCGGGGGATACTGGGATGCACAGGGAGAGGCATCACCAGTAGAAAACAGGAAGTTGTTGGCCCTCTGAACAGACAGTTGGTAAGACCACATCTGGAGTACTGTGTACAGTTCTGGAGACCCCATCTCTGCAAAGACATAGACAGGGTGGAGGCTGTCCAGAGGAGAGCAACCAAAATGGTGCAGGGTCTGCACCAGAAGATATATGAAGAAAGACTAAAGGAGCTTAAGATGTATAGCTTTGAGGAAAGGAGGGAGAGGGGGGACATGATAGAAACTTTCAAATACCTCAAGGGACTTAACAAAGTCCAAGAGGGTAGCATCTTTCAGAAAAAGAGATGTGCAAATACAAGAGGGCACAATTTGAAAATAGAGGGGGGACGGCTCAGAGGTAATGTGAGGAAGTATTTATTCACAGAGAGGGTTGTAGATGCATGGAACAGCCTTTCTGAGGAGGTTGCAGAGTCAAAAACAGTGGGGGAATTCAAGAATGCATGGAACAGACATAAGGCAGTTCCGGTGGGGGTAGGAGGAAGTAGGCTGTTGGTTAACTAGGATCTGCAGCTTATTAGTTAGGTAGGGAAATGGGCAGACTAGGTGGGCCATGCAGTCCTTATTTGCCATCAAATTCTATGTTTCTATTGCTGTTTTCCATTCCACTGTAAAAAACGTGCACATAGAGAGCATGTGGAGAGCAAATACTGTAGAGGGATCATGCTAAGAAAGGCAGAGAGAGAAAGGGAGAACTGTGCTGAGGGTGAGCTTTGGGAGATCATGCTGAGAAAGACAGAGAGAAAGTATACAGAGGGTATTCAGTGATAACAGTGTCTGAATATGGGTGACCATCAAAATGTCAGCTCTATATTTGGCACTATTGGGATGGGCTACTCTCAAGGGTAGCAACTACTTCTACCACTAGGGTAGGGAAAGGCAACTGGAAAAAGAGATTGGTGAAGGGGAAAGGGAGAGATAGGGAAGAGGGTTATCAGGGGGGACTATGCCTGCTGCTGCCGAGCCAGGCATGTGGTATGGTGGTGAGTGATGCTGGTTCCGGCACAGCAGGTATTGGGTTCAGGGCTGGGGATGGGAGGGTCTAAATTTTGCCACTGCCTGCAGCTCCCAGACTTTTTTTTTCAGCCAAATATGTGCCTCCTCTCCATCATGCACCCCCCCTGGAGTTAGGAATCCTAATTAAGGGGGGTGCTGGGAGCAAAGCCCCCCAACACTTTAGGTTGCTGGGTGTTGGTTCACCAGTAAGTGTGTATTGCCAATTTGCTTTTCGGTGATATACACTCACCATAATAGTGATCACTGTTTGGCATTTTCTATTATGACATAGAAACCATACAGAGAGAAAGGGAGAACTGTGCTGAGGCTGAGCTTTGGGGAATCATGCTGAGAAAGGCAGAGAGAGAACATACTGTACATAGGGTATTCAGTGATAATAGTGACCAAATATGGGTGACCATCACAATGGAGACTCCATATTCAGTACTATTGGCATGGGCTGCCCACAAGGGTAGCAACTACTTCTACTGTGAGGGTAGGGAAAGGCAACCAGAAAAAGGGATTGGTGAGGGGGAAGGGGAGGGATAGGGAAAAGGGTTATCAGTAGGGACTGTGCCTGCTGCTGCCAAGTCAACCTTGTGGTGTGGTGGTGGTGAGGGAGGGTGGCTGCGGTACAGCAGGTACTGGGTTTGGGGCTTGGGGATGGGTGGGTCTGCATTTTGCTGCTGCATGCAGCTCTTGGACTTAATTTTTTTTTTAGTTGAATTTGCACCCCCTCCCTGACATGCACTCCTCTGGAGTTAGGCATCCTAATTAAGGGGAGTGCAGGGGGCAAAGCCCCCAGCACTTTAGGTTGTTGGGTGTTGGTTCACCGGTAAGTGTATATCTCTGATTTGCTTTTTGATGATATACACTCGCCATAATAGCAATCGCCATTCAGCATTTGCTATTAAGACATTGAACCCATACAGAGAGAAAGGGAGAACTGTGCTGAGGTTGAGCTTCAGGGGATCATACTGAGAAAGGCAGAGAGATAACAGAGGTTATCCAGTGATAATAGCGACCGAATATGGGCAACCATCAAAAACAGTGACTCCATATTTGGCACTATTGGGATGGGCTACCCACAAGGGTAGCAACTACTTCTACCACAAGGGTAGGGGATGGTGACCAGAAAAAGGGATTGGTGAGGGGAAGAGGAAGGATAGGGAAGAGGGTTATCAGGAGAAATTGTGCCTGCTGCTGCTGAGCCAGCCTTGTGGTGTGGTAGCGAGGGAGGCTGACTTCAGCACAGCAGGTACTGGGTCCGGGGATGGGGATGGGAGGGTCTAAACTTTGCAGCTTCCTGCGGCTCCTGGACTGAATTTTTTTTTTTGACCGAATTTGTGCCCCCTCCCCAACATGCACTCCCCCCAGAGTTAGGAATCCTAATTAAGGGGGGTGCTGGAGGCAAAGACCCCTGTGAGGGGGGGGCAAAACACTTTTGTTTCCCAGGTGTTGGTTCGCCTGTAAATGTATATATCAGATTTGCTTTTCAGCGATATACACTCACCATACTAGCGATCGCCATTCAGCATTTGCTATTATGACATAGAACCCATACAGAGAGAAAGGGAGAACTGTGCTGAGGGTGAGCTTCCAGGGATCATGATGAGAAAGGCAGAGAGAGAACATACAGAGAGAAAGGGAGAACTGTGCTGAGGGTGAACTTCAGGGGATCGTGCTGAGAAAGGCAGAGAGAGAGAGAACCTACAGACAGAAAGGGAGAACTGTGCTGAGGGTGAGCGTGGGTGAGTTAGTTCTGTCTCATGTTTTGAAAATCAAGTTCAGAGAAGCCAACAGCACAGTCCATGGAAGTGGCAGTTTTCCATTCCACTGTAAACAAGCATTTGTCAATGCCGAATGTTGCTTGCTTGTATGTGCTGTGTAGGTATTTGGAAGTCAGTGAAGTGCAAATATTGAAAATTTGCAAACTTACAGTGTGTGTGGAACTTCATAGCCTTGCGCTAAATAGAAACAGTCATTTTAGGAAGTTTGTGACCAAATTTTCAACATAGTCATTTTTAAGACCTCTGCTCATGAACCGTGTCACTGTGATTTTCTTAATGTGTCCCATACATTGATTTCGCACACCGACTGTGCCATTGTGCGCTAGATGGGTGGAAACACATTGTGGGCAAGATGTGAAAAATGACAGCTATACTGCTCATAAGGAGGTGTGTTAAAATGGCAATGTTGGAAATCTGGAGTGAAAATATTGAAAATTCGTGAACTTACCAGCGTGCGTAGGAAGTGAGCAACACAGGCTCGTAAAACAGTCATTTTTAAGAATTTTGTCACCAAATTTTCAACATAGCCATTTTAAGACCTCTGCTCATGAACAGTGTCACTGTGATTTTCTTAATGTGTCCCATACATTGATTTCGCACACCGACTGTGCCATTGTGTGCTACATGGGCGGAAACACGTTGTGGGCGAGATGTGAAAAATGACAGCTGTACTGCTCATAAGGAGGTGTGGTAAAATGACAATGTTGGAAACCTGGAGTGAAAATATTGAAAATTCGCAAACTTACAAGCGTGCATAGGAACTGCACAATGCACGCTCATAAAACAGTCATTTTTAGGAATTTTTCCACCAAATTTTCAACATAGGCTTTTTGAGAGCCCACCTTATAAATACTGGCAGTGTCATTTCATTAATCAGTGCAGAAAGGTGATTTCATGCAGTGACTGCGAAATCACCCTTTGGGCCTGAGTAACACCATGACAGTGCAAGAATTCATGAGGAGGGATCCCAAAAACCCCCATGTTGAAAATTTGGTGCAAAAATTCCAAAAAATGCCTGAGATATGCAACAAAGTTGAAAAAACCTTATCTATCCCATTATACAGCTTACCAGCATTTCCTCAGTTAAGCGATTAAAGCTTTGAAGAGTGCAGACATGTTCCACTGAAGATTAATGCGCGGACTCGGAGGTAGAAGGATGGGGGGTGTGGGGAGTCAGGAGTGCGCAGTGGGTGGGTGTGGGTTGTGGGGGCAGGAGACTGCGGGGACCATTTTTTTCTTTACAGGGTTTTGGTTTTAAAGAGCGGCGAGACGTTTGCCATGCTGGGGTGGGCTCCCAGCATGGCAGCTGGAAAAACTGTTTGAGGGGCTGGAGCCGACAGGGGATTGGGCACCCCCGTCGGCCATAACAAGCTTTGCCACGCTGGGGTGGGCTCTCAGTGTGTCACCGTGTATATGGTGGGGGGACAGTGGAGCCAACGGGGGGATTGGGCACCCCCGTTGGTTATATGATGAGTTGCCACGCTGGGGTGGGCACCCAGCGTGGCACATGCAACTCTGTTTGGGGGGAGGGCAGCACAGCTGACGGGAGATTGGGCACTCCCATCGGCTATACAGTGTGGGGGGGTGAGCACAGCAGTGTGTGTGTGTGTGTGTGTGTGTGTGTGTGTGTGTGTGTGTGGGGGAGTGTGCATGAGCAGGCGATATCTTATCACTGCTCACTGAAGCATAGCTCCCCCTTTCAACTGTACTCCACTGCATTTTGGAGCTGTCATAGACAGCTCATGTGGCTGCGGAGAAGTGCGGCCATGCCTGCAAACACACTGACTGAATTGGAAGAGGGCTGCCACACCTCCAAAAACTCAGATGATGGCACTATGTTTCTTGCACATGCGTGCAAGCAACATAAAAATGTGCACATAGAGAGAATGAGGAGAGTAAATAGAGGGATTGTGTTGAGAAAGGCAGAGAGAACATACAGAGAGAAAGGGAGAACTGTGCTGAGGGTGAGCTTGGGGATTTTAGGGCCTGGACAAAGTGTACATAGTGAATAGGGATGACTGGAATGACAGGGCAGACTAGGCTAAAAAAAGAATAACGAAGCATTGTGGATTAAAACAGAAATTGCTGGGCAGAAGGAACACAACAGAAAAAAAAACTGCAGCAAGTGGAGTCCTCAGAAGCAAGGAAAACAACATGGAGGCAGGGCTTTTGATCTGAATACAGGATCACCATTGGCTGGATTTGGGTGGCAGCTTCTTCATGGGATTGAGTAGAATGGCATGTCATTCAAGTTGTACTGCAAATTGCAGTAGTGAAATTGGGCTCCAAATCAGTGGTTCAGTTTTTTTATGAGTTGCTTAATGTGTTGCACTACATTGATAAATGTTTCCAGAAAGCTGCAAGGTAAGCTTAAACTTGGATAGAAGCTATAGACAAACTTTTAGGAAACTTTTATTAATTTATTGCAGTGAGCAGTGCACACATTAAGCAACTTGCTGAAGAATGCTAAACCAGTGAGTTGGAGGAACAGTTTAATGTGACTTGTACTGTAGATATTGCAGTTATATTATTTGTTTCTTTCTCTCTTTTGTTTGTTGATCTTTTCTCCCTGTCTGATTGTCATATTCCACATGTCATGTCGGCACCAGCAACCCAGAGTCCCCCAGTGCTTAGTTGACCACCTCTGCCTCCAGGGCTTATGCCCCCAGCCGGAGTCAGTGGGGTTCCCCAACCCCCAGTGTCAAACAGGATCATTTAACACCTTTTAGTAAATTCAAAAAAAGGTTTATAAGGGAGAACATTACATACTGTACATAAAGAGCCATTTGCTGTAAGCACCTACCTAGTCCTGCTTAATAAAACATTGATACCCTAGTGCTGTGGTGCACTGCCTATATTAACCTGAGAGTATAGCTCTTTCTATACTTTTATTAACAAAACCATATTCCCTAATTTAATCCGGTTTCTGTTCCTCAGCTATGCTCTGTTGTATTTGATGATTTGTTGCATTGCTCTTTATTATATTGTACTCTGCTTGTCATTATTGTACTGATTGTTTTGTAGCCTTCTGGGTCATACCTAAAAATAGATGCAGCTGTATCTAGTGTACTAATCTGGTCAATAAAAGCAATAAATAAATAACTAATAAATAGCATGACTATATTTTAAGGACAAAATATCCAACTGATAGCCAACTCAGTTAAGAAGGTGGATAAAACCTTTTATGGATATATTAGTGAGAGAAGAAAGACCAAGGGAGGGATAGTGAGGTTTAATAAAGTTGAGGGGTGGGCAGAGGGTGACAGTGAAAAAGCAGAGATACTGAGTGAATACTTTTGTTCAGTATTCACAAAAGAAGAGGAAGAAGACGTACCTAAATCAAACAATAGAAGCACTGTGGATAGAGGGGTCGATACCAGTCCATTCACAGAAGAAAGGGTCCTGAAAGAACTCCTTAAACTAAAGGTGGACAAGGCAATGGAGCCTGATGGGATTCACCCCAAAATTCTAAAAGAACTAAGGGGAGAACTAGTGACACCACTGACTACCCTTTTTAACAAATCATGAGAGGATGGTGTGGTACCTGAGGACGGGAGGAAGGCATATGTGATTCCACTTCACAAAAGTGGGAGCAAGACAGAGGCAAGAAACTACAGACCTGTAAGTTTGACTTCAGTGGTAGAGTAAATGATGGAATCACTTCTGAAAGAAAGAATAGCTGAGTACCTAGAGGCCAGCGGGGCACAGGACCCAAGGCAGCATGGATTCACAGCGGGAAAGTCATGTCAGATGAATCTAATAGATTTCTTTGACTGGGTGACCAAAGTAGTAGACCAGGGAGGGGCTGTGTACATGACCTACATAGACTGTAGCAAGGCATTTGATAGGGATGGGTGGACCAATACGCCGACAATCAGAAGCCCCCAGATTCATTGCAGTCCAATGGACCTGGATCAATAAGGGCTGACTTCTTAATTGTACTGAGTCTGGTTCCATCAGCTGCAAGTGGCTGTTTAATAAAAAAAGAGCACAGAATGACACCATGTGGGTAGCTATCCTCATACAAGTGAAATGGCATTATTATTATAAAAGGGTAGCACAGATAAATAATATCAAGAGAGTAAGAGACTTACAAATAGTTACACAGCACAGCAGGGGCATGTGAAAGAACCAACTGGTATGAGGAGGAGGATTTAATTTATTTTGCGTGTAGCCAACTCATCAGGACTGGCTTATCCCTCTGCTCTCAAACTATAGGAGTCGGAGCCAGACTGCCTTTTACAAAACAGGCTCAGCAAAAAAATTTGTATTTGGAGAGTAGACACAATCCTGCATGTTGCCACATCACATGCATTTAAGGATAGGTGGGCCACATTTAACAAGCTTGCACCTTGGGCTATTAATGAATATCGAGGAGGAACACTAGTCAGCTCGAGGTAATGTTGAGAGATGGGGAGATAATCTACACCTTCCAAGTGGACAGGCAGTTGAGGTGCTTTCTATTAGGTTCTAAATTTGTTTTCCTTTTACATTCATGTATACTTTCATGCACAAACTGGATGAATTCTTACTAACAGTACTGGAGGTGCAGTATCTATCTTGGAAGGTCTTGGGTTTTAGACCACACCAGGAACTTGAGTTTATATGTTGCATGGGGGGGGGGTCTGGTCAGTACTAATGAAGTTGTGTCCTTATGATAAGATATTAAACTGTGGTCCCTGGAGCACATGAGGAGGTGCAGTACTGTTGAGTTGTTGACTGAGATGCTGTATTACTTGGTATTATTACTTACTTGGTATGAAAGAACAGAAGAAGGCCAGAGCCCATCGAGACTGTTCCCCACACTACATGGGACATTATTTATCTATTATCCCTCAACCAAACATCACATTTTTTTTAAAGACAGTGGCACTAGTTGCCTCTACCAATTCTTGTGGCAAAGTGTTCCATGCAATGAATGCTCTTATTGGAAAAAAGTTTCCCGTTTTGCTGGTTTTATAAGTTTTTACTTCAAGCTGTTTATTATGCAGTCTCGGAACATGTCTCCTTTTGGAGAGTGTTAGACCACATTTTTCCATTAGATCTGGTGAATTTATTAAATTAAAAACCATAAGCATATCACCTCTTAATCTTCCAGTTTGAAGAGAGAAGAGACCAGTAGCTTTTAATCTGTTCTGATAATCCAAGTTTGTTAATCTTGGAATCATTCTAGTTACTCTCCTTTGAATCTGTTCAAGAATTGCTATGTCTTTTTTTTGGTTTGGATTCCAGAAAGGGGAGCCATAGTCTAGATATGGTCTAATGTATGCCCTATACAATGGAATAAGGCATTGTTCAGTGCGATTAACAAAAGTGCGTTTTATTTGCCTCAAAAATCTGTTGGTCATGCAAGCAGTTCTTTAACACAGTGATCATTTGATGTAAGTTTATTATTAACATATATCCTAAATCTTTTTCACAATTTGATGAGTGAAGTGGTAGTCCATTTATATGATATATCGTTTTTGGATTATTTACACCGAAATGCACTACTAAACATTTGTCTTGATTAAGCTGCATATGATTTTCATTTGCGAAAAGTGTTAATTTTTCCAAATCCTTCTTTAATGCAGAAATATTTTCTTGATTATTAACCTTGCCCCCCAATTTAGTATTGTCTGCAAATTTAACTATGAAGTTATTTGGCCCTGTTTGTAAAACACTGATAAAGACGTTAAACAATGTTGGTCTCAAGACCGACCCCACTGATTTCACTTGTCACCTACCCGAATCAGACAAGATATCATTAATTCTGACTCTCTGAGAACGATTTGTCAACCAGTTTAAAGTCCAGTTGACAATATCATGTTACAAACCTAGATTGTGCATTTTAGTAATGAGTTTTTTGTGTGAGACTTTATCGAAAGTTCTACTAAAGTCCAAAAGAATTACATCAGTAGGGATACCCACATCTAGTAGAGTACTTATATTATTATAAAAAGATATCAGATTGGTGCTGCAGGAATACTTGGGAGTAAACCCATGCTGATTTGAATCATAAATTCCAAATTTTCTACAATCTTGATCTATTAGAGACTTCATTACTCGTTCCATTAATTTACCAGCCACTGAGGTCAGGCTAATTGGATGATACTTTTGCACAGAACCTCTATTGCCTTTTTTAAATATGGGAGTAACTATTGCTGAATTCCAATCATTTGGTACAATGCTTTCTTGTAAGGATTTATTGAAAATAATTGACAAAGGTATAGAAATATTTATAGAGGTTTTGATCAGAAACCATGGATGAATACCGTCTGGGCCCGGATTAGTATTTTTTTTTAGTTTTTTGATAGCCTGTATAATGTCAGTTGGATAGAACCTATGATAATCTATGTGGTGAACTTTAAATGTACTAATAGGTGATTTTTGAGAGAAGACAGAACAAAAGTAGTTATTAAAGAGATACGAGGTTTCTATATCAGATAGAGAAGAGCAATTGGTTATAATGGGAATAATGGTCCTTGATACACCTTTTTTACTATTTATATAGGAGAAAAGAGATTTGTGACAGTCTTTTGTGTGAGCTAGTTTAAATTCTAACTTATTTTTTGCCAATTTAATAGAATTGTTTAAGTTTTTCACAGATAGTCTGTATTTATGTAATGGAGTAGTTTTAAATGGAACAGAACTATTCTTAAATTTCCTAAAAAGTTTAATTTTTATTTTAATCTGATTTTTGTCTTGTTGAACCAAGGGGGAATTTTTCCTTTATTATTAAATTTCCTCTTAGATGGAATAAAGGTATTTTCCAAATAATGTACAATGTTTTTAAAAAAGTCCCAAGCTTGTTGTGTTGTACAGTTAAGAAGATTAGATTCCCAGTTTATGTTTTGTAAGTATTCATTGATTTTAGAAAAATTTGCTTTGTTATAATTTTTTGTATAGTATAACTTCCTTTGTGTAGTTTTAAACTGTTGAATTTCAAAAAGAATAGATGAATGATCACTGGTCCCAAGTGGATCCCAAATTTGTAAATTGCTAATTTGTTGCTGTATGTTAGTAAATAATAGATCCGAAATATTAGGACCTCGAGTGGGTTCAGTAACAAGTTGTTGTAATCCAGTACTAACTACCACATCTATTAGTCCTTTCTCAGCATAGGACTGTCCTGAGAATGAGTCCCAGTTAATATGAGGGAGGTTAAAGTCATCAAATATTACAGTATCTTGAGATTCTGAAAAATGTGTAATTTCTTTAAACATATCAGTTGTGTAATCTGAATTTCCAGATGGAGGTCGATTGATGTTACCAACAGTTATATAGGACTGCTCCTTCAATAAGATTTTAACCCATATACTTTCCAAAGGAAAGGGAGAACACACTTCAAAAGAAGGAATATCATTTCATACAGGTATGTACACACAAACTCCACCGCCTTGCTTATCTAATCTGTTTTTATGATATAACTTATAACCTGGAATTTCTCTGGACCAAATTGAGGATGCATCCCACCAAGTTTCAGTTACTCCCACCACACCTATATTTAAAGTTTTACATTTGGCTTCAAGTTCTGCTAATTTGAGTTGGTTTAAAGATCTTGCATTCAAAGTTAGGAATTTACATTTAGTTGTAATAATATTTTGGTAAGTATTCAAAGACTTGGGAATAGATCCATTCTCCCCCATTGTTTTTAGCTTAAACAATGATTTATGATTTTAGTGATACTTTTCCCCATAAGAATACTACCCCTATGACTGAGATGTAAACCATCCCAGCAAAACAAGGAAGAACGATCTGAAAATGATTCCCAGTGGGTAATACAGGGTATATCCTGCTTAAAACACCACTTTTTCAGCCATTCATTTAGGGCTTTGATTTTCTGCGTCATGGTAGATGTTGCTCTCAGGACAGGTAGAATTTCAGATATACATACACAGCATCCCCTATCAAGTAACGGGTTACATAACGCCACATAGTCCTGTTGTAACTGATTAAATGGGGTGTTGTTTATATCATTAACACCAGCATGTATGATAACCAGTGGATTATCCTGCATTTTGTAAATTTTAGGCATCATGGAGGTAATGTCAGATACCCTGGCCCCAGGAAGCTAGAACAAGTGTGGTTGCTCTTGTCACTAGTGCATACCGCCCTGTCATAATGTGCTTAATGGTTGAATCTCCCAGGACTAACACTTGTTTTGAGACAGTAGGGTACAAGATTCAGAAATAGGTGATTGCTTAACACACTCTGGAGCAATTAACCTAATAGGTATTGATTTGGTAGCTTGAGACTTACTAGGACAAGTATTCATGGGCATTAACTCCTGATTGAAAAGTGTTTTTGAACCATTATTATCAACAGAGGGTGATGCACAGGATAAATCATGTAGCACTTCATTATTTGATACAGTCAATTGCTCAAACCTATTACGAGTTTCAATAGGGGCACTATTGTGTATTTGACTGCCCCTCCTTTTTTAAGAGGCTTTGTGACAATGGTCCAGTCATCATTATCATGAGAAGAGGGTGGATAATCATCCACCTTATAAGAGGGGGCAGTACTAGTCGTTACAATTGTCTCCTCATCAGGAGGCATAGAAATGCTACCTAAATGTGAAGGAAATTGTTCATTAGAATGAAGTTGTTCATCCATAAGACCAATGTAACTTTCCAGTTCCCTAATATCCATAGAAACTGGTTTAATATTAAGCAGAAATGCTATCTCTGCTTCAAGAATAGTAATCAGATGGCAATTAGCACATGCATACTCGCTCCCATACTTTCCCTCACTATACATCAAACATTGCATACACTTACTAAGTTCTTTTTCCATTGTTAAAGGTGTATATTTACTAAGTAGAGGATATGCTAAAATTATCTTATCCAAGTTTGTCTAATGCCAGCAGTTTCAGCGTGCCCAGCGGACACAGCAGACATGCGTAAATGCAAATGTAGCTTCTTTTAGTTAGCTGCTTTCTGATCTACAAGCAAGGCAAGCAACAGGAAGTTGTAATTTGAGTCACCTGCTTTTAGAGCGTCTATGCCACACCCCAATTCTGCTGTCTCCTCCTACTAGTTTAGCAAAGTAAGTTGATACAGTACCCTTCACAGCACAGAACACACACTGACTTTCTTTCTTTTCTTTCTTTTTTAACCCTAAATAAGACCCCTTCTACTTCTAATAAAGTATCTGTCTTGCTTAATCTCAACAGACACTGACTCCTGCTGAGATATAAGTGTTAAATTAATAAGAAAATGTACCTTCTTTTAGTTAGCTGCTTTCTGCTCTACAAGCAAGGCTAGCAACAGCAACATGGTGGGACCCCACGTGGTCCACCAGTGCATAGGCTACGGTGTGAAAGCGAGACCCCATGTAGGTTGGCCAAGGTGAAACAGAATGGTTGAACAAGTGCTAGGCCCCCCAGCAAGGCAAAGCAGCAATTAGAAATGATATCCCAGGGTAACACTGAGACCATAAGCTGGAGCTGTAGGCTATCGTGGTGGAGATCCAACAGGAGTCAGATGCCCTCCAATGCTGTCAGGAAGAAAAAGGAGGTAGGCTTAGCCAACATTTTCCTTGATGGGGAGCAGAGCTAGGTACAGTCTGACAAGAAGGTAAGAAAGTTGTGTATGTACAGTAATGTATAATATCTGGCGAATGCTAGACTTCCCTGGAGATGAATTCTCAGCTCTGATGTCAAAGTAAATGATGAGCAGAAATTCAATGCTGAAGATGAATTCTGGCAGATGAAGATCCAGCTAGGAGTGATGTCTGGATGAGGGACGATGGTTAATCCTGGACCAAGGTAGCTGTGAGCGAAACAGCTGTAAAGCATACATGTACAGTCAGTGAGGTTGAAGATGACTGCCAACATGCAAATATTTGACATCATAGAATAGCATATAGGATGAAATGATCAGAAGTGTAGCCCAACAGGGGATGGTGATGAGGTAGGAGTCTATGTGAATGAAAGTTAGCCTGGAGCTGGAAATCCAAAGCAGGAGGTTATAATCGAGTACTTATCAGAAGGAGAATCATCCTAAGATGTCTAGGGATTGAGGACTTCTCCATGGAAATGTGCAATGTAGCTTTTGATTGGAACTGGATCAGAATGGAGATGGATTGCAGTAGCAGAGTATATGAATGATGAAGTAGGGTAGGCCTGGATGGGCATCTGGAGCATGGATTCCCCCATAGGTTCAGAGTACACAGAGTGCGAATGCTAGATTGATTGAGTAGGTATTACATGGTCAGCTTAAGGAAGATGAGACCCCCACATGGGTCTGTTTTTGTGAAGATGGAAAGCTAATTCAGAAAGGAGAAAGCCCCAAAGCCCAATGGATTCAGGATGGTGAGACCTCCCATGTGGGTTCGCCATCGCTATAATATGATATTCTCCAGAGTAAAGGGGTGAAACTCCCACATGAGTCTACCTGTAGTGACTTGAATATGTTCGAATGAAGAAGAAGGGGTCCCCGTTGGGTGGTCATATGTGAGATGGCAGAACCCCACGTGATCCGCCATCACTATAGTATTGTGCTTACCAAGTAATGGATGGCTGGATGGCAGGACCCCCTACGGTCTGCCATTGCTGTAGTGGACATGGTCCAATAGAGGAGGACAAGATCCCATGTGAATCCACTTGTAGTATGGAAGTCAGTTGTAGGTAATGAGTAGAAGTCTTCCAGAAAGGATGGCAGGAATGGTAAGACCCAGCGGTTCACTAATGCAATAGTAAGTGTAGACAAATTGAGCTGTTTGAGGTGTCCAGGAATACCAAGCTGAATGGGAGAATCTTGCACAGGAAGACTGGGTGAGCAGATGAACTACCAAGGGCCATGAAAAGTGACAGGTGCAGTCAGCTGTCAAAGCCGCAGGATTACGTGATTCGAGAATGGCAAGTGATGTGCTGTGTTATGAAGTTCCTGGCCGATAACCAGCTGATATGTGGCGGTCCACTAGAGGATATTTTGTACAAGGATCAAGTTGCAAGCTAGGCCCCCACATGGGCTAGGTGAAAAAGGCAGGACCCCCCCCACATAGGTCTGCCTGGGGAGTAGGAGGAATGAATGAGTCAAGCTAGGCCTCCACATAGGCTAGCTGGACCAGCAGGACCACCATGTAGGTCTGCCAGAGGAGGAGTAGAAGTGAGTGAGTCAAGCTAGCCATCCACGGAGGTTAGCCGGATTGGCAGGACCTCCGCATAGGTCTGCCTGAGGAGGAGTAGAAGTGAGTGAGTCAAGCCCAGCCTCACGCAGGCTGGTTGAACCAGTGGAGCCAGGCAGGAGATGAGAAGCATGTGATCATACAGTGGGACCCCCCCGAGGTCTGCTAGTGCCATGCCAAGATGCTAAGAATGAAAAGAGTACAAATGCAGGTTGTCCAGAGTTTGTATCTCAAGGATGGAGGTGGTGCCCCCAAAATGCAGGTATTGCAGGTGTGAAGGGATCGTAGACTGATCAGGTAAACTAAGAAAGCACCACAAGAACTAGCTACAGCCAGATGAGGAGTTAGGAATCCATGGGGCCCACTGCAGATCAGTCCCAGTACAGCTTGGCAATAGCGCAGATGAAAGCAGGGCACAGAGGTGACATCACACCGAAGCACTGGCAAGAAGAGGAAATGGCAAGGAAACAATGGAATATGGAGTGGTGAATGGAGGCAGTCCAGAGCAGCAGGCATGGAGCCAAGTCAACAGAGTGGAGCAGCGCCGAGCAATCCCAGGAGGTGACATGGTGAGGAAAGAATCCAGAAGATTGCAGTGTAGCATGTTGTAAGTAGCAGCTCAAAAGGGAACAATCAAAATGACTACAGCTGTGGCATGATGCGAGCAGTACTGGAGAGGAAAAATCCAGGACACCGCAGTGGCGGCATGAGGTGAGCAGCTGCTCAAGAAGGTGGAAGCCATGACTACAGCGCAACATGGTGTGAGTCACTGCTTGAGAAGAACCCCAAGAGAACAGGGACAGGAATGACCTAGAGATATGTGGGAGATGAATAGAGAAACAAAGGAGGGGACAGGGAGCCAAGGGGGGGCAAACGAGCAAGGGGACGGACAACACGGGCAGGGGGAGCAGCAACAGAGGGGAGGAAAAGGAACCATGCAACAAGAGAAATTTGGAGAGGGAGAGAAAGAGCAGCTGCAGGACCAAGCAGCAATGCGACCAGTGAGTGCAGCTCACTAAGCAGAAGGGGGCATTACCAGAATATTTAAGTAGAGGATGGGGAAGGAGTTATTCCCTCCTTAGAACTGCAGGCTGCAGCCTTCCAATAATGCACAAATCTGGCTAATAGTTTACTGCTACACATCACTATCATGCTGCTAAACCTAGTCTGAACTGCAGCAGAGCTGTTATGGCAATTATGTGCAGCACTGTGACTTGAGTGACTGAGGAATTCTTCTTATAAGTTTAGCCCTTAAACCACCTAGATGAATTAATTGAAAACAAGCAGTTTGATGGTGTGTGTGCCTGTGCGACAGAAGCTCCGAGACATCGGTGTTGGGTGTGTGACTGTGTCACTCTTACTTGCTAAGGAAATGGACAGAGAATGCAGCATTGGAATTTTACAAGAAAGTAAGCAGATGATAGAGAACACAGAGAGAATAAAACAGGGACCTTTGACTTGCACCGGTGTCGTACCACTTGTCACATTTAACAAACGTTGGTTGGTTACGGACTCTTCCATGTGGTGCCTCAGCTGCTTATTTAGAGACTAGCACAATAGCCACAGTGGTCTCGGAAGTAAAACACTATTTAACAATGGTGTGAAAGACTGAGGGGGTCAAATGGGCTCCAGCCTCTGATTTGGATCAGAAGAACCACACTAGAGCTCATTTGACACAGTCTAACACATCGAATGTAAGTTGACTGGAGCACTTTTTTTTTTTTACACACAGTAAGTACCAGGTTCGCATTTGCAGCTGATCCTGATTGTGCTTGCACCACACACAGACACATGATGGTGACATACAGTACCTCTGCCACCAGGCTAGCTGTATGTTGGTCAGGTGGCACTGAGGTATATACCGCTGCATGTGGCTGGAATTACTCAGTGCATGGCTGAGAGAGATGCAGATGTGGATCTAGTTGGAGATCTCTTTATCGTGTGTGTATATCAGTCACAGTTTAAATACCTTTACCAAAAGCATCCAGCGAGTGATTGGCTTTTACTTAACAAGAAATTTAAAATAGTGAAATAAACAACCGCAGAGAAAAATGGGGAAACAAAACAATAATAAAAAAAAGAGATCAACCTGCCTGGCGGGGGAAAGCTTTAAGTGCTCATCACTCACAGTGGATGGCCTGACTATCTCCTTGTGTTTATCAAATCTCATCTGCTCCTCCTTTTCTGTGATTGTTATGTGTAGTATAGCTTTAAGAAATGTTAGAGACAGCACAGCTTTAAGAGAATGTGCACATCCTGTAAGTGTGCCTGTGTTTGAACCAGTCTCCTCTTGTATGTGCTGCTGAATGGAAGTAAAAGAGAAAGCCTAGATTTCAGTGTAGCATGGTTTTCTTACTTCTAAGACCCTTATTATTTAGGCCACCAAACACAACAAACTGGTGATGACAGATGGTGGACATCTTAATAGCTCCAGCTTACTGAATTATGCCATTTTATGACGTTCTGCATTGGAGGCAAGCATGCAATCTGGAACTGCACAATATGATGGTAACTTCAGCCAGCTTTGAAATTTTTACAGGAATGGACTGGGATACCTGGTCCAGACAGTTTGATCAGTGATTATTACATAATTCTGCCATACAAGCTGCTAATGATGAGCAACAGGATAAGCTTATTCAAGCTGCTTTTTGTACTTTCTTAGGGAGTGAAATCTTCAAACTTTTATGCAATCTGTGTGCACCAGACCGGCTGGAGGGTTTGTCATTACAATAGCTAAAGGCTAAACTGAATGCTCAATACCGTTGAACAACTTTTCCAAGGGCTGAACATTATAAATTCTACAGTTACTACCAGAAGCCAGGTTAGTCATTACAATCATATTTGGCTGAGATCAAATGCTTAGATCTCAACTGTGAGTGGAGCAGGGAGCATCTTGAATCTAATCTAGCTGATAAGTTTGTTTATGGGGTTGAGTAATGAACATTGTATTCAGCAACTGCTTTCTGTTAGTGTTAAAAAGTTTACTGAGGAACTTTTACATTTGGCACAAATGTATGAGGCTTCAGAAAATGAAGTGCATGCTAAGATGGACACTAAAAATGAGGTACAAGTAGTTGCAGTAAACCCCAAATTGAAACAGCTCACACCTAAGTCTAAGCCACTATTTTCAAATAAAAATTCAACCACTCCACCGAAGCTGCATGGCCAGTACAAATGTGCATCATGTTGGTTGTCTCAGCATAGCAGGGACCAGTGTAAATTCAGAGAAGTTCAATGTTATGCATGCAAATGTCAAGGGCATATTGCTAAGGTTTGCAGGAGCAGGAGAACTGTGGTAGTCAGGTCGGAGAGCCCAGACAGTGTGGTGGTTTCTATTGTACCACAAATGCAGGCTAAAGATGTTCCTCCTTTCTGTGTGTTACTTCAGCTGCCACGATTGAGGCATCAGTTGCATTTAATGGTAGACTTTGCTTCTCCAGTTACTTTTATTAACCATCAAAAATGCCCTGATCTGGATCATTGTCTTCTTATAATAAGTTGTTGCATGCATTTGAAGGGCAACCAGTTCAGCCACTGGGCTCGTTTACCATGTTGATATGGAGGAGTGATTCACCCAAGACTGGTACACCTTTAACTTTTCTGGTTTCAAAAAAGGATGTCAACATTTTGGGCAGAGACGCCCAGATTCTTCTAAACATTCATGTTGATCCAGCAGATTTTGGCCTACTTACAGCTGTCCACTTAACACAAAGCAGTAATCCGCCCAAGCTTGGGGAGATTTTACACATGTACCCAAGTTGTGGAAAGGCCTGGGATGTTGCACAACAGCTACAACCAAGCTAGTTACAATGCCTAATGCAGTCCCTAAGTTTTGTAAACCACAGAAACTCCCTTTTGCCATTAAACCGGTCATTGGAGCAGAATTGGACAGACTGAAAAAAGTGGGTGTGCTGGAAAAGGTTTCAAGTTCAGATTGGGCCACTCCTATTGTGGTGGTACCTAAACCAGGTGGAAAGGTTCGGATATGAGGAGATTTTAAGGTGACACTTAATCCAGTACTTAGTAAAAATGTATTTCCTCTACCCTTACCAGAGGAACTTTTTCATAGATTGAATGGTGGTGTGGGGTTCTCTAAACTAGACCTCGCTGATGCATACCTTCAAGTGGAGTTGGATACAGACTCTTAGAAATTGGTAGTGATTAATACACACCAAGGACTGTGCAAGTACTATACAAACGGTTATGTTTTGGCCTTAGTTCCGCACCTGCTATTTTTCAAAAAGTGATTGAGCAAATGGTGGGTGATATACTGGGTGTTGCTTGTTATTTGCATGACATCATTGTCACGGACAAGACAGAAGCAGAACATTCAATTAACTTACAAAAGACTTTAGAGAGATTGCAACAGAGTGGATTCAGACTTAGGAGAAAAAAATGCCAATTTTGTCAACCAAGTGTCACGTACTTAGGTCACACTATTGACAAAGACAGAGTTTGTCCAAATGATGAAAAGGTGGAAGCCATTGTGTACATGCCTGAACTACAGAATGTTTCAGAGTTGCGCTCATTCTTTAGTATGGTGTACTACTATGACCGTTTCATAGCTGGCTTAGCCACTAAATGTGCTATCCTAAATGAACTGTTACATAAGGGTACTCCATGGAAGTGGACTAAGGGCCACAGTAAGGCAGTTCAAGCCATCAAGCTCTCTTTAACTAATGTGAATAATTTAACTCATTATGACCCTAACCTACCTATCACATAGGCCTGTGATGCTAGTCCTGTGGGTATAGGAGCTGTCCTTTTCCATACAGATCCAGAAGGAGTGGAGAAGCCAACAGCCCATGCTTCATTCAGACTCACTGCAGCTGAAATGAATTATGCCCAGATTCAGAGAGAGGTATTAGAAATTGTGTTTGGAGTCCAGAAATTTCACCAATTCTTGCTGCGTCGTAAGGTTCACCTGAAGATGGATCACAAGCCACTAGTGACAATTTTCAGTCCAGAAAAAGGAATTCCAGAGACAACCACTAGCAGACTTCAATGATAGGCATTAATTTTGTCTATAATTTCGAGGTTACATAATAACCAACTGACCAGTATGGAAATACGGATGCCTTGTTGAGGTTACCAATATCCAGAGAAATGGAGTTTGATGTGGGACTTAAAGAGGAGCCATTAGTATGCGAGGTGGGGCCAGATAGTTTTCCAGTGCAATTCAAAGATATGGAGGATTCTACTGTTGTGTGTACAATGGAGCTACGACAGTTAGATCAGCTTCCAGTACTAGCCAAAAACATTGCAAAAGCAACTAGTCAAGATGTAATTTTGAAACAAGTGTATCAGTATACACTTGAGGGTTGACCACAAGGCACTACTTGTTTGGCTGCACTACAGTCCTACTATACAAAGAGACAGCAGTTGTCCAGTGCTAAGGGGTGTCTTCTATGGGGATTGCATGTCATAGTACCCCAATGTTATCACTCAAATGTGTTGACTCTTTTTTATTGCATGCGGGCCATCCAGGTATTGCTAAAATGAAATCCCTGGCCAGACTTCTTGTATGGTGGCCTTCCATTGACAAAGACATATACCAGATTGTGCAAAGATGTGAAAGTTATACTATATTTATGGGAAATCTGGCAAGAGCTCCAGTTCACCATTGCGGATAACCTGAAAAACTCTGGCAAAGGTTGCAAAGGTTGCATATTGATTTTGCAGGACCCTATTTAAATTCAGTGTGGCTACTCTTAACTGATGCTTATAGAAAAGGGCCAGAAATTCATCAAATGTCCTTGATAGCTACTGAGAGTACCATCAAAGTGTTGAAATCTATCTTTGCTACCCATGGTTTCCCGCAAGTGATTGTTTCAGATAACAGACCACAGTTCAAGTCTGTTGAATTCCAAGCATTTTGCCAACAGCATGGTATCCATCATATTTTCCCACCTCCCTACCATCCAAGATCAAATGGTGAAGTGGAATGCCTGGTTCAGGCTTTTAAAAAGAGTATGAACAAAGCTAATCCTACTACACTGACGGCAATGCAAATAGCCCTTTTGGACATTCTTGCAATATATCGAACAACACAACATTATGTCATGGGCATAATCCCTGCAAAATTGTTGTTTGGACATCAGATTCTAACTCTATTGGATCTTCTTCACCCTTTAGGCTATAAGTCAGTAACTGAAATGCTTCCTAAGACCAGATCCTTCCAACCCAATGATCTTGTGTGGGTCAGGATATATGCAGGCCTGAAGGGATGGATAGAAGGCATGGTGGAATTAAATTTCAGAAATGTTGTCTATAGTATTCAACTGACTAGTCAGAGGGAGAGTGAAAAAACGTGGACCAATTATGTACTAGAATTGAGACAGAACAAAAAAGGCATACACAGAGTCGAGGTAGTTATTCAGCATTATTTGTTCCAGAAAAAGAACAGGAAGAGATGGTGGACCCATAGCATTTGAGACAAGATGTGGCCGATGCTAATCAAATTCCAGTGCAACAGCCTCGAGTCCTACTACGTCAGTTAGGACGTATAAGACGTCCACCAAAGAGAATGGAATTGTAATGATATAGCCTAATGACATCGACTAACTAAAAGGGACATTGCAGTAATAACTTTAATAGTTTCATATTACTTCCTGAATTATTGATTTAAGTATTTCATAGCTAAGTCAGGATTGTTATGTGTAGTATAGCTTTAAGAAATGTTAGAGACAGTACAGCTTTAAGAGAATGTGCACTTCCTGTAAGTATGCCCGTGTTTGAGACAGTCTCCTCTTGTATGCGCTGCTGAAAGGAAGTAAGAGAGAAGGTCTAGATTTCAGTGTGGCATAGTTTTCTTACTACCAAGACCCTTGTTATTTCGGCCACCAAATACAACAGTGATTATTTTTAAACATAAAGTCAGCAAACTAAGTGCAAGTGCCAGAATTGTATTTAGAGACAAAAGCAAGCAGCCTAGTATAGTAACTAGAAAAGAACACAAGAAGAATAGAGAGAGAGAAAAAAAACAGATCACCATCAGCCTGGCAGGTTGGAAGCTTTGAGTGCTCCCTGCTAAGTCAGTGCCTGAGCCTATCTTTCCTGCTTTTTCTTTTCAAGTTAGCTGAGCTTTTTATTGCCTCATTTAAAAAGCCTGAAACTGCAGCAGACCCCTTAATTTTATATAAAAAAAAGGAAAAATCAGCGAGTTACTTTTATTTCCCCCCTCCCCCCTGTGTGTATCAAGTGAAGTGAACCTCTGAGCTCTGAAGTAGGGATGCAGTGAATTTAAATTCTGCTGGTGATGTGCTGGCGAAGTGACCAAATTTGCCTGGCAGAGCAATTTGTGAAATTTTTCTGCCTAAGTTGGAATTTTGCCTGGGCGAAATTTTGCCTTCCACGGGGGAGAAATTCCGACTTCAACGGGTGAAATTTCACCTTCTCCGGGTGAAATTTCACAGTTACGTTGGGCGAAATTTCACCACTCTGCCAAGTGAAATTTCATATTTCACTCCGCGAAATGGGTGGAATTTCACGGATTACTCCACAAAGTGAATTTCGACCACTTTGCCCATCATTACTCTGAAGTAGGGAGGAAAATTGCTGCAAGATTCTACTTTGCTTTTACTGGAGTGCTGTACTTTGTCTTGCCTGGAAGACATTAAATAAAAAACTAAACTTTTCTTACTTTCTGTATATTATAGTTGCGTAGACCTCACACTTTCCAATTTGCCTGTTTGTGACTGTGTGTTTGTTTACTAACTGCTGTTGTGAATATATTACATAGTTTACTGCTTATATCGTTGCAGTGTGCTCCCTGCTAAATAAAAGAAAAAAACACATAACGAAAAAAATCTTTTTTGTCTTATTCAAAACTAATAAGCCTAGCTACATTGGTGGAAGGGGGAGGGTGGCTGTGAAGCCAAGCCTGTCCTGAGAGGACAGAGGAACTTGAGAACAAGTGAGAGGAGTAAAAAAAAGAAAATTCCTACAGTAAAAATAATTTTTTGTCTCATTCAAAAAAAAAAAGCTACAGTGGTGGAAGGGGGAGGGTGTCTGTCTTTGAGGTCAAGCCCTTGAGAACAAATGAGAGGGCTAAATAAAAAGAAATTTCCTACAGGTAAAAGCATTGTGCGTAAAAAAAAAACAACTAAATACAGTGGTGGAAGGGGGAGTGTGGCTGTGAGGCTGAGCCAGTACTGAGCGGGCAGAGGAACTCAAACACAACTGAGAGGATTAAATAAAAAGAAAAAAACATACAGGAAAAAGCATTTTTGTGTGTAATAAAAAAAAGCAGAAAATGTGCACCAGACAGGGCGAGAAGTAGGAGGCCAAAATGGGGAAGGTATGTGCAAAAGTATGGCACAAACAACACTGCATGCACCATTTGACTGGTAAAAGACCAGTTACTGGCACTTCCTCCAGTAGCAGTAGTGGTTCTTTCACAATGCTGTCCAAACAAACAGGAAAGGCCAAAACTAGCTTAATTAAAACTAAAGGAGTAGTCAGCACCACAAGGAGTGGCAAGTCAGGATATGCTACCTATAGCATGTGTACCGTAGTACAAGAACATGTTAAAATGAGACAGAGGAGGAGGAGGAGGAGGAGAAATCTACCTCTGATTAGAGTAATGATTATGAAATGGAGGATGTAGACGAGGGAAAAAAGCAGAAACAAATGGAACGTCAGAATGAGGTAGAGGTGGCAGTTGCACAGACGCAGGATGAATGTGATGATTTGGACTTGGATGAGATGGGCAGTTTGGACACAAACGGTGTGGTGTAGGTGCGGGAGAAACAGGATGAGGGGGCAGTGCATTCACATTTAGGTTCTGTTACTGGCTTGGAATAGCTGTTGTATGATGATAATGGTGAAACAGAAAAATGCCATGATGAGCAGCTTCCCAGCGTTGAGAAAGAACAAAATAGTGGAAGTGACAAAGGAGGACAGTATAGTATGCCTGGTAATAAAATGAAAAAGGTGACATCATATGTGTGGTCTTACTTTTCTCTGGCTGCCAATAATGAGGTACGAGCAGTTTGCTCTACAGTATACAGTATGTAAAAAGACCATCAGCAGAGAAAGCAAAAAAGATGCTTTGGGTACCTCAGCATTAAAAGGACATTTAGAGATGTCACCCATTATGTCTCAGGCACGATTTTTTGGTCAGAGAGGAAGAAGACAACATGCAGACAGAGTTAAGTCAGACTACACCTGCACCGGTTATATCAAGTGATAGCAACAGCAGCAGACCTGCTGCTTCAGTTTTTCTGTCAACTCTTTCTTAATCTTCATCTGGAATAAGTACTACAAACTGTCCCCTTTTGCCCTTATCATCATCCAGCACTCCTAATGAGCAGAGCTCCTAAAATTCCTATGTTGAAATTTTGGTGATGAAAGTCCATAAAATGACTGTGTTACAAGTGTGCATTGCGCAATTTCCATGTACCCTTGTAATTTCACAAATTTGTAATATTTTCAAGCCAGATTTTCAAAACTGGCATTTTTACCACCTCCTTATGAACAGTACAGCTGTCATTTTTCACACTCTGACCAAAATGTGTTTTCACACTTCCGTCGCAGAATAGCATGGTCATGGTGGGAAATCAGTGTTTGGGACAGATTAAAATCGAGCGAGTGAGAGAGGGGGAGTGAGCAAGCTCAACGGAGCTCTGTTGGGACAGCTGCAGATTTTGTTTGTGGGCAGAAAAAGGCACCAATGCAGGAAGAAGCCCAGTACAAAAGGGCAGCCTGCAGCGCCGTGAGAAACAGAATGAACGAGTGAGAGAGGGGGAGTGAGTGAGCTCAAAGGAGCACTGTCTGGACTGCTGTGGATTTCTTTGTGGGCAGAAAAAGGCACCAAAATAGGCAGGAGCCCAGTACAAAAAAGCAGCCTGCAGCACCGGGAGAAACAGAATGAGCGACTGAGAGAGGGGGAGTAAGCGAGCTCAATGGAGCTCTGTCTGGACAGTTGCGAACCTCTTTATGGGCAGAAAAAGGTGTCAATGCAGGCAGGATCACAGTAGAAAAGGGCAGCCTGCAGTGCCAGGACAAACACAAACAGAATGAGCGAGTGAGAGGGGGGGAGTGATCAAGCTCAACGGAGCTCTGCAAGGACTGCTGCAGATTTCTTTGTGGGCAGAAAAGGTGCCAACACAGGCAGGAGCCCGGGACAAAAGGGCAGTAGGCAGCGCCAGGAGAAGTAGAATGAGCGAGTGGGGGGGGGAGTGAGCGAGCCCAACAGAGCTCTGTCGGGACTTTAGAGTTGCCCACCCTCCTGCCCAGTGTCCTCTGTGGTCCTACATTACAGCAGGGTCTCTGGGATGGAGACAAAGCAATGATTGGATACTTTTAGGATTGTTGTAATAATACAGATTTAGTTGTTCTGTTTATTTCTCTGATTGAGCTAAGTACTGAGCTATACTGTTAGGATTGCTGTAATAATACATATTTATTTGTTCTATTTCTCTGACTGAGCTGAATAACACTTGGAGTGCAATAGGATTTCTAACTGGGTTAAGTGAATATATGAGAGCTGGGAACAAAAAGTATGGTAGCAGAGGGGTGAAAAATGGACAAGGATGCTTTAGGATTGCTACAGTAATACAGTATCTAACAGATGGGATTTGAGACTGAATTAACCCAGTCGGCAAGGGGGCAGTAGGGGGACTAGTGTGGGGGGGGGAACAGGAATTTGAGTAAATAGGGGTCTAACAGTTGTAGTAGGGTACAGAAACCTGGAGTAAGAGCCCGTAACTTAAGATGGGGTCCAAAATGGGGCAGGTGCCACATGTCAACAGGGTGGGCATCTTTGGAAGGGTGGCGGGGTGTACAGGGTGTGGGTCCGCCATGACCCTGGACTGGGCTTGGAGGATGGGGGGATGTATGGGCTGCAGACAACTGGCTAGTTTGAGGGAGGAACTATGGAGGTTAGGGAGGAGTCTAAGTGGCAGGGCAAATGAGTATGGAAGACATCCTGGCTGGGGGGAAGATATGGGATGGCAAGGGGGGACAGAGGAAGAACAACTAGGGACTGAAACCAACCCCAGTATCATAGGCACTAGCAGAAAATAGAGGAGAAGGGAGGGGGTGCCTGAGGTGAGGGGGGGCCTCCTGATGGGGAGAAAGAGACCACTAGGAGTACTAGGGGAGAGATCAGATGGCTGTGGGTAGGAAGGGACCTGGGGTGGCACAGAGGGGAACAAGTAGGAGTGGGGGAACCGATAAGGGGAAGAGATGTAGGAGGGGTATCGACTAGGAATAGATTCAAGCCTCTACTATGGGAGAGAGGGGGAGAGCAGGAACATACTGAAGGGGGGGACAAATGAGGCATGA
Organism: Neoceratodus forsteri; assembly: GCA_016271365.2. NCBI lineage: Eukaryota > Metazoa > Chordata > Ceratodontiformes > Ceratodontidae > Neoceratodus > Neoceratodus forsteri. The sequence continues at coordinate 1,065,589,985 of CM057454.1, read as the reverse complement.
GAGGGATGGCAACAGGGAAGGGAAGAGATAGCGAGGATGAAAGGGTAAAAGGAGGGCTAGTAAGGAAGAAGGGGTGATGACTGGAGGAGAGAAAGCTACAGGAAGGGGAAGGATGGGAAGGGTATCACTATCAGGGTAGAAGGGAATGGGGGTTCTAAATTGACAACAACAGGGATAGGAGATGGGTTGGAAAACAGCAGGGGAGGTCGACATGGGTGGCATTCTCAGAGGTACTCCCAATACCATGTGCAAGCATGGGGAGGAAGGGTAGGATTGAGGAGTTCAACGAGTGGCTGAGGGATTGGTACCAAATTATGGGTTAGTGACTAACTGGGGTAGGGACTGGGGGAATAGTGACTTGTATGCGGGAGCAGACTACACTTGAGCAGGAAGGGGAGAGGAGTATTAAAGGCAGGATTAGAGGGTTATATCTCTACTAAGGTGGATTTAAACTAGTTGGGAGTGTGGCCAAAAGACTGAGGTTGGTAGAAAGGTCTGGACAGAGGATCCTAATGAGCTCACCCCCCTAGACATAGGTAAAGGTGGAGGCGTAGTAACCCTGGGAGGGGGCGGGCAGAGTGGTCTGAGTATAATACAGAAGGCACCATCACCTGGAGGAGATGGGGTACGAACTACTGGGAGAAGGGACCCAGGCCAAGGAGGAGAAGAGTGAGGAGAAGGAGGGTTACGGGTGGAAGGTGGTCTCTCTCAATGCAAGAAGCCTGTGGAACAAAATTGCAGAGCTTCAGGTGCTCCTTTCAGAGGGGAAGGTGGACATTGCTGTAGTGACAGAGATGAGAGCCACAGAGTACCATGATTGGGACTTGGCAATCCCAGGATACAGGATATACAGGAGGGACCCGGAAGTTGGAAGGGGAGGGTTGCACTCTATGTCAGGGAAGGGATTAAATACATAAGGGATGAGGGAGGAGAGGAGAGGACAGAGGCGCTTTGGGTGCAGCTCCTGGACTCCGAGGGCAGAAAGCTGAGGCTGGGAGTGGTGTACAGACCACCAGCCAAATCTGGGGAACTGGATAGGGAGTTGACAGAGCAGATAAGGAGGGTGTGTAGAAGGGGGAGTGTGGTGATAGTGGAGGATTTTAACCTACCACGGGTTGACTGGAGCACCCCGCCACTAGCAGAGTCGGGAGTAGGTGCTACTTGATGCACTCCAGGACAGCCTTCTGATGCAATTGATAAGTGGGCCTACAAGGCTTTGTAGCACTCTGGACCTAGTACTGGCAAAAGGAGAGGCTGTGAGGGAGGTAAGGGTGGAGAACCCACTAGCAGGTAGTGACCACCAAACAGTACAGCTCATTCTCATGCTGGGCAGGGAGACAGGAGGCACAGGCACAGGCACTAATGTAGTGGACCTTATTAGGGTGGACTTTAGGGGGATGGGAGCAATACTACAAGGAAGACTTCAGGATATAAGGCTAGGCATGGATGCAGAACAAAAGTGGGGAGTTATAAAGACTGGGTTAACAGAGGCCACAGTAGCCTGCACCAGGGCAAGGGAGTAAGAAGAAGAGAGCCAAGAAACCATGCTGGCTGAACAAGGAAGTGCTGCAAAGGGTGAGGGCAAAGAGGGCTGTATACTGGAAGTACAGGAGAACAGGGAAGGGAGAGGATAAGGAGGCTTTTCAGGAGTTGGTCAAGGGAGGTTGCCAGGAGGATGAAAAAAGCTAAGGCATTCAGTGAATTAAGGTCTGCACAGGGCATAAAGGGAGGGGAAAATGACTTTTTTAGGTGTGTCAGGGAAAAGAGGTACTGCAAGGAACATATTGTGAGGATAAAGTGGGGAGGGGATTGGGTGGAAAAGGGGAGGAGCAAGTGGAAATTCTACATGAGTACTTCTGCTCTGTTTTCACTAAGAAGAAGGATGGTCCACTACCAGAATGGGCTGGGGGTGGGAAAGGGGGGAGGAGGTGACGGACACAGTGATCACAGGGAGTAGGGTGCTAGAGGTGCTGAGGGCAGTAAGGGTGGACAAGGCACCAAGTCCCAATGAAATCCACCCCAGGGTGCTGAGGGAGATGGCAGAGCTGTTGGCTGAGCCGCTGGCAGATCTGTTCAACACCTCCCTGGAAATGGGGTGTATTCCCCAGGACTGGAGGGTGGTCCATGTGGTGCCCGTACACAAGAGTGGGCCTAGGGAGGAGCCAGGAATTTATCATCTGGTAAGTCTCACGTCCATAGTGGGTGAGCTTATGGAGGCAATTCTGAAGGACAGGCTGGTGGCATTCCTAGAGAGTAATGGCCTCCAAGATGGGCAGCAGCACGGGATCATCTCAGGGAGGTCTTGTCAAACCAACCTAATACAGTATAATGACTAGGTGACAATGGAGTTGGACAGGGGCCATGTAGTACATGTCCTGTACTTGGGCTTCAGTAAGGCCTTTGATACAGTGCCTCATGAGGGACTGGAGGGGGGGAGCTGATGGCAGTGGGGGTGGGAAGAAAGCTGACTAAATGGAAACAGAACTGGTTACAGGGGAGGTTGCAGAGGGTGGTGGTGGTGTGGGGGGGAGCTCTCGGCACCCAGAGCAGTGACAAGCGGGATGCTGCAGGTGTCAGTGCTGGGACCCATGCTCTTTGGGCTCTTTATCTCTGCTACAGAAACATAGAAACATAGACTTTGATGGCAGATAAGAACCACTTGGCCCACCCAGTCTGCCCATTTCCCTACCTACTGGATAAGCTGCAGATTCTAGTTAACCAACAGCCTACTTCCTGCCACCCCCACTACAATTGCCTTATGTCTGTCCCATGCATGTTTGAATTCCCCCACTGTTTTAGACCCAAAAACCTCCCCAGGAAGGCAGTTCCATGCATCCACCACTCTCTCTGTGAAAAAAACATTTCCTCACATTACCCCAAGACATCCCACCTCTATCTTTAAATTGTGCCCCCATATAACACATGGAGTGGGGAGCAGGATTAGTCTGTTCACAGATTATACCAAATTGGGGGTAGTGGCAGACGAAGAGGATGGATGGGAAAAACTGCAGGGGGACCTAACCAAACTAGAGACATGGTCGGTGGAGTGGCAACTAGGATTCAATGCAAAGAAGTGTAAGGTGATGCACTTTGGGGCTAGGAACCAGAAAATGGACTATTGGTTGGGGATCACAGAGGAGGAGGAGGAGAAGGACTTAGGGGTGTTGGTAACTGGCAGCATGAACAACTCAGCCCAGTGCAGGAGAGCAGTAGCGAAGGCAAACAGGATGCTGGGGTGCATCACAAGGGGTTCTCATCCAGACACAGAGATGTGATCCTACCTCTCTTCAGATCATTGGTCAGACTGCACCTTGAGTACTGTGTGCAATGCTGGAGGCCATACCTGAGGAGAGATATAAAGTTACTGGAGGGGGTGCAAAAGGGGGCAACAAAAATGTTAAAGGGGATGGAAGGAAAGAAATATGAAGTTAGGCTGAAGGAGCGAACATGTACTCATTGGAGGAGAGGGATAGGGTGGATTTGATTGAAGCATTCAAATACCTGAGGGGGGTAAATAAACCTAGCACTGAGGGGGTGTTTAAACTGAGGAGTGGAAGCGAGATGAGGGGGCATGGACTAAGGTTGGAAGGGGGACATTTCAAGAGGGAAATGAGGAGGCACTACTTCACTGAGGGTGGTGTCTAGTTGGAATGCATTGCTAGAGGTGGGTGGTAACATGTAGAACAGTCAATAGCATTAAGAAGGAGTGGGATAAAGCAAGAGGAAGAGTAAGGGATGCAGGGACTGGGACATGCGGGGGAGGAACTGAGGGGGAGGATACTAGGGCAGCTGCAGTCTAGGGAGCTAGCTGCACACTTGGGCAGTCTTAGATTGACCGATTGGTGTGCTCTGCTGGCAGGTTCATATGTTCATATGTTTGCATTTATGTTCATATGTAAAATCACAGTGACTCTGTTCATGAGCAGAGGTCCTAAAATGCCTATGTTGAAAATTTGGTGACAAATGTCCATAAAATGACTGTGTTACAAGCGTGCATTGTACCGTTTCCATGCAGCCTCATAACTTCACAAATGTGTAGTATTTTCACTCCAGATTTTCAACATTGGCATTTTTGCAGACCTGCTTATGAACAGTACAGCTGTCATTTTTCACATCCTGCCTGAAATATGTGTATACACATCTGGCACAGAATACCGCGGTTGCTGTGGGAAATCAATGTTCGGGACAGATTAAGAAAAGCATAGTGATAGTGCTCATGAGAAGAGGTCACAAAATGCCTATGTTGAAAATTTGGTGAAATAATTCCACTAAATAACTGTGTTATGTACATGTGTTGCACATTTCCCACGTACACTTGGAAGTTTGAGCATTTTTAATATTTTCACTACAGATTTTCAACATTACCGTCTCTTCACATTTCCCTATGAATGGTACAGCTGTCATTCTTCACATCCTGCCCGATCTATCTTTTCATACATCTGGTGCACAGTGGCATGATCACTGTGGAAACTTAAAGTTCAGGACACATTGGCAAAATCACAGTGCCACTGTTCATGAGAAGAGGTCCCAAATGCTTTCATGAGGTGGGGGTCACAAAAAAAGGCCATGTTGAAAATCTGTAGTGCAGTGCCCGGGGCATTAGGGTTTCTAACCATAATGTTCCACCCTGTACAGACTGACAGGCATCAGGGGTGTGCCTTTGGATAGCCGTCTGTAATGATCATGCCATTCCACCCCCACGCCCCAACCCTACAGTCAGTCACAGGCGTTGAGGTGTGCCTTGTGGACTCCTCAGCCCCAGAGTTCACCTCATTCTCCTATATTGCATGCATTTCAGCGTATGTCCTTATGAAGTGGGGTGACTGTAAAGCTGAATACCCCAAGGCACACCTCAATGCTTGTCAGTGTCTGCAGGATAGAGTGAGGTGAAATGGCATGAACATTATGGGCGACAACCTAAACACATACCCCAATGCCTGTCCATCTCTGCATGGTGGAGGTGGGGTTGGCATGAAGTTGAATACTTCACTACCATTCCTTCTCTGCATCTGCCTAACTCCTGCATTTCCAATGCTAATACCAGCAAGCAAACATTCAGCATTGACAAATGTTTGTTTAAAATAAGAGATTGCTGCATGGCGATGGCTTAAATGACAGTATCAGGAGAGTGTTAGTGGAATAAATTGCTTAGGATTTATTTAGAAGTGTCAACAGAAACTGTCTTGGGGCTTCTCTCTGTAACACACTTGTCTCCCAGGTAGCCACTCAATCACATGCAGCAGCCAGACACTAGGCTCCAGCCACTCCTCCAGTTTAACTCTCAGTCAACTGTGGCTTCAGGATGGAGGGTGGGTTGGTGTGACATTAGCATATTCATTTTAGACAGCATGTTTTCAGTGACAGACAGTAGTAGGCAGCAATGAAAAGCTATGGTAGAAGAATATATAGCATAGAGGATAATGTATGGTGTACAATCAACAACTAGCTTATGTATGCATTGAGAGGATGCGGTGGCAACAGTCTGAACCTCGAGAGTGAAGCTCAAGATGTTCGTCACCATGACAACCTTGAGATGTTTACATATGCTTGTTATTGAGTGTAGACCATACATTGTCTTTTATAGTGCATGGTGTAGAATTTGGAGTTAAAAGAAAAACATTGTACTTCTTACTTTGCTGTTTTTTTTCATTCAGAATCACTCTCCATCGCTATCTTCTCACTGCTGCTTCTTGAACTGTGTTGGTAGGGTGACGCGCATGCGCAAGCGCATTCCATGTTATTATGCAGCAGTAGCTACGTAGCTAGTGCAGCATAACAGCATAACAGCTACGATGACGTAGCAACTGCAACATAACAACCCTATTCTACAGATGGATTTCCATCCCTTACAACGTTCCACCATTCACTATAAGGTTGTTTGCATATTCATAGAATTCACACGTAGGTGCACACTAGAGACTCGGGTATTAACTTCATTGACCCACTGATGATAGTCTTATTCTACAAATTTGAACAAGGGCACAAGCACCTTGAGGAAGCATTCACACTCCAGCCCCCGCTATATGCGCCATACCATGAACTTCAACTACTTTCTTCAGGTGCCATTTTAACTGCAACATAGCAACTTGCTAATTTGTGTTTCTTTTCAACACTATAGAGCCTCTGATTTCGATCTGGCACCCAGGGCATCACAAATCTTGACAATATGAGCCCCACATGTGAACCCCTCCCTGGCATATTTGTGAAAAGGCACAACACATTGTTGAGAGGCAGAGGATCCCTGATCAAATTGTAGAATTACCCATCAAGGAGGGTGGCACCATGGCACCCTTTACATGTTTTCTAAAGTCACATTTTACCCCAGAGGCTGTACAAACAGCTTGCTCAGCTCCTGCCAACTGACTGGCTGACTTGGAATAAGCACCTTCTTATGAATCACAAGTCTTCAGCTGTTGAACACCACCCTAGGAGCTCCTAGCCAATTCAGCTGACTGGGAGGTACCCAGGCAGGTTGGAGTTAACTCTGTCAAATCCATAGACCTACAGGAGAGCCTTAGTTCACTGGGCTACGTAAGGATGTCAGAAATATATTTTTGCTAAACAATCCAAATGATAAATGTTTCTGGTGACTAAAAAATATAGCTGCTTTAAGCTAGAAGTTGAAGATAAGAGAGAAGAGGTTTCAGTTTATATTGAGAAGGAGAAGAGAGTTGAAAATGAAAAGGCAGAGTAGGGCTATGCATGACAAAACAGCACTCAAGTCACTGATGGGACCACATTTTATTAATGACTTTCACACCCTGCTTTATTGGCTTCAAGTCTTGGAGGAACATGACTCATTGTTAAGCATGTTTTCTTCTTGATGCAAGCTATTTTGTAGAAACCGATTACTAACTTCTTTTTGGCAGGAATTTTACTCTTTTGACAAGGGTGTCTGTTTTGTTGTTAGATTTTGATTGCATCTGCCTGGTATATGTACCTGAAATTTATGATGTGCTGTATTAATATTTAATTCACTGCAAGGATGAACAGTTGATAAAAATGCATCACCTGCTAGAACTAGGAAGGAATCCATATTGATTAAGGGAGGTATTGGATTTGTTGGAAGTATAATCAAAGAGCATTAAAACCATTCCAATCTTTACAAATGATAGATGGGAAAGAGACTGGTTGATAATCAGGGCCAGAGTATTTGCTGCTCACTTTATATACTGCAACACAATTTATTTTTGTTTAAACCACTTGATACAGATGTATCCAAAAATGCTTTACAGAAGCTAATAAAATACAGAAAGAGAATATTCTCATAATGGGATTACAGAGAGATCATATCTATAACAACATAATGCTTTACAGAGGTTAATAAAATACAGAAATAGTATATTCTTGTAATGGATTACAAAGAAATTGTATTTATACTAATAGAGAAGAGCATGAAACATGACTAAGGGCCAAAAGCAAAAGAGATGAAGAATCTCAAGTAGACAGAGACACATAGAATACTATTCCATATAAAGGGTGAGGCAGAGAAAAGGTTTTTCTCACCAACAGTGACTAGTTACAAGATAGGAAAAATGAAAGAAAAGTAGTGTCAAAGTAATGAAGGGAACAAGAGGGATAACAGGGCTGAATAATATCAGGTAGCACAGTGCACTACCATGAAAGGTTTTAAATAAAGTGTCAGTCTGAATTGATCAACACGCAAGAAGTGGTCTCAGGGAGACAGAGGAACTTACACACTGCAATTCTAGATTTAAAAACTTCCATTTTATTGCAGGCTTTGAACATTTCCAGCATTATCCCAAGTGGTCAAGTACCAGAGAGAAGATACTTTAAATACTGTGACACTTTGTGGCCTCACTTTCATTTTGTCAGAGGGTGCAAGTATGGCCACAATGTGCTGTGTTGTTGAAAGCATCTCCTCTGTGCTAGCTGACCACTTGGGATAATACCAGAAATGTAGGATACTTGCAATATAATGTGTGTTTTTTTTACCTGTGCTTGTAGCATGCATAGTCCCCTGCATGCAAAAGGGTGTTATGGTTTTCTACAAATAAGTCAATTCTCAAGAAGAGTTATCAGTTACAGGATGTTCTATGTCACATTTTTAAATCCTGGTCTGGAACATTGTATACAAGGTGCTCCAACAAGAAATTGGTTGTAGAACCTCACCAGGGTTTCCATGTCCAATGGATACATTAATATTGGAGCCTGTGAAAAGATTTAGTTGTCAGGAGGCAAGTCTGAAGATACAGAGAGAAATAAGCATCCTTGCAGAACTCTTTGGAGTTCAACCCTGCACATGGCTCCAGCTGTGACTGCTCAGGGGAACTTGCCAGGCTCAGGGTCAGCCAAAATGGGTATGATTCTGGAATGTGGTGCAAGTCTCCCATTTGGCCCATTCCACAATAACCTGACTTGTAGAAAGAAATAACACCAGAGGAATGGTGAAAAGCATGTAGGAGATTGCCCCGCAGGGTTCATTTATATGGCTATACTGTGTGTTATGCTTCTGGATTAGAGATAAGAGAAGGTCAGCGGATACAGTTACCAGGCAAAATGTAAAGGTATACATTACATGCTCTCCCTTAGCGTAGGAGTCTGGGTTTCAGACATAAATGAGTCATCTAAAGTTGAAGTAGGGAACAGGGGAGTGAAAGAATTGGGAGCCAAGCCCAGCCTACAGGATTGCTAGTCTAGTAAACTGGCTGGATGAAGATCATATTCAGGAGGTAACCCCAGGGAGGAGGGGGTCTACAGCCTTTGACCTGGGAGGAGGTATAGAATGGCAAGGTGCTATTTGTGTCAAGTTAAGGTCTTCTTGATAAAGATAAGGCTTCATATGGTCTAAGGCCCAGCTGGGGGAGGAAAAGTAGTGTGCAGGAGTGTAAGATCAGTGACAGGCAGGAGAAGGGCAGGCAATGACTAAACAACTGAGACCACTAGTAATTAAGTGTTTCTAATAATGACAAAAGAGCTCGGTTATCGAGACGCTCAGAGTGTGCTTCCTGTATAAAGCCCACCCTGGACTTCTGGCATTCATCATTGAAGATGTGAGTTATAGTCCCTAAGGGATAGTGATGAACCTCCAGGGTCCGACATTCTTTATTTTCTGCAGGCAGGAGATAGGGTACCCTGAATGTCATAAGTGAGTCAACTGTGTGCCATTCTTTTAGTGATCCAACTGAAGAACTGTATACACAACTTTAAATCAACTTGCTCTTGTTACTTTGCAACTTGAGGTCTCTGTACCCTGTTTCAGTTTTCACAATGCAGGGAACAGAGATTTAATGGTGTTGAGGGATGCAGTGATGATTAAAAATAAATTGGAGAACAGTTTGTTTAGGAAGTTTAGAACACGGGTAATCACAATAGGTGTGCTAAGTGCCAAGCTATATGAGAGGTTGCAGCAGTCGATCTTGCACTTGAGACCCCTCACCTCCCAGGGGCCAGCTAACAGAAAATGCCTCCATACTAGTACATAGATGTTTATGGACTGAAAAAAGTTCAAGGTCCATCTTGTCTGCTCATTTCCTATCTATGTTGTCTCCAGTCTTGCAATGATTAGGTCCCAAGTGGAACATCCAGCCATTCCACTTGAATAACCCCACCTCTTTCATTAGCACCGACCCCTCCTTCCATCATCCTCACCAGTCCCATGTTTCTAATCCACCTATCTTGAAACTTGACACCATGTTGACACTGACCAGCTTCACTGGCAGATGATTCCACATTTCCATTACGCTCTCTATGAAGAAGTATTTCTTAATGTCTCTCCTCAATTCCCCCCCTCTGCCAGCTTTTAGGTGTGGCCCCTTGTGCTTGACCCTTCGCTAAGCTTAACAGCTACTGGCTGTCCACCCTATTTATACCCTTCAAGTATAGTGCTTGAAAATTTCAGTCATCTCTTCCGTCTCTCCCCTGGCCTCTAGGGAATCCATACTGAGGTCAACCAGTCATTCCTCATAACTCCTCCCCTACTAGCGATGGATTGTTTTAGTCATTGTGCTTTGAATCGACTCCAGATGGTCCCTGTCCTTTTTTAGGTGAGTGTTCCAGATCTTTACAGAGAAGTTCAGGCACAGCCTTACCAGGGCCCTGCACATGGGGCAGAATTACTTCCTTTATTTTTCTTGAGAAGGCCCTAATTATGCACCCCAGCATCCTGCTAGCTTCCCCATATGCCTTGTTACATAAGAGCATGAGGCTATCACTAGTTATAACTTCCAGGACCTTCTCTTCAGAGATCTTCTCCAGTTGTCTGTGCCCCCCCCACCCAATTCTAATATTTAGTACTTACTGCTGAGGAGCAGCACCTCTAGTCCAGCCCTATGGAAAGAGTAGCTTCAGGTGGAGGCACAGCACACCAGTTTGTAACTGAACTATTACCACAACATTTCTAGGGCCATCTGCCAAAAGGAAAGTACCACTCCCTTATAATGCCTTGTATATCAGGTCATAGGCAATCCTTGTGGACAGGGGCTACATATGTATATACGCATTTCACCATGAGTGCACTTCCTGTATGCTAATTTGTTCAATGAGCTATAACTGATTTTAAGTAACACTGGCCAGTTCTGCAGAGTGACCATATTGTGTTGTTGTGTTGCAAGTTTCACATTAATTCAGGAGTTTATACCACGGGTATCCAGTCTACATATTTTACGAATGTGGTAATACATTCATGTTTTCTAGTGTGAGTGAGAAGATTGTAGCAGTATTCTGGACATTTTGTACAATACTATAGTTTAGAAAACTGAGCTCTGGAAAGATCATATGGAAGACAGCTACAGTAGCCAAGATGAGATGATATAAAAGCCAGTATAAGTGTTTCATCTGAGGGAGGATCAACCAAGTGTCAGATTCTAGCAATATTATGTAAGGGTTTAAATGAGGTTTGCAAAAATTGTTTATGTGAGGAAAAGATCAGTTCAGAGCCAAGAATAACACCAGTATTTCAGACTGCATTTGCACAGCTGATCTCAGAATCAAAGGTCATCATAGAGGTAGTTGAACTTTATTTGAGTTTATTTTGTAATAGAGAAGAACTTCAATGTTTGTATGTGTAGTTTAATATTATGAATGATAATAATCCAAGAAAGCATCTATTTCAAAGGAACAAAGCTTGGGACAGAGTAAGTGATGAGACAGAGAGATTTGAATTATTAGAATAGGTTTGTTACTTCCCAGTTACACTAGATCTTCAAGAGGATCCCCATAGAGCCATAATACATTGGACTGTAAGTCAGCAACATCAGGACCTCATGGGATGCTTTTTCAATGACATGGCAGCCCATGGTGACGTGCCTATGTGTACATCAGTGGTGTTTCTGTTATGTGAGTGGGCTCTAATAACTTCAGTTTTAAACCTTCAGTGAATTAAATTCTTAAACATCCACCAATAGCAGGATTGGAGCCACCCCTACCAGACATTCACAGAGGGGTGGGGTGGGAAAGCAAACATTTCTCACTACATAGTTAGTAGAGGTATTTAGAAATTCAATATGCAGTGCCTCACCAAGCAGTTGAAAACAAAGATCTGCCACACCAGGGGGACAGAGGGTGGGAAAAGGACAAGGCCTGGCTCTTGTGAGATCCTCTCTCCATAGAGCCTTAATAAACCGGATAACTACCAACCAGTGCCATCCCCGCCGGATGGCTTGTAAAACAGTGGCTGGACCCCTCAAGAGACTAGACCTTGTAAGACTGCATGATCATATCCAGCTCTCCTACAGGAGGACACATCACTTTCTAACTTTAATCCTAAGTAACAGGGGTGCCAGGTAGCAGCCCTGCAAATTTCAGCAACTGAAAATGACCTAAAACAGGTCACAGAGGCTGCCATGCCCTTGTTGGTATGACAGTACCAGGTAGAAACTGCCCTGTCTGCCTGTGAGAGAACAGGATACAGGAGGAGATCCACTTGGAGAGGCACTGTCTGGGGTTTAGAGTCACAGTTTCTTGTGGAAGTGCTCCTGTAATAAACTGTGAGTTTTTTCTTTGCAATTGCCCTTCCATGGTATTTTTCTCCCTGTTGGAGTGCTGCATTTTGTGTCTCACTGTTTGGAAGCAGGCTTACCCCTGGTGCCAAGGGCAAAAAAGACAAACAGCTGGATTCACTGGACACAGTTATTCATAGTACTGAAGGGTTCTCTGGATGTCCAAAGAGTGCAACTGTACTTCACTTGGGATCTGAGGATAAAGGAAGAAGACAAGTAAATCAGCAGGCTAATTTAAAATGAGATAAGACACAAATTTTGGCATAAGTTATGGATGAGTCCACATCACCACCCTATCTCTGTGACACCAGAAATTGTGATGCACAGATTACGGCCTCTAGCTTAAACACCCATCTGACTAAGGTAATGACCACAAATAAGAAAATCTTCTAGGACAGGTACTTGAAGACACAAGAAATTGTGGGTTTAAAGGACTTTTGTCAATGATTAAAGCATTGGATACAGATTCCAAACTAGATCAGTTTTGTGGGCATGAGGGGCCACATGCAGAAGGCCCTTCAGAATCCTGGGGAACACATGCAGCTGGCTACAGTCTTGTCCCCAGTAAGGCAAGGCAAGACAAATTGTATATGGCACCCAATTACAGAGGCTCTGGGCACCTAACAATAAACTAAACAAATAAATAGAACAATTAAATAAAAGCGCTAAGTCATGTAAGAACAAGAATCGAGGACAAAACACAAGTTAAAGAAGTGTATTTTTAAGGATCTTTTAAAAGCAGCCAGTGAATGAACACTACTCAGTTCCCGGGGAATGGCATTCTAAAGAATAGGAGCCACAGCACTAAATGCTCTGTCACCTGAGGACTTCAGCTGGGATCGAGTAACAGACAAGAGGTCTGCATCCACTGAGTGGAGGGCATGAGCAAGAGTGTATGGAACCAGGAGGTCTTTCAGATAGCCCAGACTCAGACCATGCAGGGCCTTGCATGCCAACGAGCACACCTTGAAGCTAATGTGCCATTGAACTGGTAGCCAGTGCAGAGCACAGTGAACCAGCATGAAATGCTTGAACCAGTAGGCCCCAGCAGCCACCTGTGCTGCTGCATTCTGAACTGGCTGCAAGTGACACACCAGCCTCATGGATAACCCAAGGTAAAGAGTGTGACAGTAATCCAACCTAACTGTAACTAAGGCATGAACCAGTGTTGTGAGATCAGGCAGTTCAAGATAGGGCTTGATCCATGTGGTGCTGTGAAGATGGTAAAAGCCACTGCAGACAACACTTGATATCTGGGACTCCAGGGTCAACTTAAAGTTCACAGTGACCCCCAGATTCTTCACCCTATCTGCAGTGTGAAAGGCAATGCCATGGGTGGCGCTATCACTTGTTGCCACTGAACCTGACCTAGTTCCACCAATAGCACCTCCATCTTCGATGGATTAAGTGTAAGCCAGCTGGCCACTATCCAGTCTTGGGACCTCAAGGCACTTGCTCAAATCCAAAACAGTTGCACTATCATCAGGGGCACAAGACACATACAGCTGGGTGTCATCAACATAGCGATGAAACGCCCAGCCTTAGCGCCTAATGATCTCCCCAAAGACAACATGTACATGGCAAATAACATGGGGGCCAAGATCATCCCCTGAGGTACACCATAGCAGTGTGCAGCAGTGTTTGATGTAAAGGAGCTAAGTGTAACCTGCTGCATTCTGCCAGACATGTAGGACTCAAACCACTGCAACACTGTTCCTGAGAATTCCACATAGTGCCTCAGGTGATCCAGCAACACTCCATGATCCACCATGTCAAATGCTGAGGAGAGGTCAACCAGTACAAGAATGAAACAATGTCCACTATCCCTCACTAGGAAGAGATCATGGTGCACCCTGACTAAAGCAGTTTCTGTGCTATGGTGAGGCAAGAACCCATACTGGAGAGGCACGGAGATGTCATATTTCTCCAAGTGTTGCTCTAGTTTAGTCTAGTGGGGGAGGGGGGAAACAGACTGGAGGTGGAGGTTTCAGGGGGAGGATGGAAGTATAAGGAATCTGGGTGGGGTTCGACAAGGAGGATCAGGGATAAGGGGGGGGGGTTAGTGTTAGTAAATTCCAGGAGCTTGGGAAACAAGTTGCCAGAGTTCCAGGCCATGTTGTTCGGGGTGGATGTGGCGGCAGTCACGGAACGTAACAACAAAACCATGACTGGACCCAATGTAATGGGGCACACTATGCTTAGAAGGATAGAAAGGAGGGCAGAGGGGGTGGAGTGGCTATGTTCATTAGAGATGACATAGAAATTGCTATGTTAGAAGAGGCAGAGGGAAACGGAGGCCTTATGGGTCACCCACGATCCCCAGCAGAAGATAAGGTCAAGCTGGGAGTAGATATAGGCCCCGGGATGAGTGAGGATGGTTTGCTGGACAACATCATTGCCCAGTGTGGTCCAAAAGGGAAGGAGTGGTGTTGATGGGGACTTAATATGCCAGGTACAAACTGGGAACCATGTCTTCTAAGGTGGCCAAGGAGCAGAGGCTGCTGGATGGCTTCCAGGATGTGTTCTCAACACAGCATGTGATGAGCCCACAAGGGAGGGCATGTCCTGATGTGGGTTCTGGCAGATGGGGATCTGGTAAGGGACATGGTTGTACAGGACCCCTGACTGGGAGTGACCACAATACTGTCTGGTTTCAAATAAGCATTGGGGAGTGGGGGTGAGATCTAGGACACTGGCAGTGGACTTCAGGGGGCAGACTTTATGGGCATGGAAATATTCTCAAGGATCACTTGAAGGGGATTACCTCAACGACAAGTGTGGAAAGGAAATGGGAGGTCATAAACGGGACTTCCATGAGGCAGCAGGATCTGCGCTTAAGTTGAAACGTAAGGAGCAAGGTCACATAAACCAGCTGGTGGTCCAGTGAGGTCCAGGTAGCAGTCAGAGAAAAGAAGGCGGCTACAAAAATATAAAACAAGAAGAGGGATAGGGATAAGGAAATGTACCAGCTTGCAACTAGAAAAGTCACCCATATGGTGAGGGGCAGAGTCCAGTAAAGAGCAGCTGGCACAGGGATACATGGAGGGAAGGGGTTCTTCCGGAACATTGGGAGTGGAGAAAACTAAGGGCCATCTCAGCAGATTGAGATCAGAAGAAGGGTGGGTGGAAGAGGCGAGGGACCAGGCAGAGGTATTTATCGAGTACTTTGCCTCTGTGTTCACTAGGGAGGGATGGGATATCTACAAAGCAAGGCACAAAGGGATAGAAGGCAGGGAGTGGGATCAGGGGAGCAACAGAAATGGAGCAAAGGAGGAAAGTTACCCCAGGGTGTCACATCTGGATAAGGATAAAAGACCAGTAAGGTGGAGGGACGGATGATGCCATCCCTGCCAAAAGGGTGTGGTTTGCCCTCAAGGCCCTAAAGAAAGACAAATCTCCTGGGCCGGATGGCATTCATCCGAGAGTACTATGGGAATTGGTGGACATACTGGCTGCACCCCTGGTGGAGCTTTTCAGCAGGTCACTTGAGACAGGGATGGTACCTAGGGATTGGCGAGAGGCACATGTGGTACCAATCCATAAAGGGGGGTCGAGGGAAGTACCAGGTAACTATAGACCCATCAGTTTAACCTCAGTGGTGGGAAAATTAATGGAGAGTATACTAAAGGAACGATTGGGGGTTTACTTGGAGGAGGTGGGAGGTCTGGATAGTCGGCAGCATTAGTTTGTGCCAGGTAGATCATGTCAAACCAACCTTGTGGAGTTCTATGAATGGGTAATATCAGAACTGGACAGGGTAAGCCTGTGGATGTATTATTCTTGGACTTCAGCAAGGCGTTTGACTCTGTCCCCACAATGGTCTGGTGGAGAAACTGATGGGGTTAGGAGCAGGCCTTTGATGGTCAGATGGATTGAAAACTGGATAGCTGGACGACTCAGAGGTAGTGGTCTGTGGGGAGCTCTCGAACCCTACAGAGGTTGGTAGTGGGGTACCACAGGGGCTCAGTCCTGCGTCCAATCCTGTTTAATGCATCATGTCGGACATCAGGGATGGTATAGGGTGTGAAATGAGTCTCTTCATGATGACTCCAAGATGGGAGCAGTAGTTGAGGGAGAGAGGGAGGTTGGCCCTGCAAGGGACCTGACACCCTGGAAAGCTGGGCTCACACATGGAAATTAAATTTCAATATCACCAAGTGCAAGGTGTTGCATCTTGGTCTGGGAAACCCTAAACACAGGTACACCCTGGGAGGGGAGGCGCTGGAAGCCTCAACAGGGGAAAAAGACCTAGGGATCATGGTGGATACATGTATGAATAACTCTGAGCAGTGCAGGAGAGCAGCTAGCAAGGCAAACAGGATGTTGGGATGCATCGTAAGGGGGATCACCTCTAGGAGCAAGGAAGTGATTCTGCCGCTGTACAATGGACTGGTTAGACCACACCTTGAGTACTGTGTACAGTACTGGAGACCACACTTGAAGAGGGACATACAGCTCCTGGAGAGGGTACAGAGGAGGGCAACAAAGATGATACGAATGCTAGGGGATTTGACTTACGAGGACAGACTTGAGAGCTCTGCCTGTTTCATTGGAGAGAGGAGAGACAGGGGGACATGATTGAGGTCTTCAAGTACCTCAAGGGAATAAATAGGGTAAACATGGAGGGGATCTTTAGACTAAAGCAGGGAGGCATCACCAGAGGGCATGGTTTGAAGTTGGAAGGTGGAAGGGTGAGGGGGGAAAAGAGGAGGAGGTTTTCACTGAGAGGTGGTGGACCCTTGGAATGCTCTTCCTGGTGAGCTGGTTCAGAGATCCACAGTGGAGGGCTTTAAGAGATGGTGGGACAGACACAGAAAGTGGATGTATCAGATGATGGCCTGTCCCGGGGGGGGGTGGGGATGGATGATGGGGGTTTCTGGAGCACAAGGGATGGGAGGGTCTCGGCACCCAACTAAGGATCTAGGTTCGAGCAGACTCGATAGACCATAAGGCCTAATCTGCTAGCAAATAGTATGTTAGTATGTTAGTTGTACCACCACCACCTTCTTGATAAACGTCCCAAGAAAAGGAAGATCTAAGACAGGTTTGTAGTTGGAGACAGCATCAGGGTCCAGGGAGGCCATCATATGGAGAAGCCTCACCACAGACATTTTAAGGAATGATGGTAAGACACTCTCCTGAAGAAAACACCTGACATCTCTGTCGCAATTTGACCGAGCAAATCCCAGCGTTCTAAAAGAAGTCTGATCGGTCCAGGGTCCAACACACAGAAGGTGGAAACAATCCAGAAACCACTCAGGAAACAACATCTGCTGAAACTGGCTTAAACTCAGCTCACAGAAATGGAGTGCTTGCATCCCATGAAGACTGGACACTGTCAGTCAATGAGAGGCTACTCTGGGATATCCCAGCCCAGATGGTGGACACCTTGTCCAGGATGAACCAGTTAAATTCCTCGCACTTCTCAAGAGAAAAAGCTCTACAGGACTGTAGATGGACTGGATTTATCTGTGGGTCTACAGTGTTGAAGAGCTGAGCTGGCCAGTTCTTTCCAGCAGCAATCACCAATGACAGGAATGCTAACTTTTTCAGAGTGATTGCCTGCTGATACTGTAGTGAGTTTTCCATCCCAATTTGTACTCCTCTGAGCAGGACCTCTACCTACAATGCTCCAAACTCCACCCCTTAGTTTTCAACCTCTTCAGGTTCGGATCATACCAGGGTGACCTGAGGTGGGAGGTCAAGAAGCATACATGGCATGGTGCTAGGGAGTTGACAGCAGCTAAGAGGGCTAAATTATAACCCTCCACAGCTGCCTCAGCTCTCATCACACAAGCCATCTTCATACTCAAGAGATAGGATGTTCTGGGGCTCCAAGTTTTTAAAACAGCAGTATCTGACCATCTCCACAGGTGACGTTAAATAGGGAGCTCCGCAGAGAAACTGAGCGACATGATGATCTGACCAAATAACCAGATCAACCTTGACATCACTGATGTCAAGACCAATTGAGAAGACCAGATCCAAGACATGGCCATGCTGGTGAGTACTGGAGGCAGCCACCAGTGCAAAGCCCAGTGATGACATCACCTGGAGGAACTACATTCCAAATAGAGAAGTTTCACCATTGTTCCAAGCACTGAAGTCACCCCAGACTAAAAGTTTGGTCAGCCCCAGCACCAGCTCAGCTATGAAAGTCTCTAGTTCCTGCAGAAATTTGTGCCCACAACATGGAGGATTGTATATGAGGATGATCCTGCAAATTGTACCTAGCCCACCCTTTACTGCCATGCATTCAAACAATCTAGTATGCCCCAAGGGGTATACTGTCAGTCCCAAGATGGCTCTAAAACAGATGGTGACCCTCCTGTGCTCCCGCCTAGGGCATTCTACCATGGAGAAAGCTAGAGGAATGGACAACTCAAGTACAGGACTTAAGTCATCCCCCAACCAGGTCTCCATAATACATACTGGGTCTGCAGAGGAATCTGCATTGAAAGATTTCATTATGCTCTATTTATTCTTAAGAGACCTGGTGTTACAGAGAACTGCTCTAAGTGGAGGAGCTGAGTCAGCTGGTCCATTAGCCACGTGCTGAGTGGAAAGCTCAGAACCCTGGGGAATAGGAATCAGTCAGGGAGAACCCCCTTTCCAGATAGTGTTTACTCCCTAAGCACCTCCTGGGTACTACACTCTTGCGCCTACCCTCAGAGGGCACTAGGTCAAGACAGCAAAAGCATAAATGCCACCATCAACAATAGCACAGTCAAAACCATGTTATAAAAAACAGAGCCAACCCAAAACATTGCCAGATAACAACAACACCATTGGTAGCAGTCCAAGTCCATGCCAATGACCGCTACCATGGCTAAAAATAAATAAACACTTTGGTAATGTAGAGGGCTCTGACCTCCCCGCAACTAATATAACTAACTCCAAGGAGGGGAAGAACATGGGGAGGAGTAGAACATTGGGGGTATATTGATTTTGGCATTGTTAGAAAAATAAAACACACTTGGTTGGTGGGGAAGTGAAGCTGGGAACAGACCCCTGGTCTGTTAAGCTGTATTGGCTGAGCTACTTGTGCCTTAGACCTCTCCACTACAGGAGCAACTCAGCCAGCTTCCACACTTTTCCCCTACTTCTGCACTTCCTGCCTTGCCTTTACAGCCACAGGGGTAGTGGTAACTGATGTTCACTGTTCTACCCCTGTTGCTGTAAAGGAAGACATGGTTTATGCAGCGTGCATTTGCCTGAGCTATTGTTGTAACACTATTCTAACCCAGTATGCCCCCAGAGTCCATCCACAGAGCAGCTCTTCATTTTGAGCAGCCCTCCCCCATGATCCCCAACCCACTGCAGATGTAGAGCATAGCTGCATGCAGGGTACAAGGGAATTCTCCAAAGGGGTGCCACTGCCACAGTTGCTCCACAGAGTAGACTAAATAAGGCCTGGCTAAACACATGGTAAAACAAATCACCCAACAATTAAAATGAAAAAGCAATCCACCCGAACAAAACAGTTAACCCACCCTAAATTCCACACAAATTACCTTAAAATCACATAAATAACCCAATCATTCATACAACATTTGAACAAGTTGACTATGGCTATGCAAAAAACACATGTACACCCCGATGCACTCCAACTAAAAATAAGCTATCAAACTAACAAAACCAGTTGGGAACTTGGGAACTCAAGCAGCAGGCTGGTAGGACAGAGGTCTGGGGTTATATTCTGTTTTAACTGAAATATTTGAATAGTTTGTAAGTGAAATTAGCTCTATGTGTTAAAAATTATTACCTTGAATTAGAACTGTTACTTGGGCTGTGATATTGTAACTTTGGAGGCTTGGGGACTGTTGTTTGGCAGGGTTAATTAGAGGGAAATTTAAATGTGTTGTTTGCCTGGTTCTTAAATACTGAAAAGCCACTGGGGGTTGAGATTGAAAGGCTGAGTATTTCTGTTTTGGGACTGAAATTCGAAGCAACAGGAGCTGGTAGGCCTGTGACATCATACGGTACCTGATGTCTGCTTACACACACTGTTAGTGGGACCGAACACACACTGGACTGCATGTGTTTGTGAGACTTGGGAACTTTATTGGTGGGTTGAAATTGGGTTTGTAAATAATTACAGTCAGTATAGAGAGAAACTGTATTCCAGGGAAAGGGACTGAGAAAAGGGGTGGCCATTATAAACAGAGGGGATAAACAGGGTGGCCATATTCCACCATGGCAGGCATCTTCTAAGGGTTGTAGGCTGCACAGGCTGTGGGATGGCAATAATTCTAAATTGGGCCTGGAGAGGGAGGCTGCCCACCTGTAGACAGCTATCTTGTATCAGGAGGAGGTATATTGGCTAGGAGGTAAGCTGGGGAGCTGGGGGTTTCCAAGGATAAGGGGTGTGGATATGGGCAGCAGAAGGGTGGGGCTGAGGGAGGCTGGGCAACGCTCTGAAATTACAGGACGTTATGTTACAGCAAGCAGGAGGGGGATATTAGGGGACAGAGGACCCTTAGATACGGAAGTTGATGCTAAGGAAAGTGTACGGGGTGAACATTCTGAATACAAAGAGAGTGGAGGGAAGAGTCAGAGGGCTGCTGTGCAGAAGCCTAAAACAGCAGACTGTGGGAAGGGAGCCCTAAGGTGAACAGAGCAAGAGGGAATAAGAGGGCAGTTTAGAGGTGCAGTCAGGGAAACTGGATTACTTGATGGAGGCTGACATAGAGTGTCACAACAAATTTGAGCTACTAAGCAACCTAGAGGGGAGGAAGGGGTAGTGGAAATGAGGAAACTTATACAGGAGGCCGGGGGAGGAGTCAGATACCCATAGGGCATCACAGACCGCTATGGAAAGGATAGAAATAGTCCCAGAGGGAGAAGGGGAAACACATATGTTAAGCAAATGGGGGAGATGCAACATATTCCAGACATGAGAGAGGAGAGCATGATTGGAGAGAAACTGGGAGACAAGGAGGTGGGAGAGGAGCGCCCCTTCAGCAGGGGGGTCAGTACCAAGGATGGGGCCCTAGCTAAGGGGGACCCACAGAGAGCCTCTGGAGGCAGGGGTACTATTACAAGGGGAGGATGGCAGTGTGGGGAAGGGAAACCATCAGGGCCAGGATAAATGGTTCAGATAGAGAGGGTTAAAGGGACACCTATTCAGAGGGGTTTGACAAGTGGGCAAAATAGCAAAGGAGGCAGAAAGGGGAGGGTGACAAGGGGTCTCTAATAAGGCAGGAAGACTCTAGAAATTGAGATCATGAATAAAAGGGGAAGGGGGCTGAGAGGGCATAGTGAGAACTATAAGGATGATGGCGGTGTTAAGGTTCTGTTATTGGGAGACTCGATGATTAGGGGTATCCAGTGGGAGGGACAGGGGGGTGGATGCCATAGCCAGGTGAAGGTAGTGAGTATCTCTGGGTTGACAGTGAACAGAGCAAAGTTCATGGTGTATGAAATGGTTAGGGATTGTGGAGGGAAACCGGATTTCCTGGTGCATTTGGGAACTAATGATCTAGAGGGAAATAGCGTCTTGGAAATCCAAGCAAGGTTCCAAGAACTTGCCAGAGTCTGTCGGGATAATGGATGCAACATTTCCTTTTTGGAGATCTTACCAGTACCAAAGGCCTCAGTGGAGAAAAAAATGAAGCTCACAGAGGTTAATGACTGGCTCAGGAAGTGGGGTGAAGAGAGTGGGTTGGGGGTGTTAGGGAACGGGAATGGAGTTTGGGAGGATAAGGGACTATATGCCAAGGACAGGTTTCATCTTGCCCCATTAGGGAAGGAAGTCCTCAAACAGGGGATGGCTGACTACATACAAGAAAGGTGGGGTTTAAACTTGTGAGGGGGAAGGGATAAGGGAGGGGCTGACCAGAAGCCCTCTCCTCCAGATGAGGGGAGTAGCCTTCAAACCCAAGATGGGAGGGGGAAACAGACTGGGGGTGGAGGTTTCAGGAGGAGCAGAGGGAAGATGGAAGTATAAGGAATCTGGGTGGGGTTCAGCAAAGAGGATCAGGGATAAGGGGTTGGGGTTGGTGTTAGTAAATGCCAGGAGCTTGGGAAACAAGTTGCCAGAGTTCCAGGCCATGCTGTTCGAGGGGGGGTGGATGTGGCAGTGGTCACAGAGACGAGGGCCAACAAAAACCATGGCTGGGACCTAAACGTATGGGGGTACACTATGCTTATGAAGGATAGAAAGGAGGGCAGAGGGGGTGGAGTGGCTATGTTCATTAGAGATGACATAGAAATTGCTAGGGTAGAAGAGGCAGAGGAAACATGGAGGCCTTATGGGTCACCCACAATCCCCAGCAGGAGATAAGGTCAAGCTGGGTGTAGCTACAGGCCCCCGGATGAGTGATGTTCTAGAGGATGGTTTGCTGGACAACGCCATTGCCCAGCAGTGTGACCAAAAGGGAAGGAGTGGTGTTGATGGGGACCTTAATATGCCAGGTACAAACTGGGGAACCATGTCCTCTAAGGTGGCCAAGGAGCAGAGACTGCTGGATGGCTTCCAGGATGTGTTCTAACACAGCATGTGATGGAGCCCACAAGGGAGGCATGTCCTGGATGTGGTTCTGCAGATGGGATCTGGTAAGGGACATGGTTGACAGGACCCCTGACTGGGAGCGACCACAATACTGTCTGGTTTCAAATAAGCATGGGGGAGGGTGAGATCTAGGACACTGGCAGTGGACTTCAGGGGCAGACTTTATGGGCATGGGAAATATTCTCAAGGATCACTTGAAGGATTACCTCAATGACAAGTGTGGAAAGGAGATGGGAGGTCATAAACGGGACTTCATGAGGCAGTTAGGATCTGCGCTAAGTTGAAACGTAAGGGAGCAAGGTCATATAAACCATGCTGGTGGTCCAGTGAGGTACAGGTAGCAGTCAGTGAAAAGAAGGCGGTCTACAAAAAATATAAAACAAGAAGAGGGGATAGGGATAAGGAAATGTACCAGCTTGCATCTAGAAAAGTCACCCGTATGGTGAGGAGAGCAAAGTCCAGTAAAGAGCAGCGGCTGGCACAGGGGATACATGGAGGGAAAAGGGTTCTTCTGGTACATTGGAGCAGAGAAAACTAAGGCCATCTCAGCAGATTGAGATCAGAAGAGAGGGGTGGAAGAGGCGAGGGACCAGGCAGAGGTACTTAACGAGTACTTTGCCTCTGTGTTCACTAGGGAAGGGGATGGGATATCTACAAAGCAAGGCATGAAGGGGATGAAAGCGTCAGTAAGTGGGATTAGGGGAGCAACAGAAATGGAGCAAGAGGGAGGGAGAGGTACCCCAGGGGTGTCACATCTGGGTAAGGATAAAAAGGCCAGTAAGGTGGAGGGGACGGATGATGCTATCTCCGCCAATAGGGTGTGGTTAGCCCTCAAGGCCCTAAAGAAAGACAAATCTCCTGGGCCGGATGGCATTCATCCGAGAGTACTATGGGAATTGGCGGACATATTGGCTGCACCCCTGGTGGAGCTTTTCAGCAGGTCACTTGAGACAGGAAGGGTACCTAGGGATTGGCGAGAGGCACATGTGGTACCAATCCATAAAGGGGGGTCGAGGGAAGTACCAGGTAACTATAGACCCATCAGTTTGACCTCGGTGGTGGGAAAATTAATGGAGAGTATACTAAAGGAACAATTGGGGGTGTACTTGGAGGAGGTGGGAGGTCTGGATAGTCGGCAACATGGGTTTATGCCAGGTAGATCATGTCAAACCAACCTCGTGGAGTTCTATGAATGGGTAACATCAGAACTGGACAGGGGTAAGCCTGTGGATGTATTATTCTTGGACTTCAGCAAGACTTTTGACTCTGTCCTCCACAATGGTCTGGTGGAGAAACTGATGGGGTTAGGAGTAGGTCCTTTGATAGTCAGATGGATTGAAAACTGGCTAGCTGGACGCACTCAGAGAGTAGTGGTCTGTGGGGAGCTCTCGAATCCCAGAGAGGTTGGTAGGGCACCGTGAGGTTTCAGTCCTGGGTCCAATCCTGTTTAATGCATACATATTGGACATCAGGGATGGTATAGGGTGTGAAATGAGTCTCTTCGTGGATGACTCCAAGATGGGAGCAGTAGTTGAGGGAGAAGAGGGGAGGTTGGCCCTGCAAGGGGACCTGGACACCCTGGAAAGCTGGGCTCACACATGGAAATTAAATTTCAATATCACTAAGTGCAAGGTGTTGCATCTTGGTCGGGGAAACCCTAAACACAGGTACACCCTGGGAGGGGAGGCGCTGGAGGCCTCAATAGGGGAAAAAGACCTAGGGGTCATGGTGGATGCATGTATGAATAACTCTGAGCAGTGCAGGAGAGCGGCTAGCAAGGCAAACAGGATGTTGGGATGCATCGTAAGGGGGATCACCTCTAGGAGCAAGGAAGTGATTCTGCCGCTGTATAATGGACTGGTTAGACCACACCTTGAGTACTGTGTACAGTACTGGAGACCACACTTGAAGAGGGACATACAGCTCCTGGAGAGGGTACAGAGGAGGGCAACAAAGATGATACGAGGGCTCGGGATTTGACGATGAGGACAGACTTGAGGAGCTCTGCCTGTTTTCATTGGAGGAGAGGAGAGACAGGGGACATGATTGAGGTCTTCAGGCACCCAAGGAATAAATAGGGTAAACATGGAGGGATCTTTAGACTAAAGCAGGGAGGTATCACCAGAGGGCATGGTTTGAAGTTGGAAGGTGGAAGGGTGAGGGGAAAGAGGAGGAGGTTTTCACTGAGAGGGTGGTGGACCCTGGAATGCACTGCCTGGTGAGCTGGTTCAGAGATCCGCAGTGGAGGGCTTCAAGAGAGGGTGGGACAGACACAGAAAGTGGATGTATCAGATGATGGCCTGTCCCAAGGGGGTTGGGATGGATGATAGGGGTTTCTGGAGCACAAGGGATGGGAGGGTCTCAGCACCCAACTAAGGATCTAAGGTTCTAGCAGACTCGATAGACTGTAAGGCCTAATCTGCTGGCAAATAGTATGTTAGTATGTTAGTTGGGGGAACAATATAGTTAAACGATGTAGTAATGTCAGTCTTGAAATGTCCAGATAACTAAAAATAATGCAGGAAGTGTTTGCTCTCAACAGGGAAAGTCCAACTTCGAAAGCAGTTTGAGCTTGCCCTGCAGTTCCAGAAGACATTGTAAGGGTGGGGGGGACAGTAGGTGCTTTCACTGCCTACTGAATATTTAACCATGAAGCAATGCCAGAGGAGTTCAAGCTCAAGGGGGAGAAGAATAAGATCCAAAACAGTGGCTAAAAGTCTTATACTGACCAACATGGGGGGAGAAGGATGGATCCAGTCAAACAGGTCCAATATCCAGCTGCCTCAAACGCACCAGCAGCAGCAGTTTAAACATGGCAAAACATCATTCTGCCACACACAGTGGCAGAATCCAGGAGCCAGCACTCCCTAATATACAGTGCTCCACAGTGTGTTGATCAGTTTCAGTCGGGCCAGCCCAAGCACCTCTCCTTACTCAGGTTCGACCCAGGAATCCAGTACAACAAGGAGAAAAAGTTAATCAGTCGAAAAGGACAGATGGCAGGCTCCAAATCCAGCTTCCAACCAAAGACTACTGCTGGCAGCCCCATAAGTCTCCAGTTCTCAGGACAGACTCCTCAGGACAAGCAGCCAGCACAAACTTCACTCCTTGGGACTGATTCCTGCTCAGACACCAGCAGCTCGGGTGCACAGCTCCACAGACCCAGTGGCTACTGAAATTATTGAGATCACCACTGGAATGAGCAGTGAGTTCCCTGCAGGTGCAGAGCTGCTGATGGGGAATTGTAAATTAAGAATCAGGAATGGAAGAATGGTGCGATCTGGAGATGGTGGTGCTATGGGCCCAAAGTAGCAGCCACCTATCCAGAATACAAAACGAAAGAAGGCTCAGTCTTCAAGTTGAATTAACAAAGTGCAAGTGCAATTTTAATTCAGCAAGATGCCTGGACAAAATCAGCCTCTGTGCTTCAGCCCTACAGTGAGTCTTCCTCAGGAAGGAGGAAGACTCACTGTAGGGTTGAAGCGCAGGGGCTGATTTTGTCCAGACATCTTGCTGAAATAAAATTGCACTTGCACTTTGTTAATTCAACTTGAGTGCTGAGCCTTCTTTCATTTTAAATTAAGAATCAGCAGCTCAGAAAGAATGGGACACCAAATAAAAGACCCCACTAACAGCAAATACTCTATAACACACTATAACACTAAAGAAATTAATAACTGCCTAAACTGTGAATCCCTAACTGCAGCAAGTGGCCCTGCACTAACATGTAGGTGAATGGAAAGTTGAAATGGCCAAAAGGTGAACCTTTACCAAAAAGTATTGGAGCACAGCATGAGAAAGCGTCAGGAGGTAAGCCAGTACCCTCTCTACAGGACAGCTGAAGGGGTCCAGGCTGACAGACACCATACAGTAAATGGCTTCCACTTAAGGGAGTAGGTGTGCCTGTGGGAGGTATCTAAGCAGGAAAAAGATCAGTTGAAACCTTCACTAACACTCCAAACATAGAGATGTTTACATTCTCAGTAGCCACGCATGGATCCACAGGGACAGGAGCTCAGGATGCAGCAGCATGCTGTTGTTCTGTGACTGAAGGCACAGTTGAAGGGACAATGGAAATGTAGCTTCTTTTGCCATATTCCACAGTTGTGGAGACCTGATCTGTCTAGCTGCAATGGTGCCATCAGCATAATTTTTTATGGTTCCTGCTAAAGCTTGGTCAAGACCCTCTGAATCAGAGGCAGAGTGGAAAGCATAGACATGTCTTCCTTTCCAACAGAGGAACAACACATTGTGCCAAAAAAAATCAATGCCCTGGAGCGAACAAGCATAAAAGTGGCAATTTTGTGTTATGTAGGGATGCAGACAGGTTCAACTCTGGCGTTCACCACATGTTGAAAAACTAGTCTGTTATGACTTTAGGACAAGAATCTGGAGTGGATCTCCTTCTAATGTAGTAAGGCTGTGTAGTTCAGGGGCTGGTCAGTGAAATAAGTCCAAAAGAATGACGTCACCAGCCAGTTCAGTAGATTCATACTAAAAAGTTGGCTTTATTATGATATAAGTCATATTTCGATCCTCATGCTACCCAACATTTCACCATTGGCTTCATCAGGAAAGAGGATCTGGGTGAATCATTTAGTATTTCACATAGTAGACTGTTCCTTATGCTCAATTACATAGATAAGAACATCTCTTTGTTATGGTTGCCTGATTGCAAACAGAAGTCATGCCTCTATGGACAGTTTTCTTCTTGGTTTTCAATGATGTTTACTTGGCAGTATGGCTTCACTTAGCTCCCATTCATGTGACTGGACCACAGGCTGGCTGAGGCCATCTGGAAGGACATTTAGTGTATCAGTGACATGGGCAGCAGTGAGTAAAACCACTTGGACTATTGCCCAGTCCCAAAATGTTATTGCCTCTTGGCACAGCGGGTGTGAGTGTGGGCCCTCCTGCTTGTTCAGGTACACCACACTCAATAGTCCATGTTTCAATTGCCTGCGCAGCCAGTATAGTGTTATGCTTGTGCAACTGTGTTATTTAGGTTTTTTGGCTGTTTGCACTATCTATTCCAGAGGAATTACCACCCTGTAGGGGTACCAAAGACAATGAACCTCTAGAGGGTTCCACCCCTAGAGGTGCTGTGAGACAATTGTCTTGGCTAAAGGTACCTTAGGAAGGATCCCCAAAAAGGAAGTAGTAGAATGAAGCATATAAGCAATCAGTAGTTGTGAGACATAGTAATGGATAAAGTATCAGGCAGCTTGATAACTTAATGGGATGCTCAGGTTAGCAATGACATGAGTTTGATGGGTTGCAAGAGAGAATGAGGGGACCTCCTATGGAGACAGGGAACGGCAGTAGGGACACTATCTCCCTCCATCCAACCGTGGATCCTGCCAATGGAACTAGGGAACACTATGCTAACAGTTATGACCTGAGACACGGAGGAGAGAAAAAAAAAACTTTGAGGAGGAAATCTCTGGGGCTCCAAGGGCCAGGTCACCTTCCCTCCAGGCTTGAGATATTTAGTTTAGTGATGGTTCTGCTGCTGCAATTTGGAAATCCAATTAAAGGGAGGTGGAAAATATTCCAATTTGGAAGAAAACTCTCACTCTGTCCTACTAACAGGAATGCTGCAGAGGGTTGCGAGCAGCTGCACTCTGCAACAAGCCACCTCCAAGGTGAGAGGAGGAGAGTAATAACCACTGAGGCACTCACCCAGCCTCCCAATCTAAAAACAAACCAGGTGAACCAGAGGCAGTTATAGGGAGAATAGCTTTGAAGGGTGCCTCCTCGCTCGGGCACTAAAGGGGCTCCTGTGAGATGCCCCAGCCCTTCAGAGCTGAGTCTTAACTTCTACAACTTGAGGTGCTGTTAGTACAGTTGATGACTGAATGTCTACCTGGAGCTAGGACATTCAAAGCTATGGGCCAGGTGAGGAGGACCCTGCCCCAAGCTTCACATGCTCAAGCTGCGGACTAAGGTGCAGAGCAAGACCATCAGCTGCAGGGGAACCCTGCACCAGAATGGTATGGCTGGCATGCCCCAGAGACTGATGAGGAGCTGAATGAGCATTGAGTGCCAAGACCTTGCAGGGCAGATGGCAGGGAGCATTGAGCAATGATGACATAATCAGGAGTTGGTATGGAGGTAATCAGTCAATCAATCAATCAAAGTCTTTATTTAACCAGGCAATCATCATTGAGCAAGCTCATTTTCGAGGTGGACCTGGGTTTGTTAACAAGAAACAAGGGACAATATACATGGGATGCAACACACAAGAAAATAGTAATAATACAAATAAAGTGAGATGCAATAATACAGTACATACAAAGTATCAGCAGGTAGCATTGACAGTAGTATATGTTTGGAACAGAAGATACAGCTAGTTTTGGGTAGGACACAATTTTTCATAAAAGTAAAGAAATATACATATCAGGTGCATTGAACACAAATAAAACCTAATATAAAAATATATATAGTGATACGGTATGGAGAATTTAGAGCTGGAACCAGGATCACAGAAATGTGGAAGGGACAGATATGGGGGTAGAAAAAGGGGAGAGGGAAGAGTCGATTATAGATGTGATCAGTCTTTTAACCGTAGTAATTAGCATGTGCTTGGACTTATAGGAGTCACTATTTAGGGTAGACAGGCACAGGACTCCTTATTATGATGTAGATATAGAGATTTAAAAGCTGCTAGTCTGATGGGGTGAGTTAATTTTAAAATTGTTTGCAGCTTATTCCACAATTGAGGGAGCACAAAGCTGATGGCTGCTCTTCCAATGCGAGATTTTGCTTTGTAAACATAAAGGTAGATATATGAGGTGCTTCTCAGGGCATACTTCCCCAGAGTGCACAAAGGTAAACAGACAGAGATATACTGGGGCAGTTTATCTGAAATAGCTTTGTATGTCCAAACCGCAGCATTTTTTTGCCGTCTGTAAGCAAGGGATGACCATCCCACTGCCGTGTACAATGCACAGTGGTGGGCTGAGTATAGAAGATCTGTGATGAATCTTATGGCTCTGTGATAAAGCGCATCGAGTTTGGCTAGGGTACCTGCAGGTCCCTGACTATATAGAAAGTCTGCATAATCCAATAGGGAAAGAAAGGTAGTTTGAACCAGTTTAAGTTTAGCGTCTCTTGTGATGAGATTATTAATCCTAAAGAACAGACCAAGTCTTTGTCTCAGTTTCTTTGCCAGTTCTTCTAAGTGATCTGTGAAAGTAAGTCTATGGTCTAACCAGACCCCAAGGTACTTGAACTTTGTTATGTAGTCCAACTGCTCACCTCTAGAATGGTAGTGATCTGCGGGAGTGTCCCAGCAATTGCAGGATTTATTGTATTTTGAAGGGGCCAGAGGAACATTGCTTTGTTTTTGTTTTTTTGCATTTAAGAGCAGTTTCTGGTTTATAAGCTGATGTTGCAGCAGATTAAATTCATTTTGAAGGGCTTTACAGGCTGCTTCAGGTGTGGGGCTACTAGCATAGAGTACCGTATCATCCGCAAATAGGTGTATTTGTGCTTCTTTGATGGGGGCATCTACTTTGTTAATATAAATGGTGAAGAGCAAGGGGCCAAGAATGGAACCTTGCGGTACACCCCTCGATAGGGGTTTTGGTGGAGAAACTTACCTTTCTGCCTTTACTGTTGAAGTCATCCTGAGAGGTAGTTGGAGAACCATTTAAGGGATAGGAAATCCAAACCAATGTTCCGGAGGGATGACAGAAGCAGTCTATGATCAACTGTATCGAACGCCTTGCTTAGGTCCAAGAAAACTGTGCAGACAAAGTTTTTTTTGTCTAATTCAAGCTACCAGTCATTTGTCACCTTGGCTAGAGCAGAGATTGTACTGTGCTGTGCTCTAAAACCAGATTGTAATGGGTTGAGCAATTTTTCTGATTCCAGGTACTTCTGAAGCTGGGAGTTCACTATTTTCTCCAGCATCTTTGACAGGATTGGAAGTAGGGAGATTGGCCTGTAGTTAATGAGGTCACTAGGATCTCCTGACTTGAACAAAGGGACCACGAGTGCATTTTTCCAAATGGGCGGTAGGTCACTTTGGGACAAGGATAAGTTGAAGAGATGAGTATTTGGGACTGCGAGGACATGGTAGCTGACCTTTAAGAAGTATGGGTCAATGAGGTCAGCCCTAGCACTTTTCCTAGTGTTCAGCTGAAAGAGAAGATCTTTGACTTCTTTCAGGGAGGTAGGCTGCAGTTCAATAAGGCAGGGTAGTTCAGTAGGGCAGGGTAACAATAGTCAGACCTGCATGTAGGTCAGTAAGCAGTAGGAACAGACAGGCCTGCACCTGGGTTGGCAAAACATAGTATCAATGGTGGGACATGAGCATAAGGGGAGAAGCAGCACTGTGACAGTGGGGCAAGCCAGCCAGGCATTTCAAAAGCCAATGAAGGTGAAAAATATTCTGAGGATTTTCAGTGGTGGAGACAGGATGTAGAACATAAGTCATTAGCCACATGGAGCCACGACTCCACAAACACTTCCAAGTCTCCATCGTAGAAAAAACAAGAAAGTGATGGAAAGGGTCAAGAACCATGTGCAGATAGTAAAGCTAGTTTACAGCATCAGCAATAGCTTAGCTGACCTCAGAGTATAACAGCAGTGTACAAACATGGAACAGCATCAGCACTGAGTAACTATGAGTGGCAGTATTGTATATGCTTGGAATGGAGGGAAGCACAATGCTCTGAAAGCAGCTATGATCATGTGGAAAGTAGATTAAGCAGGGAAAACATGATTGAGCTGCATAGCAAGGGTTCAGAGGGAGCCTGAATTAGGTGAAAACACTTAGGCGTGTACATGGGAAGCAGCTTGGATGGAGTAGAACACAAGTTCTGATTGTAATAGCAATGTGGGTAACTGAAAGCAAGTAGCTTGCACTCTAAATGAGCAAATGATAGGAGCTTAGAAACCAAATCCCCCCCAAAAGAAAACAAAAACAAAGCTAAGACACACAAACACAGAAGAAACAGGGAAGGGACAAAAGGAAGCACTCAGCAGGAGGCAAAATACAAACCAGAAGCAGAAGAACAAAATGCAAAGTCTAGCAGAAAGAAGTAGCAAGGCATGGGGGAAGGCCCCAGCCAGCTGCTGAGAACAAACAGACAGAGCCCCCAGCTGGCAAAGAAAAAAGTATTTCAGAAGGAGGCTGAAGGGAACTGCTTATTTAGCTCAGGAAGTAGGAGTGGCTGGTGGTTTGTCCATCGAACCATAGGCAGAGCCTTCCAAAGATCAGAGGAGGCACCACTAAACCTGAGTGACTAGGGACTGAAGACTGATTAGAACTGTTCTCATTTCCAGAACATATATTTTCTAGCAGAGAACAGATCCTGGGTCTGGTGATAGTTTATGTTGGAGACATCTATGGTGAAGATTACCTGTGGCAGGGACTGTAGAAAGGGAGAACACATAAATAGATGGTCATTGTCTTGCCATAAAAGCAGGGCATTCCACAAGGAATAGTACACAGCAATAACATGGACTACTGGCTGAGGAAAAATGAGATCGCTGAGTGTGCAGCAAACACTGAGGAATCCATATATATATATATATATATACATACAGTAGGCAAGCCAGATGGACAATGAATATGAAGGCTGCCATGAGACCAAGGAGATGGAGCATGACCCAGACCAAGATCTGGTCATTGTCACTGACCAAGGATGCCTAGGCTTTCAAGGCTGAATCCCTGTCTTGGGGTAGAATGGCTTTTACACGGTCTGTATCCAGGACTGTCCCTACAGTACATATTAAATTATTTGGTAAGGGATTTCTCCCCATTCATCTGACCCCCCCCCCAGATGGTTCATCAGTTGTCTGGTGTGGTGCAACTTGTAATTTACCCTGGCTACTGAAGCTCCTTTCAGGAGCCAGTTGTCAAAGTATGGCAAAACATGTTTCTCCTTTGCAGTGCTGCAACCACTACAGCAAAGCACTTGATAAAGTCATGAGGTGCTGAGGATAATAAAATGGGTAAGCCCCAGAAATGGTAGTGTTGCCCTTCTGGGAAGAAGCAGAAAAGACACTTTCCAATGTGGGTGAGCATGTAGACATTTTTTTATAGTCAGGGTGCATATCCGATCCCCCTATGACAGGAGACAGAGGATTTAGGCTAGGGACAACATGCAGAATTTCTTGTAAACTACATCTTAGTTTCAGCCTCTGAGGTCCAAAATGGACCAAAGCCTCCATTATTTGGGTTACCAGGAAGTACCTGGAGTAAAACATATGATTTATAATAGTTCCACCAGAGGAACTGTCTGAATGGTCTGCACCTTGTACCACAGGACTACTATGTGTTCAGGCAAGCAGTGACAAGACCTGGAAGAGATCACTGGGGGTTGTGACACCAACTACAGGGCATATCCATGATGAATATCTTCCAGTACTCATTCCGGTACCCATCTGTCTGTGGTCACTGTCTGCCACTTGGGCAAAAACAGAGAAATATTGCCCCTCCACCCCACCCAAGTCCTAGACGGGGGATCCAGAGGAAGAGGTCACAAGTCAGGAGGGGGTGACTTATGATCATCTTTACCATGTCCTTTGGGGGATTTATAGGGGAACCCCATGAACTACTGCTACTGTTTTTGCTGCTGGGGTACATAACCAGATCCCAGACCATGTGGAGAGTATGCTCGCAAGCCCCTATGAATGGAGCCTCTACCATGGTCTTGCTAAGGGTCATTCAGAGCTACACACCAAATAGTCTTCGCATACTTCTTTTAGGTTTCTAGTTCTTTCAGGATGGTTCCACATTCGAGCCAAGTATTTTATATAAAAAAAGGCATTCAGTGTTGACTACTGCACACCTTGGCCAAAACTTGCCACTCAGAGTCAGGAATGCCACCTTTGACAAATGCCTGGGGCAACTGCTATGGCTGCAGCATCTGAGGCATGATAGACCATTTTCAAGATATGCTTTCCAGCTTCAGAACCCTATGACGCACATTTTAGGGATTCTGCTTTGTTGAGCCCATCAGATGAACAGCTGACAATATGGCTCATGTCACTCCACATGTGAGTTTGATACCTCATCCAATATGCTTGGTAATTAACAATAGGCAAGCATGGCACACAAAGGCAAAGTTTCACTTGCCAATAATGTACAGTTTTCTGAAGTCTCTATCAGGTGGCCTGATACTTGTCTATTTATTTAGCTTTAGTTGACCGGGTAAACACACTAGACAAAAAATGCCTATTTTCAGGTGCAACCTGGAAGGTTACAGTAAGATGTACAGACAATGTAATAGAGAAAAAATACAGACAGAGTTGGGGGCATTTACATAAAATTAGACTTTACTACAGTAAGTTAGGTGATTTAACAATACATACATTGTAATTACATATGATGAACAGAGTACAACAATAAGTGCATCCTTAGAGGTACCTGAGACCTATCATTGGCAGATATAATAGCAACAAAGTCAATATCAGATTGAGTAAAATAAGACTTCTTGACACTAGGACCAGAAACTACTTATCTGCCTTCCAAGGAATGGCTGGCAATGTATAAGGCTTGTGACAGACAGTCAGGGTATTGGAAGGGGAGTGCTGGAAGTACAGATCTTGGTTCCAGAGAGGGGTATAGGCACCTAGCTTTACCTTGAAGGTATATTTATTTATATCTGTCTCTATACTGAAAGTACCAGGATAAGTGGGGAGAAAAAAATATTTTTAGACCATGTTTGGAGCACTTTGAGACTTGTCTTTAAAACTCTAACATGTAGTGTGGGGGGGAAACTAGCTCAGTAGAGTAATCATTGGCTGAATAGATTAAGGAAGTTCTGTGAATCGGGGGTGGAGCAGACAGACGCTAGCTGCTTTTTAACAAAAGGCAACAAATTCATCATGTTCTGGTCAGATCCACCACAGCGGCATAATGAAATTAGTGAAGTTATGTGGAATTGTTAAGGAGGTATGGAGAAACAACACAATGATTTGTAAGTAGTAAGATTTGTTTTAGTTTCTGTTCTAAGGAAGGCATACACATTATTAGGAAAATATATGGAGGTGTACATTTTAATGGAAGGAATAGGAAGCTTACAAAAGAACCCCAGAGCAAATGCCACTGATATATGTGTTATCCCGGATGATATTGGCCAGACAGCCAAATTTTAAAGAAAACACAATTGCACATATCCCAATAATACAAAGCATCAAGGGAAACATATGCAAGTCCCCATGATGGTACAGAAGGTGGCAGTACATGAAAAAGTAATGGCTGGCATATGTTCAGTCTTGGGGTTATTTACACAGTTTTTTTTTTTTTTTTAAGAGAAACAGGGTTTTTGTCTAAGAGGTGATGTAAGTTATATTTAAGCAATGTGTTGATGTCAGGAAGTCAGGTGTAATGATGATGGACTGTTAGAGAAAATGTGATATTAACTTTCAGAGAGGGGTGCTTTTGATAAGGCAAGGTAGTTATGCTTGTGAAAATGGGAATATTAGGAAAGTATGAGGTCTACGCAGAAGTGAAGTACAAATATGCACAGTTTCATTAGTATGTGCTCAAAGTGCAGGCAAATGTGATATGCAGGTTTGTTTTAGAAATAGGTAAAAATAGTGATACATGCAATTAATAGAAAGATAGATAATTACATAGATATATAGACAGAGAGAGAGAGACACACAGACAGACAGGCAGAATAGGAATGGCAGTGAAGTATTGAAGTGACGCCAACCCCACCCCCACGCCACAGACATGTACAGGCATTGGGGTGTGCCTTTGGGTCATTGACCATAATGCTCATGCCATTTCACCTCACCATACCCCGCAGATACAGACAAGAGTTGAGGTGTGCCTTGGGGTTTTCAAACTTTACACTCACCCCATTCCATAAGGAAGTATGCTGAAATGGGTACAGTATAAGAAAATGGAGTGAACTTTGGGGCTGAAGAGCCAAAGGCATAAGTCAATACCTGTCACTGGCTGCAGGGTGAGGATGGGGTGGAATAGCGTGAGCATTACTGTTGACAATCCTAAGTCACACCCCTGATGCCTGTCAGTCCCTACAGTGCAGGGTGTTATGGTCAGAAACCCTAATGCCCTGGGCGTTTCTTGGTATTTTCACTTGAAGTTTTCAGCATAGGCTTTTTGTGATCCCACCGTATGAACAGTGACACTATTAGTTCATTAGCCAAAGGAGATTTTGCACAGCGACTGTGCCATTTGGCACCACAGGTACAAAAACACATTTTGAACAGGATGTAAAAAATGACAGCTGTACATTTCTTGCTTCAGTAACTGTCAGCACATCTGTTGCATGACATGCTTATTGACATTTTATATCTGCTATGCAATGTACTGCTGCTATGGCTGTATGGCTGTGAGGGTCTTGGGGGTGGTGGTGGATGTCAAGATGTACAACTCAGAGACTTGTAGGAGGGCAGTGGCCAAGGCCAACTCCAGAAGGAGGGAAGTGATACTCCCTCTGTATAACTGCTTGGTGAGGCCACACCTCAAGTACTGCATGCAGTTTCGGAGGCCACACTTAAAGAGGGACATTGAACTCCTGGAGAGGTTCCAGAGGAAGGCAACCAAAATGATCTGGGGCTTGGGAGAAAGGACCTATGGGGAGAGGCTCGAAGAGCTAACTATGTACACTTTGGAAAACAGAAGGAACAAGGGGATATGATAAAAGTCTTTAGGTACATGAAGGGGTGAACGGGGAGATGAAGTCATGGTACTCTGAAGGAAGGGGCAACTAGAGGTCATGGGTTGAAAATGGAGAGGGGAGACTCGGGAGAAAGGAGGAGGTGCTACTTCACTGAGAGGGTAGTAGAACCATGGAATGTGCTGCCTGGGGGACTGGTGGAGGCAGAGACTGTGGAGGGGTTCAAGAGTGGGTGGGACAGGTACAGGGGAAGGCTTGTAGAAGCAAAGTCCAATGAAGCAGGAATACCCTGGACTGAGAAGGGAGAAGCCCAGGAGGGTGGGGGGGGAAGGTCAGCTCCCAGGGTGTGGACTGACCAAACAAGCAGACACGAAAACACACTAAACCTATTCTGCTGGCATTTTTGTATGTTAGTATGTTGATATGCTTATTACACCAACATCATGAACCATAAAACAGATGACTGCCACAACTAGGGAGGTAGTAGAGTACAGTGGTTTAAGGCTCCTAACTGGAGATCTGGGTTTTAATCCCACAGCCCTCACAAAAAAAATGAAAATCTTGTCACAGAGCAAAATCAGCACTAACTGCTAATAGAATGCTGATACCTACATTTACAGTTTTGCAAATACTTGAAATCTTACTGAGAGGGGTTTCTGTAAGAAAATAGCTACAGTCTTTATAGAAACATAGAGGTTGATGGCAGATAAGGACCGCAAGGCCCATCCTGTCTGCCCATGTCTTTTTCTACCTTATAAATGTGCCATTGGCCTTTGCTCTGTCAGTGGCCTATCTATTCATACTCATCTGTATTGCTCCCTTGTGCCTATCCCATGCCTGTTTGAAGCCCTGCACTGTATTCATAGCCACCACTTCCTGAGGTAGGCTGTTCCATGCATCCACCACCCTTTCTGTGAAACAGAACTTCCTCACATTACTCCTTAATCGGCCTCCCTCTAATCTCATGCTGTGTCCTCTTGTCCTGCTATTATTCTTAAATTTAAACATGTTAGACTCTTTCACATTGTTAATGCCCTTAAGGTGTTTGAATATTTCAATCATATCACCTCTCTCCCTCCTTTGCTCAAGGGTATACATATTGAGCTCCATTAATCTGTCCTCATATGTCTTCTGATGCAGTCCCTGCACCATTTTGGTTGGCCTTCTCTGGACTGCCTCTGTTTGGTTAATGTCCTTGTGAAGGTGTGGCCTCCAATACTGCACACAGTACTCCAGATGGGGCCTAACCAGTGTCTTGTAAAGAGGGATTATTACCTTCCTCTTATGACTTGTGATACCCCTACTAATTTATTCATTTATTTAGTTTTTGTTGACTGGGTAAGTGCACTAGACAAATCCTGCCTATTTTCAGGCACGACCCGGGGGAGGGGCATACAGATGAATGCCAACTGACCTTGAACCAGATTAAGCTGTTGGTAGTATTTTTAGTGAATGAAGGAAATTTGGCCAGGACACCAGAGACATTCCCCTACTCTTTTCTATAAGTGCCATGGGATCTTTAACATTCACCTGAACTACCACCAATCTAGGCAGATGGGACCTCGGTTTAACATCTCATCCGAAAGACAGCACCTCAGAAGTGCAGCACCCCTCTCATGCTGCACCGCAGTGTCAGTACTGGGATATTAACCCAAGTGCCAGATGTGGGAACTGAACCCACAGCCCTCTGATCTCCTGGCCTCAGAGGCAAGTGTGCTGCCTACTGAGCCACTGACACCGCAATACACCATAACATCCCCCTAGCCTTACCTACTGCTTTAGAGGTCTGCTTGGATGATTTCAGGTCATCGGTGATGATGATGCCCAAGTCTCTTTCTTCCTTTGTGACTGCCAGCAACTCCCCTCCCAGCCTATAGGTGGCTTCAGGGTTTCTCTTCCCTATGTGCATGATCTTGCACTTCTTTGCATTAAATCCCAGTTGCCACTCTTCTGACCATTTTGCTAGTTTATCCAGATCTCTTCTCATTCTGCCCACCGTATCTGGTTCATCTACTCTGTTGCTGATCTGGATGTCATCTGCAAACAGACAAGCCTTACCCTATAGTCCATCTGCAATGTCACTAATGAAGATGTTGAAGAGGACTGGCCCCAGGACTGATCCCTGAGGTATCCCACTTGTGACTTGCATCTCTTCTGACTGTATACCATTTACCACCACTCTCTGTTTTCTGCCCATCAACCAGTTTGCCACCCAGTTGACCAACTTCTGACCCACCCCGAGTCTACCCAGCTAATGTATCAATCTTCTATGTGGAACAGTGTTGAAAGCTTTGCTGAAGTCAAGGTACATGACATCAACTGCTCCCCTCAATTGGTCCACCACTCTGGTTACCCAGCCAAGGAAATCTATGGGATTAGTTTGACAGGAACTTCCTTTAGTAAACCCATGCTGTCTTGGATCCTGTGCCCCTACGGATTACAGGTGTTGCACTATCCTTTCCTTAAGGAGTGCCTACATAATTTTGCCCACTACTGAGGTAAGACTGACTGGTCTGTAGTTCCCTGTCTCCTCCCTGCTGCCACTCTTGTGGAGCGGGATCACGTGAGCCCATCTCCAGTCTTCTGGGACCTATCCTGTGCTCAGAGACTCACTAAACAGTTCTGCTAATGGCTCTGCTAGTTCCACCCTTAGCTCCTTAATTACATTGGGATGTATGCCATCAGGTCCCATTGCCTTGTCCACCCTGAGCTTAGCGAGCTCTTGTAGGACCCTTTCTTTTGTGAAGGGAGTAGTGCTCACCTCCCTTCTCCCCTGTGTCCATGGTGCTGAGCTGTGGGCCCTGTCCTACCTTTTCTTCAATAAATACTGAACAAAAGTATCTATTTAGGATAGATTCTTTTACAGGGTCCTCCTTCTCACATGCCCCCTTTTCTCCTTTGAGCTTAGCAATACCCCCTCTAAACTTTCTCCTTTCACTAACGTATCTATAGAAAGTCTTGTCACCTTCTTTTACTGTTCATGCTAGTGTTTCCTCAGTTGTACCAATTAATCTCAGAACCCACCAGGATTGATATTCATAATCCTGGTGATTCTTCTTTGATTGATGTTATTCTTACAAACTGTCCCAACAGCTATGTTTCTTCTGGGGTAGATGCAGACATGTTTAGTGATCATAATATTGTTTACTGTATCAAAGGGAAAATTAAAGTGAAAGGACCCTCTATTGTCTTGAAGTTAAGATCTTACAAAATGTTTATTTTTCCTTTTTTAGCAGACCTAAGGAATATCAAGTGGGATCCTCTAGAATTAATACCTGATATAAACCAGGTTTGGGATTATTTTGTGCCAGAATTTCTCCTTGTATGTAATAGGCATATGCCAGAGATTACTAGGAGAATAAAAGGTAATTCTGCCCCATGGTATACCACTAAACTTTTTAAGTTGAGGCTTGCTAAAAATAAAGCTTGGGCCTAGGCATGAACTTTGGGAAAGATTTGTGATTGGCAACAATACAGGAAATCAAGAAACCTGTATGTGGCCACACTAAGGGATACTAAAAATAAGTACTACAAGGCCAAAATGAAAGAATCAATAGGGAAACCTTGAAAATTATGGTGACTCATAGGGGAATTAAAGGGACAGACAAGGGGAAGATACCTATTAATTTATCTGGGGAGGACTCCTTCAGGAGAGAGTTGCCACTTGCTGATAGGTTTAATGATTATTTTATAGAGTCGGGCAATTTCTTTGATGGCCCTAGTGAACCTCTTTTTAACCCTGTAAGTCGTATGGAAGGGGACTCTTAATTTGTTTTTGATGCCGTATTGAGTGGTGAGGTGTTAGAAACTTTCTTGCAATTAAACATCTCTGGGAGTAGTGGCCCTGATGGTTTGTCTCCAAGGATGCTGAAATATGCAGCAACCCACATTTCAGACCCATTAATCTACCTGTTCAGTTGTTCAATAGAGGAGGGATGTATCCCAGAAGGTTGGAAGTTGGCCAGAATCATCCCCATTTTTAAGGGAGGGTGATCCAAGTCAACTGTCCAGCTATAGACCTATATTTATATTACCTCTGATTAGAAAGGTGTTGGAGAAACTGTTGACAAGACAGTTGATGGAGTACTTGGAAAGAGAAAAACTGATGGATCCATATCAGTCAGGTTTTTGGAGGTCTCATGGCACTGTGATGGCCATATTGGAGGACCTGGATGAGATCGGCAAGGCAGTTGGTGCCCAATATTATATTGATGCAATTCTTGTTGATCTCTCCAAGGCTTTTGACATGGTTGATCATCAGAATTTGTTTATGAGACTGTCTAAGGTAGGGATGAGCTGTTCAGTTTTGGATTGGTTTATCACCTATCTTTCTGATAGACAGCAGGTAACAGCTCTAAATGGAACTGTGCCAGCTATGCAGGTGGTACAGAGAGGAGTGCCCCAGGGATCAATTATGGTCCCTTTATTATTTTTAGTATATCTGAAAGATCTTGGGCATTATGTGGGGCCTCTCGTTACCACCTGTATGCCAATGACATCATTTTATACTGTTCTGATGAATCAGTTTCAGTACTACAATGCACACTGCAGAAAAGTTTGAACAATATGGAAAAGTACTTTGGCAACTCGAAGTTAAATCTTAATTCCTCAAAAAGTAAATGTATGTTGTTTGGGTCTTCTATGAAACGGAAAGATGACTTGACTTTGGAAATTGTGGATAATAGAGGGGAGGGGTTAGAATTAGTTAATCAATATAAATACTTGGGATTTTGGTTGGATAATCATGGGTCAGGAAATTTGCATGTAGATAATTTGATCTCCCAGTTTAATAAGCGGGTGGGTTTCCTTTTTCAGAACAAAAATTGCTTAGATTCTGTGACATTGGACCAGATAGTTAAGATGCAGATTTTCCCTTTAATCAATTGTGGGGATGTTTTATACGACTGAGCCACTAGGGATCAAATAACAAAGCTAGATGTTCTAGTTAATCATCTTGTCAGACTGAATCTCAGGTGTCCAAAATGTACTCATCATTGCAAATTGTATGAAAGATTAGACTGGTTATCATTAAGTAGGAGAAGAATGATACATAAACAGCTGT
The DNA here is from genome assembly GCA_016271365.2 of Neoceratodus forsteri. Taxonomy (NCBI): domain Eukaryota; kingdom Metazoa; phylum Chordata; order Ceratodontiformes; family Ceratodontidae; genus Neoceratodus; species Neoceratodus forsteri. The sequence continues at coordinate 1,065,548,840 of CM057454.1, read as the reverse complement.
TTGCTTATAAATGTGTGCTGGGTTCCATCCCTATATATCTAAAGAATAGGTTTTCCTTTAAAAGTGATGAATTGACATTGAGAAATCAAGTTGTTATGGATATGGTTGTCCCCCTTGTAAAATTAAAACGTTCCCAATATTTATTTAGTAATTATATTCCGATATGTTGGAATAGCCTTCCTCATGAATATAAGCAAAAGATTGGTAAGCCCTTATCAACAGCCCATCTAAGAAGACACCTGATACCTATACAGGAACCTTGTAATTGTTACTGATATTCTTTTTTCTTTTATGTTTTTGTATTGATGTTTGTTGTTTGATTGTATTTGTTATGCCGAGTGTTGACCTGTATTTTGTATTTTTGTAAAGGTTACCATTATAATGAGTTTTTTACTCAATTGTTTTTACCTTGAATAAATAAACAAACTATATATATATATATATATATATATATATATATATATATTTATATATATAATATAATATAATATGGTAAACAAATGTTGTTAATCCCAAAAGCTGAACTTTATGTTTTTAGTATATACTGTAAATGTTAAAGAAAAACCTATGGCTCTTTCAGCTTGAATCAGGTCTATTGTTTTCCTTGGGAGCTGTAGTTTTAGGCACACCTTAATTATTCTTTCCTTCTGAGGTCCCAGGTGGCTCTGATAATCATTTGTTCCAAGGGTTTTTAAGTCAATTGGAAGGTATTAAGTAACTTCTGTTCCTCTCCACAGGATTGTTCTGTTGCTTGGTCTATAGATCCCAAAGTAGTGTGTCTTGTTCCAACATGATAGACCCACCTCATGCCCCTCCCACATGAATTAAAAAAAAGGTGGGGTAGATCTTTAGGAGCTTCTTGGGTGGAGGTGGGGAGGATCTTACACCCCCCCAAAAAACTAATGCTGTCTCCCACTACTCAGGTTCCAGTTCTTGTACTGCCCATTTAAGAAAGAAAATAGTACCCTGCAACCATTGGCTAACATGAAAGTGTATTTATTTGAGGGTGGAAAACATTTATTGGAGGAGGGTAAGGGGGAGGAGACTATTTACACCTTTAGTCAGTTCCACGGACATAAAACATAATATCACTCCTTTTGTACTGGCAAAACTGCTGCAGGCTCTGCCTACTGCAACTGTAAAAATCATGTTATTTGGAGTCCTGTGCTGGAAGTACAGACTTCGTTGTCATACACTTAGCTTTACCTTAAAGGTATATTTATATTTATTTATATTTCTCTCTATGCTGAAAGTAGCAGGTAACTAGGGAGAAAAAAGAGATTTTAAGGCAGTGTTTTGGACACTTTGAGACTTTCTTTTTAAAATTGTAATAGGTTGTCTGGGGGAAACTAGCTCAGGAGATCAATTTTGGGTCTGAGTAGATACAGGAAGCCCTGTGAATCAGGTGTGTATTTGGGGGGTACAGCTGAATGAGGATTAGTGCCATCTAACAAGTGCGCTCTAAAAGACTCCCTTGTCAAATGTGTCTCAGCACGCTTGTGTCCAGTGACTGAGTGGGGTAGCAAAGGAGTGGAACATGTACTGGCATCTTAGGTGTCATCAGGCATCCACAGGAGGCCACAGCGAAGCAGGGGTCTCTTCCAGTCAGCTGAGGTAAGGTACTGTACCTGGTAACTTCTATTGTTGCACTCACCGCAGGGAAAGGGTAAAGGTCTGAAGTCAGGCCACTAGTGGGAACAGGAGATATTCTCTAGCTAGGATAAGGTGAACTAAGGTTTCTAGTGGGGCACTAAGGGGAAAGCTCTTAAAGCAGTAAATAAGGAGAGGGTAGCAGGGAGGAATTTAAAGAAAGCAGTAAACAGGAAAGCAAGAGTAAAAGGGAAAGTCAGGATACACCCTGTCTGGGGTAGAGTGACATAGGCTAGACTGCTAGGAGGTTCAAGTGGGTAGAACCAAACAGAGGGACATGGTACAATAAAGAAAGAACATATAGCCAAAAATGAGAGTGGTGCAGTGCAGTGGGTGCATAGCAGCAGTCTTCAGGGAGATGTTCTAGAGTCTGAGGTTCTGCCCCATATGTGCGCATCTCTCTCTGGGTTGAGGGAGGAGGTCACTAGACTCTAGGCCAAGCTAACCAGGATCCTGATGGCTTTGTAAATCATGCAGGGGCTACCAGGTCCACTGCTCTTTTCCAGAGGATGCCTAGGGGAAGGAGGGCTAACTGGACACTGGTGGGTTCCAAGAGAGTGGGGGTGGCAGGCCAGGGGCACATTCCTCCACCAGTGCCACTACACAATTCCTTCACCATTCTGGCAGGATGGGACTGCCAGGAGGTGGCACCCATAGTAGTGGCAGGGGAGGATGTGAGCATCCCCTGAAGGGGGTAACCCAATGTGGGAGGCAGAGGACCCCAGCAGAAGAAGAAGAACCTTATGATTGGGGACTTGATTGTTAAGAGGATAGGTTAGGGAACAGGGAAGGGGTGGAGAGATACTGTAGGTAAAGTGCCTATCTGGCACCATGGTTCAGCATGATGGTCACTGGATCCTAATAATTACTAAGGTGGCAGGGTAGGAGGAAGCTGGATGCCATTGCCCACCTGGGGACCAATGACCTAGCTAAGGATGCAGCTGGGATTGTTCAGGGGGATCTGAAATCTGTGGAGGGACCTAAAACAGCTAACATACATAGTGGCCTTCTCTGGGGTGCTACCTGTGTGTGGCTGAAGGGAGGACAGGGGAACTCTGCATTAGGAGCTTCAGCTTGTGGTTGAAGGAATGGTGCAGTGAGGAGGGATGTGATTACAGTGGGGATTGGGGACCAACCTGGGAGGATGTGGGCCTGTACCAAGCTGATGGCCTGCCTCCATCTAGGAGAGAACTGCAGTCCTTAGTGGACACTTTAAATGTTACATAGATGAACATTTAAACTAACTGAAGGGATGGTGGAAAGACAGAGGGAGGCAGGTACTGCCACTCCCCCAACAAAATGAAGCAGGAGGAAATGAGAACCTAAGGGAAGAAAACTAACCCAGGGAACAGGGTTCAAGACTAAAGAAAGGGGAATGAAGACAATGGGGCAAGGAACAAACATAGTATATGAGAGGGGGAAATTAGTCAGGACCAAGAGAAGGAAGGTGGGGGCTGGTACAAGCAGGGTAGAAGAAAGATGTGGAAAGCCGTTTGTGCAATTGCAATAAGTCATAGAAATTAAAATTCCAGATCTTGAGGCACTCATGGCAGAGGCAGACTTTGACATACTGTAGTGTCCATCATTAAGTCATGGTGCAAAGGAAACCATGACTGGGCACTGGCAGTACCAGGACACATGCAGTTCAGCAAGGATAGGGAGGGCAGGAAAGGTGAGGGGGTTGTGTTATAAGTCAGGAAAGATATCAAGACAACATAAATTCAGGGGGATAAGGAGGGGCTGGAGGCACTGTTGGTCACCCTGGGGACAGCAGCTGGAGCTTCCATTCACACTGGGGGGATTTACAGACCTCCAGCACAGGGGAAAGAGCTAAAGAAGAAAATAGGGGAAGCCATTAACAAGATAGCATATAAGGGGGAGGTACTGATGATGGCCAACTTCAATCTACCAGATATTTGTTGGAGCCTCCCAGCCATGGCCTCAGCTAGAAGCAGGGACATCCTAGACTGCTTGCTGTGGGTGTTTCTGAGGTACCTAATCAAGGAACCTACTTGTGATGGGGCAATACTGGATCTGGTGCTTATGAACAGTCACAGTGTTGCAGTCACCAGAGTGGGATGCCACCTTGGGACTAGTGATCACCAGACAGAATGATTTGACATTAGGATGGCAGTGGAGGGGAGCCACCCAAGGATGAGGGTCCTGGACTTCAGGAGGGCAGATTTAAAAAAAATGGATGAATGTGTCAGAGATACTCTGGTAGGAGGGATTACCCTAAAGGGGTGAAGGGACAGTGGGCCAGACTAAGGGATGAAATAGTGAAGGCAACAAACCTTTGTGCAAAATATGTTTTTTTTTCCAATTCTTTAACCAGGTGAGACACACTAAGCTGAAAGCTTGTTTACAGATGCAACCTGGAAGCACAGGGAAGTTAAGTGACTTTCTCAGGGTCACACAGTATACAAGTGGGGGCTGCAGGATTCAAACCCAGGTCTCCAGATTTGCAGCTCAGAGCTATAAACCACTGCGCTATACTGCCTCCCTTGTAAGAAAAAGCTGGAGGAAAAAGAGACAAATATCGTCCTCAAGGGAGATGGCAGCAGGGGTAAGAGCACCTCATGGAGAGGGTGGTGGGTACATGGAACAACCTTTCTGAGGAGGTTGTGGAGTCAAAAACAGTGGGGGATTTCAAGAATGCATGGGACTTACATAAGGCAATTATACTGGGGGGTAGGAGGGGGGTAAGGAGAAAGTAGGCTGCTGGTTGACTAGGATCTGCAGCTTACCCAATAGGTAGGGAAATGGGCAGACTAGGTGGGCCAAGTGGTCCTTATCTGCTATCAAAGTTTATGTTTCTATGTTTCTAAAAAGGGTAGTGCTCTGGCGATACAAGGAGATGCAGATGAAAGACGACAGAGAGGTGTACCAAAAAAATACAGAGGAATGCAGGGAATGCGGTGAGGGGTGCTATGGCACAAACTGAGGAAAGACTAGCCGAGGGGGTAACAAAGGTGGGCAAGACCTTTTTTAAGTATATATGTCAAAAATGAAAGACAAAGAGAGGAATTGTGAGGCAAAGGGGTGTAGAGGAAGACTGTACAGAGAATGATCAAGAAAAAAAAACAAATGCCTTGAACAAATACTACTGCTGTGTCTTCACAGTGGAAGGTGAAGGGGATGGGCCACATGTAGGTTACAGAACCACTGGAGAGAGGGAAGTAGACACAAGTCTATTCAAAGAGGAAAGAGTCCTGAAGGAAATAGCAGATCTGAGAGTAGACAAGGCTATGGGACTGGATGGAGTACATCCAAGGATATTGCAGGAGATCGGGGAGGTACCAGCTGCACCCCTGACAGCCCTATTCAATAACTCACTAGATGCAGGGGTGGTCCTAGAGAACTGGATAAGGGCCCAATGCAGATTAGTAGCAGCAGGGAAGAGGCTGGCAACTACAGGCCAGTCAGTCTGACATTGCTGGTGAGTAAACTAATGAAGTCACTTCTAAAGGAAAGACTGATAGATACTTTGCATCTAGGGGGATACAGAACCCAAGACAGCATAGATTCACAGGGGAGAGATCATGTCAGACAAACCTAGATTTCTTTGACTGTGTAACCAGAGAAATAGATCAGGGTGGCCTTTTACACCATGCCACATAGGGGGCTCATTAAAAAAACTGGGAAGCTTGTGGGTGGGAATCAAGGTGGTACCCTAGGTACATAATTGGCTAAAGGAAAGGTAACAGAGAGTGGTGGTTAATGGCACTCACTTGAGGGAAGGGAGAGTAACATGAGGGGATCCTCATGGCTCAGTATTGGGTCCAGTATTGTTTAATGCCTTTATAAGTGACTTTGCAGAATAACTGGAAGGAAAGGTGTGACACTTTGCAGATGCACCAAAGTCTGCAATAGGATTAACACTCTGGAGGGGGTAGAGAGAATGAATTGAGACCTGAAAGGAATGGCTATGGGTATGGCAGCTAGGTTTCAATGCAAAAAAAGTGCAAAATCATGTGCCTTGCATGCAGAAACCTATAGGCAGAGTATGGAATGGGGGTTTGGTATTGACAGTCACTAAACAGGAAAAGGACCTAGGAGTAATCATAATCATGACCTAAGGGTGGCAAGGCAATGTGGCAAAGCAGTATGGAAAGCCAGTGGAATGCTGGGGTGAACAGGAAGGGATTATCACCAGTAGAAGGAGGAAGGTAGTGTTTCCACTGAATCAGTAACTGGTAATCCTCACCTGGAGTACTGTGTCCAGTTCTGCAGATCACATGTCAGAAAGGACATAGACCATTCAAAGAAGGGCTGCACCAAATATCTTATAAGGAGAGTCTGAGTGATCTTAACAGGTACACCCTGGAAAAGAGGAGGGATGGGGCACATGATAGAGACCTTTAAATACCTCACGAGGGTAAATAAGGTAGAGAAAGGGAGCATTTTACAGAAAAGAAGGTGTATAAGAACTAGGGGGCATGTAATGAAGTTGAAGGGGGAGGTTTAGGAGGGGTGTTAGTATTTCTTCAATGAGAGGGTTGTGGATGCCTGGAACAATCTTTCTGGGGGGCGATGGGTGCAAAAATAGTGGGGAACTGCAAGCATGCATGGGGTAGGTATAAAGGAAGAATGGCATCAGGACTGGGTGGGGTGACCAGAGACCAGGTAGGGTCTATAGTGGCAGAATAGCCAGGGAAAGGCCACCCCAATGGCCCAGAGGCAGCAAGTTGTACTGCCATGCTGATGACATGGGTTTAGAAGCGTGCCCAGGAAGTAGCATTGGGAGGCAGGATATGACCGAGAGAGCTGCCACTTGGCATTCTGTCTCTCATTTGGGAAGGGTTGGCATAGACTCTGCCATCACAGCAACCCTTCCAGCTGGACCAGGGAGCTTACTCCAATCACATGGGGGACACTGTGGCTGTGTATGGCTGTTACATGTGCTCGCCCCCACCAGAGGTTGAGGGAGGAATTTAAGAAGGGGGAGTAAAACCAGATAGCCATCTGAATGATGACCGGGTTTAGCCTGACCTGGGTATAGCCCTAATAGCAAGGTACTGTATTTCTCTGCACTGAAGAATTACTGGTCTGGCAGAAAAATCTCTATGGAAAAAAAAAGAATAACAGGGAAAAGAGGAGCAGACTAGGTAGATCAAGCTGTACTTATCTGTTAAAGAATTCTGCATTTCTATGTTAGGGTAGTGCCTTCCTGGGTAGAGTAAATTGGAGGTATCTCCATTGTGGAGGTGCTGTCCAATTCCCCCTTAAAAATCACATCAATTCTCCTTTGAGCAATCCTCTTCCTATAGTGAAAAATATGTTGTGTCCTGGATTTGCTGCATTAAGTTCTGACTACTCCTATTGCTGGACACCAGCAAAGTTCCTGAGATGCTCATAGAAGTCTGTAGTTCCTTGAATACAGGGTTTGAACCTTTTTATTTTGGGTTCTTGGCCTTGTAGAGGCTGAACCTATCGGTTTTGCTGGTGTACTGGTGGCATTTTGTGACTTAGCATTCCCCTTCGAAAGCAGTGATTTGGATCGCTAATGGATGATGGGGTCATCAACTCAACGACAGTCAATGACTCTGACTGGGCATCAAACTTCACCAGTTACCACGCCATTGCTTTACAGTGGTGCCTACCAGGATGCAACACATTGTCTTGAATTACTGCATGACAAATGAACTGCCACTGAAATTGCCTTGTTTACTACAGTAACTCTACTGAAGTATTTTGCAGTATTGCATTGCAACCCAGCCAGCTCCATTGCATTCATTGACATCGGTGTGCCTCCCTTCTCCATCAACAACTTTTCTTTTGATGATGTTGGCAATGATTCAGCAACTTGTTAGGCTCTGCAGTATTCTTATCCATTTTCTCAAGAAAAGGCTTTAAAATGTTACGCCTATGCCTCAGAGTAGCCTGGTTATAACCTTACCAGATGTTGCATGTTTTACTTAATTGGACAGGCCCAAACAGCAAACACATCTCATGGGCATCCTCACAGTAGACTGTGTTTCTGCGGTGACAAGGAGGACAAAGCATTTAACTTAGTATGACACATACTGTGTCAGTGACCAATGACTTGGTTGCCATGAGCCAGCTTTGCACAATGTTCTGATCTCCAGGTAGAAGGTCACCTGGGGGCCAGTGACCATCACATGGTATGGTTCAATGTGGCCACTAGAACTAAATCATCCCATTCCAAGGCAAAAATATGGGACTTTAGAGGAGCTGACTTTGATAAGATGGCCAACAGAATTAAACTAGCCCTGGCAAGAAGAAATACAGGTGAGGGGGTACAGGCAAAGTAGGCAAGCATTAATGATGCAATACTTGAAGCAACATCCCATTGTGCTAGGGAGAAAAACAAGAGCAAAAGAAGGAGGACACCACTTTGGTTCTCAAAAACAGTAGCAGAAAAGATCAGAGCCAAAAGGTTGGCCTTCATGAAATATAAGAGAATGCAATGGGATGAAGATAGGGAGGCATATCACACTTCGATAAGGCAAGCAGGGAAGGCAGTAAGGCAGACAAAGGCCCAAACCAAGGAAACACTAGCATGAACAGTAAAAGAAAGGGACAAGACTTTCTATAGATACATTAGTAAAAGGAGAAAGTACAGAGGAGGTATTGCTAAAATTAAAGGGGGTAAGGGGAACTGTGTGGAGGAGGACCAAGGAAAAGCATCTATCCTAAATAAATACATCTGCTCAGTATTTACTGAGGAGAAGGTAGGGCAGGGCCCACAGCTCAGCACCATGGACACAGTGGAGGGAGGGAGGCATGCACAAGTCCCTTCACAAAAGAAAGGGTCCTACAAGAGCTCGCTAAGCTCAGAGTGGACAAAGCAATAGGACCTGATGGCATATATCCCAGGGTAATAAGGGAGCTAAGGGTGGAACTAGTAGAGCCATTAGCAGAACTGTTTAGTGAGTCTGTGAGCATAAGAGAGGTCCCAGAAGACTGGAGAAGGTATCATGTGATCCGTCTTCACAAGAGTGGCAGCAGCGAGGAGGCAAGGAACTACAGACCAATCTGTCTTACTTCAGTAGTGGGCAAGATTATGGAGGCACTCTTTAAGGAAAGGATAGTGCAACACCTAGAATCCATAGGAGCACAGGATCCAAGACAGCATGGGTTTACAACAGGAACGTCCTGTCAAACTAATCTCATAGATTTCTTTGGGTAACCAGAGTGGTGGATCAAAGTGGTGCAGTTGATGTTGCCTACCTTGACTTCAGCAAAGCTTTTCAATACTGTTCCACATAGAAGATTGATTAATAAGCTGGATAGGCTCAGGGTGGGTCAGAGGTTGGTCAACTGGGTGGCAAACTGGTTGGCGGGCAGAAAACAGACAGTGGTGGTAAATGGTATACAGTCAGAAGAGATGCAAGTCACAAGTGTGGTACCTCAGGAATCAGTCCTGGGGCCAGTCCTCTTCAATATCTTCATCAGTGACATTGCAGATGGACTGGAGGGTAAGGTTTGCCTGTTTGCAGATGACACCAAGATCTGCAACAGAGTAAATGATCCAGAGGGGGGTGGGCAGAATGAGAAGAGATCTGAATAAACTGGCAAAAACGGTCTGAAGAGTGATAACTGGGGTTTAACACAAATAAGTGCAGGATCATGCACATAGGGAAGAGAAACCCTGAAGCTACCTATAGGTTGGGATGGGAGTTGCTGGCAGTCACAAGGGAAGAAAGAGACTTGGGCATCATCATCACAGATGACCTGAAATCATCCAAGCAGACCACTAAAGCATTAGATAAGGCTAGAGGGATGTCTGGGTGTATTAGTAGGGGTATCACAAGTCATAAGAGGGAAGTAATAATCCCTCTTTACAAGACACTGGTTAGGCCCCATCTGGAGTACTGCATGCAGTACTGGAGGTCGCACCTGCACAAGGATATTAACAAAATGGAGGCAGTCCAGAGAAGGGCAACCAAAATGGTTCAGGGACTGCATCAGAAAACATATGAGGACAGATTAACGGAGCTCAATATGTATACCCTAGAGCAAAGGAGGGAGAGAGGTGATATGATCGAAACATTAAAACATCTTAAGGGCATTAACAAGGTGAAAGAATCTAACATGTATCAATATAAGAAAAATAGCAGGACAAGAGGACACAGCATGAGATTAAAGGGAGGCTGATAAAGGGGGAATGTGAGGAAGTTATTTTTCACAGAAAGGGTGGTGGATGCATGGAACGGCCTACCTCAGGAAGTGGTGGATATGATTACAGTGCAGGGCTTCAAACAGGCGTGGGATAGGCTAAAGGGAGAAATACAGATGAGTATGAATAGATAGGCCATTGACAGAGCAAATTCATATGGTAAATTCATATGATAGAAAAAATGGGCAGACAGGATGGGCTTTACGATCCTTATCTGCCATCAGCTTCTATGCTTCTATGATGCCAATGACTTACTGTCTAATGTATTATGGCTCTGTAGTGATACTCTTAAAAAAGATCTATGATGATGGCTTATCAATGTGGAATTTAATTCTAATCTAATCTCACATGCAAATATTTCACAGTGTTTATTAAACTGCTGTCACTTAGTATTACAATTATGGTTATCATGTAATACTGTAGATTTCTAAAGCATTTTTTTGTCAGTTTTTCTAATTGGTTTTGTTATATTGAATAGGTACAGTCCAACTCCTTTTATCAGGACCTCCTCTTAACCGAACCTCCCTATTTAGCAAACTCATCAGTTGTCCCCAGCTATGAATGTATCACCTGATGTTGGCTTTGCAGTCAATTGATACCTGATTTGTGGCCAATCCCAATTACAAAGAGATTGCAACAGCCAATGTGGAGGGCTAAAGAGTGCTTAAATACTGTACCAGTAGTCTTTCTGACACACAGTTCTAGAGCTGGTATGGCATCCAAATGAAAGAGAGTAGTCCTTACATTGTCAGAAAAGCTATGAATTGAAGAGCGCTTAGAGAATGGTGAACATGCAGTTGTGCTGGCAGGGGAATATGGTGTGGACAAATCCCCAGTCAGCGATATTAAAGCCTCAAAAGAAAAGCTAAGGGATTTTGCTCTCACAATGGAAACAGCAGCTGGTTCATATGAGTGAAGAAACAAGCACTGCTGTCATGATGACCAGCATGATGCTGTAATTTATCTTTGGTTCTGTTAAGAATGACAGAAGGGAACCCAGATTTCTGGACCTTTATTGAAGGAAAAAGCACTACAATTCCACTAAAGGCTGGGCAACAGGGATACATTTGTGGCAAGTGATGGGTGGCTAAACTGCTTTAAGCGGAGGCATGGCATCAGACAGTTAAAGCACTGTGGAGAGTGCCTCAGTGCTGCCAATGAAGACATTTCCCCATTTATTGAACAGCCACAGAACACTATTGCTGGTGAGGGTCTCAAACCAGAGCAACTTTTCAATGCAGATGAGATGGAACTTTATTGGAGATGACTGCCAGATTGCACATTAGCCCATGGTTCAGAACTTGATGCCCCTGGTTTTTAAAAACAAAAGGGTCATGTTATAATCCTTGGCTGTGTCAATGCTGTGGGGCACAAAATGAAATTAGTGCTTGTTGGCAAGTCTCATGAGCCTAGATGTTTTAAACATTGCAATATTGTATCACTACCAGTCCACTATGAATCACAACAAAATACGTTGATGGTTTGTCGCATTTTTACACCCTGATTTTCAGACCACTTTGTCCCACAGGTTAAATGTTATCTCCAGTTTAAAGGTTTGCCATTGAAAGCCCTTTTGTTGGTGGACAACTCTCCTGCACATCCTGACATTCCTGATGTCTGAACAAGGAATGGCAGCATCTGGATTATGTTCTTCCCTGCCAGCACTACCTTAACGCTCCAACCTTGTGACCAAGGTGTGTTGGATACTTTTAAATGTGGTTATAGCAAAAATTTGCTGCAGACAGTACTATCTGAGGAAAATGAACACAAACCATTGAGCACCATAGTTAAGGCCATAAAGTTAAAAGATGTTCTCTATATGGCCTCAGAAGCATGGGATAATGTGCACTCTCAGAATATCCAGAAATCATGTCTTGTCAGGTATACAGACATGCTGCAGTGACCCAGATAATCCCCCAGATATTAACCATGATCTTCCTGCTGCTGATTTAACAGTGGAGTTGACAGCCCTACCTTCCTTGCTCCCAGAACATCCAAATGAACAAGAAATCAGTGAGTGGGTCAGCTGTGATGCGGATCATCAGGGCCGTGAGGTGCTGTCAGAAGATGCAATAGTGGAATTTGTTACTCAGCCACAGGAGCTGTCATAGAATCTGATGAAAAAGAGAATAGGACTGCACCCCCTGTTGTTGTTCCCACACATGGTGAGGCTTTTGGGATGCTGGAGAAATGCATACTATACACACTGTAAGAAACCAGCTGGACTGTGATCCAGTACAAGTCATGCTACTCTGTAGCATGAAACAGTGTGCTGCACAAAAAAAGTTTGACAGCCTAAAACAAAAATCAATGAATGATTTTTAGCTAGTTTGCATTTTTGTAACTAACTGGTATTTGGTTTTACTATTAAAATGAGTTATACACATTGCTAAACATATACTGTATGCTGCTCCTATTATTTAGCACTGCTGTCTCTCATATCCAACCTCCTGCTTAGCCAAACATATTTTATGTCTCCCAGGCAGTTCAGATGAATGGGGTTGGACTGTATACTGAAGCAGATTTCACTAAACTTCTTTAGCATATTATGTGAGGCTTTCCCACTGACAGCACTCCTTTAGCCACCACATCCTGATTGGATTGTATAGTCTGGTGCTTAAGTATCTGGTTACACCATTTCAGTTTTTGTATACTGTATGTTACTTTGGTGTGGTATACACCTTATTCATTTTTTTACTTAATGTTTTTTTTTAGGTTTGTGCTGATCAATGGTCTCTTTATTCTTGACTTCAGTTTTCCTTCACTGTTGGCACTTAAGAAAAACTTGATATAGGAACCTAAGGAATGCTTTTCTGAGCCAGTAACCATCAATTTGTTTCACTACTGCCTTATTTTTATTGCTTTGAAGTAAGTTAAAATATTATAGAAAACCATATATTGTTTTACTTTTATTTCATCAAATTAAGTTATATAGATTTCAAGTGACAGTATGTAAGTATACAGCTGTAGTTCCAGCTTTGTCCCTGATGAAGTATCATTTTTGGATATGAAGTGCTGGGGGTCTCTACAGCTGCTTTTCTTGTTTACTGATCCAGTTATTACATTTTCACAAATGTATTAATTTGGATCTGTTTTCTCATTTTTTGACTGAGAATGCTGTCTATTTGAGTTTTCACTTTGTCACCTAGCGTGGGTTTAGGATAACACAATTTCAGGCAGACCACAAATCAGGTGCATAAAAAATGCATGGTTGCATTTATTATTTTATATTCATGAAGTAAAATATACAGAGAGCAAAATGTTAAGTCAGACAACTGCTTATAATATTTTCCACTGTCTTTTGATTAACAGTAGACATAACATAAAACTAGCCACTACGGGCCACTGTTGCACCACAGAGAACAGTTATTTCGCACCTGAAGCACATTACATAACTGCTTACAACATTGGTAAAGGTCAGACCTGAGGTCAGAACATTCTGTGCTCTCTTAAACTCTCCTGCAGGGTCAAATTACCTTATGCTGTCTGCTGAAAAATATATCTTAGAAGGGGGCTGCTAACATCTAGAAAAAGTAGAAACAAGTTTTTGTTATTCTTATATTAAGACATCCTTCTCATTTTGTAACTGTACTCTTAGCTTTCTTTTTAGGGTAATATGCACAAAAAGCTTTATAAACACTTCAGCACTTCATTTATAACCAGCCAACCAGCATGTTGGACATTATACAAAACATATAAATGGCTTGGGGAAAGGGTTAAAATTTATTCCAGGGGTGTCTACTATAACAGGGGTCACCCTGTCACATATCACCCTGTGTAAGAGGGCAACCATCCTACAGTTGTCCAAATCTCAACTAACACCCTGGGAAGGTGTGGGGCTTCAGCCCACTCTCACTGGAAGCTCCGTCTCAGGGTCCCTTTCACAATTATTTTTTCCATCATTATACAAATACTATGAGCCATTTTACAAGTTCATCATATTAGTAAACCAATACGGTTATATTAAATACATGCTGAAAATAGGAAATGGAGTTAAAAATCTGCATTTCGACCTAAGGTCTTCTTAACAAAATATCTAAAAGAGAAAAAAACAAAGTTAGTGAAATATTAGTAAACAATAAAACATTACATACACCAGGAGAAAGAACTACTAACAGCAGTTTTATGCCATCTACTGACCTTCCCTGACCAGGTACACTTGAACAGCTGGACAATCCAGCTCCCAGTAGAGCTGTCTTTGGGGGGGGAGACTACCTTGCTCCATCTCCACTTAAGCATTTAAAGGTAAGCTAGAAACATACCACGCTGTATACCTAACAGCCTGTCCCTAATCTCTGGGTTTACATATCAGATCTTATACACCTCTAGTGGTGTTGGCCACCACCTTGCCCCTCCTGTTCTATGAGGGAGTCTCTCCTCCTCCAAGGGTGCCATTTCTTGCCCTTCACCCTCTGGGTTACTCCTCCCACATCACTATCAGAGGTCACTATCTGTCTGCCCCATAACAGGTCTTATAGTATGCTTCCACCTGCCTGTACATGTCTGGCCAATAGAAATATGGGATGAGTCTAGCCAATACCTTCCCAAGGCTCAGCTCTGAGTGACTGGAGTGCGCATCCTCCATCACCTTTTTTCTATATGCCATGGGCACCACTACCTGGGCATCCACTTGCTTCATCCGGGGGTTGTGTCTCATATGATATAGAACATCCTTCCTAAGTCCATACCACCATTACCTGCCCCCCACACCACCATTAACCTGTCTCCCATCCATGATTTTTACATATTCTCATGACTGGGTAACTTCAGGATCCTGCACCTGCAACTTTCCCCAGTCAACATCAGGGGAACAATCATTTTTTTTATGGGAGGAGGTTCAAAACATGCAGAAGTCCCTTCAGATGGAATGGCTTCTTCCATCTTGATTGAAGTCTTCTGCCCAAGTAATCTATTCCCAGTCAAAGTCTTACCTGGGATCTCCTCATCTCATTCACTGTCCTCCACCAAATAGCAGCCTGGAAAAATGGGCAACAATGGGAACTCCACAAACGTTGTTCACAAATGCTTCATTAGGGGTCCTCCTATTCCAGACCCCATGGATCCTGCTTGACCGATTCTTCCTTGAGATCCTCCCAGTGGGACCTCACAAGTATCTCCTGGCTTCTGCGCTCCTCCTTGCTCCAGCGTTGATCAGCCTCCAGCCACTCATCCAGTGAAGAAGCTGTATCAGGGTCTGCATTTGGCCATTGGGTCCATCTAGTCCCATACATGGTGCCTCACCCAGGTCATCTCTCTATCAGGTGCTGTTCTCCTCATCTCACCTAGTGCCATGCACCTCTGCCATGTATCCTCAGTACCAGGTCTGGCACTAACTGACTGGACTCCCCCTATTTCCTCAGATGTCAAGTCAGATTCCTCTTCCAAAACCATATGTCACTGGGCATGGGTTTAGGATAACACAGTTTCAGGCAGACTACAAATAAGGTGCATAAAAACTGCATGTTTGCATTTATCATTTTACTTTCATTAAGTAGAATATGCAGAAAGCAAAATAGCAAGTTAGATAACTGCTTAGCTTCAACAGTTTCTAAGCTTTTCTTCAGCCTAGCATGAATCAAACAGTGTGAAAGCATACACTACCAGGAGGTCTTCCACCTTCCTCAGTCACTATTCAACTGACCTCCCTATCTCTCCTTTCTCAGCACTGCGGTAAGGCTTTTTATAAGCTCACTAGAAGCTGGAAAAATGTTCCACTGCCTTTTGATTGACAGCGGACATAACATAAAACTAGCCACTATAGGCCACTGTTGCACCACAGAGAACAGTTATTTGGCACCTGAAGAACATTACATAACTTGTTTACAACATTGTTAAAGGTCAGACTCGAGGTCAGAACATTCTGTGCTCTCTTAAACTCTCCTGCAAATTACCTCATGATGTCTGCTGCAAAATATATCTTAGAAGGGGGCTACTAACATCTAGGAAAAGCAGACACAAGTTTGTGTTATTCTTATATTAAGACAGCTCTCTCATTTTATAACTGTACTCTTAGTTTTGTTTTTAGGTTAATATGCACAAAAAGCCTGATAAACACTTCAGCACTTAATTTATAACCAGCCAACCAGCATGTTGGACATTATACAAAACATATAAAGTGCTTGGGAAGGGGGTTCAATTTATTCCAGGGTGTCCACTATGACAGGGGTCACCCTGTCACACACCGCTACAGAGCCTAGAACTGTCTCAGCTATCCTGTGTGTATGCAAGAAAAGATTCCTACTCCTTCTGCTAGTATATGGAGATGTGGTGTACTGCTCAGCTGCTAAAGCCTCACTGTACAGGTATGATGTCCTGTACAACAGGCTGTGCAGGTTTGCCATTGATAGCAGTTCAAGGACTTGCACTGCCTATTGTACAGTCAGTTTGACTTTCTGAGCCCCAGCACAGTCAGGGACTACCACTCCATAAGTGTATCCATTCTCAGACCCACCTTTTGTTCAGCATTCTTTGTCCATCCCTGCCTCCTGTTCTGTAAGACTAACTGAAGAAGCATTAAAATGAGCTCCTACAGACCATAAAATTGGAACTATGGGCACCTATTGGGTAAAACAGACTTGTATTTATGCTTTGGATTAAGGTAGTTGGATAGCTGATAATGGATAATATTTTAAGTCTTTTGCTACAAATGACAACTATTTTTTGTATTATGCACATTATTGATTCTTTGCACTTTTTTTGCACTTTAAATTGTGGGTCATATGTGATTTGAAGAGCATACTGTTTTATAAAATGTGACACTGTATCTTTAAATGTGCATGCAGATTTAAGACTGTTGTGATTGGTGGAGTCCATCCCTCTAAAGATGAACTTTTGTTCAAAACAGGTAAATGAGCCTGTGTGCTCTTGTTTGTTTGGCAATTTATGGTGGCATTATTAAACACTGCAGTTTGGAAAGTGCTGGCTTTTCTTACTTTTTCAAGACTGACTGATGTAGCTAACTTGATAGTTCTCGAATTCGCAAACACTTGAGCAGACAGGTCTTTTCCTTCTCTGGCCCAGCAGAATGGAACAGCATACCAGTCTCACTTCAACAAATCCTCTAATCATTCAGTTTTCCAAAGGCTGCTGCCTGAACAATTCAAGGATTTCTGTAAATGCCCGCCCTACATTTACTGACTTTTATGGAATACCAACATCCTGTACATACAAAGGGGCAACTCCCAATGACTATGACTGCCATCTTCTTACTAGCTGCATGAGTAGCTGTCATCCACTGTTATCATAGTCTATATTGTACTGCGTAAGTAACTTGCATCTGCATATCTTTTTGGAACTAGCACTTGCGTATTTTGTTGTGCTGTGCTATAAATTAAACCCTTTTGCAACCTGCTGTAAGAAGGGAGCATTTTATTTGTGAGCACGTTTCTTAAACACAGAAGCAACTTCCATGCCTTTATTCCCTTAATATCCTATGATATTTGGGAGCCCAAAACCAGTATGGTTTATGAAGAATAATAATCAGCATTTATATCACGCTTTTCCTACACAATGTATACCAAAGCACTTTACAAGAAATGCTAGACTGGTAGTGAAGTGACAATGTGTAGTAGTGGCCATATCGCACATCAACACCCAAACATCCAAACACAGCCTGGACAATTGCATGCACCAGTTTATGGAAGGGGATTGTTGGCCAGGGGAATGTTGGCCAGGACATCAGGAATTTCCCCTACTCTTTGCAAAGAGTGCCCTGGGTTCTTCTACTTCCACCTGGACACTCACCAGGATGGGTACAAGCGACCTTGGTTTAACATCTCATCTGAAGAATGGCACACCTCAGCAGTACAGCACCCCCTAATACTGCACTTGGATGCCAGCATTTTGGGTGCAAGTCCAATCCCAGTGTGAGATAAGAACCCATGACCTTGTAGTCCAGAGGCAGATGTGCTACCAATTGAGCCACACTAACACCCTGAGAGACCTGTGAGACTCTAAGAGGGATGCCAATCCAGCTGAGCCAGACTGCTGATAGCCATCTCAGAAGGGGTTGGGCTAAGTAGTTCTACAAAAATTCTGTGCTCCTTATGTCTGTCAGTGTGCATGTGCTACTCTGAGAGTAAATGTGACTGGGCCTGCTGCTAAACCCATTAAGCTTGGGTAAGTCTTTAACTTTAACATCATGTTGCTGATTTTTGTCAGACCTGGTGTGATTTTTTGTGCCCTAAGACACCTGTGAGGCTGAGATAGAGGATTACCAAGCCAGCCACCTGACAGTTACTGTATGTCACAGGGGAAGGGCTAAATCCTTTAAAACACTCACAGCAGCTAGTTATCCTCGATGGTGCAGCTGTGGTGCAGAGTGGACTGGAGAAGACTCGGAGTCAATAGCAGGAGTCAGAGACAGGAGACCAAGGGGAGGCTGTTTTGGTGTTTATTGATTTTAAGGGTTATTATTTTAGGAAATGTTTTAATGTTATTATTTTGATGCTGCTATAGGAATATTGCACTTTAAATTAAGTACATTTTCCTGAACGTAGTGGTTTGGACATATAGCTTCCATTATTGATTACAGATTGAATTATTCTTAAGTGATTGAGCAATAAGTTGGCCATCAACCTTTTACTTATAACTATGACTTTAACATGGGGATAAAGGGTACAATATATACTTGGCATTAGATTATACAGTATCTGCTCAGTTGTTATTGCAGACATTGCTATCTTTAATAGTATGTTAGTTAATAAGACAGATAAGAGAAGGAACATTGGTGGGGAACTAATTATATTATTTTTTTTTAAATAACTTGTTCAGAATGAAAAATATGATCACTATTTATTTTTCTCTTTGCAGAATTAAACAAAAATCTGGGGTAAGAGGGGGAAGATATTTGTAAAGGGTGAGTAGAGATCTTCTAAAAATGAGTAAGTAATTAGTGGTGGTTTTTACTATATTGTCCTTACTGGATGATATCAAATCCTGACCCTAGTAATGTAATTAATGTTTCCATTATAGAAGATGACCCTCTTTGGTAAACCAGGGAAGAATTTAAGGTTGTCCTTTCAACATGAGTTGTTTTCATGCAAAAACAGAGGAAGTATGGCTCAAGTAATAAAACCCTGGCATCTTGTCAATAACAGAATATGGGTTAAAACCATCAATACTTGATGAAGGTTTTACTAGAAAGTTATAATTTGATGAGGAAGGACAGAAAAGGGTTACGTGATGGGAGATAACAGTAGGTGTTATTTTATTGGAGATAAAAATATGAATATACATATATATAGTATAGTACTTGAAGACATACCTCTCAACCCCCTGTCTCAAAAAACAGTCACAGAATTAGGGACAGATGACTAAAATGAGGGACACATCTTAAAAAAGGGTAATATCAGTTCACGAAACTGTTACAATAAGTGATTTAGTGATAAAAGCATTTTTTTCTGATTGAGAACTAGACTATAAAACTAATGTGTGCTATGATTTTATGATTCAGATGTTTACTCTTCAGTGGCAACATGTCAGATTTAGGAGGGACAAAGAGACATTCCTGAAAATCAAGGACAGCTGAGAGGTATGCTTGAAGATGTGTTTATCTGTGTGTAAGTATAAATAGCTAAAAATGTAATTAACATTATGGAACACAAAGCAAATTGGAATATGTTGTGCATATAACTCACCTGACAATGGAGAGACAGGGTCAGATGAGTTACTACCACATTTGACAAACTGAAAAGCAGAAAACATACTGTGATGGAATGTATGAATCTTAACTGGTTAGGAACAAACATTCAGCAGAAAAAGGGTGTGATCTTCTTTTATTGAACACCACCAGTACCATCAAATGAAACCCTGACTCCAAGCTTTTATTTAAAATATATTAAGTTCATGACTGTAATTGTTCTGAAGTTAGACTTTTTTTTTAAGATAATTTATTTGAAAGGTAATAACTTTGGAACCACAAGGGCTAGGAACATCATTTTTTAAAATGCATGCTTTGAGATATGGCAATAATTTAGTGTACCCTGGTACAGTTTACAGTGCATACTATATATCAATAATTAAAAGTTTAATCATTAGCATTTTCTATATATTGTAAAATGTGTGCACTAAAAATATTGATGAATAAAAACCATACCAAAGTAACATATCAGTATTGTCCTAACTCCAATCTTTCATTTGAAACATATTTACTATCCTTAATGGTTCTAAAGTTAGCCATTTCTAAATATAATTTATTAAAAAAAAAATAACATTAAACCCAGAAGGGCTAAGAACTGAATTTGTGGCACTTTGTCAACATAGCTAAAGCAACTAAAACGTGATCAAATATTGCACAGGAAACACATCAACCACTACCATAGCAAAAATAAAAAAAAAATACACAATAAGCCACAATGACTGTTTACAGGGGAATCTGCCCCCCAGGACCCCACTTTACAGGGACTTTGCCATATAATCCCTCTAGCTTAATATAACTACCTCCAGGGGGGCAGTAACTCCGGAGATGGGGTGAAACTTCGGGGGACAAATTGTTGAGGAGAGGAAGGGGGAACCAGTAGGACAACTGGGGGGTAGGAAGTGCAAGGTGTGGGGCAGACATATCAAGAGCATAAGTCAAGAGAGGGGGGGAGACAAAAAAAAGTCCCAGGACTGGGAATCAAACCCTGGTCCACTGCCATTCTCTGCCCTCACTGCCTGTGGCCCTAACCTCTGTGCCATGGCAGCTGTTCAGCAGCATGCTATCCAGCAGAGGCTTTATCCCTTTTTCCCCCCCTGACATCAATATGGCCACAGGGATAGTGCTAACTTTTTCTATGCTATACTATCCTTGTAGCTGTATTGCAGTTTGCTATTTTTACAGTGCAGTTTTTCCCACACTATAATGCCCACAGCATTTTCACCCAGTACTGAATTTGTTATTTATTTATTTAGGTAGGTAGTTACTTTTTATTGACCAGGTAAGGACACTTGACAATGCCTATTTTGAGGTACAACTAGATATGCAGGCACTTAATTTTTAACAGTAAAAAGACAATAAGATATAGACAGAGTAACAGTAAAGTAAAGCTCACAACAATTAAAACAGTATATACATATGACACAAATGTATACTGTCATGATATTGAGCAGATCAGGCCAAGAACCAGAGTGCACCAAACCATAGGATGGTGAGGATAGCAAAACTAAGTGTAATTACAAGCCAGACTGGATTTCGGGTGATCCCACAGAGACCTTCTAAAGAGGTCATAACAGCTAGTGGGAGAGAGTTCTATAACCTGGGACCACAGATAGCAAAGACCCAAACTTGAATGGCAGTGGAGGTTTTTACAACAGAGATGAGACAAGTCACTAGACCTGAGAGGGTAGCTTGAGTTAACAGCCCTTAGTTGCTCCACCAAGACTGGAGGGGTGGCAGCTCTGATCACTTTATCAGCAAAGCAACCCTAGGCAAAGGTATGATAGTTACCTGTGGTCAACCATTTCAGTTTCTCATGGAGCTCACAATAATGTGTGAGATGAGCAGCTGAGAGGGCAAATTGACATACGCTATTATAGACTACATTCCACTTAGATTACATCCCAACACCAGACACTTGGGTTAAATCCCAATACTGACACTGTAGTGCAGCATGAGGGGGGTGCTGCACTCCTGAGTTGCCGTGTTTTGGATGAGTTGTTAAACCGAGGTCCCTTCTTCCTGTTCTGGTGGTAGTTCAGGTGAATGATAAAGATCCCATGGCACTTCTCAAAAAGAGTAGGGGAATTTTTTATTTCAGAAACAAAATAAATCAAATTTTATGCATTATAAAACACTGGTTACAACGTGTTGTTCCAGAAAAGAAAAAAAAGGGCATCAATAATACGTAAAGGAAAGGAAAAAAAAAAAGGAAGAGAATCACATTAAATACATAATAATCATGATAATAATAAAGTACATCATATTGCTATCTCATTGTCTGACATTCTGGAACCATACAAAATGGTTCCACTGACCCCTATCTTTAACAATATTCTTTTTGTATTCCTCATTAAACAGTGCTGTTAAATTCTGTTTACTCTGTAGTAAGAACTGCAGTGGGGTAAATTCTTGCTGTTGAAAAAGAAGGGCACATCTTGCCTGCCACAATTAATATTTACAAAAAGAAAAGAAAATGCTGAGTGTACTCGGATGGTATTTGCTCATGGAGACAGGGTATATCCCAAGTACCAATATTTCATATGTAATATGCAAGGTTGTATCCGTGCTCTATGATTTTAATGTTAGTAACCAAAATTCTGTTGCAAAGGGGAATTCCAAATAAAAATAAGTTTGGGATTATACTACCCCTAAGCATGCAGGCCTTGGACACATACTTTCTTCCATTACATTATGTTTGTGGATACCTCTGATTCCTAGTCTATCATGGCAGGTTAACCATACCACATCCCAGACTTTTTGTGGTAACCTTTTATCTGTAAGCTGGGAGAAAGTAATGGAAATTTTGGAGTCACAGATGATGAGCACCTGTGGAATGTCATATAAATTACTATTTAAAACAAAGGTATAAAAGGATTTCCTAGAATTTTTTGTAATGACTGAAGGGTCACATGTCATAATTTCATTTTCACACATGCTGCATGTAAATAAGGCAGAAGTTGGAACCTCTTCAAAGTCCAACGTAGAATATGGTGGTGGGGCGGGAGATAACCATTCTTGAAAAGGTTGTTCTAGAATAAAACTCAAATACTTATATCCTTCCTGAATGGGTTGTGGCAACAGTGGAAGAAAACCAAGGTAAAAACAAGCATTTGTCAATGCCGAATGTTTGCTTGCTGGCATTGGCAGTGGTAGTGTAGAAGTTACAGAGCTGCGTAATAGGAATGGCAGTGAAGTACTGAACTGAAGCCAACCCCACCACCACCCTGCAGAGAGTGACAGGCATTGGGGTGTGCGTTTGGGTCGTCAGGCATAACGGCCATGCCATTTCACCACACCCCACCCTGGAGACACTGACAAGTGTCACGGTGTTCCTTGGGGTCTTTGGTCCTTATGCGCACCCCATTTCATTAGGAAATATGGTGAGATGGGTGCGATATAGGAGAATGTGGTGAACTTTGTGGCCGAAGAGTCCAAGGCATACCTCAATGCCTCTGACAGGCTGCAGGATGTGGAATGGTATGAGCATTACAGGCAAGAATCCCAAGTCACACCCCTGATGCCTGTCATTCTCTACAAGGTTGGGCATTATGGTTGGAAACCCTAATACCTCAGGCATTCATTGGTATTTTCACTCCAAATTTTCAACATGTTTTTTTTGTGACCCCACCTCATGAACAGGGGGGAATATCAGTTTGTTAGATGAAAGCTGCTTATGCACAGCGACTACAGCATTTAGCACCACAGGTGCAAAAACATTCCGAACAGGATGTAAAAAATGACAGCTGTACTGTTCATGGGGAGGTGTAAAAAATGGCAATGTTGCAAATCTGCAGTAAAAATATTAAAAAAATGGTGAAGTCACGAGCGACATAGAAAACTGTGCAACGACATCCGTAATATAATTAGGGTTGGGGACTTTTACTGCAGATTGTCAACTCAGGCATTTTGGTGCCTCCGATCATGAACAGTGTCACTGTGATTTTCTTTATCTGTGCTGAACAATGATTTCCCACAGCGACCACGCATCTCTGCACTGAAAGTGTGAAAACACACTTCAGCCATGTTGTGAAAAATGACAGCTGTACTGTTCATAAGGAAGTGTGGAAAATGCCACTGGTGAAAATCTGGACTGAAAATATTACAAAGTCATGAACTTACGAGGGTGCATGGAAACTGTGCAATGCTCACTCATAACACAGTCATTTTATGGACTTTTGTCACCAAATTTTCAACATAGCCATTTTAAGACCTCTGCTCATGAACAGTGTAAGTGTGATTTTCTTAATCTGTCCTAAACATTGCTTTCGCACACCAACAGCACCATTGTGCGCTACATGTGCGAAAACACATTTTGGGTGACATATGAAAAATGGCAGCTGTACTGTTCATAAGGAAGTGTAATAAAATGGCAATGTTGAAAATCTGGAGTGAAAATATTAAATTCGCAAACTTACGAGCATGCATAGAAACTGCACAACGCATGCTAGTAAAACAGTCATTTTTAGGAATTTTTTCACCAAATTTTAAACATAGGCATTTTAAGACCTCTGCTTATGAACAGTATCACTGTGATTTTCTTAATTTGTCCCATACATTGATTTCGCACATCGACTGCGCCATTGTGCGCTACATGGGCGGAAACACATTTTGGGCAAGATGTGAAAAATGACAGCTGTACTGCTCATAAGGAGGTGTGGTAAAATGGCAATGTTGAAAATCTGGAGTGAAAATATTGAAAATTTGCGAACTTACGAGCGTGCGTAGGAACTGCACAACGCACGCTCGAAAAACAGTTATTTTTAAGAACTTTTTCACCAAATTTTCAACATAGCCATTCTAAGACCTCTGCTCATGAACAGTGTCACTGTGATTTTCTTAATTTGTCCCGTACATTGATTTTGCACACTGACTGTGCCATTGTGCACTACATGGGCGGAAACACATTTTGGGTGAGATGTGAAAAATGACAGCTATACTACTCATAAGAAGGAGTAGTAAAATGGCAATGTTGAAAATCTGGAGTGAAAATATTGAAAATTTGTGAACTTACAAGCCTGTGTAGGAACTGCGCAACGCATGCTCGTTAAACAGTCATTTTTTGGAATGTTTGCACCAAATTTTCAACATGGGCTTATTGAGAGCCCATCTTATGAACACTGGCAGTGTCATTTTGTTACTCAGGCCTGAAGGGTGATTTCATGCAGTGACTGTGCAGTGACTGCGTAATCACCCTTTGGGCCCAAATAACGCCATGACAGTGACATCATTCATGAGAAGGGGTCCCAAAAACCCCATGTTGAAAATTTGGTGCAAAAATTCCCAAAAATGCCTGAGATATGCAACAAAGTTGAAAAAACCCTATCTAGCCCATTATACAGCTTCACGCATTTCCTCAGTTCGCGGGTCGGCTTTGAAGAGGCAGACGTGTTCCTGGTCCACCAAGATCGTCCGTCAAGCTCTGGAGGTAAGTATGGGGTGAGGGGTGTGGGAGGTGGGTGCGAGTGGGTGCGGGTTGTGGGAGGGTGCTGGGAGACTACATGGGACCGTTTTGCTTTTCAGGTTGAAAAAAAAAAAGATGACAGGGGGCGTTTGCCATGCTGGGGTGGGCTCCCAGCATGGCACAAGGACAGTTGGGGAGGCGCTCAGCCAACGGGGGAATTTGCACCCCCGTCGGCCATGGCATTTGTTGCCATGCTGGGGTGGGCTCCCAGTGTGGCACTTTGTACTGGGGGGAGAGTGAAGCTGATGGGGGATTGGGCATCCCCATCAGTGACAGCATGGGGGAGGGAGAGACAGTGAAGCTGATGGGGGATTGGGCACCCCGTCAGCTATTCTATGAGTTGCCATGCTGGGGTGGGCACCCAGCATGGCATTTGGGAGGCTTTGGGGGGGGAGCGCAGCACAAGCCGATGGGGGATTGGGCACCCCCGTTGGCTATACATGTGTGCGGGGTGGAGGGCAGCATGCAGTATGTGTGCGTGTCTGTGTGTTTGTGTGTGTAGAGGGAGCTGTGCATGAGCAGGTGATATCTTATCACTGCTCACTCTGAAGCATAGCTCCCCCTTTCAACTGTATGCCACTGCATTTTGGAGCTTGTCATAGACAGCTCCAGACTGCATTGGCTTACAGGGGCCGTGCCTGCCAACACACTGACTGAATTGGAGGAGGAGGTGGCACACCTCCGAAATCTCGGATGATGGCACTATGTTTCTTGCACATGCGTGCAAGCAAACATAAAAAGTCAAGGTATAGAAAAATAGTTAAGGGTTAACCATCCGTACTCCACCTAGAGGGTAGTCATAATAAGTAGGTCTCTTTTGATGGGGTTGAGTCTGCTACCCCAGAGGCCCTGGAAGAAGATATTCATTAATCTAGTCTCCATATTAAGGGGTATAGGGAAGATGTAACAGATGTGTAAAAATAAGGGAACAATTAAAGTGTATAACAGGAAGACACTTTTCTTTTTAGCAATGGTCTTATTCTTCCACATTGAGATCATCTGTTCTGCTCTCTGAAGAACCTGAGAGCAGTCCACAGCTGCATCATCAGAGCTCCCAAATTGGATACCCAAGATTTTAATAGATTAAGGTGACATCTGTATATTTGTAAAACTTTCTGGGCTCTCTGTTAGTGGCTGAGGAGGTAGAACCAATGCTTGACTCTTATCATAATTCAACTTAGAGTCTGCTGCATTTTCATATCCCATTATTTCTTGTTTAAAAAGGCTTTCATTTAGGTCTGGTGTAGTGTAGATGCAGAGGTCATCTGCATACGCACTAAATTTGGGGCAAAGAAACCATTAGCGAGGGGAATAGATGGACTACCAGGGTTTCTAGAGATTCTCCTAACCAAGGGATCTATCTGACATACAAACAATAGGAGGTTGAGTGGGCAACACTGTCGAACCCCCTTTTTTTCACAAAAAAGGGCAAGCCTTGGATACCATTATCATAAGGGATAATCATGGCTGATTTGTACAATAGAGAAATCCATCTTATAAAACAATTTTGGATATGGTATGCCTGCAAAATGTTAAATAAGTAGTTATGATCCACATGATCGAAAACCTTTTCTTGGTCTAAGGCCAAGAGCAATAATTTTATTTTAGGATCAGAAACAGAAGTCATCAAGCCTCTTAGCTATATCAGATCGGTAAACATTGATCTGCCTTCTATTGCACCGGACTGTGCATCTCCA
This sequence comes from Neoceratodus forsteri, assembly GCA_016271365.2. Taxonomy (NCBI): domain Eukaryota; kingdom Metazoa; phylum Chordata; order Ceratodontiformes; family Ceratodontidae; genus Neoceratodus; species Neoceratodus forsteri. The sequence goes on along the minus strand of CM057454.1, from coordinate 1,065,522,249 downwards.
TTAACCAATTTAGCTACCCTGGATAGGTGAGCTAGCAATATTAATGCTAGGATTTTGTAGTCCACATTAAGAAGACTAATTTGTCTCCAATTGGTGAGATCCCTTTTATCACCTTTTTCATACAATAAGATTACCAATGCTTGAGACATAACTTCAGGAAAGGTTTCTGAAGATAAAATCTAAGAGAATATATCAGCCAAGATTGGAGCAAAATAATTTGCATATTTAATATATAGCTCACTGGTAAGTCAGTTACTTCCAGGTACTGATTTTTTTTTTAATTTCCCCAAAATTGCAGTAACTTTAGCTGGGATGACTGGGGAGGTTAAATCTAAAAGGGATGCCTGATCTATGTGGGGGGGATATTTAAATTCCTGAACTATCCAAGATCACCAGTTAACAAGGAGGGGATGCCAAATATTTCCTGAATATAAGTCTGCAAGACCTTTTGGATTTTATCATGATCCAAGTGCTGCAGTTTGGTACATGGGTCAAGAACCACGTCAATTCTAGTATGACTTATTCTATTCTGGCAACTCTTATAAATGTCCAGAGAGGGCCTTGAGTCTTAGGTGCCAAATTGTGCTTCAAGATTCAATGATTCAGCTCGATTGTATTGTACTAAAACATGTCTGCCTTAAATTCCTGTATTTCACTGGTTAAATCTAATTTAAATTCAGAAGATCTTGAAATTGTTTTATATAGTTTAACTCTGAATTTTAAGTATTGAAAATAGGTGAATATTGTATTTTTAACAGACTGTCTAATAAAGAAAGCCTTTAACTCAATTTTAGTATCAATCCACCAACTTGTGAGTGAATCAAAGGCCTCTATCACAGAAAGCCTTCCTGGCAGTAAATCTGATTTTTCCTCCATATCTGGATAACAGAGAGTTGTTTAACATCAATCTTGAAGTAAATTTGTTTGGGGAGAGAGAGAAGGGCAAGTGGGTCGCAGGGTGTAGTGCAATGAAACCGCTAGGTGGACTGAAGTTTCACAGGGAGTAACCTGAGCTTGTTTACCATGTAAGGGTTTGGAGCTACAGTAAATGTGTAATCTATATGTGTTGCCAGTGGTCCCTTTGAGAAAGTTTTAGCATCCTTAGAGCAATTTCTTTCTTTCAAGCACCCTTAGAGTGATCCGAAACATATCTGTCCACAAGCCCTGCTGTCTTAATCACATCATTCAGACAGTTTGAATCACCAAATAACTTAGTGATCTGGTCACCTTTATCCATTGATGAAAAAGGACAATTAAAATCTTCACCCAAAATAAAATATTTTCTCATGTGCAGATATGGTTGCATTAAAGACAAAAGTGCAGAAGGGGATGTTATGCTCTGGGGGCATAAACATTAAGTAACCTAAATGATTCTGTATCTCTGCTTAGGTCTAATAAAAGATCCCTTCCTGGACTAATATCAAACACCTTCTGTATTGTGAACTGGTAACCTTGTATTAATATTCCAATCCCATCATGTGTCTGAGCCTTGAGACCAAAAAGATGGTCCCAATGACCAAAGTTTTTTTTGAGTGTGAGACTTTGTGTGTTGTTTTTACCCTTGTGTCTTGAATAAAGATAAAGTCATTTGCAAAGCCCTTTAACAGTTGAAGAGTTGTGAGTCTCTTCTTGTATGCCTTAATACTGCATACTTTGTGGGTTAGGAAAGAAAGGTACTGTTCATCCTTCATTCAGATGCTCAATTGGGTGGGATTATGACCCTTTCTGGTAGGAATTCTCGGCTTTCTTTTTAACAGTGTCTGGCTAAGGGTCTGAAGAGGGGTCTAATTTAGAAGATACAATTGATGAGTCAGAATCATCCCCTTCATCCTCCATGTCACCCCACTGTTTTCTTTCTACTAAGGCTTGGTAATGATTTCTGGTTACCACCCTGTTCTTCTTGGGGGGAGTTTGGACAGCTTTCTTTTTTTTTCTTTTTAACCTCCACCATTGTGAACAGTCCTGCTGGGGGTGGTCATACCTACACTGTCATAGACCTTAGGGGATGGGTTATGAATGGGAGGGGGATAATCCAGGTCATTAGCCTTACTGGTGGAGGGGGCCGCTAAATCCATCACAGAAACACCTACCTCAGCTGGTGGGGAAGAAAGAGAAACATTTTCACTCTCTGGAGGCTGTTTGGAGTGGTCCTGCTTCTGAAGAACTTGTACCTGGCATATTTTTATCAACTGAACTAGGTCTTGCTGGGCCCTGTCTAGTCTATTCCTTTCAGTCCAAGGGCATTTCCTGTATGTGTGACCCCCTTTGTCACACAAGTTACACTTAAGAGGATTGGGACACACTAGACTGACGTGACCATATTCAAAACACAGGTTACATCTTGGTTTTCTACATACAGAACTAAGGTGAGTATGTGCCCCACATTTGTGGTTAGTTCTAGGCTTTCCTTGGTAGAAACATAGGCCCCTGTCTCTACCAATATAAAAACTTCCTGAAAGATGAACAATACCGGAGTCCAGTTGTTTAAATTTGACATTTAATTTCCAGTTCTCTGCCCCTACCAGATCATCATCTAGGAAGGGGGTTGGGGCTTCTAGAACTGTGCACCTTTGTTGCAGCCAATATTGTACATTATGAAATAGTTAAAAAGAATACTAGCTCCTGATTGGTCAAGAACAGCTTTCAGGTGGGCCATTATCCCAGTACAATGGCCCAACTGAAAGTAATATGTTTAAAAAAGGTATAAAATTTACTAAAACTAACCCATTTCATAATAGCAATAAGGCACACTCAGGGGTGCATTATGGTGGGCTAACGGCCCTTCTCAGATGGTGGAAGCACTTGGCTATGCCTTGTGCTTCAACCCACCTGAGGTGGGCCATTATCCTACCATAATGCACCCCCTGTCATGTCTTATTGCTTAATCAGCTATGTTCACATATTCATTCTTAAACAAAAGGGTAATGACTTTAACAGAAGGCTTGGTGAGAAGAATCAGGAGGGGGGAAGGTTGCCAAAGTGGGGAATTTTGGACCTGTCTAAGGTGTGACTAGTCTTAAAACTCACATCATAAATGACCTCCCCTTTAACGTGAATTAAAGCAAACATTTTCAAGGGATTAATCCCCATTTGACCTTTTAACACTAACTGTAATAGTTTTTTTGTCTGGTGCATTTATTGGATTTCCATTAAACTTCAGCTTAACCACATTTCTTCTCTGGGTTGGTTCTCCTCTGTTCTTAAATAAATCAGCCATGAAGAATTTTTTTGGTTGGTCAGCAGTAGTATTGTCTACAGTTTCATTTGTACCTTCAGTCTGACCCAAGTCCAAGTCCTGAGCTCTGTTGTCTTGAGAGAAATCACCCATATGCTGACCAGGTTCCCTAGCAACCTGGGAGTGCAGATCAGAAGAGTTGGCTGGCTGTTATGGTTCCAAAACATTTGTGACAAGGCCTGCAGATTTGTTTGGTGCCTTTGAGGAGCACTCCTTAATGATCTGGCCAACACTGACTGGCCCGTGGAGATACAGGAGTTCAAATGAGGGTCCCAATTCCAGCCAGCCACTCGTAATGCAGCATCCAAGGACCAGGTCTGGGGTTTGTCAGTTGTGTCTATGCATCTTCCTTTTCTTAGAGTAAGTACCTTTTCTGAAGTCAAGTTTATTGAGTTTTGAACATCCTGCTCATCTTCGTAAGCAACTGTGGTAAATAAGCTGGTATAGAAGATTGACTGGTGCTCATAGTTGCAGCCACGTCAGTGTCTTCTTGCAACAGTTTAAGAAGAAATTCCTAATTCAATTTTATCGCATTTCATAACAAAGTTTCTTGATAAGCTTCTTGCTGTACCTGAACTCCAGATGTTGCAACCTGTTCAGTCTGGTTAATATCTATCAGTATCTTCTGGGGTGGAACACCAGAATCCATGATGACTGTACTTGATCTTTGAACTCCTTCCACTGCTCCAGACATGTCCATAGTTTCATGCTGCTTACTTGTTTCAAGTAAATCCATACTTTCCTTAGCAGACATTGTGTCATCCATTGTACTAACTCCAGTATCACCTCCTCCTACCAACCGGCCATCTACCATCAAACTGGGCTCCTCCATCCTGCCTACAGGAAGTGACAGCACCCCTTTAGGCAGAGAACGGGAATTTCCCCCAGTGCCAAATGTTCCCCATTCACTGAAAAAACACCAGCAACTTAATCTGCTTCAAGGTCAGTGGGCATTCATCTATATCCCCCTTCCCTGGGTCATGCCTGAAAATAGGCAGAGTTTGTCTAGTGCACTTACCCGGTCAATAAAAACTAAATAAATAAGTTCATAGAGCAGTCTGTTGTACTTGATTAGTTGCCGCCTACTCTGCTGATAATTTGCAAACCAGAATAGAGCAAGGTCAGACAGTCCAAAAGAACATAATTTGGAACAGATGAGTTTATTGGTCAGTCAGGTCAAAAGCCTTGGAAAAATCTGCAAAGATTGCTCCAGTAAGTTTACTGTGATCCATAGAAATCCTGACTACAGAGGTAACTTTAGCAAAGATAATGGAGGCACTGTGCCCCTTTTGGAAGCCATGCTGCACCTGAAAGCTTGGAATTATGGCAATATCAATTTGTTACTTTGGTACAGCTTACAAATATGAATATTTTAAAGTTTTATCAGTAAGTGTAAAATATATTATAACAGTGTATCAAGAAACACTATCGTTAAAACTCTAAAATATCAATACAGCTCTTTGGTGCCAAGCAGTGGGGTAAACTGCTCAGGCATGCTAGCAACCCAGGTTCACAGCCCAAGCCTGGAACATCAGGAGCAGAGGCTTCTAATGAGGGCTCAGAGGATATGCATGGATGCTCTCCTCTTGGGTGGGAGGGAGGATGTGGCACCATTCACATAGTGATTAATGGTGGTGGTGCCATGGTGGTACTATTAGCAACATGGGTGACCATGCATCACCAGGCCCCCTTGGCCACCCATTAATGTGTCCATCATGAGGGGCACCCAAGGGAAACAGAATGGTGGAAAAAGTCCCATCTGGGATGTCTTGGATGATGGCCTTCATGTGTTTGCTTTCCCACACCACAAGACCCACATTGGTGGCTCAACTGCTACACAGTTTTAGGTCTCAAGTCCATGACACAACTCTCACCTTCTGTGACCATACAGGGGGTTCCCAGGGAGGGATAGAACTGACCTCAGGATTAGCTGCATGCAAAGTAAAAAAAAAATCTCCACAATTCACACTGAGCAGGATTCACAAAACTCTTACTATTCTTATGGCTGCAGAAAACACCGGTGCATGCGGGTTGCCACTTGTGGATCCCCTGTTTTCCCTCAGCTGTGAGTATTCACAAAGGTGGAGCCAGATTATGACCCACTCCATGTTTTACAGCAGCTTGTGGGTACAAATGAGGTGTGGGACTTAGCTCCAAAACATTGTGTGAATCCAGCCAATAGCATGGAACGTAGTGACTCAATTTGAAGGATAAATTATTTAACCAGGAAAGGCACACCAAGCAAAGCTTGTTTCCAGGTGCAACCTGGGAGCACAAGGAAATTAAGTGACTTGCTCAGGGTCACAGAATATGCAAGTGTGGGCTGTGGGACTCATACCCAGGTCACCAAGTTTGCAGCTCAGAGCCCTAAACCTCTGTGCTATACTGCCTCCTTAACATTTACAAGTAACATTCACACAACTGCACAAATTGTACTACACAAATTGCTGCACTATGCATGCACTGTGCACACACTAGACTGCTGCAGTGAATTTCACTACACAATTCATAGCAAAAATTAACAGCGAAGTGTAAACTGCGTTTATTCACTTAGTAAAATTTACTGCAACTGCGGTGAATTGTGTAGTGTGCACTGCACAAATGCAAAGCATAATGCATAGCAGCCAGATTCACCACAATTCATGGGGGAAATTAACATTTGCAACACTCTTACTTAGAACTGGGAGGTAATCCTGGGAGACAGGTTGCTAGCCACACCTTCTCCCACCAAAACAGCCAATCAAGGCACCAGCTCTGTTTCCTGTTCTATTTCCTATTACTTTGAAAGGAAGAGGTCATCAAGCAGCCCCTGTGCTAAGGACCCCTGAGACAAGGACAGCACAGCGGAGTCTGCCCACTGGGTCAGCCCAATGAGGCAGCTGGCAGTTGGACACTCTGCACAGCAGCAGCAAGGTAGGACAAGGGTGGTAGGAATCCTACTAAACTCTTGCTGGTAGGCACATACTAAGATGTAGGGAGGATTGGTAGGGTAAAACTGAAAGTTGTGAAGAGGTGAAATACTCTATCTAGGGTAAGGGTACAAAAGAGTTCAAAGAAAAAGAAAAAAATCATCAGGGTTGGAAATACACATGCTAGGAGTGGTGCAGTGCAGTGGCTGTGGGGTGGAAGTTGTGGCACAGGGTCATAATGTCCCTGACAAATACAGCCTGGCAATAAATGCTGCACTCCGACATAACGTCAGGCTTTTCAGTGACCATACAAAAAAGCATACAGCCATTGATATCATTTGCAGTTTTTGGTTTTGTGGGGGCTTTGCCCCCCACACCCCTAGACTTTAAATAATTAACTCCGAGGGTGTGTGGATTTTGGGGATGGGGAGAAACTCAGGGGGATATTTATTTTCTTTTCAAAAAAATTTGTAGCACCAGGAGACCTGGGGGGAATCTAACTGCAGTGCCAGGTCTCCATCGTTGCTGTGTGCAGGTGCCTTAGCCACTCCACTACAGGAGCAGCTCAACCAAGCACAGCAGCACCAACTTCTTCAGCCCTTCCTCCACTTCACAGTCAGTGACAGGGGTAGTGGTAATTCCCTACCACTGTTACACCCCTTTCGGTCTAAATGTTTCTGTGTTTTACACAGCACATTTATTGCTGCACTGTTTTTGTAGCACTATATTGACCCAGTACCACAGTTTAGGGAGATGTTCTGGAGATGCAGTGCTGCCCAATCTGTGTCCACCTCTCTGGGCTGAGGGGGGAGGTTGTTCAACTCCAGGCCAAGTTGACTAGTATTCGAGAAACCTCTTCGCCCACCCAGGGACCACCAGTGTATACAGAAAGGGTGAGAGCGGTTGGTCAGAGGCACATATCCCAAGATGATACCACTATAAAACTCCTATGCCACTCTGGTGGGGTGGGACTGTACTAAGGAGGCACCTGCAGTAGTGACCAGGGAGGATGTGGGGGTCCTTTGTGGTGGAGACCCCAAGGAGGGTGGCAGAGTGCCTCAGAGAAGGAAGAAGCAACTCCTGGTGAGGGACTCCATTGAGAGGGGGATAGATTTGGGAACAGCAAAGGAGGGGGAGCAGGATGATAGGTGCCTAGCAGGTACCACAACTTGGATGGATGGAAAGCAGATCATGGGGATCACTAGGACGGCTGGATGGGAGGCAAAGCTAGATGTCATTGTCCACCTAGGGACTAATGACTTGTCTAGGGCTGAGGCTAGCATAGTGCAGGAGGAGTTCAAGGAGTTGGAGAGGAGTCTTAGGCAGGTAGCACGCTCAGTGGCCTATTCTGAGGTGTTGCCTGTCTATGATATGGGGGGATAGGGTATGCCATACCAGGAGCTACAATGCCTGGTTGAAGGAGTGGTGCAGAAAGAAGAGGTTCAGCTACATTGTGGAATGTGGCCCCACCTGGAGGGATAAAGGCCCATACAAGGGTAATGGCCTGCATCTATCTGGGAGGGCCGCAAATGTCCTCAGTGGACAGTTTAGATGCTACATTGGTAAGCATTTAAAATAGCCAAGGGGTGTGCTGGGAGGAACAACTTAAACTGCCCCCCCTTCTGGAAGTTGAAGTAGTCAAGAGGGAGAACCGTAAGTGAGGGAAGTACCCAAAGGTAACTAAAAGTGGGAAAAGGAGAATGGTAGAAATGAAGTGGGAAGGAAATGAAGGCAGAGGGGGGTAAGCAGAGTAGGCAAGATGGAAGAAAGGGGATGACAAGAAGGGTGGGAACAGAATTTGGAAGACGATGTGTGCAAATGCTCAGAGTCTGAGAAACAAAATCCCAGACCTGGTGGCCATTATGGCAGAGGCTGAACTGGACATTGTCACTGCTTCTGATTCATGGTGCAATGAGAACCATGACTGGGATATAACCATACCAGGCTGTACTCTGTTCAGGAAGGACAGGGTAGGTAAGAAAGGGGAGGAGTGGCTCTTTACGTGAGGGACAGCATAAAAGCAACTGAAATGCAGGGAATAAAGGGAGGGGTGGAGGGACTGTGGGTCACCCTAGAGAATGGAAATGGAGCCAATGTTCACACTGGCATGATCTACAGACCTCCAACACAAGAGGAAGAGATGGTCTAGCTTCTGGTGTAAGCCATCCAAAAGATGGCAATTAAGGGGGGATGCTGTTGGTGGGGGACTTCAATGTGCTGGATGTAGACTGGAGCATCCCAGCTGCAGTTAGGTGCAGGGATATCCTGGACTCCCTGCAGTGAGCATTCCTCAGGCAACTAGTAAGACAACCGGTTCATGAGGGAGCAATATTGTACTCACCAATGGGGACAGTGTTGTGGGTGGCCACCTGGGGACCAGTGATCACCATACAGTGTGGTTTAATATAAGTACTATGGCAGAGTCAAACAACACAAAGGTGAGGGTTCTGAACTTAAGGATGGCTGACTTTACAAAGTTGTGGGGAATGCCTCAGGAATGCCCTGCCAGGGGGGAGAGCTTGTGTGGAGTGGAGAAACAGTGGGAAAAACTAAAAGGGGCCATAGTGAAGGCAAGAAACCTCTGTGTTAGGCATGTTAGCAAAAACAAGAGGAAAGAGACCACTATGGGTCTCAAAAGAAGTGACTGGGAAGGTTAGGGCAAAAAGGTTAGCATTCGGGAGGTATAAGGAGACACAGAGGGAGGAGGATAGGTAAGTGAATGAAGAGAAGCAGAGGGAGGCAGGGAAAGCAGTCAGGAGTGCAAAGGCACAAGCAGAGGGGGAAAATAGCCCAGACATTTTTTAGGTACATAAGAGAAAGGAGAAAGACCAGGGGAGGTATTGTAAGGCTAAGGAAGGAAAAGGAGTGTGTGGAGAGGGACCAGGAAAGAGCAGATGTCCTGAACAAATATTTTTGTTCATTATTCACAGAGGAAGGGGACAGTGGGAGACCACAGTTAAATGACAGGAGCATAGAAGGAATGGAGGTGGTTACCAGTCCATTTACAGAGGAGAGAGCCCAAAAGGGACTCACAAATCTGAAAGAGGGCTGTGCCATGGGGCCAGATGTGGTACATACATAGATACTGAAGGAGCTTAGAAAGGTGCTGGCTGCACCACTGACAGTCTTATTCAATCACTTACTGGAGATGGGAGTGGTTCTGGAGGACTGGAGGAGGAGGAGGAGGAGGACAGATGTAGTCCTATTTCACAAAATTAGTATTAGGGAGGGGGCTGGCAACTACAGGCCAGTCAGCCTGCCTTCGGTGGCAGGGAAATTAATGAAATCACTACTGAAGGAAAGGATTGTTAAATATCTAGAATCCAGCAACTTACAGAATCCAAGATCCAAGGCAGCATGAATTCACCAGGGGAAAGTCATGACCAACAAATCTGATAGATTTCTTTGACTTGGTGACCAGGGAGTTAGATAAGGTTGGAGCAGTGAGTGTAGCCTACCAAGATTTCAGTAAGGTCTTCGACACTGTTCCACATAGGAAAGTCATAAAAAAGTTGGGCAGCCTGGGAGTGAGTCCTAAGATAGTAAACTGGGTAAGAACATTGGTTTGGGGATAGGTGACAGAGGGTGGTGGTAAACAGAATTCACTCCGAGGAAGGGAGGGTGACCAGTGGGTACAACAAGGATCAGTACTGGGACCTGTCCTCTTTAATTTCTTTATTTTATTTTTATTTATTTATTTTTGAAAGTCGAATTTACAACCTTTGAGTCAGGGACTCATTTACAAAGGCACCTCATTGCAGGCAGGGTAGAGATGGTTACAATGTGAGATACAACAGTAGTAACATACAGGTGCAATACAGATAACAAAAAGAACATAATATAACAGTGGTTTATGGGATAAAGTTACATGCAGTAAATAGCAATCGTATAAAGTATAACAATAGTAGAAGTCACAACCCTGGTTATACTGGGGGAAATACTTAAGTGGAAGGGTGGGGGGAAGGGGTGAGGGAAGCAGTCCAATGGACATTGTCAAGGCTATGGGCAAGAAACGGGGAGGGACCCCAACATTAGGTTGATTAAGGGCAACTACAGCTTTGGGCGCCAAAGAGGTTGTTACAGAGAATGACTTTAAAGGGACCAATTTTGCTTCATTAGTGACATTGTAGAGGGGTTAGAAGGGTACAGTGGGTGTGCCTTTTTGTAGATGACACAAAGATCTGTAACAGGGTAGACACTCCAGGGAAGGGGGCGGCAGAAAAAAATGAAGAGGAATCTAAAAAAAACTTAAGGAGTGGTCAAGAGTATGGCAACGAAATATTTCAGTGCTCTTCAGGCACAGGAACCCAGGGGCAGAGTAAAAGATGGGGGAAGTGATACTGACCACCACCAAACAGGAAAAAGACCTGGCAGTAATCATATCTGATGACCTAAAGGTGGCCAAACAGTGTGACAAGGAAGTGGGGAGAGCCACTGGGATATTAGGGTGCATAGATAACAGTCACTTTAGAGATAGCTGTTAACATCAGCTCGCGCAAGAAGTACTGTATCATACTAGCTGGCATTAACAAAAGCTACGTTGGTCCACAGACATCTTGGGAAATGCAATGACATGTTGCTAAGGATGTTTGCTGCTTGATTCTGCTTTGCTCTCTGGTCCAACACTAGCCCCTCCTGTTTGATGTCTTTACAATTAAGCGTGTAACAGTTTTTGGAAACCTTAGGAAAAAAGTATTTTCAAAATTAATATTATAAAACAAACCAGCAGACTGTAATGAAAAACAGGAACCACAGCATGTGTGTATCCCAAGTATGGTATATGTAATATACAACACTTGCCACAATACCACAGGCAAAAAGCAAAATGTGTCAATTTTTGAATTTACATTTTTGATAATACTATGCTGAATCTACTTTAGTAAATTAAAATGTGGTCGATGTATGTGTAGAAGGGAAGCATTACTCATTTTTGTAACAACGTAGCTCATATAATCCTTATCAAAAGTCAGAAAAAGTTAAATAAGTGACACATCTGTTTGATTTTGAAAACTGTAACCCAGATAGGGGACTGTGTGTCACAATTTTTCAGAACTAGAAGCTGGCTTCATTAAAGATCATGTGCAAAGGTTTGTTCATGTTTTAATAAAAGATTGGAAAGATGAAATTCAAGTCCCTGTACCATGATTAGTGTTTCCTGAAAATGTCATGCTGTTTGGTTTTGTGGTTTTCTTTAAATCAGCATTTGTTGACTTGCTCTACAGTGGCTGAAAACAGTGGAGTTATTTCTGTCCTCTCAGTCAAGCTTAGAGAGTGATAACATCATTTTGGAGTAGCTTGCTGTTTCAGTTTTCCAGACAGTGCAGCAGTTTGTAGGGTTAATGGTTTGCTTAGCTCTCCAAGTTTCTTATAAACCTAGTCTCTGGTTTGTGTTTAGATAGATCAGCTTAAAATCTATCATTCTTTTCTTATAAAAAGCTGATAATTTGAGTTTCAGTGCTGAATTGAAGTAGAGGAAATCTTTCTCTGTGAAAAATCAGCTTGTCTGTCTTGTAGGGTTGCTTGATCAGGAGACAAATTGCAGGCAGACAACAAAATCAGTGCATAAAAAAATGCCAGGTTGGCATTTATTGTTTTATTTTCTCTCCATAAAATGATTCAGGATATCACAGAAAATAAGAAAATTGTTGTTCTTTCTGCAAGGATACAAGGCTTTCTTGTGTGTAGGCACATGCTGTCCTAGCTTAAGGTCTTACACCTCGCACAGCCAGTTCTAGACTGACTCCCTCTATCTCTTTATTTTAAACAGTGATATGTACTTATTTTCATTCTTCTCTCATTTTTATTTGCTTGGATGAACTTTCCTAAATAACCCAAGATATAGTAATACTTTTGCTAAGCCCTTGCTTCATGACTTTAAAGTACAACCTCTTTCTTTTTATTATTTTAACCAACAACCTTAATTACACACTATATATCCCACGGCTGGAAATTTAGCTCAACGGCTAACTTTTCATTGTGGCCCTTAATTACTTTTGCAGCCTTCTCTTTATTTTGTTTTATTTGTGTCTTTTCTTTTTAGGGACTTCCCTGTCCCTGTACATGCAAGCACTTGGTTATGTATTTATTTAGACCCACATGGTCTTTTCCCTTGCAACCCCTTGGTTGTTTCCTACGGTACATAGCGTGACCTGCGCTTCTCCAGTGAAACAAGGGCATATTTTATTTTAACTATAAAGTAGGTTGGCAAGAGCCATCATAAAACCTTTCATTTTGGCTTTCTTTATCTTAAAACCACTGAACAAGGAACAGCAGGGAAATGGTCACAGAAAATTACATGATTGCTGCTCCTGTCCCAAATTCATTTCTAACCTATATACAGCATGCATATTGTACATAATTATACTTAACCCTTTAGGTTAAACACAGCAGAATGTTTATGGGCAGTTTAATGCCATAACCTGCCTTATCTTTCTTGTACCTAGTACATTCCCTTAGGCACTTTATTATTTTATTTCTTGGGGGGGGGTTGTAGTACATCAGGATGCCCACCCATGTCAGGGGTCACCCTGTCACACTATCACAGCTCTCAGTTCTTTCTAACCAAAACTGACTTTTTTCCTAACTATATAACACAGGGCTATTTAATAAATATAGCATTAATCTAAATTTTGTTCATTCACACAGTTTGTCTTTGATGTAGCCTTCATAAATACATTCATGTAAGAACATTTTTTATGTCAGATTGACAAACAGGTGCCTGTCACACTCTGCTACAGTATTTCAAGCTCATGTACTGTCTGAACTCACAAATTTCAGTTCTTTGGTGGTTTCTGTGTGAGAATACATCTTATATACCTGAAATGTATGTACTTGCATGTCAACTCCAGCAGGATTTTTTTTATTTGTTTGTATATATTTTGGTTTTTGACTTATGGATCTGTCATAGTTTGTTGGAAAATCTTAGTAAAGAATGGAAAGAAGAAAAAAAAAGAAAATACATCATGTATGAGTATATCTAGAAACACTATATGGCATACCGATGCACCGTGTCTCTGCTCCACAGTTGAGGCAGCTGTAGTCTACTGCCACCTGTCCCCTGCCCCACAAGCCCCCTGCCTTCTGCTCTACTATCGAGGCTACTGCACCCTGCTGCCCACTGTCTTCTCCCACACAGTCAGGGATTGTGCATCCTGCTTCCTCCTTTCACTGTCTAAAGAATCAGGACTGATGCACCCTGCCACCCTCTGCCAAAACAGTTGGGGGTTGCTGCACCCTGCTGCCCTCTCTCCTCCACCCTCACAGTGAGGGATGCTGCACCCCAGTTCCTGTCTCCACAGTCAGGGCTGCCATGTTGTGCTAAACCCCCTGCGTCCTGCACCATTGTCTAGACTTCTGCACCATGCTGTCCTCTGTCACCACAGACAGGGCTGCTGCACTTTGTTCCTTTCTACACAGTTGGGGTTGCTGAGGCCTGCTGTGCCTTAGAGCCCCATGCCTCTGCAGTTTGGGCTCCTGCACCATGCTGCCATTTGCCACAAGATTCAGGGCATTTGCTGCACCCTGTTGTATGCCTCCACAGTTAAGACAGTTGCACCCTGCTGTACCCCTACCACCAGAGTCAGAGGATAGAGGACAGCATGGTGCAGAAGCCATGACTGTGGGGCAGGACACAGGGCATCAAGGTACAGCAGCCCTGATTGTGAGATGCAGTACACATCGTGCAGCAGCCCTACCCATTTGGGGCAATGGAAGTGGGAAGCAGGGTGCAGCAAAAGCCAAACCTCTGGTGGCTAGGGCAGCATGGTGCAGCAGCCCCAGCTGTGGAGGCAGGGAACCTGGCACTCTAGGGTTTAGCACAGCACAGCAGCCCTGACTGTGGAGACAGGAACTGGGGCAACAGATGCAGCATCCCTAACTGTGAGGGTGGGGGAGAGGTCAACAGGGTGCAGCAACACAACCGTTTGGGCTGGGACAGCAGAGTGCAGTAGCCCTGATTCTTTAGGCAGGGGATGGAGGCAGCAGGATGCACAATCCCTGACTGTGTGGGAGAAGACAGTGGGCAGCAGGGTGCGGCAGTCTTGATAGTGGAGCAGAAAGCATGGGGATTGTGGGGCAGGGGACAGGTAGCAGTAGACTGCAGCTACCTCAACTGTGGGGCAGAGACACAGTGCATCGGGATGTCATATAGTGCTTCTAGTTATACACATACATGATGTATTTTCACACAGAAACCACCAAAGAACTGACATTTGTGAGTTCAGACAGTACATGTGCTTGAAATACTGTAGTAGAGTTTGACAGGTGCCTGTTTGTCAAACTGACATGACAAAAAAATGTTCTTACATGAATGTATTTATGAAGGCTACATCAAAGAAAAACTGCTTCTGTGAATGAACACAATTTAGATTTATTTTATATTCATTAAACAGCCCTGTGTTATGTAGTCAGAAAAAATAAGTTTTGATTAGAAAGAACTAAGAGCTGTGATACAGACAAGCTGATTTCTCACAGAGAAAGATTTCTACTGCTTCAATTCAGCATTGAAACTCAAATGATCAGCTTTTTATAAGAAGAGAATAATAGATTTTAAACTCATCTACAGGTATGTAAACACAAACCAGAGTCTGAGATCCAGATATTCAAAGAAGATGCGCCCAGTGCAACTGAGTTGCATCGGAGCATGTCCGAAATGTACCCTTGGGCCATATTCAAATGGGGTGATGTGCCACACAATTCTGGATGTGCTGAAATGCATCTTTAAGGTATGCGGTGAATCTCCAGGGGGTGTGCCCATGCACATGGGGCACAAATCTATATTCAGCCGAGATGTGTGGTGCAGCTGCTCGCACATCTCGGAGATGCACCACTCAAACTTAAGCATGTTAAAAACTCATCTAACTGCTAGTCACCTACAGGCTGGCTGCTGTACTGCACAGTGCAACACAGCAGCTGCCAGCCCCTGGGTGGCTAGCTCCCCCACCACCAAACATAGGAAAGATCGAGACTATCCCATCCATCCGTGGTAGTCTAGTGGCCCCCCTCCAATCCCCGACCCCAATGTACACCACAACCCATGGTTCAATATAATCTGATGGTCTAGTGGACCCCCACCCCTCCCCCTTGATGTGACACAAAACATCCCCATCTGACAGTCCCTGGTAGTTTTGTGGTACCCTGCCCCTTCCTGAACCCCGTTCTTATATTAAATAAATTCTCCATTCATCCCTGGTGGTCTAGTGCCCCCTCCCAACCCCAACTGCAACATAGACAATAATCCCAATACCTCCCTGGTAGTCCAGTGACACAAAGCTGTGAATGAAAGCTTACAGTACACACTGCAAGCCCATTGGTCAACAGTGTCGACCAGTGGTTTTGTAGTGCATACTGTAAGCTGTCATTCAGTGACAGCTCAGTCAATGGGCAGCCGTGGTGGTCTGTGGGTGGGTTTTGCTGCCAGCTGGCTGCATTGACCATGCTGGGATGGGGGAGTGGGTGGGGGTGTGTGTGCCTCAGTAGGTGGGTGTTGAGGATCCACTCGACTACCAGGGAGGTATTGGGATTACTGTCTATGTTGTTATTGAGGCTGGGAGGGGGCCACTAGACCACTAGGGATGAATGGGGAATTTGTTTAATATATGGATGAGGTTCAGGAAGGGAGGGGTTAGCACCAGACTACCAGACACTCTCAGATGGGGATGTTTTGTGTCACATCAGGGTCAGGCAGGGCTCCACTAGACCACCATGGCATATTGGACCATGGTTTTTACTATACTTAGGGGTCAGGGACAGCTGGGGGGTCCACTAGGCCACCAGGATATATCGGACCCTGGATTTTACTGTACTTAGGGGTTTGGGACAGGTGGGGGGTCCACCATACAACCAGGGTGACTTGGACCATGGGTTTTGCTGTACATTGGGGTCAGAGACAGGATGGGGGCTACTAGACAACTAGGGATGCAGGATGGTATCATTTACCATGTGATCGGAGATGGGGCTGGCCACTGGACTACCAGGGAGATGTGGAGTGTTTTGTGCAACAGGGAGGTTGCAGGGTGCCTGGGCCATTCTGCCAGGTGCACCCCTGCCCCAGACATGGAAATGGGGCCATAATGACATGTAAATGCAGTGTCAGTGGCTCAGTAGGTAGCACACTCGCCTCTGAGGCTGGGAGATCAGAGGGCTGTGGGTTCAGTTCCCATAACTGGCAATTGGGTTAATATCCCAATACTGACACTGTAGTGCAGCATGAGGAGGGTGCTGTACTTCTGAGGTGCCATCTTTTGGATGAGACATTAAACTGAGGTCCCATCTGCCTGGACTGGTGGTAGTTCAGGTGGATGCTAAAGATCCCATGGCACTTATTGAAAAAGAGTAGAAGATTTTTTTATTAGTGTCATGTCAAAAAAATATCAATAACAAAAAGTGTTAAAGCACACAAAAAACTATACAAATCATATAATACACAAAATAAAGTGAGTATTATGATCATACAACAATCAGTATATAAAGAATTTTAAATCAACCTCACCCCCCCCCATTTTTTGCACTAAAAGAGTAGGAGTATTTTATGTTAGAACAGTCATTTTTAGCATCTGTAACCACAGTGTTTCAGACTATTTATATTTAAGAAACATGGGAAACCCTTTCCACCAAATCATTACTTTTTGAGAAGAAGCAATGTCATGATCAGATAAAACCACCTTATACATAGCTGAATGTATCAAAATGTCTACTGTTTCTAAAGGCCATTTTTTTGGTACAGTACCCACTGACATCTAGCTTGCCAGAGATAAAACTTCAATCAACAATAGAAAATGACCAGTGTATCTGTATGATAATGATTTCCTAGATTGCCAAATTGTCCTAATACCAAATTATCATAAGTCATGTTTTTCAACCAAATCATCTTCCATTTAACAGCAAAATAGCTCCAAAGGGACTTAGCGTAGGAACACTGAAACAAAAAATGCTCCATAGTCTCCTCTAAATTAATACACTCCTCATAAGGACAATTTCTTTCTATTTTAGCTTTTTATTTTGCATTTCCTCTTAGGTTTATTCTACCATATATTGCTAACCAAAGAAATTCCCACATTTGAGTAGGGATCCTCTTATTGGTCAGTTGTGACAAAACTCCTGGTATTTGGGAGGAAGGACAATTCTTGAAACAAGGTGTAGTTGGATAGATTGACTCCATTACTGTTTTATACAGGTTAGATCTAGACGTTCCTATAATTTGTTGTACTGATAGACCTCATTTATATAATTTTTGGGCTGCAGGAATAAACCAGTGTGGAAGCTGAAGATGAATGGAATATTTAGGATGAAGTGTATGCCATTTGGAAAAATATAGAGCTAAATTTGTTTTAATCCAATAAGAGTATGGTGCATCTCCTGGAATCAAGACAAATTTCCGTGTTTGTGAATAAAACAAAGTGTGGAAAAAAAGACACGGGGTCAATCATACCCAAACCTCCTTTATCTTTAGACAAATAAGTATACTGTCATTTGATGGGATTCAAGATATTGCCCCATAACATTTGAAAGAAAATACTATATATACTAGTTTCTAAATTTGTGGGGAGTGGGAATATCATTGCAGTACAAATAATTATAGGGATTATAAGTTGTTTAATAATTTGAATGTGTTTAAATTTTGTCAGTCTCCAGTGCCATCTTTGTACATTTTGTTCTACTCTAGCTAAAGTAGTATTCCAATTTAATGTGGGAATAGTCTGTGCTGCAAAAAAAATTCCCAAATGTTTTAAGGGTTCTGTAGAGATCAAAATCCCATCAATAGTTTCAGGTGTGCGATAAATAGAACCAATAAACAAACCTTTACTTTTAGATTTATCTAACTGTGCATTAGAAACCTGTGAATAAACCTCCATTTGTTCCAAAAATAAAGGTATTTGTGTAAATTGAGAAAAAAATAAACAAATATCATCTGCATAAGCATGCACATGAAATTGAGTGATGCCATCCGGTTCAGATATCCCTGACCATTTGGGTTTATCTGTTAATAATCTTAACAGGGATCTAGAGTGAATATATAAAGGAGTGGACTGAGGGAACATCCTTGCCTGAACTCCTGTTTTAACAGCAAGTCCTTTAGTGAATTGTTGCCGAATTACTGGATAAGCAATATCATTATGATATAATGCTTTAAGACAATTGATTACTAATAATGGAACTCCGTATTTTTCTAATGTTAAAAAAATAAATGGGTAATACACCCTATTGAATGCCTTATATTGGTCAACAGAAATAATACATCCCGTGCTCCTTGATTGTGAAACGTAGTCAATAATGTCCCTAACAATTATTAAGGCATTTTGAATTTTTCTGTTGGGCAAACCACAAAACTGTAAAGAAGACAAAACCAAATTTGCATCTTGCTTTAGTCTATTGTTGATGACAACAGCCAATATTTTATAGTCAGAATTTAAGATTGTAATTGGCGTCCAGTTTTTAATAGAAGTTTTCTCTCCAGGCTTAAAGAGAAAAATCGAAAGACCTTCTGTAAACCAAATAGGGGTTGTACAGTAAATGTGAACATAAAGAAACGAAAGACTGACTCTAAACAGAGCGACAAGGGTTCTGAGAAGGATTTATAAAATTCATTTGTTAAACCATCAGAACCAGATGAAGTGCCATTCCTTAAAGATTTAATCGCATGTTCTATTTCTAGAGCCGTGATAGGTTGTATTAGATCAGAAGTGTTATGTGAGAGATCCAGACCATGAATTTTTTTTAGTAATTGCTTAATAATATCCGAAGAAGGAGGCTGCAAAGGAGTGTGGGAGGTAATAAAATCCTTGATTACTTCATTTAGTAATTCAATAGAGGAAACTAAAGTACCATCCCGATGGTATAATGAGTTTAAAGAAATAACATTTCAAAATGTTTTAAAAGCTTCAAAAGGGTCTCCATGAGGGGATTTCTTGGTTCCATTCTGAAGCAAGGCCTTCATACACTAGTATGTACTCTATTATATTGAAATGTGGCCATTTCCATTTTAAGCATATTAATTTGATTTGCATAATTAAATTTAGAAGTATTTGCAATAGGACATAAATTCTGTAATTGTTGTCTTAATTTTAAATACTGCAGGAATTTAGTGTTTTCCCTATTTCTCCCAAATTGCACAAAGAATTTTTTAAAGTCAGCTTTAGAATCAGCCCACCACTGTCCCTGGTCATCATACAAAAAAATTAACAGATAAGCGAGCTTGTATCAGATTTGTCATGTGAGTGATCACCCCAGGATCAATTAAAAGAGAGAAATTTAATTTCCATCTCAGCCTTCCCTTTGGAGGGTAAAGAATACCAGATGCAGAATAAATCAACGTTAAATGGTCAGAAAAATTAGTGATTAGAGTTTTAAACTGAAAATTAGAGAAAGATTTAGAATAAAAATGTGGTCTATGATAGAAGTAAATTTGTTTCTCCTGAATATATACCTAGGTCCAGAAGTCTGAAAAGAATTACAATGTATTAGCTCTTCTACATCAGCCAAGTTCCTTAAAGCATTGGAATCACAGTACACCTTTTTCCCTTGGGGTGTTGTACCACCATGGGAGGATTGTAGACTACAATTAAAATCACCACAAAATAAAACTATAGAAGAGGTTAATAGGAAAGGCCTTATACTATCAAATAAAGCCACTCTTTCAGATTTTATTTGTGATCCATAGATGTTAATAAATCTATAATGTATGTCTTTCCATAACCCATCAAGTATTAATACTCGTCCTGGAACCAGATCAACTAATTTAATTAGAGTAAAGTTATAAGAATTAAATAAGAACCCCACACCATCAGCTGTTGCTGTGCCAAATGACCAATAAGAGTGTTCCCAAACCCATTCCCTTTGGACAAACCTTGCCTGATCGCTATTGCACATCCAAGTTTCCTGTAAAAAACATAAATCAATAGCCTGTTCATGAAGATAATGACAAACCACAGCTCTCCTTCTAGAATTAAGGAGACTGTGTACATTCAATGATCCTATGCATATAGAGGCCATCAAGCATTCTGGCTAGGACTTAAGACTCTTTTTTCCATCTTTTCTTTTTATTTCCCTTGTATTCGGTTGAACGCTGAGTCAGTTTTCTAGTTTCAGCTTGCATTGATTGGGAGTCTGAATCTCCTAAATCCATTTCTGAGTCCCCCCATTGAGGTGCCAAGACTAAAAAGGATTTTTAGAGTCTGTGTCTATGGGTGTTGGGATAGGGTTTGATTTCAAATTTCTGATTGTTCTCCTTACTGGTACTTGAGTGAAGGGCATCTTATTCAGGAGAAGGGAAGTATCTTCTGTGGAGTCCGTATAACAGACTGGTATCATAGGGTCAGGAGGTACAGGCAAGGGTGGAGGGGGAGGACTAACACTTCCTGATTTTCAACAGGAGTGTGAAGTGGGGAAGATGATACAAAAACTGCTTTGTCTAGGGGCTCTGAGGATGTCTGGTCAGGGACTAGAGGAGAAGCAATCTGAGGAGACACAAAATCCTGAACTTCCTGCATAAGGAGGTCTAGACTAAGACAGGTAGCTTTATTTTTGGCCACCCAAGAACACTCTGAAAAAACATGACCTGTTTCCTCACATAAGTTGCATTTAGTAGGGTTTGCACACTGAAAAGCAATATGTTCAGTCTCTCCACAGTTATCACATCTTGGCTTATCGCAGGAAATAGAAAGATGTGTTCTAGAACTGCATTTATAGCAAGCCCTGTGCTGACCAGCATAAAAATAAACTCCCCTATCACACCCCAGTAAGAAAGAGTTCAGGATATGTTCAATGCCAGCTTCAGTTTTTTGCAATTTTACTTTATTTCGCCAACCCCCCATCCAAAACAGTTCCGTATCTAATATAGCTTCAGGGGGGCTCATAATATCACATTTCTGACTCAGTCAGTAAGTTATATCCTCCACATGTTACCCCTCATTCCTGAACATTACAGTAACATATTTAATGAGTGGTTTAGTCAAAGGAATGACTAAGGAGGGGGTCCATGTGGGGGAAAATTTCACTTGATTATATCATTCCCAAAATAGATCAAGAGCATATGCAGATCTAAAACTAATATCAAAATTGCCTTCTCCCAAAATGTTAATAAATGCAAAAACTTCTCTTGCGGAGAAGTGTAATGAATCTTTTAATAATAGTTTGCCCACATGATGTCTGTCCAGTCTGGTCTCTAAACCTCCTTTATATCTAATATGCACTGCATTCCATCTTGGAGCAGCCTCTTTCTTAATTTTTGTAAAAAGTTCCAAAAGTAGTGGGTTTTGGTTATCTATTGGTGCTGCTGAAGTATCCTCAGGAATTTGGGAGTTATCAGATGCTTTGGTATTTGTGGCACATTTCCCAGGAGCCTGTTGTGAGGTAATTATAGGATCAGTCAACTCAGGCCCTTCACCCTTTAAAGGAATAGCTGGAGAAGTTGTAATTATAGCAGGGTGTTGAACATCAGGGTGCCACTCGGGTGACACCTGAGAAAAATTTAATGTTGGATCCCAGTCAGGAGTAGGGATCCATATACCTTTGTTATTTTGGGTCCAGTCAGCTTCACTTAAAGCTTTTTGTGGAGACCAAGGATCCCCTGTACAACTGGGCAATGATGTTTGACTCTCCTGGATTTTCTCAGAGGGGAGAGTAATGTCAGTGTTTTCCAAATGAGCTTGCTGTGCTGCAGCAAGCAGAGAGGCCTCATTCATATGTCTTTTTGCTGTTGTAACAGCAAGATGTTTTTCCTTAATATCTTCTTTTAGACCATTTCGGGTTGTAAAGTTTTTTTTGAAAGGTAAACTCTGTTACCCCATGTTGTTTAGAATTGGATACTTGATAAACTATGTCCAATTTATCTGTGGGGTTTGAAATAGGCTGAGTAGTTCCCTGAAACACAAAACCAGCCGTCTTAGAAAGTGGCAAATTGTGAACTACCATGGTGCCGTCTGAGCACTCCTGCGCTTTCAGCCCCACAGGCCCAGTTTCATCTAGAGAGTCAACATTTTGTTCTAGGTTTACTGGTGGATTAACTTTTCCCTGAAACGTAGTAGAATTGGGAGATGTCAGCTTTAGGCAAGAGTGATCTTGTGCTCCTAAGCTGCTAGCCATAGAATCAAGAGTGCTGTCAGAAGTTTTGTGTAAAATCAGAGAATCTGACTCACCCAGCCCAGCTGGGCTCCCTAGAATTACCATGTCAAGGCAGAGTATAGGCCCGATGACAGATGAGCTGGGAGTCTTGACATTCACATCAGCGGACTGTAATCGGGTAAGTTGCTCTAGTAAACATCCTTTCTCTGCTGAATGCCTTTCATTTTCTTGTGTAATTAATTCTTGCAGGCTGTTTTGTAAGTTCACATCCACTGTAATATTAGTAGAAGTGTCAACTGTAGGTTCTCTCGTCTGTACATTCTCCTTTATAATGTCACATTCTGGTAACTGAAGATCATTAAGATCTGTAACAACATCCATGAATATAGCCAAATCTTCTTGCAAGTCGTCCTCCAAACAGCATCCTGCCTTGCACACAGAGTGTCCTGCTCCTCGAGAGCTCCACTTAAAGTGGCCATAGCTCACATGCAGTGAGTTCCCCTACTGCAGAGTAGGGGAATTTCCCCGGTGTCCTTGCCAAATTTCTCCCATTCACTGAAAATACCACCAACAGCTTAATCTGGTTCAATTTCAGTTGCTTACCATCTGTATTCCCGCTCCCCCGGTTGCCCATGAAAAAGGGACTTCTAGGCCCAGTGACCTTACTGGGTCAACAAAATTCAATAAATAAATAAATAATTTGTGCCTTGCTTGTATTATGGCTCCATTTGCATGTTTGGGTCTGAATATCTAGAATTTGCACCCAGCATATCTCCAAGATACACTGCGCAGTCCCATTCCAGGTATTGAGACTTGACTGGGGGGATGCACCAGCGCATCTTCAGCGGCCCCCTTTACAACTTCCACATCTTTTGCTATATTCAGTCTGGATGCATTATTTAACCAGGTGAGACACATTAAGCTGAAAGTTTGTTTACAGGTGCAACCTGGGAGCATGAGGAAGTGAAGTGACTTGCTCAGGGTCACACAGTAGTGAGGGCTGTGGGATTCAAACCCTGATCTCCATATTTGCAGCTCAGAGCCCTAAACCACTGTGCCGTACTGCCTCCTCAAATCTAATTTGAATATAACAATGTTGTGCTCTGGCGCAACCACTTGCACCCTTTCTGGGTGCAGTTTGAATATTGGGGCCTGGGTTTGAAAGAAACCGGGAGAGCTCAGCAAACCATTAATGCTACAGAGTGCTGCACTGATTAGGAGTCTGAAAACATTAAGCTACTTCAAAATGATGTCATCGCTCTTGAAGCTTGACTGAGAGGACAGAAATAACTCAACTGTTTTCTAGCACTGTAGAGCAAGTTAACAAATGCTGATTTAAAGAAAACCACAAAACCAAAGAGCATGACATTTTCAGGAAACACTAATCATGACACAGGGACTTGAATTTCAACGTTTCAAGCTTTTATTAAATATATGTAAAAACTGTTGCACATAATATTTAAATGTCAGCTCAAATCACAAGAGAAGAGTTTTGCAAATCACAAAATGGCCACAAGTACTATAAAACACCCATAGTTACATATGCCTAGAGACTGTATTCATCTGGTACTGTTAGAGCATCCGTAAGAAACCTAGATGGATCAGTATGGGAAAATCACAATTTTTCCTGCAGACATGTTGCCAAATTTAGGACCCATTCTAAAATGGCAACACCTCTATAAAGTACAAAAAAAAATACTATGCTTGGAAAAGTGATATTGTAAAATGGCTTCTCTTTTTTAGCTGGTGCGACATACACGTTAAAGAAACAAAGGAGACCGGAAATGGCTCCACAATCTGCACAGGGGTTATATACACACACCCTTCTCAGGGGGAAGAAATGGACAAGGAAATGATAGAAGGCATCCTTGGGATGGCAGAGAAAGGGGAGATATTGCTGATGGGGGACCTGAATATGCCAGATGTTGACTGGAGCACCTTTGCTGCAGCCACATCCAAGAGCAGGGCCATTCTCAATGCCCTACAGGGGGCATGCCTCAGACAGCTAGTTTTGGAACCCACTTTGAAGAAAGCAATCTTAGACCTGGTACTCTCAAATGGGGATGGAGAGAGGATCTCTGATCTTGAATTGGGTAGCCATCTGGGAACAAGCGACCACCAAACAGTGTGGTTCACGATAAACTTAGCTGTAGTGTCAAGCCACACAAAAGTGAAGGTAGTGGACTTCAGGAGGGCTGATTTTGTCAAAATGGGAGAGTGCCTCAGAAAAGCACTAGCAAACAGGCAAGAAGGTGGGGTGGAGCAACAGTAGGGAAACATCAAAACCGCCATCACAGAAGCAACAAGTCTTTCTGTGAAGCAAATAAACAAATCAAAATGAAAGAAAAAAACACTATGGTTCTCAAAAAAAGTGGTGGGGAAGGCAAGGGAAGAAAATATAGCATTCAGGAAGTATAAGGAAACACAGAAGGAGCAGGACAGAGAACTGTACTAGTTAAAGCAGTAGGAAGCAGGTAAGGCAGTCAGAATAGCAAAGGCTCAAACCAAGGAAAAGATAGCCAACTCAGTTAAGAAGGGGGATAAAACCTTTTATAGGTACAATAGGGAACAAAGAAAGACAAAGGTGGGGATACTGAGGCTGAACAAAGAGGAAGGTGGTTGGGCAGACAGCGACAGTGAAAAAGCAGGGATACCAAACGAATACTTCTGCTCAGTATTCACAATGGAAAAGCAGGGGGAAATACCTAATCTGGTCAATAGAAGCACTCTGGATAGAGGAGTTGATATTAGTCCTTTCACAGAAGAAAGGGTTCTGAAAGAACTCTTAAAACTGAAGGTGAATAAAGCAATTGGGCCTGATGGGATACACCACAGAATTTTAAAAGAACAAAGGGAAGAACTAGTAACACCACTGCCTACCCTTTTTAATAAATCGTGGGAGGATGGGGTGGTACCGGGGGACTGGAGGAGGGTGGATGTGATTCCCCTTCACAAAAGTGGGAGCAAGACAGAGGCAGGAAACCACAGACCTGTCAGTTTGATTTCAGTGGTAGGGAAAATGATGGAATCACTTCTGAAGGAAAGAATTGTTGAGTACGTAGAGGCCAGTGTGGCACAGGATCCAAGGCAGCATGGATTCACAGTGGGAAGGTCATGTCAGACAAATCTAATTGATTTCTTTGACTGGATGACAAAAGCAGTAGACCAGGGAGGGGCTGTGGACATGGCCTACCTAGACTTTAGCAAGGCATTTGACACAGTTCCACACAAAAGATTGATAAACAAATTAGCCAGCCTGGGAGTGGGTCCTAGGGTGGTAGCCTGGGTAAAACACTGGTTGGACAACAGGATACAGTGGGTAATAGTAAATGGAGTCCACAGTTAAGAAAGGAGGGTTACTAGTGGAGTACCGCAGGGTTCAGTACTGGGGCTGGTCCTTTTTAATGTCTTTATAATTGACATTTCAGAGGGACTGGAAGGGAAAGTATGTATCTTTGCAGAAGACACAAAGATCTGGAATAGGGTTGATACACAAGGTGGGGTGGAAAGGATGAAAAGGGACTTGACAAGGTTGGAGGAATGGTCAAATGTATGGCAGCTTAGATTCAATGCTAAGAAGTGCAAAGTAATGCACCTGGGAAACAAAAACCCAGGGGAAGAGTATACAATGGGGGGGTGAGATGCTGACAACAACAAAAATGGAAAGGGACCTGGGGTAGCCATATCAGATGACCTAAAGGTGAGCCAGCAATGTGAGAAGGCAGTAAGGAGGGCTGGGGGATACTGGGATGCATAGGGAGAGGCATCACCAGTAGAAAACAGGAAGTTGTTGGTCTTCTGTACAGACAGTTGGTAAGACCACATCTGGAGTACTGTGTACAGTTCTGGAGACCCCATCTCCGAAAAGACATAGACAGGGTGGAAGCTGTCCAGAGGAGGGCAACCAAAATGATGCAGGGTCTGCATCAGAAGACATATGAAGAAAGACTAAAGGAACTAAAGATGTATAGCCCTGAGGAAAGGAGAAAGAGGGGAGACATGATGGAAACTTTAAAATACCTCAAGGGAATCAGCAAAGTCCAAGAGGGTAGCATCTCAGAAAAAGGATGTGCAAAAACAAGGTGGCACAATTTGAAGATAGAGGGGGGACAGCTCAGAGGTAATGGGAGGAAGTATTTCTTCACAGAGAGGGTTGTGGATACATGGAACAGCCTTCCTGAGGAGGTCATAGAGTCAAAAACAATGGGGGAATTCAAGAATGCATGGGACAGACATAAGGTAATTCTAGTGGGGGGGTAGGAGGAAGTAGGCTGTTGGTTAACTAGGATCTGCAGGTTATCCGTTAGGTAGGGAAATGGGCAGACTAGGTGGGCCAAGCAGCCCTTATCTGCCGTCAAATTCTATGTTTCTATGTTTCAGGCTCTGAGGAAGAAATGCAGTAGTCATTATGAAACATCAGCGAGATACTGTAGCCTGCTCCACATTTGCAGCAAGTTCACTGTTGTTCACTGTTGCTAGCATCTTTGTGTTAACTATCTGATATTACACCAATTAAGAAATTTATTTTGCATCAAACCAACTTTGTATGGAGATTGCCTCTTTTCCTGTTTGATTAGTGCGTAGCCCTCCTTGAACTCTGTCACTTTAATGGAATAGTAGGAGGTGTACAACTGCACCCTAGAAGCAGCTTTCCACTTTTATTTGATCTGTGACATATACTCTACTATAAGATGCTAATTTCTCTTTAGCATAACCTGTGAGACATCCTCTTGTGTATCTTCAAATTGTTCCCTTTGTTCTTGTACATCTCTTTTTGTGAAAGATGGTAGCCTCTTGTACTTTGTTAATTTCCTTGAGCTTGTTGAAAGTTTGTACCATGTCCCCCCTCTCCTCCTTTCCTCAAGGGTATAAATGTTAAGCTGCTTTAGTCTCTCCTCGTATCTTTTCTGCTGCACACCCTGCACCATTTTGTTTACCTTCCTCTGAACAGCTTGCACTCTGTCTATGTCTTTGAGGAGACTGGATTTGTCTGTGATTGGTTGTATTTCTTTGTACTGCCCCCATAGTTGTGTGTTGTGTGTGTGTGTGTGTGTGTGTGTGTGTGTGTGTGTGTGTGTGTATGTTTGTACTTGTGTGTGTGTGTGTGTGTGTGTGCCAGTGGGGATGGGGTGGGGGTGGTGGTGTGGTGTTCGGGGGATCTGGAGTTAGGGTTGAAACCCTAACTCGAATTCTACTTTTTGTCTACAAAAAAAAGCAGTAACTCTTGCATTAACACAGTTTTTTGCAATAAATTTCCCGACTTTTTGAGAAATAAAAAAAAATTGTATTTTTCTCACTACACCTTGAAAAAGATAATGCAAGCTTAACATAAGAATTTTTCATAAACCATACCTTACCCAGCTTCAGAGGCCATCTCTGCATAGCAGTATTGCATCATGCAATTCTAGTCACAGACTTTGACACCTATTTCTAGATATTTCACAAAATTTCTGCACCATTTCCCTCTGCTGACCGTACTATTAAAATGCAGAGAGCAGAAGATATGTCTCAAGAAATCACAGAAATTTCAGAAATAGGTAGCACTGTGTGTGGCTCCTACTGTAATGCTAAAATAATAACCCAAAGGAAACCACCATTATTAACACTATATTACTTTAATACTATGTATTAAGTTGCTGTGACATTCATGTTTACTATACTGTCAAGTATTCTATCACCTCAAGCATCTCTAGCCAATAACTCTATTATATACATATCTATAATAATGGCACAAATAAATTCTTGAAAAACTATCATTTTTAATATTAAATTTGTATAAAAAATATAAAACTTTTATTTACAAAAAATTTAGAAAACACAAATACAAAAATAAGTACATGTGTCAGTCACACGGTGGGAGGAAGGGAGAATACATAAGTAATACATTAAAAAGTTTAGCCAAATAAAATAAAAGTGTTCCTGCACTCTTAATAAATAAACAGTGGGCTGGGACATTTAAATATAAATAAATAATAATTTCTTTCAACAAATTTATTTACAAGAACTGGCCAGGAGTGATAGAGAGGTGCTGGCCATTCAGGCTGTAGGGACTTGGGGAGACGACAGTGATGAGGAACTGGAAGGCTGCTCAGGAGTAGGTGCGGGTAGGTGCCCCTCTTCTGCAGCAGTTGTTGATGGTATTGTTGGAGGGGCACCTTCAAAGGGCTCTTGCTGAGGCACTTCTGAGGGCTGGTCATCCTTTAGGTGCTGCAGGTCCTGGTGCAGAAGCTGGTGGACTGCTTCTGTGGCCTCCAGCTGATTCTCAGCCAGCTGCACCATGAAACCATGCGTGGATTCCAGTGAAGCAACAGAGGCCTCTTCCAAATCCCTGAGTCACTGAATCAGTTTGGTGAGGCCCCTGTTGCTCTGCTCGAGCCCAAGAATGGCAACTAAGGCCACATGCCCTACATGCCCATGACTCTGCAGCAAATCAATTATTTCACCCCCTTGTTGAATAATTTCACTGGTCTGTCCAACCAAATAATTTAGCTTTGCTGCAGTGTCATGGGCATGTTTGGCAGCAGCCCTGTTACCACTCTGCACAGTCTCGAGCAGCTGGCTGAGGGTACTGCTGATGGTATTCAGAACGGCAAGTTGCCCTGTGGAGACAAAAGAAAAAGAAAGAATACACATGTCAATAGACGAAACTCTTCTGCAGTTTTCTGAAATTGGACTACACAAAACTCTGTGTTTGTAATATATATAATACCTCAGATGTATTCACATCTATGGTACTTCAAAAACAAGCTGTGTTGACTTAAGAATACTGTTATATATGTTTGTTATAGACACAGCTATCCTCGCCATTTCAGATGCTACAAAGACAGACATATTGCACCAGAATTAGATTCTGTTAACCCCAGAATAGGTGCCTATTAATGCTGTTCCTTAAACCACTATATGAATGACTATATGCGGTATGTGCAAAAGTTGTACAATAATGAAACATCAGCACCTGTACATACTTGCACTTCTACCACCCTACTGTACAGTGATGTCTTCTAGAACCACATCTCTGCATTGTGATACTATTGTCACTATGGAACATACAATAACATACAGCACTACATAGTCAGTGATACTAATTCATGCTCACTCTGTTCTAAAACTTGTTCAAGAAGACACCAGATTTGAAAGTTGACTACTTAAAGCACCACAACCCCCCCGTGACACAGCTATACAGATATAGTCTATTTCAGTCACACAATACTGCACTGTTACACTCCTTGCCCATTTTATGTCTCTCGGCACCATTTCAGTGTGGGTCTGTAATGGTATGGTGTAACTGAGACATTGTAGCTCAATAGGACAACTAGTAGAGACATGGCATATTGCGAAAACACCATTAGTGTAGTGCTGTGTGATCTCTTAACACCTCATCAGATTTCTCAACCTCATACAGTACAGTTCAAAAAATTACACTGTAACAGTATTTAATGACACATATCACAGATAAAGACACAATAACTGTAGCTCAACAGTAAATTTAAGATCAATAAAGATGAATAAAAAATCATTGAATACTCCCTGGTTCTGCATACTTGCCCATCCAGTATTCTCTATGTGATTCAACTTGTTGAAGAGAAATATATACAAGCAGATATGAAATTGATAAAAGCCACACAGGTCACCAGCAGTCAGGCAAGTAACACGATTTACCATATTAACATATACTGTACTCCTTATTGCATACTTCATAACAGCACATTCAGCACCTCATTTAGCATTGTCCATCTAAGAATAGCTATCAATGCAGTACATATACAACCTAAAAACTATTTTTCTTGCACCTTTTTTCGTGTATAGTCTTCACAGAAAGAAATGTTCATATCTGATACATAAGATTTAGTATGCTGATTTAACAATGAACAGTCCTTCTGCACACTACTGTCTTAAGTAATACTGCTGTCTAACTCTTTCATAAGTGCATCCTCTACACTGTGTGTGGTTGCTACTTATTGAACCCATCACTAAACGGGGAAGAGACTAAATCGTGGGAGGCAATCTAGGAACCATATGTTCTGAGTTTATGAAAGACGGATCTGCTACTTGCTGCCTGATCACCAGGCTTGAGCAGAAAACACTAATCCTGTAACACCAAGGGGAAGAAGGAATGGAGCAAAGGGAGCACACATTTGCAGCCACAAGTTGCAAAGTGAAGGGGTGTGGAGCAAATATGATCAACCCACACAGAAGAGGCTGCACCACAACCAGGTACAATGAACAGCTGTGCAGGGGATATGAGCAAAAGACAGCAGGACCAGGCAGCACGACTAAGTATATTCTTATAACTAATGATGGTGAGACCCAGTGACAGTTCAGGAAGAGCATGTCACTTGGGATTGTACTCAAACTGCAGTACAACCATCAGTGAAAATCAATATACTGACTACCCTGTACTGTTCTTTAAAAAGAAACTCAGAAACATAATAAAAAGTACTTACATTCCTCAGCTGGAGGCCCACCTGGTCTTGCAGCTATTAAAGGATGACCTGCTGCTGGAGATTCTGGCATTATCTCCACAGAGGGTTCTATCTCTACGATTTCAATACCCTCTGTGGAGTCTTCTCCTCCAGCAGCACCCTCTGCAGATTGTTCATCCTCTGTAAAAACATAGTAAAAGAAAACAATTCACTCATCTCTGAATATTAGTATCAGTATATATAAATATATATATCTCCACTACCACTTGTAAAATATCCTTTATCTTGACAACTACGATACTATGTAGTGTTGACTTCATAACAGTACATATATCTGCTCTGTTAATCAGTACAGTAACTAGAATTTTTAGCAGCTCTATTCAATCATGTGCTCTTCAATTTATACATTGTGACACTCTCTTACTTACAAAAAACACCTTAACAGCTTTATACTAATCATAATACCAAAGGCATAAATAAGCAGTTCTGAAAATAGTTTCTCTTGAAATATTTCTCCTACTACATACTATAGTCTAAAAACTCTCCTTGTTAGGAATTCCCCAATCTAAGGATAATTTTTGTAATTACATGATACAATGTAGATAAGTGAATAAATTACCTCAACAGTGAGCTACACACAGTATTCTCATACCATATGACAGTCTTACTACATATTCACTTAAAATACAGTCATCAATACATTATTCAAACTCACCAGCAGAGTCAAGCACCAGAAGCTGCTTGACTGGAGCCCCTCGAGCCGCACCTTCCGGGAGTGGTTGCAGCTGCACATGATGGAAGGATGCAGGTTCCGTTGGTGTTGTGGCTGAGTGAGAAAAGAAAAATGAATATGATCTTTAGCTATTTCAGCATTAACATCAATATCACTATATTGTTTTATTACTTTGATTTGCACAATAAGTTTTCACCACTTCTTTTTGCTATCCTCACAATCAAGTAATTTGCCCACTCAAGATCACATGCAAACCACAAACCTATGGTCAATACCTAGAGTGCCAGTTTCAAAGTGCAGTACAAGACAGCTACCATATAATTAATGTTTAATACAAGTTAGTGTACTGATCTTCTAGAATTGCAAAGCTATTTTTACGTCTTGTCTTGCCCTCTAATAAATTTCATTACATACTACCACTTAGGCTAAGCTTCCAGAGCTGTGACATGATTACATACATCTCCCCTACCATTTGACACACAATGCCCCATCTCTGATTTCGAAATAATTCAGCAAAACTTCGATATTTGTAAGTAACAACACCCTCAGCTTGCAACGTGACTATGAATAGTATGAAAAACATACAGTATGGTTCAGACTGTCTCCTACTGTACTCCTCTAATACATACCCTAAACACAAATTACATGTGTCTATGTTTCTAAATAATATATTGAGAGCATTTAAATGTTACTACATGTGATGTCTTCAACATTTCATACATTACCATACTACTAGACAAGTCTCATTATCTGCTTTCAAGAAACTAAACAAATGTTTGCTCTTGCCTCTTACTGAAAATACAGTATCACCACAAATACAGTCCTCAGTTCATAATTACTTAACTGTACTTGTGATATACTCTTTCTTTACATATCACTACTTTCAGAAGTGTAATACAACATATCATGTGCTTTAATCTTCTAAAAAAAATGTGAATACTTCATTTAAATACAAAATAAAACAACCTTGTTAGTTACACACTCACAAATGACAGATACATCATATTAGCCTGTATATTAACATCACAACAGTTACAAAGATATACTCATAGGTGTGATGATGATCATCAAATTCTGGTTTTCCTGCATCCTCCCACATAGCATAGGTTATGTCATACCACTCCCGGACACTCCTTCGCATATCACCCGCTGCTGCCTTCACCTTAAAAAAGGTCTAGTGGGTGATCTTCCACTTCCTGCAACACTCATCTGGAGATTTTGTCATCTCCTGTCTCCCCAACATGTGACTAACCTGAAAAAAAAAATCAAAAAGAAAAGTATGCTGAGCGTTTTTTCTAACACAAAAATAAATAACTTTACAAAGACCACAACCTCACCACTAATTCTCAAACTCTAACAATATGGACTCATATGCACATATTATTACATATGAAATGAACAATACATGACATGCTTTGTTGCAGTACTATAATGCCAGACATGTGGGGGAAAGGGATGACATTGTGCATGAGGTCAAACAGCAACTCCATCCAATGACCCAGTTTAACCATTTTTCCAGAACAAGAGACACCCTTTAGTCCATTTTCTTACACAACACAATACCCTCTAGGTATATATTAAATAAAAACATTTGAGCAATAAATATGTATATAAATATCAAACAATTGTATTTTTTTTTATTATTTTACAGGAGATCCTCCATGTATACATCTCCATCTGTTCACAGTACTGACAGTAAATGTGTCTCATCATAGTTCAATAACACCATGGTCCAGATATCCACACTGCGCCAGGCAGGAGTGCAAGCCTGTGTGCAGCATAACTGGGAAGCACCGTATTGTGGCCTGGGTGATATTCAACAGTGCAGCACCATGGCTCAGTACCACTGAATATGCCATCATGGATGTCCGCATTGCACATGCTGCACTGGGACCGCACCACCACAAGTAGCAAGAGAGTAGCAGTGGGACGTGCCAGCATAACTGCAGCTGCAATAGATGCAGGAACCACGATATTCAGCAATGGATATGGACGTAGGGCCATAATACATGCAAGTCACAAATGGGGCCATTTGCATGTCATTATAGCCCCATTTACAGTACATGCAGGTGCACCAATCCCTGGTGACTTGCACCTGGCGCACTGCCAGGCTTCAGCTGTCAGGGACTAATGCCCCCTGCACTTCAATGGCAAAGCACCCCAGTACCCGATTACAGGTATATGTATAATACTAAATAAGTAATAATATCTATCGCTGGTGCTCCAGCAGACTATACCCAGCCCAATCAAGAGCATATGTATAATAAAAATAAAATAAATATATCCATAGTGCTCCACTGGACTGCTCCCAGCCTGATCGCATGTTTTGTAAAAATAGAGTTATTCCCAGCAGTCCGCTGGGCCCGCTCCCAAGCCCAATTGTAGACACTGTAAAAGGAAAAATCTGGTGGTACAATGGTACCTCCCCTCCCCACCTGCCCACTCAGACCCACAACCATGCTCCCACCCACTCAGCAACAGGCAGGACATCCCCACCTGCAAGCCACCCGGCCACCCGCCGACTGACAGAGTACAGTACAGCTGCATGCAAATTGGTCCAAAGCATGGAACAATGGGCATGCACACCATACTGTACAACACAGTCCTGATATGAGAATGGATCCATTAATATATCGGGACTGTGTTGTACAGTACAGTATGGACACCCATCGCCCCATGCTGTGGACCAATGGGCACACAGCCGTAGTATATGCTGTGAATCAGCAGCCGAGCAAATGGCTTGTGGGTGGGGAGCTGCTGCCTGCCGCTGACCAGGTGGAAGCAGGCTGGTGGGTCTCAATGGCTGGCTGGAGAGGAGGGGTACCGCTGCACCACCAGGTTTTTTCCTTTTAGAATGCAGACTATCAGGCTTGGCAGTGAGTTTACTGTACCAGCAAGGATATGTTTATTTTATTTCTAGTATACAGAAGACCACGGTCAGGCTGCATATGGTCCACTGGACCACCAAGGATCAATTTATTTTATTAATATTATACATAACCCACAGTTGTCATTGATCACATCCATAGGCATGGAAAAAAACACTGAACTCTCAATCAAATAAAAGACCTACCTTGCCCCATGTGTGTGTCAGGCTGATGTTAGTCACACGCATCACGATGCACACATTGGCATGCTCCCTAACAGCCTGAACAAGGGTCAGCACCTCTCTATCACTCCATGATTTCGGCATTGTCTATCTGTAATAAAAAAAGACAAAAAGACATATCAGAAAACAGCTGCTGTAGTATCTCCTTTTAAATTATGTAAGTTCAATTATTCATATACTGTCTACATACTCATAGGGCAGGCCAAACACCTGTGCACCATGCAGACACACTGAAGGTACTTTCCAGTATTCCCTATACAACAGAACAGTCCTACAACCAAGTATTAATACCCAACAGGGTGGACAATATTGGGGAATACCACACCACCCAGGGGTGTAATTACACCCGACTGTATAGGATATTATTGCACTTTCAAAATGGTCAGTGTGTGAAATGTATTAAAAATATATATGTTAGTAACTTTTCATAGTGAACTTTTTTTATTTACTTGTATGTAAATTAAGTAATCCCTCCACCTGTTTTTTTGTTGTTTTCTACACTTCCTGTTTAGACTCACAAATCCCCGCCCCCCATTGCTGCCACACACATAGACACAGACAGAGGTCATCATGGTTACACTCACTCTCCCACTCCCCACCAGCACACAGAGACACAAGCAGTATTACAATTTAAAAATATTATTTTCAATGCTTTTGAATTTTGTTTCTTTGCAGCTATTGGACAGCCAGTAGTGAGCAGCCAATGAGGTGCCTGAAACTTAACAAGATGTTAATAGAACATGACACATTACAAATGAACAACTGAAGCTGAAAGTCACAGGAGTTGAAAAAAGAAATACTGCACTGCAGAAACCAAGCAACCGAAGATAGAAGTAAGAAATCTAAATGTGTGAATCCGCACACTGGCATAGCAGTTGGCGGAAGGTGGCACATTACATAGTACAGATATTAGAGACCTCAATTACTGATGGTCAAAAATAGTGCCTTAGCTAATGCAGTACCTTGAATTCACGGTTTTTTCCAAGGTGGACATCTATCGTAAGTTAAGCTACCCTTACTGCTATACATATGACCCAATCAGAGAGCTGGCAGTGTCTCCGTCATTTTCTAAGAGCTCAATAAGGAAATGGTGGACAACACAATAGGGAATCATAGAATACATCCTAGTATACTAAAGCATTATTCACTTTAACATCACTGTAGTAACCTGCTGAACATACAGGTAATATAAAAAAGAACAATACTTACTTAACAGTAGCATATACATCTGAACTGACAAGCTCTATATGTATCTGTTGAAAGAAATACAGAGAAAGTATTACAGAACTGCCATGCAACATACACATTTTTTACAACATAAAACAATTACTGAGTTGCCCAGAGAATACTCCCCTACCAGCACAGTGGATAATACATCAATAGCATACATGCATCAATGTCATAACCCTACCCTTTCTTTACAGTTCACCTTTACAAACACAGAAAACATTTTCATCCATACTCAGAAAATGCATTGCCCCTTAAAAGCAAGCATACTCAATCGTCACTAAAAATTTACATCCCCAAAAATGTTAAATACTAACAGTACACATACCCACATCACATGGAAATTTCACAAAACAAACACCATTTGCACAGCAACACCCAACCAATATGTCACGTAATCCTCCCCCTCAAAAACACATATTACATCCCAAGTACAAATGAACATCCCAATCAACTGATATCAATTACTATAACACCTGTTTGCTGAAAAATACCACAGAATCTGTGTTTCCCACAGACTCACAGTCTAACATACAGACAATAATGTGCAATATGCAAAATTGTCTATATTTTGACCATTTATATTGGCTCTAAAAAGAGCCATTTTTGTCAGTGCATATGTGATGTGCTTGAGAGATACATTTGCACAGGTACACAATCACAGAACTGTAAGGATACCATGTCGAAGGACCCCAGCAAAAATGTTATTACCGGTGTTAGAGAGCTGCACACCATCTTTTAGATATAGCCAATATTTGTCATTAGTAATTTAGGGGTGACAAATGGTATACATTCCCATAACATGAAGGAATCCAGATATTTGTATGTTCATCTTCCTGCGTGATCTTTCAAGTGCAGGACAATAATCCTTACCTTTCCAGACCATGCGCTGTGTATTGTCTGAATACAGAATTTTACAAGCTGTTAGCATACTGATAAGATGCTGCAAGTCAGAATGCACAGCTTCTATTAAATCAATTGCCCTTTTGTTCCCCAAATCATTACCTCCAAGATGGATAAGGAGAATGTCTGGTTCTGGGTGTGTCTCCAATAAGTGGTACGTGGTAGGCATGAGCTGCTCCCACCTCATGCCACCCTTCCCAAACCAAGACACTGAGCATCCAGGTAGGTGTAAATCATTGCCAAAATGACTACCTCTACTGAACACTTCTGCCCTTTTCACCAAACTTGATCCCACTATCCATACAGTCAATGTTGAGTTTTCTGCCATGCTAAGTGAGAAATCTCAAAAACTCAGATGTAGAAATGTCACAATTGTGTCTGTCTGACTACCAACCACAACCAAATCTAATCAGCACAATGACCAATATTCCATTGTCCCGGATTCCTCCCCCCTTTTCCCTCACAAAATGACAGAGACCATTGTTTGTTGTTGTGCTCAGATTGGCAATTAATTTATTTATATATGATAATTCCATGTTCCAGTTCATCATCTTTTATTATTATAGCTCTCACAATTTTATTTATTTGCATCCATATATCAATCTCTGATCATCCTCTTTCTTCCTCTTTCTACTCCCCCCAGGTGAAAACCTGGGTGCCTTCTTCTTCTTCTTTCCTGTTAGGTAACGGTGAAAACCGAGACCACTTTTCTCCTTCAGTTTCTTCTTTTTTTCATCTTATTCCTTTTTCTTCCCCCTCCCCTCCTTCCCCCCCTTTTTCCCCCATTAGCCAATCTCCAGCTTGCGTTGGACGACTGGCTTTACCCTCACTTTAGGGTATTGTTCCCCTATACCTAAAGGAACCTCCTTCCCAGTCCTTCTCTTCTCCTTTTTTTTTCTTTAACTTCCATTTTTTGCATGTCTCCCCCATGCTTCTATAAAACCCATCATTTCTGTATTAAACATGTCTACAGCTAGATCTGACAGATGCAAGCCATCCGACCTGTAGAAATCTTCTACCCACTCTTCCACACCCCACAGTATTATCTGTCCTCCCATTTTCCTTATCAGTGTCCCTACCCTTCTGTTCATCTTTCTCTGGCCCTATCCACATATCTATGGCTATGCTCCTGTCCCCAAACCCTCCTTGGTATCATATCCAACCAGACAAGGCATACCCTAGGCCACCACTGTTATACTGTCTCTAGGTCCCTTTTTACCTCCATGTACATGTCCACCCATGGCTTACCCCCAAGGTCATTACCCCCTAGATGTATAATAATTAAGTCTGGAATGGGTAGCTGCTCCTTCAGTTCTTTCAGGGTAGGAAGCAGTTGTGCCCATCTCATCCCCCAGATGCTGCACCAAACCAACCTACATTGTTTCACATCTTGGTATAGCTGCTTTCCCCCAGCCTTTTTCTCAGCTCTCCTTTCTGCCCAATAAATATAAGAGTGGCCGCAGATCCAGACTTCCATGATCCTCCCTCTTCCTACAGGGGTTTAAGCAAAATAAATATCTTATATATGGTCTTAGATTCTTTTTCCATAATATTGCCTCTCTCTGTCCCCCCACGTGGCTCCAAATCTGTAACAAAAAACACATGTGAGACATTAGTCTCCACACTGCAGTGTTCGAATGCATCTCTTATAACTGGCAGATTGCCAGCACTCCTTTTCCAAAATATTATTCACAGTCTCGCCTGCAGCTGCCCACTGTGAGGCAGCCCCTATCCATAAGGAGTGGGATGAATAATTAATCAGATCCTCACCCAGAAATTGCATGCCTTTTTTGAGCAATGCTGTGACTTGATAACTTGTGACCTTTCTTCCATCACCATGCACAGATAATCTCCCTTTTCAATCCCCATGCTCTGCAGTGAAAACCTACAAAGCCTGCACTGGGCACACTGC
The DNA here is from genome assembly GCA_016271365.2 of Neoceratodus forsteri. Lineage (NCBI taxonomy): Eukaryota > Metazoa > Chordata > Ceratodontiformes > Ceratodontidae > Neoceratodus > Neoceratodus forsteri. The sequence continues at coordinate 1,065,483,739 of CM057454.1, read as the reverse complement.
ACCCTCTACAAGTTTCTTTAGTGTTACCATGCAACCCTGCCCCCTTTGATCTGTCTTTGACCTCTTAATCATGATTTGTATCTCCTCGCTCACTCTCATGGCCCCTGCAAACATTACCACATAAATCGTGTGAAATAGTTGGGCCTCGGCTTTCGATCTGCAGATTCCCGGTAAAACATCCTTTAGTTTTGCAAGCCACTGCTCCTATATTGGCCTTTTATTATCCACATTCCCCAGTCTTAACCTACCCCACCCCTGCATCATTCTTCTGACGAACATCTATTTTGTCGGCTCCTTCCATCCCTTTAGACTGCAGACTATGCTAATCCCTACCAAATAGACCCCATTGTGATGTGGGCTGTTCCTCTTTGCCATTGTTCTACCATGAACTTCCCTAGTTGCTCTTCTGTGAGTGGCCTACTTACCTCCATGTGGTGTGTTGCCCTGAATGTTTGAAACACTCACCAGACCCCTTCGTAGGCCCTCGGAGTCCGTGGTGCCCATGAACTGCTAAACAACAGTTCTGCTTCTTCTTGCCAATGTCCCAGATGTTCATTGGTATGGGCGTTTTTTGCTCCTCTGCTGTTGGTGCCAGCCTCCGGAAGTGATCCAGCTGCAGATGGGAAAGGCTGTCAGCCAGGGTATTGTGTACCCCTTCTATGTGTTTTGCTCTGAATGACATGTTCAATTGCAAGGCCCTTGGCACCAAAAGTCATAAGACCTGCATGACTGTTTCTGATCTGGCTCCCCTGTTGTTTAAGACCTCTACCACTGCTCCATTGTCACACCAGAATGTCACTTTCTGATTTCGTAATTCTTCCCCCAAACCAGGGTGCATGCCCAGATGGGTATGATCTCCAATAATGTTATATCTTTTACCTTACCATCCCTCACCCAGCCTGTAGGCCACAGTTCTGCAAACCATCTGCCCCTCAGATAGCCCCCCATGCCTAGGCCCCCAGCTGCATCTGTGTAAAGATCGAGGTCTGTGTTATAAACCCATTCCTCCTGCCAGAAAGAACAGCCATTATACGCTTTGAGGAATTCCTCCCATACCTTAAAATCATCCTTGACTCCTTTTGTCATGTCTACCCAGTGGTGTGGTCTGGTCACCCTGGCTGTAGCCCTTGCTAACCTTTTAGTGAAAGCCCTCCAGGGCCCAATAGCCCTGCACGCAAAGTTCAGATGTCCCAATACTTGTTGAACCTGTTTCAGTTGTACACTTCTTCTACTGGTGTGTATCTGAATCAGCTCCTTTGGTTTTTTCACTTTTTTGTCTGGCAGCTTGAATATTTCCCCTGGGGCATATATTTTGATACCCAGAAATTCTAAAAACTTACTGGACCTTTCTGTTTTCTCCGGTGCCAATGGAACCCCTAGTTCTTTGCACAGCTCCTGAAAACTGGCCAACATTTTTTCTGTCTCTTTTTTCCCACTGCCTATAAAAAGGAAATCATCCAAATAGTGAATAACTGTCTTGTAACCAGTTCTTTCTTGAAATAGCCACTGTAAACATGTGCTGAATGCTTCGAATGTCGCACATGCTATAGAACATCCCATGGGCATGACCTTGTCAAAGTAGTACTGACCCCCAATTTTAAACCCTAACAGGTTCCAGTCTTCTCTCCTAACTGGAAGTAATCTGAAAGCGGACTCTATATCCATTTTTGCCATCCATGCATCAGCAGTTGCCCGGATGATCCGGACTGCATCTTCTAAAGTGGCATATGTCACTTTATTATATTCTTTGCTGATAAAATCATTCACCTAGTCCCCTTCAGAAAAGGATAGGTGGTGAATCACCATGTATTCCCCTCCTGTTTTTTGGGGACCAAACCCAATGGAGAAATCCTCATATTCTGCAATGGGGGGGTATCATATGGTCCTTTCACTCTCCCTGCTGCCTTTTCCTTCTCTATTTTTTGTCTTAACATTTCTTCTCTCCCTTTTACCAAACCCAGATTGTTCACCTCTCTCACTTGCTTTGGACCCTCGCGCTAATGAAACACCTGTGCAAAAACCTTTTTTAATCATCTCTGCCATTTGTCTATTCAGGGTATCTGTCCAACCATTCTTTCAATGCCTTTATCCTGATGGGGGTTCTCTAAATTGCTCCCTTGCCTTCTTTTCTTCTCTTCTGCCAAAGTCTCCCCCTCTGTTTGATGTCTGGCCTTGCTGGTCAGTGATTATGACTCCCTCTACTTACATGCCCCCTGCCCCTCCCCCCTCTATCCTATGTTTGCCCTTTATATCCCTGCCTGTCATGAAAAAACTGTTGGCCTGATTCTTGCCCCCCAGATCCTTGAGCTCCCTGGACCCATGTCATCCTGCATCTGCTCACTGGATGTGTTCCCCTGCATTTCAAACATGCATGCTGAAAGCGGCATTGGGGCTAGGAACAAAAGGCCCTATTGTAAGCCCAGCAACACCTTTGTGGCATGGCACCTTTCTTCCCCAGACCTCCCTCAAGCGTGCACTTATCCGTTACATAGTCTGTCCACAAATCTAGTTGTTTTGTATCCCATCTTACATCCCCATATGTCGCCATTATCTGCCGAAAAAATTCATTGTAGCATATCCAACCCACACCCCCTTTCGCTTTTGCACGCCTTATTATCAGGGAGTATGTGATAAGTGGGATGCCCAACTCAGGCTTCTTCTCCAATACTATGGTGGAGAATGTGGTGAAACCTACAAACCACCTTTCTCAAGTCTTCCCTTTAGTGAATTTGTCCTCCTCTTTCTTGCCTAACAAAACTACCACTGCCGCCATTTCACTCTTTCCTATATTTTCTGCCTCTTCATATTTTGCTGCCGCTTTCCGACTTACTAAGGCGAAGATATCCACGTATTCTCCCTTCCATATTTTCTCTTTTGTGGCCAATGGCACGTGCTCACCTATCCTCATCCCAGGAGCTCCTATCTCTCTTGTTTCTTTTCCTTCTTTCTCCATTCCTCCTTCTTTTTCTTTCGGCACCTCTTTCTCTGACCTAATCTCTGCCAGTGCTGTCTCCATCTGCCCCAAGCCCCCGTCCCTAGTGATGAAAAAATTTGGCTTATATACTCTTTTATGCAGTCACCCACTGACCTGGGTGCATTACCTCTGGGCTTATCCACTCCTGGTTGCCTGCTGTCCTTCTGGTGCCCAAGTATGGTGCCCTGTGGTTGAAGGGGTGGTTGCACTACTAGTGGCTATGGAGGAACCACTATGTGCTGGGGATCCGATCTGGGTTCCACTGGGGGAAACCCAACCTGGTCCTGGGGAGGTACTGGTGGTACCAGCTCCACAGGTTGCAGAGGTAATGGACTAGCCACTTTGTTGGGTCCCACTATCGGTGGCTGTATCCAGGCTGGGCTGCATGGTCCCTCAGCTGGCCATTTCTCTCTTCCACCTTTACCCTTCCCCACTTTCCTTTTCTCCCCAGATCTCCCTGGTTCCCCCCTTTCCACCAGCTCCCACATTCTATTGGCTTTTTCCACCAGCTCCACTATAGCCTTGTAGGCATCCTGCTTTGAAGGCCTGTTCTTCTTTGGTGCCATGTTCCTTTCTCCTCGCAAACTGTGTAAACAACTGAAGAAAAGAAAAGAAAATTTCCATTAATTACAAATCTGCCTATAACATTCCCCATATGGCCAGGCCCATTTCCAAGAGAACAGTCGACTAATGGTGACAAATCATGCCCCCTTTCTTTTCCCTTGCCTGTAGTAATGCTGTAGGGTTTGAAAACCTCATTCCATACTGCCCTCATGGACGCCAGATGTTTCACACCCGATCCTCTGCCTGGTGCCTTCCTCCACTGTAGACCATCAAAAAAGGTATTTTTTGGTAGCTTCCCCCCTCACCTATCCTATGGCCTTCTGTCTTCTATCCCCCCATCTCCCTCCAGTCGGACCCCACATCTCTTTTCCTGTGCCCCCCTTCCCAGGCCTCCAATCATTCATGGCCATCAAAAAAAATGCTTCAAGCACTACGTCTTGCGGTCTTCCAGGCCTCACCATTTCCCCTTGCATGCCCTTGCGTGGCTATGGCTGCTGACCCTCCGAGGTCTATCCAATCCCTTTTCCTTTCATCCTGTTTGTCTCCGACCATGCCACGTGGCCTTTCTAGTTTAAAAAACCCTTGCCCATTCTCCCTGAGGGCCCCGGTTTTGCTCCCACTACCCCCCTAGCTTCTCCATCATGCTCTTGGCCTGTTGGGCCCACTTCCCCTTTTGTGCACAATAGCCGGCGTCCAATCACCTATGGCCCCGCTGCTCCCATCAAGCTGACCTTTGTGGCCTTTGTTTGGCCTATACATCCCTCCCTTTGCATGCCCTCACATGCCTCTGGCTGCATTGTCCCTTTTTGTCTGCTGCTACCCCGCCAGCTTATGCTGCTACTCCAAATAGCACCCTATATCCTTTGCCTGCCATAGCTAGGCACATTTCCCAGCTTGCCAAACCTTTTTTTTTCAGCACAGCGTGGTTCTCCAGGCATGTGATGTCATGCCAAGTGTTTGTTTCAGCATTATCCATGCGCCCAGGTCTCTAATCACCTGCCTTTTCCCTTGCCTACAATGTCTTCCCCTTTCTTGCATTCCACAGTGTTCTTCCCTTTAGCCATTTTCTGTCCCCAAGTAATCTTTTTTAATCTCCGCTCACCTCGTGGCTGCTGTGCTGCATGTGACATCACGCTACGTGGCCACCTGTATTGATCCTATGCTAACCTCGTGTTTTGGGCCTCCTCTATATGAATTAAACTCTTCTGAGTGATACAACAGCCCACCCCAAAAAATTCCAGGCTTCTTTACATCCACACTCAACACTGCCATGTATTGCTCCCTTACTCAGATCCCTTGATCCTTTCTCTGGCATTAACTCGCTAGGTCCCACTGCAGGCCACATGCTAAACCTATCTTCAAGCAATGAAAAAAATCCTGTACTGTCCTCCATTTAGAATTGCTGTGGTCTCTCCACAAAAACTTGTCCCAGTGTCTCTTCCCTTACTAGGCTCCACACCAGGCAAACACTGTTGCATTCTGCATACAAACTTTAACTGGCACTGCACAAGCCAACCTCAGCTTCACTTCTTCAGCGCTTCACTTCTGCTCTACAAAAACAGCCTTGCTATCGCTGTAACTGTTGTGTGTTCACTTGCCCTCAGCTATTTGCCCCATTCAATACAAGATTCCCTCTAAACTGTAGATGCATAATTCCCCCATCAGCTTCCTTTTTTAAGCACTTCCCTCTGCTCTACAAAAACAGCCTTGCTGTCCCTGTAACCACTGTATTCAGTACAATAATTTTCACTAAGCTAGAGATGCACAATTCCACTTCAGCTTCTTTTCTTCAGCGCTTCACCTCTGGTCTACCACAACCTTGTTAACACTGTACCTTTTTACTTAAGTCATAAACAATGCGTCTTCTCCCTTTTTTTGAATTACACAGCATCTCATAATTTTGTTAACCACCTGTTTCTCTCTTTTCTTTTTGTTACATATTTTTTAAAGCAAACTTCAAATATCCTCTACCAAATTAGTTGTTTGTTTCCTTACCTCTCTCTCTTGGTGCACAGACCTCCTAATTAATATGCCAAGTCAACATGCTGCAGTTAAGCGTAGAATCAAAACTCCAGCAAAAGTGGCTGAACCACTCCTGTGCTGCCCATTATGTACCTCCTCTTTCCCCTCCCCTTCCTGTTGCTTGGCCATTGTTCTTTACCCTGGCCCTTCCCTTCCTCCCCCCTCCTCTCCAGAGCACACCATCTTGATGAAAAGGGAAAGGGTGCACCAGGACAACCTGGTCTGCCCCTTAAAGGGCAAACTCCATTGTATCATAAAGATAAATACAGTCAAAACAATCACAAGTAATAACCTGTTCCCAGATTAGCTCATACAGCCTAAAAGATCTACCTATGTATGTAAAGCCTCTTTCTATTGGCATTATGTTTATTAAACATTCTTTTTTGTTTTGGTGGGACAATAGTGTCTCCTCATTGGTACACTTCATGACTTGCCAACAACACAAATGTTCATTGGTCTAACTTACTGCCCATTATGCTCTGGCAAAGTAAATTCCCTCTCTTTCTCAACCAGCAGCTTGAGTGGTGAGTGGAACCATACCTATGTACTTTATAGACATAATGTACAACAGTTTACAACTCTACTATATTAATTATCCTATTATAGTCTCATAACTGCAGTATAATTTAACAGTTAGCAATTTCTACTAAGAATTATTGTTATTCTATATGTTAAGTAAAATATATTTAACTGTGTCTGTGTTTTAACAATTAAAATGTACTATGAAATTTACCTAGATAGTACACAACATCTTTTTCAGATAGGACTGCACAACTGGGAAAACACTCACATATGTAACCAAATATTGCCAATGTTGTCACATTATCAACTAATTCTCACAAAGTAAACCACCACTAAAACGCACTACATCTGCTTTAGACAATAACTGTTAAGTGGTCAGAAAGTGTCACATAAAAATGGGAAATGGTTATAGGTAATACTAAACCTGAAGCACTATTTCCAACCACAGATAATAACTCTGAGTAACACATTTGACAAAACTCCCAATCAGCAGGTTAAAACACTGGGCTGGATATTCAAAAGGGTTGCGCCATGCTCAATAGGGTTGCGACTGTGCAAGTCCAAAATTGCGCCATTCTGACATATTCTGCAGGAGGCAGTTGAGCCCCCAAGTCATGCTGAGCAACAGTGCAATGCTAATGAAGGCATGCTCAAATGGAGGGGGAGGAACCATGCATAAACTGCACAGCCCAATATTCAGTCAGGCTGTGCAGAGTTGTGCAGGTGCAACCCCCAACCTGCGCCTGCACAACTTTGAGCAAAAAAAAAAGGAGTAAGTCGAGGGCCACCCACAGGTGAGCTGCCACATTGCAGGGTGCAACACAGCAGCTGCCACCTGTGGGTGGCCCTCCACTTCTTCCCTCTGCCCCCCCTGCAGCCCGATTGTGGGCATAATAGTCACCCCACTGACTGGCTCGATCGTGGGCAAAACTGTAGTAATCCCCCCCTGACTGGCCCGATCACGGGCAACACAGTAGTAATCCCCCCGACTGGCCCAATCGTGGAAACACAGTATTAATCCCCGGGCAGCAGGTGGGGGTGCTGCCGCCACCGGCTGACGGGGAGCAGGGTGGTGGGAGCTCCATGGGTGGAGTGGTGGTGGGGGTCACTAGATCACCAGAATTGCCCGGAACTGCGGGGTTGACTCTAATGCCCACAGGTGGGCTTCGCGGTCCACTGGACCACCAGGGATATTGTTCTTGGGGGTTGAACTCTGTTCTGCCAGCGATCGGGCTCATGGGGGGTGGGAATTACTACTGTTTTGCCCACAATCAGACTTGTGGGGGGTGGGAATTACTATTGTTTTTCCCACGATCAGGCTAGTGGGGGGTGGGAATTACTACTGTTTTGCCCGCGATTGGGCCAGTCGGGGGTGGGAATTACTACTGTTTTGCCCGCGATCGGGCCAGTCGGGGGTGGGAATTGCTATTGTGTTGCCCGCGATTGGGCCAGTCGGGGGGGAGGGGATTTACTTCATGCCCACAATTGGGCTGCAGGGGGCTTCGGTCCCCAATGGCTGCTGCCTGGCAGGGCGCCAGGCGCAAGTCGTCGGGGATCGGCACACCTGCATGCTAATGGTATGCAATTAGCTATAAGTAGATGCAATGGCCCTGCGTTTCGTAGCGAATTATGGCCCCATTTGCATGTCACCTTTGAATATCAGAAATTTGCACATGGTGCAATGGAACTTGTGCCACCGCATCTTGAATGCTCCACTCTGACCACTTTGCGGTGCAAGTTCCACTGCGCATGTAAAGTGGCTGTGGTGGGGGTGATATTCAAAGGAGTTGCTCAACAACACAACTCCATTGAATATCGCCCTGGCCACACCCCAGTGCAACTTTTTTGAGCAGCGCAAGGGCTTGCGCCATAGAATGGCGCAGTTTTAATATTCAGCCCACTATTTTTAAATATAAAAATATCATAATACAAGCTTTAAAATCATTCCTTAGCATTTTTTTTTCCTGGGTCAATTTTTACTCTTGACAAACTATTTACATAGATTTTCTAGAAGTGTTCTGTGTGTGAAACATATGGAGGGAAATACTATGCTTTGTCAAAATGTTTTAGCACTTTTATGAGCATAATTCTATGAAACATTGAGACTCAAACAAAACCCTGTACATCACACCAAAAATAGGTATACAGTGTCAAAATTAAGCACTAAACATGGCACAGTCCTTCCTAACTTGTTAATAAGTAAAATACCCACTCCAACTAAATAAAAACATCAGTTTCAACAAGTTTAATTTAACTTAGAAAAACACTCACTGTTATCGCCTGGAGTATTTGCTGCTCAAACACTCAGTCTAAAATGGTCCCTAGAATGTTATTCTTTGATTCTATTGGCTCAGAAAAGTCACATGACAAAGTTAGGCATTTCTTTGATCACGAGCATGCAAATTCTTTGATCACGACTTGCATTGTTCATCAGGATTGACCGCGAGAATGCAAAATCTTTGATCGCGAGAATAACGTGAGACTTCATTGTCAGAGTGTCTCTGGTTGAGGAAAACAGTACATTAAATAATTTAGCAGCATAGTAAACCCATCAGCATTTCTATGACTTATAACAAAGAAATATAGTGAAAATATCTATTTTTAAAATGTTTGCAAATAATTCCTGCATTTTTATGATCTTTGCCTGTAAGCGTGCAAATTCTTTGACTGCGACTCAGTTTGACCATGAGGATCGACCGTGCGCATGCAAAATCTTTGATCATGAGAATAACACGAGACTTCATTGTCAGAGTGTGTCTGGTTGAGAAAAACAGTAGATTAAATAATTTTGCAGCACAGTAAACCTCGTGGGGTGTTTCCAGGACTTATTACTAAGAAATATAGTATAAATATCTACTATTAAAAACATTTGCAAATAATTCCCACATTTTCACAGTCTTTGACCGTGAGCATACAAATTCTTTGACCGCAACTTGGCTTAACTGTGAGGATCGACCGCGAACGTGCAAAATCTTTCATTGCGAGAATAACGCAAGACTTCATTGTCAGACTGTCTCTGGTTGTTAAAAACAGTAGATTCTACATTTTTGAAATACAGTAAACATGCCTGGGTGTTCAGAGCACTTATAACTAAGAAATATAGTGTTAATATGTATTTTTTTAAAGGCTTGCAAATAATTCCCCGCATTTTTCATGTTCTTTAATCGTGAGCTTGCAAATTCTTTGATCACAACTCACTTTGATTGCGAGGATCATCCGTGAGTAGACAATTTCTTAGATTGCAAGAAAAACTCGAGATTTCAGGAACTAAAGATGCGTACTTGTAAAAAACTACATTTTTAAAATACATTCTCACTACACCATATACACCAATGTCTATTAATATATTAAAAGTAGTGTCTACCATGTTAACTAAGCTAAACAATCTTCTATTATTATTATTTAATATTATTTCCACATTCTTTGTTCATGAGAGTGCAAATTCTTTGATTGCAATCATCTTTGCTCATGAGGATCATTTGCGAGGCAACAAATTCTTTGATTGTGACAAAAAATGTCAAATTATCAATTTTAAACTCATGTAACTTTCTATAGCTTCACTTTCCCACACAGTTCGCACCACATAAATATAAATATGTCATCACAACAAGCAAGAAACCTAGTATAATACCTCCAACACAAGATTTTTAACACCATTAACACCTTCACAAACAGCCATACCGCTATCATTACCACCATTGAGTAATAGCACCCTGGCTATCCCATCATTATTATATGTTAACATAAGTGGCTGGAAAGATGTAACAACTAACATTTAACATTTGTGCAACTTTTAACTTGCTAGTACCCAAGTGCATTGACCAGTGAACTCACCACACATATTCTTTTTTCAAGTATTACCATTTTACAATCTCACCCAATATTCAAACCACACTGCAGTGCACAGAATAACTGAATGTTTTCACACAGAGTGATACAAGTCTTAGCATAAAAAATATATTTTTTGTAACTATACTGTGCTCTCAATTCCTTATGCAGTATGTGTTTTTAATTAGCAAATGGTACATGTTTCTTAATACTTTATATATTCTTTTTACTTTTTTAGGAGACTACAACTCTGAAGAGATTGAAGAAATACTTGAGCTCTTTCATCATGGCCATTTGCCATAAACCTAGAGCACAAAGAAAAAGTACTAGCTGTATTGCTTGTTCATCATGCCATGCAAGAACCAAAGGTAAAACTTGTTGACAGAAGCAAAAAAAATTATCTTCTGTTCAAAGTACACATATAATTAAACATACACATTTAAATGAAGATAAAACCTCCTCTAGTAAACCCACAACAAGTAGACTTCCTAGGGAAACTGCAGTTACAACGTCCAGTACTGTCATCAACAAAGCATAGACATGTGAGACAGAAAAAAATGCTAGACATGTGAGTTATGCTACTGCACAACATAGCAAGGCAAGCTTTTTCAAAAACCTTGTCCATAGAGCTAGAATTGAACATGTGATCTCCAAAATAGTGAGATGCAAAGGGAACAGACTGCGTACTAAGATCTCATTAATGAAACTGCGCTTAACAGTAAGACGATTTGTTAATGTGGCTCTAGCAATATGTTACCAGTTATGGGCTGAAATGATTTCAGCCACTGATAAATTGAGTGTAAAGACTGAGGAGATGAAAAACAAAATATTGTCTTTGGAACACTTAAGCAGACAAAATATCTCTGTGGTGTTTCAAGGAGACTGGTTTCATTCAGAGTACTCAGAAGCATTCTTCTGGGAAGAGACATTCCATGCACACAACAGAAACATCAGTTTCACAATTGATGAACAGGGAAAAGTGCAGAATATCGTAGCTCTATCTCATGAAACCCTTGACTTGGAGAATGACGATCAAGTTGAACAGGTTGAAAGTGATCCAAAGTCATCAGCTAAGAAATTGGCATGTGACACCACATGTAATGTTAGAGAAGAATCAATCATGTCCATTGAAAGTTTCCTCTCAACATTTCTAACCACCAGGAGATCTGAACGACATACATTGATTCACACCATTGACAAGTGTGAGATTCGGTCTCACAAAGGCCTAATGGGTCACTCCCTTGCATGCTTAGAGAGCATGAACTGTGACAGCACATTTAATCACTTTCGTTTGCTGGCAGTGCATAACTCTGGCATCCAAAAATTTGTACAAAGGTTATATCAAGTGTGATCTATCATTCGAGACTACATGCCATCCCAAGCATTGCTCAATGATGGAGATGTGGAAGGACTTACGGAATTCATTAAACAGTTGCAAAGAATCCATAGATTGAGGTCTAATACTACTGTCCCCGAACAAACAAACACAGTGCACACATCACTGGTGCAAGAAGATCAGCTTCTGAAACATTTTGGTCATGAGTTTGCTAAATTTGAAATTAGAAAAACACAAAAATTCGATGTAATCTGTGTATCATGTGAACGTTTGTTCTACAAACACTTATGTGTCACAGTAGACCTGCAAACATTCCATGCTGGAATGTAATGTGGGGACGTCTCCATGCATACCTTCTCTTAAAGTCTGACTTTGAAGAAGTTGCAATTGTGTCACTCTGTTCTTACTGTCATAACAAGATTAAGAGTGACAGTTTACCTCCTCAGTCTGTACTTAATAAAATGGAACTTGAACCAACTCCTGATGAGATAGCAGTCTTGAACTTGTTTGAAAGGATTCTCATTCAGACCATGAAGCCATTTCAAACAATCATCAGGCTGAACACAAAGACACGAGACCTGCCAAACAAAGAACTGGTACGCTCTCTCAAAGGTTCTGTTGTCTACTTGCCTTTACCTTTGCAAGAAAATGTTAACACTATTTCTCAGGACAATAGTGTAGTCATCTTGGTAAATGGTGTACCAACAAAGGCAAAAACAATATGGCAGGACATAGTCAATATAGACAAGGTAAAGCATGCTTTGCAATACCTAAAAGAGCACAATAGTTTTTATGCTGACATTGACATAGATGCATTTGGTGGTCTTTCTACAGATATTTCCACAGAGAACTCTGACAAAGCAATACTGGAGAAGGTTGACATCGCAACTGTACACAATAAGTATGAGCAATTTATCATACATCCATTGTATGGCAAAGACCCAGTAATGGATAATATTGATTTATATCAAATGAAGCAAGTGGAGGGCAATCCTGTAAGTATATGGGAGGCTACTCTAGAAGCTCATTGTTTTCCTGATCTATTTCCACTTGGCTCAGGTGGTTGATTAGATGAACGAGAACTTCAAGTACCAGGAGCTGAGTATAGGGCCTCACGAGTACTACATAAGGATGGCAAGTTTTGGAGAAACATTGCATACCTGTTCCACCTTCTTTGGGAAAGTGAACTTAGTGTGCTATCTGCTAGTATTGCTCATACATTGAGACTTGGTATATGACAGCTGCAAAGTTACTACAGAAGTTGCAGACCAATGATGAAACACTGCAAGTCAGTCTTTCTTCCATCCATTTTGTCTAGCATGCATGGTACTAAGGAATATTGATACAGATGGCACTCTGAGGTTATGTGCATGCTGAGAGAGTTTGGACCAGCAACATGATTCATAACACTGAGTTGTACTTAATATTATTGGGATTATCTGCTTGATCTTCTCAGATGGGCAAACTCTGATGTTGAGAACATACAAACTATGACTCTCAATGAACTATGTTCACTTGATCCAGTAACAGTTTCACGCGTCTTCCACCTCCGGTTCCACAGTCTTTTGAAGTTCATTCTGTCTAACACAAATCCTCCTCTCGGCATTGTTGAGCACTACTTCTGGAGGGTTGAGTACCAAGCTCATGGAGCTCCACACATACATATGTTGCTATGGATAAAAGATGCCCCACATATTGGAGACAATGAAACAACTGACATTCTAAGCTTCATAGTGAAGTATGTTACATGTCAGATACCAGACAGGTGTGACAGTGCAACACTTTGGGAACCTATTCAGAAATTCCTACGACACCTGTGTTGCAAGTACTGTCATTGGAAATTAAAAAACAAAGGTCAGTGGTACACTCGATGCCGTTTTGGCTTCCCAAGGTGAGCTTGTCTAGCTGCTTCTCTGAATGATGTATTTTCAGCCATGTGACACCACCTGAAAGCAAAGTCAACAAACCGAGCCTATGAACTACCTCACACAGAATCAGAAGTCTATATCTATGACTATAGTCCTTCTCTTCTGTTGATGTGGCAGGCAAACATTGTTGTTCAGTTTGTTGCTGACAACTCAATGGCTCTCGTAAGATATGTTACATCATACATCACTAAGCAAGTGCAAACAAACCTGCAAGAAATGTGGGAAGAGTTGTCTAACTGTGATAAGTCAATGTCTTCTAGGATTTGGTCTCTGGGACTTAAGATTCTGTCACACCATGAGTGTGGAGCCTATGAAGCAAGTGACTGACTTACAGGTGTATGTCTATATGGCAAGTCAGACTCCATTCATTTCTTGAATGTGAACCACAAGCAGAACAGGTGCCATGACCTTAAGAGCCATGAAGAGATTGAGTATCTGGTTGCTACAAGACCAACATCCACAAATATTCTCAAGAGCAACTTAATTGACAACTACTATCCACAGTGCCACAGTGCTATGGATGATCTGTGTCTCTTTGAAGTTGCTCAATGGTATGATTACAAGCTGGGTGTTCCTTCTGACCCAGAGTAAGGCATATATAAAGTCACTGGGTTTGATGGCTCACTAGTTGAAAAGCACAAACCATGGCTAATTGACCACAGTAAACTCACCTTGAACACAAAAGAAAGCAAAGAACATTATTACTTTGCTCTATTGTTTCTGTTCAAGCCTTGGAGATCAGAATCTGAATTGAAAGGATTATCTGACACATATGAACAACAGTTCATGGAAATGTATCATACCTTCCAGAGTCATGTCTTTGAGACTTACATCAACTGACTTGAAATGGAAAAAAATCAGCTAAAGAACACAAAGAAAAATCTGGATGATGATACACCCGTAACATCACAAGAAATGGTTGATGTTGAAGGAGAAGGGACTCTTGGTGCTCCTCTTTCTCCTAATGACCCAGCTGTGCTAATGTCAGAGGTAAAGGGCACAATGCAACAAAGCATGCACTTGTCAGAGTCAGCTACAGACATTGTTGACAACTTGAACTCACCCCAAAGAGTCGTGTATCACTCTGTGATACATGCTGTGAAACATGCTATTCAGCACAGTACCAAGCACTGTGTTTGTGAGGAACACACACCAATCAGGATGTTTGTTAGTTCTGCTGCTGGGACTGGAAAAAGTTTCATGATTGAAGCTGTAAGAAAAGGTGTGTGTAAGCTTAGCAATGCAGCAACATCTGTTATTGTTGCTGCTCCTACAGGTTTGGCAGCTTATAACATAGGTGGTATCACACTTCATAGATTATTCATGTTGCCAGTTGAGCATGGGAAGAGTGGTGATTACAGAAAATTGTCATATGACTTTGCCTCTGAACTGAGGTCAATGTTTGACAAGATGTATTTGCTGATAATTGATGAGATCAGCATGGTTTCAAATGTTCTCCCATATGTTCACCTACGTCTACAGGAGATACTAGGGACCAATGATGACATACCATTTGGTGGTAAGAACATTCTTGTTCTTGGAGATCCCTTTCAGCTGGCTCCTGTAAATGGCAAATATGTTTTCTGTAGTCTTTCCATTGAAGAAGCAAAGAAAACAATTGAATGCATAGGTGGAGTCAATCTGTGGGAGTTCTTCTCATATGTTGAACTCTCACAGAATATGAGACAGCAAGGTGACATGTCTTACAAAACATTGCTTTATGAGGCGCATATTGGTGGACTGTCACCCACCCATGTTGAAATGCTAAGACAGTGCGTGATCACAAGAAATGATGCTCCTATTCAGGATGCATGTGATATCTTTTCACATGTACAGAAATCTGGGGTACATGTTGTATGTCTATTCCCAAGACTTAAGCAGTGTGCAGAGTTCAATGAGTTCATGATGCAGAGAGAGCAGCAACCTATTGTCACTCTCCCATGCATAGATACCATAGATGGTGTCACCCTATCGTGAACAATGGTATCAAAAATGGTTGAGCATCTCAGAGAGCTCACAAGTGACGTGTCACACACAGCTGGCTTGGAAGCTGTGCTAGAACTGTGTAGAATTGCACGTATCATGCTTCTCAGAAACATTGATGTTGAGCAAGGCCTCATGAATGGAGCCATGGGGTATATCCATGAGTTCCAGTACAATATACAGAACACAGCTGTGGACTTTGTAGTTGTTAAGTTTGGCAACTGTGAAACTCCTCGGCCAATAGACAGAGTAACAGTCAAGTTTGAGCTTGTGAAAGACATATATGTGACAAGGAAACAATTTCCATTGTGTGCTGCTTATTCAGTGTCCATACACAAGTCACAAGGCCTCAGCCTGGATAGTGCCATTGTAGATACAGGCACTGGTATATTCAAAGATGGGATGTCTTATTTTGCTTTGTAGCGTGTAAGACAATTGTCTGGAGTACACATAGTGAATCTGGCAGAAAGAAAAATATGTGCTAACACAAAATGCATAGTTGAGTACAACAGATTACGTATATTGTACCAACCAAATGCTCCTTTGCTACCATTTCCCAGATATGTGTCCGGTACAGCTATCACAATGGATGAAGGACACAAACTAAAAAGAAAGCACACTAAAACTCCACAGTCATCACCTCAGCACTCCATTACAGAGCACTCTCTTCATAAACAACTCACCTCTCCACCTGTGAAAAAATGTATTGGAGTCAACACACTGCCAATATTTGACAACAGCACAGGAGTAAACTGCTATGCAAATGCAACTATGCAAGCACTTCTCCACATCCCTGAGTTTGCTAATGTGTTAAACTCAAGTCAGTTGACACCTCTGTCGGAAGCATTAAAGAGAGCCATTAGAGGTACTCAAGATCAGTTCCCCAGTTTACACAGCTTGACCCCTCTATGACTAACTCTTGGAAAATATGCAGGACAATCAATGTTTGCTGACAATGCA
The DNA here is from genome assembly GCA_016271365.2 of Neoceratodus forsteri. Classification (NCBI taxonomy): domain Eukaryota; kingdom Metazoa; phylum Chordata; order Ceratodontiformes; family Ceratodontidae; genus Neoceratodus; species Neoceratodus forsteri. The sequence continues at coordinate 1,065,467,622 of CM057454.1, read as the reverse complement.
CAACAACATAGAAACATAGAAACATAGAAACATAGAAACATAGAATGTGACGGCAGATAAGGACCGCTTGGCCCACCCAGTCTGCCCATTTCCCTACCTACTGGATAAGCTGCAGATCCTAGTTAACCAGCAGCCTACTTCTTCCTACCCCCACCCCCCAGAATTGCAAGATGTCACAGAGTTCATGATGGGAATGATAAACAGTTTAGCAGATGATGGCATTGATCTGCATCAACACTTTAAAGTTGACTGTGTATCCAAGTACACATGTTTGTCATGCGGCCACAAAGAATCACAAACAACTCAGGATATGCTCTGGCTGTCTGTCTATGTCCCTGAACACAGAACAGTGAAGTTCCGCAAGTTATTTGCAAATGCAGACACTGGTTGGCTGTGCCGAAGATGTGGTCATTCTTGTGTTTGCTCTCTGAGAGTTACATATTCAAGTTGATACATAATTATTGTATTGCAATGCTTTAACTCTCAAGGCATGAAAGTCACAACACCAGTTTCACACTTCATTGCTGGGAGAACTATGTTCTCAGGAACTCAATTTGACACTCATGCAATAATCTTCCATCATGGCCTATCCATTAACGCTGGCCACTATGTCACTTAGCGAAGGTTCAGAAAGGGATGGGTGGAGTGCAATAGTACAGTATGCACTCTGAAGGAAAGATTCCCAAGGAATCTGAAGGATGCATATGTCATAATTCTCCATTGCACCAATGTTGCACAATGTATGGAACAGTGATGCTATCTAATCACAGCATCTCACTGAACCAGTATATCTGCAACAATAACATTCCATGTGCATATTCCATCCAGATATTACTGTTTACCACCAATGTACACATGTATTTTCCTTTAATACAACAAGTTACACCTTCATCAGAAACTACTGGTATATAAAACCACTCATGGTGACCTATGTGTTCTAGTTGTTGCACAAAATCACCACAGCCCATGTTAATTGTTCTGATTTCACTGCTATTGCAGAAGATACTACAACAGTACAGCAATGCAGCTACCTGTGGTACACAATTACTTGTTTATCACACTGCTATCCTCATACATTGGATACAAAACAACACTTTTCCCATCATTCATTGCAATGCAATTTCCACAAACATTGTATTGTAATATTCAGCATTTGCGAGTTTGATATACTCACTACAAAAACTGCATTGTTACTGTTCAAGTAAACGTGAGGGTATTGAACTGTAATCAATAGACAGTCAGTTAGTAATATCTTTTTGCAGATGCCTTACTTAACACTCAGTGTCTCAGCACATATTACTGTGTATTCAGTTGTTTCACAGTACAATGTTACATGGCAATAACAAACTCACTAACTTATTTAAATGCTTATCAGAGATGCAGCTACTGTTCTCCACATATTGTGTTGAGAACTCTACTTGTTTCAACAATACACATCAGGATAAGTTCTCATTCCTTTTCCTGCTGTTGTCTACATTTTTGACCTTTACTATAATACTTACTAAATTGAGTTACATCAAATCCAAGCAGACTTGAGGGCGCTGGATATTACTCATTGTCAGTTAGTAAGTTATGTCTTGGCAAATGTAGTTATCACACTCACATTAACAGCATGACTACCTACATGGTGGTATCATCTCTAGCACTAAACTGAAATTGTTGAAAACAATCTGATAGAATTTTCTGTCACTGTTCTTGCACTCTGAGCACTGAATATGACAAACTCTACAAAAAAATTCGACTCAGACTTGTACATATGTATATAAAATGGGTTGCCATGTAGGGCAACCTCCATTGTTCCAGGCCCCTTCTTCCTTTTGACCCTGAAAAAGAGACTGATACTGTAGCAGGAAGGGGGGGAGGTAGGGGAAGAAAGAAAAGGAAGGGGAGGGCATAAGGAGGGGAAGGGACTGAGGTCATAGAAAAGGGGGATGGCCTCATGAGGTCATGAGGCTGTCAGAAAGTAGATGGGTAAGAAGGACCAATAAGAAGAAGAAATGGCCAGGGAGGGGCGGAGCAAAAGGAGGTTAAAAAGGGCAACACAGAGGTGCTCTGTCACTTTCTGCTAGGTTCTTGGGTGAGTATTTTCAAGAGCCAAGCACATCAGTCGGGAGTTCCTAAGAAGAAGGTAAGGAAGAGGCATTTTTGAATTTGTTTTGAGTTTTGTTGAATTTTTCAGTTAAAAAAAAGAAGGGGAAGGATGAAAAGAGAATGCTTTAGTAAGGGTATGTAGGCAGCAATAAACTGGGGAGTCAACTGTTGATGTGGCTTAGGTATTACTGCATGTCCCCATCACAGTCATAAAAAGAATGCTTTAAAAACTGGGGGAGTCATCTGTTGATGTGGCTGAGGGAGCTGTGCATTCTACTCATAGCAGTTCATAAAATCGAGGAAAAGTGTTTTGATTACCAATTGTTGGTTAAAAGCAGGAGGTCAGAACACTGTTCATAAAAGATACAGCAGCATGTTTTTCTTTCATAGTAGGATCATTACGGAGATAGACAGAGGTAGTAGCTTAGTGGGTTGCATAGCTGCTTCTGATGCTGAGAGCTCTGAAAGCCGTGGTTCTTAATCCAAGCACCAGAAAATTTATAAGGGGGGAAGGCAGAGAGAAGATAAGAAGAGGCAGCAGGTTGTGGTGGAAGCAGCAAGTGAGACACGTGCTGGTGGAAATGTTCAAACAAGCTGACTCTGATGCGGATTTTAAAAAAATGCAAACAGGAAGCTTCAGGCAACGAGTTAGCTGGGGGCAGAAAGGAGTGGACAGAGCAAGAGAGGCGCACAGAGAGGGGTGTTTGGAGCAAAAGGGGGACGGTGCGAACAAAAGGGGAGTGCAGGAGATTAAAAGTGGATAATGAATAACGAGCGGACGGTCAGGAGAGGCGGATGGAAGGAGAATGAATGCAGTAATGGACCAAACAAGGCATGCGGCCAAGGAAAGCCACGTGGCATGCAGCGGACTGGGGAGGGGTTCCAAAAGGGGATGGGGTGGGTGCAGCATTTGGCTACGATGTAGCAAGCCTTTGCAACAAAAAGGGGCAAGGCACAGCGTGGACAGCAAGGTTTTGCGTGCTCATGGGGGCGGGCGAAGTAGGAAGTCCAAAAAGGGACAAACAAGGGAACAAAAGAAAGGGGGACCATGTGGGAGCGCAAAAAGAGAGAATGAGTGGGCCAAAAAGATATAAGAGGCATTAGTAAGCAACAAGGAAGGGCGGACACGCGATTTAGAAAAACTGATGGTTTTTAAAAAGGGGGTTTTGCAAAAAAAAAAAATGTTGAGTGTGTTTTAAAATGCAAGAAAGGGGCAAGGACAGAGTGATAAAGGGCTGAATGGGTGATACGGAGGTAGAATTCTGAAGGAAGAGCGCATTGCACAGGAATAAAAAAAGGGGGGATCTGCCTCCAGCAAGCAATCTCCTTAGTGAGGCTGGCAAGAAGGGGTTTTAAAAATTGAACACGCCTGGCAGAGGCATAGGGCGAGCAGCCATTTAAAAAAAAAAAGGAAAAGGGGATGGGGCGGCCATCTTGGAGTGGGAGGGAGGGAGGAACAGGACAATGGGCTTTTCCAACAAGGAGTGGTTACAAAACGTAGCCAGACAGGATAGATAGTCAGCAAGAAAGAGGATCACAGGCATGGCAAAAAAAAAAGGGACACAGGTGGTGAAAACAGTTTAAAAAAAGGGGGAAGCTTATATTAGAAAGCTCAATGAAATTATTAACAATGTTATTTTTCACATGAGCAGGACACAGAGAGAAACAATGAACACGCGGGGATCCAGACTAATGAAGACGGATGCAATGAAAACGATTATGGAGCTGGTGGACAGGGCCCACAAAGTCCTGGATTCAGTAGAGGATGCAGAAAGGGGGGAAGGGCCAGCAAGAAAAGGGAAGGTCAGGAGGAGGGTCAGAGTGGGGCAGGAGAAAAATGGAAAGGAGCTGGGACCCCGGTGCCAAAATGCCCCAGAACAAGTTCTCCAGGGTGGCAACCAACAAGCCAAGTGATCCTGGACCCAGTCCCTGTGCCCAGTCCGGAGGGGCCGATGCCTGAACTGGAGCCCAATCCAAGGCAGGAGGCTAGGCCTCATCTGGGACTGGGACCCAGCATTTCCACACCCGAACCTACCCGGCTGGGGGTACCACAGCCAGGTGGAGGGACGACGGAACCCATGGCCGATAATATCCTGCAGACTCCAACAAACGGAACACAGGAAAGAATGGAAACAGGAGACAAGGCAGCAATTGGAGCACCAAAGGAACCTCACAGAGAATCAGATACAGTGTTGACATTAGAGAGTAGCATGAAGGAATATGTGGAGCAATTGTTATTAGGTATGGGGGGAGATGGCATTAAGAAGTTACAAAAAGTACTGGGGGGTTAGAAGAAAAGGAAAAAGATACAAAACAGAAGGGGCGAAGAAGGGTTAGGACAGATAAAAGGGGATGGAGGGGTGCGTATAGGAGATCATGTGCCGGTAGCAAAAAAAGAAAAAATCTGGAAGGGAGAATTTGTTGATATTTTTGTCCTGCTAGACAAGAAAACAGTGGAACTATATGAGGAAAAGGAGAGTTTCAGTAAAAAAGAATTGGCGGCCACAGTACTGCTGGTCAAAAAGGGGGAGGAGCAGAAAGGGCCCACATATAAAGGAAAATCATGGGAAGCGTGGACCTTGGGTTTCACATATTTCAGTGCTATAGCACAAGAAAAGAAGTCAGAATTGGGGATTCCCCTGTTAGCTTATTCACTGATTATAAGAAAAGCATATAAGATGATGGGGGGCACGAATTGGTTGCAGTATGATGATAAGTTCAGGACACAGATAGCTAATTACAGGGAGGATTGTCAATGAGATTCAAGACATAATGACCTATGGTGGGAAACTATGACAGTAGCAGGAGGAGGTGAAGGTGAATGGCAAAAGGGAGGGCTGCGATACCAAAAATGTTGTTGGGGTACAACAGGGTGCACTGCTCTTTCCCACACTGCAGATTCAGGCATGCCTGTTCAAAATGTGGTGGAAATCACCCAACCTCTCACTGTAGAGCATATGGAGAAGCCAGTCCCGGGGGAAGTCAAGGTAACTATTCCTTTTGGGGGGGCCACAGGGGAGCACATGGAGAAAATGCAGGAAGTGGTAGAGGATATGCAGCCGGAAGAGGGTACCACCAAGAGGGAAAGTAAAGCAGGCCATTTCCATTTAGCAAAAACCCCTATTACAGTTGAAGTAATAGAACTATGGTTAAAAGGGTACCCTAATGAGAAGGCAGGGTTGGAATTAATAGAAAGGCTTTCAAAAAGGTTTTAGCTTACATTACCAAGGGAAGAGATTTAGAACATGGGCAAAAAATTTAAAATCCATTAAGGGGAGGGAAACACTGCTAAAAAAGAAAATTGGGAGTGAAAAAGAAGCAGGTAGAATAGAGGGCCCCTTTAAAGAACCCCCTTTCCAGCACCTATGAGTATCTCCATTGGGCCTGGTCCCTAAAAAACAGGTGGGAGAATATAGGGGTTTCAGAACTCGCCATGCCATGGAGGTAAATGGGTCAGTCACAGAAGAGCAGGTGGGGAGGTTTGTAGTGTCAAGCTGGGAGGAAGGAGTGGCCTACACTATGGTTAGAGTACAGCTAGCGAGGGTAGGATGGGTCTACAGGATGGAAGGTTTGGGGGAGCCCTGCAATAGTATTTTGGTAAGAAGGATGATGATGGGGTGGCAAAGGTTGAAAGGAAGGGGGAGGGATAGTAGATAACCAGTCTCAGAGCACCTGTTGGAAAGGATTCAAGAAAATCTGGCAAAGATTTGCTACACCCCATACGAAGTAACGCTATTTAAAGCGCTGTTTGCGGTGTTACATAAGGGAGAGTTCAGGGTATCAGAAATAGTAGGGCCAAGTACACCCTCACCAGGGAAGGATCTACAGTATGAGGATATCCAATGGACAGGGAAAGGGTTCTCCCTCGAAATTGCGAGCTCAAAGATGGAACAGACAGGAAAGGGTTATAGTGTAAGCATTGAACCCAGTAAAAACCCGGTCCTGTGCCCCTGCCAGCTGATGCATAGTTACCTCAGGATCAGATCGAAAAAAGAGGGCCCGCTGTTTATACACAAGGATGGGAAAGTGGTAAAAGGGAGTCAAATTTCGGGGGTGTTAAAACGAAGCGTAAAAGAGTTAGGAAAAAACCCATACAGGTTTTCCTCTCATTCTTTCAGGATTGGGGCAGCATCTGAGATGGCGGCACGGTGAAAAGGGGGAAGGACATAAAGACCATAGGGTGATGGTCATCAGACTGTTACAAGAAATACATTAGAAATACAGTGCATTAATCTGTTGCAATTTTGTCATCTCTACAGGAAAGAGTTAAAAAAAAGCGGGGGAAATAAAAAAAGTTCAATGAGGGTTGCTGCTTCACTGTTGCTTATTGTTCTTATAGAAGCAAGGAAAAGGAAGGTCATATGGATGGTGGGACACTCACACGTCTACTGGGTGGAAAGGGAGGCAGCACAGAAGATAGGTGGAAGGCAACTGGGTTTTGACCATGATGGAATAAGGATCCTGTGGAAGGGATTATGTGGAATGTGATGGGGGCAGCTCCTTCCCTTACTTCTAGAGATGAGGAAGAACAACAAGGCCCCGGACCTTCTTATACTACACCCAGGTGGGAATGACCTAGGACATGGTCCGTGGTTAGAAATGTTTAACAACATACAGAGAGATGTCATGGTCATGAGAGCATGGTGGCCAGGAATAACAATTATGTGGTCCAAAATGATTCCACGGAGGGTGTGGAGGCAAGCCAGACAGCATAAGGCCATAGGGAAAGTGAGGAGATAAATGAACAGTAAGGTGGGGAGGTTTATAAGAAGGAACGGAGGAGCTGCCATTAAGCATGAGGAGATAGAAGAGGGGATACTTGGGCTATATAGGGCCGATGGGGTGCACCTATCCCAGATGGGAACTCACATATTTATCACGGAACTGGGTAGGGGCATAGATCAGTGGTTAAAAAAGGGATGGTCATGAGTAGTGAGGAGGAGAGGGGGGAAGCTTGCCATCCAATGCAAGCTGGAGGAAAGCTAATGGAAGGTTGGAAGGAAAGACTGGATAAGAAAAAGAGAAAAAGCGAGATGGGGGTTAGAAAAGAACAGAAGGGGGAACAGAAACCAGAAAAGAAGGGTATTGACACCCGGGTAAGTGGACAATAAAGGGGGAGCAGGAATTGGACCTGCCCAGAAATGAAAAAGAGTATAAGACCAGCTTGGGTTTACACTCAGGAAGGAGTGAAACAAGACCCCTTCGGGTTTTCGATGCCCGGGGGAGAGAAGACAAAAAGAAATTAAAGCTTGCAATAAAAAGATTGGAATAAAATGTGGACATAAGAAAGAAGTAGAAGGAACTCAATATTGTAGAAATGTATATAGATATACTTTGTAGTGGAATAATAATAAAGGGCTTTGCTGACTGAGCAGCCAAACCTACAATATGGAGTGTGTGGTCTCTTTTGTGGGAAAAGGGGGGATCTGGAACAAAATGGGTTGCCATGTAGGGCAACCTCCATTGTTCCAGACCCTTTCTTCCTTTTGACCCTGAAAAAGAGTCTGATACTGTAGCAGGAAGGGGGGAGGTGGGAGAAGAAAAAAAAGGAAGGGGAGGGCATAAGGAGGGGAGGGGAGTGAGATCATAGAAAAGGGGGACGGCCTCATGAGGTCATGAGGCTGTCAGAAAGTAGGTGGGTAAGAAGGACCAATAAGAAGAAAGAATGGCCAGGGAGGGGTGGAGGAAAAGGAGGTTAAAAAGGACAACACAGAGGGGCTCTGCCACTTTCTGCTAGGTTCTTGGGTGAGTATTTTCGAGACCCACCCACCGCCCTGGAAAAAGGCAAAATGAAGGAAGGGAAGGTTGGAAGGAAAGACTGGATAAGAAAAAGAGAAAAAGCGAGATGGGGGGTTAGAAAAGAACAGAAGGGGAACAGAAACCAGAAAACAAGGGTATGGACACCCGGGTAAGTGGAAAATAAAGTGGGAGTAGGAATTGGGCCTGCCCAGAAAAGAAAGAGAGTATAAGGCCAGTTCGGGTTTACACCCGGGAAGGAGTGGAACAAGACCCCCTCGGGTTTTCGACACCCGGGGGAGAGAAGACAAAAAGAAATTAAAGCTTGTAATAAAAGGATTGGAATAAAATGTGGACATAAGAAAGAAGTAGAAGGAACTCAATATTGTAGAAATGTATATAGTTATACTTTGTAGTAGAATAATAATAAAGGGCTTTGCCGACTGAGCAGCCAAACCTATAGTATGGAGTGTGTGGTCTCTTTTGTGGGAAAAGTGGGGATCTGGAACAATGGTGAGCTTCAACTAACATGTATATAACTTAAAAAGACTTTCACGTATATATGTTTGTCTTAAAAAAAGAAAATAGAAAAATTATACAAATACGTTAATTAACTGTGTAGGATTATCTGCCACTGTTCTTGGACTTTCAACACTGAGTATGACAAACTATAACCAAGAAATGCGACTCAGACTTGTACATATGTATATTATACTAACTTCAAATTGAATGTATGTAAGTTAATTAGACTTAGAAATTTGAATGTTTGTTTAAAAAAAAATACACAAAAATCACATCATTTGTTTATTTACTGTGCCAAAGGTCACATTGGGGGTCAGATGAGGAATTTTTCCTAGTTCCACAAATAATAAATACTTTTAAAAACTCATCAATTTGCAGCTTAACCAACCATCTTGCCATCAGTTAAAAAATGGATGTGAAATGAGTATCTTCCCTACACCATGACATACTCAAATATGTAACAGATGTTTGTAATACTTCCATCTTTTTTCACCTCTTGGCATTGTTAGAGCTACCTTCAAATAAATAATGGCAACGTTAACAAAATTAGTAGCAAAACATATGTAGATATCACTAATAAGGTACAATAGTACTCAAATGAGAAATGAAAAAATGTCTTTCATTTAACTGAAACACAATAAAAACATAACAACAAATTAAACTTCATGATGTGTCTATTGATATCAAACTAAAGGTGTCTACTCACATGTAAAATATTCTCACCAACTTTTACACTGTTAGAATAATCTACACATGTGGTTATCCTACAGGAAAATATATGAATACACTCATGAGAAAAGTTAAATGTTTCTTACTGTCTCATGTGAACATGTAGTCAGTAACTAAATGCCATTAAACATTAATTAGGTTAAAAACTAACTCTATTCTAGTCAGTTGCACAGAATATCAGTAAAATGTTGAAAACCACATGTTAAATAACATATTGTTAGTCTCCATTCTCTTAATATCTAAGTGGTCAGTGAATGTGATAATAAAATACTATCAATAGACACATAACTAATACCACTCAGCAATAAATGTAACAAAGCTAAATATTTGCTAACTACATATTCTGTAACATTAATGCCCATATAAACCACTTACCAAATATATACGCAATCTTAATTCTAAACGCTATTCATATTGAAAAGAAACAGCATAGATAAAGTCAGTGAAATACCAACAAACAGAAACATCCCCAAAAATGATCATGGATATATACAATGAACTGTTTTTTTTTTTTTGCCTATCCCAAGAGCAACCAAACTATTTAGACTAAATATATATAAATACTTAAATAATACATTATTAACCTTATGCTATGTCTCCTGAGTTTTATTTTTAAGCAATTACTGTTATAGAGATGTAGTATTGATCTACATGTCTTCTGTTGCACTGTGACTGCATGGGCCTGACTATGCAGAGAAAGTAGAACACTAGAGAGAGGATCTCCTGGGAGGGGTAGTGGGGGGACAGACACTTAACTAAGTGTATGGTGGTACAGGTGTCACATGGGTGTAGAGTCACAATAGTATCAATTGTTGTCAAGTTAATTGTTCCATTCCCACTCACCACCTCACAGATTAGGGGGAGATATTGTGAGGATCACAGTGTACTCTGAGGATCAATCTGCAATGGAGCATCTCTAGTACTAAGGCTGTGATTACATCTGTGGACCCAGTCATTGCAGATTTTTCAGAAAGGATGTTCTCAACTTATTTGTTCCATTCCCAGTCACCAACTGGGGGTGGGAGTAGTTTAGGGGAGAACTTACGATGATGAGAGTGCACTCTAAGCACCATTCTGCAATGCAACATCTCCAGTACTAAGACTGTCACTACTTCTATGGGGGCAGTATCACCTCACAGATTAGGACAAGAAATTGAGAGGATGACACTGTACTCTGAGGATCAATCTGCAGTGGAGCATCTCTACTACTGAAGCTGTGACTACATCTCTGGATCCAGGCATTGCAGATTTTTGTCTTGTCCTTCATTAAATGCAGCCAACATAAAGGGTTATGATCTGTCACAACTGTAAATTGGTTTCCCCAAAGATAATATTTTAGGACCTCCACTGCCCACTTGATGGCCAGACACTCCTTTTCAACCATTGAATACCTTCTCTCTCTCGTTCATGTAATTTCCTGCTAAGGTATAAAATGGGATGTTCCTCTCCCTGGCTATGTTGAGTCAATACTGCCCCACTGCCTGTGTCAGAGGCATTGGTCTGTAATTCAAATGGCCTAGAAAAATCAGGGCTACATAACACTGGGGCTGAGCACAAGATGGCTTTGATTTTATGAAATGCCTCATGACAGGCTGGAGTCCACTTTTCTTTATTTGGAAACTGATTTTTTTGTTAAATCTGTAAGGGGGGGTAGCTATGGCAGAAAACTCCAGGATGAAGCCTCTATAGTAGCTTGCCAAACTACTGAAAGACCTGACATGGCGCTTTGTCGTGGGTATGGACTATTAGCCACTGCTTCAATTGTGTCTACTTCAGGCTTAATTCTCCCATGTCCAATAATAAAACCCAAATAGCATGTTTCTGTTTTAGCTATAGCACACTTTGAAGGGTTTATGGTCATTCCTGCATCCTGGATGCTCTGTATTACAGCACTGAGATGAACTAAATGAGTGTGCCAGTCAGGGCTATGGATAAGAACATCATCCAGATAAGCAGCACTGTAACTTTTGTGAGGTCTTAACACAAAATCCATATACCGTTGGAATATAGCCGGAGCTCCATGTAGGCCAAACAGCATTATGGTGAACTGGTATAGGCCAAGTGGGGTACAAAAAGCAGTTAATTCCTGAGTTTTAGGGGCCAAGGGAATCTGCCAATACCCTTTCATTAAATCCAGGGTACTAATGTATTTTGCAGACCCAATTTGGTCCAGGAGATCATTTATATATGGCATCGGATACCCATCAAACTCGGACACTTTGTTCATTTTTCTAAAATCTAAGCATAACCTGATGCCCCCTTCTTTCTTGTACACAACTACCAATGGAGAGGACCAAGGACTGTGTGAAGAAACTATCACTCCAGCCTATTCCATGTGTTTTGTTTCAGTCACTACTTCTGGCCTGATCTTTTCAGGTAGTCTGTATGGCTTCTGGTGAATGGGCTTATTTTGTGTAACCCTAATTTCATGGACCACACCCTTAGCCCGCCCAGGTTGCTTTGTGAATGCACCTGAGAAATATTTCAGAAGGTGATCAATTTGTAATCTCTGTTCAGGGGTCAATTCAGGATTGATATGTACCTCTGTGTCATTAATAGCTTTATCAATTCTGTCATAAGCTATGTCTAGTTCTGCTGTATCAGGATTTGTTTGAACAAACAGTATTGGTGACTCTGGATTTTCTATCCATTTTCTCAGCAGGTTGGCATGATATACTTTCTTCACTGGTCTATGCTCTGGCATCTCAATGGCATAGTTTACTGTGCCTACCTGGTGTAAGACTACATATGGCCCTTGCCACTGCATAAGCAATTTATTTTCCATGGAAGGTAACAATAGTAACACTTTTTCACCTGGAGAAAATGTTTTATGTTTCAGACCTAGGTTGTAGCATTCTTTTTGTTTAAGTTGTTTCTGGTCAACATTTTGATGAGTGATAGTCACATACTTTACCAACCTTTTTCTCAGAGCAGTCATATATTCCAATATATTTTTGCAGGCTACATTAGACCCCTGTTCCCAATGCTCCTTCACTACATCTAAAGGACCCCTAGGGTTACACCCATATAGCATGGTAAAGGGTGATAACCCTGTAGTAGCCTGAGGTACCTCTCTATACGCCAATAGCAGGTAAGGTAGGTACTTGTCCCAATCCTGACCTTCCTCCTGCACATACTTCTGCAGCATACATTTCATGGTCTTATTAAAACGTTCTACTAACCCATCAGTTTGGGGATGGTATGGTGATGTTCTAACAGCAGATACCCCTGGTAATTTGTACAGTTCTTGTAACATGATGAATGTAAAATTACTCCCACGGTCAGTCAGAATAACCTTAGGTATTCCCATCCTGCTAAAGACCTTTGCTGTTCCTCTGCAATACGAGGGGCAGTAACCGTCCTCATCGGTATTGTCTCTGGGTACCTGGTGGTATAATCAGAAATGACTAGGATATACTGATTCCCCTTAGAACTCTTTAACAAGGGTCCCACCACATCCATTGCAACCCTATCAAATGGGGTAGTTACATACGGTATAGGTTGCAGGGGTACAATATCTTTTTTTCCCTCCCTTGGTAACTAGCTGGCATTGTGGACAGGACCTACAATAGACTGCCACATCCTGAGGGCCCCTTGGCCAACTAAAATGAGATAGAATTTGTTGGACTGTCCAGTCTCTCCCTTCATGACCAGCCATGGGGATATCATGAGCCAAATGCATGATTTATTCTCTATACTTTTTAGGCACAACTAACTGTTCAAGTTCTTCATTAGTACCTGGTTCAACAGTAACCCTATATAAAATATCATTTCTTTCAATAAATCGTGATTGACCTGGGGGTCCAACCTTGTTGACCTGTAAGTATAAAGGGGTTAGTGACTCATCACATTTTTGCTCTTGTCCAATATCTTTTACTAAAGTCTCTGGAATATGAAGTGGGCCCATAGCCTGATGCTTATTATTCCAGTTCTTCTTTTCTTCTCTTCTAGTTCCTTTAGACTTTTTGATCTTACTAACAGTCTCAAAATAATCAGTCTCAAAAGTAAAAATGTCTTGTAACTCCTGAGTTTTCATCTGAGATTTAGTCACCACATTAACAGTTCCTGAAGTGGTTTTCTGCTGTTGCAGTAAAAGATCAAAATGAGGAAAGTCTTGTACAACAATGACAGATACAGGGAGTCATGGAGCAAGGCCTACCAGCATGTCATAACATTCATTATTTACAGTTATATAAAGACATGTGGTAGGGTAACAGTGTATATCCCCATGTGCACACCGAACAGTTGTATCTGAGTCACTGTGGGGTAGATTGGGGGCTAGAGCAGCTCTGATTAAGGTCTGCATACTGCCAGAGTCCAGTAACATAGAAACATAGAAACATAGAATTTGATGGCAGATAAGGACCGCTTGGCCCACCCAGTCTGCCCATTTCCCTGCCTACTGGATAAGCTGCAGATCCTAGTTAACCAGCAGCCTACTTCTTCCTACCCCCATCCCCTAGAATAGCCTTATGACTGTCCCATGCATGCTTGAATTCCACCACTGTTTTTGACTCCACGACCTCCTCCGGAAGGCCGTTCCATGCATCCACAACCCTCTCTGTGAAAAAATACTTCCTTAAATTACCTCTGAGCCGCCCCCCTCTATCTTCAAATTGTGCCCCCTTGTTCACACAAAGATCTGCAACAGGGTTGATACACAATGGGGGGGTGGGAAGGATGAGAAGGGACTTGGCAAGGTTGGAGGAATAGTCAGAAGTATGGCAGTTTGGATTCAATACAAAGAAGTGCAAAATAATGCACCTGGGAAACAAAAACCCAAGGGAAGAGTACTCAATGGGGGGAGTAGTAATAACAACAAAAATGGAAAGGGACCTAGGGGGTAATCATATCAGATGACTTTAAGGTTAGCAAGCAATGTGAGAAGGCAGTAGGGAGGGCTGGGGGTTACTAGGGTGTATAGGCAGAGGCATCACCAGCAGAAAACAGGAAGTTGTTATGCCTCTGTACAGACAGTTGGTGAGACCACATCTGGAGTACTGCATCTAGTTCTGGAGACCCCATCTCCGCAAGAACATAGACAGGATGGAGGCAGTCCAGAGGAGGGCAACTAAAATGGTGCAGGGTCTGCAAGAGAAGCCATATGAGGAGAGACTAAAGGAGCTTAATATGTATACCCTTGAGGTAAGGAGGGAGACGGGAGGACATGATTGAAACTTTTAAGTACCTCAGTGGAATCAACAATGTCCAAGAGGGTAGCATCTTTCAGAAAAAGAGATGTGCATGAACAAGGGGACATAATTTGAAGATAGAGGGGGGATGGCTCAGGGGCAATGTGAGGAAGTATTCTTTCACAGAGAGGATGGTGGACACATGGAACAGCCTTCCTGAGAAGGTTGTGGGGTCTAAAACTGTGGGAGAATTCAAGAATACATGGGGCAGACATAAGGCAGTTCTTGTGGGGGTAGGAAGAAATAGGCTGTTGGTTAACTAGGATCTGCAGCTTATCCAGTAGGCAGGGAAATGGGCAGACTAGGGGGTCCAAGCAGTTCTTATCTGCCGTCAAAGTCTATGTTTCTTATAATGGACACTATGAAACTTCTAATGGCATTTTTAGTGCTTTCTTTGTGGGGGGGGTGCAAAGCTGGTGAGGAGATTTTGCAAATATGCAGTTAAGATGGAGGAGCTACAGAGATAATATTTCTAACAAAATAATTATACACAAGCTACATAAACCTTTATTAGGAAATTAATTAAACTAAAAGTAAATGATTTTATATTTCAATAAAATCCTTACAGTACACTTACCTTTGTTCTTAGTATCCTAGAATCTCAACATCCAGCCATTGGATTTATCTTCTTCTTACCTTCTGCAATAGACATCCTTAAAGGAACTAATTTTCCCTGACAGTTAAATAATTTTAAATTATACACGTAGAATACAAAAACATATGTTTGACAGGTTTCTAACTAATCTGTGAAGTTTTATATTGTTTTCATTCTTTTTGAGCCCAAGCTCACATAAATCAAAACACCTAGCATATAGGCTACACCTCTTCTGGATATAATGGACAAATGATGTGTGCACAGATGCGTCTGTTTTAACAGGCTTGCACTGTATCAGCAGGGGCCCTATGAACATGACCTAATCCAGGGTCAAGCCAGTTGTAGTTGAAATATCTGCATAAATTCCAGTCTGCCGGTGGGATGCTGGCCCAGGAGGAAATGAGGGAGGTAAGGAAAGAAGTGAGATTGCTTGGGAGGAGGTAGGTACAACCAACTATCAATTTCTTCACAGTATTATGGTAAGGAAGATGTATTTGGCTAAAGGGGTTTCACAGGGAGGGTGGTGCAAACTCAGATGCAGATAGAGAGGATCAAACATAGATAAGCACACTACTGCTATGCTTATTTAGCCAATCCTCCTGGAATGTAGTATAGTTAGGGATGGAGACCTCATGTGGAAGGATGGCTGGCTTCAGCCAGGTCTCAAATATAGCAAGTACATCCAGATTGTAATGGCATGCCCAGGCTTCAATCTCAGGAAGTTTAGGTCTAAGGCTCTGGATATTCATATGGGCAATTTGCAGGCCCTACATATTGTTCCAGGCCAGGACAGGCAGAGTGGAAGGCACAGGCATTCCACCAACTCAGTAAAGGTATTCCTAGGGGTAGAGAAGAGTCAGGAGGACAGGTTGATCTAGGGGATGAAGTAGCCAACTCGAGAAGCATAGTGCATGTAAGACCACAGTTCAAGCTACAATGTGGGAGGAAAAAGAAAAGGTAGGGTATTAAATATGACAGAGAAGAGGTAGCAGAGAAGGGCAGAGGGGTAGTGGAAAATGTAATCTATTTAAGCTAAAATGCACCGGTTAAGCAGGTGGTAGCATTAGGTTAGATTTGGTACTATAGAAACAGAGTGGAGATGAGAGAAGAAGACCTGGTTAAATGACTAAAATGTCAGGAGATCAGATGGCATAGTGGAAGGTATGTCTGCCTCAGGAGTGGAGAGAAATTCTCAGGCAACGGTTCAATCCTAACAAGGGGAAAGGTAGCAAGATAGAAAAAAATAAAATTAAGTCTAGATTCAAGTTAGTTTTGGCAGAGACATGGAGTTGATAAGAGAAGAGGTCTTAGTTAAAAGATTAAGATGTTAAGAATCAGATGGCATAGCGGGAGGTGTCTCTGCCTCAGGACCTTATGACATCATAAGTGGAAAAACCATGAGTGATGTCAAAGGTCAAGCTGCACAATGGCAAATATCAGTGATATTTCAGGTAGGGCCATGGCATATTCGATTTATGCAGCACCCTTTAAGTTTTACTTCTGTTTTTGATCTATTTTGTGGTTACAGGTATATGTTTTTAGCTTTTTAGGGTGACAGAGCATGATTTAATGACAATAGAGCAGTTGTTTTTTTCTAATGCATGCAACACTATTGCATGCATCCTTGAGTCAGCACAGATTGGCATTGCTGCCCTGTTGTTGTGTTGTGGTGAAGCATGCTTTTCCAGTTTGGGGTGCGAGTAGCAACAACCTTGGGAAAAGACCGGGGTGTAGATGCTAGTTGCCAGAATTTTGTATGCTAGAGTGTTGGTCCAGGAGAGATGCTGTAACTGGCAGGATGGAGAAAGAGGTCAGAGGATGAAAAAATGTTTTATGGTTGTTTTCTCAGGCAGGGGAAGTGAGGACCAATACAGTTAAGTGCAATTTTTATTAATTTTGGTAATGTGTACAAAAGCATTGTGAGGGGAAGATAACAGGAATGGAGTGAAAGCAGTTTTATAGGGCTGGTAAGATAATGAACCTGGAAAGCGTAGCTGGCACGTGAGTGAGCAGATGAGTTTTGATTTTGCTTCTTGCGCTGCTGGCTCCAACTAATAGAAACCTGCTAGGAGGATAAATTCTGGCAAAGTGGACCTAGAGTGAGGGTAAATGCAATATCCTCACTCTAGGTCTAACAACCCTCTAAATAGTGAAAATATTTGCCATCATGTATTCTCACTTGTGTTGCAGATAAATAGTTAAAAACAGGAGCTAGATAGATAGATAGATAGATAGATAGATAGATAGATAGATAATACAGAGACTGTAACTGTCTCAGTGGACTTACCCAGTTACCAAAATTTAAAATACAAGTATCTGGATACTTTTAGTCATAATGGAGCATGATGCCCAGCATCACTGTTGCAGGAGTGCTGGAGGGGTATTGCATGGCCATGATGCTAGTACAAGTAAGGTGATACAGTGGTGATAAGTGCTTTCTGAAAGATAAATTCCACAAGTGGAATTCTAGTGGCATTACCTATTACACATCCATGAATTTTTGAGCAAATTTTGCCGATTAGTAATTTAAGTACCAAAAATATATATTAGCCTACTAAACCACCTTTATCCAGCTTAATTAGATTCCAGGATGTATTTACTTTGGTATGCATGCCAAATCTTTAGTGCATACCTGCAATAGCAATGAAGCTGTAAACACCCAAATATTTTGAAAATGTTCACACAATTTAACAAATAAATTGTGAAATTTTGAAAGCCTGTAACTTACAATTTACATAACCAATTACCTCTCTATTTAACAGTTTCTATTACTCTTCCAAGAAAGTATGCATACACATTTTCAATTATCTAGCACCAAAAGTGGCTAAGTTATATGCATAGCAATATTTTCAGAAATTTTCACATGAAAAATAAATTGCCAGAATTGAACCCCTATAACTTTCCTTCCCCTGATGCACATATCTTGAAACATGGCATGTTTTTAGAGCATCTTCCAGACAAAACGCATGCCACATTTTGGATCTCTAGCTATAACATTGTCCAAGTTATGACCAATTAAAGAATTTCAGAGAATTCAAAACAATTCACAGAATTTTGCAGAAATTATGTAAAATCAGAATTTGCTATTTCGCCCAGCCCTAGTGTTACCCTATCATATCCCAGGATCTAATGCCTAGGGATTATTTCCTCAACTCCCCCTTTGCCCCCTGCCTTACTGCATTGCCCTTGTGTAACTATTAACCCTTTCATTTGGTCCAATCTGTGTTTACAACTATTCATATTTCTTACACTCACCACCTCTGCTGGTAGGATGTTCCACTGGTCAACTACTCTCTCTGTAAAATAACATTTTCTCACATCTCTCATGACCCCTCCCCATCAGCTTCCACTCATGTCCTCATGTTCTTTATATGCCAGTCCTGCTGAATATTTTCTCATGGTCTACCTTGTTCATTCCCTTCAGGGACTTGACAGTCTCTATCATATCTCCCCTTTCCCTTCTGGTCTCCAGTGAGTACAATGTTCAGGGACTTAAGTCAATAGTCATAGGATCTGCCTCTTGGCTGTACTGTCTCTAGTCTGTCTTTGTATTTTCTTAGGTGGGTGCTCCAGAGCTGGTCATGGTATTCCAGATGTAGCCTCATCAGTGATCTATAGAAAGGCAGTATCACCTCCTTCCTCCTGCTGTCAAACCCCTCCAATACACCAGCATCCTAGTTAGCTTGCCTTAAGCCTTGTTACATTGGCTGGATTGTTTTAGGGAGTCACTTATGATGACTCCCAGGTCTCATTACTGGTGATAGTGTCCAACCTAACTCCTACCATCCAGGTTTGTCCACTCACAACACAGAATGTATTAGATATGTATATATATGTATTGTATTGTATTGTATTGTTTATTGTTCGGAAAATACATTTGAGCAAAAGCTCATTTACAAAGGTTCCAAGTCAAGAAACACATTACAGACATTACAAGCATATGAAACAAGCAAGCAACACTTCACGCTTTGTACAAACAATAGAGCTAACCTTATACTAACTGTCAAAAAATTTGCAAGTACTAATCAACAGAGTGATAGGTGTAACATGTAGCAGCCAAGTGGACGGCCTTGTCATAAAGGAGAATAGGTGGTCAGTGTGGACAGAGCACCCATAGATGGGAGGGCTTGTAAGCAGGGGCAGCAAGGTGCTTATTCAACCATGACCCAGGGAGTTAGCATCCTGAGGGTATGGGCAAGTATGAGGCAGTGGGGGAGGGGGAGTGAGGAACTGACCAGTGGTGGAGTCTGGGGAGTAGGTAGTAGGAGTGCAGACAGACAGACAGGAGTATATAGAGTAGATATATACATATCATATCTATCTCTCTATCTATCTATCTCTAATTTGAGAGTGTTTAAAATGGGTATACCCCCAGAATGCTGACACTATTACAGTAAAAATTTCGATTTCGATAACATTGATGTTTTCATTGTAATAGACCACCTGAGACCCCAGCACTCTCTCTCTCTCTCTGTCCCGGTCCTGCACCCCCTTCCCGATCCAACTCCGACTTGTTGAAAAAACAGTCGGGGTCTCCAGTCAGATTTATATCAACTGCAAGTTGCGGTCAACATAAATTAGTCGCTGTGATGATGGATGACAGCTTAGTTGTCAAACCGGCATTGTAGTGCCATTTAAAATGGTCTATATGGCCAAAAATCAAGAAGATTAGGTCAGAAAATAAACTAGACCAGATCTGTAGGGAAGCTGTCCAGCTATAGAGACCTGCCATCAGGGTAGGACCTGGGGTACAAGACCTCACTGAAAGTAACAGGAGAAAGGGATCAGCTGAATCCCAGTGACAGGGACAATAAAGCAGTAAGCAACATAAAGAAAGCTCAGTGATGGCCTGCTGTACAGAGGTACCTGTGATCCCGAATCATCTTATGCCTGCAAGTCTGCATGTTCCATCTCCAGTAAAGTTCAAAATAATCTGTTGCCTCCAGGAATCACCCCACCACCCCCGCCACTGAAGATTTAACTGCTGGACTCTGGAAGATTCAATTTACATCTATAGCTGCAGCTATAAAGGACTATGGTGTAATGAACTGCCTTTCTCTAATGGGACTTCTAGTATTAAAAGGTCATTTTATGCCTTAAAAGGATCTTTTCCCCCCATGGGTGGGGGGAGAGATAAGCCAGAATGCTCTTAGAATAATTTGCTAGGAAATGTATACTGATAATTACCACTACATTGCATGGTTAGATGCATGCACAGAGTATAGGATATTGGTTGTTCATTTGCTTGAAGAATACTGAATTGGTTAAATACTGTACATATCCAGGAAGAGATATTGGGCAACAAAGGGGTATGTAGGCTGGCTGAGATCAGGATACAGGCCTATCAGTCACTGTACACTGAAGCAGTAGACATGAGGGTAAAAGGATAATACTGTGTTATTATTTAAAGTACAGAGGCTTAGTAAAATTACCCATTTAAAAATATTTAATTGCATTGCATGGTTATTTGCTAAACTCTTTGTGTTTGTGCCTGTCAGTCTAGTAGAACAACTACAGTAAGATTTAATTACCTATTTGCTCAATTTAAAACTGTTTCTGAACAGTTACTCCAAGGTTTTCTGAGTGTCACTCATTTCTGTGATCTGTAATGTCAGTCTGCTAAAGTCCCACTTTTCATCGCATAAGCATTTTCATTTTATACACCTGGAATAATACTCTGCCTCATTGGTACATTTTGGTACAAACAACCTGGCAAGACAATGCTTAAAGGAAGTTACTGCAAATCTAACATCTGAAGGCTGTTAGGAAAGCTAAAGGGAAGGGTAGCCTGACTAGCCTTCTCAGAAGTGCTACAAGTGTGGGGAAGAGGGGAAAGCATGGAGAGTTGGATGAGGTAGGAGGAAACCAATGAATCTGGTTTACTCCTACATCACCCAACTCTCCCTGCTCTCCTTTCAGCACCACAATGGCAGAACATCTGACTACCTGTCTACCTGGCAGAGCAGATCTCAGTTAGAGAGGACAATCATTCCTTGTGCAATGCAAATTTTTATGAACTCAAAATTCCAAGAGTGAAGACTATATGGTCTATTCACTTTCTCATACATTTCGTGCCTACCCATTTTCGTACTCTGGTCACTAAACGACCTTTAATTTCTGTCTTGAAAAAATTATACCTTTCAACTCTAATAAACTGTACGTTTTGAGTTATGTGACATTACTTGAATTATCTGTCCTGTGTTTGCTACAAGGTATGATTGTAGGTAGTTATGTTATTTTTATCTTATTTTGTATACATCATATATTTATATGGAATTGAATTTATGTACAACTTGTATTGCCCTGTGAACTGTCCCCATTGCACATGAGCTCTACTCAGTGGGTTTTTAACCCTGAATAAAAATGAAATGAAAAATTGCCATTCAATGCCTGGTTGAAGGTGTGATATCCATTGGAGGGATGTGAATATGTTGGAGATTGGAGTAACTTTGGGAATAGAAGGTTATTTAAGGGAGACAGCCTTCATCTCACAAGGACTGGAACAAGTGCTCTAGGGGAAAAGTTTGATGTTTTCATGGGCCATCATTTACATTGAAATGGGGGAGGAGACAGAAGCTGGGAATGCCCTAGAAGGAGGGAGGACAGGAAGTACCTAGCAGGGACTCACCCAAAAATGGGAAGGAGACTGGAGGTGTCAGTAATGGCAAGAGCAGGAGCTGCAAATTAATGAAGGGAGGGGAGGTTAGGTGGTCAGAATAATTCAGCTCGCTGGAGAAGAAAAGGAAGGAATAAGAAAGTTGCAACGAACAAGGACCTGGGATAATCGAGCTTTACCTTCAAAACCAGTCAAGCCTGATTCTTGCCCTTGTTCTATAATAATTAAGTGTCTTAACTACTCTAGAAAGGAAAAGATCTTTCAGATGGCATGGAAAAACAAAACAAAAGGTCTACTATGCGCAGACTAGAATACTTTTTGATTTGATCATGCCCCTGAGACCACCAGACAATGAAGGGCTTATCTTCTGTTGTTCCCAGCTCTCCAAAAGCAGGGATTGAAATACCATAGCTGGCCAGACTGATAATCCAGTTTCAATATGGCTCTGTTGAATACTCATTGGCAGAGGAAGCAGCTACGTATCTCCAGAAAAGAGGTTTACTGGACTCTGGTACTCCGTAAGATAAAGGAAATGGTAAATGTCATTGAGACCCAGCCAGATGGCAAACAGGTCAGTACAGGGCACAATGCAGGAAACAAGGACAGGATACACTATTGGAAATAGTTTCTCACTTGAAGTCCCATCAGTGCAATCAAGACAAGCCGTGAGGGGTCCAAATCTGCCTTTTCCATGTCGGCTGTCTCACTGCTGTGCTGTTTTCTTCTAGCCTGCTCTTGAGAGGTATGTGGAGGGGGGGGGTTTGTAAGCCATCTTTCTGGTCACAGTGTTATGGGTTGCAGGATGAGAGAACTCATGGGGGGGTCAACTGGTCATGCTCTGAGGGTACCAGCAGACTTTAATTCTGGTTGTAACATAAAAAATATGTATTTATTTATAACACTTCAGAATTATTCTTTGAGCTATGAGCTCTTTTACAAAGATTCCATGTCCAAAGACAATAAAACAGTTACTACAGTTATAATGGTGCAATTCACATAGACAGAAATACAGGTATCTAACATAGGAATACTAGCTGGGCAAGGCAGGAGTTTTGTAGTTGATTACAAGCAGTCACAATTAACAAGTTTGAGAGGTATAACCAGCTGCCTTGGGAACAGGTATTGTTACAAGTTTCAGGTCCTAAACTCTTCAAAATAGTTGCAGGTAAAGGAAAGAAGGAGAGGGTTGTGGGAGTGGGGGATCAACTGGCACTGTTCCGAAGATGAGCTGGAAAAATTGGATCTAGAAAAGCAACAGGTGATAAGTGAAGTAAAGTGGAGGCGAGTATGAGGTAAGGACAGGATTGGGTGACAAGATAGTAGTGAGGAGCAGAGAAAACAAGGGGGTAGGAACAGGTTGAGCGTCACAGGGATGTGATTGAATTAATGGAGTTCAGGCATGCAGAGAAAGAGAGAGAGAGAGAGAGAGACACTGGGAGGATCACGGTGGAAGTAAGGGCTAATTTGCGGTGGATTAAAATCCTATTGGGTGAAGTTAGGGAGTCTGATTTCCCAAAGTGGAATACTTATGTGGATGGTGAGTGCCTTACTGAGGGGTGTAAGTGCCTTATGGATGTCTGCATTCACAGGTTCTAGTGTTGATTAGGGATTGCTTCAGCTCATGCTTAAAGGTAGAGAAGCTCTTTGTATTGTTTACTCCGACCGGGAGCTCGCTTAGCCAGAGGAGAGCCCTGTAGGAGAATGAGCGCTGGCCAAGGGATGTCCTCATGAAGGGGACATACAGGTTACCTCTAGCCATGCCCCTTGTGTTATGCTTCTTGTGAGCTGGTAGGATGATGTGTTGGATACAGGGGGGTGCAAGGCCAAGTTGGGCTTCTTTACCCAGTAGGCAAGTTTGTCATTTGACCCCGTCTCTGAGTGTGTACCAGTTAGTTTGTTCATATAAGGCACACGTGTGAGTACGTTTATCTGCCCCAAGGACTAGCCTACGTGCTTTATTGAGTGCCATTGCTACATATTTTAGGGCAGTTTCTAAGGCAGAACCACACACTACCAGACCATAGTCAATTATTCATAGGATAGAGCTGGTGACAGAGAGGCGAAGGGCCGTGGACATAAGGTATTCACGGTGCCTATATGAAACCTCAAACTTGATACTGACTGCTTTTACTACCTGTTCAATGTGCCTCAAGAAGGAAAAAGTGTCATCTATTGTGACCCTTAGTTATTTAAAGTGGTCTTCCTGCTCCAGTGGGACTGCCTTGTTGCTGTTAATGGTGAGTAGAGGGTTTCTTGCCTTGTGTTGATAGCTTGAGATGAGCATGGTTTTCATTTTTTTGTAGTTGAGTAGCAGCTTTTGTTGTTGAAACCAGTCTTCAATTTTGTGAAAGGTGGCCTGGAGATTTTGTTGGAGTTAAGCAAGCTGGGAGTAACAATTCAAGATGGCTGCATCATCAGCATACAGAATGATTTTACTAGTGCAGGCATCAGGGAGTGCATTTAGAAATAAACCGAAAAAGCAGTGGGCCATGTATGGACCATTGGGGGACTCCCAGGGAGTCCTCTCTGGTGGTATAGACAGTAGCCCCTATTTTAATGCTCTATGATTGGTAGGAGAGGCAGTTGTGGAACTACCTTACAGATGTGGTTGACAGGCATAGATACTGCAGCTGCTGTGTAAGAAGAGAGTGGCTGACTGTGTTGACTGTTTTGGTGAGATCAATAAAAACTGACCTACAAGTATGCTTCCATCCAGGGCCCTATGCACAAAGTCAGAGAATTCGACCAAGGTAGTTGATGTGCTGTGGCTCTTTCTAAAGTCATGCTGTTGTGTGCATTGAAAATCGTATTTTTGCAGATAATCAGTGATTTGGTTGGCCACTATTTTTTCCAGAGCTTTTGAGAGGGGAGAAGAGGATCAAAATAGGCCTATAGTTAGAGGTGCTTGTGTGATCTCCACTTTTGTGAAAAGGGGTCACTAGAGTAAGTTTCCAAATTGAGGAGAATTTAGAAAGTGTTAGATCTTTATTGAATATTTTAGTGATAGAGGCAAGCACTTCTTCCAAGGTGAGAGCAACAATTTTCATGTCAAGTTTATTGCTCACTTATCTGGTTTTGCCTAGTACCTTTTTTACATATTTCCTAGCCTTCTTGATGGAGATGCATTTAAAATAGAAATTAGAGTGCTTGTATTCCTTGCTGCAGGTGGTTTAAGGAGGTGGAGAGGCATTAAAATAGTTCTGCAGTAGTGCAAAGCTACGGTCTATAAAAACTTTATTGAAGGAGTCGGCAATGGTGATCAAGTCTTGGGTGGTAGTCCCATTTATGTTGAGCATTGTGGGATGCTTTTTATCTTCATTCCCTAATAGCTCTTTTATGTTCCCCCATAATCTCCTTCCTTCACCCTACAACTGCTCAAGTTGGTCCTCATAGACCTTTGCTTTGGCAAGTCTTATAAGGTTAGTACAATTATTCCTGGCCATCCTATAGTTCTGATAGTCATCTCTCTTGCCTGTGCCCTTGGCCCTGCTCCATGGTTTGTCCCATTTTCTCATACGGTCAAGTAGTTCCCTGGTGATCCATCCATTATAGGATCCACGGATTTGTTTCCTTCTTACTGGGGCAAATATATCCCAAGTAGCATTGAACATATCAATAAAGTACTGAAGAGCTAGGTCTATGTCCTGGATTTTGTCCAGTAGCACTCTTAGTCCCTGGTTTCCCTGGGGGGCTTGTTCATGTTGGGAGTTCCAGCAGCCCCTGTTGAGCCCCAAACTGTGACTTGTATCCTGCTGTGCAGTTAAGGGGCTTGGACCCCCATTTTCCTCCCCTCTGAGTGGACAAGCTTCACTGACTACATAACTGTTTCTTATGTTACATAGTAGCTAGCAGGATGAGAGCTTCAAGGCATCAACCTGCCTTCATTCTGATTAGCCATCACTTCATCTGTGTGTGTCCTTTGTCTTCAGGCGCGTCCTTTCAAGCTCCTGGTCTATGAGTTTCAGTGCTGTTTGTTGAGGTCATTGTGGAAATGGACTCGATCTTTATGTTTTCCTATGACATCACTCCAGCTTCAGGGTTGGGGTTGACTCTCAATAAGGGTACTGGAAGTAGAATGATATGTTGGTAATTCAGAGCCATTTATAGTCTTTGTTTTTTTAAGTAAACTCTACTTATTCAATATTTGGCTCATGAACTCAATAACATAGTACCCCTTCCTGCAACATATTGTATATTTTAAGTAAAACTCTGAGTATATTATGGTTCTGATATAGAAAAAATGCCACTGTCAGGTCCCAACATTTTATAGTGATCTGCCAGAATATTTCCCTGTTTTGAGTCTCGTCATGGTTTCTCCCTTGTATATTTGACCTGCAACCCAATATTGCTGTTTTCTCACAAAGAATACCAGAAATAATACAAAAGAACTCTATACATTCAATGTTGGCCCCTATTTTATGGGACACTATCAAAACAGTTATTGGGGTGGGGGGATTCTCACATATGCATCTAGTAAAATGATTTTCATCTCATGGGTCAGTAAAACATTTTGCTCAGTTCTCCAAAGGTAATCTTCCCTTAAAAAAGAGAAGATCACCTGACTAGGGGGATGACAAATGGGGAAAAAATTCTAAGTTTCCCATAGGACTATGATATCCCAAAGAAAATTATTACAGAGCCATGAGAGACTGCCATCTCCCATTTCACCAAGATAAGACAACAAAATCAAAAGTAGGGTAAGGGTAAGTAAACATCCAGCTACAGACCAGAACATTGGCAGAATAATATAGCCAACCCCCTCCAGAAGGATTCAAAGAAGTATAATACATGCTTGTAGTTTCTTTAAGGCAAATAAAGACAAATTAATGAATTAAAATTGTATGAATCCCCATGTTTGGAAGTTCCAAATCCAAAGTTTAGGATTCAGAGTGTAATGAAAATCCTGCTAATTATCAGTCTGAATCACTCTAAAGAGCTCATTGAGGACTTCAAAAATAAAGATATTCATGGATCTATATGATAACAGTGATCGATGATGGGCGATCGCCATCAGGGCGACAGCACATCACCAAAAAATATTTCAGTGATGTACTCCCTGGCTCACAGCAAAACGGCACTGGGGAGTTGTATTTTTTCATTTTATATGGGGGCTGTGCCCCCTGCACTCACCTTGCAGGAGGCATAACCCCCCTCATCCCCCTACTTAAAGATTCTCAACTCCAGGGAGGTGCATGTTGGGGGGGTGCAAATGCAGAACAAATAAAAATTTGGGCCAGGAGCAACAAAAAGTACCTGCACCAGAACCCAAACCCAGCACCATTCCCATCACAGCCCTGTACCCACCCACCATGCCACGGAAGCAGCTCAGCAGTTCTCCATGGTGCCACCCCTACAACCCCTCTGTTCCCTTCCACCCCATGCTTGGCATGCTTGCCCCCCTCACATGCATAGGCATCTAGTGACAGGATGTCACTATATCATGTACCCCCATCCAGTCACCCACCTTCCCCATTTGCCTTAATGACAGGCACCGCGACTGAGTCACCCTTTCGGTAGGCATCCAATTGTGGTCGGCAAAGTCACGGAATACCGATATTTATACATTCTGCCAATAGTCCTACCCAAACTCTGTTGCACCATCAGAACAAGCCTTAGTACTTCTATAAAAAAGAACATTATGGAGCAAGGATTCTTAATTGTGAACTTATTAAAGCCAGGTTCACATAAATGAAAGTTGCACTAACATAAAATGGCACCAATGGGCCAAAACCACAGATTTGTAGTGAGCCTAAACAAAGTAGTAATTGTAGAGCAAGAAATGAAATTTACACTAGTGCAGTCAATTAGTTCCATGTGCATTAATGTGACTAAAGCATAAATAAACAGGTTAATAGCACCATCCAAAATAGAATACAAAAAAACTAAACCTTAATAGTACAACCTAACCTATAGTAGGAGAATATCTAAATATGTCCAGAACAACTATGCCCCTTGTCCCGAGCTGACTTGATTCCAGTCATCCCCATTATTAGAAATACATAAGAAGGGAGCTATTTATCAGGATTAATATTAGGTACCTTTCTGACAAAAAAATAACTGGTAGCCCTCATGATAAATAGAGTGGAACGTATCATTGTGAACTTATATGTATATATATGTGTGTGTGTATATATATATATATATATATATATATATATATATATATATATATATATATATAGTATATATAGATATATCCACGAACACAGCAATATTGGGCTGCAGGTCAAATATACAAGGGATAAACCATGACTAGACTCAAAATAGGGATGCCAAAACCAAACCATATACCCCTTCTGATAAACGCTAGGTAGGAAATACCGGAAGATTAAAAAAAATAACTGTTGAGCTCTACCATATGTTTCCTTGTCATCCCTAGTCTATCAAAGACCTTATTTCAGGCGACATGAAGTTCATATCATAAAATCCTGCTATTAGTTCAAGCAGTAAGAACAGCTTAAAAAGAGAAACAGAAAGTAAAATATTCTGGCAGATCACAGTAAAATATTGGGACCTGACAGTGAAATTTTTTTCTATACCAGAACCATAATACTTGGATAAAGTGCAGTCAGGAAAAGACTTAAGAGACAAAGTATCAACTACAAGAGATAATTGATTCTAAGGTGCAGTGGCAGCGGGCCTTTTTAAAGCAGTCTATGTATGAAGGAGGCTCTAGAGGGCCCAGGAGTCTGGCTAGCAAGCTTCGAGCTCAACGGAATCCTGCCTGTGTATTGAAACTCCAAGACCTTGTGACAAAAATCTTGTTAATGATGAATCATTAAAATTACATATATTTCAAAAATACTGTCAGTCTCTTTATATGACCTCTCCACTGCTGAATATAGGCAAACTGCATACTTTTTTTCAGAATCTGAAACTCCCTCAGTTGTTGGAAATCCACAAGGCAGTCTTGGAGGCCCCTATTTAGCTTATTGAAATAGAAGAACAAATTAAAGTTGGTCAAATTTCAAAATGCCCTGGGCCTGATGGTTATCCTTCCAAATGATATAAGAAATGTGTCTCTTTGGTGCTCCCCACTCTGCAACAGCCATATAAAACCATTGCTGATAGTCAATTTCCCCCTCCATCATGGGACTAAGCAATTATTACGACTCTACCCAAACCAAACAGAGATCCCACCGACCCTTCTTCATACCACCCTATTTCGATTCTAAATGTAGATTACAAATTATTCATGGTTATATGGGCTAAAAGAGTTGAAAAGATACTTCCTACTTTGATCCTTTCCTATCAATCAGGCTTCATTCCTCAAAGGTACACAATGGATAATATCAAGCATGCATTACATCTTAAGGAGCATATTCAGTCTAGACTCAATTCCTGACACCTTCTTGAACCTCATGCTGAAAAGGTTTTTGATCGGGTGGCCTGGGATTTTCTTTGGGACACCATGTCAGCTTTTAATTTTCCACATACACATACATATATTTCCTGGTTACAAATGACCTATGAATCCCTAAAGGCATTTGTTCGAGTTAATGAAGTTTTTTCATCCCTGATCCATCTACAAAGAGGCATTAGACAGAGCTTCCCATTATCTCCTTTGCTCTTTGCCCTTTATATAGAGCCTTTGACTAAAGCCATATGGCAGGAACCTAAGGTGACTGGTATACGGATAGGCCATGAGGTACACAAAATCATGATTATATGCTGATGATGTCCTTCTTACACTTGTAAACCCAGCATCCTCCATACCAGAAGTGTGGCACATATTAGATCAGTTTGCTCATTTGGCAGGGTTCCAAATGAACTTACATAAAACAGAAGTTCTTCTTAATCATTAGTTTCCTCCCCCACTCCATCTGAAATGGTTATTGCCATTAAAATGACGGAGTATGAACTAAAATATCTTGGCGTTCATATTCCATGTGACTTAGAAAATTTTGAAGTAATCAACTAGGAACCTTTGACGAACACTATTCAGCAAGACTTACTGAAATGGAGTCATGTGCCCCTTTCTTTCTCTGTCCATATTGAAGTCATCAGAATGAATATTCTCCCCAGACTTCTATACCTTTTTCAGATGCTTCCCCTGATAGCTAAGTCATTCTATTTTTGATCATTGAATAAACTTATATCAAGATTTATTTGGGTGGTGCAACATCCCAGAATCCATCTCTTGATTTTACAACTTTCCCCTGCCATGGGTGGGGTGAATTACCCTCATCTTTAGATATGACTTATATCATAGATGTTGTTAGGGACCATAGTGCTGTTGCTGCTGCTGTCACAACTGACGGATGGGAGCTGTAGTAATGTCACTGCTGCCATCACACCTGAGGAATGGGGGCCATAGTAATATGGCTGCTACCATCACACCTAAGGGATGGGGGTCATAGTGCTGTCACTGCTGCTGTCACACCTGAGGAATGTGAGCCCTAAGGCTGTTGATGTTGCTGTCACACCTGAGAGATTGGGACTCTAGTGCTGTCATTGTCACCATCACACCTGAGGGATGGGGGCACAGTGTTGTCACTGCTGCTGTCACACCTGAGGGATTGGGGCTGTAGTTGTGTCAATAATGCCATCACAAACTCAGAGAAGGGGGTCATAGTGCTATTGCTGCTGCCATCATTCTTCAGGGATGAGGACCACAGCAATGCTGCTGCTGTCCCACCAGAGGGATGGGGGCTGTATTGCTGTCACCATCATACCTCAGGGATGGGATGGGGGCCTTATTGTTATCACTGTCACACCTGAGGGGGCCATACTGCTGCTGCTGTCTCACCTGAAGGAGGGGTGCCATGCAATAGCTGCCATCACATCAGAGGGATGGGAACCACGCTGCTGTTGCCATCAAACCTGTGGGATGGTGGCCATAGTGCTGACACTGCTGGCATTGCACCTTAAGGATGTAGGTTGTATACCTGCTGCCTACTTGAAGGATGCGCATTGTAGTTGCTGCTGCCATCTCAGCAGGAACTGGATGTTAATGTCTCTGCTCAGTGCTTTCAAGGACACCTGCTGCTGCATATCTGTACTGCTATTGATCCACCAGCCAACCCTGGCCTGCTGACTTCTGCCTGTACCCCACATCTGCTAACAGCACCTCACCTTGTGCTTGCTCTGTTGCTCCACTCATAAAGTAAGTAGGTGAGTGCATTTGGTTCAGTTTCTGGGTCAGGTTTGGGGGCAACGGCTTTTTGAGGAAGTGTTTTATTTTCAGGTGATTGATTGTGTTAGTGTCAGGAAGGGCCACCATGACAAAGCCCCACCATCAACTCAAATTAAAATAAGGACAAACAAGGCACTTACAAAGATCCTGGCTCTGGCCCTGGCTGGAGTCTTTGCCCTGGTAGCACCTGGTGCCCTGATTGCAGAACTGAAGAGTTCTGTGGCCCAGTGAGGAGTTGCACAGTCACTGTCCCCTCCTTCAATTGCCTGGGTGTTATGTTAGATCCCTCTCTTGACTCCTCTTTTCACATGTCATGCACATGCAATGCACTTTATGTTATACTTGGACGAGCTTACCAAGTCAGCCCTAATCTCTCCCCATCTGCCTGCATTGCAATTGCCCGTGGTATTCTACTTCTGAAGCTCTCCTATGGCCTGCCCATTTTACTAATGCCTCAAATACTGTCCTGCGGAAATGGGATGTGGCCTACAATAACATCTGTTGATTTGCTCTTGCCTGCAACTGACTCACCCACCATTGAACCCTGTACTCCAAACTAGGCTAGCTACCTGCTGCTGCCGACCAATGTGACCTCTCCCAGAGTGGTATCACTGATAGTGTAATTCAGAATATGTGCACCCCTGTCTCTTGCTGCCTTCCCTCCTGGTGCCCTACAGAAATGCCTATCCTCTCAGATCCTCAGACCTCAACTTCCTATCCATACCCAGGACCATGACTAAACTCAGGGAGATAGCCTTCACTATTGCTGCCCCTAAACTGTGGAATAGTATACCTGCTAACATAAGACAATCTACTATTATCTGAACTTTCCGGAGCTAATACTGTTAACATCTGCTCCAACTGGCAGTATGCTCCTGTGCCTAGTCCTGTCCCTCGCAATTGCTAGCCACACTAGTACTTGATACCCCTGCACTTGTCACTTTACATAGATACATAGATACATAGACAGTGTCAGCAGATAAGGGCCTATGGCCCACCTGGTCTGCCCATTTGAGCTTGTAAGTTCAGTTTGTTTTCCTAGAAGTCTATTTCCCCTTACCCCTGACCTCTAGAATTCCTTTATGTCTATCCCATGCATTCTTAAATCCCGTGATTGTTTCAGCTCCCACCACTTCCTCTGGCAGGGTGTTCCACTTGTTCACCACCCGCTCTGTGAAGAAATTCTTTCTCATGTTTCCTCTGAATCGTCCTCCCTCCAACTTCATCCCATGCCCTCTAGTCCTGAAACATCTTTTCGCTTAAAAATAGTGTTTTCCTGCACCCTGTTCCTCCCTGTAAGTTACTTGTATGTCTCTATCATCCCCTCTCCCTCCTCTCCTCCAGGAGTACATGTTCAGTTCCTTCAACCTGTCTTCATAGGACTTGTGATGCAACCCATGCACAATCTTTGTTGCCCTCCTCTGAACCTTCTCTACCCTGTCTATGTCCTTACGTGGTATGGTCTCCCAGAACTGTACAATGTACCCAGGTGGGGCCTCACTAGTGTCTTGTATAGCAGAATTATGACCTCCTTTTCCTGCTGGTGATGCCCTGCCTATACATCTCAGCATCCTATTTGCTTTACCTGATGCCTTGTCACACTGTTTCCCTACCTTGAGGTCATCAGAGATGACAACCCCAAGATCCCTTTCCTGCTTGGTGCATGCTATATCCTCACCCCCCAACTGATATATTGTGCCAGGGTTTTTGTGCCCCATATGCATTATCTTGCACTTCTTTGCATTGAATTTCAACTGCCAAACCCTTGACCATTCTTCAAGTTTCTGCAGGTCCCTTCTCATTCTGTCTACACCCTCTGGTGTGTCTACTCTGTTACAGAGCTTTGTGTCATCAGTGAACAGTGAAATTCTGCCTTCTAGATCCTGTGCAATGTCACTGATGAAGATGTTGAATAGGACCGGTCCCAGCACTGATCCCTGTGGTACCCACTGGTCACTCTTCCCTCTGTGGAGTGACAGCCATTTACCACCACCCTCTGTGTCCTGCCACCCAGCCAGTTACCTACCCACCACACTACTGTCCTGCCCACACCCATATTCCCCAGTTTGTGTAATGTCTTCTATGTGGCACAGTGTCAAAGGCCTTGCTGAAGTCCAGAAAGGCCATGTCCACTGCCCTCCCTGATCCACCTCCTAGTCACCCAGTCAAAAATTCAATGAGGTTGGTCTGACATGACCTCCCCTGGTGAAACCATGCTGCCTTGGGTCCTGTAGTCCATTGACAACCAGATGTCCCACCAATCTCCTTCAGTAGTGCTTCCATGATCTTTCCCACTACGAGGTGAGGCTGACTGGTCTGTAGTTCCCTGCTTCCTCTTTGTTCCCACTTTTGTATAAGGGGACTACATCTGCTGTCCTCAGTCTTTGGGTACCTCCCTGTTTCCAGTGATTGGCTGAACAGGATAGCCAGAGGTTCAGCCACCACCTCTCTTAGTTCTTTAAGGACCCTGGGTGCACCCCATCTGGCCCCATTGCTTTATCAGCTCTTATTACTTCCAGTTCCTTCAGGACCCTTTCGTGTAAAGGGACTTGTGTCCATTTCTGCACCATTCTCACCCCTTGTACTCCTTCAGACCCATTCCCCCTCTTCCTTAGTAAAGACTGAGCAGAAATACCTGTTCAATATGTCAGCTTTACTGTTGTCATCCTCCACGCGGCTCCCATCCTCCCCTTCAGTCTCACTATCCTCCTTTGTCCTTCTTTTTTCACTTATGTACCTGTAAAGGTCTTGTCCCTTTAACCACTGATTTTGCAATGTGTTCTTCTGTCTGAGCTTTGGCTTCCTGCATGACTTCCCTGCCTCCCTTTGTTTCTCCTGGTACTTCTCCCTATCCCTTCTGCCTGTGTCTTTTTGTATTGCCTGAATGCAATCTTTTTGGCTTTCACTTTCTTTGCTACCTCTTTGGAAAACCATAATGGTCTCCTCTTTCTTTTCCTCTTGCTAACCTGCTTAATGCATAATTCTGTTGTTCTTATAATCCCCATTTAAATACTGTCCACTGTTCCTCAATCCCTTATTCCTGTCCCATTCCCTTAATGCCTCTTTCAAGAATCTCCCATTTTCCCAAAGTCTGCCCCTAAAATCCAGGATACGTGTTTTGTGTGGTTTGGTTCTGCTCTTTCTGTGATTTCAAACCACAATGACTGGTGGTCACTGTTACCCAGGTGCCCCCACTGTTACCCCCATCACACTGTCCCTGTTTGTGAGCACAAGGTCCAGTATTGCCTTCTGCCGAGTTGGTTCCATGACCAGTTGCTTGAGGAAGGCACCCTGAAGGGAGTCCAGGATAAATCTGCTCCTAGTTGATGCTGCTGCTGGGATGCTCCAGTCCAGTCTGGTATATTGAAGTCTCCAACCAGTACTACCTCACCCTTGTCTGCCATCCTTTGGATGGCTAGCATCAGCTCCCTATCTGTTTCTTCCTCCTGGGCTGGTGGTCTATAGACCACACCTGTGCGGATGGCTGGCCCCATTTTCCTTTCCAGCTAACCCACAGTATCTCTCCCATTTGTTCCTCCTGGATCTGTGTGGCCCTTATGTCATTTTTCACATACAGTGCCACTCTCCTCCCTTCCTGCCTGCTCTGTCTCTTCTGAATATGTTGTAGCCAGGTATGGCCATCTCCCAGTCAAGGTTATCATTACACCAGGTTTCAGTGATGGCCACATGTCCAGGTCTGACTGTACCGTGACAGCCTCCAGATCTTCCATCTTGTTGCTAAGGCTCCTGCATTTGCACACATGGCTTCCATGATTTGACCTCCTAGACTGCTTCACTGTTCTACTCCAGCCCTTCCTTGGTTGTTATTTATCCCTGGTTCTCTCTGCTGTCTGCCCTTCTGCTGAATTTTGCCCCTTTTCTTATCCACCTTTTGGACACTAATCTCCATCTTTTGCACACTGCTTTGCAGAGATAGCCACTCCTCTGGTTCACTGGTTCCATTACTAGCTGGGGGTGAGCAAGTAGGTACCGTCCTTGCTGGCTCTGCCACTTCTTAGTTTAAATGCTTGATCAATGTAGCATTTAAACTTATCATTGAGTGCTGGATTCTCCAGGATGGATGCAGGCCGCCAGGCTTGAATAAACCTCCATCCTCCAGATGGGTCCCCAGTCACCAATGAATCAAACCCTTCCTCACAGCACCAGTTCTTCAACCATGAGTTAAAGTTCCTGGAAGCATGACCCCATGGCCTCCCTGTTCTCTCACAGGCAGTACTTCTGGAGAAAGTGACAGAAGTAGCTACTTTGCTTGAGACCCCCTCCCAGTTTCCTTAAACTCTTCCTGAACTTCCTTTGGCTCCCCATTTGCCAAGTCATTAGTACCTAGGTGGATAATGACATCCAGCTCACCCTCCTGTCTTGCCTTCCCAGTGATCCCCAGTATCTTCCTTCCATCCCTCCATGCCATGGCACCTGGTAGGCACCTCACCTCCCTGTCCTCCCCCTCCTGTGTTCCTAGCTGGATCCCTCTTATGATGGAGTCCCCCACCAGGATTCGCTTCCTCCTCCTCTGGGGTCCACTGCTTTCCCCACTGAGGTCACCTCCTTGCCTAACCTCCACATCCTTTCCTTCCACTTCCTGGGTACCTCTATTTGGTTGTCCTCATTTGCCAGTGTGGCATATGAGTTCTTGAGAGGAATAGGATCTGGGATGTGCCTCTGCCTGACTGCTCTAACCCTCCCTGAGCCCACTGTCATCCAAGTGCTCCTCGTTCTCGGCATCCTTTGAGGCAGCTGCATTGGACTGGGTGGTTCCTGGACAGGGGTGATGGTACTCCTGACCCAGTTTACTTCTGCTCTGAGTCTGGCTACTTCATCCCTTTGTACACCAATTAGTCACTTTGTACACTTATTAGTTTGTCTTCATCTTTGAGTAGCACCAATAACCTCTTCCCTCTGATTCTTACCTTATTTTGTACTGCTCAGTTTACTTTGTTTACTCTGATCACTCTGATGCTTAATTTATTGGCATGCACTTGGTTTGTTTTTACTAGGCTTATCGTGTACTAGAATGTTGTAGGACTGTTACTGTATTTGTACTCTTTAATAGTTTGTACCCTCTTGGATCATGCCTGAAAGTAGGCAGATGTTTGTCTAGTGCCCCTTACCCAATAAACAAAAACTAACTGACTAACTAACAAACTGACTAACTAAATGATTGCTGATGAATGGAGGTTGTGTGGGTATGGGGGGGCTGAATGGTTTTGTGTGTGTGTGTGTGTGTGTGTGTGTGCGCGTGTATGAGTGTGTACATTATCCTTGGTGCCAGGGGGTTTTGTTGTCCACCCCATGTGTATGCAGAGCCCGTCTCCTGAAATATCAATTATGTGGGTGCCTGCTCTTGTTTTTGGCCCAGAGATGATAGGTTGAGGGATTGGTATGTTTTTTTCTGGTGGTTGGTAATGAGGGTATAGGGGAGTGTTAGTGGCAAGCTGAGCTGTCACAACAAGTCCCTCCTCCCATTGACCCAGATTAAGAAATAATAAAACAAAAAAGTTTAAAATACAAACAAGGTACTTGCCTTTCAGGGATACTGGCTCCAACCATGGTTAGGGACATAGCCCTGATGGCCTCCTGCAGAGGTTTCTGGCCTAGGCCTCTGAGTGGAGGTGGCAGTTTAGATGTTTAGCCAGTAGGTGTATCCATTACTTATTCTCATGTTCATGTAAAAATGAAAATATAATTTTCAATTTAAGTTTTTAGGTCTTAAAAATGCTGCCAGATGTGATCCGCTGCTGCAAGTTCTTGTCCTTCTTAAAAGGTACAGTTTCCATATTTTGGCCCAACAGTGACTCTTCATTTTCAAGTTAACTATGCTAATGCTTTGCTTGTGTCTTATATAAATTTGTTTGTATTGTGCCACTTTACTGCTGCCAGTTATCCTTTCTAAAAGATGCTATGTCTGTCTTTAGACAATTTTTATGTTGTCTTGCACATGCGCAAGCAACATCTTGCTGTAGTAGCACATTCAGAGATGTGGCAGCGTTGGCAAATGCAGGGAATGCTTTAGTGGGTGCATCCCTCAGCCACCAATTAGCAAGCATG
Source organism: Neoceratodus forsteri (assembly GCA_016271365.2). Taxonomy (NCBI): domain Eukaryota; kingdom Metazoa; phylum Chordata; order Ceratodontiformes; family Ceratodontidae; genus Neoceratodus; species Neoceratodus forsteri. The sequence goes on along the minus strand of CM057454.1, from coordinate 1,065,430,939 downwards.
CTAGAGATGATGTGAAACTTTAGAGAGGGCCAAAACCTTGAAAGACATCTGCCGCTCCATTGAGGTGCAGTTTCCTCATTGGAGTGTCAGATGACAAGGCTCTATTACGTGTCTTTCCTGGTGAAACATTCCAATAAATATGGCGGCTCCTGCCGTCCACTGCACAATCCCCACAAAGCCGACATTGGGAATACCTAATCCTCATGTTGGCATGTCCCCCTCCAGTTCAATTTGTTTGCCAATGGGGGTGCCCAATCCCAGTTTGCATCATGTCTCCCCCACACATACACTTTCTTTGCTGAAGGGGGTACCCAATCCCCATTGGCATCATGTCCCACCAAATTCATGGCACATTGGAAACCCACCCCAGTGTGACCCAAATCATTTTTTTACCTGTAAATAAAGAGAACCATCCCCCCGAAGTCCAGTTTCTTTTTTTATCTGTTAAAAAAAAACAGTCCCTCATTGTCCTGCCGTGCCCCCTAACCAACCCGCACCCACACTCTGCACACTCCACCTATCCACACCCCCCGCACCTCATACTTACCTCCAGAGGGCCAGTGCCGTGATCTTCTGTGGAATGGGAACACGTCTGAACTCTTCAAAAGCCGACCGGGAACTGAACAAAATGAGGTAAGCTTTATAATGGCAGGCAATGGGGGGGAGTTCAACCTAGGTGGCTATCTCAGCCATTTGTGGGAATTTTGGTACCAGATTTTCAGCATGGGGTTCTTGGGATTCCACCTCATGAACACATGCACTGTTATCATGTTACTCGGTCCCGAAAAGTGATGTCACGGTCACTGCACGGAATCACCTTTTGGGACTGATTAATGAAATGACAATGCCACTGTTCATGAGGTGGGGTCCCAAAAAGCTCATGTTGCAAATTTGGTGAAAAAAATCCAAAAAATGACTGCGTTATGAGTGTGCATTGTGCAGTTTCCATGCACACTCATATGACAATTTTTAATATTTTTACTCCAGATTTTCAACATTGGCATTTTTTCACACCTCTTTATGAACAGTATAGCTGTTATTTTTCATATCCTGCCTGAAATGTGTTTTTGCACCTGTGGCACACAATGGCGCGGTCACTGAGGGAAATCAACTTTTGGGACAGATTAACAAAATCACAGTGCCACTGTTCATGAGTGGAGGTCCTAAAATGCCTATGTTGAACACGTGATTAATAAAATCCAAAAAAATAATTGCATTATGGGTGTTCATTGTGCAGTTTCTAAGCACGTTCATGACTTCACCAAATTTTCATATTTTCACTCCAGATTTTCAACATTGCCATTTTTTATGCCTCCTCATGGGCAGTACAGATGCCATTTTTCACATCCTGCCCAAAATGTGTTTTCTCACATGTGGCACCAAATGGTGCAGTCACTGTGCAAAATCACATTTCAGCTAATGAACTGATAATGCCACTGTTCATGAGGTAGGGTCACAAAAATCCCATGTTGGAAATTTGGAGTGAAAATGCCAACAAACGCCCAGGGCATTAGGGTTTCCAACCATAACACCCCACCCTGAAGAGACTGACAGGTGTCAGGGGTGTGACTTGGGATTGTTGTCTGTAATGCTCATGCCATTCCACCCCCACCCTCACCCTGCAGCCAGTGACAGGCATTGAGGTGTGGCTTGGAGTCTTCAGCCCCAAAGCTCACCCCATTCTCCTATACTGCACCTATCTCAGCATATTTCCTTATGGAATGGGGTGAGCATAAGGCCCAAAGACCCCAAGACATGCCACTACACTTGTCAGTGTCTGCAGGATAGAGTGAGGTGAAATGACATAAGCGTTATGACTGATGACCCAAAGGCACACCCCAATGCCTGTCAGTCTCTGCAGGGTGGGGGTGAGGTTGGCGTCAGTTCAATACTGCATTGCCATTCCCATTATGCATCTCTCTAACACTGCACTACAAATGTCAATGCCAGCAAGACAACATTCAGCATTGACAAATGCTTTTCTTTTCCTACGTTCACACTACACACTTATTATTATGGTGTTCTGTGCCAAGGACCTTGCTGAACATTTTGTGATGAAATAGTTATGGTGCTGTAATTAACAGTGAACTTCTCTGTATCATTTTATATTATGTTGGGGGAGCATTGGTTAAGCCACGCTGCTGCATCAAGGCCCTCCCTTGTAGGTACAGTTAAAAAAATGTATCTCACTAACCTGTCTGGGGGTGCTTTAGCAGTTTGTCAGACTGGTTCTGAGATGGGTGAGTCCTGTGAGCTGTGTATTAGAACATTACAATAAATGCCTACATTGCAACTGCACTCCATAGCTTTATTGTGAAATGGACTGAGTTGCAGGCTTTGGGGAGGGGGGAGTGTTGCATTACACTTTTTTCAGTCTGGGGAGATTTTGTGGCATATCTCATCTTGACCATCCCTCATTACAAGGGATAGCCCTAATTTGATGGCTCTATTCTGTCCCTCATGGGAAAAGTGCTGCGTGCACAGAGCAGGTGCTGAAAAATCAGACTTTAAAGCAGATTAATGAAGTGAATTAATCTTGGGATGACTAACATATAGGGTTAAGAACTCCGATCTGCTGGGAACTTCCTTTTGTGTCACTTACTTGTTCTATGATGTTGTCAAATGGAGGATGTGTTAATGAAATTGCTCTCTGTGGGGCACTGATTTTAGTATGCAAGAAGTGAAGTGCTGCTCCACTTCCATGTTAATTCCTTTAGATAAGTAACATTCGGTTAATATTTACTGGAGTGAAATGTTGCAGGATGGCACCGCCATGGCCACTTCATTGGCTTAATAGTCCTCTTGGTATTGTTTTTTTGTGTAATTCTGTAAGTGGTTTCTCTTCCATGCCAGTGCTTTGAGGGCTGCCTTCTGGAATTTTGTAGCTTCTCTTCGTGAAGCACTCATCCATGACCTGAAGAAAAATTGCAATATTACTGTCTTCATTGTGAACTTCTGGCCCAGCTTCTGTAGCTGCTCATCTTGATCCATTTATCTATGGAGGTGGCCTGTGAAAGATTAACTGCAATATCGATGTCATCATTTTAAACTTCTGGGGCCAGCTTCTGTAGCTGCTGCATTGGACTCTGTCATCCATGGAGGTGTCTGGTGAATGATTGGTTGCAACATTTGTGACATGATTATAAACTTCTAGGAGCAGTCAGTTGCAAAATTTGTGACTTGATTGTGAACTTTTAGTGGCAGCTTGTTCTGTAGCTGATCCACTTGATGCTCTCAATCATTGGGGTCCATAATCCTTCAATATTTGTGTTTTGACTGCCAGTACCAATCAAGAAATTAATCATACATTTCATTATCTTGGATTAATCACAAGCATCTTGGGCTTGCTTCACAGCTGATATTCTTGAATTAATCCAAACATGTACTTTGCAATATCCTAGGGATTGTTTTAGTTCTAAACCTAGTCACATCCCTTTAGTCTTATGTTGCACCATTCTGCAGTTTTGTTTAATTTCTTCAACTGTGGTTCACTTTTAGTTCTTTAGAAACATCCATATGGCAACACCACCACAAGAAAAAAAAAAAGGCAAAATCAGTGTTTATGTGAAGGACTGTGCATTACAATTCAAGTCAATGAGAATTTATAAAGGTGGAGGAAAATTGTTCTTCTAGCTTTGTGCCCATCCAGTGGACCTCATAAAGAAGGAGACTGTTGTGGATCACTGCAACAGCAAGAAACATTTAAAACACATGAGCCAGAATGAGAAAAGAGTGACCAAAACAGGTGACTCTGCATACTAGTTTTAATGCCACCACTTCTGCTGCTGCAAGGGAAGAAACAGTTTTGGACATATTGAAGGCTTGGGTGCAGGGCCAATATTTCCACTGAAAAACTCAAACAACTCAGACACAGAGACTGGGTGGGCAAGTACATCAAGGGCATAGGTGCACTTCTGAAGGCTGCACTCTACATCAGCACTATCTGCCCAGACTGCATGAAGAGATGGAAGAGACCATTGGTCAGCTTTTCAAAAGGAAAAACCTTACAATAATGTGTGGTGAATCCACAGATTCTGACTCTCGGTGTGTGCTTAATGTCATTTTTGTTATGGAGGATGGTAAGTTGTATGTTGCTAATACCACAGAGCTGGTCACAATGAATCATTCAATGGTTGCACAAACTGATATGAAGACTCTGTAGAAGTATGAGGTGAAGATGGAAGAAGTTGTAGCTTTTGTCAGGGACGATGCCAAATATATGATTAAGTGCTACAACAATGCAGTACATGGACTTATTGGGGACCATGTCACCCTTGTGGGTTGCTTGGCTCATGTCTTTTCACTACTAGGTGATATATGTATTGACCATTTTGATTTAGTGACTAAACTTGTGTATCAGTTTTAGTATGCATTTCAGTGATCCCAAAAATGAAAAAGGGAGCACCTTGAATTCTTCATGGAGACAGGTGTGGAGGAAAAACCTTTACTTCCTGTTCAAGTACTCACTCACTGGAACACATAGTTTGAGGCTGTAAAACACTATGCCATCCACTTTACACCCACATTATGTGCCTTTGCACAAGTGGCTACTACTGCAACCCACAGCCATGGTCACACCTTGGACTTATTATTCTCATTGGGGCTTGAGGTACTGTAGGTAACCTCGAGACTGATCCAGTCATTTGGTCATATCATTGCATGATACCTTTTTTATCCAGGGCCTCCCCAAGTAGCTCAGTAGTCCTGCACTTTTGGAGATTTTGTAGGGGTGGTACCCAGTAGCACTTCAGGTGGTGATGGACCTCTTGGGTGTGATGGTTGTGTGTTGGGCAGGGTTGGGAAAGGTGTTGATGGCTTACAATAGAGCCATTGCTCTGCTCTTGAATCTGTCACACCCATGCATATATTACCCAGGTCTTCTTGCTTGAGATCCTCATGGTTTGATGGGGAGCTCAGGGAGATAAAGACAAGGGGTTGGAGGTTGCAATGTTATTGTAAGATGTCCAGGACAGAGGAGGACAGGCTGACTTTGAGAATTCACGACAGTGAGCATCAATGAACAATCTTTCATAAGAAGGCAGAATTTCAATCCAGGGGGATTTGCTTCAGGGAGGAACAGACCAGTTCAGCTTTTTTGGACTGTGGACAGGTTACTTCATCCTAGTTATCTACAGCTGAAAACAGTAATTTAAGCTCTTGGGTGCAAAGAGTTCACTCAGTTCTTCTCTGACAGAGTGCCCTCTATCAGATCTGGTATTGCCCCAGTGGGGGTTATCATGGCCCCGCAGTGAAAGGATGGTTGTCACTAGGATCACTCCTCATGTCTGGAGCAAGTTTAGGCCAGTCAGGGTGGAAGAGATGTATGAGATAATCACAAAGATGTGACCGACTTGTTCTGAACTGGATCAAGGCCCGACTCATCTCCTTGTGGGCTGTGTTGGGTCTGTAGATGTTTGCTGAGATTGTCCAGCGCTCTCTCTCTCTCTCTCGCTCTCTCTTGGAGGTGTCTTTTCCTAGCACCTTGAAAGAGACACTTGTGAAGCACCTTCTGAAGAAACAATCTTTGGGCCAAGACTGCCTAGTGAATTATAGACTGATCTCTAACCTTCCCTTTTTGGGTAAGGTTATTGAGAGGCACATCTTATGACCTTTGACATCTATGAGCCCCTCGAGTAGGGATTTAGGTCTAAGCTCACTACCTAGACTGCATGGGTCAGGGTGCATAATGATCTCCTCAGAGCTAGAGCTAGAAGGGAATGATCAATTCTCATTCTACTTGATCTCTCTTCAGCATCTGACACTGTGGACCATGGTGTGTTGTTGGATCACCTTAGGGAACTCTGTGGACTCCATGGCACTGTCATCAGCTAATTTAAGTCTTTTTTCACAGATTGGATGCAGAAGGTGGCGATGGGGAATTTTTCCTCGCTTCCGAAGTCCCTGTCATGTGGAGTTCCTCAGGGCTTGAGCCTCTCACCCATGTTGTTTGCATTGTACATGTTGCCCCTGGAGGAGATCATGAGTTGGTACAGTGTGGGGTTTCATTGCTATGCAGATGACATCCAGCTGTATCTGTCATCTGCACGAAACCAGTTGGGGCAATCAGAGCAGCAGCCTGATTGTGCCAGATTTGAGTGGGCACTTTTAAATATTTATCTACAATAAAGCTTGTTTCATTGCAACTTGGGAGTGTCGATATTTTCTATTGTTATTAGTCATTTGCACCTGGAACACATGAAGCAGTTGAGGTACTGAATTTATGCTTGGCTGAGATCCAGGATAGGAGGCCTCTAGCTGGCTGAAGCTCAGCCTGGAAAAGACGGAGGTTCTAGTGATTGAACCTGGTCATCAACAGGGTGCAGAGGTGGTAGGAGGGGTGACTGGCCTGGGGCTTGGTTGCTCTCCACTGGCTGCATCTGCTAAGGTGAAGAATCCAGGAGTCATCCTGGATGACAGACTGACACTTGAAGCTCATGTGTCCTCTGTTGTTTGAAGTGGCTATTATCATCTCTGGAATATTGCCTGGATTAAAGTCTTGATGCCGCCTGATCACCTGCCCTCACTAGTTCATGCTTTTGTGACCTCCAGACTTGACTACTGTAATGCTCTTTAACTCAGAGTAAATGGAAGGGTCTTACATCACCTGCAGCTGGTGCAGAACACAGCGGGCAGGTTGCTGACAGGCCTCCTGAGTTCCTGTCATGTGATTCCCATCCTGCATGACCTGCTCTGGATGCCAGTGAGGTGGTGAATTACCTTCAAGATCAGTATACTAATCTGTAAAGCCCTATAAAGACTGGACCCTGGCTATCTGAGTAACCTCCCAACTCCTTGTCACACCCAGCACTCTCTCAGCTAATCTAGGGTGGGCAACCTAGCATTTCCCAGGGTAAGGCCCAAATCATCTGGCGATTGTTTGAGGTGGCTAGACTGGCCCTATGGAACTTGCTTTCAAGATCTTTGAGGGAGGCCCACTTGCTGGATGCTTTTAAGAGGTGCCTGAAGTCACATCTATTTAGAGAGGACATTAGAGCATAGTAAGGCTCTTAACACTGGCTACTATTCAGACCTGTTATTAGTTATTTGACTATTTAACTTAATTTATTGGATTATATTTAATCTATTTATTTTAAATGTAATGTTTATTTAGGACACCTATATTTGAAATGTCTCTATATATGCATTGTCCTGACCTTTTTACAGTGCCCTGAGCCCCAGGGAATGGACACTCAACAAATACAATTTTACTTACTTACTTACTTAATAGAATATCCAATGGATTTCTTTGAGAAAGGCCAGAGCAATGCTAATTCAATGAAATCACTATTCTCAATGCTTATGTTTAATAAGTAAGGTACCTTATGGATTTGTTGCCACTGATTTAACAAATTCTGGCAGGATCTGATAGGGCTGCAACTGAGGAATTTGGGATTAAAATATTGAAAGTTTTTTTTGTAATACTGTATTTCCACACAAAATTTTCAATATAGCATTGTTATGACGCTGCCTCATGAAGAACGGCAGAGATAATAGAAACATAGAAACATAGAATTTGATGGCAGATAAGAACCGCTTGTCCCACCTAGTCTGCCCATTTCTCTACCTAATGGATAAGCTGCAGATCCCAGTTAACCAACAGCCTACTTCCTCCTACCCCCCACTAAAATTGCTTTATGTCTGTCCCATGCGTTCTTGAATTCCCCCACTGTTTTTGACTCTATGACCTCCTCAGGAAGGCTGTTCCATGTATCCACAACCCTCTCTGTGAAGAAATACTTCCTCACCTTACCTCTGAGCTGTCCCCCTTCTTCCTTCAAATTGTTACCCCTTGTTTTTGCACATCTCTTTTTCTTAAAAATGCTACCCTCTTGGACTTTGTTGATTCCCTTGAGGTATTTGAAAGTTTCTATCATGTCCCCCCTCTCCCTCCTTTCCTCGATGCTATACATCTTTAGTTCCTTTAGTCTTTCTTCATATGTCTTCTAATTCAGACCCTGCATCATTTTGGTTGCCCTCCTCTGGATAGCCTCCACCATGTCTATGTCTTTGTGGAGATGGGGTCTCCAGAACTGTACACAGTACTCCAGATGTGGTCTTACCAACTGTCGGTACAGAGGGCCAACAACTTCCTGTTTTCTATTGGTGATGCCTCTCCCTATGCATCCCAGTATCCCCCCAGCCCTCCTTACTGCCTTCTCACATTCCTGACCCACCTTTAGGTTGTCTGATATGACTACCTCCAGGTCCCTTTCCATTTTTGTTGTTGTCAGTATCTCACCCCCCATTGTGTACTCATCCCCTGGGTTTTTGTTTCCCAGGTGCATTACTTTGCACTTCTTTGCATTGAATCTAAGCTGCCATACATTTGACCATTCCTCCAACTTTGCCAAGTCCCTTTTCATCCTTTCCACCCCACCTTGTGTATCAACCCTGTTGCAGATCTTTGTGTCATCTGCAAAGAGACATACTTTCCCTTCCAGTCCCTCTGCAATGTCACTTATAAAGACATTAAAAAGGACCAGCCCCAGTACTGAACCCTGTGGTACCCCACTAGTATCCCTCCTTTCTTCACTTTGGACTCCATTTACTATTACTCGTTGTGTCCTGTTGTCCAACCAGTGTTTTACCTAGGCTACCATCCTAGGACCCACTCCCAGGCTGGCTAATTTGTTTATTAATCTTTTGTGTGGGACTGTGTCAAATGCCTTGCTAAAGTTTAGGTAGGCCATGTCCACAGCCCCTCCCTGGTCTACTGCTTTGGTCACCCAGTCAAAGAAATCAATTAGATTTGTCTGACATGACCTTCCTGCTGTGAATCCATGCTGCCTTGGGTCCTGTGCCCCACTGGCCTCTAGGTACTCTACTATTCTTTCTTTCAGAAGTGATGCCATCATTTTCCCTACCATTGAGGTCAAACTGACAGGTCTGCAGTTTCCTGCCTCTGTCTTGCTCCCACTTATGTGAAGGGGAATCACATCTGCCCTCCTCCAGTCCTCAGGTACCATCCCATCCTCCCATGATTTATTAAAAAGGGTAGTCAGTGGTGTTACTAGTTCTTCCTTAGTTCTTTTAGAATTCTGGGGTGAATCCCATCAGGCACCATTGCTTTATCCACCTTCAGTTTTAAGAGTTGTTTCAGAACACTTTCTTCTGTGAACAGACTAATATTGACCCCCCTATCCAGAGTGCTTCTATTGACTGGATTAGGTATTTGCCCTTGCTTTTCCACTGTGAATACTGAGCAGAAGTATTCTTTCAGTATCCCTGCTTTTTTACTGTTGCTCTCTGCCCAACCACCTTCTTCTTTGTTCAGCCTCAGTATCCCTGCCTTAGTCTTTCTTTGCTAATGTACCTATAAAAGGTTTTATCCCTCTTCTTAACTGAGTTGGCTATCTTTTCCTTGGTTTGGGCCTTTGCTATTCTGACTGCCTTACCCGCTTCCTTCTGCTTTAACTGGTACAATTCTCTGTCCTGATTCTTCTGTGTTTCCTTATACTTCCTGAATGCTATCTTTTTTTCCCTTACCTTCCCCACCACTTCTTTTGAGAACCATAATGTTTTTTCTTTCATTTAGATTTGTTTATTTGCTTCACACAAAGACTTGTTGCCTCTGCGATGGTGGTTTTGATGTTTCCCCATTGTTGCTCCACCCCACCTTCTTGCCCATTTGCTAGTGCTTTTCTGAGGCACTCTCCCATTTTGACAAAATCAGCCCTCCTGAAGTACAGTACCTTCACATTTGTGTGGCTTGACTCTACAGCTAAGTTTATCATGAACCACACTGATTGGTGGTCACTTGTTCCCAGATGACTACCCACTTTAAGATCAGAGATCCTCTCTCCATCCCCATTTGAGAGTACCAGGTCTAAGATTGCTCCCTCCTGAGTGGGTTCCTAAACTAGCTTTCTGAGGCATGCCCCCTGTAGGGCATCAAGAATGGCCCTGCTCTTGGATGTGGCTGCAGCAAAGGTGCGCCAGTCAACATCTGGCATATTCAGGTCCCCCATCAGCAATATCTCCCCTTTCTCTGCCATCCCAGGGATGCCTTCTATCATTTTCTTGTCCATTTCCTCCCCCTGAGATGGGGGTCTGTATACAACCCCTGTGTGGATTGTGGAACCATTTCCAGTCTCCAGGGTGACCCACAGTGCCTCCTCTCCTCCCTGTTTACCCTTTAGTTCTGTTGCCTTTATCCCTTCCCTTACGTAGAGAGTTACTCCTCCTCCTCCTCTTCTTCCCTCCCTGTCCCTCCTGTAGATTGTGTACCCTGGTATGTTGACATCCCAGTCATGGTTCTCTGTGTACCATGTTTCTGTGACTGCCACAATATCCAGGCATCCCTCTCCATCAAGGCCACCATTTCCGGGAGCTTTTTACCTAGACTATGGGTATTGGTACTCATTACCCTCCATTTTTTATAGTTTTATTTCTTTTTGCCCCATCCCTGTCCCTACTGCCTTTGTCTTTTTCTCCATTTACCCCTGCCCTTCTCCCTATCGACTGCTCTATTTTGGTGTTTACCTCACTAATTACCCTGATTTTTGTTTGGTGGGGCTAGGATTTCCCTTCTCCTCTTCATTGCCTCCCCCCTTGGCTAGTTTAAATGCTTGCCACTGAAGAATTTAAACCTATCACCTAGGATCCTGGTTCCCATCCAGGATAGATGCAGACCATCATGCCTGTATAGGCCTGCATCCCTTCAGGTGGAGCCCCAGTCCTCAATGAAGCCAAATCCCTGAGCTCTGCACCAGCTTTTCAACAGTCATTGAATCCCACAGTGTGGCATGCCCTAGCCTCATCCATGCCATAGACAGGTAGCACTTCTGAGAAAGTTACGTGTGTGCTACTTGTCTAAGGCCCCTTCCCAACTCCACAAACTCCTGTTACACTGCTCTGATCCCATTCTCAGCCAGGTCATTCGTCCCTAGGTGGATAATGACATCCAGCTCCCTTGCCCTTGCCACTGCTCCCACAATCCAGAGGATTCATTTCCTGTCCCTCCAAGCCTTGGCACCAGGCAGGCACCTTACCTCCCTTTCCCCTCCATCCCTCAGTTCTACCCCCTAACAATTTAGTCCCCCACCAGGAGTTGTTTCCTTCCCCTGTGGGGTTCTGCGCCACCCTCCTGTGGGTCTCCATTGTGGAGGTTCCCAGCATCCTCCTTGGTCTCCACTGCAGGTGCCTCCATAGAGGACCCATGCTTCACCAGAGTGGCGAATGAATTGTGGAGAAGCACAACTGCAGGGATGTACCACTGTTCCACCACCCTCACCCTCCCTGAGCCCACCATGGTCCAACCACTCTTTTTTCTTGGCAACCTCTGAGGTAGTGGCAGCGGCCGGGGTGGTCCCTGGGTGGGGGAGCAGGTCTCCTGAATCCTTGCCAGGTCAGCATGTAGACGAACAACATCTTCTCTCAGACCAGAGAGGTGCCTGCAAATAGGGCAGCAACGCAGTTTCCAGAATGTCTCTCAAAAGACTGCTGCTCCACAGCCAGTGCATTGCACCACTCCCCACATGTCTGTGTCCCTTCCAGTTACAGATGAGTTTTTTTTTGATTGTTCTTATTTTTGTGTGTGCAAGCTTGTGAGTGTCTCTACACCCGATTCAGTGTGCTATGCCTTTAAGGATATGAACAGGTGTATGTTGTTAGCTGTTTTGAGGAAGAGATGTCAGAGCCCCTGCTATAAAGGAAGTTATGCGCTTAGGGTGGATGGGGTGAGGGGAAGGGTGGAAGGGAGTAAACCTATGCTGTCCAGAAACAATCACCTACAACTCTTACCCTCCACCCCAGGGAGTGCCTTCCTTCCTTTCAGACACCCTATTTCACAAAGGCTAAAACAGGTCTAGTCACAACTGACTGCAAATATCTCCCAGCTACAGTTCCTCCCTGGCAAATTAAAGTTAAAACTAAGAAAAGTCCACCCCAAAACAGAATCAATACTAGTTACTTACACAGGTCCAAAAAGTAATAATTCAGTTCAGTATAGTCTAGAAAATAACCTCCTTGATTCAAGGAAGCTGTGGCTGCTTTCTCATTCTCCCTGTCTTCAATGTGAGAAGGAGACTGCAACACCTCTGAGACAAAAAAAACCCTTTTCAACAAAAAATAAATAAATAAAATAAGTGCAAACAGTAATTTAGCTTAGCCTAATGATAAAAAGTCATAAAAATGTAAGTACCCCCTGTAATAATTTCACAGAAGATATACCCTGTAAGAAACACTTTGCTGCAGTGAAAAATAAAGCAGTAACAGAAGATATACCTTGCAGAAGACAATCTGAATCAGAAGATTACAGCAGTAATCTGTTAGCACACACCTGTAGGCACACTTTGTAATAATGTTCAACTCCTGGCCTAAAGGTGATTTTGCACTGGGACTACAAAATCAATTTTCAGGATGCAGAAACACATTTTGGGCAGGAGTTGAAAAATGACAGCTGTCACATTCTTGAAGTGCTGTAAAGATATGGCTATGTTGTAAATTTGGGTTAAAAATATTGAAAATTACTAATGTTACGAGCCTGCATTTGCAAAATTCAATGTAGGCTCATAATTGTATTGTTTTTTTAAATATTTTTACACCAAAATTTCAACATAGCATTCTTATGACCCCACCTCATGAACAAGAGCAGAGAAAATTTTCAGCTCCTGCTCAAAAGATGATTTTGCGCACGGACCACAAAAGCACCTTTCAGGATGTAAAAAACATTTTGACCAAGATTTGAAAAATTGCAGCTGTCACCTTCATGAGGTGATGTAAGGACATGGCTATGTTGTGAATTTTGGGGGAAATATTGTAAATTACCAAAGTTTTGAGCCTGCATTTGCAAAATTCAACATAACTTTATTGTTTTTAATATTTTATGCCAAATGTTCAACATAGCCTTCTTATGACACCACCTCATGAATAAGGGCAGAGAAAATGTTCAACTGTTGCCTGAAAGGTGATTTTATGTGGGGACTGTGAAGTCACATTTCGGATGTAAAGAAACATTTTGACCAGGATTTGAAAAATGTCAGCTGTTACACTCATGAGGTGCTGTAAATATATGGCAATGTTGTGAATTTTGGGGAAAAATATGAGCCTGCATTTCCAGATTCAATGTATGTGCATCATTTTTTTTTATTATATTTTACACCAACTTTTCAACATAGCCTTCTTATGACCCCACCAGATGAACAAGAGCAAAGAAAATATTCAACTCCTGCCTGAAAGGTGATTTTGTGCATGGACTGCAAAATCACCTTTTGGGACAGATCTGACTAATGACAGTTCAATTGTTCATGAGGTGGGGTCCCAAAGAAGGCATACTGAAAATTTATGGCAAAAATATCCAAGTTACAGCATTAAGTTAAAACCCCCCATTGAACTGCATACCTGTTTCCTCAGTTTGCTGTCTGGCTTTGAAGAGAAAAGACGTGTCTGGGGTCCAGAAAGGATGATAGCATGGATCCCCCCATCGGTAAGTAAGGGTCTGGGGGGTTGGAAGGCGGACAAGAATGGTGCAAAAGGCATCAATGAATGGTTTTCTGTTTATAGGCTAAAAAAATGCTCAAAAGTCATCGATGGACAGTTTTTCTTTTTACAGGGAAAAGAATTTAAGAAAAAAAAACAATGATTTGTTTGTGACACTGTGAGATTGGGCACCCCCTGTGTCACTGTTATGTTTTGGGGGGTGCAGAGAGGGAGGGTCAGTGGTGGGGCAGAAAAAAGAAATTCAGGCTGCAGGGAATTGCAGGGGTATTTGTAATCATGAATCTGGGGGATTGGGCACCCCCAGTGTCATGCCTGAATTCTTTTTTGGGTGTGGAATGTGGGGTGGTGGGCACTCAGAGTGAGGGGAGGGTTGGGGATACATACATTTTAATATATCTATCTATATATAGATAGATATATAGATAGATAGATGGATATATATATATATATATATATTTTTTTTTTTCATTATTATTATAGTGGCATGGTAGTGCCACTATAGTTTGGATTAAGAATCCATTTACATGTTAAACTCAACATTTTGTACCTTAATAACTTTGCAACCGTTTGATGGATGTGCCTGAAATTTGAAATATGTGATTAAGACCCATACACCTTGGGATCTGTCCAGTTTCGTACCAGTCGCATATACGGCCGCGGAGTTATTAAGCATGATCTGCTCGCATGTTTACACTTTTCTGGACTTTTACTGTCACGTCTACAGGTCGCATGGCTTGCGTGACTGGTCTGAAATGTTCAGGGAATGTGTGGCTAGGGTTCCCGATGTGCCTTTTGAAGATTTCATGAAAAAATATTAAACAGTTCAAAAGTTATTCAAAAAACAAGTTCCCAGTATAAGTCAATGGGAAAAGTTAACAAAAAGTTTGACAGTGTCACAAATGCAGTTTTTCCTTTTGCAAATGGCCCTTTTACTGTGGCAAAACCACCATTTTGTTTTCAGTTAGCGATCAGAAAAATGCTTGGCATTTTAAATTGGGACCCTCTAGCAACTTAATTATTTTTGTATTCACCTAGTAAGACCCTGAAGATGCTAGCCATGTTTTTATTTTGGGGTAAAACACCCCAGAAATATGTTTTTCAAATTTCTGGAAAAAGTACTTTTGCAAAGTACTGTCGCACTTGCGACAGTGTCAAATGAATTTGCCAAAGCTTTCACAAACTTCTACAGTACTTTTCTAGGCTGTGGGAAAATGACAGAACTTCTTTGGCACCCTGCTGCAAAAGAACAGTTTGGTGTTTTGGCCTAAAATTTGGAGGAAATGCAGCCGACATCTCACAGATGTGCCTTTCCATGTTTTGTTGAAAAAATATTACATGACGCTAAAGTTATGGCACTCCAAATCTGACACTTTTTCCCATAGGATAACATTACGGCGTCCAATGCATTACAGGAATCCTTTGGTGCCCTGCTGCAAAATAACGGTTTGGTCCATTGGGCTGGAATTTGGAGGCAACACAGGCAACATCCCACAGATGTGCCTTTATGTGGTTTGGTGAAAAAGTATTACAAGGAGCCAAAGTTATGGCACTCCGAACTTCTCTTTTTTTCTCATAGGATAAAATTACAGCGTTCGCCGCGCCTTTCAGGGCCCGTATCTCGGAAACGGTGTGAGATACGGACTTTTTGTCAGAAAAATGCTTAGCTCCCTAGTGGAGTCTAACTAAAAAACTAGCCAGGAAAGTCATAAATCATATGACTTTCAAATTTTTTTTCTATGTCGTACGGTTCCTAAGATATAAGCAATTTAGTATTCCAGCTCCTCATTTTCTGCTCCGAGAACCATTATTATACATACATTCTTTGTACTCACTGTCTTTCTTTTTGAAGCTTTTGGGGAAAACCAGCCTGTGTGCTTACACTACTGTTACCATTACCGTTTTCGCTTGAGGTTCCGTTCCTGTTTCACTTACCGTTCACGTCTACGCCACCATGTGCATTACCCTTTGCATTTTCATTTGCGCTTGCTTTTGCATTGTTTTTAACATTTCTGTCTACACTATTGTTTCTCTTTCTGTTTCACTTTGCATCACCATGTGCATTACTATTTGCATTTGCGGGCACAATGTTACTATGTGACAAGACATCATGTGACTCCCGCCACGCATTGAATTCACTATTTCTCATTATCATTCTCAAAAAGAAGGGAAATTAGAGGCAAAAAAACTCAGTTTAATGCATTAGTTGGGGTTGTTCCACACTGACAAAAGCAAGGAAATTCGGTGTTAGGGTTGAAAGCCCCCCTTGGCCCCCCCTGCCCACACCCCCAACCGGCATCGGGGTGCACATTAGGGTTGTCGGTCCTAACTCTTCCTCCATTCTCCTACACCTCTGCTTCTTTACACATAGAAACATAGACTTTGATGGCAGATAAGAACCACTTGGCCCACCCAGTCTGCCCATTTCCCTACCTACTGGATAAGCTGCAGATTCTAGTTAACCAACAGCCTACTTCCTGCCACCCCCCACTACAATTGCCTTGTGTCTGTCCCATGCATGTTTGAATTCCCCCACTGTTTTAGCCCCAACAACCTCCCCAGGAAGGCAGTTCCACGCATCCACCACTCTCTCTGTGAAAAAGATTTCTCACATTACCCCTGAGTCGTCCTCCCTCTATCTTTAAATTGTGTCCCTTTGTTCTTACACATCTCTTTTTCTGAAAGATGCTACCCTCCTGGACTTTGTTGATTCCCTTGAGGTACTTGAACATTTCTATTATGTCCCCCCGTCCCTCCTTTCATCAAGGGTATACATATTAAGCTCTCTCAGTCTCTCTTCATATGATTTCTGATGCATTACTATTTGCATGTGATGGGGTGAGAGTTATGGCCAACAACCGTAATATGCACCCGATGTTGGTTCAGGGGTGTGGGCGGGGGGGTCGAGGGGCTTTCCAACTAACATGAATTTCTAAGCTTTTGTCGGTGTGGAACAAGCCTAAATAATGCATTAAATGGAGTTTTTACCTCTAATATATATATATATACATATATATGTATATCTATCTATCTATATATGAAGAAGACCTAAGGTTGAAACATAGATTTTAACTGTATTTTCTATTTTCAGCATGCATTTATTATAACCATTTTGTTTTGCTTTTAGACCACATGCTGATGCAGCGCCTTGTTTTTGTTTTATACATTTATATATATATATATATTTAAATATATACACATACATATATATATATATATATATATATATATATATATATATATATATATATATATATATATATACACATATATATATATATATATATATATATATATATATATATATATATATATATATATATATGGCTTCCAGTTTTGGTGGTCACAGCAGAATACAGCATAATATGCCATGACAAAGATGGCCACTGAGCACTATTGGGCATGTAGTAGTAGTGCACATGCACAATGGGACTGGCAGCTGTGACCAGCATTTATTTTTGAGTATTACAGGTATCCCACCCCACCCAACCCACCATGGCAGCATCCCTCCCCCAGAAGCATAAGAGTGACACTGAAGGTTCCCAATCTCCCAGTGTCATGACTACCATTTTTTTTATAAAGAAAAAATAGTGTTTTGTGAGTAGATGGCTCCACAGACATGGAGGTGACTGTGATGCATGTCGAACAGGATGTTTCAATCAATCAATTAATCAACATCTTTATTTAACCAGGCAATCATCACTGAGCAAAACTCATTTTCAAGATGGACCTGGGTAGGCATCAAGATCAGTGTACAATACATTTACACATAAGAGTTAACAGTGTTTACAGAATTCAAGATGAATCTATAAAAAAAAACAGTAACATAGGAAAAAAATGCAAGGCAAGTACAAGACAGTTTTGCAATGAATACAGAATATATACGCAAGAACCAGCACACGAAAAGTATAAATTCGAACATATTTCAGTGGATGTCCACCATATAACTCCAACAGGCAATAATAAGATCAGAAGCACAATGGGGGTGGTACCAGTAGGGCCCAAGTAATGTGGAAAAGGAGGTGGACAAAGGATTGGATAAAGGCAGCAAGGGTGAGGAGCATTGAGGGGGGAGAAGGGGCATAAGGCACAGATAGAAGGGATACATGGTTTGACAACTCAGAGAATACTGTTTGGTTGAAAAGAATGCAGACAATGTGGTGTCCTATTTCTGAAAGCAAAAGGACTACAGAACTCTGCCCACTGCAGCCCTAAAAAATAATTTGTTATTGAGTAATTTAGTTACATTTATCTCCCCTTTATTTGAAGTATTTTTCACATTTTGTTGCACAGATTGCATATTTTAGTGTTTTTCCCAGTTTTTCTTTAGCATATTGCAGTATTCAATTGCTCACTGCTTTATTTGTTGCATGATTTACACTTTGTATGTGTTGTACCAGTCAGTTTTTGCACATTTTGTTTGACACAGACTTTATTTTGATTGTTTCTAATAGTTTATTTTGTTGCACTTTTTCACTTTTTGTTCCACATTTTGCACATTTCTTTTAATTCCTGTATGGATTTTAGTTCAAATATGTCTGTCTTCCTGCACTGCTTCCACACTTTTAGTGTACTATTTTCTGCCAATTTTAATATATTTTTTACAGGGTTTGGTTTATCTAATTGTATTGTTAAGCATTTTTGTTGTACAGTACCACTTTTGCAAATTTAGTTATTGTATATGTTTTGCACTGTTAACATTTTTGTACCACTGTTTTCACATTTTTTTATAAACACTACTTTTTTATTTCATAATGCAGCTGTTTCTCTTTTACTGAATCTAATTTTATTCAGTACAAAATTGGTTACATGAAAAGACATACTGAGCCAAGGCTACTTTCCATATAGCATAGTACAAAATAATGGTACCCCAATAACCCTGAAGGGTATCAGTCTGGTGGGGGGGCACAAGGGGAAAGCATGTCAGAGGCCCAATGGGAGACTATAAGGGGCTGGTTCAGGTAGAGGACGTAACACTGAAAATAGGCCATGGGACAGAGGAAACACACTAAAAGGCTATGGGCAGGAGAATACTGTTGCAAATGGATAACAAAGGATATGATTTTGGATACAGAGCCTGGATGGGCATGAGGACATAAGTGGAGGGGATATGACTGAGGGTCCAGTGGCTGGGGCAGAACAGAAGGGATAGGACTCACTATTATGCCCAAAATAGGAGGGAGCAAAATGAGTCTTGACATTTTGAGTTGGGGAGAGCAGAGGTGGCTATCAGATGAATATTGTTCCACGGGGGTGGAGGGGGTGAAGGTGCAGTAAATTTAATTTGCTGGTGAAGCTAATGCAAAGTAAATGGAAACCTCATGCTATGTGTAGTGAGGGGAAGTTCCAGGCTTCATCCCAGCTTTGTGTGGCAATGTTTGTTTTTGGATTTTAAACCTGTAAAACTCTTACAACCCCCCCCCCACACACACAGTACAGAACAAGTATCACCCCACTGCACATCAAAGAAGGCATCTAGAAAGCATGCACTGCCACTTTCTAGCACTACCCATACACACATACATTCCCAGCAAACTTTCTATAAAACTGCAGGGGCTGGCATGAATGTTGCTGCCACTAGAAGGTTTGAGGTGGATGCAAGTGGAGTTCAGTGGTTAAGGCTTTTTCTAATGTTTATGAAACAGCACTTCACTGACACCTGCAAAGAAAATGTCAGTAGCCATAGGGCCCAATTCTCAAAATCCCGAGAGTGACGCAAGGCGCCCATGCCAAACATAAATGACGCAGGTGGCACCTAACATCAAATATTGCCCCCGGAGCTATTCTCAAAGTCAGGCTGTGTCAACTGCAGGCTGCCTGCCCCAAACAGGGCTTGCAACACCTGTGCATCTACAACTGGGCTGTGACATGGCTCAAAGGGGGATTGTGACAGATGTAAGCTGCTACATCCCCAATATCAGGATTCTCAGAACTCACCAAGAAGGAAAAAATTCTAAGTATCCTTAGACCAGCTAGGGCTGATCTAAGGGTACTTAAAAAATCTCCTACTGGGTGAGTCAACTTTTGTGTGACATTGTGCCTCAGCCCCCCTCCCCAGCCCCAATCATGCCATGATCTTTATTAAATTAATGTATCATGCCCCGATCCCAGAATATGCCATGCTCATTATTTTATTTTTAGCTACTTTCTTTCTCTCCTCCTGACCAGCTCCCTTCCACTGGCCCACCCCAGCCCCATCACCCCAGCATCTAGTGGACTTGCTCTCTGGATTCCACAGGGTGCCAGCTGGCCAGGAGTGGCACCTGTGAGGGTCTGGCATCATCTCACCAGTCAGGATTTTTCTATTTACTTCCTGGCCCCGATCAAGGAGAGATGGTATGCAATGATGCCAATGGCTTTGCTGTGAATGCTTCCATGAGTGGCATGACAGACGTCTGCCCTGCATCCACCCCTACATTTGTGGGTCCACTGCACCAGCCCCCAGCCACCGCCACAGGCCCATCAAGCAGCAGACTCCATTCCCACCCCTTCCCGGGAGAGGACAGCAGTCCTCTGGATGCTCGATCCTCTCCCTCCCTGATTGACCCCCAGTGGCCCACTTGTACCGTGAATACGGGTGACCTGCATGGCAGGAGGTAAGGCATGGATGCCTCAGTCTTCTACGCTACTGGGCTAGATGTGCCATGCTCATTATTAAAGTAACATATAATCCCCCAGTCCTCGATTGTGCCATGCTCATTATTAAAGTAACATATCATTCCCCCAATCCCTAATTGTGCTGTGCTCATTATTACAGTAACATATCATGCCTCCAATCCCCAATTGTGCCATGCTCATTATTAATGTATTGTATCATGCCCCAATCTCTGATTGTGCCGTGCTCATTATTAACCTAACCTATCATGCCCTCTGATCCCTGACTGTGCCATGCTCTGTAATAAATGAACTTATCACACCCCCGATCCCCAATTTGCAATGATGGTTAATGAAGTACCTTCCCATTCCCCTCTCCCTGATCACCGATTACAAGTGTAATCCCTTCCTTTTCGCCATTGTCTAAAAGAGACAAGGGTTACTACACCTGCCTTGTCAGCTCAGACAAGCTTAAACAAGGTTGAGGGGCCTTGGATCGGATTCTGATGGAAAGAAGGGAATTCTTTCTCAAAGGTTAGATAAATAGCACGGTTCCTCCACCCAGAGCTAAATATAAAGTGGGTCAGATGTTGTTTTTAGCAGTACAACCCTCCGGGATGCTCTACTACCCATCTCCTTTTACTGTCATCCCACACACATGGCATACCTGAAACCAAAAATCCCATTTTCATAACATTTGAAATTAAAGACTCCAGCTAATAATATGCTCATGAGGCAAGATATTGTTCTAAAACAACAAAACATCATTTATTTACCTGGGGGAGGACTAGGACTGGACAAAGGGAATAGAGTTAACAACATTTCAATGTGTTTGCCATTTGAGAAACATTCACCTTCAGGTAAAGCATTCAGTGCCCACCTCCCACTGGTATTTCACTTCAATCAGGTTTTAACACATTGCCCACTTCTAAACTGGTGCCAGTATAACCCCTATGAGTCCTAGCTGGGTACCCAGGATCTAGTTGCAGGCCTGTATGATGCAGCAGGTTGGCTGGCAGTTGGTGCACTTTCAAATCAAATTAACAAACCCACAACCCCAAAGGCCAAGCAGTTGCAGAAACAGCATTTTAACTATTGAGTCATTCTTTGGTATGGCTGGGCATGCAGTGTCCCAATGTTTTTAAATGTGTAAATTCAAGAAAGCACATTAAAGTGTGTGTTTTTTTTGTGTGTTAAAAATCTTCATTTCCATTGTAATAAATAATGTGGACAATATTAGGAGAATTGTAGTTTCATTAACTGTTTTAGCAATAAAAAAATTAAAAAAATGTTGTCATTTCTTTGTGCTTCAGTGTGACATCCAGACACATCATTTTTGATTGCTAAATAACATCTAAACTGTTTCCCTAATCAGAACCACTCACACACCAGTTAAAAGACAGTATCTTAAAGTGTAAATCAATTCTGTTTTGATTCAATTAATTCTATGTTTTATTAATGTTATGTTTAATTGAAAAGTATATATTGCAGGTTACATGCTCTGTCCCCTGTGTAACCTGCAATAAAAAGTTCATGATTTCCATGTAAAAAAGGGGAATCTTGTTTTTCTTTCCCATGTTTTTGTTTAAATTAATGTCAGGTTTCAGAAAATCACTTTAAAATGTTTTATTTTTCCTTTTTTTCTCAGAAAACTCATTTCTCTGACACATGATTCTGGTTCAGTCCAAACAAAATCTTTGCTCATCTTGCCTATTTGTGCCCCTTCCCAACTGTCCTAAAACTTGCCATCACATGCACATAAAATACCAATGGTGATGAGGTAAAGCCATTAAGTAAATCACTGGTGGGATGATTTTTGATAGTGAGAGGATCATCCAACTGGAGAAGACTGGCACCGGAGCATAGACTAACATGCGAGACAAATAGAGCTAAACAGCTGAAAAAAGAAAAAAAAATGTTTAAAAGGCAATCACTGTAAATTGGTGCATTACCATTGTCTAATAATAATAATAGTTATCTACAGAAATCTACCACTGTAGCAAATGGATTTATTTTAGCTTCTGTGAAAAAAAAACAGTTAATTGCACAATGTCCCAAGAAATGGCTTCATCGGAGGTTTTGCAGGTGGCATCACTGAACAATCCAACAACACTGCTCGGTATGTAATGTGCTGACCTTAAGAAGTTTTGCCTCTGTCTAAGCTTAAATTTCTGTGAAGTGGTCTTTAATTTTTTTTTTAGAGTTCTTTTTGTGCTTTATTTTGGACTTTGTAAAACTTGTTATTGATTTTCTTTCATTTAGCCTCACTCATCACACCCTAAGCCTTGCAGTTGGTCTCAGTGATGATCAATGGAGTTTTCCCAAATGATTATTTTTTTATTTCGGTTCCCAGATACAAATGCAAACTATATTTATTTTTTAACACAAAACTGGTAAACAAAGCGCTGGGCTTGTGTCAACTGCTTACCTTGCCAAATGTTGAACTCTGGATCGGATGGTGTGATAAAAGGGAGTCCCCCACCACACTGACGTGCCCCAAGTGGCTGTTTTTACGTTTTGATCATACTGCAATGAAAGAAATTAGCATGACATATGCTAATATCCCTTTACTATGCTGTACCCAATGATTTTCTTGGCCCGCTGAATTTCTGAACAAAACCATTCAAGGTTAGTATTGCGTGCGTGTTTTGTTTGACTCACTCCCGTTGCAGATTGCCATGTGTCCCACGCTAACATCTGCGCACAATTCCTAGACCCCCAATTTTCTGAACAAATTTCCCTGCACAAAAATTAGGTTTCCAAGAACGGTTTCAATGTTTACATTCATTTATTGGAGTTTGGGCTAATTGTACAGATGAAAATGTGAATTGCTCCATTCTGTGTTGCTTATTCCTGTGGATCATAATTCACAATGTAGCCCATCCAGTCCCAACCTAACATTCGAATGTTTAAACATACTGTAATTCTACTATAATTATTGTAGCAAAATTGGATTATAGTCTTTAGAATGTGCCATACATGGGATTCTCAATTAAACCACTGGTTTTCTTTGAAATGTGAATGTCTGGGGTTGAAAAAGCTGATTCATTGGTTTGCATGTTAGGCATCTGGTTAAGACATTCCGAATCCAAACACTCAGTAATGGTTACTTCTAAATGCTGTTCTTTGGCATATTTCCCTGCTTTAAAATGTTAAATATATTACCCCTCTCAATTAGCAATATATTACAATGGTGTTTTTTAGAGATATGCCTCTGACTGTGAGCCAGTCACCTAGATTGCTGTGCATGGTATAGTGGACTGCTTTCTGACTGCAAGCCATGCGGTCCCACATTAACATGCATCTGTTCACAAGTTAATTAAAGTAAAAGCCACGCTCACCCAAAATTAAACATAATCAAAATATACTGTTGTACTTTAATTATATTTATTTATCACAATTGAGATGCCCCGTGTGCATTTCTCAGCAATTTTCTATTGCAGTACTACCGGGTGTTTGTTTGTCAATGTGTATGGGGAAAAATACTGTTCAGTATAAAATATCATTGCAACAATGTTGCTGACACAAAAAAAAAGAACCCAAAAAGTTGTAGTTTATTTATTTATTTTTTTATATACTGTATAGTCATACACAGCATCAGCAACCATGTAAATAAAGGCAGAACAGCCTGCTATATTATATTTCACACTAGACAGTGAAGCATAAAAGTGCACTTTTATGCAATTACAACACAGTAAGAAATTTTTAATGAATTAAATAAACTGCAGGGGTACAACAGTGGAAGTTATCTGACTTCCTGCACCTGATGCATCAGACGTTCACCCCTGCATTTGCACGCAGTATTGTTGAACAATGTTTTATTCTTTGCTGTGATGTCCTATAAAACATGCACGTAACACACCTCAGTTCAGCCTGAAATCAGTCTGTATGGTTTTATTTAATACATAATGGGAAATGATGACACTTCCTAATGGATAGTAGGAACCGTTATAGCTGTTTTGAAGTTTTAAAATTAGGACAGTTTTGATAAATTAGATTGTTCGTTTGGTGGACTTTATATGCTTAACATTCAGTCTGTACTTAGATGTTAAGATACCAAACAAAGGCAAAGCTCATAAAAATGTAATGCAAATAATGTTTAGCATTTTTGTACTCCATTTGTGTGTACAGTTTTCCCTGGATTGTAGTGAAATACATGGCATGCTGCTTATGATGTGACCAAGACATAACATAATGATTGTAGTCATTCAATAGCCATTTACACAAAAAAAACTATTGTGCTGTATTCTATACCAATTTAATAAAAAAAATTGAATGTCAGGAGGTGTGTTTTATATTTGTGGTGGAAGCTGTGGTATTTTTATTTCCTACAGAGTCAGCCAGACTTAGAATTTAAATTAACAGTTGGGCACCCCTCAATTCAGTGCCTCTCCAGCTTATCAATTATGAAAATCTTTACATTTACAATCTACAGTATTCTTTAATGAAATGGTGTATTATTTCTGCAAGTATATGGAAGATGCAAGCACAGCACTAGTGAATTTAATTGTAGTTAAGTGAGTAACTTGGCCTTCCCCTGCTGATTTTCCAGGTGTTACCCTTGATCAACTTTCAAGGTGCCCCCCAACCCTGCAGCTGGTGGAATCCGTGCTGTTTTTTCCTATAGTACCAGCTCTTCCACCCATCCCCTACCTTAGCCTAAGATTCTACTGTGTCTGTACCATACATTTATTTTGCACCCCACTACCTCCACCGGAAGGCTGCTCCACGAATCCACCACCATTTCAGTGAAGAAGTATTTGCTTACATCCCTCCTGAATCTACTCACCTCCAACTACGTAGCAAGCCCCTCTAGCACATCTTTAGACTGAAAAATATCCCCTCATGTACCTTATTAAACCCTGTGAGAAACCTAAAAACATAGACTTTGATGGCAGATAAGGATCACTTGGCACTGAGTCTTCCCATTTCCCTAACTATCGGATCCGATACAGATATGAACATATGAATCTGCCAGCAGAAACAGGCCTCATGGTCAATCAAATCTGCCCGCATGCATAGCCTTACATTGCAACTGCCCCACCCTCCTCCCACTCAACACCTTTACCCCCTCTGCACACTGTCCCATCCCCTTTTACAACTGCTAACCATCTCACAGAATTTCACCTCCTCGGGTAGTGTTCCATTTCACCACCACCCCCTCTGTGACAAAATGCCTCCTCATCTCTCTGCAATATCCTCCACCCTCCAGTCTGAGACCATGCCCTCTTATGTCCCTCCCCCTCCTCAGCTTAAATACCCCTTCTGTACCTGTTTTGTTAATCCCAGTCTAATATTTAAGGTCTCTATCATATCCCCCCGCTCCCTCCTGTCCTCTAGGGTGTACAAATTTCACTCAGTCAGCCTGTCCTTGTCGACTTTGCCTACCAATCCCTGGATCATCTTTGTTGCCCTGTGCTGCACCCCCTTAAGTAATCTGACAGGGTGGGGCAGTGGCAAATTGAGGGGCTAGATGCACAATCGAACAGACTTGATAGACAATGAGGCCTGTTTCTGCTGGAATTTTGTATGTTCATATGATATCCTTCTTCAGAAAAGGATGCCAGTACTGCATGCAGTACTCCAAGTGTGGCCTTACTAGTGACCTGTACAGCAGTAGGATCACATCCCTATTTCTGGATGTGCTTACTCTCACAGTACATCTTGCTGGGTTTAGCTGTCACCTTCCTGCACTGAGCTGAGTTGTTCATGTTCCCCATTGTAACCAACACTAGATCCTTCTCCTCCATGGTGACACCAGACTGAACCCCTCCCAACTGGTAGCTCCTCACTGGGTTCCTTGCTCTGAAGTGCAGAACATTGCACATCTTCACATTGAAGCCCAACTGCCACTTATCCAACCACTCCTCCAGTTTAATCAGGTCCTCCTGTAGCCCCTTCCACCCCTCTATGTCATCCACCACTCCACCAATCTGGGAATCTGGGTATCATCAGCAAACAGACTGCTCTTACTCCTTATGCCATGTGAGATATCTGCTATGAATATCCCAAACAGCACCGGGCCAAGTACTGAGCTCTGCAGCACCAGATCATCACTGCCCATGGGGATGAGAGTTCCCCTACCACCACAACCCATGGCTGCCTCCCCTTCAGTCAGTTCATGATTTCGTTTACCATCTTTGTTCCAAGTTTCCACCCAGCAGTCCATGAGGTACTGAATCAAAGGCCTTGATGACTTCCAAATCCAGGTCATCCACTGCATGGCCCTTATACTGTTCCCTAGGTATCAAGTCATAATACTCAGCTAGGTTAGTCTGGCAGGATCTTCCTGAGATGAACCCATGCTGCTGACCATCCTGGAGTCCATTGACCTCCAAAGAGGTCACCAGTCTCTGTTTCAGGATTGTTTACATATGTTTTCCCACAATGGATGTGAGGCTTACTGGTCCGTAATTGTCTGGTTCATCCTTTGGGTCAATGTTGCGGAGGGGTACCACGTGAGCTGTCCTCCAATCTTGTAGTTTGCATCCTGTGTCTAGGGAGGTATTGAACAGGTCCACCAGTGGCCTCACCAAGACCTCCACCAGCTCTTTTGGCACGCATGGGTGAATGCCATCCTGTCCTGGTGCCTTATCCAACCTTAGTGCCTTCCGACCCTCCAGCACCCTGCCTCCATAATTCATATATTATAACTATGGTCACATAGATCATAGTTAACAATTACCTACTTCCTACTAACCCCCACTAGAACTGCCTTATCATCTGTCAGAGCATTCTTGTGTTCCACCACTGTGTTTGACCTCATAACCCCCTCAGGAAGGCTGTCCATGCATCCAACACCCTCTCCATGAAAAAAAATACTTCCTCATGTTGCCCTGAGCCATTCCCCCTCTATGTTCAAATTATGCCCCCTTGTTCTTGCGCATCTCTTTTCCTAACAGATGCTACTCACTTCCACTTTGTTGATTCCCTTGAGGTACTTGAAAGTTTCTATCATGTGCCACCTCTCCCTCCTTTCCTCAAGGGTATGCATACTCGTTTAGTCTCTCTCTCTCTCTCTCTCTCTGTGGCTTCTGATGCAGACCCTGCACCATTTTAGTAGCCTGCTCTGGGCTGCCTCCATCCTGTCTGTGTCATTTCGGAGATGGGGTCTCTGAGTTATAAAGACAGAAACATAGAAATTGTCAGCAGATCAGGACCTCTGTGCCCATCCAGTCTGCTATTTTTTTCCTACGTACTGCAAAATGGAGAAGGAGATGGGGAAATTGTTTTGATCAGATAAGGCACACTAAGCCAGAGGTGGTTTCCAGTTGCAACCTGGGAGATTATGAAGTTAAGAGACTTGATCAGGGTCATACAGTATGTAAATGGGAGTGGATGGGATTCAAAGCCAGGTCTCCAGGTTTGTATCTCAGTGCCCTTAAACAATATGCTGTACTGCCATAGACCCTACTTGCTCTACAGCTTTACCTTCTTACTCCTATTGCTAGGGTTTCCCTATGCTAATTACTCATGTTTTTGAATTCCCACACTGTATTTGCCCCCACCATCTCAGCTTGACGTCTATGCCATGCATCCAGGATGCTTTCAGGGAAGAAATAGTTCCTCACAATACACCTTAGTCTACTATCTTCTAATCTCCTGCCATGTCCCATTTACTGAACATCTCCTTTTCTGAAAGATGTTGACATCCAGAACCCAATGTATGCCATTTAGATATTTGTAGGTTTGTATCATATCCTGCATTTATGTCATGTCCTCCATGGTATACTGATTGAGGTCTATGAGTCTCTCCTCATATGACCTTGTTGCAGACCCTGCACCATCTTTGAGTCACAGAAACATAGACTTTGATGACAGATAAGGACTGCTTGGCCTACCTAGTCTGCCCATTTCCCTACCTACAGGATAAGCTGGAGATCCTAGTTAACCAACAGCCTATTTCTTCCTACCCCCCACAAGAACTGCCTTATGTCTGTCCCATGCATTCTTGAATTCTCCCACAGTTTTATACCCCACAACTGCCTCAGGAAGGCTGTTCCATGTGTCCACCACCCTCTCTGTGAAAAAATACTTCCTCACATTGTCCCTGAGCCGTTCCCCCATCTTCATATTGTGTGTCCCCTTGTTCTTGCACATCTCTTTTTCTGAAAGATGCTACCCTCTTGGACTTTGTTGATTCTACTGAGGTACTTAAACATTTCTATCATGTCCCCCAGCTCCCTCCTTTCCTCAAGGGTATACATATTAAGCTGATTTAGTCTCTCCACATATGGCTTCTCTTGCAGACCCTGCACCATTTTAGCTGCTTTCTTCTAGACTGCCTCCATCCTGTTATGTCCTTGTGGAGATGGGGTCTCCAGAACTGGATGCAGTACTCCAGATGGGGTCTCACCAACTGTCTGTACAGAGGGATAACAACTTCCCATTTTCTGCTGGTGCAGTCTCTTCCTATACATCCCAGTATCCCCCAGCCCTCCATACTGCCTTCTCACATTGCTTACTAACCTTAAGGTCATCTGATATGATTACCCCCAGGTCCCTTTCCATTTTTGTTGTTGTTACTACTCCCCCCATTGTTTAATCATCCCCTGGGTTTTTGTTTCCCAGGTGCATTATTTTGCGCTTCTTTGCTTTGAATCCAAGCTGCTATACTTCTAACCATTCCTCCAACCTTGACAAGTACCTTCTCATCCTTTCCATGCCTCCTTGTGTATCAACCCTGTTGCAGATCTTTATATCATCTGCAAAGAGGCATACTTTTCCTTCCAGTCCCTCTGCAATGTCACTTATAAAGACATTAAAAAGGACTGGACCCAGTACTTAACCCTGCGGTACCCCACTAGTAACCCATCCTTCTTCAAAGTGGACTCCGTTTACTATCACCTTCTGTGTCATGTTGTCCAGCCAATGTTTTACCCAGGCTATGACCCTGGGACCCACTCCCAGGCTGGTTAATTTGATTATTAATCTTTTGTGTGGGACTGCATCAAATGCCTTGCTAAAGTCTAGGTAGGCTATGTCTACAGCCCCTCCCTGGTCTACTACTTTGGTTACCCAGTCAAAGAAATCAATTAGATTCATCTGACATGACATTCCAGCTGTGAACCCATGCTGCCTTGGGTCCTGTGCCCCACTTTCCTCTAGGTACTCAACAATTCTTTCCTTCAGAAGTGATTCCATCACTTTCCCTATCACAGAGGTCAAACTGACAGGTCTGTAGTTTCCTGCCTCTTTATTGCTCCCACTTTTGTGAAGGGGGATCATATCCACCTTCCTCCAGTCCTCAGGTACCACACCATCCTCCCATGATTTGTTAAAAAGGGTAGTCAGTGGTGTCACTAGTTCTCTCCTTAATTCTTTTAGAATTCTGGGGTGAGCTCCATCAGGCCCCATTGCTTTGTCCACCTTCAGTTTTAGGAGTTCTTTCAGAACCCTTTGTTCTGTGAAAGGACTGGGATCGACCCCAGTATCCAGAGTGCTTCTGTTAATTGTATTAGGCACCTCCCTCTCCTCCTCTTTTGTGAATACTGAGCAGAAGTATTCATTCAGTATTCCTGCTTTTTCACTGTCCCTCTCTGCCCACCCACCATCCTTTCTATTCAGCCTCACTACCCCTCTACCTATAAAAGGTTTTATCCCCTACTTAACTGAGTTGGCTATCTTTTCCTCAGTTTGGGCCTTTGCTATTCTGACTTCCCTCCCTGCTTCCTTCTGCCTTATCTGGTACAGTTCTCTGTCCTGCTCCTTCTGTGTTTCCTTATACTTCCTAAATGCTATCTTTTTCTCTATAACCTTCCCTGCCACCTCTTTTGAGAACCATAGTGGCTTTTCTTTCATTTTGATTTGTTTATTTGCTTCACACAAAGGTTTGTTGCCTCTGTGATGGCAGTATAGTGCAGAGGTTTAAGGCTGTAAGCTGCAAACCTGGAGACCTGGGTTTGAATCCCACAGCCCCCACTTGCATACTGTGTAACCTTGAGCAAGTCACTTAACTTCCTCGTGCTCCTAGGTTGCACCTGTAAACAAAACTTATCTGCCTCTATCTCTGAAATCAAACAAAGAGGCAGAAGACACTGCAGAGCAGGACACTGCAGCACAGGAGCTAGCACAACAAAACTCACCCAAATCAGGAACCAAAACAAAAAAAGCAAAAAGGAAATCCAAAAAACTTCTGATCATAGGAGGCTCCATGATTCGGGGACTTGATACCCATCTCCAGCCAGTGGTAATGGTCAGATGTCTCCCAGGTACATCAGCATGGAGAGACACTGACCGCATTGCTAAAATTGTTCACAAAACAGGAGAAAACATTGATGTCCTAGTACACATAGGGACTAATGATCTCACCAGCCGCTCAGTTGTGGAGACCAAGGAACACCTGACCAGGCTGGGTGACAAACTATCATCTATTTCGTCCGGCATCTCCTTCTCTGAGATCCTGCCAGTCTGGGAGAGGGGAGCAGATGGACGGAAGGTCAGAAGAGGGAGATAGGGAGCTAAACATGTGGCTCAAGGGCTGGTGCCAGTAAAAGGACACAATTTGTAGGGAACTGGCAACAGTTCTGGGAGCGAAAGTTCTTAAATTTGATGGACTGCATCTGACTAAGGAGGAGTCAGTGCATTGGGGCAGAAGTTTGATGTCTTTGCAGAATATTTAAACTAGCAAATGGGAGAGGGTGGACCCCATACGTCGAAGGAAGAACACCCCTCCCCTCAGCTAGCGGTCAGACGGGATTCAGCATGTTTGCAGTTCATTTGCATCACCAGGTAAGAAAAAGGTTTGTCTCCCATATGATGCACGGGTAATGCAAACCTCACCCAACAACTACCACACCAAAATCGGCCAATGGAAAATCATGTACACAATGCTCACAGCCTGGGAAATAAGATCCCAGACCTGCAGGCAATAATGTCAGAGGCTAAACTGGACATAGTAGCAATTAGTGAGACGTGGTTTACCAGTAACCACACTTGGGAGACTTCAGTACCCGCTATGTATTGTTCAGTAGAGACCGAGGTGCAAAAAGGGGGGGAGTGGCCTGTATGTCAATGAAAATATCAAAGCTACAGAAATTCAGAATACACATTAGGAGCCAGAAGAACTGTAGGTCACCCTGGAAACAGGAAATGGGACAGCCATAAGAACTGGGGTTGTCTGCAGGCCCCCAGACCAGCGGGAGGACATAGACACATTACTGTTAGAAGACATACTAAACATGACAGCTAAAGGGGAGGTTCTGATAATGGGAGGCTTCAACATGCCGGATACAGATTGGTCAATACCAGCAGAAACATCTGCCAGAACTAGACACATAGTGGATTCCCTGCAGGGGGAGGGCCTCAAACAACTGGTACAGCAACCCACAAGAGACAGGGCTATTCTAGATCTAGTACTGACTAACAAGGAAGGGATCACAGATCTCCAGGTAGAAGGTCACCTGGGGCCAGTGACCATCACATGGTATGGTTCAATTTGGCTACTACATCTAAATCATCCCATTCCAAGGCAAAAATATGGGACTTCAGAGGAGCTGACTTTGATAAGATGGCCAACAGAGTTAAGCTAGCCCTGGCAAAAAAAACACAGGTGAGGGTACAGGCAAAGTGGGCAAGCATTAAGGATGCAATACTTGAAGCAACATATCATTGTGTTAGACAGAAAAGGAAGTACAAAGAAGAAGGAAACCACTTTGGTTCTCAAATACAGTAGCAGAAAAAGTCAGAGCAAAAGGCTGGCATTCAGGAAATATAAGGGAACACAGCGGGATGAAGATGGGAGGCATACCAAACTGCCCTAAGGAAGCAGGGAAGGCAGTAAGGCAGGCAAAGTCCCAAACTGAGGAAACTAGCACGAACAGTAAAAAGAAGGTGACAAGACTTTCTATAGATACATTAGTGAAAGGAGAAAATCCAGAGGGTATTGCTAAGCTTAATGGAGAAAAGGTAGCATGTGAGGAGGAGGACCCTGTAAAGGCATCTATCCTAAATAGATACTTTTGCTCAGTATTTACTGAAGAAGGTAGGGCAGGGCCCACAGCTCAGAATCATGGACAAGGGGGAGGAGGTGAGCACTACTCCCTTCACAAAAGAAAGGGTCCTACAAGAGCTTGCTAAGCTCAGGGTGGATAAGGCAATGGGACCTGATGGCATACATCCCAGAGTACTTAAGGAGCTAAAGGTGGAACTAGCAGAGCCATTAGCAGAACTGTTTAGTGAGTCTCTGAGCACAGGAGAGGTCCCAGAAGACTGGAGAAGGGCTAATGTGATCACTCTCCTCAAGAGTGGTAGCAGGGAGGAGGTGGGGAACTACAGACCAGCTAGTCTTACCTCAGTAATGGGCAAGATTATGGAGGCACTCCTTAAGGAAAGGATAGTGCAACACCTGGAATCCATAGGGGCACAGGATCCAAGACAACATGGGTTTACAAAAGGAAGGTCCTGTCAAACTAATCTCATAGATTTCTTTGACTGGGTAACCAGAGTGGTGGACCAAGGGGGAGCAGTTGATGTCGCCTACCTTGACTTCAGCAAAGCTTTTGATACTGTTCCACATAGAAGATTGATACATAAGCTGGGTAGGCTCGGGGTGGGTCAGAAGTTGGTCAACTGGGTGGCAAACTGGTTGACGGGCAGAAAACAGACAGTGGTGGTAAATGGTATACAGTCAGAAGAGATGCAAGTCTCAAGTGGGGTACCTCAGGGAGCAGTCCTGGGGCCAGTCCTCTTCAACATCTTCATTAGTGACCTTGCAGATGGACTAGAGGGTAAGGCTTGTCTGTTTGCAGATGACACCAAGATCTGCAACAGAGTAGATGATCCAGATGGGGTGGGCAGAATGAGAAGAGATCTGGATAAACTAGCAAAATGGTCAGAAGAGTGGCAACTGGGATTTAATGCAAAAGAAGTGCAAAATCATGCACATAGGGAAGAGAAACTCTGAAGCCACCTATAGGCTGGGAGGGGAGTTGCTAGCAGTCACAAAGGAAGAAAGAGACTTGGGCATCATCATCACTGATGACCTGAAATCATCCAAGCAGACCTCTAAAGCAGTAGGTAAGGCTAGGGGGTGTTAGGGTGTATTAGAAGGGGTATCTGACAAGTCGAAGAGGGAGGTAATAATCACTCTTACAAGACACTGGTTAGGCCCCATCTGAGTACTGGTGCAGTATTGGAGGCCACACCTTCACAAGGACATTAACCAAATTGAGGCAGTCCAGAGAAGGGCAACAAAATGGTGCAGAGACTGCATCAGAAGACATATGAGGACAGATTAACAGAGCTCAATATGTATACCCTTGAGCAAAGGAGGGAGAGAGGTGATATGATTGAGGCATTCAAACACCTTAAGGGCATTAACAAGGTGAAAGAGTCTAACATGTTTAAATATAAGAAAAATAGCAGGACGAGAGGACACAGCATGAGATTAGAGGGGGGCCAATTAAGGGGGAATGTGAGGAAATTCTTTTTCACAGAAAGGGTGGCGGATGCATAGAGTGGCTTACCACAAGAAGTGGTGGCTATGAATACAGTGCAGGGCTTCAAACAGGCATGGGATAGGCATAAGGGAGCAATACAAATGACTATGAATAGATAGGCCACTGACAGAGCAAAGGCCGATGGCACATTTATAAGGTAGAAAAAGAAATGGGCAGACTGGATGGGCCTTGCGGTCCTTATCTGCCGTCAACTTCTATGTTTCTATGTTTCTATAGTTTTGATGTTTCCCAATTGTTGCTCCACCCCTCCTTCTAGCCTGTTTGCTAGTACTTTTCTAAGACACTCTCCCACCTTGCCAGTCAGCCCTCCTGAAGTCCAGTACCCTCACTTTTGTATAGCTTGACTCTGTAGCTGAGTTTATTGTGAACCACACTGTTTGGTGGTCAGTTGTTCCCAGATGGCTACCCACTTCTAGATCTGAGATCCTCTCACTGTTCCCATTTGAGAGTACGAAGTCTAAGATTGCTCCCTCATGAGTAGGTTCTAAAACTAGCTGTCTGAGGCATGCCACCTGTAGGGCATCGAGAATGGCCCTGCTCTTGAACGTGGCTACAGCAAAGGTGCTCCAGTTAACATCTGGCACATTCAGGTCCCCCATCAACAGTATCTCCCCTTTTTCTGCCATCCTAAGAATGCCTTCTATCATATCCTTGTCCATTCCCTCTCACTGACATGGTGGTCTGTATACAACCCCTGTGTGTATTGTGGTGCCATTTCCAGTCTCTAAGGTGACCCACATTGCGTCCTCTCCTCCCTGTTTACTCTTTTGTTCCATTGCTTTTATCCCTTCCCTTACATGAAGAGCTACTCCTTCTCCCCATCTTCTACCCTTCCTCTCTCTCCTGTAGGTTGTGTACCCTGGTATGGTAACATCCCAGTCATGGTTCTCCATGTACCATGTTTCTGTGACTGCTATGATATCCAGGCATCGCTCTTCCATCAAGAGCATAAGTTCAGGGAGCTTGCTGCCCAGACTATGAGCACTGGTACTCATTACCCTCCATTTCTTGATGGCCTTACCCCTTTTTGCCCCATCCCTGTCTTTATTTGCTTTGTCATTTTCTCCATTTACCCCTGTCCTTCTCCCTATAGGCATCTCTATCTTGGTGTTTACCTCACTTACTACCATGATATCTTTTGAGGGGGGCTAGGATTTCCCTGCTCCTTTCCAGTGCCTCCCCTCTTGGCTAGTTTAAATACCTGCCAATGAAGCATTTAAAGCTGTCACCTAGGATCCTAGTTCCCCTCCTGGACAGATGCAGACCATCATGCCAGTATAGGCCTGCATCACTCCAGGTGGACCCCCCAGTCCCCAGTGAAGCCAAATCCCTGAGCTCTGCTCCAGTTTTTCAACCACTGATTGAATCCCATGGTGTGGAGCACCCTAGCCTCATCCATGCCATAGACAAGCAGCACCTCCTAGAAGGTTACCGTACATGCTACTTGTCTAAGGCCCCTCCCCAACTCCACAAACTCTTCCTGCACTGCTCTGATCCCTTTCTCAGCCAGGTCATTTGTCCCTAGGTGGACAATGACATCCAGCTCCCTCCCCCATGCAGCTGCTCCAGTGTTCCTGAGAATTCATTCCCTGTCCCTCAAAGCCATGGCACCAGGCAGGCACCTTTCCTCCATCTCCCCTTCCTCCCCCAGTTCTACCCTCCTAACAATGGAGTCCCCCACCAAGAGTTGTTTCCTTCTCCTGTGGGGTCCCATGCCACCCTCCTGTGGGTCTCCTTTGTGGAGGTTCCCAGCATCCTCCTTGGTCACCCCTGCGGGTGCCTCCAAAAGGGAACCACACTTTGCCAGAACGGCATATGAACTGTGGAGAGGTACAGCTGGAGGGAAGTGCCTCTGTTCCACCACCCTCACCCTCACTGAACCCACTGTGGTCCAACCATTCCTCTTTCTTGGCAACCTCTGAGTCAATGGCACTGGCTCTGGTGGTCCCTGGGTGGGGGAGGAGGTCCCCCAAACCTGCCCAACTCAGACTGGAATTTTTTTTTCCAATTGTTTAACCAGGTGAGACACACTAAGCTGAAAACTTATTTACAGGTGCAACCTGGGAGCACAGAGAAGTTAAGTGACTTGCTCAGGGTCACACAGTATGTAAGTGAGGGCTGTGGGATTCAAACCCAGGTCTCCAGATTTGCAGCTCAGAGCCTTAAACCACTGCGCTATACTGCCTCCCCATTGAGCAACCTTCTCCCTTAGCCCAGAGAGGTGCCTGCAGATGGGACAACACTGCATCCTCCAGAACGTCTCCCAGAAGACTGCTGCTCCATAGCCACTGCACTGCACCACTCCCAACATGTCTTATTTCTGGCCCCTTAACTGTTGTTTGGAATACTTACTCTTTTCTCTGTTTATTTTTTTTATTATTTTTTTTTCTCCCTACTTATTTACTACCTCTGTGCCCTTTAAGCTCCTGATTTTCCTGTTCTGAGACAAGAAGTTCCTATGTTTTTCGATAGTCTCCTTACTTGCTCAGAGTCAGCCCTCCAAGCAGCTAGGGGGGGATGGAGAGCTACTCTTTTCCTTCTAGGATGGTGAGTCTTTTGTGGCTCTATGATCACTCACTTCCTGCTCCCAGACAGGAAGTTCTGTTGTCAGTCAAATCCTGTGCCTATAAAAGTAGAACTGACTTAGGCGGTGGGGGGCGGTGGAGTGGAGGGAAGGAGGGCAATATAGTCCCAGTACAGAAGTATAGTTATAACAGCAGCTCCTTCTTCTTGGTGTTCTCTGCCTGTTCTCTGGTAGAAGCTATTTAGGGCAGTTTTTAAATCTGGCTTTAACCTGGCTGCCTTCTAGGTAAGCCACTCCCCCTATTTCACAACTCTTTCTACACTTAGTTAATTGCATAGATTTGAACTGCCTCCACTGTGTCTGTGTCCTTCCTGAGATGTCCTTCCTGAGATGAAGCATCCAGAATTGAACACAGTACTCCAAATGAGGCCTCTACAATGACCTGTATAGTGTCATCACTCACTATTTTCTTCAAGTGGCTATTCCTCTACATATGCACCACAGCATCCCATTGGTTCTCCCCACACCCTTGGTACATTGTTTGTACACCTTTCAGATGTAATCACTCCTAAATCCCTTCCCTGTTTGGTAACTGTCAGTATCTCCCCCGCCATCATGTAATCCTCCCCTTTGTTCTTGCACCCCAAATTCATGATTTTGTATTTTTTCCACATTAAATCTCAGCTGTGACACTCTGGACCATTCTTGCAGTTTACTTAGGTCCCTCTGCATTTTTCTGCATTTTTTCTACTCCTCCTGGAGTGTCCACCCTACTGTAGATCTTAGTGTCTTCTGCAAACAGGCACACCATCCCTTCCAGCCACTCCACAATGACACTTATGAAGAAATATTTTTTCCAATTGTTTAACCAGGAGTGGCACACTAAGCTGAAAGCTTGTTTACAGGTGCGACCTGGGAACATAGGGAAGTTAAGTGACTTGCTCAGGATCACACAGTATGCAAGTGGGGACTGTGGGCTTCAAACCCAGGTCTCCAGATTTGCAGGTCAGAGCCTTAGACCACTGTGCTATACTGCCTCTGAGAACATATCCCTGTGGCACCCACTGGTCACCCTCATGT
The DNA here is from genome assembly GCA_016271365.2 of Neoceratodus forsteri. NCBI lineage: Eukaryota > Metazoa > Chordata > Ceratodontiformes > Ceratodontidae > Neoceratodus > Neoceratodus forsteri. The sequence continues at coordinate 1,065,393,844 of CM057454.1, read as the reverse complement.
ACTCAGATTTAGCTCCATTTACTACACCCTAAGTCTTCTAACACTCAGAATGGTCTATTTCTTTGTCAGAATAAGTCCACTCATTGTGTTCTCTAATCCAGGGCTTCTATGGACCACATTGAGTGTGGTGATAACAGGATTTTGTTTTGTTAGGGGCAGAGGGTATGGAATGGACACTGAGTACCTAATGGGGTGAGCGGGGTACAGGGGTGTTGTAATACAATACATTATGATGTTGCAGTATTGTTTACAGTGCATGCATTGGGATGGTTTGGTGGTATATACATGCAATTCATACATGTGCACCAAAGTCCAATCCCTATGCATGCATTGTAGCATTTTGATGAGTGATGAAATGAATATCATATAAGTGCAGGTTTTACCTGGCTTACTTTAGCTCTTAATTTTGTTCATTGTGCCAGAAGGCCAGGTGTGATTAACAGTGTTTTAAGACCTCACACTGGTAGCACTATATTGTCAGCCACACAAAAGAGATTGACTGGGTCATTACCACCCAATTTTTAATCTCCAACTAGACTCCAGGCCATGAACAGGTGGTGAAAAGTGCATATTTATAAGATTTGTGGGGATGTTTGTTGATGTGCCCCACATTATAGCCCAGTGGCCTACATTCTCAGTGTCAGTATCCAACATAGGAGTATACGATAGCTCCAGGACATTCACATTTGATAAGAAAAAGACACTGACAGAGTGCAAGCATTGTGGAATGATGAATATGCAGATTATGAATTATGGGGCTCAGCACCTGATCTGGGCCAAGACATTTCATGGTGCACTCAGAGAATGGGACAAGCTCCATAAAAAGATGAGGGGGCAATAACAGTGTAATTCAGTGCCTCAGACTATATGAAGGCCTATTACAGTCCAGTTTTGTAGGAATCACAGACCTTTTGACTATTAAGGCCATTGTGGCATTGGGATGCAGATTATTATTTTTTGTTTGTTTGTTTTTTCATTCAATGGCTTCAATAAAATGGCAAATTTCCTTCTGCAGAGAGTATTGTTCTTTACTACTTAAAAATGTGTGTTGCTTGGTATGGACACAATTTTATTAGAAATTATACAATGGCAAGATAATTTCCTGGACTCTGGTCATTGTGTGCCTGAGACAGTGATGTTATTACACAATAACATCACTGTATTGCTTTTGGATCCTATGGATCCTGACCATCTTGCTATGGATCATGACCATTTGGATTCCTTAAAATCATTTTTTTATTTTTATTTTTTTTTTATTTTGTATAACAATGAGCCATTGTATAATAGCAATAAGGCACTCCAGGGATGTGTGTTATCATGTAATAACGTCACTCCTGGGGTGGTGGAGGCACTCAGCTTCACCTCGTGCTTCAACCCACCCCAGGAGTGACGTTATTACACGATAACACACACCCTGGCATGCCTTATTGCTTAAATATCACTTTGGGCCATTATGAGTATCCCTATAACACGCATGACTTCTGTTGTTACACGCGTTCAAACTTAAAAAAAAATTATGACATTTGCCAAATTGCTGAAAAAACCTTGTGCTCTAATAAAGTACAACAGAACAGTCAACAAACAGAGTACTTTTAATTTTTTTTTTATTATTTTATTGCCATAGAATGTGACACAAACAATACATGGCTAAAAGGCAGTAATAATGGTGGACAGACAGATGGTAACAATGAAAAAAAAATGATAAATGTTAAATGACACACATGTACATCATGTGCTAGGTATTACTTTTAGAGTGAGCAATGTGAAATCTGTGAAAAACAAATTCTAAAAGTTAGTGCAGACTGGTGTTGAACATGTCACATGTGAGACACTGAGCTGGTAGGTCCGGTGCAGCATCAACTATCTGAAAAACAGAAAATAGCACTATCTTCCTACTATTCCATATTCAACCTCTAGGTTGAGTACTACAAACGCATACTTAAGAGTAGTTTACTTAAAGGTTTGTTTTGCCTGGAATGTCACACTAGTGGCCCAGCCATACCAGAGAAGTATTGTGGAAAAAGAGATGGACCAAGGATTGGACAAAGGCAGCAAGGGTGAGGAGCACTGAGGGGAGAGAAGAGGCATAGGGTACAGATATAAGGGCTACATGGTTCGACAATTCATAGAATACTGTTTGGTTGGAAAGAATGCAAAGAATGTGGTGTCCTTTTTCTGAAAGCAAAAGGACTACAGGGCTCTGCCCACTGCAGCCCTAAAAAATAATTTGTTATTGAGAAATTTAGTTACATTTATCTCCCCTTCATTTGAAGTGTTTATCACATTTTGTTGCACGGATTGCATATTTTAGTGTTTTTCACATTCTTTCTTTAGCGTATTGCAGTATTCAATTGCTCACTGCTTTATTTGTTGCATGATTTACACTTTGTATTTGTTGTACCAGTCAGTTTTTGCACGTTTTGTTTGACACAGACTTTATTTTGATTGTTTCTATAGTTTATTTTGTTGCACTGTTCACTTTTTGTTTCACATTTTGCACATTTCTTTTAATTCCTGTATGTATTTTAGTTCAAATGTGTCTGTCTTCCTGCACTGTTTCCACACATTTAGTGTACCATTTTCTGCCCATTTTAATATATTTTTACAGGGTTTGGTTTATCTAATTGCACTGTTAAGCATTTTTGTTGTACAGTGCCACTTTTGCACATTTACTTATTGTATATGTTTTGCACTGTTAATATTTTTGTACCACTTTTTTCACATTTTTTATAAATACTACTTTTTTATTTCATAATGCAGCTATTTTTCTTTTACTGAATCTAATTTTATTGAGCACAAAATTGGTTACATGAAAATACATACTGAGCCAAGGCTACTTTCCATATAGCTTAGTACAAAATAATGGTACCCCAATAATCTTGAAGGGTATCAGTCTGGTGGGGGGGGCACAGGGGGAAAGCTGGTCATAGGCCCAAGGGGAGACTACAAGGGGCTGGTTCAGGTAGAGGACGTAACACTGAAAATAGGCCATGGGGCAGAGGACACACACTAAAGGGGTATGGGCAGAAGAATACTGTTGCAAATGGATAATAAAGGATATGATTTTGGATATAGAGACTGGATGGGTGTGAGGACAGAAGTAGAGGGGATATGAGGGAAGGTCCAGTGGCTGGGGCAGAACAGAAGGGATAGGACTGAATATTATGCCCAAAATAGGAGGAGCAAAATGAGTCTTGATGTTTTGAGTTGGGTAGAGAAGAGGTGGATATCAGACGAATATTGTTCCACAGGGAAGGAAGTGAAGGTGGGATAAATTTAATTTGCTGGTGAAGCTGTAAGTAAATGGAAACCTCATGCTATGTGTAGCGAGAGGACATTCTAGGCTTCATCCCAGCTTTGTGTAACAATGTTTGTTTATGGATTTTAAACCTGTAAAACTCTCAAGCCCCCCCCCCACACAGTACAGAACAAGTATCACCCCATTGCACATCAAAGAAGACATCTAGAAAGCATGCACTGCCACTTTCTAGCACCATCCATACACACATACACATTTCCAGCAAACTTTCTATAAAACTGCAGGGGCTGGCATGAATGTTACTGCCACTTGAAGGTTTGAGGTGGATGCAGGTGGAGATCAGTGGTTAAGGCTTTTCCTAATCTTTATGAAACAGCACTTCACTGACACTTGCAAAGAAAATGCCAGTAGCCATAGGGCCCAATTCTCAAAACCCCGAGAGTGACACAAGGTGCCCATGCCAAACATAAATGGTGCAAGTGGCACCTTGCATCAAATATTGCCCCCAGAGCTATTCTCAAAGGCAGGCTGTGTCAACTGCAGGCTGCCTGCCCCAAACAGGGCTTGCAACACCCATGCACCTACAAATGGGCTGTGACATGGCACAAGGGAGAATGTGACAGATGTAAGCTGCCACATCCCCGATATCGGGATTCTCAGAACTCACCAAGAAGGAGAAATTCTAAGTACCCTTAGACCAGCTAAGGCTGATCTAAAGGTTCTTAAAACATCTCCCTCTGGGTGAATTGACTTTGGTGTGGCATTCTGCCTCGGCCCCCCTCCACAGCCACGATTGTGCCATGCTCTTTATTAAATTAATGTATCATGCCCCCAATCGCTGAATGTGCCATGCTCATTATTTTATTTTTAGTTACTTTCTTTCTCTCCTCCTGACTGGCCCCCTTCCACTGGCCCCCAAACCCCATTACCCTAGCATCTACTGGACTTGCCTCTGGATTCCACAAGGTGCTGGCTGGCCAGGAGTGGCACCTGTGAGGGTCTGGCATCATCTCATCAGTCAGGATTTTTCCATTTACTTCCTGGCCCCAATCGAGGAGAGATGGTATGCAATGATACCAATGGCTTTGCTGGGTACTCTTCCACGAGTGGCATGCCAGGCATCTGCCCCGCATTCACCCCCTACATTTGTGGGTCCATTGCACCAGACCCCAGCCACCGCCAGGGGCCAGTCAAGCAGCAGACTCCATCCCCACCCCTCCCTGGAAGAGGAGAGCAGTCATGCAGATGCCCAATCCTCTCCCTCCCTGCTTGACCCCCAGTGGCTCACTTGAGCTGTGAACATGGGTCACCTGCATGGCAGGAGGTAAGGCATGGATACCTCAGTCCTCCACGCTACTGGGCTAGATGTGCCATGCTCATTATTAAAGTAACATATAATCCCCCGATCTCCAATGGTGCCATGCTCATTATTACAGTAACATATCATGCCCCCAATCCCCCATAGTGCCATGCTCATTACTAATGTAATGTATCATGCTCCCTATCTCCAACTGTACCATGCTCATTATTAATGTAACCTATCATGCCCTCCGATCCCCGATTGTGCCATGCTCTGCAATAAATGAACTTATCACACCCCCGATCCCCTATTGTGCAATGATGGTTAATGAATTACCTTCCCACGCCCCTCTCCCTGATCACTTATTACATGTGTAACCCCTTCCTTTGTGCTGTGGCCTAAAAGAGACAAGGGCTACTACTCCTGCCTTGTCAGCTCAGAAAAGCTCAAACAAGGTTGAGGGGCCTTGTTTCAGATTCTGATGGAAAGAAAGGAATTCTTTCTCAAAGGTTAGGTAAATAGCACAGTTCCTCCACCCAGAGTTAAATATAAAGTGGGTCAGATGTTGTTTTTAGCAGTATAACCCTCCGGGATGCTCTACTACCCATCTCCTTTTACAGTCATCCCACACATGGCATACCTGAAACCAAAAATCCCATTTTCATAACATTTGAAATTAAAGACTCCAGCTAATAATATGCTCATGAGTCAGGTATTGTTCTAAAACAACTAAACATCTTTTATTTACATGGGGAGGACTAGGACTGGGCAAAGAGGATAGAGTTAACAACATTTCAATTCATTTGGCATTTGGTAAACATTCACCTTGCAGGTAAAACCTTCAGTGCCCGCCTCCCACTGGTATTAAACTTCAATCAGGTTTTAACATATTGCCCACTTCTAAACTGGTACCAGTATAACCCCTATGAGTCCTAGCTGGGGACCCAGGATCTAGTTGCAGGCCTGTATGATGCAGCTGGTTGGACTGCAGTTGGTGCACATTCAAATCAAATTAACAAACCCACAACCCCAAAGGCCATGCAACTACAAAAATGGTATTTTAACTATTTCTTTAACTTCAGCAACGTGGGGTGTAAACTTGAAAGCAAGCTATGTACAGTTCCCCATGGGCAGGACAGTCCCCGTATTTACTCATGGTTCTGCAGACAAACTCTGGTGGCATTGAATCTGTAGCTATGGGGTGGATGGAACTTGCAGAAACCTGAAGACTTGAAAAGCCTGAGATGTGACGCAGGCATCTTGCAGCTTGGAACACAGGCATGAAGCAGGCACCTTTCTGCTTGGTAAAACTGGCATGTTGTAGCTTGCTTGCAGCCTCTAGCAGCTTGTCCCCTTCAGCCCACTGAGCAAGCCAGATGTAGAGCGCAGCACAAAGCATCCCAGACCACAAAGAACCCAGACCCAGGAGGACCCCACAGTCTGGCTCCTCCAGATCGGAGTCCCCTAGCACTTGGGTAAAAACCCGTGACTCCCTGTGGCCCAGTCAAGCACCACTTGATAGGAGCTGACAGTTTCCCTACCTGGCTCCAGGTTGTGGCTTGCAGTCTCTCATAGTTTTGCAGTCGCCTTGTTATTTCACTTTAAAAGAAATCTGTTCTCACCTCATGTGACTGAAAAGGCATTTTCGACCACCTACCGGGATGGCAACTGTGGTCTGTTGCTTTCTGCACAGTCTCTGAACTCTCACTGGGAAGGCAGTCCCAGTGAGATGTGATACACATTCGCAAGGGCTCCTTCGATGACCCAAACTTGGCAAACAGTATCTGGATAACAGAAGACTCTATTTTCTTTCTTTCTTTCTTTCTTTCTTTCTTTCTTTCTTTCTTTCTTTCTTTCTTTCTTTCTTTCTTTCTCACTGTGCAGAAGCTGTTGAACATGAAGAACTCACCGATTAGGTGAAGCATCAGATGCAGTTTCCATTCCACTGGAAATTCAGGCAGGCTCCTTTGGGCATTCAGCAGCCATGCATGCACCTCAAAAAAAAGACCTTCACACTTTCACAGACCTCACAGGCACCCAGGCAATTCCCTTTTCCTTTGGGGAACCCTAGCCTTTAACCTTGACTCTGTTTTAGACATTCTCAGACTTCGCAGGCATCTGGGCAATTCCCTCTTCCTTCAGGAACCCCAGCCAATAACTTCTATTCTACTTCACACACACTTTTGCACTGGAAAACACTCTTTCCCATCAGTGGGGGACATGCAAGTATTTCCTGGATGTTGTGGTTTGTGCAAACCCTCAGGCAGTCCTTTTATTTCACTCAGGAGAACACAGCAACTGTTAGGCAACTTCCCTGCCTCTGACAATAAAAATAATTTTTCTTCCTTTTAAACTGGAGCACCTTCCAGGCACTGGAACTCATACTCCATCGTAATCCTTAGGCATTTCTATTTCTTTTGCCCACACAGGATTAGGAAGCAAGGGGCAGGAGCCCCCCTCTCTCAGGAGGGGGCTCCAGTCAACTCTCTGACTGAATTCAAAACTTTCAATTGTCTGAATAGAACTACTGTAGAACTGATTGTCTCTCCTCATGAGCTTCAGAAAAAGAACACAGTCTCGGATTGGTTTAGCAGAACAATGGGTGAAACCTGGCAGCTGCTGTTTGGTTTATGCCAGCTGTCAGTCAGGGAAAAGACAGTTAATGGGCTTCATCAATGCCCTATTGGCTGGCTGTCTTGGAGGCAAAAGCTGGCAACACCTCCTTTTCCCAGGAGCCTTTACAGCAGCTCCTCAGGATCCTGGCATTCTGATTGGTTGTAAGTGGTCACCAGGATGGCAAAACATGGCCGCCAGTAAAGCATTTTAAGCAGAGTCCCACATTTAATATTCAAATACAGGCAAACTATGAAGCTATACATTTATTTATAAACATACATTTGTGCCTGTTGATGTGCTCTTTCTAGCAACTGATATTTAAATTTAAATTAGGGCTGATTGTGCCCATCGCTACCTCTATAACATTATCCCCCTAGGCACAGCAGTGCTCATTAAATATTCATGACCAACCTCAGCTGCTTTTCAAATGACAGGCACCCTTGTATTTACTTTGCGCTTAAGTGTGTTCTTTAAAACATTTTATTTATTTCCCCCTTAGTGCCCAAGTGCCTCCGGACCCCCTTTCAACTTTTCTTACTCAGATCTGGGGCACCCTCCAACAGGCTGCTTCACCAGCTGCACAGAGCAGCTTTCATTTATGAGTGAGTGATGCAGCTCTACACAGTGTGAGAGGGAGGAGAGAGAGAGGGAGGAGCCGACCCCAACAGCTCGGACAGGAGCTGCACAGCGATCAGCAACCTGCTGCATCATGCAGCTGTTTCTTTTACTTTTGCTCCTTCACTCCACCAGCCCCCACAGCATGCAAACAGATAACAGGGCCGGCAGGAGCATTTGTGGCCACATGGAGCTGGGGACAAGGCAGCACAATGGAGGTGGCATTTCGTAAGCCCCCAACTGTGGGGGGGGGTTACACACAGTTGACACAATAGACCCCTTATCCTGTTGATCTAATGGCCCCCCATCCTAGTGGGTAGTGCCCACCACCTAGCTCCCCCCAATCCCGTAATAGAGCCAGCACCGGCACAGCCCTCCTCTCACCTCCGTGGCCGGTGCTGACTGAAATGTCATGTTGATAGCTGTACTGTACAGTGTACATGCATTGAGTACACTATACAGTACAGCAAGCACAATGTGCTTGCTGTACTGTATAGTGCTTCAAAGTATAGTACTGTATATTGCTTCAAAGTGAAGTTGCTCCTCTTCGGACACCTTTAGAGGGGAAGCAGACAGACAACAGTTTGATCGGCCATGGTTTTTCGGTGAGGTATGGACAAGATACAAGAGTATGCTGAGCAGTGAGTTTGTGGAGAGTTAGCAGAGAAAGAAGCTAACAAGTATTTGGAGACAAAGGAAGAGCAGTGAGACACTTTCCAAGATGCTGAGGAGGAAGGGGTCAAGATGGAGGGAACTGTGGTGGGTATGGGGAGAATAAGTTGTGAGTGAACAGTAGCAAAAGAGGGGGTGCAGTCTTGCTAGTGTGGTCTTCTGGTCCGCATCATCCATACTACACATCTGTGTAGTGAAACACTGGGACCAAGTGGGTAGTAAAGGGAGAACTGTATACATATTACACACAACAAATAGGGGTACATGCTGGTCTTCCCATAGACTTTGTTGCATATGGTTAGGGCTTATTGTGAAAGAAAATCAATGGCTGCTAAAATCTTGTGCATATTCTAAAAGTTGTTCTGCATGTTCAATAATAAATATTTGGCAGCTCCTAATAAATATTCACCACCCCTCTGCTATATCCCACATGACTAGATGAAAAATAGCTCTTGAAACTAAAAATCCAAACAATCATGGTGGCACTAGTTAGCGAGTGGTTCACAGAGATGGTTTGAACATGGACTGTCATAGTCAGCTCTGTGTTACCAAACCGTAATAATTTAACTTTTTTTTTTAAATCAAATACTGACCCAAATCTTTCAATCTCAGAAGTGGAATGAGATGGCACTGCACCGACAGACTCCGCAACACACAGACCTGCCCACAGCAACGGGGATCGCAAATGCAAGGTATGAAACCTTGTTACAGTTAAACCATCAGAAAAATTACTTTTTTTTAATTTCCAACAACCATAAAGTATAAAAAATAAAGTATGAGTGCTGATAGACAACTTGACCTGTGTTTCCATCTCGGGGGGTTGAGATACCTGCATGGACCTCTTGAGCTTTGCTCTTGAGTTCCATACGCTGGTATCTCAGCCCCTCGATGGAAATACAGACTCATTGTGTATCAGCATTCATATTTTATTCCTTATATTATGATTTCCAAGAAGCACAAAAGTAATATGCACAATAGTGGCCCACAGAAATGTTTCAAATCATGCTAGCAGAGAGATAACTTGCTAAAAGAAGTTGAAAAACGCACCACCGGTAAAATAAAATTTGGCTTGGCAGACACTGATGACAATACTAGTTTCACCATTTTGCAAAACAGATTTTGCCCTTTTTTCAATCATGGTAAACCAGTGTCCCTGACTGGAGATCTGTACACATAGTCCCACATCACAAGGGGAAGGACAATGAAGATCTAGGCAACCACAGATCAAGTAAGCCTTGCCTCTGTTGTGGGAAATTGACATAAACCATTGTGAGGAAAAGACTAGTGGCCTTCTTGGACAATAATGGGTTGCAGAATAGCAAGCAGCATGGGTTTGTGTTCAGAAGATCATGTCAGGTAAACCTGACTGTGTTTTTTCAGCTGGGTCATTAGAGCAGTGGACAGAGGCCAGGCAGTGGATTTTCTATACTTTGACTTCAGCAAAGCCTTTGATTACATGCTGCACAGGAGGCTGCTACAGAAGCTGGAGACTTAGGAGTAGAGAAGGAATTAGTTAAGTGGTTGAGTAGGAAACTAGTTAGGGGAAAGGCAGCAGAAGATGGTGGTTAATGGGTTTAAATCTGGGGGTTGGGGTCACGAGTGGAGTGCTGCAGGGATCAGTCTTGGGACCTGTCCTACTTAATATGTTCATAAGTGACATAGTAAGTAATGGTAAGTGAGTAAAATGTATCTCTTTGCTAATGACACAAAGTTCTGCAGTAGAATAGACAGTGAGGATGGGATGAGAGAGCTTGAAAGGGATCTAGGATGACCTGAGAGGGGGCCAAAGGTCCAGCAGTTGAGATTCAATGCCAAGAAGTTTAAGGTCATGCACATAGGGAATAAGAATTCACTCACAGGGTACTAGATGGGAGGGGTTAAGCTGGTTACTTCATCAGAGAAGAATAATCTGGGAGTCCTCATTAGTGACTCACTCAAGCAAACCAACCAGTGTAACATGGCCTATTGCAATGGATATAGGATGCTGGAGTGTATAGAGAGGGCTTTGACAGTAGGAGGGGGAAATGATGCTGACCCATACAGATCACTGGTGAGGCCTCACCTGAAGAGCTGTTCCCAGTTTTGGAGTCCTCACCTGAAAAAGGACACTGATAGGCTGCAGTTGGGGCAGCTAAGGGTAAAAAAAAAATATTCAGGGACACAGGGTAGCTCACATGAGGAATGTCTGAAGGCCCTGAACATGTACTTGCTAGAGTCCAAATGGGAGGGAGGCATGAAAGACATATAGTTTGCTAAGGGGTATACATAGGGTAAATTGCAAGGACCTGTTTGTTAGAAATAGTGATGCTGTCACCAGGGAGCAGAACTAGAGGTTAGTGAGACGTACATTCAAGAAGGATGTGATGAAGTTTTACTTTTCAGAAAGGGTGGTGGAGCCTTGGAACAGATTACTGATGGTGGTTTTGTGAACAAGGATCATTAATGCATTCAAACATAGATGGGATAGGGCCATTGGACTCATAATCCCACTTGAGAGAACCAGGAAGGGGGAGCAAGCAGAAGAGAGGGCGGGAGGGAGTCAATAACCCACTGTGGCACTAGGCCTGAGTGGTAAGGAAATACCAACTATGGGCAGACTTGATGGGCCATTGGTCTCCTTCTGCCATTGGATCCTATGCTTCTGTGCCTCTTCTCCAGAGTGCAGAAATCCATCTGCTGTAGTCTCTGTTTGTACTCTGGCCCTGCCATGCCCCTATTCACACAGTCCAAAGAAGGAGCCGCTCTTGAGTGCACTGTGGTGGGTGCTACTTAATATGGATGGAAGGCCCCACATATGGTCTGTAAACACTCCAAGAAAAAAACACACTTGCTGGGAAATAAATTCAAAAGCTTCATAAACCAGCTCATATAATCTATTTGTTCTCTCTGGTACGTCTCAACTTTTATAAGTATATCAGCCTAATGCATAACACAAAAACCACCACAGTGGAGGACACTACCCAAGCACTTGCCACAAGGTTTTATCAGGGGGCAGGGACAAACAATCCAGGTACAACATTTACAGTACCTGGATAACTACATCATACCCTGGTGATGGCCCTTCAAAAGAAAAAAACAAGGCAAACTTGAAAAAATATATATAACCAAAATAAAATCATCATTAATAGTACCGAACACATACTGGTTCACATGTTGCGGAGCACACCATAAAAAATTACAATGCATCTTACATTCCAGACAAAGCAATAATGGAGTTATAAGATAGGAAAAAGAACACTTCTGCCTCCATGGATGTTTACAATTTTTGATCACCCTAAAATGTCCAATTCCTTCAGTGAGTGCTCAGAGGTACTGGGAATCCACAGGTACAACCAGAACATAAGCTGTGCAAGTGCAGATCGATGGGAAAGGTCCCTACTGTATGCTTTTCTCCAAGGTGTCTTCAGTGTAACCCCTTTCCCTAAATCAATTCCTGAGTTCTTCAGCATGAGCCTCAAAACTGGAAAAATCTATGCAGTTCCTTCTAACTCTCAGCTTCTATGGAGGTGGAAGTGTGCTTGTTTCTGTCTTTTTGGTCCATTATTGCTTTTTCTGATGTACTGTGCAACATATGGTTGAGATTGTTTTTGATATTATTAATGATGATCTTTTTTTGGCTGTACATATTTTTTTCAAGTTTGACTGTTTTCTTTTTTTAAAGGGCCATCACCAGGGTATGATGTCATTATCCAGGTACTATAAATGTAAATGGATCGTTTATCCCCACCCCCGACAAAGCCTTGTGGTGAAGTGCTGGGGTAGTGTCCTCAACTGTGGTGGTTTTTTGTTGCATGCATTAGGCTGATTCACTTGTAAAAGTTGGGAAGTGTGCTAGAGGCAATAAATATATTATTTAACCCTGTTTTTGCAGCATTTGAATTTATTTCTCAGTGTGTGTGTTTGTTTCTTGGAGTGTTTGCATGCCCCTAATCATTCTTTTCATTTTCTTCTAAATATTTTTCAGTTACACAATGTCCTTCCTTTAGTGTGGTGCCCATTAATGAGCAAGGTTCTTAGTGCCACTGTTTTGTGCAAAAGGCAATATTACTTCCCTTGTCTTCTAGGATTTGGAACCAGAACACAAAAATATATGTTGAGTAGCAGCACCAAAGTCCATGATACTGACCCTAATTAAAAAAAAGGTATACCTTAAAGTTTCCTTAGCTACACTGTAGTTACACGGTAACTGCATTGCAATAGCAATGTAGTTACACACATCAAACCTGTAACTACAGTGTAATTACCCCCGTTGCATGTAAATAATGATTACTTATCCAGCAGTTACATTGAAACTGACTCTTAAAATAAAGTGTGACCAAAAAACGTGGTCCTTTGCAGATAAAATGTTAGTGTCCAGTAACAGCAATATCCCTCCTTTCACAATCTTTTTTTTTTATTGATGCTTTTTGGTGCCCCCTTCCTCTCCACTCCTCACCTGGATGGACCAGGCAGCTCGGAAGGAGCCACCCCCATCCTACTGTGGTTTGGCCCCTTGGGCAGTGAAGGGGGAGGCTGAATCCTCCTCACCAATCAAACCTGATGTGGGGCTGCTCCTGATCTGACCACTGGCACTAGGCAAGGAAGCAGGGCCATTTTTGTTTGAGTTACTCCCCTCCCCAAGGATGTTGGCATGCAATGTAGTCCATGGAGACAGTGCACGGTGAGCCGTGACACTGCTCCAGAAGCTTGCCGACGTCCACCCCTCCCATGTGATGCTTCCAGCTGCATCTCCACCTGTGTGCACCCAGGTGGCAGTATTACAGTGGGAGCAGCAGCCCTCCCTCCCTGGAGAAGGAGGAGAGTGTCCCTTGGATGCTCAATCCTCCTCTCCCTGGCTGACCTTCCAGCAATCTGGGCTCACTCCTGAACCCTGGTTGCCAGTGCCACAAGTGGTAGTGCTACTGCTGCACTGATGGGCCAGCCCTTTCATAATCTTTTTCATGAGGCGTCAGTCACAAGTTACACACAATTTTAATCATGTAGATCACTTTCAAATCAGACATTCTCTATAGTCATTAACATTACTTCCAGCATTAACACCACTTTACTTTGCCACTGCCATCCAAAGTCGGCAGTCTCCAGTGTTGTTTAATGGCATATTGCTGAACTGATTTAGTATAGGAAAACTAAAGAGATGTTAATACTAGAGGAAATGTTTTGTGGATCTGGGCCATCAGCTTTTTATATACCATAACTTTATGTGGATAATATTGAATTTTAGGTAATCCCGTGTCAAATAATGTAGGATGTGTTTTGGCAGGAGCTTCCTATCTCCTGTACATCTGAAATAAAATGGAACAAGTGGTCTCATGAAGGTGTACATTCAGTACAAAATGCTGACCCTGATTTCTAGGGCTGTAGTAAAGCCAGCTGAACAAAATTGTCAGGCAACTGATGTTCATTTGTCTTGTCTGAGTTGAAAGCTATGCCCCTAAGCATTTTCTTTAATTAAGCTACAATTAAATTGGCTTCCAAGGATACAAGGCAATAAACATCATGTTCTAATCGGTGTATGAAATGCTTCTTAAGGCATATGATGGATATCAAAGGGCTATAAATGAAACTGCAATGTTTATTGCTGCTCCTCTTTTAACTACAGTACAGCCAGAGCACATGCCGTTAGCATGCTGTTCCTAGCTACTGGTACAGTATACAATGCTTAGTCACTAACATGCACATCTGGGTATGCGCTTGCATACACTCTTATTTATTTCAGGAAGATAATGAAAGATAAATGACTATAGCAGATGTAGTTGAAAACAACAGACACAGACACTGACTGACACAACCCAGCACTGTAGCTCTACTTATACAGTATAAGGTTAAACAAATGAATTTCCACCTAGCAACTATTTGTAGTCTCACAGAATCAGCAAAATGGATAGGGGTGATACAGGTTCTGTTTCCAACTTATGGAACTGTTCTCTGGTCCAGCAGGCAACTAAGTGTATGTTAGACTACTTATGCAATATATTTATTATTTATTTATTTAGCTTTTGTTTATCAAGTAATCACCTTAGACAAACATATGCCTATTTTCAGGTGCGACCCGGGAGATTACAAGGAATATACAGGCAAGGCAAGGATTAACAGGATTTTAAAGTAAATATACAGGCAATGCAGAATATAAGAGAGGCAAGCAAAACATCACATTAAAAAAAAATATAGACAAGTTAAAAAACTCCTAGCTGGTCTCAAGAAGGAGACCAGACAAAATTATAAAGTGCTACACTTGTAAGAGGGACACTAATACTTTAGGTACAGTTACAGGCCAAGGTGAGTAGAGTTGGCTGGTTATTCTCTGTGTCCTATCACTGGTGCTAGCACCCTGGCAATGTGCCACAGAGTGTGGTCATGTGACCAAATTAACCATCATTCCAATGAGAATTTAACCTCTTGATGTGAGGTACATGTATAGACATGTTCCCTTCAGCTAAAGGTGCTTAGGGAAAATGCATGGATGAGAGTCTTATAAGGAAAGAGAGAATGCTGATCCAATGACCGATGACTGCATCATTCAGGACCAGCTCACACTGGAATTTTATGACCTTCAGCTCAGAGAAGAAGAAAAGGCCCCTATGCAGGAGGCATCTAGGAATCAAAGGCTTAAGGCTGCCACCCATGTAAGCTTATGATAATTATTAAATCCTCAAAACATGTGCACCATGGTGCTGCACAGCTCAAATGAAAAAGGAGGCAATACACTATTCCAAAAATTTGTGCTGTAAATGGTTAGCAGCCCTCACCCTGTCTAGCAGTCATAGAAACATAGAAACTGACAGCAGATAAGGACCACTAGGCCATCTAGTCTGCCCATTTCCCCTTCCTACTGTAAAAGCCGCAGACCCTACTTAATCTTCAGCTTTACCTCCTCATTTCTATTGTTAGGGTTCCTCTATGCCTGTCCCATGCATGCTTGAATCCTTCCATTGTGTTTGCCCCACCACCTCTGCTGTGTGTCTATTCCATGCATCCAGTACCCTTTCTGTGAAGAAATACTTCCTCAAGTTGCCACTTAGTACACCCCCCTTCCAACCTCATGTCATGCCCCCTCATTTCTGGACATCTCCTTTTCTGAAAGATGCTACCATCTAGTACCCTTTTTATGCCTTTTACATATTTGTAGGTTTCTATCATATCTACCCTGTCTCTTCTGTCCTTCAGGGTATACATACTGAGGTGTCCCAATCTCTCCTCATATGACTTTTGGTACAGGCCCTGCATCATCTTTGTTGCCCTTCTTTGAACTGCCTCCACCCTGACTATGTCCTTATGGAGATGCCACCTCCGGAACTGGACACCGTATTCCAAATGAGGCCCCACTAATGATCTGAAGAGTGACATCACCACCTCCTTCCTTCTGCAGATGATACCTATCCTATGCACCCGAGCATCCCACTGACTCTCCTCACAGCCTTGGCACATTGTTTGGCCACCTTTAAGTCTTCAGATATGATAACCCCTAAATCCCTTTCCTGTTTGGTGATCATCAGTTTCTTCCCCCACATCATGTAATCCTCTCCTGTGTTCTTCCGCCCCAAATGCATGATTTTGCATTTTTTTTAACATTAAATCTCAGCTGCCACACTCTGGACCATTCCTCCAGTTTATCTTGGTCCCTCCTCAGTTTTTCTACCCCTCCTGGAGTGTCCACCCTGTTGCAGATCTTACTGTCATCCA
Organism: Neoceratodus forsteri; assembly: GCA_016271365.2. Taxonomy (NCBI): domain Eukaryota; kingdom Metazoa; phylum Chordata; order Ceratodontiformes; family Ceratodontidae; genus Neoceratodus; species Neoceratodus forsteri. Next base: position 1,065,377,702 of record CM057454.1, on the reverse strand, counting down.
CAAAGAGGCACACCTTCCCTTCCAGCCCTCCAAAATGTCACTTATGAAGACATTAAACAGGACTGGGCCCATGACTCATCCCTGTGGCACCCTGCTGGTCACTCTCCTTTCCTCAGATTGAGCACCATTTACCAAGACCCTCTGTTTTCTATCACTCAACCAGCTCCTAACCAAGTTTACCAACTTATGACCCACTCCCAAGCTGCCTAGCTTGTTCACAAGTCTTCTATGCTGAACGGTATTGAAGCCCTTACTGAAATCCAGGTAGGTGACATCCACTGCTCCACACCGATCCATGACCTTAGCCACCCAGTCAAAGAAATCAATTACATTGATTTGAAATTACCTTCCCGATGTGAATCCATGCTGTCTCGGATCCTGTGCACCACTGACTTCGAGATGTTCCACGATCCTTTGTTTAAGTAGTGATTCCATATTTTCCCCACTATTGAGGTGAGGCTGACTGGTCTATGGTTTCCAACCTCCTCCCTACTGCCACTTTTGTGAAGAGGGACTATATCTCCCCTTCTCCAGTCCTCCGGAACCACTCCCATATTGAATAATTCATTGAACAGTGCTGCCAGTGGTGGCGCCAGCACCTTCCATAGTTCCCTTAATATTTTAGGATGTATCCCATCCAGTCCTATTGCCTTGTCCACTTTCATTGTTGTTAGTTCCTTTAGGACTCTCTCTTCTGTAAATGGACTGGTGTCCATCTCCCTCCCATATTTGTTCATGTTGCCTAACTGTGGTCCCTCACCTTCTTCTTCGATGAATACAGAACAAAAATATTTGTTCAGTATTGATACTCTTTCCAGGTCCACTTCCAAACACTCTCCTTCTTCCCCTTTAAGCCTCACTATCCCACCCTTTGTTTTTCTCCATTCACTAATGTACCTATGGAAAGTCTTGTCTCCTTTCTTTACCTCCTGTGCTATTTTTTCTGCTGTTTGGGACTTTGTGCTCCTGACTGCTTTCCCTGCCTCCCTCTGTTTATACAGATACACCACCCTGTCCTCCTCCCACTGTGCTTCCTTGTATTTCCTGAAAGCTATCTATCATCATCATTAAGGAGCGACAAAGCACTACTTAGTCTAATGCTGCTTCTCCTGTGCTGGTCTCCATGCAGTGGTGGATTTAACCTGCAGGAAAAAAAGAGCATTTAACACAGGCAAATTTTTGTTCAATGAAACTACAGCTGCTTGATTGACTGGCTTCAAATTCATGAACCCTCTGTCCAACCAATGGCACTGGGTCCAGCTGTCACTTATCCTGCCCTTGATCCATTGTTGCAGCATTATTCCTCTTCCCACCTTCCTTCTCCCAGAAGTAACCCACAAATAACAACATTCAATATAGGAAATAAAAAAACAATTAGCCCCATTGTACTACTTGACCTATTACTGCTCCTCCTGTGCTGCAGTGGATTTCAGAACCTGAAGGGAATCAGAGCCCTAAACACAGGTGCACACAGTTTTATTCAGTAAAACTACAGCTCCCCCAACTGGCTGACTGCAGCTACATGAAACCCCTCTACCACCAATAGTGCCAGGTCCGGCTGCTTCTTTTTCTGCCCTTGACCCACCCTATCAACATTCTTCCTCTTCCCCCCCATTCTGCAAGCAGTGACCCAGAGATTACAGCATTCAATATAGGAAATTAAAAAAAGAAATCAGTCTAGGTGCACTACATAGCCTAATGCCGTTCCTCCTATGCTGGTCTCCACATGGTGGTGGAATTCAGAACCTACAGGGGGAAAGAATCAGGAATAAAGGAAAATGTTGTGGGGGGGGAGTCAGGCTAGCAGAGGAAGGAAGGCAGTTGAAGTTGAAGATGAAGAGCAGAAGGCAAATGTAGTGAACAATTACTTCTGCTCAGTATTCACAATAGAGGATGATAGACCTCTTTCAGAGAACAGCATCAAGGCTGCTACATGGGGGGGGTGCTACAGGCAAATGGCAGTGGAGAGAGAATTATAGACCTGGTGAGGAAGGGACTGGAAACCCTCAGGGTAGATAAGGCACTATCAACAATCAGAGAAGTATGGTGCACTTGAAGAAATACAAATTACAAGGAATATTTCCTAAAAAACATTGAAGGACAGCTGGCCCAGTGGTGCTGAGGGTTGAGGCGCTGGACCCCACACCTCATGCCATGCCAGTGACCTGGGTTTGGGAACAATTCTGTGTCATCTGGGGTTGATGGGGGGAGGGCAAGGAGCTGGATTGAGGTGCTGTAAGGTGGCTCTCCTCTCATGGGGAGGTATTTCAAGTTCTGTAGCTCTTGGCTGTGTCCTGGTGGAGGATGGGTGGTAATGTCAAGTCCTACGGTAGCCCCAGCAATCACAGGAGTGAGATGGCAGGGGATGGTACTGTCACCACAGGGCACATGTGTGCCATCACACACATGTGTCACCATGTACTGGGGTCCTAGGATCAGGGAGAAAAAAACTCAAAAAATGGATTAAAAGAATATGGAAATAAATAAATAAACCTTGAAGGCCAGAAACAGCTGGCAGAAAGTTGTGCTTTTATTACACAATTAGGTTACAAAGGGATAAGGTCCACTAGTTCTCTACTAAGGGCTGAATAAAATTTCTCTTCCACCAGTGGAATTCTGGCAGAATGCTGATTTTATGTCCATGAAATTTCACAAAATTTCCATGAAAAGTTCAAATTTCTTTTTCAGAATTCTGATTTTGGTTATTTCTGTCTGATTTGAAAAGTATTTGCCCAAATTGCACCATGTTTGGCATTATGACTGTGCCAATGCCCATAGCAAAGTATACCAAGCTTCAGATCTCTGTCTTTAAAGACTGAGTTGTAAGCCTCCAAACTTTTGGAAATGTTAAAATTACAGTTAACAACTACATAAACTAAAATAGTTTATCCAAATTGCACCCAATTTAGTATGACTTACAAGGAATATTTCCTAAAAATCCTTGAAGGACAGCCAGCCTGGTGGTACTGAGAGTTGAGGCACTGGACTCCACACCTTGCACCATGCTGGTGATCCGGGTTCGTGAATGAGCCTGGGTCATTGGGGGTTGGCAGGGGGAGGGCAAAGAGCTGGATTAAGCCACTGCAAGGTGCCTATCCTCTCCCAAGGAGGGATGTGGGGTTCTCCATCTCTTGGCTGTATCCCAGTGGAGGATGGGTGGTAGCACCAAGCCCTATGGGAGCCCCAGCAATCACCAGTGGTGGGTTGGCAGGGGCTGGTACTAGCACCATGTGGCGCATATGCACCTCCACATACATGTGTCACCATGTACTGGTGTCCCAGGATTGGGGAGAAAAAGCACAGAAATATGGATAAAAAGAATATGGAAAAAAGAAAAGAAAAAATCTTGAAGGACTGAAACAGCTTGCAAAAATCTGTGAATTTATTACACAGTGAGATTACAAATGGATAAGGTCCTCTAGCTGCTTGCTAAGGGCTGATTGACATTTGTCTTCCACCAGTGTAATTCTGACAAAATGCTGATTCCACGTCTGTGAAATTTCACAAAATTTCCATAAACAGTTCACAAAATGTTGCCAGAATTCTGATTTTGGTTATTTCTGTATGATTTAAAAAGTATTTGCCCAAAGTGCACCATGTTTGGCATGGCGACTGTGCCAATGCAGCTACAGAAGTCCACCAAGTTTCATATCTCTATCTTTAAAGAAGACTGAGTTAAAAGTCTCCAAACATTTGGAAATGTTAAACTTACAGTTAACAACTACATAAACTAAAAGAGTTTATCCACATTGCATCCAATTTAGTATGGTGACTTACTCAATGCCCATACATATGTGTGCCAAGTTTCAGATCTCTAGCATTAAAGGTGACTGAGTTATAAGCCTCCAAACATTCAGAAATTTTAAAATTACATTTTGCAATTATGTAAATTGCTGAATTTTCAGTCCCTATAAGTTTAAAGCTAGAGAACCGAATATCACCAATGTTCTTAGGTTGATTAACCCTAAATATTAGGCTTTAAGGCAACCCCCATGGCCCAGCACCTGAGCGTCATCCTGCCATGCTGACAACCTGGGTTTGGAAGTGAACCCAGGAAGTCATGGCTAAAACCTACAATCTACATAATCAATACATCTCTATTTACTGTAGCAGTTTCTATGAATCTTCCAAAATAGTACACATTTAAGTTATCAGTGATCTAGCTCCAAATGTGGCCAAGTTGTAAGCATAGAAATATTTTCAGAAATGTTCACATGAATATTAAATTGCCAGCCTTTGAACCCCTATATGTTTTACACCCTTCCACCAAATGTTATGCAACTCCACTAACTGAAGCAGTGGGACACTTAGCCAGGATTGGATTTACATGGCCATAGTTCATATATATTACAGTCAGAACAGGCCCTCCACACACACATGGTGTGTCATGCACACCTAATGCATACATGCATGTCCAACATTTTATTTTTGGATGCATTACCATGTCACATGCCCCACAACATTACCAGCATCACTGTGCCAGTAATAGTTGTATTTAAGTCTATTTCTCTCTCTCTCTCTCCCTCTCTGTTTTTCAATTTAAAACAAAAATGCAAGTATTGGTCCCTCAAAGAAGGTGGTACAAGTGGTGAGACAACTAAGGTTCAGCTGTGGTGTATGGACATGGTACTACCAAATGGAATATGAAACCTCATATCAATTTACACATGCTTGTGTTGTAAGGGGATTGGCAAATAAACACATGAAAATTAATAAAAAAAAATGCAAATCCCCTCTGCGGCAGGGTTGGGTAAGATGCTGTCCCATTTGTTATGCCAAGAGAGTTAAAAGTAAGGATCTATTCTATCCTCTCCTGTTCTTTCATGTGTCTACCTCAAGTCTTGCCTGTCTGATTGTGCATTCAAATTTTCCTTGTGGCACCTAGGAACTAGTCACTCAGGTCCCACAATTTCCCCCTGTATTCTTGCTTCCTTCACTTGCTGTTTCTGTACTTTCTTTTTTCCTTTGCTTCTTTTTGGTTAAAAATGTATATGAATCTGTACATGAAACTGGAATCTCTTGGTTTGCAAATTTATATAATTATACTACTGAAATGAATGCAGAAAACTGTTTCAGTTTCTTTTAAAAATAGCAATCTGTAATACAAGGGGTTAACCTTCAGGTGTACTTTGACCTCCACAAACTTGTTGGCAGAATTATTAATAAGAAACTAGATCTGGGCAGGATTTCTTAATTGGTTGCACTTGTTAAAGACTAATGTACTCTTCAGAGTGATTGCAGGAAGGTCAATGAAAAAAGACAAGTTGCATTTTGTGCAAAACAGAAGATGAAACGTACAAGAACAGGATACAGAGGTTAAACTGCCAGGCAAAACATCTTATAAAAAGAGAATGGTGTTTTTGTTTAGAGGCAAAGAGAAAGCTGGAGATTTTAAAGAGACACTCAGATGAAGGAGTATGTTGTTTGTTTGTACTGCCTGGAAAAGCTCTCCTGAACAATTTAGTTTGTGTTATTGTATTATTATTGATAATAGTAAAATGTTTGCAAATTTCATTGCTTCTCCTGGTCTGCCTATGTATCCAGACTTATTTCTCTATGACAGTTAGTGTCAGACAAAGTGGGATTTACACCGCACATTCTCTAAGCTAGGAGTTTTGTGGGAGGGTACTAGATCTGGTACCAGAGAAGCATAGAAGAAAGGTATGGATCCTGCAACAGCAAGCCTAGTAGTGATTATCAGAAGAAAGGCAGCCAAGCTCTCTGTAGAAGCAAAAACAAAATTCCAAAATGATACAGTACAGCCAGCACCAGTGATAAATGAAGAAAAACAGGCAGGGACAGAGCTTGAAAGCATGGCTTCCTTCTTCAAATCATAGGTCATACAAAAAAGACAGACAGAGAAACAGACAGAAAAATGATGCAGCATCTAGAAGTAAAGAGAAGAGAAGAAATGCAGCATCTAGAGAAACATAGAAGTGAAGAAATGCAGCAACAAGAGCAGTGATGGCTGAGTACCTGGCAAGCTATCAAAGCTGGAGGATATGGTCCAGGTCCAGCAGTTTAACAAAACACAAACAGCTTAAAAGACATTAAACTTACAAAGATGTGCTCCTTGGATGATATTGAAGAATATCTGACAACTTCTGAAAAGGTCACCATAGCTTGTCAATGTCAAAAAAAGCAACAGGTAATCAGAGTAGTACCTTATCTGACAGGTAAAGCCCAACTTGCCTACAGCAATATGGGCACTGTGCAGTCAGAAAGCTATGACATTGTGAAAAGAGAAATCCTTACATGATATGATATCTCAAGAGAGACTTACAGGGGGAGATGCTGGTCCCTTAAGTATAACTCAGTTGGCAATGCTTGAGAAGCCATCGCCTGACTCAAAAAAACTCCTCATTAAATGGATCCAAGTAGATGGCAAAACAGTCCCACAGATCACTGACATATTTGCAGTGGAGCAATTCATTAAAATCCTTCCCACAGACATGCAGTTTTAGGTAAAAGAATGTCAACCAAAAAGTGGGGAAAAGATTGTTTCTTTGTCTGAGGACTATTGGATGGCCAGATAGATATTGTAGCAGCAAAGTAACAGACAGATACTGGTAAGACCCTATTTTTCCTGATTTAACTCCAGATCAGATAAGAACTCTGATGGGGGTAACAAATCTGCACCCAAAGGCTTTATTTGCTTTAACTGTAATAAGCCAGGCCATATTGCAAGAAAGTGATGTAAAATTAAGGAGGGTAACACTGGAGAAAATTTGGCCTTAGCAAATTGGGCAAGTATTTAACAGATGTCGAGGTGGGACTGTAAAGGGACTTATGGATTAGTGAAGCCAATAGACCCTGGTGCATACTGAAGTTCTGAGAAAAGACTGTGCAAAAGGACTGGATACTGGGGTCATATGCATCCATGGGGACACTCAATAATATTCTATCATCCAACTCTGAACATTAATGGGGTGTCACAACAAATGAAAGTGGAGGTGGTACCTAAGTTACCTGTACCTGTGATTATTGGAAATCACATTCCAGAATTTGTGAAGTTAATCACAGAGGGAGTAAGTCCTGCTGTGTCAGCAACAGTGATAACAAGAGCACAGCCAAAGAAAATCTCAGATGTTGGTGACTCTTTTCCTTTTGGTGCCTTTGATTCAGAGTTGTTTGAGCCCAACTCCAAGATCCAGAAGTCTTGGAAAAGCCTCCTGAAAAAACAGTGACAACAAAAGACTGATGGACAAAAGGGGTTGATATAAAAATGTTGAAATAAAACTGATAACTGATTGTGATTTTCCTTCGGAGTAAACTAATGACTTTTCTCTCCAAGGTTATTTTAAGCAGCTGGTGTGAAAAAAAAAACAGGGTGAATTAATGTTCAAACAATGTAATGGGTTACTGTACAGAGTTTGGGTTAATCCTGAGATGCAGGAACAGATAGAACAATTGGTCATACCAAAGAAGTATATAACTGAGTTGTTACAGATAGCACATGATAGACCTATAGCTGCTCACTTGGAGAGGGACCACACCTTTGTCAGACCGTTGTACAGATTTTACTCACATGGAATTCATGAGGATGTTGCTACCTATTGCAGTTCTTGTGCAGAATGTCAGAAAGTAGCCCTAGTAACTAAAAAATACAAGGTGTCTCTGGTGCCACTATCTTTGGTAGATGTGCCTTTTAAGACAATTGCAATGGATGTGGTTGGCCCCTTAGACAAAACTAAAATGGATAATTGATTGATTTTGGCAGTATGTGACTATGCTCCTCAATTCTTAGTGGCAATTCCAATGCATACTGCCACTGCCCCCAAAAAGATAAGCTTACCTAAAGAGAATATTACTGAATAGGGTAGTCATTTTGGTGCTGCTTTAGTGAAGGAGCTGTACTGACTATTATACAGTAGAAAAAATGAGCAGACAGGATGAGCCTTGTGGTCCTTCTTTGCTGTCAAGTTCTATGTTTCTGTGTTTCTATTGCATGGTAACTCAAATATTGTCAATTTATTCTTATGCATAATTGTCTTGTTTATTTTTGACATACTTATTTCATTCCATATATTTTATATTCTGTATTTTTTATCTGTTATCTTTTCTTCTCTTCCCTTTCTTCCAGGACACATCTAGAAATGAACTGTTACCAGTTCAGTATGACTTTGCTGGTAAAATCTTTGAACGAACAAATGAACAAATGAACTAACAAATGAACTAACTACATTAATAAATAAATAAATACATACTGTACATACATACATACATACCTACATGAATCAGGTAGTCCATCAATAACTTGCTTGAACAGGTATCCCATTTCAAATATTTAGGGATGTGGCTAAATCAAGTAAAACTTAAGGAATTCCACTGCCCATTTCGAAGAAATGTATTCTTTTTCAATAGTAGAGTACTTTTTCTATTTGTTGTGCAATTTCCTATGGATATACAGAATGGAATGTTTCTCCACATCTATATTCTGCCTCAGGACTGCACCTACACCTACCTGTGATGCATCTGTCTGTAATGGAACTTGTTTCTCAAAGTGTAGACTTCTTAAAACAGGGGCTGAACATAATGGAACCTTGATGGCCCATAAAACTTCATTACACTCTGGGGACCATTTCACATTATTCAAGTACCTTTTTTTGAGAGTTCAGTTGGGGGAGTAGCTAACTGGGCAAACTTGGGAACAAAACACCTGTAGTAACTAGCAAGGACTAGAAATGACTTGACATGTTTCTTTGTTTTAGGGACAGGATTGTTAGTTACAGTTCAGTCTTGGAAGTCTCTGGCTTTACTTCTCCATCTCCCAAAATATAACCCAAATATTTGGTTTCCTGCATGCTTAATGTGTAGTTGATAGGATTAATGGTCAGACCCACATTTTGGATAGATTGGATAACTGCTCGTAGGTGTTCCAGGTGACTTTTCCAGTCTGGAACATACACCATAACATTATCCAGGCAAGCAGCACAATAACCAGTGTGAGGGGTTATAATTAAATCCATGTACCACTGGAATGTAGTGGGTGCACCATGTAAACCAAATGGCATGGTGTTAAACTGATAGAATCCACTTGGAGTGGTAAATATAGTTTTGTCTCTGGATTCTTTAGCTAGATGAATTTGCCAGTAACCACTGGTGAGATTGAGGGTACTAATGTGCTTGGCACTTCCCAGTCTTTCCAACAAATCATCTGTCTGTGCATAGGTTAGCTGTCAAATACAGACTCTTGATTAAGTTTCCTAAAATCAAAGAAGATTCTTACACTCCGTTTTTATGTTGGCTCATGCATGCTCAGCCAACAAATTGTGGTAGTAGCAGATTTGGAGGCATTGTCACTGTTGGGCGAATGCAGGGCATGCATCAGTAGGTGTGTCCCTCATTCCCCAATAAGCCTGCATGCTGGCACCACACCATGCATACATAATGTGATGAACACATCTAAGGAAAGGTCCATTGCAATGCGAGCAAAGCTCATCATACGCAGCAGACCTCCTGACGTGCTTTCCCTGGTGAGTAAAAAAATGTAACATGGCAGCACACTGCCTGCCATAATGCCAACTTCAGGGGTGCCCAATCCCCCTGTGGGCATGCCTTGCCCCAATGTATGTGCCTATTGGGGAGCCTAATTCTGTCAGATAATGCACCCCCATTTGTTATGTGAGGGGTGCCCAATCCCCCTCAGCTCTTGCCCCTCCCTACTTTCATTGTGTGCCAATGGAGGTGCCCACAAAACACTTAGGTGGCATACTGGGAGCTCAACCCAGTGTGCTAAATCCCCTGAAAAATAAAAAACGTCCTGTGATGCTTTTTTTTTGTAAACTGTAAAAAAAGAAAATGGTCCCTCACAGTCTCCCTGCCCCCTCCCACAACCCATGCCCACCTTCTGTGCACCCTGCCTCCCCACACCCCCCTCACCCCATACTTACCTCCGGAGTCCAGCGCGATGATCTTCAGTGGACCGGGAACACACATGCACTCTTCAAAGCCGACTGTGAACTGAAGAAATGATGGTAAGCTTTATTATGGTATAAATAGGTTTTTTTCAACTTTGGTACATGTCACGGGCATTTTTTGGAATTGTTGCATCAAATTTTCAACATGGGGTTATTGGGACCCCTCCTTATGAATTCAGTCACTGTCATGGCATTATTCAGTCCTGAAAGATGATTCCACGGTCACTGCACGGAATCACCTTTTGGGACTGACTACCAAAACAACAGTGTCACTGCTTATGAGGGGGGCTCTCAAAAAGCCTATGTTGCAAATTTGGTGAAAATCCCCAAAATGGCTGTTTTATGAGGGTGCTTTGCACTGTTTCCATGCACGCTCGTAACTTTGTGCATTTGTGATATTTTCACTCCAGATTTCCAAAATTGGCATTTTTCCACACCTCCTGATGAACAGTACAGCCGTCATTTTACATATCCTGGCCAAATGTGTTTTGCACGTTCCAGTGCAGAATAGCATGGTCACTGTGCAAAATCAGTTTTCAGGACAGTTTGAGGAAATGATAGTGACACTGATCATGAGCAGAGGTCCTAAAATGCCTATGTTGAAAATTTGGTGCCGAAAGTCCATAAAATAACTGTGTTACAAGCGTGCATTGCACAGTTTCCACGCGCCCTTGTAACTTCATAAATTTGCAATATTTCCATGCCAGATTTTCAACACTGCCATTTTTCATGCCTCCTTATGAACAGTACAGCTGCCATTTTCACATCCTGCCCAAAATGTGTTTCCGCACTACAAGCAAAATGGCATGTGGTTTAATGTGGGAAATCAACTTTGGGACAGATTAACAAAATCACAGCACCACTGTTCATGAGGGAGGTCCCAAAATGCCTATGTTAAAAATGTGGCTAAAAAAGTCCCAAAAATAATTGGGTTACAGACGTGTGTTGCGCAGTTTCTGTGCATGCTCATGACTTCACCAATTTTTCATATTTTCACTCCAGATTTTCAGTGTTGCCATTTTTTAACTCCTCGTCATGAACAATACAGTTGTCATTTTCCACATCCTGCCCAAAATGTGTTTTCATCTCTGGGTCACCAAATGGCATAGCTGCTGTGCAAAACCACCTTTCAGCTAACAAACTGATTGTTCCGCTTTTCATGAGGTGGGCTCACAAAAAGCCCATGTTGAAAATTTGGAGTGAAAATACCAACACATGCCTGCGGTGTTAGAGTTTCCAACTGTAGCACCCCACCCTGTAGAGACTGACAGGCATCAGGGCTGTGACTTGGGATCGTCGGCTGTAATGCTCACACCATTCCACCTCCAGCCCTACCCTGCAGCCAGTGACAGGCATTATGGTGTGCCTTGCATTTTTGGCCACGAACTTCACCCCATTCTCCTATACTGCACCCACCTTAGCGTATTTCCTTATGCAATGGGGTAATTATAATACCAGAAGACCCCAAAGCACACCACAACACTTGTCAGTGTCTACAGGGTAGGGTGAGGTACAATGGCATGAACATTACAGCTGATGACCCAAAGGCACACCCCAATGCCTGTCGGTCTCTACAGAGTGGTGGTGGGGTTGAAGTGACTTCAATACTTCACTGCCATTCCTATTATGCATTTCTAACTCCGGCACTACCAATGCCAATGCCAGCAAGACAATATTCGGCATTGACAAATGCTTGTTATTTACAGTCACCGTTGGTGATGACAAAGCAGTTCTCGATTCTTCAGTCATACCCAATTCTTTCATTTTTTTGTATTTCCTTAACCATGTCTGCTCCTAACCGCTCTGGTAATCTGTATGTCTTTTGTCTGATAGAGTAAGCATTCTCTTGTCACTATTACTGTACATACTTGACCCCTTTTGCTCAGCCTGGTAGTGTGGTAAAAGTACTTCTAAATGTCTTTACCAAGTTATGAATTTATACAATTTGTTTCTGGGTAAGAAAACATTCACCCTTATAGCATCAGAAGTTAGTTTGTTTAGTCTGCCATAAGCTATATCAATATTGTCTTTAGCAGCTTCTGGTAATACTGGCAAATCAACCTTTGGTGTTTTTTCACCCATTTCTTCAGGAGGTTAGCATGGTATATCTTGATAGGATTTTTCCTGTTGGGGATCTCAAACTTTCAGTTAACTGCACTGGTATGTCTAACCATTTTATAAGGCCTTTGCCACTTTCTTAAGTTTGTTTCCTGTAGTGTGTAACAGTAACAAGACCTTGTCACCAGGCTCAAAAACTTTTTCTTTTACCCCATGGTCATAATACACCTTCTGCTGTTTTGGGGCCTCTTTCTGGTTACCGTGGGCAGTTTCAACATATTATGCCAGTTTCTTTTTCAGTGCACAGAAAAGATGTAATCGGGGTTTTAAATAATTGATTAGCAGTTTTTTTCCTTGGGATGATACTAACTGTAGAGAAAGTATTTGTTAAACACTGTGAGGCAAGAGCTATGCATTTTCACAAAGTTTTAGCACTTTTATGAGCAAAACGCTAATCAATTCTTAAAGTTAAATAAAACCCTGTGTAATAGATTTTTTTTCTGAGCATGGTTAGATGCCTATGTTTCTTTTATTACATCTAGTGGCCATCTAGGTTGTCTCCCATACAACATTTTAAAGGGTGAAAACGTGCTGATGCTTGTGGCACTTCACTGTAAGCAAAAAGCAGGTAAGGTAAACATTGGTCCCAATTATTCCCTTCACCTTTCACAAGACTTTTTTACATGCATTTTAGGGTTTAAATAAAATGCTCAACAAGACCATCTGTCTGAGGGTAATAAGGGGAGGTTCTTACCACAATGATATACTGTAGTTCCACCATTAGCTCCTTTAGTACCCTGAGATGTATGCTATCAGGTCCCATTGCCTTGTCCACCCTGAGCTTAGTGAGCTCCTGTAGGATCTTTTCTTTTGTGAACGGACTTGTGCACACCTCCCACCCCCTCCCCCCCAGTGTCCATGGTGCTGAGCTGTGGGCCCTGCCCTGCTTTCTCCTCAGTAAATACTGAGCAGAAGTATCTTTTTAGAATAGATGCTTTTCCTTGGTCTTCCTCCACACACACCCCCCTTATCCCCTTTGATCTTAGCAATACCCCCTCTGGACTTTCCCCTTTCACTGATGTATCTATAGAAAATCTTGTCCCCTTCTTTTACTCATCTTGCTAGTGTTTCCTCGGTTTCAGCCTTTGCCTGCCTTTCTGTCTTCCCTGAGTTCCTTAGGGAAGTTTGGTATGCCTCCCCTATCTTCATCCCACTGTGTTCCCTTATATTTCCTGAAGGCCAACCTCTTGGCTCTGAGCTTTTCTGCTACTGTTTTTCAGAACCAAAGAGGTTTCCTCCTTCTTTTGCTCTTGCTTTTCTCCCTAACACAATGGAATGTTGCTGCAAGTATTGCATCCTTAATGCATGCCCACTTTGCCTGTACCCCCTCACCTGTATTTCTTCTTGCCAGGGCTTGCTTAACTCTGTTGGCCATCGTATCAAAGTCAGCTCCTCTGAAGTCCCATATTTTTGAATTGGAATGGGATGATTTAGTTCTAGTGGCCAAACTGAACCATACCATGTGATGGTCACTGTCCCCCAGGTGACCTTCTACCTGAAGATCTGTGATCCTTTCCCTATTAGTCAGGACTAGATCTAGGAGATCTGTGTCTCTTGTGGGTTGTTGTACCAGTTGTTTGAGGCCCTCCCCCTGCAGGAAATCCACTATGTGTCTAGTTCTGGTGGATGTTTGTGCTGATATTGACCAATCTGTATCTGGCATGTTGAAGTCTCCCATTACCAGAACCTCCCCTTTAGCTGTCATGTTTTGTATATCTTCTAACAGTAATGTGTCTATGTCCTCCCCTGGTCTGGAGGCCTGTTGACATCCCCAGTTGATATGGCTGTCCCATTTCCTGTTTCCATGGTGGCCCACAGTTGTTCTGGCTCTTTATGTGTAGTCTGAATTTCTGTAGCTTTGATATTTTCATTGACATAAAGGGCCACTCCCCCCCTTTTTGCACCTCAGTCTCTTCTGAACAGTACATAGCCAGCTACTGAAGTCTCTCAAGTGTGGTTACTGGTGAACCATGACTCGCTAATGGCTACTATGTCCAGTTTAGACTCTGTCATTGTTACCTGCAGGTCTGGGATCTTGTTTCTCAGACTTCGGGCATTTGTGTACTTGATTTTCCATTGGCTAGATTTCAGTGCTTTAGTTATTGGGTGAGGTGCAGTGTTTTCCCTGCACATCGTATGGGGAGCTGGACTTTTTTTCTTACCTGGAGATGCAAATGAACTACAAACATGCTGAACTCCTGTTTGATCACTAGCTGAGGTGGGAGGGGTGTTCTTCCCATTCGATTTATCGAGGCTGCACCCCTCTCCCCATTTGCTAGTATAAATATTCTACGAAGACATCAAATGTCTGCCCCAATGCACTGACTCCCTCCTTAGTCAGATGCAGTCCATCAAATTTAAAGAACTTTCACTTCCAAAACTGTTACCAGTTACCTACAAATATGTGTCCTTTTTCCTGGCACCAGCCCTTGAGCCACATGTTTAGCTCCCCAATCTTCTCTTCTCTGACCTTCCATCCACCTGCCCCCCTCTCCCAGACTGGCAGGATCTCAGAGAAGGAGATGCTGGACAAAATAGATGACAGTTTGTCTCCCAGCCTGGTCAGGAGTTCCTTGGTTTCCATAACTGACCAGCTGGTGAGACCGTTAGTCCCTATGTGTACCAGGATGTTGATGTTTTCTCCTGCTTCCTGCATGATTTCAGCAATGTGGTCAGTGTCTCTTTATGCTGATGTACCCGGGAGACATCGGACCATTACCCCTGACTGGAGGTAGGTATCAACTCCCCGGATCATGAAGTCTCCTATGATCAGAAGTGTTTTGGATTTCCTTTTTTTTTTGGTCCCTGTTTTGGGTGAGTTTTGCAGTGCTAGCTCCTGGGCAGCAATGTCCTGCTCTGTAATGTCCTCTACCCCTTTGTTTGATGTTGGAGATAGATGCAGATACCTGTTTGTAGTTTTTATATGGTTTGCAGAGGTGATACATTGGAAAGCATTGAGTGATGGGGCACTCAATTTGACCCTTCTGACCACCTGCCAACCTCCCAGACCAACTACCCTCTGTGGTCGAGGTGCATCAGTTGGATGTTGGGGAAATGTAAGGTGGTTCCTATAATATATTTCCTCCTGAATATGTGATTTGAGGTGCACAATCTCTGCCCATGCTACCTGGAACTGAGCCCTTAGATCTCCAATGGTCCAACATGTAGGACAGCATCCTAAATCATGTATAACTGCCCTTTTGAAAAGGGTCCCGCAGTACCTGAAGTTAATAATATCCATTCCAGTTGAGTTGTAGAGTTTATAAGCTGGTCTGAATAATTAGAAGGAGGAAAATGAAAGCAAAACTTAGATTTTTTTTTGTGTGTAACTTTTTATAACAAGTTAAATTACTTGTGTCCCTGTAAGTGAGGTCACTGTGTGGATGCTCCTCTGATAAATAAACTGTGAAAATAAACAAAAGAACGATTAACTAGATATCAACTGAACAAAATAAGATACTGTTGGAATGACTGTACTGTGGAAGTGGGGAAATATAGAAGAACAGTGAATTAGGTAAATTACAGGTAAGAATAAACCCAAATCAGAAGCAACTGCAGGAGTGAGTAGAGAGCTCATGGATGAGAGTTTTAGAGCAGGATAGGAAGTAGCAGAGTGAATAGAACAGGAAAGGCTACTCTAAAGTTTAGGAAAACAAAATGAGAAGACATCTTGTCCAGCAGTAGATTTCATTTGAGGGAGAACAAAAGAATGAGAGCAAGCATAATGAAGACAGTACGAGGATGAAGGGGGGAGGGAGGGAGGGAGAGAAGAGAGGTTAGATGTAGGGGAGAGAGCCAAATGAAAGATCAGAGATAAAGAAGACAAAGTGGGTAAAGCTGCCATCTAGAGTTGAGAAGGCAGGTGTATGCTGGAGCCTTGCTCATCTATGACTAGTGCCAAATGTAAGGAAGCCAGTTGTTTGGCATTTAGTGAGAGATGGTTTGAACAAAACCAATGCTGGATGCTATCAAAGTCACTTTGGAATTAGAATTCAAGCCCTGGGACTGAGCCACCTGAAGCAAATAGAAGTGTGTCATCTGCATACGTGTGTATGTGATAAGAGACATAGGTGGAATGAAGGTCATTTAAGAAGATGGATAAATGGAATGGCATAAGAATGGAGCCCTGGAGGACACCAGACTTGATAAGCAGGGGGTTTGATAGGGCATCACCAACTTGGTCTGACTGGAGATGTTCTAAAAGGTAAGAGCAGAACCATCTGACTGTCAGGTCAAATACAGTCACAGTCAAAGACATGGTCAGATATTCCTGACATTTCTGTGGTAATTCTAGAGAAATCTTCTGCTTTCTGCATTTCCGCAGTATGGGCAGCAGAGAGAAACAGCAGAAATTTCATGAAATATCTGGAAATATCTGACCATTTCTGTGGCTACTACTGTAGGCCTGCAGCACCTATTATATCCAAGAGAATGGGGTGGGCCACAGTATCAAAGGCCTTTGTGAAGTCTATAACAATTGTCACAGTAAACTGGCTCTGGTCCACACCTTTCAGCACAAAATCTGTAAACGGTTGGGGGGGGGAGATAGTGGATTGGTTCTTGCAGAAACCGTACTGAGAAGAGGAGAGGAAAGATGAAGAATCAGGGTAGGTAGATATCTGGGAGACAACAGGTTTTTCCTGCACTTTAACCAGGACAGGAAGGAATGAGATGGACCAGTATTTACCTGGGTATGAAGGGTCAGCACCATGAGGAGAGGGAGTACATTAGCCTGCTTCCAGGACTGAGGGATGGATCCAAGTTGGAAAGAAAGATTGAAAATGTAGGCAAGGGGGGCAGGGAAGGCTGGCCCAGAGACATGGATAAGGTTAATGTCCAGTCCATTGGGCTGTGTCCCTTAGCAGAACAAAGATAGAGCAAGGCAGTGAAAATGGTTTCTGAGGAGACTGGGGAGAAGGAAAAAATGCATGGGATGAGAGTGAAGAGATGAACGGCATTTGGGGAGACACATGGTGGGCATGAAGTGGAGAAAGGGGCTGGAGAAAGAAGAAAGATGGCATAAGAAGTGAAGAAATTGTTAAAGGTGTTAGCAACCTCAGTTGAGTCAGAGATATATTAGCCAGCAAGTTCTCCGAAAACATTGTACTCGTACTCCGTTCTTAAATAAATATATGAATCTTATGTTCTATTAACTGCAAAGCTTGGTAAGGCTAAACATGAAAAGGGCTATAGCCATGAGACATCCCCCTGAGGGAGCACAAGGAATTTTGGGGGTGGGGTATTACATTTTGGGAGAACTGTACAAAACAAGGCAATAGTTAAGGCAATGCACCATGCACAGTCTAGACCCAGGAGTCAGTTGAATTACTGATTATAATTGGCTTACTGTACATGGTGTCCTGATTGATTTTTTCAGGTCACTGGAAACTTATGACTTGGGAATAATGAAAATGTATCCGTTTCTTTCAGTTTTCACCATTTTTAAAAGTGCGTGTATGTAATAACAATTGGTTCTGTTGGAAAGTGGACATTGGCTAAAAGTGACAATAAGTGCATTAACTTAATTTTTGGTCCAGTTTCATACATAAGACCTCAAGTTAGATAGGGTCTGGATTCTGGATCCCTATACACACATGCATTTATTTAAATTTTTCTATGGTTGGAGGCACTGCACAATTAATTTAAACCTTGAATATGGACCCCCCATGAAGAGCTCAGTGATCCAGACACCTCAACCTTGTATGAGCCCCCAAGATGGTAGGGAACAATATGAGTTTATGATAAGGTAATATTAATAACAGGAGGGACACAGCACCATATTTGTTTATTTCTCAACTTTAAAAAAGAGTAGCACAAGTATGGTGGTGCTCATAATACAAACAACAAACTTGATACCAAAAATTAGGTACTCATCACCTTCTAAAATGACGTCACAGAATCAGCTCAGTTCTTATACTCTTTAAACTGCATTTTATTCAAAACAAATAAAAATATTTAAAACAGCATCCTGCACTCATTCATATTCCATACTTAAGACCCATTCCATGCCTGATGTGTCTCGTATCAATCGATCCTTTATCTAAGTGTTCACCCCCCCTTTTATTCTCCTCTCTTCCCTTTCCTTACTGTCTTTATTATGATCCTCACCTTTAAGTAATGCATGATTATTATTTGAGACAGATTTACAATGATTCAATATAAGGGGTAGTGAAGATAAAATATGCTACATTTTTTAAAAAGACAGGTTTAATTTATGGATGTCAATATTTAAGTGGTTAAATACTTTTAAAAAATGGTGTCAGACTATTGTTTTGTAAATCTTGTAAATGGTGTCGACAAATATGTTTTGAGAGTTTGGGCTAGAGAAGGACTGGGTTGTATTCCATAAATATTCCTAAAGGTATATAGGGCTAGATATTCAAAGGAGGTACACCTGGCACAAATGAGTTGTGCCAGAGCAACCCCAGAAATGTACCCCAGGGCAATATTCAAAAGGGGGAATTGCACAGCACAATTCCTGATGCCCTGGGGAGCAAAGATAATGTATGTGGCGTAACTCGAGGGGGTGTGCCCATGCATGTGTGGCACATCTTGATATTTAGCCGAGATGTACAGTGGATATGCTGGCACATCCCAGAGATGTACTGCATACTTGGGCACAATGTTGAGCATGGAGAAATCATACTCAAGTAGAAGCCACCCACAGGTGAGATGCCATAATGCAATGTGCATGACTGCAGCCGCCAGCTGTGGGTGGCTTCCCCCCATAACACCATAAAAAGCACCCACAATAATCCCTGGTAGTCTAGTGGTACCCCTTCTCCATCCTGTACCCCCAATTGCTGTAGAAATAGCCTTTTGAAATCCCTGGTGGTCCAGTGGTTCCCCCCTCCCCACCTGTACCCCCGATCACTGTTGTTTAGTTTAATTACCAGTCTCTGGTAGTCTAGTGGTACCCCTCTCTCCACCCGTAACCCCGATTGCTGTGGAAATTTTGTCTCTGGTAGTCTAGTGGTCCCCCCACCAACACAGGCCCCCAGCCCACCCAATTCTCCCCCCCCCGTTCTTCTTCGAGCAGCAAACCCACCTGCATACCTCCATGGCTGCCCACCAAATGACAGCTTGCAGTGCATACTCTAATACTCATTCACAAAGCTGTGTTTGTAAGTTGATTTAAAGTAGTTTTTTAGCTTCTATTTCAGTGTGTTGGACATTGTAGTAGAGGTCTATCTCAACTGCCTTTTTTTGTGTGCTTTTAAATTTGTTTGGGCAGGATTAAGAGAGTGTAGCAGACAAATTGGTGATTGTGGGTTTAAATGTTACTCTCTGGCCTGTAAGTACAGGCATCATATTTCAGGGATTAGTGCTGTTAGAGGTGTGGTGAACTGCCATCTGAGTCAGTCTGCAGCTAGAGAAGTGGGAGAAAGGGCTTGTATCTGCTGAGTGTGTTTGTAAGTTGATGTAAAGTAGTTTTTTTAGCTTCCATTTTGGTGTGTTGGACATTGTAGTTGATGTCTGTTAACTCTGTTTGGGTGGGACTTTCCTCCAGAGGAGGTTGCAGTGCTTCGAGGTGTAGTGAGAGGCAGACACAGGGCTGATACACTCTCATGAGAGTCAGGTGTGGTCCCTAATCCACCCTCCCCACCCCTCCCACCATCCCCGGATCACAGCTCATTTATAGGGGAACACCTGTCCTGCAATTGGAGGAAGGGGCTTCAGGTGCATCTCATTTACTCCTATCCAATACTGCAGCCAAGGGGTAGGGAAAAGCATAGGTAGATCTCAAATAGGAGTACAGCATTCACATTAGTTGCTGATTAGTGGGATAGGTGGATATTGTGGGGGGCCATCAACTGGAATATATCCCATATTTCTGTTAGAGGCTGTGCTAGGATTACTTAATTCTACTTGCTATAGTGATAGTTAGTGCGCAGAGACTATATAGGTAGTGTGGACCATGGGTAGGATTGTTGGGTGAAATGGTTGTGGGGCAGCAATGCAGATCAATATACTGTGGAGGCTAGAAGGGTACCCAATATGCCACAGGCTAAAGAGGCTCAAGGAACAGGTTCAGTGGCTGGGCATGGAGCTCGGGAGGTTGCAGGATGAGGGGAGGATTTCATAAGTAGGAGGGCTGACATCTGAGAGTACTGTGGGGGCACCACAGAGACGAAACAATGGGTCGAGGGAAGGGGGGGGAAACTAGATAGGAAGCCAGCTGATGAAAGGTGGACTCTAGCAGCACAGGAGGTGGGAGAAAGCACATAGTAAGGCCAAGGGGATAGGGAACATGTTTACTTTGCTAGAAACACATGGAAAAGAGGAGGCAGGAGGTGATTGCACAAGGGATAGCACTCACGAAGTGGGAGTGATAGGCATTACTAGTGGAGAGATTGAGCATGGTGTGACAGGGGGAGGGATAATACTCATAGAGGTGAGGAGGGAGAGGTAGGTTGGCAGTAAAACAGGAGGAGAGGAAGGGGGTCTCAATTGGGAGGGATGGGGAAGACACTGGGGCACTTGATAAAAACACAGTGTTGAGTGGCTCTAAAAATGAGAACCTAGGTGGGGGGGTGACGACGGGCACAAGGAAAGAGGAGGGGGGTGCACTGGTGTTGGGGGACTCCATACTCAAGGGGATAAGATGGGGTGGCAAGGGGGTCGGATATGGGTGGAGTCCATACCAGGGCTAAAGGCAGATATAGCAGGACAGGCAATCCTAAGGTGCATAAAGAGGGGTAGAAGGAAACCACACATTGTGATACATGTGGGGACAAATGACCTAGTGGGGGAAACAGTGAACTTAACAAGGGAGAGGACTGAGGAAGTGGGAAGGTTGTGCGAGGAGACTGGGGAGTCTGTGGCCTTCTCTGAAGTGCTCCCAGTACCCTGTGCAAGCACAGTGAGAAAGGAGAGGATTAGAGAGTTGAACACATGGTTGGTATAATGGTGTCAAACTAAGGGGAATGGTATTGTGGGCAGCTGGGGAAGTACCTCTGGATAATAACAATCTGTTTGCAAGGAATAGGCTGCACTTGAGTGGGGAGGGGAAGGAGGTATTAAAGCAAAGACTGGAGAGGTATATTGCAACAAGGGTGGATTTAAACTAGATTGGGGGGGTGGCAAGTGGACAGCAGGTAGGCAGGGATCCGATAGAGTGGAGTCACTGCTTACCCCCCAGGCTATCAGGGAAGGACTCAGGAAGGCCAAAAAAGGAGGGAGTAGAAGGGATGAGATGGAGGCTAGTGAGGGGAAGGGGACATTATTAACAGTGGTCTCACTGAATGCAAGAAGCCTAGGAAACAAATCCGCTGAGCTACAGGCACTCTTAGCAGTGTGGAGGGTGGATATTGCAGCTGTCACAGAAACATGGGCAACTGAGCACCAGGACTGGGATCTGGTAATCCCAGGATACAAATTATATAGGAAGGACCGTAAAGGGGGGGGTGGCAGTCTATGTGAGTGACAGGATCAAATGCACAAGGGATGAAGGAGAAGAAAGGAGAACAGAGGCAATCTGGCTTCAGCTCCTAGACTCAAGGGGAAGGAAACTGAGGATTGTGGTGGTATACAGGCTGCCGTCCCAGTCTGAGGAGCTTGACAAGGAGCTAGCGGGACAAATCAAAAAGGTATGTGGGAAAGGGAAAATGGTCATTGTGGGGGATTTCAACTTGCCAGGGGTTGACTGGAGCATTCCGGCCACCTCCAGTGCTAGGGAACAAGTGCTCCTGGATGCAATCCAGGAGGGTCTCCTGACACAGTTGGTTACTGTACTGACTAGGCTAAAGAACACTTTAGATCTGGTATTGTCGAATGAGGAGGCAGAGAAGTAAATAAAGGTGGAGGACCCACTATCCAACAGCTATCACCAAACGGTGTGGTTTAATATCACGATGTGTGGGAAGCCAGAGGAATAGGCTACTCAGGTGGTAAACTTCAGGGGGGTGGACTTTGGAAGGATGCAGGAAGTACTGAAGGGGAAACTGGAGGGCATAAGGTGTGAGATGGACGTGGAACTGAAATGGGATATTATTAAATGGGGGGTTACAGAGGCAACAGAAGCCTACACCAAGGCACAGAGTAAGAGAAGCAGAGCAAGAAAACCATGCTGGTTGAACAGTGAGGTTGTGGAGGTGGTGAGGGCAAAACAAGTGGCTCACCAGAGGTTTAGGAGGACAGGGAAGGAAGTGGACAGGGAGGAATATGCAAGATGGTCCAGGGAGGTGACCAGAAAAGTGAGAAAAGCCAAAGCCCAGAGAGAGCTGAGATTAGCACAGGGAATTAATTGGGGGGGGGAGAAAGACTTCTTAAGATACATCAAGGAGAAAAGAAAGTGCAAGGAGATAATAGTGAGGATAAAAAGGGGTGGGAGTGGATGAAAAGGCGGAGGAACAGGCAGAAGCACTAAATGAATATGTTTGTTCCGTGTTCACAGAAGAAAAGAGGGGACCACTACCAGCATGGGCTGGGAGGGTGGGGACAGGAGGAGAGGAGAGGAGAGGAGGTAACAGATGGAAGAATTGAGGTAAGTAGAGTCCTAGAGGGACTGAGGGCGCTGAAGGTAGACAAGGCACCAGGGCTGGATGGTATCCACCCAAGGGTGCTGAGAGAGATGGCGGAGGTGTTGGTGGAGCCACTGGCAGATCTGTACAGCACCTTCTGGAGTTGGGATGTGTGCTACTGGACTGGAGGATAGCACATGTAGTGTCATTACACAAGAGCGGGCCAAGGGATGAACCAGGCAATTATCATCCAGTAAGTATCACCTCCATAGTGTGCAAACTCATGGAAACAATACTAAAGGAAAGACTGGTGTCGTACCTGGAGAACAATGGCCTCCAGGATGTGAGGCAGCATGGGTTTGTTTCAGGGAAGTCTTGTCAAACCAACCTGATACAATATTATGACTGGGTGACAGGTGAACTGGATAAGGGTTATGCTGTGGATGTTCTTTACTTGGACTTCAGCAGGGTCTTTGATTCAGTGCCTCATGGGTGGGTTTGGGAGGAAGCTAACTGGTGTAGTAGTAGGGGCAAAAATAATGAACTGGATTACAAGCTGGCTGAGTGGGAGGCTGCAAAAGGTGGTGGTGATGGGGAGCTCTCAACTCCAAGGCCGGTGACTAGTGGGGTGACACAGGGCTCTGTGTTGGGGCCAGTATTGTTTGGGTTCTTCATATCAGACATTGGAAATGGGGTGGTGAGCAAGGTAAGTCTGTTTGCTGACAACACCAAAATTGGAGCAGTGGTGGATGGAGAAGAGGGGTGGAAGCAGCTGCAGGGGACCTACGCAAGCTAGAGGAGTAGTCAGAGAGAGGTGGCAGCTGGGGTTCAATGCAAAAAGTGTTAATTATGCACTTTGGGTGAAAGGCCCAAGGAGAGAATACTGGCTGGGGGGTTAAGCTGGGAAGCACTGAGGAGGAGAAGGACCTTGGGGTAATGAAAACAGGGACCATGAACAACACTGTGCAGTGCAGGAGAGCAGTTGCAAAAGAGAACAAAATGCTGGGGTGCATAGTGAGGGAGTTTTCATCCAGGCGAAGTGAGGTGATCTTGCCCCTCTACAGCTCACTAGTAAGGCAGCACTTAGAGTACTGTGTGCAGTTTTGGAGGCCATACTTAAAGTGTGATGTCAGGTTGCTGGAGGGGGTGCAGAGGAGGGCAACAAAGATGATATGTGGAATGGAGGGGAGAGACTATGATAGCAGGATGGGAGACCTAAATATGCACACCCTGGAGGACAGAAGGGACGGGGGGACATTATAGAGACATTCAAGTATCTGAGGGGAATCAATAAGGATGGGTCAGACGGAGTCTTTAAATTAAGGAGGGGGAGGGTCACCAGGGGGCACAGGCTAAGAATGGAGGGGGGAAGATTTAGGAAGGAAATGAGGAGGCACTATTTCACAAAAAGGGTGGTAGCAAAATGGAATGCCCTACCAGAATGGGTGGTATCATGTAACTCTGTGAACAGCTTCAAAAGGGCATGGAACAGGGAACAGAGGAGGGTGAGGGTAGGGGGTGGCAGTGGGATGACAAAAGGGAGGGTGGTTGGGGCAGCTGCAGGCTAGGGGTGTTGGCTGCACACTCGAGCAGACTTAGATAGACCTGGTGGTCTGTTTCTGCTGGCACATTCATATGTTCTTATTACAGTATGCTGCCATTCATGAAGAAGCCACAATGGTATGTGTGTGGGTTTGCTGACCGCTGATGACTGGGGAGAGAGCTGGGTGGGCTGGGGGCCTGTGTGGATGGGGGTGTGTGGGGACAACTAGCGTACCAAGGACAGGATTTCGTCATTTATATGGCGATTAGGGTTGTGAGTAGGGAAGGGGGTATCACTAGACCACCAGGGACTGGTAATTAAGCTAAACAATGGTTATCAGTTGTGCAGGCAGGGTGGAGAGAACCACTGGACCACCAGGACTTTAAAAAGGCTGTTTTTACAGTGATCAGGGGCACAGGATGGGGATGGGGTACTACTGCGGTACCTGGCACTGGGACTGCATGCTGTGTAGTGAGCCAGGTGCATTTCTCTGGCCAGTCCTGCAGAACTCATGCAAATGGGGCCAGAATTACATGCTAAAGGCCCTATTTGCAACTTGCATGCATTATGGCACCATTTGCATATTTGTGTCTGAATATCAGGACTTTGTTCATGGCATATCTCTGATGCACTGGCACATTTCCCATTCCTGGTTTTCAGACCTGTCTGGGGGATGTGACAGCACATTATATTTGTGCCGCAGGCATTTTTTGGTATATTCAGATGAGATGCGCCATGGCACATCTCCTTTGAATATATCCCTTTGTTGCTCCAGCACAACTCAGTTGCACAGAGCAACCACTTCCGCCATTGCCAGGTGCACTTTTGAATATCGTACCCATATAGTACATATTTAAGAAACCAACAAATGATGTATTAGGTAATATCATCAAGTGTGGCCTATAAACGGGAATAAGTGAATAGGAATATTTACCTTTGATAAAGCATCAGCAGATCCAAAACAAGTCAGGCATGGAATGGGTCCTAAGTATGAAATGGGTCCTAAGTTTGGAACATGAATGAATGCTGAATGTTGGATACTGTTTTGAATATTTTTATCGCGTTTGAATAAAATGCAGTTTAAAGAATATAACAACTGAGCTGATAGTGTGGCACCATTTTTTTTGTGTGTTATTTCTTTTTTCTCCCCAGCTTGCATCCATGTGAGCCTCTCCTTCAGCAAGCCAATGCTTTTACCAACCCGTCCTGTCCCCCGAGCCTCCACTCTCAAATGACAGCCATCTCCCCGAGTAACCCGGCGTAACCCTTTGCCAGATGGATCCCCCTCCTCCAAGGGGAAAGCACCAGCCAGAGGGCTGCAGACCATCTCAACATCTTGGCCCAGGAAGGTGCTGCTGAGGTGGAAGGCTTCAGAGGCATTGATGGGCTCAGAGAGCCAGGAAGCCATCATCCGATGTGACATGGAGCATTTTCACATTTTCTGTGTACGACCCTCCTTCGCCATCGTGCAGTGCTCCTGGTCTCCATCAGAGGCCACTGCCAACTGATGATTCCCTAACCCTAGGGACTAGGGAGGCAGTATAGCGCAGTGGTTTAAGGCTCTGAGCTGCAAATCTGGTGACATCCAGCAGACCAGACCTGGGTTTGAATCCCACAGCTTCCACTTACATACTGTGTGACTCTGAGCAAGTCACTTAACTTCCCTGTACTCCCAGCTCACGCCTGTAAAAAAAAAAAAGCTTTCAGCTTAGTGTGCTAATCCTGGATAAACAACTAACCCACCCCTGGGAGAGAAGAGTAGTTGCTCTGGACAGTCAATCCTCTCCCGCCCCTGCCAGCTCCCAGTGTCCCGAGTCCATTCTCGAACCGGGTCACTGGTGTGGGTCCAGGTGAGGTACCCCTGCCTTAACCCTCTACGCCACCGGGCCCTATGTGGCATCATTTTAAATAGACATGAGTGCCTAATTTTGGGTAATAAGTGTAATTATTGATTGCTTGATTTAGTTCAAAACATTTACCAGGAAAGATCCTGAGCTGAAATCATTTGTTTCTAGCTGTGTCCTGGGGGAAGAAGAAATGAGAAAAGTACAGAAATAAGTTACAAAAGACAGTCACACTAATCAAAACTCTGGCAGTTGAAGTTCAGCACCAAAAAGTGCAAGATCATGCACTTAGGCAAGGGAAGGATAGCCCCAATGTGGGATACTACCTGGGAGGGGAGCAGCTGGCATGGCACAACCAGAAGCGAGCCACTCAATTAAATGGCATCAAAATGAACATGATGAACTAGGTAGAGCATCTGAAGAACAACAAGTAATATACAGTAAATGCAAACTGGAACACAACTGGAGTATGAACAAGGCACTCATAGGTATGGTATAGTATTGAAGTGCAGATGGCAGCAATTTGAAGGGTTAATGAAGCACTGTTGGTGCTTTGTTAAACAGGGAAGGATGGAGGAAACTTGAGGGGGCAGAGTGAAATAAATTATGGCAGGTGGGAGGAGGGAGCAACATGGTTACATTACATGCTATAAATTCAGTCTTTATCTCAAGTTCTTTACTTTTAGAAGAATTAGGCGGTGCAAATTCTGGGAATAAATTGAAAATGTGGTATCGGCTAGGGATGTGCATTTACTGAATAGCATTTCCAGCATACCATGAATAACAGGTAGTTTGCTACTTGTGAACAAAAAAGAACAAATCACACACAGAAATTGATATACTTGAATGTCTCAATCATGTCTCCCCTCTCCCTCCTCTGCTCCAGGGAGTACATGTTGAGTTCCCTAAAGCTATCCTCATATGCCATTTGATGCAGACTCTGAATCATTTTTGTGCCCCTCCTCTGCACCGTCTCAATCCTATTGATGTCTTTCCTAAGCTGTGGCCTCCAGAACTGTACGTAGTACTCCAGGTGAGGGTGCACCAGAACCATGTAAAGTGGCAGCACCACCGCCTTTCTGCAACTCGTGATTTTCCTCCCTATGCAGCCCAGCATACCACTGGCTTTTAGGGCCACCTTTTTGCACTGCTTCCCCACCTTTAAGTCTTCTGATACAACGATTCCTAGGTCTCGCTCCTGGTTGTGCCATGCCAACTGCTTCCCTCCCAGGTAGTATCCCACATTGGGGCTTCCCTTCCCTTGCCTAAGTGCATGATCTTGCACTTTTTGGTGCTGAACTTCAACTGCCAGGAGTCTGACCACTTCTCAAGTTTCCTAAGGTCTGATTCCATGCTCCTGACTTCTTTTGGGGTGTTCACTCTGTTGCAGATGTTGGTGTCATCTGCAAACAGACACACCTTCCCTTCCAATCCATTACCGATGTTGGCTATGAACACATTGAAGAGTAGGGGCCCCAGCACCGACCCCTGAAGCACTCCACTAGTCACTGTCCTCTCCATTAATACCACTCCATTTACCTGCACCCATTGTGTTCTTTCCTACAGCCAGTTGCTCACGCAACCCACCACTTCCTTACCTACACCAATGATGTCCAGCTTCTTTACCAGTTTTCTGTATGGAACTTAGTGGAAGGCCTTACTAAAGTCCAGATAGACCACCTCCACTGCTGCCCCTTGGTTCACTGTCTTCATTACTTAGTCAAAAAAGTAGACTAGGTTTGTCTGGCATGACCTTCCAGCAATGAAGTCTTGCTGTTTTGGGTCCTGTTGCCTGCTGGATTCCAGATGTGCTACTATTCCTTGCTTGTGCAGTGTCTCCATCAGTTTTCCTACCACCAATGTGAGGTCACTGGATGGTAATTTCCAGCCTCTTCACTGCTCCCTGATTTGTGAAGTGGGACCACTGTTACCCTCTTCCAGTCTTTAGGCACTGTCCCACTTTCCAGTGATTTGATGAAGAGCTCCACCAGGGGTGCTACTGTCTCACTCCCCAGTTCCTTGAGAACTCTTGGGTTACTCTCATCTGGCCCCATGGCCTTGTCCACCTTTAATTTATTTAGGGCTTCCAAGACTTGTCTCTCCGTGAAGGGGTTCCAGTCTACCCCTGGTCCCTGGGTGCAACTGTTTTGCAGATTTGGGCCATCCCCTGCATTCTCCCTAGTGAACATGAAACAAATATTTATTTAGGACCTCTGCCTTCTCACTGTCTTTCTCTACTTGTCCCCCTCCCGAAACTGCTAGCCTTACTATTCCTCCTTTAGTCTTTCTGGTTAAACAATGTTCCTTTCCCTTTCCCTTTCTCCTTACTCTTATGCACCTAAAAAAAGTTTTGTCTCCCCCTCTAACATCCTGTGCTATCCTTAGCTCAGTGTGAGATTTAGCTTTTCTTATTACTTTTCCCACTTCCTTCTGTGCAACTGTGTAAGTTTTCAAATGAAAAGAATTAATGGTGCCAGCACAGGCTACTCACAGAACCACCTCTTGCAAAGTTCAGGTATAATAAATGCACATGGAGACCAGTTCTTAGTGAATAAAGTGCTTCATTTTATCAGTACCCTTATGTTCTCCCGTGGCTCACTATCCTAACACACACCTGCCTGGGTACTAATGCCTGATAAGTGTAGTGTCCCAATAGTGAGCATCCTGGCAATGGATTCTCCAATGGATTTCTACAGGGGTAAGGTAGCGGATGTGATGGGTTGCTACCGTACCCCTGTTCGCGCATGTCAAGGGACAGTTGATTCCAGGAGTTGGCTGAGCTGCTTTGGGGTGTACAGGGCTACACCACCTGCAGCTCAGCCAGTGCACTCCCTCAGACTCGGGTTCTGGACTGGGCATATCCTTTTGGAAAAAACAACCCCCATAACATTTATTTTTTTACTCCAGAGTCTGCTCCCCATCAGAGTTGGTTATTTTAGTTATGAGGAGGTGGCGGAGACCCACATGGGGGGTGTGGGAGGTGAAGTCCCCCACATTTTACACTTATTTTCAGTCATAATGCCCAAAATATTGCTGTCAGACATACGGTCCATTCGGGGCTGTGCATTTTGAGCAGATTGATTTGGTATACCGGTTGCCAGCATACCGAGTATAGTATATCCATTTTATTTATTTGGTGGCAGACACCAAAAAAGCAGTACTTTCTCCAGCAACCCCCCAATGAGTACAGTCTCCTGATAGGTTTCAAGTCGTCTGGCTCTTAATCATAGGAATGATTCATTGCCCCTGCAGCCCTGATGTGCCCATATATCAAAATGTTTATAAAATCATTCCCTGGTGGTCTAGTGGCTCTTCCAGTCCTGATCCCCTTATTACTAAATGAATCAGTCCCTGGTGGTCTAATGGCCCCGATGTGCCTGTAAAGTAAAGTGTTAATAGAAATCATTCCCTGGTGATTGAGTGGACTCCCCCCACCCTGATCTGCATGTAAATTAAATTGTTGATACAATCTTTCCATGTTGAACTAGTGGACCCCCCACCCCAGCAGGTATTGCCCACCGCCCCACTTCCCCATCCTGAACCCCAAACCAGCGACCGGCACAGCTCTCTGATCACCACCATGGTCAGCCACTGACGAAACTGTCACTGATCATGTACTGTATACAGTATGCGCTCACTGATTGACAGCTCATGAGCTATATATTTTGGTGCACAGGTGTTTCCCATCGCAATACCTTTATACTGAGAGTAAAAGCAATTGCCAATGCAGAAATAATTTGAACATAACACAAACTCAGTCATTTGTACAAAAAGTGTGGCTGGTGGAAAAACATTAGCTTCTCTGATTTTTAAATAGTACATCACTGCTTGTACACTCCCTGCATGCAATATATTGCTATACAGGCATTCCATATCAAGCATTGCTATGATGGTACTGGCAATTGCGGTAATCATTTTAACTGCTCCATTGGAAGAGAAAAAAGAATAATTATTGCTGTTTGGCACTATTCAGCATTTTGCTATTCTGCATCGGTTCAAGATCTCCCAATATTTCCTGTCCTTACAGAGGCAGCTATGGAAGTTCACTAAAGGCAGCTCATGTAACCCAGCACTCATAGAAGCTACAGGCAAGAGAGAAAGATGTCTGAGCTGCTGTGAAAGAGCAGTCTACTTCCACCCACTTGTTAAAATTAAATTGTTGATACAATCTTTCCATGTTGAACTAGTGGACCCCCACCCCCAGGATTGCCCACTGCCCACTCCCCATCCTCCACTGCCACCTTCATTGTTCCCAGGGCCAGGACCTCGCTGCCAAAGGTCCTTCCATCACTTGGCCCCGCATTGGTTCAACTCCTTCCTGAATCTATCTCCAAGATCCCGTGGATTGGCCGCTTCAAAACCACCCTCCGAAAGCATATTATTGACAGCCGATGCTGTAAATGCCTGTAGCTACCTAAACCGGTCCCGCCCTACTACATAATTTGTCTAAGACTAGCTGTTAGTTGTGTGATGTATCTATTGCTTTGTTACAATGCGTGTAACTCTACACATGTTTGTACCAGTATAGCTGCTGCCTGTAATTTCCAAGTGTGTTTATGTATCTTCACCCGTATGTTCACCCCTGTCTCAAACTCACTTATTGTTGTCTCCCCACCCCCATATGATGAGGTACCTTTGTAAACGAGTCCATGACTCAAAGGTTGTAAAACGTATTTCTCCAATAAATAAAAATAAATAAATAAATAAATAAAAAATTAACCAACAAGCAGAAATCTTGAGAGTTGTTTTTCCCTTTCTGAGTTCCAGACCAGAAAGGTTGATATTTTATACCATAGTGTGAAGTTTATGTATATTTTTTAGGAGAATTACTAGAGTGAGAAGAAATTGAAACTAAAGAAGGGCTGTTTACTGAGAAGGACAGGCAGTGCCACAGCCCAGAAGACATACACAGTCTCTGTGTACACTAAAAGCAAAGCAGGTTTAGAGCTGTAATAATTTCAACAGTTTAAGGAGCAAGGAGATGTTGTGGGTTAATTTTTTTAGTGAATAGAATAGTACGTTTATTTTTCTGTAACTTAGTTGAGGTTGTCTGAAACAAAAAAACAAGGCAAATTAAGGATTTAGCTTCATAGTAGTCCAACTGAAGTGCATCATTGCACTGAATAAATACATTGTGTGTGTGTGTGTGTGTGTGTGTGTGTGTGTAGGCCAAAGTCTGCTGAGTTCCACCACCGCTGCTTCTGGGCAGCTGTTGTTTTGTACTCTGTTTGTATGCATAAGTAAGTACTTCACACACTTGTGTACTCAGCTTGATCATAGCTTTGTGGCAAAGAAGAAATTTGAGAAATACATTTTTTAGTCAGACTTGACTATTAGTGAGTGTGACTTGTCAGTGCCTTGGCA
The DNA here is from genome assembly GCA_016271365.2 of Neoceratodus forsteri. Lineage (NCBI taxonomy): Eukaryota > Metazoa > Chordata > Ceratodontiformes > Ceratodontidae > Neoceratodus > Neoceratodus forsteri. Next base: position 1,065,346,450 of record CM057454.1, on the reverse strand, counting down.
TTGCTTCAGTGTGTAACTATATTTAATAGAATAACACAGTATAATATATTTTAAATGTAATACTAGACATCCTCTTGTGAGGAACCCCAGCTCGGGTCCCTCCACTACAGTTTGTGCAATGGTGAGTGCACTTCTATATATAACTGTTATCTGGTAGGGTGGGACCTATCAGCTGATTATCATTGCTTCAGGGCAGCTAGCTACAGTATTTGTGGATCTGTGCCAAAGAAGAAATTGAAAGAAGAAATTGTTTTAGTTAGGCTTGACTATTGGTCCATGAGAATTGTCTGCTCACTGGCATTGCCACAGTGAGTGATTATATTTCATAATAACACAATTTAAATTATATATCAGACATCTTCCTTTGAGGAACCCAGGCTTGGATTCCTCCATGGCCACTTGCAACTCTGAGTGCACTTCCATCTATAACAGTTAGCTGGTAGGGTGGGACCAGTCATCTGACTCCCAGCACCTTTTGGTAGCTACAGTAGCTGCCATTTGATGTTCTGTGAGTGTTCATAGTATGCAGTCAAGACATTGTTCCAAGACTGTGGCTTCATGCCTAAGAGAAAATTAAAAAACTATATTTATTTTCTTCAGAGAATGTATTTACTAGTCAGGTTTGACTAGTGAGTAAGACTTGTCATCTCAATAACATTGAGGTGTGCAAATACCTTATTTCAAATATTCAGGATGAATATTATATATTGACTCCCAAATATTCAGGCATTTGTTATTCATGTGCCTGTGGGAAAAAAGAAGATAAAAGACAGCCCCACCCTCCTCCCCAGCCCAATCCTTTAGAAAGCCTGACCCCCATCCCCACCCTCTGCTACAATCTCAATCCCACCCCTCCCCCAGCACCAAAAATGTCATATGCTTAAGAAAAACTTCCACGATGGGCAACTGGCACAACCTGCCCACCTCTGTGGGCAGGACACTGTCTTTTAGGGATTCTTTTTTTAATAAATATTTCCACCTTCCCCCTCCATGGCAGCACCCTCCTCCCAATCTCCTCCCCCAGCACCCAATTTTTCTTTCAAGAAGGTGTGCCATGATTACAGCAGACAAAAACAAGTGGCACAACCTACCAATCTCCTCCACAGCCAACCAGCTTCTACTGAATGAAAGCACTCCCACACTTGTTCACGCATAGTCACTTTCATCCACGCTAACTAGGGAAGGCTTCTTGAAAGAAAACGTAGGTGCTGAGGGAGAAGGGTGGGAGGGTGAAGATGCCAGGGTGGGAGGAAATAGTGATTAAAAAAAGAGCACTAAAGACAGCATACAGCCATGGAGGTGGGCAGGATGTGCCAGTCACCCATTGTGGGAGGTATTTTTTTAAACATATGAAATTTTGGGTGAGGAGGGAAGGACTGAGGTTGTAGCAGAGGGTGGGGGATGGGGGTTGTGTTTTTAAGATGATTGGCCTGGAGAGGTGGGTTAGGAACTGTTTGTTTTTCTTAATTTTCATTATTTTAAATAGTATTTCTTGGGGAGCATTGCTAGTCACCAGTGTGATGGCAGCTTAGATCTGAAGCAGCTGCCTCCGTCAGGAGAAATTGTGATTATTTGCCTTTTCCAGAACAGACTCACTAGCCAAACATGTACCTGGTGAGAATCCTTACTCTGATGTACTGAATGATATTGGTCGAGTGGGGATTCATTCAACTTACCACGAGTTACACGTCTTTTAGTTTAATACTGGGGGAAGCATGTTCAGTATGAGTGTGAAAGTGAAAGTCACCTCCTGCCATGCATTGGCTGTCTTAATGGCTTGACCTAGTGCTCAGTCAATTCCCTTGCTACAATGGTATCCCCTGCGGTGACCCCCGCAAACATTACTCATATTACTTTAATGCTCCAGAGGATACTGACCATTACAGCAGATATCAAGAAGGCAGCAGCTCAAACAAATGCAAACTTAAAGCAGTTGGGGTCCAAGATGGAAGAGACTGAAAACTGGTTAACATTCCTGAAAACTCAGGTGCCCAACACACAAGCCTGGCTTTGAGAACAGGACAGAATCATCTGGTACCTGCTGTTGAAGGTAGATGATTTAGAGAATCAAGCAAGATGGAATAATATGCTGCCTAGTGAATTTTCCTTATGGGGCTGAAGGACCTGACCTAACCTCCTTCCTTTAAGGATTACTCCCTGCCCTATTGAATGCACCAAACTGCTCCACATTGGAGATCAACAGGGCACATAGGAGCCTTGATCCCCACCAGAAACCAATGGAAAGGTTGTGACCTATTCTCATCAAGCTGCTGAGGTACCTGTTCAAAGAATATTTTGTGTCTAGTCAGGGAGAGAGGGATGCTCCTGTGGGAGAGACATTAGATCTCCCTGTTCCAGGATTTTTTCATAGAACTCTCTCAGCATAGAGAGCATACATATATATATATATATATATATATAAGTGAAATGAAAGCTGTACTATCTGGGTATAAAAATGGCCCTTCATTATTCTGCGCAACTGTGGGTCACTGTGGATGGAGCCCACTACCAGTTTGAATCACCAGAGGCCATGGATAAATCCATTTCCTGGCAATAGCCAAACTATAGGTTTCCCACTGCCCTATATGACTTGTCCAGTCACACTGTCCCTGCATCTATGAGCACTTCAGAGTTGCCGTTGGTCACTGGTGATGGAGGATCCCCCACCACCCACAAAGAGGATAGCACCTTTGTGTAACAGAAACAGGTGAGGGGCTGTAACATTAAAAAGCTGAGGTCCTTACTGCTGGGGGCGAGGGGCCAACTATTCCTGGAGAGGTTCCTGTCATGCTCTCTCATCTGAATCCTCCTCAAGCTCTTCAGTGCTCATTGTCCTACCAATGTAGAATTACTATAAGCCTCTGCAACCTACCAGACTGCCAGACCCCACCTCTTTTTCTCCAAGTGATGATGCCCCTCCTGTAGGGGTAAGCAGTCCCCTGCCTGCAGCAGAACCTACACCGGAGATGCCCATTATGACTTGGGCATAACGGACCACCACCCCACTGACTCAACCACCTGTCTAACATCCATTGCAATCCTGTATACCTAGCCTGCAGCCCCAGATACCTCCGCAGATAAAGCTGGGGTAAAGTTGACTGTGTTCTGGGAGTGAACTGCATCTTTTGTTCTATGTGGAGCTGCCGTGCTATTTGGATTGTGCTGTGAAATCCCTTTTCTCTGCTGTTCAGTATGCTCCTGTGACTTCATCCAGGCCCTTCCGTGTGTGCCACTGCTACCACTCTTGAGGCTTGGGCCTGGGTCCTTTCACATCTCACTCACCAGTTTAGTGGAGGGGGGACATGATATGGCAAAGAACTATAATTGTTCTAGTTGCTAACCCATTCCCAGTTTAAACCTTGGCATCTGCTGATTCCTGAGATGGCTGACTCTGCAGGACACTCACAAATGCTCCATCTTACTCCTCGCTGGCACTGCCTGCATGTCTGTTTTTTTGCCTCCTCTCTGGAGAGCTGATATGAGGACTACTTTGTTTTCACTGTATATCACTGGGTTTGGTGTAGTGTTTGTTTGCAGATTCTACTTCACTTGTGCATGTTTATCGTGTTGCTGGTTAAACTGATACATGACTGCTCCCCCCTTCAATGGGTGCCCTCTCCCACCACCACTGTCATTTCTCAGGAGGGAGATGCTCAAGTGAAACTAGTTTGTTTCCCCCACTCCATCCTCCAGTGCTTCTCTTTCTTCCCTGACTCCATGGCTTTGCTATGCTCACTATGACTCTCGGGGCTTGAGTAGCAAGGGCCTGTGTCAAACATAATTGATGCAAGTGGCATATTAGGAAGTATAAGAAAATACAGAAGGAGCAGGACAGAGAACTGTACCAGTTAAAGCAGAAGGAAGCAGGGGAAGGCAGTCAGAATGGCAAAGGCCCAAACTGAAGAAAAGATAGTCAGTTCAGTTAAGTAGGGGGATAAAACCTTTTATAGGTACATTAGGTAGCTTAGAAAGACAAAGGGAGGGAAGTGAGGCTGAATTGAATGGGCGGTGGGTGGGCAGAGAAGGACAGTGAAAAAGCAGGGATACTGAATGAATGTTTCTGCTAGTATTAGCAAAATAGGAGGAAGGGGAAGTACCTAATCCAATTAACAGAACCACTCTGGATAGGTGGGTCGATTCCAGTCCTTTCACAGAATAAAGGATTATGAAAGAACTCCTAAAACTGAAGGTGGACAAAACAATGGGGCCTGATGGGAGTCACCCCAGAATTCTAAAATAATTAAGGGAAGGATTAGTGACATCACTGACTACCCTTTTTAACAAATCATGGGAGGATGGTGTGGTACCTGAGAACTGGAGGAGGGCAGATGGGATTCCCCTTCACAGAAGTGGGAGCAAGAAAGAGGCAGGAAACTACAGATCTGTCAGTTTGACTACTGCAGTAGGGAAAGTGATGGAATCACTTCTGAAGGAAAGAATTGTTGTGTACCTAGAGGCCAGTGGGACACAGGACTCAAGGCAGCATGGGTTTACAGCAGGAAGATCATGTCAGATGAATCTAATAAATTTCTTTGAATGGGTGCCCAAAGTAGTAGACCAGGGAGGAGCTGCGGACATGGCCTACCTAGACTTTAGCAAGGCATTTGACACAGTCCCACACAAAAGATTAATAAACAAATTAGCCAGCCTGGGAGTGGGTCCCAGAGTGGTAGCCTGGGTAAAACACTGGCTGGACAATGGGACACAGAAGGTGATAGTAAATGGAGTCCACTCTGAAAAAAGGGGAGTTACTAGTGGGGTACCGCAGGGTTCAGTACTTGGTCTAGTCTTTTTTAATGTCTTTATAAGTGACATTGCAGAGGGACTGGAAGGAAAAGTATGCCTATTTGCAGATGACACAAAGGTCTGCAAAAGGGTTGATATACAAGGAGGCATGGAAAGGATGAGAAGGGATTTGACAAGGTTGGAGGAATGGTCAGAAGTATAGCAGCTTGTATTTAATGCAAAGAAGTGCAAAATAATGCACCTGGGAAACAAAAAACCAGGGGAAAAGTACACAACGGGGGAGGTAGTAGTAACAATAACAAAAATGGAAAGGGACCTGGGGCAATCATATTAGATGACCTTAAGGTTGGCAAGTAATGTGAGAAGGCAGTAGGGAGGGCTGGGGGGATACTGGGATGTATAGGGAGAGGCATCACCAGCAGAAAACAGGAAGTTTTTATCCTTCTGTACAGACAGTTGGTGAGACCTCATCTGGAGTACTACATCTAGTTCTGGAGACCCCATCTCCACAAGGACATAGACAGGATGGAGGCAGTCCAGAGGAGGGCAACTAAAATGGTGCAGGGCCTGCAAGAGAAGCCATATGAGGAAAGACTAAAGGAGCTTAACATGTATACCCTCGAGGAAAGGAGGGAGAGTGGGGACATGATGGAAACTTTTAAGTACCTCATTAGAATTAACAAAGTCCAAGAGGGTAGCATCTTTCAGAAATAGAGATGTGCAAGAACAAGTGGACACATTTTGAAGATGGGGGGTGGCTCAGGGGCAATGTGAGGAACTATTTTTTCACAGACAGGGTGGTGGACGCGTGGAATAGCCATCAGACATGGTCAGAACAGAAAAATCAGAACCAAAAGCAGAACATAAGATGTAATATGCAGTAAACAAAATGGCACACTCTATTCAAGAGGACACAGTAATTCTGTATATTATCTCTTGGTCTGCTACCTTGTAAATGCCAGTTTGAACCAGAGACTTCATTCTCTCTCCTATTTGTTCCATCCTAACCACCATACAAAAGTGGAAAATGGAGGAAGTGGGGAACTATAGACCAGTCAGCCTGGCCGAGTCATGGGAAAGGTCTCGGAAACACTACAGTTCACCACCACCATGCCATTCGGGTTACATGCTGCACCCGTTACATTCCAGCAGTACATAATTGTAATTTTATCCCCTCACACTGGTTATTGTGCTGCATACCTGGAAGATGTCATGGTATACAGTACAGACTAAAAAATCCACCTAAAACACCTACGAGCAGTTATCCAAACTTATGTTTCGATGACAGGTAGTCTTACCTATTAGAGCATCTGCAGTTTTTATTTCAGAGGAAAAAATGGCTGAAAGTGGAAATAGTAACATAGATAAACTTGTAAACATTGAACTGTTAAACTGTTAAAAAAACTAAGTTAACATTTCTGAACAAGGCAGTTTTTCCTATATGCTTCAGGCTCCATTGCTATGGTGGTTGCTAAGGAGGCTCTTGTCTCTGTGGTTACTTAGCCATGTGGATAATGTGGATTTTGTGAACTACTGGTCAGTTTATTTTATTTTAAATGAGAGACTCTGAGGTGAGTGTTTTCATCACTTGGCGTGCGGGAGGTAGAGTCGGTTTCAGTTGGCACAAGGCACTGCTTTGGCTCCTGGCTTTTTTCCCATGGAAAGGTGGCACGTGTTTGCCAGTATAAACACTTCTTTATAATGGCAATTTACACAAACTTTTTTCTATGGGAAAAAAAGCGATCCATTAATTATAATATAATATTATATCTTCTAATAATACTGATCATAATAATACATAATGCCCCTTCGGGTAAAAAAAAATACACAAATGCTTTAACAAAAACTAGCCTTCGGCCAGATCAGTGGCATGAAGGGCTGAGACATCATGCCTTACCTCCTGCCATGCTGGCAACCCATGTTCTTGATGCGAATGGGTCACCAAGGGTTGGAGGGAGAGGATTGAGCATCTAGGAGGGCAGATCTCCTCTCCTAGGGAGGGATCCTGGCAGTCCCACCAAATGACTGCCCCCAGGGGGAGGCCTGAGGATAGAACTGGTTGGGAAGTGCAGTATTGGGAGGGTGCTGTGTGACACCGCAGCATGCATATGCCTCCACGTGCATTGCTGACACGTCATGCACCAGCAACAGGGGAGGGCCAAAAAAATGGAAAAAGAAACATCTGACAGGCAGGAAAATCGGTCTCCTCTGAGCACCATGTCTAGCCAACCAGATACTTCTGAGCCAGGAGGTGTGTAATCTGGGCCTCAGGCTGAGTGTGTCCAATGTCCCAAATGTGGCATTATCCCAGCACGACACATACCCTGGAGTGCATTATTCCTATTATACAATGGCTCCTGTATTGGAAGAAAAGGAAAGAAAAAGAAAATAGGGAAAATATGTTTAAAATATCTTTGTTCTTTAGGTTTTTCTCAGGGGAGGTATACCTTTTCAAAAAGGAGTCTGTGGTTTATCTCTTGTCCAGCAGGTGGCAGTGCAGCTATACAGGTTCACTGTATCCCGGTGCTGCCACTACTACTAGTCTTCTCTCTCTCTCTCTCTCTCTCAATAGCTCTGTTTTTGTCACTGTATTGCCCTGTACGTCTTCTTTCCCACTCTCCTCCCCATTTCCTCATTTTATCCTGGCAGAGTGTGAGCTACTTGTTGGTATTTACCCGGAAAAGGTATAATAATGTTTAAATCTGTGATCGCTCATTGTGGAGCAGAAGACAGTAGCAAGTGAAGAGAACATACATGACTGCTCAAGGTAAAATTGAACAGTGCCGGTTCACATGCTGGATTTACTTAAATCTGTTGTGTTATTTTTTGGTGCGGGGAAGAGTTGTCCTAGTGGACCAAGTGTGGGCGTTTGTTGAGCTGGGCAGCATGGGAGGAGCAAGCATGGCAGTTACAGCACTCCAGTATGCACGCGCTCAGATGACCGAAGTGACATAGTGAAGGCTTTATTTTGTTTAACTTTTTTTTTACTTGGAATTCAGTTTTGAAGTTGAAGGAGGATGTGTGTGGCTTACGTACTGACAGTCTGTGATACAAACTTGCTGCTGCTTAAAAATAGCTGGGTTGTAGCAGCATGGAATTGGCATAAAATGGGCAATGGGCAGTGATTTTTTTTAATGTTATTTGGCCATATGTGTGTGCTGGGACTAGATCTGTGATGTTATGCTGGAATAACATCATGGATCCAGTCCCACATGGACCAATCAGAGGCCAGCATTCTTTCTTGCCATTGTAAAACGTATTATAAATAATTGAAGCTTTGTTTAGAATACATTTCCAAGCAGTTATGCCAAGTCAAAGCTTGAATCTAGATGACAGGAAGGGCCACTGAACCATTTCTAAGAGTTAACAATGGTGGGTGAGGGCAGACCTAACCCCATTTTTTTTATTCAAATTTTATTGAAGTTTTATACATATCCAGACACATTTGTACACATGAATGATTACATTTAGGATATCTGAAACCATGTAGTTATACAGAAAAAGGTTGAAAGCAGAGTTAAATTCAAACTAACCTCCCCTTCCTCTCATTCCTTATCTTAGACATTAATGCATGTAAACACTTAGTTATAAAGTGTACAAGACATGTAAGGTTTCCCATCTTTTCATATACACTGCCATTCAGTTTGAGAGACTGTCCATCATTTTTTCCATTCATAAGTTATGAAGGAGTTCCTGCAGCCATTCTGAATACGAGGGCTGCAGTGAGTCCTTCCAGTGTTTTAAGACTACTTTTTTAACAGACATGGCAATTAAAGTAATATGGATGTTTCTGATCATTACTGGAAAACCTGTGAAATCATCTAGTAGGCAAACTTTGGGTGTGAAGTAGTCTTGTAGACCCAAAAAGGGGTCCACCTTTGTTTTAATTAGGTTGCAAAGTGGGGTAATTTTTGGGCATTCCCAAAACACATGGAGCAGGGTGCCAATATATCCATTACATCTATTACATTTAGGTGTCACTGCTCTTCCCATACATTTTAGAAAAAGTTAAATACATATCATTCAAGAGATGCATTTGCATTAAACAAAGCCTGTCTTGTGTGATTAATTTATGACAGGATTCCCAGATTTTAAGCCCGTTGGGGCTGGCGTTAGGGTACAGGTTATTCCAATATGCAGAAATACCTTCTACCTTTGGAAAAAGTAACGGGTTGAGAAGAACACATAAAGAGAAGACAGCAAGTGGGGCTGAGGCCATTATTCTTCCTATTGAAATCCATTCATTAGGGTCATTTGAAGGGGGTATATTACCGTAAAATTGTATTAACATGTGGCAAATTTAAAATTGTTGGTATGCCCATTTGTTGGAAAGGCCGAAAATAGTTAGGAGACTTGAATCATCTTTTCATTCTTGATTTGAAGTACAAATATCCCTTGCCTGACACTTATTTAGAGAAGGGATCCAATTTCCTGGTATAGTTCTTCCCCCATTTTAAAATGAGGGTTTTGAAGAATTGGTTGGGAGAGGCCTTGTGAACTGTTATATCTTAAAGTAGCACAGAGTCGGTTATGTATGTGAACTGATTGCCCCAGTGGGTTATTTCACTGTGAAGTAGGTAGGTTCTTCTACTTCAAAAAGAACAAAGCGGATGGGTTTACTCCTGCTGTGGTTGCTAACTCCTGTTCTATGGTTACCCAAGAAGGAGTGTAATTTGGTAAATCCTGAGGAACAAGAGGTAGTGACCATCGGAGATATTTACTTAATTGACTTGCCCAGCAGCATAAGGTGAAATGGGGGAGTTTCAGTCCACTGAGGTGTTTGGGGGCAGCAAGCTTATGATAGGCAAGTCTTGACTTTTTCCCTTTCCGTAAAAATTCAGAAAGGCTACTATGGGGGTTTTTGAACCATGATTTGGGAAGCCACATATTTAACATGTTAAGAGGGTAAACAATGGGTGGGAGGGCATTCATTTTGATAATATTCACCCGACCCCATAAAGTTAATGGCAGGACCTGCCATCAGTTAAAGTCCAGTTAAATTGATCTAAGTACGTCATCCAAATTAAGTTTCCACATTTGGGACTCACTGGTTTATAGATATATTCTTAAGTACTTTATTGTTCTGGAGGCCCATCTTAACCCCAGTTTGTCTGCATCTGACTTTAATACTTTGGCATTGAGGGGGAAAACTAATGATTTTTCAGCGTTGACCTTATAATTGGAAATGGAGCTATATTCCTGCACAATTCCTAACAATATCTGTATTGAGGGTTTAATTTGGGTGATATGCAGTAAGAGGACATCTGCATAAACTGCTATTTTGGTGTGAGTGGAGCCTAGCTGTATTCCATGTTTGTCAGAGGATGTCTGAATAGCTACTATAAGGGGCTCTAAGTATAAATTAAACAAAAGAGGTGACAAGGGGCAGCCCTGGTGTGTACCAGTTTCCAAAGGGAAGCTGGATGAGAGAATGCTGTTGCAATAAACCTTAGCCATGGGACCGGAGTATAAAACTTTTAGCCATGGAATAAATTGCATGGGGAAGCAAAATCTGTGCAAGGTTCTAAATAAGAACTGCCAATCAACCTTATCGAAGGCTTTATCCATGTCCAGGGAAACCAGAGCCATAGCCTGCGGGCAGTCCCTGGACACAGAGAAGATGTGTGAAAGTCAACGAAGGTAATCCACTGAGGATCTGCCCCACATAAAGCCTACTTGGTCAGGAGTAATGAGAGCTGGGAGAACCTGTTTTACCCTCTGTGCTAGTAATTTTGCCAGGATTTTAAGGTCAGTGTTAACAAGGGAAATGGGCTGATAATTAAACACTTGGGCTGGATCCCTATCCAGTTTTGGGAGGACTACTATAGTAGCATCTAGGAAACTAGAATTTAGTTTTGCTTCATTTAGCATGGAAGAAAAGATTGCAAGTAGCCAAGGGGCTAGTTGGGGGGCACATTTTTTGTAAAAAATTGAGGAGAACCCATCTGGGCCTGGAACGTTGTCCGCAGGTAAGGTTTTGATAACTTGGAGTATATCAGTTTCAGTAAACAGTTTCATCAAGCCTTCTACTTGACTCTGAGTTAAAGTGGAAAGTGGTAGGTCCTCCAAATAGTGGTCAATGGCTTGTTGGGATAGGCAACTTGTCATGCGAGCGTATAGCGTTTTGTAATAATTCTGAAATTTTTTTTTTAACTTTATTTTTGTTTTACACCACATCAACTTGTCCAATATTCAAGTTTCATTCACTTACATATTACAATAGTTGTAATAGTTGTACCTTTACAGCTGAGCTTCTTCAATAACATTTCAATTGATTTACTATTCTATTAATATTATTATTGAATTTTAACATCATTTCCAGGTTGTTTATGGTGTTGTTTAGTTAATTTAATATGTATCTAAAAATATTGACTTAATTCTTATTTCTGTTATCTTAGAAAATACCTGTAACTTAAAAACCATTAACCTTTAAACTTAAAATAAAAAACTTGCTGTCCACTGCTCTGCCCCATCCTTCCTATTTTATTTTTATCAACACAGCATTTCTTTCATTGACTTCCCACTTCTCCTCCCTCCCATTACCTCGCTAACTTCCCAGGAACAAACCCAGCTGAGGGGAAAATAAATATTCTTTTATCCTATATTTGCTACATACAGTTCCCATCTAGTCCATCTGTTCAAGAACTGGGCCTGCCTATGCTGAATCACAAAGGAGATCCTTTACATCTAGTGTATTGAAGTGACTAGATTTAACCATTCTTTTATAGTGGGGCTGTTTCTCTGCCACAAATGTCTAGTTAGGGCATTGTTTGCCGCCACACACAGAATACGCCAAAAATACTTGGCCTCATGTCCCTTAAGTGTTTTAGGGTCAATTCCCAGTATTATTTGCTTTGGGCCTATGTCCATGGCTTCTGTAAAGATTGCTTTCAAATGTTTTATAAGGTCCATCCAGTAATTTATTATGCCTGGGCATTGCCAGAATATGGGTGTGTGTCCCGCATGGGTTTCTCCGCACTCTCTCCAGCAAGCAGGGTTGCCTCCAGATGAAAATCTGGCCTGAACCTTAGGTACAATAAAGTATCTTATTCTGGTGTTCCACCTAAACTCTCGCCAAGTGGGTGAGCTGGTGGTACCCCACACCTCCGTAGAGCTCCTTTCCCATTCAGTATCCCCTATTTTCTCTCCTAGTTCTTCTTCCCATTTACTTTTAGTTCCTTTAGTACTATATTCGTGGTCTTTGAGGTAGAGTATAGTAGAGTGATGTCACCTCTTCCCATTGGTGAGGCCCATATTTTTTCAAAGGGAGGAGGAGCAATATCCGTGGTCCCTACTGTTGCTGGTTTATTTAACTCTGCGTACACCCAATTTCTCACTTGGTAGTATTTAAATATGTCTCTTGGGGTCAAGTTGAATAGAGCCTGAGCAGCTTCGAATGGAATTGGTGAGCCTCCCTTCTAGATCTGCCATGGGGAGTGGAGTCCCCTGTTCACCTGGGTCTTAAACCAAAAATCATGAGTTGCTGGGATGAAGTGCGTATCCCAGGCCCACCACTTATACTTCCACATGTGTTGCACTGTGCCCCCTCTGTTGGTTCCTCTCCTCCAACCCTCCAGGGCAGCTTCCATTCCCCCATCTTGTGATTACCTAGCTGAGCCTGCAATTGTTTATTAAAAACAGCAGCTTGCAGAGGAGGGTCTTTCACTTGGCTCACTTCTGTATTTTTCCAGTGGGATATGAATTTCAGGTGCTGCCACATTAACAGTATTTTCATCTGTGAGGCGATCCAGTACCCCAGTAAGTATGGAATCGCCATGCCCCCTTTTTCCTTCGGTAGATATTGAGTATTTTTAGAGATCCTATGCCTTTTTGCCTCCCAGATAAAGGAAAGCAATTGCCTCTGCCAAGTTTCCAATGTTTGATGGGGGATATTACATGGGACTCCCTGGAATAAGTATAGGAAATGAGGGAGAATGTTCATTTTTGTAGATTGTACCCGTGAGTGCAAAGACAAGGGTAGAAGGGCCCATCTATTATAATCTTGGGTTATATCACTCACCAATTTAGGATAATTATCCTCGAATAGGCTTAGTGGGTTCAATCCTAAATAAGTCCCTAGGTATTTTAATTTATCCATTCCCCATCACATTGGGAACTTTTTCCAAAATTCTGGAGGGACCTGAAAGGAGCATGCTAAGACTTCCGTCTTATCTGTATTTAAGGTAAAGTCTGAAATCTCTGAGTATTTTTGAATTTGTCTAAATATCTCAGGGAGGGAGGTTTCTGGTTTGCTCAAAAAGAGCAAGATGTCATCTGCATATAACCCTAATTTATATTCAAACCCCCCACCCTCAATTTCCACTTCCTTAATCTCAGAGTTCTGGTGAATTCCCTGGGCCAGCGGCTCTATGAAAATTACAAATAATAGGGGAGAGAGGGAACACCCCATCTTGTACCTCTTTCCAAGGGGAAAGCCTTCCCCAGATGTCCATTTACATGCATGAATGCTTTAGGAATAATGTAGAATTTGGCTATCAGTGTGGAGAATGCCTCTGGAAAACCAAAGCCCACCAGGGACGCCTGTAAGAAAGGCCATAACACCTTATAAAAGGCTTTTTCAGCATCTAGGCTCATGACCAGGGCTGTTTGCTTTGTTTTGTTTACATGATCCAGGACATCCATGGCTCTGCAGACACTGTCTTGAGCCTGGCGCCCCTTAACAAAGCTTGTCTGATCTAAGTGCACTATCTGTGGGATAATGCTTTCAAGTCACCTGATCATGATACCAGCCATGATTTTATAGTCCATGTTTAATATTGATATCGGCCTATAAGAGGCACATAGTAGGGGGTGCCTGGTGGGCTTGGGCAACACCGCAACCACTGCGTATTTCCAAGTTTGAGGAATTTCACCATCTTCTGCCAATATAAAATTATATACCCATCCTAGGACTGGTATCAGCTGAGCCCTTAAGAGCTTAAAGAGTGCCGATGGGTAGCCGTCCATTCCTGGGCACTTCCCTGTCTGAAGCCTGGCTATTTCAGCCATTATTTCACAGTCTTTTATAGATGAAACCAACTTGCCAATCTCCCCTTCACCAACCTGTGGTAACCACAAATTCTCAAATTATTTGGCTATCTTTTCTGCCCCAGGTGGATTACCCATCCGGTACAATTCCTGATAAAAGTCAGCCAAGGTGTCTTCTATATCCGCTGTCTCGGTCTTATATTGGCCTGTATATGGGTGCTTTATTTTAGTTACAATAGCTTTAGCCTTTTTTTGCCTCAATTTACTAGCCAATAGTCTGGATGCCTGAGGGCCCCCCCCCCCATAATACTTCTGTTTGAGGTATATCATGTTTTGCTCTATTTTATATTCTAAAATCAAATTTAGGGTTCTCTTAATTTCCTATACCTCTTTTTCCTTTTTGGAGTCATATTTCTCTTTTAAAGAACACTCTAATTCCTTTATTTGGGTTTGCAAAGCAGTGCTGTGGGCTTCTCTCTGTCTCTCTTACATTGTGCTGCCTTTGAAATAAGGTGCCCCCTAAGGACCGCCTTTAATGTGTCCCATAAGGTGGAGGGGTTGACCTTGGGGTGTCATTGTGCAATAGGATGTCCTTGATCATTTCCCTCACTGATTCCTGCTCTTCCTTTTTCTGTATTAAGGCTAGGTTAAGATGCCATAATGTCCTTTTCCTGCTTTGACCTAGCTGTAGTTGCATTAGCAGGGGTGCATTGTCCGAGAGACACACCTCCCCTATTTCAATTTTCTTTAACAGATCTATATTTTTCTTTGGTATTAAACAATAATCTATTCTGGTATATGTTTTATGCACAGCAGAGAAGAAGGTGTAATCTTTACGCTGACCATGCATGTCCCTCCATGCATCTAAGTATCCTAACTCCAGCAGGAGCGTGCTAACTTTAGAGACCACTCTCCTATCAGACCTAGGACTCCCAAGGCTGTATCCAAATACTCATTTAAAGCAAGGTTCATATCTCCACCTATAATTACAGGTTCCTCTGCCCACTCTGTCAATTTCATATAGATTCTCCTGTAGAGATTGTAGTCTGAGCCGGGGGGCATATACTGAGGCCAGCGTAATTATTTGGCAATTGTAAACCCCTTTCAGAGCTGCCAGGCAGTCTTCAGTGTCCACCATATGGCCCTTAGTTTCAAAGGGCACCCCTTCCCTCATTAAGACTGCAGTTCCCCTGCAGCGACCCCACTGAAATGTGAAGGTCACTACCTGGGAAAATCCAAATTTGTACAGTTTGTCATGTTCAAGTGAGGAGAGGTGTGTCTCCTGAAGCATGCAAAATTGTGCTTTGGTTTTCTTAATATAGCCAATAATTTTACTTCACTTGGCTGGGTTTGTTAGCCCATTAACATTAAAGGATAGAATGGTAGTGTTTATCTCAGCCATTTATATTTGTATTGGATTTCCTATAGAGTTATTCCAAGGCAAAGTGGAGAGTGACCTCTGAGGGGATGGAAGCAGAGCAGCAGATCGGACAGTAGATCCTGAAAATTTTAACTTTGTTAAAAATAGAACAGTAGCAACTATAATTATATCATCCTGAACAAAGCTGGTTGAAACCATCTTATACTGGCATAACATTTTATATAAAACAACAAGGGAACTTTTGACAGAAATTAAACTAACAGAGAACTTCAAGGAAGAAGGCCTAGCTATGCAAGGCCTTTTTGGCCTTCCTGATAGTTGGGGAAGTGCCAGAAAGGGGGTATTGTTTTTTCCTATTGAAAGGGAACCCTTTCCTGAGTCCAACCTAAGATGGTTGGGCTCAAAATACAGTAATACACCAGTGAACCAGGGTGCGCTAGTATTACCTAGGGGCAGTTTCTTTTGCCACCCTCCAAGCCGACCCACTGTCTTTTTTACCATCCTTTAGTCTCACAGAGAACATTATACTGTATGAGATTTCCATATTTATCCCACAAAACAACGTTCAATATTTGGCAATGCCCCTTATCTAAGTGTCTAATCTAATTGTTATCATCTATTACACACATTTCTCTATCTTAACTGGATTACTAATTTTAAACTGTGTAGTACTCTTTCTGGGCCCTTCTTGAGAGTGTCACATCACTTTCCCATCTCTCTCTCTCCAACCCCCCCAGGGCAACATTGTTTTAGTCTCTTCAATCAGGTTTCTCACTTATAAAGTAGTCACTGTGTAGAGGCTCAGTGTGTCCTTTAACAGCCTTAATTAATTGCGATGAGCAAGGGGCAAAGGAGGAATGTCAGTCGACACAGTTCAAGACCCTATTGCCTATTTATGTCTCTTCTGCTTAGTCAATGATGTTTTTAGTTTATATATTTGGGTGAGAATTCTGTGTATCCTCTGTTCAGTCTAAAGAGGAATTGCTCAACGTGATATGGCCTATTCGAGACAAGCTTACTGGAAGTACATTACTGACCTCTCCCTTCAGTGATCATCTTCCTCACCATCTTTGCTGTCCATATTTCCTGGTAGTTTTTTCATTAGCTCCAGCAGCAGTGAGTTAGTATGCATGGCAAACTGGCTTGGAACTTGTTTCTGCCTCCTCGATGAAACCTTCTCCCAGAGCCCCTTCAATTCTTTCCATTTCTGTAATGGTAGTCTTAAAGGCACAGGAGGATATAGACCATGTTTCGAGAGGGCTGCTTTCACTTCTTGCACTGTGTCATACACCTCTGGACCTACCTTCCAATGAATTCTGAGGTGAGCTGGGTAGGGCGTTTGAAATTTTATTCGATTTTCCCTCAGAGATTTCAATATTTTTTTTTTGAAATTCACATTTTATTAGTTTTAACAAGCAGATAAACAAGCATACGTAAGAATATTTCCGTAACCAACAGCTAGGTAAAGCAATTAGTTAATAAGGTAACAAAACATCGAGAGAATAAGACAAACAAAAAATACAACCCCCCACCCCCACCCTCACCCCTAGGAGGATGCGCCACCAACAGCCCATGGACCTCAGTAAGGCGGATAGTGCCTGGGTGTAAAGAGAGCAAAGGGACATAAAAAACTGGCCAGGTCGGGTATCATAAAGCGGTAACAAGGAGGAGGGAAAATAAAGGGACCCCAATAGGATCCTAGTGGAGATACAGGGCATATAGCTTGCCCCATTTCTTGTGAAATGCTGACAGGGCATGCCTGGAACTGGCAATTAGTTTTTCAATTTTGAAGCATTGGGACATTTCCGCTATCAATCCTGATATGAGATTTCGGATTGATCTAACCAGTGGCGAAGAACTAATCTTTTGACTGCATTGAAATTAGGGCTATGTGTATTTCCTTTCCTTAACTTTGATACCAGAATAAATTCTAGTATACAAATTTCGGGTGTGAATAAGTCTTTAGCCTGGCAATGGATCCAAGTTACCCTGAATGTGTTTCCACAAGGAAGCAACCTTCTCACAGGCCCAAAATATGTGCAATATATCACCCTAATCCTCTCCACACCTTGTACAATTAGTAGAATTTACTTTCCCAAATTTAAATAGTTTCACCGGAGTATAATACATGTTGTTAACTATATAAAATTGGTGAGCTTGTACCTATCCAGAGAAAGAAACCTATGCAAATCCATCCACACCTGTTTCCAGGAGAAGAGAACTGGCAATCAATGGTTCCTACACCTTGGACCCAGATAAAGCTTCAGGTACTTTACTAAGAAGGAGCTGCATGTAGAGTTTAGCTATACTATGGGGTTCGTTTGCCAGAGATTTGAGCAGTTCAGCAAAGGGCGAACACTGGACGTCCCTTTTCACCGAACAAAAACCTTAACTATGAGGTGTCTCAATTGGTATACTTTAAAAATATACTCGAAGGGATAGTGAATTTGGTCATCAGATCACCTGAGGAACCAAGTAAGTCTTGATAATAAAAGTCTTCCACCACACAATCACGGATTTGCGGTAGCCAGGAGGGGAGCAACCAACATGAACCAAGCTTAATATTAGGATTAAAAACTAAAGGTTGGGCTGGATCTTTGGAATTATTAATTCTAATTGAGTTGCAATGTTGGTTAAAAACCTTAACTGAGGTCCCAATCATGGAGCAACCTATCCGGGTTGGAAGCACTGAAAGGTTGCAGTAGAACAAGGATTGGGGGTCTATATTATAATTCTTGAGAAGTTTGTTCTCAAGCTGCAACCATCTAGGCTTATAAGAACCCTGAGGGGGACAAAGCCATTTGCTCATTTGCAAGTGACTAGCCCTATAGTAAAGTTCGAAGTTGGGTTAGCGAAGTCCCCCATTAGCTTTGGGCACACACAATTTGGAGAAGGACCTTCTTGGTTGTTTATCTTTCCAGATAAATTTAACTATAGCAGAGTGGATTTTTTGGAAAAAGGATTTCGGTAGTCATATGTTTAGCAGGCTTAAAGGATAAAAAATACGTGGGAGTATATTCATCTTAATTATACTAATTTTCCCACCTATAGTTAAGGGCAGGATTGACCATCTACTAAGGTCACACCGAACCCTATCCGTCAGATCATCCAAATTAAGCTTCTTAATTGTGTTAGTATCTCAGGCTAGATAAATACCTAGATATTTAAGATGATCAGGTGTCCATTTCATACCAAAATGGGCTACCTCAGCCTGGTAAACAAATGGGTTAAGCGGAAAGATTTCGGATTTAGACAGGTTCAGCCGGTAGTTGGAAACCTCCCCAAATTGTGTGATAATTTTTAGCACCCCTTGGATAGATTTAACTGGGTTCATGAGATGTAACAGGATGTCATCTGCAAATACAGAAATGGCTAGTGATTGTTGACTGATAATACAGCTCGTAATGTCAGGTGAGGACTTGATACGCACCAGTAAGGGTTCTAGGTAGAGATTGAATAGGTACGGTGATAATGGACAACCTTGGCGAGTGCCGGAATATAGAGGGAATCTGGGAGAGAGTATCCCATTACAGTAGACTCTCGTGGAAGGGGAGCCATAGATCGCCTTAACCCACTGAATAAATTGTGCCGGAAAGCCCATTTTATCCAGGGTAGCCCACAAAAATTCCCAGCTCACCCGATCAAAGGCTTTTTCAGCATCTAAGGCTACTAGAGCCATAGGGAGTTAAGAGTCTTGAGCAGTATGAAAAATGTGTGCAAGGGTCCTCATATGGTCAGCTGCAGATCTCCCCTGAACAAAGCCCACTTGCTCCACACTGAGGAGCATCTGCCATACTTGTTTAATTCTCAATGAAAGGATTTTAGTCAGAATCTTAACATCATAATTAAGCAAGGAAATTGGCCTGTAACTAGCGGGGTCTAAAGCCGACTTATTTGATTTAGGTATTAGGATGATAGTTGCTTCTAATAAAGAGGGGTCTAGAGGTCCGGAAGACAGGATATAGTTAAACAATTTTAGTAATGCAGGAGTTAGCTCAGTACAAAATGATTTATAGAAGTTTGGGAAAATCCATCTGGACCAGGGCCCTGTCCAGTGAGATCATGGATGGCTTCTGTGACTTCCTCTAGAGTTATGGGCCTAACAGGACCTCACGTTGATTAGCATTAAGCATAGGAGAGGGAATTCTCAAGGAACTCTACTATACTGGAAAACCTCTGGAGGGTTTCAGTCCTGTAAAGGTTCTTGAAAAATCTTCAAAGACCCCAGCAATATCCCTCGGGCTGGTTTTGATGGAACCATCACTAGCCTTGATGCCGGGAATCAGTCTCGAATTCTCCACTTCTTTGAGCCTAAGAGAGAACTCTGCCTGGTTTCTCACCCTGTTCGAGATATTTTGTTTTGGATTTCAAAATGATGTATTCTGTCTTCTCTCTGATTAAGTCTTCAGTACTAGTCTTTGAGCCTATACAAATTCTCCAGAGCCCCTGAGTATGAGGCAGAGGTTTCTCCTCAACGTCTTTGATCTGACTAGCTAAGGAATTAACTTTCTCTACTCAGTCGTTTCCGTCTAGATGCTTCTTTAATGAATTCACCCTGAGAAAACATTTCAGTGAGCACCAAACTAAATCGTATCTGGAGACCGAGCCTGATTAGTCTCCAAGAAGGACGAAATCAGAGCTTTGAAAGATGAGGTAGTCCGCCATCCTTCAAAAATCTGATTGTTGAGCTTCCAGATAGTGTCCCGTTGACCAGGAGGACCCGGAGCCAGCTTAACCCATGTCATAGCATGATCCGAAATAACAATAGGTTCAATGTTAGTGGAGGGAAATATTAGTTAACAAGCTGGTGCTCACTAAAATGTAATCTATCCGTGACCAAGAGTTATGCATTGGAGAGTAAAAGGAATAAGTCTTGGTAGCAGGATTCAGGAGTCTCCAAGGATCTTCTAAACCCAGCAACGAGCATAGATCTGCTAGAGCTAACTGAGCGGGTGACGTGATTTTAGAGCAACCACCAGATCTGTCTAGTATCTGTGAAGGTGCAATGTTCCAGTCTCCCCCTAAAACAAAATTGGATGGGAGAAAAACACTCAGCAGGTCAGCCAGACCCATCAAGAATGTGGAGTCCCCTCCAACAGGACCATATATAGAACCCAAAACAACCTCAGTGTTACAGAAGCGTGCCCTGAACAAATACATATCTTCCGTTTGGGTCTTGTACGCACTTCTTCATCACAAAGGGTAAATTGCGTCTGATCAAAATGGCAACCCCTTTACTGTTGGTCGACTGACCTGACGCGAAAACTTGTGAGAAGCTTTTAAACTTTAGTAAGTTCGTTTCCGTTACCATAATGTGAGTCTCCTGAAGGAAAAGTATATCTGCCCCTACTAAAGAGCAGTTCAACAAGATCCGACCTCTCTTGGAATTCTCCCTTAATCCCCTCACATTCCATGTAGCAAATTTAACATGATTTAACACCATTGTTACTGGTAAACGGGCTATTTGACCTAGAAATTAACATTCAAAACCTCTTAAAAGAATCAGTGGCGGCGGCATCCTCCCCCAAGTACAGAACTCGGACCCATTCAAAACATTTGTATTGGAATATATCATCAGTTACAGAATATACTAAAGTGTTAACACAGAATGATAAAACAGGGTATCCCCCAAGTTCTAGACCCAGAGATAATTGGTATAGAAAGCTTGGAATTTACCCTTCTAGTCCCAAGCCCGTCCCTCCCTAACCCCTCACATAAGCACAACCAACTATATACAACCCCCCTGTACCCAATAACACTGAAAATCCAAAAGTAACACACTTATATACAAAACCCCCTTCCCTCGATACCATGGCGTCACCCCTGGTTCATTGAAAACTCAAACAAAAGGAAGATTGAAATACCCCTTACCGAGGCTCTTAAACTCAAGACTGTAACCACTAGATTTGCTGAAATAGAGAAGCCATGGTATCCAAAAAACATCCACAGTCGTGAGGCAGGCTCTAAAAGTCAAATTCGCCTCCGCCCCCCACCAACTACAAACCAAGAAAGCGATATCTTGAAATTAAGCAGGATTCGGACTATCAGCCACATAAGCCAAGAAAGTGGAAGGAGTGCTGCCACCTCCCCTTGAACCCAGATCGAGGTAACCTAACGGCAAGCAGGCGCTATATCAAAACAGAAACCCCCCCCTAAAATGGAGTTTTACCTGCAGGGAGACCTTCAAGCACACTAGCCATTGAATAATCCCTATGAGGCCTAGCTCTTGGACCGGAGCAACCATTAAAAGGAAGCGCGAGTCAGAAATAACCGGGACGGACCTTAACAGTCCGAATGCAAAAGGTTTCTCCCGGAAACACTAACCCATCCTTATGTTCCTGCCCCAGACTAAGCCAACAAGCGTGGAGCCACCGATCTTCGGGCCTAATAAACTGCATAGGCCTCGCGGCCTATTCCGGCCTACCCTGACCTACTACCCCAATTCGACCACGACCCTCCAGGACCGAGGTAAGCCAGACTAGTGCGATCGCTCTTCACTGGGGGGAAAGCTATGAAAACAAGTACATGGAGTTAAAATAGTTATGGATGCAAAAGTCCCAGACAGTTTATAGTAAGACAGAGCCATTCAGTCCCCTTTAAGCAGGTTAGGGAGTTTCTTCGACAAGTCGGCCAAAGCACAGTCCGGATCTTCATAGTACTGCCAGCTGCCGTCCAGGGAGACCCCAAATTTCACCGGATAAACCATCTTGAATCTAATATCAGCAGCGATTAATTTTTTAACAATTGGGTGAAATGCTGCTCTCCTCTTCCGGACCTCAAAAGGTAGATCCTGGGTGATTCTCAGCTTAACGTGGGACCATTGTACAGAGTCCAATTCCTTGATTTTCATTAGGACATGTTGACGCTCAATGTAACTTAGGAATTTAATGATGATTGGTCTAGGAGGAGCGCTCGGTGGAGGTTTGGGTTTCAGTGATCTGTGGGCTCTCTCGATATGGTAGGATTGGTTTATCGGAGAGGGACCAACAACTTTATTTAGGAAATGTTGGACGAATTTAATGGTGTCATTTCCCTCTTCCGATTCCGGTAGTCCCAAGATGAGAACATTATTCCTTCTGCTCCTTCCCTCGAGATCTTCTGTTTTAGCCTGTAATTTTTGTATTTGTTGTTTTAATTTGGTAATCTCTGGATCAGCTTTATTTCTCCAACGATCTATCAAAGAGACATTGGTTTCTAGATCTCAACTTGTCTGGATAGGTCTGAGAAGTCCTTTCTCATAGATTTAATTTCTCCTGAAATCTCCTGTAGTGTTTCTTTGAAAGGTGCCATAATTTGAAGAAAATGATCCTCAGTTAATGGTGTATTTGAGGCAGTAGATGTATTTTGTTTGGTAGAGAGGATTGGCATTTCTAGCTTTTTGGAAGCCTTTTCAGGCATTGATGGTGGAGTGTGTTTCACACTGGCTGTTTTCATTTCAGCCTCCATCGATGTTAGTC
Source organism: Neoceratodus forsteri (assembly GCA_016271365.2). Lineage (NCBI taxonomy): Eukaryota > Metazoa > Chordata > Ceratodontiformes > Ceratodontidae > Neoceratodus > Neoceratodus forsteri. Next base: position 1,065,323,878 of record CM057454.1, on the reverse strand, counting down.
TCTGGAAACAGCTTCAAGCACCCTAAAAATCAGCCCAAGGATACTGCAAGCAGTTAGGAAGCCTTTAGGGTCGCTAAAGTTGAAGAAGATATCGATTCTGTAGTTGAAAATAGTGATTTTGGTAGGAAGAGGCGGGGGAGCTCAGGAGAGAGCTACTTTCAGGCACACTGCATCACGTGACTCCCAGAGATTTCAATATTGAGCTGTACTCCAAGCACTGCTTTTGGATAATAATGGGGTAGTCCTGGTCAAAAAATAATCTTGATTCCAGATATTTGACTTCTTTTTTTTGCCAAGCATGTCTAAGTATGTCTTCTTTTGTTCGGAAACTACTAAATTTGATTATGACTGATCTAGGACGTGCAGTATTATCTTTTGGTCTGGGCATTAGCGCTCTATGAGCATGTTCAATTCTTAGCTCATAGGTACAGTAGCTGGTAGACTCAGTACATCCTTCAGTAGGCCCGTGATAAATTCAGACATTAGGCCTGTCTCTGCTCCTTCTTTCAGACCATGTAGCCTCAAATTGTCCCTTCGAGAATGGCTTACAAGGTTGGCACATTTATTTTCAAGCTCTATGATATGGTAACCTAAGGCGCAAACTGTTTGACCGATGTGAAGAATATTGTCTTCAGTCTGGGATATACGATCTTCTGACTCTTGGACCCTGCATTCCACCTGTTGCATGCTCTGGTTTAATTGGTGAAACTCTGCCTTGTTTTCCACCCACATCTCCTTGATCTCCTTGAGAAGGACATCAAATCTCCGCCGGGTGAGCCTGTTCATCTCCTCGTCCATATCATAGGTTACAGTTTGGTCCGCCATGTGGTTTGAGCTTACTGCATTGTTCAGGGCAGGATTTTGAGCACCCGTCGCATCTTTTCTCCCTTTTGTTTGCTGTGGACAGGGTCTGGCTCCTTTCTCTTTGGCAGTAGTTCCGCTTGCCATTTGACTTCTTTTTTAGACACAAATTTGTTTTTTTGTGAGTTTTATCGAGGGATTTCTAGCAGATCCACTATGGAGCTAGGTTCCCAGCTGTGTGCCTAATCCATGGCAGAATTGGAAGTCATCTGAAATGTTTTGTTAATGTCTTTAGCCTGGATAATTGGTGGCTCAGAAGGGCTGCTTTGTAATACAGTGATACATTTTGAGGCTTCTATTCTTTTAAGATGGAGAGCTAAAAGCTTTCCTGCTTTTTCCACTTGTTCAGTGTAAGTGGCCTTGGTTTTTAAAATAGCCCACTCTGCTTGTTCTCTAAGTAATTCTGTGTATTTATCTTGAATTTTAATGAGGGCCTCTTTCTGAGAATCAGGGGTCATTCTAGATCATTTTTTTTCCTTTTCCCTGATTTGGTCCAGGAGGCTTTTATATTCCTGGGTCTCAGTACATTTTTTATTGGCCGCCCATTTAATGAATTCTCCCCTAATATAACATTTTAATGCTCCCCATTCCATGGGTGGGGAAGAGGTAGTGTCCCAGATCTCTTTTTTAAAAGATTCTAGGGCATTCAGTATATTGTCGGAAATTGTTTTACTTTTTAACAGTTGATTGTTAAGTTTCCATTGTTTATCTATACCCCAGTTTAAAGACATAGAGAGGGTAAAGGTCACCATGGAGTGGTCTGATCCCATTCCTGGTTCTGATCTACTCTCCATTAATCCATGGATTAAAGATTTTCTCAACCAAAAATAGTTGAGGCGTGAGGCCGAGCCGTGGACTGCTGAGCGGAAAGTGTATTCCCATGCTGTAGGATGCAGTGTCCTTCAAGGATCGTAAAGACCCATATGGTCCATTAAGTCTCTTCAGGCTCCTTGCACTGGCAAAAACCCTCAGGCTTTTAAGCCTGATGATTTATCCAGGTTAAGATCAAAATGAATGTTCCAATCTCCACCTAAAAGCATTGGTGTATGCAGAAATGGTGTGAGAATTGAGAGAAGTTCCATAAAGAATGAGGGGAAGTCTAAATTAGGTCCATAAATGCTACCTATAAGTATTTGGAAAGTATGGATTATACCTATCACCAGAACATACCTGCCATTTTTATCTCTAAGACATTGGTCACATCTAAAAGGAAAGGCCCTGGTACACAAAATAGCTGTCCCTTTACTATTTCGGGAATCACCTGCAGCAAAGACCTGTCCAATCTGCTGTCTCTTCAAAAGAGTTTCCTCTACTTGCAATAGATAGGTTTCTTGCAGGAGAATTACATCACACCTTATATTATTTAAATGCTTAAGTAATCGCATGTGTTTAGATGGGTGTCTTGCACCTTTGACATTTCGAGTACAAAACTTAAAATGCTGTGTCATATTCCTGTATTAACAAAGTAAGTCTCTTTAACCAGCTCATGATCATTCTATGGAAACTAATATGGCACCATCCCCCTAGAATTAAGCAAATTATCCCATCAGTGCCTTCTGAAATTTCCTACAAGTTCCCTATTAAACCCTTAATTAACCCTCTGATTACCCTCCCTCTATAAGAATTTGAAGTTGAACAAAGCTTTGAAACAATAAAATTCAAGTTATTAGATTGCATTCTGTACCTTGTATTATTAGAATGCGAAATAGAACTAGAACTACCTACCCCCCCCCCATTATATAGGCCCATGACGATCAGCAAGCAGAGGGCCCTCCTCCACCCTGCCCGCACAGCCACCTTATTATTATCGGTTATATAAGCCCAATATGCAGTGAGTTGAACTGCCTTGTAATCTCCCTATAGTTTAATCTGTTAGTCTCCACAGATGTCCTATGGTATGCGAGTACACCCAAGTAGGAATAAAAGGAACATACCCTTAGAACTAGCACAGGCATGTGATAAAAATAAAACCTGGATTACAAGTCACTTTATGATGTTGTAACAAAATGAGCAGCACTATCCTCTGCAATTGCATACTACTAGAGAGGATGAGAAGAGAGAAGCAATAGCTCCCTCCACTGGATAAACATATCCTGCACCAGTGAAGGCAGCATAGTGTGGGGACAGATACTATTTTTTTAAAAGAGAAAACAAGCTGAGGAGAATATTAGGGAGCCAGTAAGGATCCCTTCTTCTGAAAATGTTCCCCAATTGTTCAAACAATAAACATAAGTCTTTCTTCCATTTATAGGCCCCCAAGGGTTAGGGGAAATTGCTACTCAAAAGGGAAATTAGAGTGACAATCCAAAAACTTGAGAAGAAAGTATTGATTACCAGACCCTCATATCGAAAATGATTTCAAAACAATGCTTTAGGGCAAGGTGGCAGTATTCCTTGTAGACAGGGGCAACAAGCAGAAGCACTCACTTTATGTCCAGGATCAGAATTTGCATATACTAGCCAGATTGCATGCTTTCTTTTAGTCAGTATTTAATTATCAAAGTTCCTTCGCTCCTATGTATTGTTACCAGCTGGGTTATATCTCTTTTTGTGTCCACACCATTTCAGCGATCAGTAAACAATGCGGGGCATTTCTGCTTGAGATGGGCTAATGCAGGGTCTAATTCCTCAAAGGAGGACCAGCAGCCATCCAGTTGTACTTGCAGTTTGGCTGGGTATATCATACGGAATTTTAGTCCTGCGGCCAAGCATTTGGAGACAATGGGGTGGAATAGAGAGCGACGCTGTTGAACTGTTGTAGGGAGGTCTTATGTGACTCTAATCTTTTTTCCTTCTCAGAGGTCTTCTTGTATTTCTTGCAGTTTTTGCAAGACGTGTTGTTTCTCCAAAAATTTTAGAAAACGGCAGATCAGGGGCCTGGGGGAGCATTGGAAGCAGACATAGGACTTAAGGCACGGTGTGCTCATTCTAAGGTATACATGGGCCCAGAGGGGGAAGGCCCTGCTACTTTGATGAATAATCTTTGCATGAACAGTGAGGTATCCAAGCATTCCTCTCTCTCAGGAAAGCTGATTACAACCATACTGTTCCTTCTGCTGCTCCCCTCCAGTTCTTCAATTCTGTTTTCCAATTTTTTAATTATCTGACGGTTGGTAGTAATAGAGCCATCCATTTCATCCATCTGCTTCTCCAAAGAGAAAATGCGGGTTTCACAGTCTGTGGTATGTCTACTGGTGTCTTCAAGTGCTTCCAATATTGATTTTACCTCAGACAGTAAAGAATGGACCTCTTCCTGAAATGGCTGAAATTTAGAAAGAAAGCGGTCCAGGGCAAGTAGATTTGGTTCAGCAATTGTCATGGACGAAGCTGAAGCATTTAGCAAATGGCCTGTGGGAGTATTATGCACCCGGGGTTTCTTTGGTTGCTTCTCCGGTGTTACTGGTGGTGTGTGTTTAGGCAGCGCCTGCCGCATTTCTGATTCCATTTCCCACTCTCCTTTATCAGGGGTGTCCTGTGCCTTTTAATCTGTTGCTACGAGTTGCTAAAGTGGCTTTTCTGTTGAGATTAACAGTTCAATTATGAAGGTTTTTAGCCGGGCGAGCAGAGCACAAGTGAAGTGCGTCCTACACCGTTGGCTGCATCATGTGACCTCTGAGCAGACCTAAACCCTTGATCAAAGCAGATGATTATTAAGGTCAAAGGCCTTAGTGAGGTCAACCTACATGGCCATAGAGAGATGGCCCTTATCCAGTTTCTGGTGTATGGCCTGAGTAAATTCCAGCAAAGCCAACTCAGTACTATGCCCTGAGCAGAAGCCATGCTGGGCTGGTGTTAAAACCTCATATGTATTGAAAAATTTGAGGAATTGTTTGAAAACAATGTGTTTAAGAACTTTTGGAGCTGTGGCTAGAACTTAGGGCAGATAGTGCTTGGAAAAGAGTCTACTAAAGATATACACTCTGTTACTGAGAAAGAATCAATCTTTGTACCCTACTGTTACACTGTGACATCTGTACTCAGGTAAAATAGGCCAAATCCCACAGCAATGATAAAACGTGTCTGTTGGTATCTGTTTCTCCTGAATGTGACTTAGTACCCAGTAGTGTAAGTAGTATGAATGCATACTGAAACACTTTGAGATTTATGTGGTTTTCTAATAACCAAGGCATTCTTTATTTCTGAGGACATTAAAATGAAAACAGGCCTTGTGCCTCCCAGATTTCCTCTCACCTTCCTTCTTTTCCCTCATTATGCTGTATGTGTGGCATCAAATGATTATGATGTCACAAAAAGCAGCATGGAGGTAAAATAAGAGGATGAGATGAAATATGGAGTATTTGGATTCTGTATTTGTTTGAATGTCCACAGTAATAAAGAATGAGGGAGATAACTACAAAACATTAATAAAATATAAGTTGTATTATGTCTTAATTGTAAGGGTATGCAGGGGCCAAATTGTATCTTATAAATACCACGAATAATGAGCTATCTGAATATTCAGGACCGATTACCAAAGAGCTCACTGTTTGAGTGGTATTTGGTATTTAGCTGGTGTGTGAAAAAAAAGTCTTTCTCCCTTCCTAGATGGCCAGAGCTAGCCTCCTGGCCACCCTCCAGACTCCATTAACAATAAATTCCCCCTTACCCTGTGTCTGTCTAATTTTAACAAGTCTGGAATATTTCCATCTCCACTAGGAATCGACACCAAACTGACCTGTCTCTAACCTATTTCAGCCATCCAAGCCCAAAGCCTTGCACTGATGAATTGGGTGGGGGGGCCAATGCCTTCAGTTCCTGGCTAGCTCAGTCAGATGACCCCACCCCCATAGCACAGACTTCTGCTGCCCACTCCATAGTGTCAGATACAGCTAGTGTCATAAGGGAGCCAGTGGGTGGTGCATGATCGTGCGGGGGGGGGTCAGTAGTAGTGTCATGGTGTCACATAGCAGCCTGTGCCAATTAGGCTACTACCTCTGGCATCTTTCAAAAGATTGTTCTCCGCCCTTTTTCCAGAGCTCTGCAATTGCTTTTATAAAGCCTAATCCCCTACCCTACCTGACCCACCTTTCTTTTTCCGTCCATTATATTAATTCAATTTCTATCTTCCAAATCACCTATTATATTCTCATAAAAACTAGTTAGACCCTATAATTTATATTTTATGCCTGCTATACCCTTTGTCCCCTTTTTTCTTACAGGCTAAATGGTTCTACTGTTCCTTGTATATATGTAAATTGTATATAATCATTTCATGTCATTGTATTGCTGTTTATGCTATTCTTGTCTATGTAATAATACTTGTATCCTCATTTGTATGACCACTCAGGTCCATCTTGTAAATGAGCTTTGCTCAATGATGTTCGCCTGAATAAATAAAGATTTTGATTGATTGATTGATTGATTGATAGGCTGCCAAATATCACTATGATGATACTGGCATGACTCCTTTCTCACAATCATGCACCACCTGCTCACTCTTATCTCTCATATCAGCGTGGCTCAGTTGGTAGCACATCCGCCTCTGGACCAGAAGGTCATGGGTTCTTGTCCCACACCAGAATTGGACTTGCACCTAAAAATTGGTGGGATCTGAGTGCAGTATTGGGGGGTGCTGTACTGCTGGGGTGTGCTGTCCTTCGGATGAGATGTTAAACCGAGGTCCGTTCTGCCCATCCTGGTGTTGTCCTGTTGGGTGTCCAGGTGGAAGTAAAAGAACCCAGGGCAATCTTCACAAAGAGCAGGGAACATTCCCAGTGTCCTGGCCATCATTCCCCTTTCCATAAACCAGTTCATGCAATTATCCAGGCTGTGGGTGATGATGTGTGATATGGCCGGCACCACACATTCAGTCACTTCACTACCAGTCTAGCATTGCTTGTAAAGTGCTTTGGGATACTGTATATGAAAGCGCTATATAAATGCTGATTCTCTTTTTTCTTCTTTTGACACTGCCTGTGTCCTACAATATGGAGCAGGTAGCAAAGGTCCACATTATGGGGGACCAACTGAGCTAGCCAGGAACTGAAGGTAGCCCTCCAATTGTTCAGTCTGGGCAAATTGGTGGCCTTTCAGAATTATAATGCTTTTGAAGAGTGTAAGGCTTTGGGCTGGTGGGGGAATTTGGTTGAAGACTGGTCAGGATGGTGTCGACTCTTGGAGGAGCTGGCAATTACCCTTTTTTTTTTATTTCACAAACAGAGGGTAAAACAAGAAGGGAATTGTTTTTAAAGAAACCAGGAGGATGGCCAGAACACTAGACCTGGCCACCTGATAAGAGAGGAGGCCTTTTTTTAAACATCTCACCAGAATACTGAATACTCAAATATTTGTTCCCCTCCCTACATACAATATTCAGCTTAATATGTGGAGAAAGGTATTGTACCACAGTGTATTTGTAAACTTTTCCTGGATTTTGGAAAACTCTTTAACAGAAGGCAGTACAGATAGTAGAATTCACCTTGATAACTTGCTGTAATAACTATTTATTTACAATTTACCCATTGCAGGCCAACTGCACACATTTTCTGTGGGGTCCTTTTCTTCTGAACCATACAGCTGAGAGGACTGAAACACATATGTTGCTCATAACCTGGTAGAGATGCTATTGTACAACCAAAAACATTAAATGATTGACAGAAGCAGAGCACGACTGAAATATAGCATAGTAAAAGCAAACTATAGCAATGTTTTACTTTGGCCTGATAACCCTTTTAAAATTAAATCATCCATAGTTCACGTGGATGGAATTATTTTTAGATCTCAGTTACATTTCATAGATGATTTTTGACAAGTCAATAAAAATGGATTTTCTCAGTTCTTGTATATAGAGAAATTCTGAAATGAAAGCTGTGTTGTGTGTAATTATTAGGTCTTTACTTTCTCATCTGAGTGTTTCATGCATACAGCAGCCTTGGACAGAAGTGATTAGATTCACAGTGGCCAGTCACACCTCTTTACAACCAAAAGGGATTTCATGTTCATGGCCTACAAACCTTTGTCCCAAACTCAAAACTGGCCCTAAATTTGGGAAAGACCAAAGCTATAGTATTTTACAAAAGTCATGGAATGGTTCTTTTCAGTCTCCTCTGCACGTAAACTCTTCTGCCATCATTCCAGAGGCATAGCATATGTAGCAAATGTGATCTTCCATCCCTATACCCCCTGCACTGGGCCTTACTTTGCACTTCAAACTTTGTTATGCTCTGTTTAAATGTACAATGCTGCTTTGTACGTTGTATACTGTATCTAGCATTATTTATTGGAGCCAACATCTGTGCAGTGCTGAGTGCTCTCCAAAATGGATTTCATTACTTTTTGAATGTGGGAAAGATGCAAGCTATGGTATTTGGGTCTGCCCATGACTGAAGGGCTACTTTAGCTCTGCTCCACTGCTCAATGGTAACACAGACAGATCCCCTGGAAGTGGTTAGTGAATACAAATGTTTGAGTTTCTGGGTCTACTCATTCCTCACAGGGAATGCCCACATCAACAAACTCTTTAAAAAACTAGGCTCAAAGACTGGCTTCCTGTTCAGAAACAAATCCTTGGTGCCACTGGTCTACAGAGAGAGAATAATTCAATCTGTGATGCTTCTATATTTAGGCAATATGGACATCTTGCTTCTTGGTGCCTCAAAGTCCATACTGGCCAAGTTAGATGTTTTTTACAACAGACTAGCTATGCTAACACTTTATTGCCCCATGACACAAACTGATGTAAGCTGTACAGTACATTAAACTCCCTTTCCCTAGGTGACAGGAGGGAACTGCACTTCATCCTTTTCACCCTGAAGTGTGTCAAAGCATTGTCCTCTCTGATTCACCCTCAACTGCAAGCCCTATCCTAGAAACATAGAAAAATAGAATTTTACATCAGATAAGGCCCACTTGGCCCACCATGTAGTCCCATTTGTCCCCGCCTATAATATCACCACAAGCTGTACTTGATCTCTGTTCCCCCTCTCCCCCTTGCTTCCCACCTATGATTCCATTGTGCCTATCCATGGATGCCTGAAGCCCACTACTGTTTTTGCCCCCACCACCTCCTCTAAAAGACACTTCCAAGCATCGATGTCTGTTTCAGTGAAGAAGTACTTCCTCATGTCTCTTCAAAATTTTCCCTCTCCAGCATCATTTCATGTCCGCTTGTTCTCATACATCTTGCCCTCTGAAAAAGACTCCCCTCCTATACCTTATTTAACCCCATGAGGTATTTATAGGTCTCTATCATGCCTCCCTCTCTACTAGGCTGTACTTACTGAGGTCCTTCAGTTTCTCCTTGTAGGACATCTTATGCAGCCCCTACACCATTTTAGTTGTTCTCCTTTGGATGGCTTCCACCTTGTCTATGTCCTTCTTGAGATGTGTTCTCCAGTAATGGACACAATACTTCTGGCGGGGTCTCACCAGTGATCTATACAGTGGCAACTCCACCTCCCTCCTTCTGCTGGTAAAGATCCATGACTTGTCATCGACAAATTTTTTGTCGAATGACCAGACAGCGAAACCTGCAGGTCGACTGCATTTTGAAGTTGGCTGTCGGTTTCATAGGAAACAAGTGTATTCCTCAGGGGGCTTTGCCCCCAGAACCCCCACCCACCCTTAGAATTCTCAACTCAGAGTCACAGCTGATTCGGGTGGGGTGCAGGACCCAGACAGACAGTGCCAGGTTCCAGCAGGTTCCCTACAGTGACGTGGTGCTGTTGTCACTGTAGAGGGCCCCACTGTCAAAATGTCGCTGATAGTGCGGCATGGCAGGGAGTCCTAATGTTGCATGACATTATGCCACATGGCAAGATCACACTGCCAATACAGCATGATTCTTGCCATGCAGCATATCTCTTTTTTCTGTGGAGGGCTCTGCCCCCACCCCCCCATTACAGGGGACTGCACCACCTGATCCACCCTCACTATAGATTCTCAACTCAAGGTGGGGGGTTAAGTTGAGGAACACACAAAGATTGAAAAAAAAAAAGTTTCTGGGACCGGGAATCAAACCCAGTCCCAGAAGCACTGCCTGGGTTCCCTGCTGCTGTGGCTCAGTCTGTTGAGCCACAGCAGCAGGTCTGCATAACCCACTCCCAGCAGAGGTCTTATCCTCTGCCTGGGAGAGTGAGAATGGTGCAATACCGCGTACAACAGTATACGTGGTACTGCACCATTCGCTCACTGGTGCGGCGCTGTACCGGGTAAGCCATAATGTCATATGCTATTAAGCATGCAAGATTATGACCCGGTACCGGGCCGGCACACCTGCCGGTGATATCCCTCCATATGCACCCCAGCATCCCACTGGCACTACCCACTGCTTAGTCACATTGTTTTCCACCTTGAGATCATCAGAGATGATTACTCCCAGGTTATCTTTCCTGTGTAGTGAACACCAATAGCTCTTCTCCCATTTTGCACTCTGTCTCTGTGTTTTTGTGCCCTAGGCACAGGATTTTGCACTATTTCACACTGAAACCCAGCTGAAGCCCTTGATCACTCCTTGAGTTTTCTCATGTGTTTGCACAGTTTTCCACCCCTCCTGGATTATCTACCCTATTGCAGATTTTGGTGACGTGCAAATAGGCAGCAATGAGGCATAGTTTACCTTCTTCTCATCAGTAATGTCACTAATAAAGACATTAAAGAGGACTGGACCCAGTACTGAGCCCTGTGGCATTCCTCTGGTCACCCTCTCTTCCCTGGAATGAACTCCATTTACCACCAGCCTCTGTCACCTATCTACTAAGCAATTTCTTACCCAGTTCACCACCATATGACCCATCCCTAAGCTGCCCAGTTTCCTTATGAGTCTTCTATGCAGTATCATGTTGAATGCCTTACTTAAATCAAAGTAGGCCACATCCACTGCCCCCACCCTCTTACATTTCTGTGGTCACCCACTCAAAGAAATCTATGAGATTTGGCTGACATAACAAGTTATACAAAAACAAACAAACAAAACACAAAATCAAACTTTTGCTTTCATTTTCTTCCTTCTAATTACTCTGACCAGGTTATAAACCCAGCAACTTATCTGGAATGGATATCATTAACTGCAGGTACTGTGGAACACATTTCAGAAGGGCAGTTTTATAGGATTTAGGACACTGTCCTACATGCTGGGCCATTGGAGATCTAAGGGCTCAGCTTCAGGCAGCATGGGCAGAGACTGTGCACCTCAAATTGCATATTCAAGAGGAAATATTTTATAAGAACCACCCTCCATTTCCCCAACATCCAACAGAAGCACCTTGACCACAGAGGGTAGTTGGTGCAGGAGGTTGGCAGGTGGTTAGGAGGGGCAAATCGGGTGCCCCATCACTCAGTACTCTCCAATATATCACCTCCACAAACCACATAAATACTACAAACAGGTTATCTGCTTCTATCTCCAAAATCAAACAAAGGGGCAGAGGACACTGCAGAGCAGGATACTGCAGCACAGGAGCTAGCACAACAATACTCACCCAAAACAGGAACCAAAACAAAAAAGCAAAAAGGAAATCCAAAAAACTTCTGATCACAGGAAACTCCATGATTCAGGGAGTTGATACGTATCTCCATCCAGGGGTAATGGTCAGATGTCTCCCATGTATATCAGCATGGAGAGACACTGACTGCATTACTAAAATTGTTCAGCAAGCAGGAGAAAACACTGATGGTCTGGTACACATAAGGACTAATGATCTCACCAGACGGTCAGTTGTGGAGACCAAGGAATACCTGACCAGGCTGGGTGACAAACTATCATCCATTTTATCCAGCATCTCCTTCTCTGAGATCCTCCAGCCTGGGAGAAGGGGTCAGATGGACGGACGGTCAGAGAAGGGGAGATAGGGGAGCTAAACTTGTGGCTCAAGGGCAGGTGCCAGGAAAAAAGGACACAAATTTGTAGGGAACTGGCAACAGTTTTGGGAGCAAAGGTTCTTTAAATCTGATGGACTGCATCTGACTAAGGAGGGAGTCAGTGCATTGGGGCAGAAGTTTGACGTCTTTGTGGAATATTTAAAATAGCAAATGGGGAGAGGGGTGCAGCACCCCATCCGTCAAATGGGAAGAACACCCCTCCCCCCTCAACTAGTGGCCAAACAGGAGTTCAGCATGTTTGTAGTTCATTTGCATCACCAGGTAAAAAAAAAGGTCTAGCTCCCCATAAGACACACAGGGAAAACGCTGGACCTCGCCCAACAACTAACACACCGAAATACGGCCAATGAAAAATCATGTACACAAATGCTTGCAGTCTGGGAAACAAGATCCCAGACCTGCAGGTAATAATGACAGAGGCTAAACTGGACATAGTAGCCATTAGCGAGACATGGTTTACCAGTAACCACACTTGAGAGACTTCAGTACCTGGCTATGTACTGTTCAGAAGAGATCAAGGTGCAAAAAGCAGGGTGGGGTGGAGTGGCCCTTTATGTCAATGAAAATATCAAAGCTACAGAAATTCAGAGTACACATAATGAGCCAGAAGAACTGTGGGTCACCCTGGAAACAGGAAATGGGACAGTCATACGAGCTGGGGTTGTGTACAGGCCTCCAGACCAGGGGGAGGACATAGACACATTACTGTTAGAAGATATACAAAACATGACAGCTAAAGGGGAGGTTCTGATAATGGGAGACTTCAACATGCCAGATACAGATTGGTCAATATCAGCAGGGACATCTGCCAGAATAGACATATGGTGAATTCCCTGCAGGGGGAGGGCCTCAAACAACTGGTACAACAACCCACAAGATACAGAGCTATCCTAGATCTAGTACTGACTAACAGGGAAAGGATCACAGATCTCCAGGTAGAAGGTCACCAGGGTGCCAGTGACCATCACATGGTATGGTTCAATTTGGCCACTAGAACAAAATCATACAATTCCAAGGCAAAAATATGGGACTTCAGAGGAGCTGACTTTGATAAGATGGCCAAAAGAGTTAAGCTAGCCCTGGCAAAAAGAAATATAGGTGAGGGGGTACAGGCAAAGTGAGCAAGCATTAAATATGCAATACTTGAAGCAACATCCCATTGTGTTAGTGAGAAAAGAAAGTGCAAAAGAAGAAGGAAACCACTTTGGTTCTCAAACACAGTAGCAGAAAAGGTCAGAGCCAAAAGGCTGGCCTTCAGGAAATATAAGGGAATGCAGCAGGATGAAGATAGGGAGGCATGCCAAAGGGAAGCAGGGAAGGCAGTAAGGCAGGCAAAGGCCCAAACTGAGGAAACACTAGTACGAATAGTAAAGGAAGGTGACAAGACTTTCTATAGATACATTAGTGAAAGGAGAAAGTCCAGAGGGGTACTGCTAAGATCAAAGGGGATAATGGGGCATGTGAGGAGGAGGACCATGTAAAAGCATCTATCCTAAATAGATACTTCTGCTCAGTATTTACTGAAGAGAAGGTAGGGCAGGGTCCACAGCTCAGCACCATGGACACAGGGGGGAAGGAGGTATGCACTAGTCACTTCACAAAAGAAAGGGTCCTACAACAGCTCGATAAGCTCAGGGTGGACAAGGCAATAGGACCTGATGGCATACATCCCAGGGTACTAAAGGAGCAAAGGGTGGAACTAGCAGAGCCATTATCAGAACTGTTTAGTGAGTCTCTGAGCACAGGAGAGGTCCCAGAAGACTGGAGAAGGGCTCATGTGATCCCGCTCCACAAGAGTGGTAGCAGGGAGGAGGCAGGGAACTATAGACCAGTCAGTCTTACCTCAGTAGTGGGCAAGATTATGGAGACACTCCTTAAGGAAAGGATAGTGCAACACCTGGCATCCATAGGAGCACAGGATCCAAGACAGCATGGGTTTACAAAAGGAAGGTCCTGTCAAACTAATCTCATAGATTTGTTTGACTGGGTAACCTGAGTGGTGGACCAAGGGGGAGAAGTTGATGTCACCTACCTTGACTTTTGCAAAGCTTTCAATACTTTTCCACTTAGAAGATTGATTAATAAGCTGAGTAGGCTTGGGATGGGTCAGAAGTTGGTCAACTGGGTGGCAAACTGGTTGATGGGCAGAAAACAGAGAGTGGTGGTAAATGGTATACAGTCAGAAGAGATGCAAGTCACAAGTGGGGTACCTCAGGGATCAGCCCTGGGGCCAGTCCTCTTCAATATCTTCATCAGTGACATTGCAGATGTACTGGGGGGTAAGGTTTGTCTGTTTGCAGATGACACCACTATCTGCAACAGAGTAGATGATCCAGATGGGGTGGACAGAATGAGAAGACAGCTGGATAAACTAGCAAAATGGTCAGAAGAGTGGCAACTGGGGTTTAACACAAAGAAGTGCAAGATCATGCACATAGAGAAGAGAAACCCTGAAGCCACCTATAGGCTGGGAGGGGAGTTGCTGGCAGTCGCAAGGGAAGAAAGATACTTGGGCGTCATCATCACTGATGACCTGAAATCATCCAAGCAGACCACTAAAGCAGTAGGTAAGGCTAGAAGGATGTTCGGGTGTATTAGTAGGGGTATCACAAGTCAGAAGAGGGAAGTAATAATCCATCTTTACAAGACACTGGTTAGGCCCCATCTGGAGTACTGCGTGCAGTACTGGAGGCCACACCTTCACCAGGACATTAACTAAATTGAGGCAGTCCAGAGAAGGGCAACCAAAATGGTGCAGGGACTGCATCAGAAAACATATGAGGAAAGATTAATGGAGCTCAATATGTATACCCTAGAGCAAAGGAGGGAGAGAGGTGATATGATTGAAGCATTCAAACACCTTAAGGGCATTAACAAGGTGAAAGAGTCTAACATGTTTCAATATAAGAAAAATAGCAGGACAAGAGTACACAGCATGAGATTAGAGGGAGGCTGATTAAGGGGTAATGTGAGGACGTTCTTTTTCACAGAAAGCATGGTGGATGCATGGAATGGCCTACCTTAGGAAGTGGTGGATATGGGTACAGTGCAGGGCTTCAAACAAGCATGGGATAGGCATAAGGGAGCAATACAGATGAGTATGAATAGATAGGTCATTGACAGAGCAAAGGCCGATGGCACATTCATAAGGTAGAAAAAGAAATGGGTAGATTGGATGGGCCTTGTGGTCCTTATCTGTCATCAACTGCTATGTTTCTATGTTTCTATGACATGACCTCCCTTCCACCAACCTGCATTCATGCTGCCTTAGGTCTTGTAAATCATTGAATTCAAGATACGACACAATCCTTTACTTCAACGATGACTCCATTAACTTTCTCACCACTGATATCAGACTGGCTGGCCTACAGTTGCCAGCCTCCTCCTTGCAACCACATTTATAAAGCAGGACTACATCTGTCCTCTTTCAGTCCCCTGGAACTACTGCTGTTTCAAGTGAGTTGTTGAATAAGGCAGTCAAATGGTGCTACCAGTATTTTCTTGAGCTCCCTCAATACCCTTGAGTGTACCCTATCTTGCCCCATAGCTTTATCCATTTTCAGATTTGTGACTCCCTTCAGGATGCTCTCCTTGGTAAATGGACTTGTGCCTGCCTCCTTCCCCCCAGTGCTTTTGCTGCTTTTATGTTGCCTATTTACTTCCTCTTCCTCTATGAAGATGTTTGGGTATCACACCAATGATTACACTGGAAACAAGTAATTGCACACCTCAAAGTAAGGTTTATTGAACTAAAACAGTATAGTGCATTACATCTGGCAGCCCAGCTTACAAGGTACCAGCAATGATCAATCACTTTCCCTTGGCAGGATGAACCAGACAGGCATCATGGAGGCTTCAGAACTCCCTTTTAACCTGCATTCAGTTTGTATTTCCAGAGAGTGTTTTCAGGATATTTGTACTTTCAGCATAGAAATACATGGTATAAATGGCTGATGTGACACCATGTTCTTATACTGTATGCTAATGCAACTCTAATGGCTAGTAAGATTTCAACAACAAAACAAGCATTTGTCAATGCCGAATGTTTGCTTGCTGGCATTAGCAGTGGAAGTGCAGGAGTTAGACATGCAGTGTAGAAATGGCAGTGATGTATTGAACTGACGCCAACTCCACCCCCCACCCTGCAGAGATGGACAGGTATTGCGGTATGCCTTTGGGTCATCAGCCATAACGGTCATGCCATTTCATCTCACCCTACCCTGCAGACACTGACAAGTGTCGAGGTGTGCCTTGGGGTGTTCAAACTTTACACTCACCTCATTCAATAAAGAAATATGCTGAAATGGGTGCAGTATAGGAGAATAGTGTGAGCTCTGGGGCCAAAGAGTCCAAGGTGAACCTCAATGCCTGTCACTGGCTGCAGGGTGGGGGAGGGGGTGGAATGGCATGAGCATTACTGTCAACAATCCCAAATCACACCCCTGATGTCTTTTAGTCACTACGGTGTAGGGCGGATGACTGTCAAACCCTACAGGGCAGGGCATTATGGTCAGAAACCCTAAGGCCCTGGGCGTGTCTTGGTATTTTTACTCTAAGTTTTCAACATGGGCTTTTTGTGACCCCAACGCATGAACAGTGACACTATCAGTTTGTTAGCTGAAAGGTGATTTTACACAGTGACTGCACCATTTCACGCCACAGGTGCGAAAACACATTTCCAACATGATGTAAAAAATGACAGCTGTACAGTTCATGAGGAGGTGTAAACAAATGGTAATGTTGAAAATCTGGAGTGAAAATATAAAAAAAATGGTGAAGTCATGAGCGTGCATAGACACTGTGCAATGCACACCATAATGCAATTATTTGGGGGATATTTTGCACCAGATTTCCTATATAGGCATTTTGGGACCTCTGCTCTGTCCTGAACACTGATTTCCCACAGTGACTGTGCTATTCTGTGCTGGAAGTGCGAAAACACATTTTGGCCAGGATGTGAAAAAATGACAGCTGTACTGCTCATAAGGATGTGTGGAAAAATGCCAATGTTGAAAATCTGTAGTGAAAATATTACAAATATGTGAAGTTATGAGGGTGCGTAGAAACTGCACAATGCACGCTCATGACACAGACATTTGTGACCAAATTTTCAACATAGGCATTTTAGGACCTCTGCTCATGAACAGTGTCACAGTGATTTTCTTAATCTGCCCTGAACACTGATTTCCCCCAGTGGCCGCGCTATTCTGTGCTGGAAGTGTGAAAACACATTTCGGCCATTATATGAAAAATGACAACTGTACTGTTCATAAGGAGGTGTGAATAAATGCCAGTGTTAAAAATCTGGAGTGAAAATATTACAAATTCATGAATTTGTGAGTATGCATGGAAACTGCTCAAAGCACGCTCGTAACACAGTCATTTTTGGGAATTTTTTCACTAAATTTGCAACATAGGCTTTTTGAGAGTCTACCTCATGAATAGTGACACTGTCATTTTGTTAATCAGTCCCAAAAGGTGATTCCGCACAGCGACCGCAAAATCACCTTTCGGGACCGAATAACCAAACGACAATCACAAATTCATGAGGTGGGGTCCCAAGAACCCCATATTGAAAATTTAGTGCAAAAATTCAAAAAAATGGCAGAGATATGCACCAAAGTTGAAAAAACCCTATTTATGTCATTATAGAGCATTTCTTCAGTTCGCGATCGGCTTTAAAGAGTGCAGGCGTGTCATGGTCCACGAATCGTTGCGCTGGCCTCGGAGGTAAGTATAGGCGAGGGGTATGAGGTGGGGTATGCAGAGGTGGGTGTGGGTTGGGCAAGAAAGTCAACAAGGGACCATTTTCTTTTGTTACAGGATTTTTGAATTTTACATAGACGACGTGTGACTTTTGCCACACTGGGGTGGGCTCCCAGTGTGGCACCCGGAAGTTTTGGGGGGGCAGTGGAGCCAACGGGATTGAGCACCCCTGTTGGCCATACAGTGTTGGGGGGACCCTGAGGATGCTGGACTTATGCCATGCTGTGGTGGGCTCCCAGCGTGGCACCTGGAAGTTTTTTTTTGGGGGGCACTGGGCTGATGGGGAGTTAGGCACCCCTCGGAGATACAGTGTGCTTGGTGAAGTGTGCATGAGCCGAGGGGGATTGGGCACCTTGGCACACAACAAATGGGGGCGGGGTGTGCATACAACCACCGCTACAATCAGCGGTGATAACGTGTGGGTCAATTTGCATACTGCTGATGGCACGGCAGTATGCTAATTGCCTACACGTTACCACTGCTGATTGTAGCGGTCATTTGCTTTCAACTGTATGCCACTGCATTTGAACTGCTGTCATAGACAGCTGGGATATTCATTGGTGCAGTGGGGCCACACATGCAAAAACCCTCAGGGCACTGGAAGCGGGGGTGCCACACCTACGAAAACTCGTATGGTGGCACTATGTTTCTTGAACATGCAGGCAAGTAAACATAAAAATGGAGACCACCAGGATAGTTACAGGGGACTAGCACGAGCAGTGAAAACAAATTAAGGCAAACTGACATATCCCTAACAGCTACAGGAAAGGAGTTGTCTGTTGACATGGAAACAAATAAAGTTTACAAGATAACAAAGGTGTAGTTTTCCTTTAAAGGTGAAAGCAAACAGTCTCTTAAAGGAGAACTGTACTGAACTTGCAAGTCATATTCACTATATAAGCTGTAATTTAAATCCTGGTTGCAGTTCTCTTCCTGTTCCATTTCTACAGGCTTTCTAGTTATTCCACTGGGTGTTTCTCACTTGCACACAGGTAGTAAGTGCCATTTTAGAACTGTGCTCCACTCTTCCATTGTTTTTACAATGCATCCACATGCTACTGTAGAACTGAATTGTTGCCGGGGTCATAAATTACATCATTTACCTCTAATATGGTACTTAAAGATCAACTGTAAATGTTTCAGCTAATTGTTTTACTGGTTTTAGTTCCCTTACTTCTAGTGTGATAAAAATTGCCTTATAACTACACACATACATGTCTCCTGTGATCTCTTCTATAGTAATCTTTATTTTGATGTTACAAAAGTGAGCCCAGTCCTTAGCAGGTGTTTGTTTTTTCCTTTTTGCCAAGTCATCTCCTGACATCAAACAAGGAGTGACATTTTATTGCCAATACTTGGGCTAGTCTTGAGAAGTGTCATTAATTACAGCATGAGAAGGTTTTGTATTTTACTTCTCGGTTGGAGACAGTTTTCATTTATCTTTTGCGCAAGCAAGTGCTGAACTGTGTATGCATATGCTGAACTATTTTACAGGCTGTTTTCAGAAGAAAAAAGTACTCTTTTAAATACACCACTGTATGGAGTGCAGCAGTGGTTTAGTCTTTCTTCATTGTCATGTACAACCAGCTGTGTAGATGTTTTTGTGGCATACCCTCTGCACGGCGACAGTATTACAGCGAACACATCACTGCTGACAACATCAACAGTTCACCGTAATAGTCCGCCCGGGACCCCAGCACTCTTTTCCCCGGTCCTGCACCCTGTCCCCAAATCAACTCCGACTTGGAGTTGATAATCCTTAAGATCGAGGATCGCGAGGTGCGGGGGCAGAGCCGCCCAATAGAAAACTAGCTGGTTCTCCTGCTGGATTTATGTCAACCGCAACTTGCAGTCAACATAAATCTGTCACTATGATGTCGGTCGACAAATAAGTTGTCGAACCAGCATCGTAGATCCAGTTTTTGTTACAGCAATTCACAGATGATCTAGTTTAATGTATGAATTTCTTTCATACTATTGTACTTTTTGGTATATATTACACTGTGAATTATAAGCAGATTAAGTTAATATAGTATTGTGTAATCAAGCTACTAGTAATGAGTATTACAGTTTTTTAAAGACATTTTCTCCCCTCCAGGCAACTACAAGCAGTTACTTCCTCCCCTGCTCTACTGCCGAAGTCCAGCCACCACTCCTCCCCAGTACCGCTGAGCCCCATGTCACCCACAGATTTCCCCTGTGGTGAGGCCAGGAAGGGAAGGGCCATCCTCCCCTCACCCAAGACTCATTATCCAAATTGGGGCTTCCAGTGATCTAGGAGTGGAGTGGGATGCTGGTTGGCAGGTAGGGCTTCACATAGCCTGTGGTCACCTCCCTTTTCCATTTTGCACCCCCCCTTCGTGGCCATGAATGCACATGCATAGAGGTGTGCATGGGCAAGGTAGCCACACTCTTTGCCTCCCTAACTCCAGTGCTACCATCAACCTCCACCAGGAGGCAGCCAAGGAGCAGGATGACTTTCCATTCCTCCCTGGGAGATGAGAGCAGTCCGTTAGATGCTTGATCCTCTCCCTTCCCTGCCAACCCCTGGCAACCTGAGCTCACTCCTGAGCCCAGGTCATCGGCATGGTGCAAGGTGTGGCTTCCAGTGCCTCAACCCTCAGTGCCACTGGGCTGGCCAATGAATATTATAATTTAAAACAAATGAGTAATAGACAGCATGATGAAGTTTGTGTGTGTCTGAGGGTTAGGGGATGAGGGAGCTGGCTAGCAAGAGGTTATCTGGACAGGAGCAAATACCTTTAAGTTTCACATTAAGCTATGGCTGTTCCAGTTTTTCTATACACCATACTGGTTTTCAATCAGCTGTGAAGACATCTTTCCTGTAATGTTTATTTACAGCAGTTTGAGTTTATGATATATAAACTTTGACTACCATTACCTGTACTCAGAAATATGATGCAAGTGTGGAAAAGTGTGTATGTGTGAGTGTGTCAGGGGGAGGCATACTATTGCTGCCTGGTCCCCTTCTGTGGTCTTTGGGGGCTGGGAGGGAGTGCATGTTTGGTGCAGCTGATGTAGTGTGGGCTAAGTGGCCTTAATCTGCTCCGCAAAGTGATTCCTGGAGTAATGCAGAATCTGCAAAGTACTCCACAACGCGAAGCGGAGTACTTCACATCATAATGAGGAATGCAAAGGCTATTGAAAGAGATGACTTCGTATTATTCTGCCTTCCACAAACCACTACTCCATCAATTTTAAGGTGAAGTACATTGAAATCAATGTAGTTAGCATCACTTTGCCTTGTTATTGAGCTCCAAGGCGAATTTTGCAGTGACTCTTGGGATTGCAGGTCACATGGGTTCTAGATTGTTCTGCACAGCCTCAGTTCTGGGTAGTGTGTATAGGCAGCTGTAGGAGACAGTTTGCTCTGAGAGCTCTCTGTGATTCAAACCCTCTAAAAGCTGTTTAAAAAGCCTTTTTGAGTTATTTGTTTTGCTCAAACTTTAGTGTATCAATTGTAGGAAACCCTCCTGTGCTCATATCATCGAGTGTTTATTGTTTATGTGTGGATTTTGAATGTTAATGTACAATATTCAGTCTATGTACTGACAGATAGTGGAAGTGTGCTTTGGGGGAGGGGCGTATCTGTAGTGTAGGTAGATTATTGAGTTGGAGAAATAGGGAGTTCTTTGTTTTTTTTGTTATATTTTTCTTGTATAACTGTCTTAATGTACACACAGTAATATTTTCAGTAATTATTAACATTTTTTTGCTGATTGTGTTGTGGACCTGGTGCAGAAGTGCATATTTTCAGGTTGTTTAAAATATGTGGTATATTACTGAAGTTTTCAATTTGCTACGTAGTACTTGTAGACAAAGTGTGTGTGTGAGTGTGTGTGTGATGCTTGACATGAAATAATACACCTTTTATTGTGCCACAGTGTAATTGCAGCAGTGTGAACCTGCTATCCACTGCACCTGCATGATTTTGTACTGATATGTGGTATCTTGGTTTTGCACTGTTACTGTAATCTGCAGTCACAGTGCTCCCCCCCGCAACCGGCAAAAGGTATTCTTTTCCAAAGTGGATTGTGACTTGAGCACCAGTGGTTAGTTAACGTGTTGTTGAACTTGTTGTGACTTTGCGTATGTATCTCTTGTTGAAGCCGCAGTTGTTTTTTTTGGCTTCACATCCAGCAGCCCAGAGTGAATGTTCCAAAATCTAAATTTGTTTAGAATTTTCTTGCTGATCCCCCAAAATGTCTGCAAAGAGATGTGCAAGCAAAGCTGTTTCTCGCCATGACACTGCTGCCAGTGGTGAGATTGTCTGTGGGCGTGGTATCACACAGAAGTGCATTGCTAATGTGAGGAAAGGTATTTCTCCTTCAATGTTTTTTACAGTGCAATCGGTAGCTTCACTCATAGTTGGAGGAGATGATGTTGTCCCAGCTGGTGGTGTTAGTGCAGTTGCTGGTGGTATGAGTATTGCTGCCTCAAGTTCCACTTCTGACCAGTTGACCACGTCCAAAAATATAGTTGAGTGTAAAACAGTGAGTGACAGTGCAGATGATGTCATACTCCCCAGTAACGTCCCATTAGTAACTGAACATGAGGATTCTGATCATCATGGCAATGATAACACACAATGTCACATTTCTTCCACCGTGGTTCAGGTCATGCATTTGCTATGCAGCGATTCACAGTGTGGTGAAAAAATATCAGGTGATGGTGGTGTTGATGATGGTGATGAATCTGATGATGATGTTGCTGTGGTTGCACTTGCAACATGCAGGCCACATGCCGGCATCCAAGCAGAAGATGTGGATGTGGATGATGTTGATGAATATGATGATGATGTCAGCAACCCCTGATGGGACCGGACAAAAAGAAATTCAAGGTGCCTGTGTCTGAGTCTGTTTGCATCAACCCCCCCATAAAAAGTAGTGATTTAGCAGTTTGAGTTGATAATGGTGATCACCCAGTAATAATGATAGGTAGTCATCATGGTCAGTTGCAGTCCAAGTGTGTCCTGCCTGAAAAATCATGTAGCACACCCCCCACTTTAGGGCTTAAAAAAAAACGGAGTCCAATAAGCAGCATCAAGGACATGTTAAAAATAGGAGATCACAATCCCTTGTTTGGGACTTTTTTGTGCAAGATGCAATAGATAAGTCAGTTGCAATCTGCCAGCTTTGCCATGCACGTATGAGGCAAGGTAAAAAAGGGAGCCATCTGGGAACTGGGGGACAGCATGCACATCTTAAGAACAGGCACATGGCACTGTGGACCCAGCACAACATGGCAGTTAATACCACAGTGGGGTGTTCGCCCTCGTCATCAACCATAATGAGCATGTTATCCCCTTCCATGACTGTAAGATCAAGTAGGAATGTGTGCAGTAGTGATGAAATAACAGCAGAGGATTACTACAGGCATGATGAGGTGGAGGAGCATAGTGATTTTGAAATCTTGTCCAGTGGTGGTGAGAGTAGCAGTTTTGGTGGTGGTAGTCAATGCAGTATGTCTAGTATTGCAAGTGGTACATCAACCCCTGTTCGTAAATCTGGGAAAATAACTTCATTTGTGGATTTTTCATCACCTGTGCAATCATCTTCATCACACGTCCACACTCCACCCCCTGCCATTTGCAGAGCAGAACCATTTGTCAACACACCCTGTGTAAAACGTTTAAGTCAGCCCACGTTACAGAGTGTTTTTGCCCATAAGCTGAAGTACCCACTTAATCATACAGTGTCGCGTGAACTTAATGTTGCTGTAGCTGAAATGCTGGCAACTGATCTTTTGCCCTTCTCCTTTGTGGAGAATTCTGTGTTCCTGTGGTTTGCAGCATGTGCCTGTCAAAAATGGAAAGTCCCATCCAGGACATACTTTTCCACCTGTGCTGTCCCCGAGTTGTACCATACTGTGTCTGACTCTGTAAGGCATAACCTTCAACATTCCTCCTCTCCATTCATCCATTTAAGTATGAATACATAGACAAGTGCAAAACAGTGGGGAGTTCATATTTGTGTATAACTGCTCAGTGGGAGCAGGTGGCGGGTGTTGTTTGTGCTGTTGGTAGTGTGAATAATCGGTGTAGTAAGGTGGAGTGTCATGGTAGCAATCTTCCAGGACTTTGACAGCATGCAATGATTGCTATGCACAATGTGGCCTGTTCACTCACTGGTGAAAACATGCTGGACTTGATACTGATTGAAACTGACAAGTGCTTGAACCCCCTGTCCCTGAGAGCTGGGTTCATAGCAAGTGACAATGGATTAAATGTGGTTAAATGCATCACGAATGGTGGCTTTGTTCAGGTTCCATGCATGGCCCACCATTTAAATCTTGTGGTGCAGGAGTTTCTGCAGCACCCTGATATAAAGGAATTGCTGACCGTTGCATGCCATATCTTTTCTCACTTTTCACGCTTTGCAAAGGCCCGTGACCATGTTTGGCAGTTGCAGATCCAAAACAGACTCCCGCAGCACTGCTTGAAGTTGGAAGCTGTCACTTGGTGGAACTCCACTTAATACAGGGCAGAGAGGTTTTATGAACAATACAAAACCATCTCAGAATATCTTGTCATGCACACTAGCTGTGACAGTTCCAGGGCCTCCATATCTATGACAACTGAACAGTGGCACCTCATGGACTCTGTAATAACAATTTTGAGGCCTTTTGAACATGCCACACAGGCAGTGAGTGGTGAGTCTGCCTCCATTAGCCAGTCAGTTCCACTGCAGACATTGGCGAATGCACAGCATCGCCTTGATGTTACTAGAGACTGTGCTACCAGTGTGTTGCTGAAACACATGCTGACAGTATTTGACCAGAATCGTCACATATTGAGCATTCAGCATAGTAACAATTTTGCAATAGCAACAATGCTGGACCCACGATACAAACATGGAATTGCCTCACTACTGGAGGGCGGGCCTGAACAGGTAAAAAATGTCAGTGGGCAACTGGTGCGCTTGGTTCATGGGGCAAAGAAGTCACGTGGCAAGGTCAGCAAACCTCTGCAGCATAATCAAGCTAATGATCAACCTGGAGTAGTATCAAGCATATCCTGTGAGGGCAAGGGGACTGCAGTTCCAGGTGGTTTGTCATCAAAAGCGGTTGGCGTTAACCCACTTTGGGAGGCTTTGTCCCAAGTGAGGATTTGTGACATAAATGATTCCGGAGAACAGGATGATGCATCAACCACTGGACTTAGTGCTGCACAGCGAATGGTTGAGTCATATTTGTCTGAAAACAGGCATCAGTCAATAACTGATGATCCTCTTTTATACTGGAGTGGAAAGGTCAGTGAATGGCCAGAGCTGACTGCAGTGGCACTGAAGTACCTGACATGCCCATCCTCCAGTGGAAGTGTCGAGAGGGTATTCAGCTCAGCAGGTACAATAGTTAGGGATCATCATAAAAATCTTCCTCCTGCAAATGTCAGTTTGATGACTTTCATAAAAATGAATGAGAGGCACATACCAGCTCAGACTGCAACCTCAGTATTCGTACCCTGGCATAGTCATGGTTTTGCTGATGTTGTAGAAATGGACCATCCTGGTGGCACTGGCAGCATGAAACGGCCTTCTACTGACATAGATGTTGACACAATGGAAAAAGAATTTCCCAGTGGGCAGAATTCAGGCATAACAAAATGGTTATATTAAATGCATGCTGAAAATAGAAAACAGAGTTAAAAATCTATGTTTCAACCTTAGGTCTTCTTCAGGAAATATCTAAAAGAGAAAAAACAAAGTTAGCATGGGGGTGTAAATGAGGAGATATATATATATATATATATATATATATATATATATATATATATATATATGTGGGGAAAGAGAAAAGGAAGGCTCATGGAGAAGAAGTGATAAATGGCAAGATTAAGAGAGAATCTGTGAAACAAAAAGATGATGATGGGAAAGATAAAGCAACATAGGACTGGAAGAGCCAGAGAAGTCCCCAGGTGGGAATTAATTAACAGAGCCTAGTAAGAAGGCTGAAAGGTGACAAATGTGGGGGAAGGAGACAGAAATGGAGACTTATTGTGAACATGTAAAAGAAATTAAATGTGTACAGATACAAACAGACTTTAGGGAAAGCTTGGCTTCCATGTTTTTTCTATGGTCAGAATCCCAGAAGCCCTCCTGAAGGACACAAACAGAAAGATCATTGACACTGTGGTCCCTGGAGATAAAGTGGGATACAATGGGTTTAGCAGTGTCACCATTCCTGACTGTTCTGTAATGTTCCCTGAAATGGTCAGCAAGGGGCACCAGGGGAAATGACTTTGTGTGCCACCCTGGACCACCACCATAAAACTGCTGTTAGCCACTGCCACCACCAAATGCAGGAAGATGTGAGAGGAAATGTCATTGTGTGCCTATGACCACCACCCACCACCACCACCATTCTAATGATGTTTTCCATTACCTGTCCTGCCCATGCCAAGGCAGAGGGAGTCAGACAGGAGATCACATCCATCAGCCAGAGGCACAAGGCTACTTACTATCAATACTTTAAAGTGAGTATGTGTACTAATGTTTTTCATGCTATTCAATTTCCTTTAGCTGTGTTTTGTTTGCTGTTTCTTTTCTGAGCTGCAGTGGTCAAACATATACGGTCAACTTATTTTGTTTTTTACAGGTTAACAAATGACTCTCCTTCACTGAAAGTCTATATGGTACAGCATTACTG
Organism: Neoceratodus forsteri; assembly: GCA_016271365.2. Classification (NCBI taxonomy): domain Eukaryota; kingdom Metazoa; phylum Chordata; order Ceratodontiformes; family Ceratodontidae; genus Neoceratodus; species Neoceratodus forsteri. Next base: position 1,065,297,766 of record CM057454.1, on the reverse strand, counting down.
TCTACAGCAACCTATGGGATATCCATTTTCCATACTGGTTAGTATATCAATTTTATTTCATCCGTTCCTTTTTTCATAAGAGTGCAAATCCAACTGATGATTCATAATGTAGGTGACATGTATGTCACATATTTGTCCAACACATCATACACTGTATTGCAATTTGCAGCAACTGCAGCCATGCCAGTATTGAAAAAAGTTTGACCCAGGTTGTGTGACTTGACAAGATGTGGTTTTAAAATGTAACTTGAATTAAGATTCAATGACACTGTATTGGTTACAGCCTGGTACTAAATTTACTTATGATGTAATGATTTGATCTTCATGTGGCTTAAGTGGAACAGCTTGCTATCTGCTAATCAGCATATTTGATGAGGTGGAACAGCCACAGTTTACATATAAAGTGTTACTGCTGCAATCAAGTTTAATAAGGCCTTCATTTCTTTTTTTAGGAAACTTCCAAATGCTTTGTGGTGTCATAGTTGCCTTATCCAAATAACCTGTTCAACATCATACCTCTCTGGACTGGCAGACATGCAACAAGTAGTATGAATCAATGATAACTGTGAACAGCATTCCTGGACTGGAGAAGGATGCAGATAAAATCTGTGACGAATTTACCAAACCATAAACCATTAATGAGACTTACTTGCAAATGATAATCCGCCTCAAAAAAATATTTACCTTCATTGACTTGAGAGTATTCCAATTCCAACATCACAATTTCTCATCAAGCACAGGAATGCACACACCAACAGTATGTGAGTGACCTGTGACACAAAACAATACAATGACTACATATATATATATATATATATATATATATATATATATATTATATATCAAACCCCACCCAAAAAATACATATATATCATCTCACCAAGGGTACTATTAGTGTACACACAAAGGACACCCTTCCTGCTGTGGTGATTTCAGCACACTTTGGGCAACCAACAGTTCTCAGTGTTATTATTTGGGACAGTAAACTCAATGTTATCCCTCCTTCATACAGTTTGGCAAGACACTGTGCATCATCACATTATCATCACAGTAAGGTCAATACACAGCAGAATTACATGTAATTGCAACAGCAGCAGCATTTCTTGTTATGCTCCAATTTCACTTTGTCAGTACTGGGAAATTTTCTGGACACATGACAGTTGCATTTTGGGGATGCACAGTAATTTCTGTGACTGTGTATGAGCACTGCACGCATGACTGAGTGTGCCATTAATTCTGGGAAACTTTGCAATTCTTGTTACACTCCAATTTCACTTCACCAGCACTGGGGAATTTTCTGGACACAAGACAGTTGCATTTTGGGGATGCACAATAATTCTGGTGACTGTGTGTGAGCACTGTGCACATGACTAAGTCTGCCATTAATTATGGGAGACTTTGCAATTCTTGTTATGCTCCAATTTGACTTTGTCAGCACTGGGGAATTTTCTGGATGCAACACAGTTGCATTTTGGTACTGAGGATTCTGGTGAGTCTGGAAAATATTTTTGAAGCCTCAGTAATGTTTACTTTCTGTCATGCTATCATGAAGTGTTTATCAAAAAGCAGGACTGAGCAGAACAATTATACTGTGCTAAACTGCATGTGTGCAGTCCGTGTTCTTTCTCGTGTGTGCAGACACTGTCCAGCTGCTTGCAAACAATATATATATATATATATATATATATATATATATGCTGACTTGTTACAGTGTTTATGGTATAAAGAATAAAGATAAGAATATATGATGTATAGTCTATTTGCACCATCAACAGGAGCAGACAAAGTGATATGATATGTTTTCAGAGGTCTCAGGCCAGTGTGCACCTGAGTCACTCACACAGTGCACACATGACTTTGTGGAGATAAAAAATATCATGCTTTTCAACAAACCATACCCAACAGACATAAAATATTGCTGATGCACCCAAAATATTTTATGGTGTACAGACATTTTCAAGTTGGAATATGTAACAGGTTCTGCAGTCCACTGCCACCACACTGTACTACCACTGGTGCCATGTCTTGTTATGGTATACATCAACTTGCTGCAAAACTGACACTGCCAGTCTTAACTAGAAAGACATCTCTTATTCCAGAACAAATAATGAAAAGAAGAAATGTGATAGCACAGTGCGGTGGCAGTGAACTGGACCTTGTATATTTTCTGACTTTATAATGTCTGTACACTGTGAAATATTTTGGGTGCAGCAACAATACTTCATATCTGTTGGATACGGTTTGTTGAAAAGCAGGATTTGTTATTGCAATGATCTCCTAACAAATAAAATACATGTTATATAGTCTTATCTTTATTCTTTATACCATAAACACAGCAACACGTCAGCAATCAGCATACATATGTTTGCAATAACTGGACAGTGTCTGCAGTACATACACACACAGGAAAGAACACTGACTGCACACATGCAGTTTAGCACAGTATACTTGCACAGCTCAGTCCTGCTTTTCCACAAACACTCCATGACAGAAAGTAAACATTACTGAGGCACCAAACAGTGCACGCATGCACACTTAATGGGGGGCCAGGATACAAAGTGTCATGCATACAGAAGACAAAAAAGGGCATAATTACATACAGGGGTTGGGGATGGTGGAGGAATACATTTTACAACACAGCAGGGAAGATGTGGGGGGCACATGGTGTGAGAAAAAAAACTATTGTGGGATCCCCTGGTGGTCCAGCAGCAGTTTGAGCATGGACATAATCTGTAATTAATGTCCCTCTATGCAATCCAACCTCTGCTGGACAGCACTCACCTTCTCATTGTTCTCCTCTACAGCACTCTAGAGAACTGCCAGGTCAGCCTGAGTTACAGGCAGTTCTCTGGGGTCCACAGGTGCTACAGGCTCAGCTGCAGGTGGTGGTGGTGGTGGTGCTGGTGGAGCAGCAGGTGATGCTGTGACCCTCCTCTTCATAGGGCCACACACAGCTTCACCCTCTGCCACAGAAGGGCCAGCAAGTGCAGGCCTGGCCTGTTCTGTGGCAGCCTGCAACTCCAACTGGTGGTGGTTGAGCATATGGGTGAGCTGGCCCGCAGTACCTAGGTGAGTCCCTGGGGGCCATGGCGCACCTCCACCTGACATATACAGCACCTGACCATGCTGCTGTCCCCCCAACACAATCAAAAACTCCCAAATAATGGAGGTACAGGGAGGACCAGGCACAGGCAGGGGAGGACCTGATGCACTGGCAGCTGGTTGGTCATGGTGCTCAAGGGGATCCACACCTGGCCCCGGGGGCACAAGCATATTCTGCTCCAGATGACCTGGTGCTGGATATGGTGATGATGATGGTGGTGGTGGTGGTGCTGGTTCAACTGCTTCAGGAGGAGATGCTGGTCCTGCTTCGGCGGGGTATGACTCAAGATTTTGGTTCAGTCCAACAGGAACCAGTGGCCATGCCCCACACACATGTGCCCTCCTCCCATGTGATGCCTACCACTCTCTCCCAGAACTGCCCCCACCCCAGACATTCCCTCACCCTGGTCCATCACGCTACTGTCCTCCCTCTGTCCGAGCAGTGATGAGTCAACATGACACAAAACACTCACACTGTTACACAACACACACACACAACACAGGCACACACACACACAGTCACACAGACACAAACAAACAACAACTTATAAAAGGAAGAAAAAAGTATATTTTCAGAAAGAACAAATTAAGTAAAAAGAGTACGCAAAAGATAAAAAATGTAGCTTTTGAAAAAGCTGTTGGGTCTTAATTCAAACATGAAATCTCCTCTGATCTCTGAGTCTCAGGATGTCTCACACACACACACTCCTCTCTCTCCCCCTCTACAGCCAGGAGAAAGTGAAACTATCTCCTTGGCAAGGCACTTCCTTCCTGTTTAGCTAAAGCATGTGACTTACAGTACTGCAAGCCATGTGATGTGCAGGGGGCTGCCAAATCTGGAATGTGAAGTGGATCACTTAGAATCATAAAGAGGAACGTGAATTCCATTTAAAACAACGACTTCACCTTACTTTGCATTAGCATTTCACCTTAATGCGAAGTAATAATGACAAGGTGAAGATAGCATTGTCCATTGCCCACTCAACATAGCGGAGTGGCAATGCGAAGTGCCCACTTCGCAAGCTCTTCACCGGGGAAATTTAAATTTGATGCATCTCTAAGCTGATGGCACAAAAAGGCAGAGCAGTGGTTTCCTTCCAGGAATGAGCCTGAAGGTGCTCCCAGGATTGTATTTTAAGGGCTGTACCTCAACAATTTCATGGTGCACTAAAACAGTCATTTTACTTTTTTTATTAAACATCCCATTGCTGGTGCATCATCTTGTGTTCTGCAACTAAGTGACACATATATTGCTTTTTTTTGCTTCATAGAGCATGATTTTATACAACACCACCCTCCTGCTAGTAGATGGTGTGGGTTATTCACCAGTTGGTGTTTGTTCTGAGAGGGATATGGGAGGAACTGACAAGATAAATAGGAGTGCAAACAGTCTGGGATCTTTGAGAGGAGTCAGTGGTCAGTTCGATGTGGCATGCACTGTTCTGGGATCCCCAATTAGTTGCAAAAATATTTTATACATGTTGCTCTTGAACTGGTGCAATGTTGAAAAACAATTCAATGTGAGATGCCAGTGCACTGACAATTTTGAAAACATAATGCAAAACCAACTCATTGGTGTGACAGCCTAATGTGAATTGTACTGTACCATATCGTCTTGAAGGGGCTTCAGTTTTATCAGGACCATTCAGAGTTCGCCAGTCACCATGCACCTCTTAGGACACTCCAGTTTATAGGATCTGCATAAGAGAGAGAGTGTGTCTGTGTGTGTGTGTGTTCAGGACTCAGAGAGTGGTGTCTGGGATTTATTCCTCAGCTCCACTCTCCCTGCCCTGTGGGGTGCCACAGGGCTCCATTCTTTCACCCATGTTGTTTGCAGTGAATATGCTGCTGTTAGGAGAGATTATCAGGTGGTACAGTCTGAGTTTTCACTGCTACGCAGATGATACTCAGCTGTACATGTCCTTTGTGCCTGGACAGGAGGAGACTGTCTTAGTATTTAACAACTGCCTATCTGAGATCCAGAGCTGGATGAGTGCAAGCTGGCTGTGGGTTGAACCCAGCAAAGACTGAAGTGTTGGTAGTAGACCCAGGTCATCAAGAGGTGGGTCTGCCAGCTGGGCAGCCATGTGGTTTATGGCTAGGTGATGTCTGGCTGACAACCTCGGATCAGGTGTGTAACCTGGGTGTTATTTCTGATGACAAGCTGACCTTTAAATCTATGGTTTCGGCAGTCATCAAATCCTTTTTCTACCATATGAGGAACAGTGCCCAGGTAAAGCATCTGGTTCCTCCTGATGACCTTCCCACTCTGGTCCACACCTTCATGACCTCCCACCTTGACTACTACAATGCCCTTTACCTAGGGCTACCGGGGGTTGATATCTTCTGCCTGCAGCTGGAGCAGAATGAGGCAGCCAGGCTTTTGACTTGTGCTTCAAGGACCAGTCACATTTCACCTGTGCTCCACAGACTGCATTGGCTGTCACATAAAGCCCTTCATGAGCAGGGACCCTGTTACTTGCAAGATCTCCTTCGACCTTATTCCCCCTTCCACCCACTCTGATCCACCAACGAGGGATTACTAGAGATTCCCAGGGTCTGTTTAGTGACATCTGGGTCCCGGTCATTTGCATTTGTGGCCCTGACCCTGTGGAATTCTCTACCTCATCAGGTACGTGAATGCCTGACCATCGAGAGTTTTAAGACAGCATTGAAAAGCTATTTATTTACTTTGGCATATCCAGATTCTTTTTAGATGTTATTATTTAAATTATTGTATTAAGATTAGCTGTGTATAATTTAATTTGTTTGCTATCATGTTTTATTGTATGTTTGTACAGGCACCTTGGATGTGTAAAGGCTCTTTCAACAAATAAACTTTGATTTGATTTGTGTGTGTGTGTGTGTGTTACAATTACCATGCCTCCACTATAGGTAGTCATATTTGAAAAGATGCTGCTCAAGTGTCTGTATCCATGTCACCAAATGTTCTGCAAGTATCAGAAGACTCAGTGATGCAAGTCTCCAGTAAATAAGTGACAGTAAGCTGAATCACTGTGGTTGGCTCATGACAATGTAACTCTTTACTAACAGAAGTGATCAAAGCTGGTAAACTTCATGGATTGATTAACATATTTGCTGCAGTTCGCGAAGTGAATCCACCCTGCAGATTCCCAATTCACAGTATAGGGCTAACTTTTTGAATGGTGAATACGGTAACTTTGCCAGAGAAATTGGCCAAGTTAGGCAAGCACAGGCAAAGTTTGCAATGTACCATGGGATTGGAGTTCACATGATACTGAAATGGAGCTGTATGCTATGCGTTCAGTGTAGTCTTATGAAAAGAGAGCTAGAGAGAAGTCTTTCCCTGCTTGTCTGAGCAAAAAACCTGTAAAACTAATCTGAAAGTAGAGTATTGTGAACCAAATTGCTCACACAAAAATATCTAGAGTGCCTTGAGTAGCTACTGTAGATTACTGTTGCTTGTTCGTGGTTTTGTAGATTTAGTTAGTTGAAAGTAGTGGCTTTGTGTTGTCTAGTGAAGCAGTGCAGTGTGAGGGGAATTTCTTCAGCTAGCAAGCAAGGCAGCCCTGTGAGCACTAGTCTGATTTGTTTTCCTCAGTCTTTCTTCTTAATAACTTTTGTTGGTGGTCTGTGATTTGCCATTTCATTTTTGTAGTACAGTTTTGTGTGGTTAAGTGAATTGTCAGTCTGTTTCTGTATTGATTGTGGTTATTTTGTTTAGTTCTTGAAGTGATGGTATTACAGTAACTTGTTTTGAATTACCCATCATGGGTGTCTTGTTAATCCCTGTCATGTTAAAAAATTACAAAAAGAAGACTTTTTTGGTGGTTTTACTGTAGCTACTGTTAGCACAGCAAACTGTTCTGTTCAGATGCCAGTCACACTGCTAACCCCTCTGTTGAGGTGTTGCCAGCTTCTGCTGGTATTTAGTTTTACTGCAGTGTTTAGTTTGTTCTTGTATATCAAAAATCTAAATATATAAAATCACTGGAAAGAGACACTTGAGTAAAGAGAGAGGTACCAGCAAGGTGGCCAAGAAGTGCATAGGTTCTGAGGGCCAAAAGTTTGTTACACCTAAAAAACCTACATCTGTAGCAGCTTCATCCATGGGTTCTGGGGCTGCAGTAGTGGCACAGGGGTAGTTGTTAGAAGTGGGGTGGTGGCATTAGTGTTGCCAAATTATTTTTTGCCACATCTGTGGCATTTACACTGGTGGGTGTTGGGGGAGGTGGCGACAAGAGGATCCATCTGAGAGGTAACAAAATCTCTGGCACATGGACAGTAGTCGAAGAGGCTGCTGGTGTCCTCTTGACTGCTGATGGTGATGGTACTGAGCCTTATCTGGATGACAGGTTCCCATTCCAAAATGAGAGTGTTGAGCTTGATGGGCAGCTATATCAGGTCTCTTGTACCAATGGAATGATGTTGCCTGATAGGGGGCCTATAAAGTTAACAGATTACTGCGTTGTACTAAGGTGTTGAATGCAATTGTATGTCTATATGTTTTGCACAAAAATTAACAAACTTTAAGTGACAAAAAAAGAAAACACCCCAAATTACTACTTTCTTTTGAGCAGCATCCATGAATCCCCTAGCCCTGAGTCAAATGCTGCCTAACTAGCTATGCCACAATGTCGAGACCAGCTGTTCGGTACCCCAACACTCAGAAAGGTCAAAACTACACAGCATAGCATGTTTTTGGAGTTTCATGGTAAATACCCACCCAATCATGCTATTGCATGGGAAGTGAATGCAGTAATCATTGAGATGTTAGCACTTGTTCTACTGCCATTCTTTTTTGTGGAGAACATGGGATTTAGAAGGTTGATGGCATGTGCCTGTCCCAAATTGTAGATTTCCTCTTGGATGTATTTTTCCACCCTTTCTATTCCTGAACTTCATGGGATTGTGATATACATAGTAAGTATTCCATGCCCTGCCACATTCAGCATCCCCATACATACATCTTAGTATGGATATGTGGACCAGTGGCCAAACAGCTGGTAGCTCCTATCTGTTCAAGTTCAAGTTAATTGATCAACCACAGACATCATTGCAATATCAGTAAGCATCATAATAAATTACACTACTTGTTCATAGTACATATAAAATCCCAAGCCTCAGTTATAATTAAAATCATAGCCTTACATGAATGTGATTCTTTACATCATTTTACACATTCATTATTCAAATGCAGCTTCATTTTATTCACAATTTTTAGGAAGGAAACCACAGTATCCACATTTGAAGGGGAATGAGATTTAGTAAAAAAAAGTTACTTGATGCGCTGGTTCTAATCCTACCTTAGCTAAAATTTTGCCAAGGTATTTTTTTCCTGCGAAAATTACACAGAGGGCATTAAATCATTATATGTATAAGATCATCCATTCCCAAATTACATTTACATAAAGCTACAGATATGTTTTTGTTATAGCATTTTTTGAGTCTCTGGCTCTGATAGTTTTAAAACTATACTTACTAATTAATTTCCATTTTGGGAGATTTTAGTCTCTGACTCTGATGGTTTTCAAAACTATACTTACTAATTAATTTCCATTTTTGAGGATTTTTTGCTATCTCCAAACACTTTTAAAATGTTATATTTCTTTTGTTCAATGCCAGCCATTAACTAATTTTGAGTTGAGTGCATAGACTGATTTCATTCTGTGTAAGAATTGTCCCTAAATCTCTGCTTGATTAGATGTTTTACTTCATTAAATATTTTCCACAAAGATATCTGATCAATATATAAATAATCTGCTGGGTTTAACTTGATCCATAATAAGATACGTACTTGGAAAATATATGTTCTTATTTAAATACAGTAATTCCTCTTCTACACATTTTCTGAATAGTCTGTCTTAATTTATAGTATAAACTGTAAGTAAATATGTAAATATTCTCTCCTTGAGCAGGCACACTACTGGTAGTTGCCCTAGCTCTGCTCTGACTAGTACCTCCTATCTATGAATTGTAGTACATTAGGTACAGCTACCTGGGGTAGTAGTCAACTCTTGCCAAGGGGAAATCTTGCATTAAGCCCAATTGAAGTGGCAGCAACAGTCAGTGTATTTGTCAGCATGCCACACTGGCAATGAAGTGTGTAACTGATTCACGTATGGGTCAGAAAATGTAAGAATTGCTCCAGGCTGAGACTAATCAGGGGATATAGCTTGTGATGGTGGTACCATGGGGGAGACGTGTCACACAGGGTCTTCAGGATTCTGTGGAGTGGAAGAGGGTAGTTGACTGCTGACCTTTGTGTATCAGTGGCCTCATTTTGACTCAGCTTTGTCTTGTGTACCCCAAGGGTGAAGTTACCAGGCAAAGTTGCCAAAGGCAAATTTCCTATTAAATAGAAAAAAAAAATCTGTGAATTTATTTGTGAAGACGAATTTGGGGAATTCACGTTGGCCCAGATATTCAATGCAGTTGCGCATGGTGCAACTGAGTTGCACCAGCGCAAGTGCGGACTTGCGCCAAGGAGCCATATTCAGCGGGAGCCAGTGCACAGCTCAAATCTCATTGAACCAATGCACAACTATAATGAATGCAAGTGCAAGTGCAGAGGACGTACCCATGAATTTGCAGTGCAGTGGGTTATTCAACCGTGAAACCATGGTGCAAGTGTGGAGCAAATCAAAGATGTGCCAAGCAGAATTTTTCCTATAAATACAGGGTGCAAGCACACAAACAGCACTTGTGCCAGGTGAGAGGGAGTGAGAGAGAGATAATGAGAGAGAGAGAGAGAGAGAGAGAGAGAAAGAAAGAAAGAAAGAAAGAAAGAAAGAAAGAAAGAAAGAAAGAAAGAGAGAGACACAGACAGGTCAAGGCAGTCACAGAAGGAGAGGGACAGAGGTGGCACTGAAGAGGGAGACAGAGGCAGAGTGAGTGAGAGAGACAGACAGACACACTGCCAGGCAGTACACCAGGGTAGCACACAACCAGCAGCAGCAGCCAACTGCTCAGGGGGATATTGGACAGCAGGACCATGGATAGTGCACCCTTCATGATGGAGGCCATAATGAGGAGTGTAAGGGGGCAGGAGGAACAGCGATGTGGCTGTGGAAGGGCCCGTCAGTGGTATGCCTGACACAGGTGGTACCATGCCTGCATCACCTTCGAGCAGTACAGTGACATGAAGATTGTGGCCCAGTACTGCATAAACAGGGCTATTCTGAGGAAGCTCTGCAAGCTGTACAGTGAGGAGATACAGGTACCCACCAGATGGAGCCATGTCATGTCAGTGGAGACGAAGGTTACAGCCGTCATGTGCCTGCTCACCATGGGCACCTTCCAGAGACCAACAGGGGACACCACAGGCATAACCCAGTCAGCCATGTCCCGCCTTCTCACACAGTTCCTCAATGCTCTGCTGCCACATGCATTGGAATACATCCATTTCTCCAGCACACAGGCAGAGCATACAGCAACCATGCAGGACTTCCACAGGGTGCCACATATACCTGGCATGATTGGGGCCATTGACTGCACCCACATGGGCATCTGCATGCCACCTGTTCCCGAGGGTGTGGCATACATCAACAGGAAGGGGAGCCCGAGTGTCAACTGCCAGGTGGTGTGTGATGCGACAGGGCACATAACCAATGTCTGTGCCACACACCCTGGGAGTGCACATGATGCATTCATCTGGCTCAGCTCTGCACTGTGCCACAGGTTCAAACATGGGGACATCCCCTCGGGCCACCTAGTAGGTGAGTATGGCATGGACAAGGGGCGATGGGCAGTGCATACCTTGGGATGGGGAGGGTAGGATGTGCATGGTGGCATGGGCACCATGGACAGGCAAGGGGCACAGCATAAAATAGCAGAGGGCTAACCATGTCATTATCCACACAGGGGACAGTGCCTATCCACTGTGGCTCTGGCTGCTCACCCCTTTCCAGTGCCCATCTTCCCCAACAGAGGAATGTTACAACAAGGCACATGCCAGCATGCGCCACATCATCGAGCAAGTCTTTGGCGTGCTGAAAGCATGGTTCCATTGCCTAGAAAGGTCAGGTGGTGCCCTACAGTACAGCCCCTCAAAAGCCTGTAGCCTATTCCTGGCCTGCTGCATACTGCACAACATGGCCATTGACCATGGGATAGCTGTCAAGGCTGATGAGGGCAACAGTAGTGGGGATAACAGAGGCAATGGGCCTGCAGGAGGTGGACAGCCACCCCCTGGGTGGAGGGATCCCTGGATGCAACAGCACGTGAGACGACACTGGGACTCCATTGCACAGGAGCACTATGGTGCACACAGGTAGGTGGTGCAATACACGTGTATGGGCTGCACAAACAGGTACAGCACACATGCAGGGGCATGCATGGCATTGGGCATGCACACACAGAGGCATGAAGCAGGGGTAGAGGAGGCAGGGGCACACACCCACACTCAACCACACACAGTACCTCTCACAGCCCCCCCAACACACACCCACACACACACACATGCACCCACACACACAGGCATGGGTATGTGGCATGGATCAGATGCATCACACCGGTGCACTGATGCAACCAGTGCATGACTGCCATCATCATACCCACATGACACAGCCCAGCAGCTGGGCAAGGACACACACACACACAGGCAGCATGTGGCATGACACACAGGTGCTACACCAGTGGTTAGCTTACACACTGCCCATGTGCACACTGGGCAGCAGCTGCAGACTGCAGGCGGGGTGGCCCGCACATCAGGTCTGCTGCACAGATCCATGGGCACTACGGCCATGGGGTCAGCCGTGCCTGCACCGTTCAGCAGCCACAGGCTGTGCATCAGCCACGGGGGGGTGTTCAACAGCCCCCCAGGGGTGGAACCATGGGACCATGACCATGTTCACATAGGGGTGTCAAGGTGTCCAAACAGCCCAGCCCCAGGGGTACCTAGGATGCCAACATCAGAGCCGGGCGTTGACTGCACTGGGGGTCACCCGACACTGGGTACAAGGGGTGGACAGCACACTGCCGGGGGGCCATCTATGCCTGGCCATGTCCTGTGGCAGCCAGCAGCACAAAGTCATCCAAGATTGCAGTGGCAATGTGATCCAGGGATGCAGTCATGGCCTCCTGCATGTGCTGCATCTCATAGAAACATACAAACATAGACTTTGACAGCAGATAAGGACCGCTTGGCCCACCTAGTCTGCCCATTTCCCTACCTACAGGATAGGCTGCAGATCCTAGTTAACCAACAGCCTATTTCTTCCTCCCCCACAAGAATTGCCTTATGTCTGTCCCATGCATTCTTGAATTCTCCCACAGTTTTAGACCCCACAACTTCCTCAGGAAGGCTGTTCCATGCATCCACTACCCTCTCTGTAAAACAATACTTCCTCACATTGCCCCAGAACCCCCATCTTTAAATTGTGTCCCCTTGTTCTTGCATGTCTCTTTTTCTGAAAGATGCTACCCTCTTGGACTTTGTTGATTCCACTGAGGTACTTAAAAGTTTTTATCATGTCCCCCCTCTCCCTTCTTTCCTCAAGGGTACACATATTAAGCACCTTTAGTCTCTCCTCGTACGGCTTCTCTTGCAGACCCTGTACCATTTTAGTTGCCCTCCTCTGGACTGCCTCTATCCTGTCTATGTCCTTGCAGAGATGAGGTCTCCAGAACTGGATGCAGTACTCCAGATGGGGTCTCACCAACTGTCTGTACAGAGGGATAACAACTTCCTGTTTTCTGCTGGTGATGCCTCTCCCTATGCATCCCAGTATACCCCCAGCTCTCCCTACTGCCTTCTCACATTGCTTGCTAACCTTAAGGTCATCTGATATGATTACCCCAGGTCCCTTTCCTTTTTTGTTGTTGTTACTACCTCCCCCATTGTGTAATCTTCCCCTGGGTCCTTGTTTCCCAGGTGCATTATTTTGCAATTCTTTGCATTGAATCCTAGCTGCCATACTTCTGACCATTCCTCCAACCTTGACAAGTCCCTTCTAATCCTTTCCATGCCTCCTTGTGTATCAACCCTGTTGCAGATCTTTGTGTCATCTGCAAAGAGGCATACTTTTCCTTCCAGTCCCTCTGCAATGTCACTTATAAAGACATTAAAAAGGATTGGACCCAGTACTGAACCCTGCAGTACCCACTAGTAACCCCTCTTTCTTCAGAGTGGACTCCATTTACAATTACCTTCTGTGTCCTGTTGTCCAGCCAATGTTTTACCCAGGCTACCACCCTGGGACCCACTCCCAGGCTGGTTAATTTTACTATTAATCTTTTGTGTGGGACTGTGTCAAATGCCTTGCTAAAGTCTAGGTAGACCATGTCCACAGCCCCTCCTTGGTCTACTACTTTGGTCACCCAGTCAACGAAATCTATTAGATTCGTCTGACATGACCTTCCTGCTGTGAACCCATGCTGCCTTGGGTCCTGTGCCCCACTGGCCTCAAGGTACTCAACAATTCTTTCCTTCAGAAGTGACTCCATCACTTTCCCTACCACAGAGGTCAAACTGACAGGTCTGTAGTTTCCTGCCTCTGTCTTGGTCCCACTTTTGTGAAGGGGAATCACATCTGCCTTTCTCCAGTCCTCGGGTACCACACCATCCTCCCATGACTTATTAAAAAGAGTAGTCAGTGGTTTCACTAGTTCCCCCATTAATTCTTTTAGAATTCTGTGGTGAATTCCATCAGGCCCCATTGCTTTGTCCACCTTCAGTTTTAGGAGTTCTTGCAGAACCCTTTCTTTTGTGAAAGGGCTGGGATTGACCCTTTCACAGAAGAATCTGTGCAGTGCCCCTCTCCTGCTACTCGGCTAACTGGCACACCTCAATGCACAGTGCACGCACCCCAGTGGTGAGTAGCACCTGTTGCTGGACAGACACCCGCAGTAAGTGGGTGTGCTCAGCCAGTGGGTCAGCATCCTGGAGCTCCTGGGCCAGATGCCGATCCCCATGTGGTGACCGGCCATGCTGCACAGCCCCCCTTTCCGGTGGACGCTGCACAGTGGGGTCTGCAGGGGGAATTAGAATGGCAGGTGCACCGGCAGTGAACCCTGTGTCTGGCTGCCTGGTGGCACCCACAGCCTGCTGCTGTCATTTGTCCGGCCACTGCATGCCACCCAGTGCCTGCGCAGTCACACCACCTTCACCAGAGGGCATGGCCAGGGCAGCACACACCACTGCACTTGCAGTGGTGGTGGACAGCTATTCCACCTCTGGCAGAGCGCTGGACGTGCTGCCTGTGTCAGTGGCCAGTAGAGGTCTCTCCAATATGGTAGCCATGCTGTCCAGGATGAGCATGACATTGTCATTGGTGTCACATTCTGCCCTGATCATTGTCTCTGTGCAGAGGACACCAAGGCTGGCATCCTGCAGGAACATATGCAGGGCTCATCTGACCCCAGATCCAGGACCTCTGCCACACAGTGGTGATGAGCTGCAGCCTGTTGGGCCCCCAGATTCCCGTGGAGGTGGAAGGCTGGTCCTCCTGGGCTGGTCCAGTGGCTCCAGCTGCTGCCGCCGCTGGCGTCCCATCATCTGCACAGAGGCATGCTGGTGCTGCAAGAGATAGAGAGGAATGTTAGTGATGCATTGCCCACATGTGCCCCCTCACACTGCCACTGCATGTGTCCTGCAGCATGGAATGCATGTGGCTACACACACGTGCACATGACATGCTTGCCAGCTGCATGCAAGCCAGCATGGCCATGTATGCACCCTCCACGCCCCCAGCTGTGCATGGCTGACATACTTACCATGCAGTGATGGGCTGTCATCTGTCTGGAATCTGCTGCCATGCACACCCTCCACCGTGCTGCAGTGCATGGTGGCTGCAACCAACTCCTCCTGCGCCGTGAGTGGTGGCGCATCTGCAGACCTCCCTCTGGTGGCATTCTGGGAAGTGCGAATGGTCACCACCTTCTCCTTGATGCACCTCTTGTCTGTGCCTACCTTCTTCCTGTAGTCCCGTGCTGACTGCTGGTGGCTGCCCTGCTGGTTGACGCATGCCAACACCTCCTCCCAGGCCCCAGCTCTGGCCTTTGGTGTGCCCATGGCACCACTCAACAGGGGCTCCCTGTCAAGGTAAGCATCGAACAGGGCCTCTGTCTCCACCTTTGTGAAATTGGGCCTGTGCTTGCAAGCAGGCCCATACTCCTCACCCTCCTCACGTTCCATCATGTGGCTTGCTGTGGACATGGACAGCACAGCGTGTCAGTGGCAGCATCACCCTGTTCTGTCCCACCCAGCTGTGCTGGCTGCTCCCAGTGAACTGCAGCGGCATAGGCAACTTACCCCTAAAGGATGGCCTGTGCTGTTCTGTGGTGCTTATATAGTGCAATGCATGCAAATGAGCTTTGGGGCAATGGTAATGACATTCTAATGCCCCCAGTGAGCCATGCATTAGCTGATGATCTCATTTGCATGTGGCATCTGAATATCATGATTTTTCTCCGTGTGCATTGAGATTGCTCTCGAGCAATTTGCAGTGCAATGCGCACTCATGCACCACACGCAGGCCCACAGTGCACATGTGCTGAATGGTATCATGCTGTCAATGCGTGCACTGTGCACCAACTTCTTGCCCGATGGGGTATAGCGCGCTGATGCACTGCGAAGGCGGGGAGACCTCGACCCCAGCTGTGACCCCTGACCACTGGGTCACCCCCTCATGCGGTGACCCCACTAGCTACGCCCATGTCACGCATCTCTGAGACTGCGTGATGAACAGATACAGTGCATGTTCCCTTGCATCGTGAACCTGGCGCATGTTGTGGCCACATGCGCTCACTGCTGCCATTTTGCTCACTGGCTTCATTTTGCAGCATAGCCCAGCGATGGTCACCATGAGCACAGAACTTGACACAGGTTGAGCTGGTCAACCTGGTCACCTGTGTCCGGTCCCACACCCCCCAACTGTTTGGCCAGGTGCCCCTGCATCAGCCCAGGGTCGCGGTGTGGCAGAGGATTGCTGCAACACTGCAGGAGTGGACCAGGGTGGCCAGGATGGGGAGCAGTGCTGCCACAGGTATGGCAACCTTGTGCAGAGGGACCCAGAGTGCCTGAGGAGGCTTGATGCACATGTCAGGTGTGGGGCTGTGCCACAGCCAGGTGAGTAGACCCATATTGCATGTGTGCCCTGGTGCTTACTGTGGTGTTGGCTAGGCTGCCTAGCATGTCTTTCAGAGCAGTGCACTGCCATCATGCACATTGTGGGGTGGCATTGCCAGCCGCAGCTTGCATTGCAATGAAGCTGGGTGGGACGTGTCAAGCAGGAGTTCACCCTGTGCACAGGGGTGGGGTGGTGGGCAGCTGCTGTGGATGTTTACTGATGTGTACTGTCTATGTTCCATTCCCAGGGCCTGAGAATTACCACAGGGCAGCGGTGGCGGTGGCAGCAGCAGCAGCAGGACAGCACGCAGCAGCGGGGCATGGAGGGCAGGTAGGCACTGTCATGGTCCTTCACACATTACATGGGGGTGGTGGGGGTGTGGGTGTGGGCATGGCCGCCTGGGCCATGTGCCATGGCAGCTGTGTGTGTTGCACTGTGTTTGGTGCTTGCATCTGTGGTGCATCCATTGGACACATGTGCCAGCTGTTGGTGGGGTGGGAGTGTGCCCGACTACCACTGATATTCCTATGGTGCTGCCGGTGCACTGTGCCATATGACTGTCATTGTGAAGTCGGGTGGCCATTGTGCAGCAGGGACCACCTCTGTGCACTGTCACGGTGTGCCGCCTTGCTGGCAGGCATTGGCCCACCCCCCTGCAGGTGGCCGGTACGGGCCCTCCGGGGGTGTGTGTTCCCGCCACCCATTGTGTGCTGTGGGTGGGCATGGTTCCTTGGGACATTGACCTGATCACCTGTCCTGTCCCTCATCATAGGTGTCCAGCATAGAAGAAGGAGGCCCATCTACTGCAGGATGCTCTGGCAGCTGATCCTCATTGCATTGACGACAATGAAGGCTGTTCTGCAGGTTCACCACATGCTTCTGGAGGATAGGAGGCAGCGAGGGTGCCAAAGGGGTGGCAGGCCATGGCCTCCAGTGAATGGGCCCCAGCATTCCCCTGTTTCCCCCTGCTGTACTTCCAACTACAGTTCCCCACCCCACTGTACAGTCCCTGTGCCCTGTCCTCTTCCCTCACTTTCCTACCCTTTCCCACCCCCCTTGTTGCTGTACATAGTTTGTTCTTGCAATATATATTCTTTTGACTTACCTGCCTGTGTCAGTGTCTGCTTTACAGGTGGCATGAGGAGCCATGCTGCAGTGGCCCAGTGCCTGTCCATGTGGTGTGCATGTGTCGGGTGTGTGTTGTGCTTCTGTGGTTCACTGCTATGTACTGTGGTGTATCCCACTGTGGTGGTGTCCCTCCCTTCAGTCAGTGGCTGTGCCTTGGGGTGCCCATGGGGTGGCTGTCATGGATGTGTGGTGGGTGTGTGCATGGTGATTGCACATGGCCATGGTCTTTGGTTGGGTGCTAGCCGCACACTGTGTTGGGGCCCCTGCCTGGTGTTGTGTGGCCTGTCCCATGTGGTCTGCCATGCTACGTGCCTCCTGGTGCATTCCATGCCTACTGTATGGGTCTCCTGTGTGGAATGTGTGTGTGCTTGGCTGCATGTTCCTGGGTGTGGCCCACTCTGCACTGGGTGTGTAGGGGGGCAAGGCCTGCAGGGTGCGAGGGGTGCTCCCTTGGTGGCCCTCCATTGGCCATTGGCAACTCCTGTTGCCTTCTATCTGTGCCACTGTTGTGCTCTGGGGGGGTCTGGGTGCCTGTGTGTGCCCTGCTGTGCCCTGCTGGTGGTGGCCTCTTGTGGCCTGTCACTGTCCTTCCCTGGCTCTGTCCCTGGGTCTCTTCTCTGTGCTGTTCCCCCCTCTGTTGCTCTGCAGTTCTGATCCCACAGTTGCACTGGTACATCTCTTTCTGTGCCATGGTGCAACTGTGTTTGCGCCATGGCGCAACCCTGCCATATTCAGCTGGAGTTGCGCTGGTACGGTCGGCAGGTGCAACCTCTGAATATGGCTCCCTGCTGCACCACTGCACATTGAATTTGCACTGTGCTGGATTTGCACCAGCCTTGGTGCATTTCTGAATATCTGGGCCCTTAACTTCACTGGTGAATTAAAACTTTGCAACATCTCTACTAACAGTCTGGGATTACTAATCTTTTGCATGACCATTTCCCCTCTTTTGACAGTCCTTTGGGCATTGACTTGGCACCAAAATTATCCTAAAAGCTTGAGAGTTTATTGCTTTGAGAACACTGCAAATTGCTACTGCAATGTGAGTCTCTCTTCTGCAGCCTACCTAGAAAGTTACTAGGAAAAGTGCATCATTCAGCACCAGCCAGAAGCTCCAGTTTGCAGGGCACTGTGTTGCAGACTTTCACATAATAAGGGCACAACTGAAAAACCACAACAGCAAAAGTGGACTCATTGACATATGGAAAGGCTGAAGTTGCTTGATTTATTTGGTGTATCAGTAGAAGAATAGACACTTGGGGTAACAACAGAGAAATGAGGCCAAAGAGGCTTCGAGTTCACTGGCCTATAAAATTGACTTGCTCATATTGTTCATTGCTTCTTGGCTGTTGCTGTTTAGCCATCACTGTCAAAGTAATCCTAATAATTGCTGATGACTCTTATGCTTCAGGCCTACTCGTCTTAGTGTCGTTCTGAGATGAGGAGTGTTATTACTCAATGAGACACAATTTCTACTGTGATTACCTTGGCACTGTAGGCTAGGTGAATCACCAAAGCATCATGAAATTTGAACTTTATATCTGTCTACCAGTATTGCTGTAGTTGCTTCTGCAACCAAGAGTTGGTGGCATCTGGAGTAAGCATTTGCTCTGCTTTCAAAGAGAGGCGTGTTTCAGAACTGCTAGTCCTATAAATTGGAGGCCCCAGCCAATGCCAGTTGTTTAGTCAGATACATTTGCAGGTGAGCATTGTCAGGCACTCACTGCAACTGTGTCCACAGCAAACTGGACTCTATTGCCTCTTTGCAGGACTAGTGACTGACCTAGGGGGAATTCTTGATGTTTCACCTGGTCAGAAGGTTTATTTGCTTTAGGGCAGTCTTACTAAAAAGGTGGAAGAGATCATGGTAGACCAGTTCACCAGCAGGCATTGAAAACTGTAAGGAGTGAAGACTCAGTCAGAGACCTGAATTCAATTAGGATCCAAACAAGCAGAGAACAAAGGAATGGAGGAGCAGCTCCCTCTCAATACAAACACCAAATACAGAAACCAGTGGAGCAAGCTGAATGAATGAATGTTTATTGATCAGTCATAGACCATTTTTATTATAAATAAACAAATACATATAAAAAAATTAAAAACGATGAGATGACAGACAGTACAATATCTAAGAACAATCTTACATAAACATAAATAGACAATCATTAATAAAAAATATTAAAGGGAGATCAGTGCAGTTACATCAGTAAGTAAATACAGTACTTAGTACAGTGCATTTATAAACTTTCTATGACAAGATACATTAACATCCTATCTTTACAGATATTTGATCTCAAAGCGAGAAGGCATCAGTACCCTAATGTTAAATGATTTTGATTAAGAGCAAAGAGATCAATTTACTTATGTTTGGCTTTGATTCTCGATACTGACCCTAAATAACATCCAGATAATAGTCATCAGCCAAAAATAATGTTGAAGTGAGGAATTTATTTGAAGAAAAAAAGTGAACAGACCTGCACAACAACCCCAGTGCTTCAAACCCTGCATGCTTTCCCTCAGGGAGACTTCCATCAGCCATCAAGCCTGAACTCATTAACCTTGTTCCTCCCTCCACGCAGAGCAGAAGTCCTTTTACCAGTTGTTCACCTCAATTGATGAAGTGTGAGTAACTCTGAGTTCAGGGTCTGAGTAAAGAAACCCCTTCTGTTAACTTTGATCAAATAACTGTGATGATAAGTGTGCCATGCCAATGAACCCCAACTCATTACTTGGCTATGATCTTCATAGTGATGAACCTACTGCACTCAGAGAGCTTTCCAAATAAGGCTTTAGAAGGGTGAAGTCAGGTGCATCCATATCAGAGGAATATAGACTACTGGGAGGCCCTATGGATTGTGGTTTGTAAATAAAGTTGCAACTAGTGATAAGTATCCTTTTCAACTTTTCCTACCGTTCCTCTTGTCCTTTCTATTCCTCTTTGTTAATAAAACTATAGTTTGTTAAATTGTTGTGTTGTTTCAGTTCCTATAGCTATAAAGAAAAACTGTGGGGTGGAAACTCTGAGGAGGTGGGCAGCAATACATATATCTACCTATCTATCTATCTATCTATCTATCTATCTATCTATCTATCTATACAGTGTATATATTCTCTGCAAAAACTTTGTTAATGCACCATTAGGGTGCACTACAATTATACTTTTCAAAAAGTAAGGAAAGAAATTCTCTGCAAAAAATTCATTAATGGACCATTAGGCCTCCAGTGTCAAAAGTAGGGAAATGTCATCTTAGGGTTCCCAAACCTAAGACCCTCCCCCACCCTCGGTTTCCAACACTAAGACCCCACCCCACTATGCATGCAGGAAGAGGCATGAGGGTATTATACCTGCCCAAATTTGCTCAAGGAACATCTAGTCTCAGAGGGCCTACGGGTCAACAAAATTCAATAAATAAATAAAATAATTCCAGGAATAAATGAATGGGACAAAAGGAAAATAAAATGCAGCACAGTATTTCACATGAAACAAATTAAAATATCACACCCATTTTCTTTTCTGAAACAGGCATCATCACTGAACCGCACTGACCACGCTGGCGTAACTGGTACTCACACACTTCACTGATGCTGCTCGGTTCACAGGTGAAAAATCTGCTTTTAAAATATCACATTTGTCTTTCCGCCTGCTGGATTTTCCCTATTAAAAGAATTTTTTTTAAATCGTTCTCCTCCCGCATTCCCCAGTCAGTACCCAGCAAAGAACATGACATACCTGACA
Source organism: Neoceratodus forsteri (assembly GCA_016271365.2). NCBI lineage: Eukaryota > Metazoa > Chordata > Ceratodontiformes > Ceratodontidae > Neoceratodus > Neoceratodus forsteri. Next base: position 1,065,276,748 of record CM057454.1, on the reverse strand, counting down.
TGGAAGTCATTCTGTGGTCAGCAGCCCACCAGGCATCATGGCAAATGGTCTGAAACTGTAACTCAGCAGCCCACCCCAACCACAGAGTGCCACAGCTAACAAAGAAAAACATTTCCACAGTGTGGGACTGAACTTGGGGGGGGGATACAACATGTAGTGAGAGGCATGAAAGATAAACAGTAAACACGCAGAACATGATGGTTGAAACAGGAAACAGGGTATAACACTGCCACCTATTGGCCAACAGCAGTATAAACTGACTTTTTTTTTTTATAAATGTACACCTTCACATAGAAAAAAATGCTAAAATACCTACAAAACAGAATGTTTCTTACATTTTTATTTATTTTTTAAAATAGAGACATTGTATAATAGCAATAATGCACGCCAGGGTGTGTGTTGTGCTGGGATAACATCACTTCTGGGGTGTTGGATACACTTGGCCTGTGGCCTCATGCCCAACCAACCCAGATGTGATGTTATCACACAGCACAACATACACCCTGTCATGTGTTATTGCTTTTACTATGAGCTGCAGACACTGAAGCATGGACAGTCACGGTGAAAGCAGATCCATTTACCATGCAGCATATATGCTGATGTATCCAAATTAATAAAGAAAAATAAATTTCAAGCAGCAGCTGCGATCTGTTTATGTGGCTAATGTAACTGGTAATCAGTTGGCTATGTGCTGCTTTTAAAATTCTGAGTGACAGACAGTAATAGAAATGGCACCTATTGTTACTCAGCACACTTCACCTGTGTTTTCATTGATGCCGTTTGCCATTTCTACCACTACTGACACTGTACAGCAGTCATCAGTTACTGCACCTCTTGTATGGGAAAATGTCACTAAGGAGCTGCAGTAATGCTGATGCATGACCAAATTAGGAATAAAATTTGGTGTCCTTTTTTCACACCTTTAAAAGAAGCATGAATAAATTTGCATTAGTATTAGCCTGTTGTATAGTAATTCAGTGTGTTCAGTTTATGTTTGCCAGTGGGTGTCAATTAATCTTCATGTTGTCCTGAGATCGCAGATCACCCTCCCGGTATTTCTCTTCCCCAAAGCTCACTGGTAGTCTAGTGGTCCTTCCCTGTCCCTGATCTCTGTCCCATTATCCTAACACATACTGCCTGGTAGTCTAGTAGTCCCACCCCCCTCCCTGATCACAGAACACCCTGTCAGTATTTTCTTCCCCAAAGTTCCCTGGTAGTCTAGTGGCCACTCCCCATCCCCGATCCCCATGCTGTGAAATACAGAAAGAGCATAACCCTGGTGATCTAGTGGACCCCCCACCCTGTCAGCTACTGATCCACCACCCTGGTCCCTCAAACCTGATCCCCAACTGGGAATCAGCACAGCCCTCCTCTCACCTCCATGGCTTTTCGCTGACTGAGCTGGGCATGAGCGCCTCTAGTATGCAGTATACGCTCATTCACAGCTCAGTCAGTGGCCAGCTGTGGAGGTGAGAGGAGGGGCATGTTGGTCACCAGCTATGGATCAGGTTGGAGGGTAGTGGGGTGGTGGATCAGTAGCTGATGGTGGGGGGGTCCACTAGATCACCAGGGTTATTCTCTTTCTGTATTTCACAGCATGGGGATTGGGGATCGGGAGGGACTACTGGACTACCAGGGAACTTTGTGGAAGAAAAAGACTGGCAGGGTGCTCTGCAATCAGGGAGGGGCCACTAGACTACCATGCAATATGTTCTGGGATAAAAGGAAGGTGATCAGCAATCAGGCAAGGGGGTGGTGAGACCACAAAACTACCATGGAATATGTGTCTGACCAAGGAGAGGCAGATCAGACATTGGGGGAGGGAACACTGGAGTAATGGGAAATAATTTTTAATACAAGGGGCCAGTGATCAGAGAATGAGAGGGGAGAGGGAACACTGCAGTACCACAGATATATCTGTTAAAGAAGAGAAAAGCAATCAGAGAACAGGGAGAGGTGAGGGACCACTGGACTACCAGGGATTAATTTTTAAAAGGATGGCACAGTAACAAAGAAACAGGTACCATAAAAATCCTTTTTCGTAAATTGTGAAAAATAATCCTTTGCCACATTTCTTGTTTTGCAATTTGCAGGAAAAGAAAATCCTTTTCCACAAATTGTGGAAAAGTATCCTCTTTTGCAGCACAGGTTTTCTGTGATTTGTGGCAAAGGATTTACAGAGATTAATAAAACACATTTCTCAACAAGAAATGAAAAAATTGATCCCAGAACCCGATTCTATGGGCCCGATTAGGTAAACACAACTGTAAGTGTTTACCAAAGCCCTATATTTATTTTGCAATTTAAGTTTGTTTTCCTCGCTAACTGAAAATAAGATTGAGGCAGAAAGAAAAAGGATTTCTCATTTGCGACAAAGGATTACCCATTTGCGGCAAAGGAGTAAGCATTTGCAACAAAGGATCCTTTTTCGAGCAGGACATGTAACTGCTCCCCTTGAAAATAATGGGAAACTTTAAAATTTAATAACTGTAATGAATTAATATTTTTTCACCAAACCTTCAAAATGCACATCTGTGTCCCAAGACCTATATACCCTAAAACATTGGGAGCAAAATTCCACAGCAGTTTTGTGCCAAAGTGTAACAAAGTATTTCACCCAAAGTGGTAATCGTCACATTTTTTGACAATCCGTATCTCCGCACTCTCACATCTGACCTGAATAAAAACATGCTACATAAAGAGATCTTTGGTTTCTGATAGCACATTTAAAATGTCATTCAAATTGATCAAACTGTTGCGAAGTTATTTAAGTTCGAAATTTTCACTTTAACATTGAAGTGAAGACTGAACCCTAATATGGGGTGCTACCATGCACACAAATATATATATATATATATATATATATATATATATACACTGTATATATATGCATACTGTATAAATGTTACTTGAGAGAGTAAGTATCACATTTATGTCCCCAAAAGAGTTATTTGAATAACATTACTATGCCCTATTTTCAATTCCAGGAGTAGCCGGGATTATGTGGGGGAAGAGCTCCTCCCCCACAGCCTACTTAATGGAAGCAGCTGGCTCCTGCTCTGCTTAGAGCGAGTCACACTCACCCACCATCCTCCCCGACACCTCCTCCTTCTGCGGCACTCTTATCCCACCAGGGGGGCTTTCATAATTCTAAACCAAGCTTCTTTCCTACAGGTGGGATACAGAAAGGCCAAAACCATCAAATATTATCAAACAACTCAATTCAAGCATCCAAGTACCTAAGCACAAACATTCTATACTACTACCTAATGAACATTGTCCTCTTAATGCTGGCCTTTGTATCCAACAACCATCTACATGTTACATAAGCACTGAGCTATGAACCACACATAATGATTACATGTGATAGCTGTGTAATCCCAAATATAAACATAATTCATCAATTGGATGTTTTGAAAAATGGAAAAGTATGGTAACTTATTATACGAACAATGTTTGTTACATGGTCCAGGATATCAAGTTTGCTGTTTAATAATAATGAAATAAATCAGATATTGCAATACTTATGCATTTTATTTGGTAGGGTATTTAATAACATTGTATCATTTGACCTCAGTCCTGCTGGGCTAGGCAGCCCTTAATAGAGCCCACCATGAGGGTGCTTTTTGGACCTGGTACTCAACAATGGGAACAGAATTACAGATGTCATGGTGGGAGGCACCTGGCATCCAATGACCATCACACAGCCTGGTTAACAAAGAATAAATAAATAAATAAATAAATGAATAAATAGAGGCAGCTGCAGAGCCCAGCCACATGAAAGCGAGGTTCCTGAACTTCAGGAAGGCAGACTTTGCAAAGTTCAGGATATGTCTCAGGAAGGCATGGCAGGGAGGGAGGACCGGGGGAGACAGTGGGCCCATCTGAAAGGAGCCATAGTGGAGGTAACAAACCTTTGTGTTAGGCAAATAAACAGTGGAAAGAGAAAATGAAAACCATTGTGGTTATCAAGGGAAGTGGCTGGGACAGTAAGGCGAAAGCTGGCTTTCAGTAAGTGCAGGAAACATAGAAGGAGGAGAACAGGGTAGTGTATCTGGACAAACAGAGAAGGCAGGATGGGCAGTCAGAGCACAAAGGCACAAACTGAGGAAAAATAGCTCAGACAGTAAAGAAAGGGGCAGGATATTTTATAGGTATGTTAGTGAAAGGAGGAGGACAAGGGTGGATCATAAGGCTTAAGGGGGAAGATGAGCAGTGTGTGAAAGGGGACTTGGAAATAGCATCAGCCCTGAACAAATATTTTTGTTCAGTGTTCACAGAAGAGGGGGAAAGTAAGGGACAACAATTAAGTGGCAGGAGCAATAAAGGCAGGGAGGAGGACGCTAGTCCATTTACAGAACAGAGAGTTCTAAAGAAACTCACAAAACTGAAAGTGGACAAAGCAATGGGACCAAATGGGATACATCCTAGAATATTAAAGGAGCTTAGGGAGGTGTGGCAGCACCACTGGCAGCCCCCTTTAATAAATTGCTGGAAACAGTAGGGGTTCCAGAGGACTGGAGGAGAGCCGATGAAGGCTCTCCACACAAAAGTTGAAGTAGGGAGGAGGCTGGAAACTATAGACCAGTCAACTGGACCCTGGTGGTTGGGAAAATAATGGAATCACTGCTAAAAGAAAGAACTGTGGAACATCTTGAATCCAGCAGAGCATAGGATCTGAGGCAGCATGATTCAAAGTGGAAAGGCCATGTCAAACAAATCTGATAGATTTCTTTGACTGGGTGACCAGGGAAGTGGATCAGGGAGGAGTGATGGATGTGACCTATGTGGATTTCAGTAAGGCCTTCGATACCATTCCACATAAAAGGCTTGTAAGCAAGTTAGGAAGCCTGGGAATGGGCCTCAATTTGATAAACTGGGTTTTAAACTGTTTGAGGATAGAACACAGAGGGTGGTGATAAATGGAGCTCAATCTGAAGAGAGAGGGTGACCAACAGGGTACCACAGGGATCAGTTCTGGGGCCAGTCCTATTCAAAGTCTTCATAGGGGACATTGCAAAAGGGCTGAAAGGAAAGGTTGCCTCTTTGCAGATAACACTAAGATCTGAAACAGGAAGACACTCCAGGAAGGGTGGAAAAAAATGAGAACTAGGTAAACCTGAGAATGTTCAAGAGTGTGGCAGCTAAGATTCAATGCAAAAATTTGCAAAATCATGCATTTGGGGAACAGAAGCCAAGGAAAGCTTACATGATGGGGGATACTGATGGCAATCAAACAGGAGAGGGATCTAGGGTAATCATATCAGATTATATAAAGGTGGCAAAGCAATGTGCCAATGATGTGGGGAAAGCTAGTGTGGTACTGGGGTGAATAGGGAGAGCTATCACTAGCAGAAGAAAGGAGGAGGTGATGCCTGTATATAAATCATTAGTGAGACCTCATCTGGAGTATTGTGTCCAGTTCTGGAAGCCACTTCTATGTAAAGACATAGACAGGGTGGAGGCAGTTCAGAGAAGGACAACAAAAATGGTGCAGGGCCTGCACCAAAAGTCATATGAGGAGAGATTGGAGGCTCTCAATTTGTACACCCTGGAGGAGGGGGAGGATTTGATAGAGACCTTCAAATATCTCAGGGGCATAAATAAGGTACAGGAGGGTAGCATCGTTCAGAAAAAGAGATGTTGTAAAACAAAGGGTCATGACATAAGGTTGGAAGGGGGGTAGACTAATGGGCAACATGAGGAAGTATTTCTTCACAGAAAGGGTGGTGGATGCTTGGAACAGCCTCCCAGAGGAGGTGGTGGGGGCAAATTCAGTGAGAAAATTCAAAAATGTGTGGGATTTTCATAGGGGTACCCTAGCGATAGGTAGGAGAACAAAGCCAGAGATCAGGTAGTGTCTGTTTTTTTGCAGCAGGTAGGGAAAATGAGCAGACTAGGTGGGCCTGGTGGGCCTTATCTGCTGTCAAATTCTATGAATCTATGTATCTATAACTGTCATCCATTATCTGACAATTCATCTTATGGCACAATTACATCCCAAGACAGAGTTGTTACAGCTTAGCTATGCCTTGCACCTGTTTGCTTTTCCAGACCACATTTGTTGCATAGATATGTAGCACTATATGTATAAGACAGACTCTAACAAATTGCCTAATTGAAAAGGGATATTGTATGTTAAATTATTTTTTTTCTAACACATAGTGTAAATAACATGGGTGCCACAATATAAATGTCATTACATAGAAACATAGATTTTGTTGACAGAAAAGGAAAATCAGGCCCATCCAGTCTGCCCCATGTCCCTGCCCATTCTGTGACCACTGACCCTAGTTGGTCATAGGTGTCACTGCCTGCTCCTGTTCCTCTACCTAATATGCCCCTGTGCCTATCCCATGCATACTTGAAGCTCCCCGGAGTCTTTACCTCTACTATAGAACCTCCTCTGGCAGGCTGTTTCAGTCATCCACTACCTTTTCTGTGAAGAAGTATTTCCTCACATCTCTCCTAAACTTCCCCTTCTTAGCTTCATCATATGCTTCCTTATTCTAGTGCCTTCCTTTCTCTGAAATGCACCCTCCACTTACACCTTGTTCACTCCTTTGAGATAACTGTAGGTTTCAATCATGTCTCCTCTTGCTCTCCTCTCCTCTCTTCCAGGGAGTTCATGTTGAGTTCCTGCGGCTTTCCCTTGTATGGTTTCTTATGCATCGAACTATGCTATGCTATATATAAGTATATGGGCATATCTTTTAACTATGTCATATAAACAAAACACAGGAGATAGCGAACCTTATATACAGTAAATTATTCTCTTTACACACATTGTCTCCTACTGCACATGGATTAAATTTTGCCTGATGTCCGTCCTAAAAAGAAACTGACAATCACACCACCTGGTCCCATGTCCAGAAGAAGAAAAGAGAATCCATCATTTGGAGCACTTTGCTGATAAGTAGAATAAGAGTGTTGGAATGTAAACTGCTTTGTACAGCAAAAGAAGTTGCTTGACATGCACTCAAAGTTCTGATACACTGCATGAACAGAGCTGAGCAAGGACAGCAGAAGAGAAAGAAATCCACTATTTGGAACATGTTTCCATGAATTAAAATAAAGGATTAAATGAAAATAGATGGCAAAATAGATGGTGCTGATTGAAAATGTATTTGATGTCATGACACACTGAAAACAGTAAAAAAGAGTATTTTGAAATATAATTTAAATCCAGACAGGGCATGAGTTAATTGGGTAAAATCACCCTCTGGAAAGTGCAACTGTTGAGTCACTGTTAATTGCACAGGGTCAATAAATCTCAAAACAATGTGGGAGGGATTCACAAAACAATCTGAAGGTGCAAAACCTTCCTCAAGTTCCCAAAAGATCTGTAACCAAAAAGGAATTGCTCTGATGCTATACACAAAACTTCGCAGCTGTGGAAAAAATATCTCTACGGACTTTGAAAAAAAGTGCAGCTGTGGAAGTTCCTGAGGGAAAAAGTCATTGATAAGTATGGCACATCCCCTTAAAGGCTATTCTCAACCAGTGTTTTTCTGCAGTTAGGAAAAAGTGTTGCACATGACAGTGAGGTGTAACACTCCTGAGCAAATACAGTGCCCCAACAATTGAAATACAATTATAGTGGAGGTCAGGCATAAGTAGTAGCAAACCAGTGGGTGTACAGCAGTGGCAGCGTTCAGCAACACTAGCACACATTGTCAGTGAAAGACAACAACCAACCACCATACCCAGAGCAGCCCATGAAGGAGCCCCACAGGCAGTAGAGGCTGAATAGTCTGCAATCGGTGCTACTGCAGCAGGCAACAGAAAACTCCAGGAGAGGCACAACCATCAGTTACAGACAGCCACTGTGGTCCATGGTTTTGATGGTAGCAGTGGTGCTGCAGTGGTCCCAGTTGAGGGAATGGTTGCTGGTCTCTATGGATACTTGCAGGTACATCTATGGCAAGTCTGTCAAAATCTGATGCTCCAGCTAATATGGATCATTTGTTGTGTCCTAAGCCTTTACCACCAGCTGCCGGATCCGCGCATGGAGTTCAGCACTTGCAGAAATTCGCAACTGCTGTTTTACAGATTTTTGCATCTGCACAATTTTTCTTTCAGAATATCCTGCACCAGTGTTTTTGCAGTGCTGTAGGCCTTTTTCTTGCAGCTGCGAGATTTTTGGCTGTCTTTGTGAAACCAGCCCCATGTCTTTAAATGGATGGGTGGACTATTCCACCATGATGTCATCAGCAAACCAGTACTCAAGTCAAGTTTGTTTATTGATTGACATATCAGGCATTATAAAGGTGAACATTTCTTTAAAACCATTTTTAAAATCATTAACAATTCAGTCTTAATAAATATTAGACATAGTTATAGTTATATGTAATTTACAATACAATTCAGTGCAACATTTGTAAGACATTTAATTCAGTTGGGACTCAAGCTCTTAATAAGCATACTATCCCTGCAAATAATCCAGATCACAAATGTATAGGTTGATTGAACAGGTAAGAATTGATTTCCAGCTCTACATTATAGTGGTTTCACTATCTTTTATTTTCTTTTGCCTGATTTTACTGATTTGAACAAAAAATACTGTCACTCTATATAAAGAACAGTCATCTTCTTTGGTCATAAGTATTTTTGTGAGTAAATTCTTATCAAGGTTACTCCAATTGCTCATGAATGCTCCCAGCCAAAATAACCTCACATGCTTGCACCATGAGCAATCCCATATTACATGTGGGAGGTCTTCTTTTTCCCCAGTTGTGCAGAAACATCTTTGAGCTGATACAGGTCGGTTTTTGAATCGAGCTGTCATTACATTATTAACAAAGGACTCAGATTTATATTTGGCATATAGAAACATAGAAACATAGAATTTGATGGCAGATAAGGACCGCTTGGCCCACCCAGTCTGCCCATTTCCCTACCTAATGGATAAGCTGCTGATCCTAGTTTACCAGCAGCCTACTTCTTCCTGCCCCCAACCCCCAGAATTGCCTTATGACTGTCCCATGCATGCTTGAATTCCTCCACTGTTTTGACTCCAAAACCTCCTCCGAAGGCCGTTCCATGAATCCACAACCCTCTGTGAAAAAATACTTACAAATTACCTCTGAGCCGCCCCTATCTTCAAATTGTGCCCCTTGTTCTTGCACACCTCTTTTTTGAAAGATGCTACCCTCTTGGACTTTGTTGATTCCCTTGAGGTACTTGAAAGTTTCTATCATGTCCCCTCTCCCTTCTTTCCTCGAGGCTATACATATTAAGCTCCTTAAGTCTCTCTTCATATGTCTTCCAGTGCAGACCCTGCACCATTTGAATTACCCTCCTCTGGACAGTTTCATCCTGTCTATGTCTTTTGCAGAGACTGGGTCTCCCAGAACTGCCGCAGTACTCCAGATGGGTCTGACCAGCTGTCTGTACAGAGGATAATAACTTCCTGTTTTCTACTGGTGATGCCTCTCCCTATGCATCCCAGTATCCCCCCAGCCCTCCTTGCTGCCCTCTCACATTGCTTGCCCACCTTTAGGTCATCTGATATGACTACCCCCAGGTCCCTTTCCATTTTTGTTGTTGTTAGTCTGTCACCCCCCATTGTGTACTCTTCCCCTGGGTTTTTGTTTCCCAGGTGCATTACCTTGCTCTTCTTAGCATTGAATCTAAACTGCCATACATTTGACCATTCCTCTAACCTTGCCAAGTCCCTTCTCATCCTTTCCACCCCCTTGTGCATCAACTCTGTTGCAGATCTTTGTGTCATCTGCAAAGAGATATACTTTTCCTTCCAGTCCCTCTGCAATTGTGCTTATAAAGACATTGAAGAGGAACGGTCCTAATACTGAACTCTGCGGTACCCCACTAGTAACCCACCTTTCTTCAGAGTGGACTCCATTTACTATTACTCTCTGTGTCCTATTCTCCAGCCAATTCTTTACCCAGGCTGTCATCTTGGGACCCACTCCCAGGCTGGCTAACTTGTTTATTAATCTTTTGTGTGGGACTGTGTCAAATGCCTTGCTAAAGTCTAGGTAGGCCATGTCCACAGCCCCTCCATGATCTACTACGTTGGTCACCCAGTCAAAGAAATCTATCAGATTTGTCTGACATGACCTTCCCGCTGTGAATCCATGCTGCCTTGGGTCCTGTGCCCCTCTGGCCTCTAGATAATCGACAATTCTTTCCTTCAGAAGTGATTCCATCATTTTCCCAAAAGACTGAGGTTAAACTAACAGGTCTGTAGTTTCCTGCTTCTGCCTTGCTCCCACTTTTGTGAAGGGGAATCACATCTGCCCTCCTCTAGTTCTCGGGTACCACCCCATCCTCCCATGATTTGTTAAAGAGGGTAGTCAGTGGTGTTACTGGTTCTACCCTTAGTTCTTTTAGAATTCTGGGATGAATCCCATCAGGCCCCATTGCTTTGTCCACCTTCAGTTTTAAGAGTTCTTTCAGAACCCTTTCTTCTGTAAATGGGCTGGTATCAACTTCTGTATCCAGAGTGTTTCTACTGTTTGTTTTAGGTACCTCCCCCTCTTCATTTGTAAATACTGAGCAAAAATATTTGTTTAGTATCTCTGCCTTTTCACAGTCACCTCTGCCCACCCTCCCTCCCTTTATTAAGCCTCACTATCCCTCCCTTGGTCTTCCTTTGCTCCCTGATGTACCTATAAAAGGTTTTATCCCCCTTCTTAACCGAGTTGGCTATCTTATCCTTGGTTTGGGCCTCTGTCCTGCTCCTTCTGTGTTTCCTTGTACTTCCTGAATGCTTTCTTTTTCTCTTGAACCTTCACTTCCACTTCCTTTGAGAACCATAGTGGTTTCTTACATTGTTTTGTTTTGTTTATTCGCTTCACACAAAGGCTTGTTACCTCTGTGATGGCAGTTTTTATTATTCCCCATTGTTCTTCCACCCCTCCTTCCTGCCCATTTGCTAGTGCATTCCTTAGGAACTCACCCATTTTGGCAAAGTCAGCCCTCCTAAAGTCCAGTACTTTTGCCTTTGTATGACTTGACTCTATTGCTGTGTTTATTGTGAACCATACTGTTCGATGGTCGCTAGTTCCCAGATGGCTACCCACTTCCATCTGTGATCCTCTCTTATCTCCATTTGAGAGAACCAGGTCTAAGATTGTTCTCTCGAGTGGGCTCCAATACTAGTTGTCAAGGTAGGGCATCTAGAATAACCCCACTCTTAAGTGGCTGCTGCAACTGCACTCCAGTTAACATCTGGCATATTCAGATAACCCATCAGCAATATCTCCCTTTTCTGCCATTCTAAGTATACTTTCTACCATTTCCTTGTCCATTTCCTCCCCTGAGAAGGGGTCTGTTCTAACCCTGTCGCGGATTGTGGTTCCATTGCCGGTCTCCAAATTTACCCACAGTGCTTCTTCTCCTCCCTGTTTTCCCTTTTGTTCTGTTGCTTTGATTCCTTCCCTTATGTAAAGAGCTACTCCTCCTCCTTTTTACCCTCCCTGTCCCTCCTGTAGATAGTGTATCCTGGTATGTTTACGTCCCAATCATGGTTTTGTGTGTACCATGTTTCTGTGACTGCCACGATATCCAGATGTTCCTCCTCCATCAAGGCCACTAATTCAGGAAGCTTGTTACTCAGACTACGGGCGTTGGTACTGATTGCACTACATTTTTTGATGGCTTTACCTTCTGTTGCAACATCCCACACTGACCTTACTATCTCGGTCTTTTTCTCATTTAGTACCCTGTTTTGTATATTTTTCTCAAATTTGGATCTGTTAGACTGTCCAAATAATATTTATACCCATGAGTGCCATTATGAAGGGCATACCATGGAAATATTTTGACACTGCTATTTCCTCCAGATCTTTTTAGCTCCATGAGAGTACCATAGAACATAGACTTTGACGGCAGATAAGGACTGCTAGGCCCATCTAGTCTGCCCATTTCCTACCTACAGGATAGGCCTGAGATCCTAGTTAACAACAACAGCTTATATCTTCCTGCCCCACAAGAATTGCCTTATGTCTGTCCCATGCATTCTTGAATTCTCCCACAGTTTTAGACCCCACAACTTCCTCAGAAGGCTGTTCCATGCATCCACTACCCTCTCTGTGAAATAATACTTCCTCACATTGCCCCTGAACCGCCCTCCTTCTATCTTTAAATTGTGTCCCCTTGTTCTTGCAAGTCCCTTTTTCTGAAAGATGCTACCCTCTTGGACTTTGTTGATTCCCTTGAGGTACTTGAAAGTTTCTATCATGTCCCCCCTCTCCCTTCTTTCCTCAAGGGTATACATATTAAGCTCCTTTAGTCTCTCCTCATACGGCTTCTCTTGCAGAGCCTGCACCATTTTAGTTGCCCTCCTCTGGACTGCCTCTATCCTGTCTATGTCCTTGGAGATGGGGTCTCCAGAACTGGACACAGTATTCCAGATGGGGTCTCACCAACTGTCTGTACAGAGGGATAACAACTTCCTGTTTTCTGCTGCTGATGCCTCTCCCTATACATCCCAGTATACCCCGGCCCTCCCTACTGCCTTCTCACATTGCTTGCTAACCTTAAGGTCATCTGATATGATTACCCCCAGGTCCCTTTCCTGTTTTGTTGTTGTTACTACCTCCCCACTCATTGTGTATTCTTCCCCTGGGTTCTTGTTTCCCAGGTGCATTATTTTGCACTTTTTGCATTGAATCCTAGCTGCCATACATCTGACCATTCCTCCAACCTTGCCAAGTCCCTTTTCATCCTTTCCATGCCTCCTTGTGTATCAACCCTGTTGCAGATCTTTGTGTCATCTGCAAAAAGGCATACTTTTCCTTCCAGTCCCTCTGCAATGCCACTGATGAAGACATTAAAAAGGACTGGACCCAATACTGAACCCTGCGGTACCCACTAGTAACCGCCCTTTCTTCAGTGGACTCCATTTACAATTACCTTCTGTGTCCTGTTGTCCTGCCAATGTTTCAGGCTACCACCCTGGGACCCACTCCCAGGCTGGTTAATTTGACTAATAATCTTTTGTGTGGGTACACTCTTGTTTTAATATAATCTTTATATTTCCAACTTTGTTGTAATTTTTTTGTCCCAATATTCAATTAATCAACTTAGACTATACTTCTCCTTGACCTTCAAGATTTTCTGGAACCAACTAGTCTGTGTACAGGCTCTATCAGCCCCAGACTTTTGTTCAACCAAGCAGTTATATAGGAGTCCTTCCTGTTTCATCCTTGTAACCTTTGGCCAGTAATTCATTTTCCTTAATTCAATGACATCAATTAAATTCTGCAATTCTAATTCAGCACAAAGATAAACTGTTGGGATAGAATGCCCTAATCCCAAAGTTCTCCTGAGGAGCTTATGTACTGTGGTCATTAGCTCGTTATAGTCTTTACTTTCCCAGATTTCAGCTCCATAGGTGAGTTGGGAATAATATTTTGCTTTTGTAGCCTCTATCAGTGGTTTTACAGTATGACCACCAAAGGTCGAATTAAATTTGTTTAGTCAGATATACAATGATATCCTGACACTGGCTTGCCTGACACCCTGTAGCCCAATGCCAAAATCCCTAAATGGAAAATTCTGACAGTGGGAATTTTCCTGTTTTCCTTGTTTCAGGGGACTTCATCCTCCACACCTACCTTAATTAGAATTACTAACTCAAGTGGTGGGAGGGCAAAATTCCACTATTGAGATTTTGTGTTTTGGGATTCCGTGTATCCAGCGACAGGGTGTTGGCCAAGCGAGTTCGGGATAATGCAGTGACACCATTTAGTCCAATTGTAGCCAACTAGTATGTGCAGGTTGCATTCTTTAGCAGATATTTTACTGTGACCTCTGTACAGTTGCAACTATAGGCACCTTCAAATATTTCATATTTCATGATATATCTAAAGAAATTCTATCTGGTGGCCCACAGTGGTACTGCAGACAATGAATTTCTCTAGAGATATCACAGAAATTTCAAGAGAATTTCTGGCCATGTCTTTGGCTACAGCTGCATCATACAACCATATGAATTTGCCAGCAGAAACAGGCCATAATGGTCTATCAAGTCTGCTCGAGCATACAACTCTAATTAGTTCCCTGAGCTGCCCCCCACTCCCACTGGAGTCAACTATCCCTCCCCTAGTATCCTCCCCTTACCCATCCCAGGAACACCTACCATAATTTTCTTCTTCACCCTATCCCACTCCCCTTGAAACTAGCCACTGTATAGAAAAATAGAAACATAGACTCTGATGGCAGATAAGGACCGCTTGGCCCACCTAGTCTGCCCATTTCCCTACCTAACCGATAAGCTGCAGATCCTAGTTAACCAACAACCTACTTCCTCCTACCCCCCAGTAGAATTGCCTTATGTCTCTCCCATGCATATTTACTGCAACCACCTCCTCTGGCAACTCATTCCACCCGACACCACCCTTTCAGTGAACGTGCCTCCTTATTTACTTCTTTCAATTTACCCCTCACTAGCTTCATGCTATGTTCCCTTGCTGTACCCTCCTTCCTTAAATTAAAGATGCCCCCCTGATCTTACCCTGTTCATTTCCTTAAGGTACTTGAAGGTCTCTATCATGTCCCCCCTCTCTCTCACCTATCCTCCAGGTAGTACATGTTTAGCTCTCTCAGCCTCACCTCATATGTTTTGTCCCCATACCCTGGATCATCCTAGTTGCCCTTCTCTGGACCCTCTCCAGTAGCTTGATATCCTTCTTCAGATACAGGCACCAGAACTGGACTCAGTATTCCAGGTGCAGTTTCACCAGTGACCTGTACAGTGACACGATGACTTCCTCCCTCCTAGAGGTTATTCCCCTGGTGATTTTTTTTTGTTAGTTGTTTAACCAGGACTAGTACACTAAGCTGAAAGCTTTTTACAGGTGCGATCTGGGAGCACAGGGAAGTTAAGTGACTTGCTCAGGGTCACACGGACTGCAAGTGGAAGCTGTGGGATTCAAACCCAGGTCTTGTCTACTGGATGTCAAATGATTTGCAGCTCAGAGCCTTAAACCACTGCATTAAACTGCCTCCTAGCATTTTATTTGTTTTTGCTGCTTTCTTGTGGCTCTGTGCTGAGTGTTTCATGTCTCTACTGACCATCACCCCAATGTCCTTTTCCTCCGCTGAGGATGCCACCTGTACTCCACCCAGCCAGTAGCTGGCCCCTGGGTTCCTGGTACCCAGGTATATGATCTTGCATTTCTTAGAATGGAAACCCAACTGCCAGATGCCCAACCGATTCTCTAGCCTAGCCTAGCCATATCCTTCCTTCCTTAACCTCTGTCTCCCCTCCACTGTGTCCACCCTCCCACAGAGCTTGGTATCATCTTCAAAAAGGCAGATCTTACTTCTGACCCCCTCTACTGTGTCACCAATGAAGATGTTGAACAGCACAGTCCAAGTACTGAGCCCTGTGGGACCCCACTGGTTACAGGCCGAGGTTTGGATAGTCCCCACCCGCCACTCTTTGATTCCTTTCCTGCATCCTACTCTTGTGCCATCCCAGTAGTTTGTCCGCTATTCCCAGGTCTTGAAGAATACACAATGTCATCAAGATATATAACAAGAGTGCTTTTTCTCCCAGTTGTAAACTTGGCAGCCACAGTGTTTCTTTCCTTAATTTTGCTGTAAAAATTTCAAAATCCAAAAATAGTTATCTCCAGCCTTCAGGGTAGCACTATTGCTGAACTCCAAAGGGAAGTTTGGAACTTAACAGGCACCCCCATGATGTTTACTTCATGTGGGATAAGCTTCTGGGTGGACATAGAGGTGGGTCCAATTTGCAGACATGTACTGGAGTGTGTGAGTGTGACCCCAGAGCTGAATGAATAACTAAAACTAACATAGAAGAAATTGAACAGCTCTCTAAAATCAGGAATGGAGTCTTTCTGAGTTGTACGTTAAGCAATATAACATCACATAAACAACCCTGCATCCCACCTCACAGGAAGATACATATAATGAACGCTTACATTGATGATGAGTTCTCCTGTAGCAAGGGGGAATGTTCACATGAAGGAGACAACTGCAATTTCCAAGACTTTGATTGTGGTGCTGGTAGACTTGCAGACCTCAGTGGTTGTGGAGTTGGGGGCCTCAGTGAGTGGTCGAGTCAGGGACCTCTGAGGTGAGTGAGATGGTGACTTTGCTGGCAGTAGAGTTGGAAACCCTAGGTGGCGGAGGAGTTGGGGACCTAGGTGGTGAGTGGAGTTGCTACACTACCCTTCATTGCTCATGCAGAGTGTACAGAAACAGCTTCTTTCTTTTCCAGAAACAACACACAGTTGAATATTTCAGATACAGAGTGTTATGTTACTGTTTCAGGAATGCTTGCAGTTCACTTCCCCTTTCTTTACAAAGAAGAATGTTTCTCTTGCATGGACATGTTCATTTTCGATTTTTGGGTATCTCAAATATGATTTGCCATAAAGGAACAAATCATAAGCATTGCTTATCACTATTTGACTTGATATTACAGATGTAGAAGCACTCTTCTTAAGGACATCAACTTCACCATCACATGAGATGAGGTCATAGAAACATAGAAGGTTCAGGAGGGATGTGAGGAAGTGCTTTTTTATGGAAAGGGTGGTGGAACCTTGGAGCAGTCTGCCAGCCAAGGTGGTGGGAGCAAACACAAGCAGGGGATTTAAGCAGGCCTGGGACAGAATAAAGAGGACAGTGGTTGCCTGGGAGGACAGGCCCAGGGAAGAGATGGGAATGGTCAGGACAGGATACAGAATTTTGGGAACTTGGGCAGACTGCATAGACTAGGTCTTTTGCCATCATTGTCTATGTTTCTATGTTTCTATGGTCCTTTTCCATGGCAACTTCCAAAGAAATGTTTCCCAATTTAAAATCCAAAATCAGCCATTCTGACTTGATGCATCAGCAAAGTGTCCTTTACTTTTGTATTGGGCTGGTGCACCATCTAAAATATAAATTAATTTTGTCATGTGGATGTCCTGATTTTAAGATTTTTAGTTCCCAGACATGGGGAGTGCTGAGCAGAGTGAAAATCATGTTTGCAATAATCGCTGATAAACATCAGGGAGTTGTGCAGTCATGCCACAGTTGGGCTGTGGACATTTGTAGTGTGCAATGATTGGGTGAATTGTTGCTTATTTGTATGCCCAGTGGGCACTCTGTTCTTATCATAGAATCATAGACTCACAGAAGCTTGATGACAGAAAAGGACCATACCGGCCCATTTAGTCTGCCCTTCCCCCCCACCTCTCCCCTCCCTGCCAGCCCCGCCCTCCCCCCGATTCTCAGACCCATGTGCTTGTCCCATGCCCTCTTGAATTCTCCAACTGATTTAGCCCCCACCACTCCATTTGGTAGTCTGCTCCAGGGCTCCACCACCCTTTCTGTGAAGAAATGCCCTCTCACATTGCCCCTGTATCTTTTTCTTTGCAGTCTGAGGCTGAGCCCTCTAGTTTTGACCTCTCCTTCCTCTTAAGTAAATACCCTTCTCCCACTTTATTGAATTCATATTTAGTCTTCATCCTAATAATAGCAGTTATAGTTTTTGCCAATATTTAGGCAGTAGACAGCCACTGGGTACATTTCATTGTACATAATCAAACTGCTTTGCCTGCCATTTTACATTGAAAAGATGTTTAAAGAATGGCAGTAGTTCTTCAGGTTCCTTGATTAATTCAAGAATCACTCCATTCTGTTGTTTCTATTTATACTGTTTCATGGCTCCAATCTTTCTTCGTGTTAAATCATCGAACTGCCACCATCTCCATCTCACTGTACAATTCAAGTGACCCTTTAATAGTGGGACCATTTTTTTTCACAAATACCTCCAACGCCACATTTATCACATTCTCTGTCAATGCATCTCAGTTGAGGGAATTTGCCTTATTTTGGGCATAACATAAGTGCAGATGCCTCAGTTTTGTTTTATGTCTTCAGAATGTTAAACTGTGTACACTTTGTGGTTATGCTGTTTCATTTTGGATCAATGCTAAGGCAGTAATCACACAAGCACTGCATTAATTTATGTCTTGACACTGCACTTATGTTTTGTAGGGTGCAGTATGACAAGTTTGCTGTAACCAGTTTGCAAATCTGGGTGTTCCTGTTTGAATTCTTCATAACTTGATTGTAGGGATGATTCAAGTATTTTCTTCACCAGCATTTCCTTCTTCTCAACAAACTTTGTGATTAGCAATTCTCTGACTATATCAACACATCAATAAAAGATAAACACTTCCACGACTGTTGATGCAGCCCTGGTATTTATTCATTTTTCCCTTTTGATGTAATCTTCATCTAAGATGGATTCATTCCAAAGAAAATTCCAGTTGAATCCAAACTGCCTGTGAAAGTCTAATTTTCTAAAGTTCTTTCTTAGCTGTAGTGACTGATGTAGAAGTTTTCCCATTCTTTAAATCATTCTTCTGAGGTTTTTAAGTACCTCAAGTGTTACTTGACAAACTGTTTGCTGGAAAAAACCAGTTTATTTTTAGAAGGTGTGACAATGCATTTTTATGTTGGCGCACTTGTGCAGCCAACATCTTGAGGTAGTACAGATTTGGAGGCTCGGTCTCTGTTTGGCGAATGCAGGGCACACACCAGTAGATGAGTCCCTCATTCCTTAATCAGCCTGCATGTTGGCACCACACCATGCAAACTAATGTGGTAAGCACATCTAAGGAAAGGTCCGCTGCAATGTGAGCAAAGTTCATCACATGCAGTGGACCCTTCTACATGCTTCACCAGCTAGAAACATGGTGGAACAGTGGCGCTAAACTGCCAACTTTGGGGTGCCTAATCCTGCCTTCGCTTACCCTGCCTTAAGAGTGTGCCAATGGGGGGAGCCCACTCCCTGGCCAGCAGAATGTGTCACCCTCCCGCTCATTGTTTGGCCGATGAGGTGCCCAATCCCCATTGGCATCCATTGCCCCCTTTCCCACTTTAATGTGCTGATGGGGGAGCCCACTCCCCATCGGCATGATTTCCCCCCTTTCTTCTGTGCTGATGGGGTACTCAATCTCCCATCTGCTACTGTATCCCCCTAGAAAGAAACCACCTGTAAAAAAAAGAAACATCTGTGATTTTGTTTTTACTACCTGTAAACAGAAAATGGTCCCTCGTAGTCTCTCTACTCACCACCCGTACCCGCCCACTGTGCACCCTACCTCCCCACACCCCCCTCACCCCATACTTACCTCCAAAGCTTGGTGCAGTGATCTTCAGTGGACCAGAACACTTCTTCACTCTTCAAAGCCGACCGCAAACTTAGGAAATGCCGGTAAGCTGTATAATGGAATAAATAGGGTTTTTTCAACTTTGATGCATATCTCTGGCATTTTTTGGAATTTTTGCACCAGATTTTCAACATGGGGTTTTGGAACCCTCCCTCATGAATTCTGTCACTGTTATGACTTTAATCGGTCCTGAAAGGTGATTTCACAGTCACTGCACAGAATCACCTTTTGGGACTAATTAATGCAAGGACAGTGACAGTGTTCATGAGGTGGGCTCTCAAAAAGCCTATTTTGCAAATTTGGCTGAAACAATCAAAAAAATGGCTGTTTCACAAGTGTGCATTGAGCAGTTGCTACGCACAGTCGTAACTTTGTGAATTCACAATATTTTGTATGCCAGATTTTCAACATTGTCATTTTTCTACACCTCCTTGTGAACAGTACCACTGTCATTTTCCACATCCTGGCCAAAATGTGTTTCTGCACTTCTGGTGCACAATACTGTGGTTGCTGTGGGAAATCAGTGTTCAGGGAAGATTACAAAAATGACAGTGACACTGTTCATGAGCAGAGGGCCTAAAATGCCTATTTTGAAAATTTGGTGATGATACTCCATAAAATGACTGTGTTATGTGCGTTCGTTGCGCAGTTTGCAAGCATGCTCATAACGTGCATTTGTAATATTTTCACTCTGGATTTTTGCCATTGGCATTTTTCCACACCTATTGATGAACAGTACAGTTGTAATTTTACATATCCAGCCCGAAACATGTTTTCGCACGTCCAGCACAGAATAGTGCGGTCGCTGTGCAAAATCACTTTTTGGGAAAATGTGAATAAATGACAGTGACACTGTACATGATCAGTGCTAAAATGCCTATGTTGAAAATTTGGTGCCGAACTCCAAATGACTGGTGTTACAATGTGCATTGCATTTCACGCACCCTTGTAACTTCACAAATTTGCAATACTTACATGCCACATTTTCACCACTGCCATTTTTTTACACCTCCTTATGAACAGTACAGCTGTCATTTTAAACATCCTGCAAAAAATGTGTTTCCACACTGCACTACCAAAGCCAATGCCAGCACGACAACTTTCGGCATTGACAAATGCTTGTTATGTAATGTCTTGCTTTTTTCTTGGTGTGGTACTGGACACAATTGAGGAAACAACCTCCTGCAAATTTTTGGGAACTATTAGACATGGCTTTTTGGAATCTGGATATGGCTTTTTCTCCTGGTAGGTTGCCTGTTAATGTGGTGTGCACCACAGCAGTGTTCTGTGGTAAGCACAATGGGGTTGCAGCCGAAGAAGAGGGATTCAGTATTGTGCTGTCCTCAAACTGAATATTGGATGCATCAGTGCTTGTTTCAGTTGCTGTTCTTTGTGGAAATAAAGTATAATTTTTCCTTTTTCTCTGCATGCGGTATGCACATTCACTCAATTATTCATCTTCTTTCTTCAGCTGTCATAATTTTCCTTTTATCTCTTATTTGTTCTCCTCCACTGTGATCTCAATTTATCTGCTTCTGGTTGCATCATCTTCTTCCTTTTTGTACTGTCTCCATCTTGATTCTGTCTTTTTCTTTGCCCGTACTGTTGCATACGAAGCCTTGCCTTTTCCCTGTATTGCACTCTTTTTTTCCCCCAGGCATTATCCCCTTGTATGACTGAAAACATTTTTTTAAGGGGGATGAACGATATGCTTCATGCTTTGTAGGGTCCTTTTTAATCCTTGCTCTGTATTCCCACATGGATGATTTGGGGGGAGGGGTTTCTTTTTCTCCAACACCACTGTTAAATTCTGCTACTTCAGGATCTTGCCAAGCTTCCCTAGGACCACCACCACCATCAAAATGAGGTCCTGATACTGATTTATCCATGTGGATTTACACTGTTGCAATCTTTTTCACAAGAATCCCAGAATCTGGTTCACAAACCCAAAATCCAGAAGCAATCATATATGCTGCAATCCAGGTGTTGCCAGGTGCAGTTTTGTATATGGGCTCAATATCAGGTTGCTAAAGTGTTCTAATGTCACAGAATTGGCAAGATGAATGCACAAGGATGGAAATGCAATATGCAAGACTGCAGACAACACAACTAAAAGAAAGGATCCAGTGGTTATTGTGGACAGATTGCCTAAGAAAAAAGGAAATGATTTGATATAGCGAAGAAAGCATCAAGTCTTATCTGAACCACACTGGGACAGCTGCATTCAGTACTGGTCGGTGTAGTAAAGAGCAGAAAATGAAGAGAGCAAGAGCACTCAGCACAGGGGCATCAACTGGCAAGATGAATGTACAATGATGAGGATGGAGATGCAGTGCAGCAAGACTGTGGACAGCACAACTAAGAAAAAGAATCCTGTTGCTATTATGGACCGATCACCTAAGAAAACAGAAAACAAGCTGCTGTGCGGAAAAAAGCACCAAGAGGGTCCAGCACAGGAACATCAACATGACTGGTAGCTTATGCAGTGGTTTGTTGTGTTATAATGCCAGTGACATGAGTTAAGGAAATGAATCAGATTAGCTAAAGAGGGTATTGTCCAGGAATCAGTGTTGCGGATGGAATTATGCTTATTAACAATAACACCACAGTACTGACTTGGGAACACTGAGTGATGGGGATTGCTTTGGCACACTATCATCATGGGTTCATACCCCATGCCCAGGATGCCAGAAGCAAAGGCAAGCATGGGCTGTGAGCATCCATTTGAGATGCCGTCCTCTCAGTGAGGATGGATGACCCATACCACACATAAATCAATACGGTTGGAGGTGTAGTGTTTCCCTTGGTGACATAGGTGACCAAACATTGCAGGTGCACCCTGGACTGTTGCATATGTCTATATAGCTAAGGACCATGGCCAGGTTTGCTAAAGGGAAAAGTCATCCATGGTTGTTGGCAGCATAAATGGGCAGGTCAACCACTATACCAAAAGGGTATGTTAGGAAGGGTTATGTTGGCTGAAGTTGATAGTGTATGTGTTGGAGGAGGCTACAGCTTACTGATATAGCTCACTGATGCCAGTGACTCAGGTTCAGGTACAAGCCCAGGATGTTTGGGGTAAGTTACTGGCAGGAAGATTGTGCATCCATGAGGTTCTCTCCTCCTGTTGTGAGGGAGGGCAGCAAGCTCACCTGTGATACTGCTACCTGGGTAACCATAAGTGGCAGTGCAGATGGAACAGCTTGAAGGTTGGAGTATTCCAGTTGGTACCATAAGAAGACACACAATAGCATTCACACATGGCACCCTTGCTCCCAACATCTAAAGGGGATGGGAGGAAACAATAAAGAGAACACCCCTGAGTGAACAGGATGATGCCCCCACTTCTCACATCACAAACCTACTTGATGGTCTTTGCCCCTCATTTCACAGTTTGAAGGGGAATGCCTCCAACTCCCAATGGAATCTGCCACAGTGGCAGGAGCTGTATGCTGTGTACCACACTGGATGTGGATGTACTCACCACAGCTGGTGAGGACGGGACTAAAAAGTAGGTGTGCAGAAGGGAAAGCACCAGAGATTGAGTTTAAACA
Organism: Neoceratodus forsteri; assembly: GCA_016271365.2. Taxonomy (NCBI): domain Eukaryota; kingdom Metazoa; phylum Chordata; order Ceratodontiformes; family Ceratodontidae; genus Neoceratodus; species Neoceratodus forsteri. Next base: position 1,065,254,025 of record CM057454.1, on the reverse strand, counting down.
AAGAAAAAGAACACCATGCCTACTATGTCTTTGTTAAGAAAACACCAGCTGTAAGACAGATATTAAACAGATGATAAACACAAAAATACATAAAATTATTAAAACCTAGCAGTTCTCTATGAAGGTTGTTTCACAATACCCAGGGCTACAAAAAACATTTTTTGCCACTGTCTAACCCACCAAACACTAATGGAAATGTATTAAAATACAGTTTAACAAGCATTTGTCAATGCCAAGAGTTGCTTGCTGTCATTAACAGTGGAAGTGCAGGAGTCAGACAGATGCAGTATAGGAATGGCAGTAAAGTATTGAACTGATGCCAATTCCTCCTCCACCCTGCAGAGATGGACAGGCATTGGGGTGTGCCATTGTGTCATCGCCCATAAAGGTCATGACATTTCACCTCACCCTACCCTACAGACACTTACAAGTGTTGAGGTGTGCTTTGGAGTGTTTGGGCTTTACACTCACCTCATTCTATAAGGAAATACACTGAAATGGGTGCAGTATAGGAGAATGGGGTGAACTCTGAAGCCAAAGGGTCCAAGGCGCACCTCGATGCCTGCCACTGGCTGCAGGGTGGGGGTGGAATGGCATGAGCATTACTGTCGACAATCCCAAATTACACTCCTGATACCTGTCAGTCCCTAGAGGGTAGGGTGTTATGGTCAAAAACCCTAACACCCTGGGCGTTTCTTAGTATTTTTACTGCAAGTTTTCAACATGGGCTTTTTGTGACCCTACCGCATGAACAGTGACACTATCAGTTTGTTAGCCAAAAGGTGATTTTGTACAGTGACTGTGCCACTTGGTACCACAGGTGCAAAAGCACATTTTGAACAGGATGTGAAACATGACACCTGTACTGTTCATGAAGACGTGTAAAAAATGGCAATGTTGAAAATCTGGAGTGAAAATATAAAAAAACTGGTGCAGTCACAAATGTGCATAGAAACTGTGCAATGCACACCCATAATGTAATTAGTTTGGGGATATTTTACAGCAGATTTTAAAAATAGGCATTTTGGGACCTCCACTCATGAACACTGTCACTATGATTTGTTTAATCTGTCCCGAACACTGATTTCCCACAGCGACCGTGCTATTCTGTACCAGAAGTGTGAAACACATTTCAGCCAGGATGTGCAAAAATGACAGCTGCACTTTTCATAAGGAGGTGTGGAAAAATGCCAATGTTGAAAATCTGGACTGAAAATATTACAGATTTGTGAACTTATGAGGGTGCATGGAAATTGCACAATGCACGCCGTAACACAGTCATTTTATGGATGTTTGTCACCAAATTTTCAACATAGCCAGTTTAATACCTCTGCTCACGAACAGTGTCACTGTGATTTTTAATCTGTCTCGAACATTGATTTTGCACACTGACCACGCCACTGTGTATTACATGCATATAAACACATTTCAGGCAAGATGTGAAAATGACAGTTAAACTATTCACAAGGAGGTGTGGTAAAATGGCAATGTTGAAAATCTGGAGAGAAAATATTAAAAATGCTTGAAGTTATGAGCGTGTGTTGGAACTGCACAACACACCCTCATAAAACAGTAATTTGTGGGAATTTTCTCACCAAATTTTCAACATAGGGTTTTTGGGGGCCTACCTCATGAACAGTGTCACTGTGATTTTCTTAATCTGTCCTGAACATTGATTTCGCACACCGACTGTGCCATTGTGCACTACATGTGCAGAAACACATTTTGGGTGAGATGGAAAAGTGACAAAGCTGTATCATTCATAAGAAGGTGTGGTAAAATGGCAATTTTGAAAATCTGGAGTGAAAATATTAGAAATGCTCAAAGTTACGACCGTGCATAGGAACTGCACAATGCACGCTCGTAAAACAGTCATTTTGTGGAATTTTTTTGCTAAATTTTCAACATAGTTTTTGGGGGCCTACATCATGAACTGTGACACTGTCATTTTGTTAATCAGTCCCAAAAGGTGGTTCCACACAGTGACCATGAAATCACCTTTCAGGATTGAGTAACAAAATGACAGTGACTGAGTTCATGAGGTGGGGTCCCAAGAGCCCTAATGTTGAATATTTGGTTAACAAATTCCCTAAAATGGCCGAGATATGCACCAAAGTTGAAAAAACACATTTATGCCATTATACAGCTTACCGGAATTATCTTCAGTTCACGGTCGGCTTTGAAGAGTGCAGACATGTTCCCGGTCCACTGAAGATCATCGTGCTGGGCTCTGGAGGTAAGTGTGGGGTGAGGAGGAGGTGTGGGGAGGTGCAGTATGCAGAGGGTGGGTGCAAGTTGGGGGAGGGGGAAGGAGAATCAATGAGGATCATTTTTCTTCTAGGTAATTTTTATACAGGCGATAGGAACCTTTTGCCATGCTGGGTGGGCTCCCAATATGACAGGCAGTTTTTTGGGGGGCAGTGAAGCTGATGGGGGATTAGGCACCTCCATTGGCCAGAGACTTTTGCCATGCTGGGGTGAGCTCCCAGCATGGCAGATGGAAGTTTTTAGGGGGCAGTGGATCTGACAGAGGTGGACACCCCATTGGCCATACAGTGTGCTGGGGGGACACATGAGCTGAGAGGGACTGGGCACCTTCATTAAACAACAAATGGGGGAGGTATATTATGCTGATGGGGATTGGCCTGCCCATCTGCAAGTGAACTGGGGAGGGTGTCATGCCAACAGGTGGACTGGGCACCCCATCCAGCTTTTTTTATTTTATCTATTTATTTATTGAAATGTTTCACAAGGAAGGCACACTGAACAGTGGGCAATGGCTTTCCATCAGCTTCCTGGGGACTGTGAGAGGCCAATGGAGAAGCCGTTAATATGGGGACACCAACGCAATCATTTTTCGAGCTTGTAATGCACCAAAACAGCTGATTGTTAATGATGACGTATAAATTTCTTTATGCATTGTGGCATGCTCCTTAACTGCTGATGCAATGTGTTTCTTGCACATGAGTGCAAGCAACACAAAAAGAGAATGAACTCCCTCTATGGGTACTGTAAAATGTATGCTAGCAGGTGGGGAAAACAAATGTAAAATAAAGTGTTGAAGCTGTAGGATTGCTCAAGATTATGCTCATTACAATGGATACCACCATTTTGGTGTCTTTGCAATGAATATTCACTGAAACAGCCAAAATAGACTAAAAGAGCACAGCAGCACCCTAAATACTACAAATTGGCAAGAACTTGAAGCAACTCTGTGGCAGTTACTACATGCCTCTACCCAGGTTAAAAAAACATTATTTTACATCAGTCCCCCCTCCCCAAATAAAAAATATGCTGAACCTAATGTGCAGTATATAGGACATCACACTGTTAAACGCACAGCCCTTTGCTCAGAAAGGCATAAAGAATAACATTTTAAAATGGAAATGGGGCTTATACATGCACTTGTTAAACCTCTGCAACATTTGTGGAAAACCAAAGTAGAATCAAGCTTTAAGGTTGCAAGATTGCACAAGATTATGTTCACCATTTTGATGTCTTTGTAATGGACATTCACTGAAACAGCCAAACGAGTCTAAAAGTGCACAAAACACATACAATGCTACAAATTGTTTGGAACTGAGGCAACTCTGTGGTAGTCATAGAGCCTTTCCTGGTTAGAAAACATTATATTAGTTTCCAAAATGCCATGCTCGACTTAACATGCAGCACATGACACAAAATAGTTACTCAAATGCAAAGCCCCTTGCTCAGAAAGGCATAAACAATAACATTTTCGAATAGAAACTGTGCTTATGTGTGCTCTTGTTAAACCTCTGTGGCCATTTGGAAAACAAATGTAAAATAAAGTGATAAAGCTGTAAGATAGCCTGAGATTGTGTTCATTACAAAGAATACTACCATATTAGGGTTTCTGTAATAAGCAATCACTGAGACAACCAAAAAGCCTAAAAGTGCACAGAGCTGCTTTAAGTGTTACAAAATTTGACAAACATCATAAAGCTGTGGCAACACTTTCAGTTACTTCAGATGCAGTTAAAGCACACACACCTACTCTGAGCCTAATAAGCACCACAAAGGGCTTCTGCCAGTCCTTAAATCCGTATCTTAAACATACACAAAATGCATACAAAACCTCTGCTTTGAAGCATTAAGTTATCCCTTTAATACTGTGTTATTTTGCATTAAGCTGGCAGCAAGCTAGCAGAAGAAAAAAGTCATAAGGTGCTTAATATGTAGCAATAACTCATGACAGGGTGCGGTTATTGAGGATTAATCAACACCCAGGTGCATTGTGAAGTCATGAGGCTGCAGGCCAAATGTCCACACAGCACCCACAGTGTTGATTATTCCCCAATAACTGCACACATCCTGGAGTGGGTTATTGCACTTAACATGGGCCAGATATGGAGACAAACGGACCAAAAGTACTGGAATAACAGGACAAAATGTGGGACTATTTAGGGTTCTTCCACTAGTTTTGGTCGGAGTACCACAATGTGTGTTCTGCCACAGAAAAATAGTTCAGTTTACAGAGGTTTGTGGTAAACAGGTCCATTTACTGATATCAAGGAGGTACCAAACTTTTTATTCTGGTCTGTACACTACTGTGCGGCACTGCTGTGTCTCATGCTGTTATACTATGCTTTGTATGCTTTATCTCTGTCTCTGTCTCTGTTACCAGACTGTCTGTGTGTGCTGTTGTTAAGGTATCCTCAGTTGTACATTGTTAAAAATCAGACAACAATAACGCTGCCAATCATACCTCTGTCCCTTGGTGCTCCCATTGCACACAATATCTATGTGACAGAGACAGACAGAGAGAAAACAAGACCACGCTACTCGCTAATGGAGTTTGCCCTTTAAGGGGCAGACCAGGTTGTCCTGGGGCACCCCTTCCCTCCTTCATTAGGATGGTTGTGCTCAGGAGGGGAAGGAAGAAGGAAGGGGAAGGGCTAAGGGTTAGAACAATGAGCAGGCAACAGAAAGGGGAGGGATAAGTGGAGGTACATAATGGACAGCACAGGGGGGCCTCAGCCACTTTTTGCTGGCGTTTTTTATTCTACATCAACTGCAGCATGTCAGATTGGCATATTGTTTTGAGGTTTGTTCACCAGGAGAAAAGGTAAGGAAACAAACAATTGAGTTGTGGGAGGATATGTGAAGTTGTTTAAAAAAAAATTTTTACAGTGTATAGTCAAAGAAATATAGTTTTGGACAGAATAGCGCATAAACGATATGATAGAAGACAGGGGGAAGCAGGAGTTGATAAACAATAGGCTGTTTTTAAAAAAAAGACAAAAGACAAAGAAGAGCTGGTAGGTTTTATGGCTGTTTAGAAGGTCCAATTCATTCGGTTTGTTTAACAGTTGATGATAGTAGCGTTGGTCAAGGCAGGCAGGTTGGGGTTACAATTATCTCTGCAACAGTTGCTGAAAAGGAGAGCCGTTGATAGAACTGCAAGGTGCTGTACAGCTGGAAAGCGAGGCTAGCATGTGTATCAGGGAAGCATGCTAGGATGTATTGGGGGCTTGCACCAGAAGAGGGCTGCAATAGCAGTGGGGGCCAGATAATGGAAGCGGGGATAAGGATGAAGGTTTTTAGTGGTTGCTGGTGAGATTAGCAGGCCTGGAAGAGGCCCTGAAGCAAAGGAGCAAGAGCGCGATCCGGGACCACGTGGCGTGATGTCACATGCCGTGTGGTGTTTGCGATGTAAGTCTTTCCCCTTGTTTTGTGCTGCTTGCTGCATTTTGGGCATTTTTTTCTGTTTCATGGTGAAATCAGTAGGCCTGGAAGAGGCTCTGAGGCAAAGGGATGGAGAGCGTGATGCAGGACCACGTGGCGTGACGTCACATGCCGCATGGTGGTGAGATGAAAGCCTTTCCCACTGTTTGTGCATGCTGGCCACATTTTGGGCCTGTTTTCTCTGTTGATGGCAAAATTAGTAGGCTGGGAAGAGGCCCTAAAACAACAGGAGCTAGAGCATGATTTGGTGACCACATGGTGTGATGCCACCGCCGCCTGGTGGTCACGATAAGAACCCTTCCCTCTTGTTGTGCTGCTTACTGCATTGGGCCTGTGTGCATCTAGCCCAGTGCAGGTGGAGAGTGCTGTATCATCCCTTGGGAGGGAAGCTGCTGTGGAGGCCAGCCTGGCTTGGACGACTGGGGACAGCAGCAGTGTTGGTGGCTCAAGAGGAGGTTGCAGTGCCTGCAATGTAAACATTCTGGTTGATTCCAATAAGGGGACAATTGGACTGTTGAGGTAGGGGGCCAGCAGGAAGAGGCCCTATAGCAAGGGAGAGAGGAAGCAGCTGCGACCACGCGGCGTGACATCACTCACCGTGCAACAGGCTCGGGATGGAGTGGGGAGATCTGAATAGAGGGCAGTGTGGGACAGAAGAGACCAAAAAGCGAGTAGGTGAGTATGGCCACAAGGGGAGAATGGCTCACAGGGAAATGGGAGTGAATGCGTACCACGCCCAGCAGGTTACGGGTGGAGAAACAGGACACCCCCACCCCAAAAGAACCTAGTGACTGCCTTCCACTTGGGTATGTCGTGGGAGGGACAGCAAGCCCCTCAAGGGGCATTTTCATTAGCCCTGGCTTCACACATGAAGGTAGAAACCCTGAGGGGGGCCTTGGCAGTAAAATTCACGGCCACAGTAGGCGGCACTGGGGAAACAGGGAAGGGAGGAGGCATACAAATCAGGGAGGAAGAGGGCAGGGCACACAAAAGGGAAAATAATAGTAAATAAATAAATAAGAGGGGTAAAGGGAGGCTTAAAGGGGCCAATGGATAGGCCTGGGGGTGAGTGGTCACGTGGCATGCACCACTCGCAAAGGACATGGCAGGAGCAGCCAACAGGACCTGGTTGCCTATTTGAGCATAATGGAGGCCTTTACTGGGGCCCGATGGGACGTAATGGGCGCGTGGCACGAGGGCAGAGGGAAGGTATTACAAAGTGTATATATACATATATAATTAATCCTGTTCTCTTCCGTGAGTTGTCTTCACAGTGAAAAGGAAAGGAAGGACATGGCACCAAGAAAAGCAGGCCATCAAAGGAAGACACGTACAGGGCTATAATTGAATTGCGGAAAAAGCCAACAGAATGTGAGAACTGGTGGAGGGGAGGAACCAGGAGACCTGGGGAGAAGAGGAAGCGGGCCTGGGAAAGGGGGCAGAGGAATCAACCAGCTGAAGGGCCACGCAGTCCCACTAGGGTGCCACGCTGGCAGTGGGTCCCACCAAGGCAGCTGATCCACCACCCTGCAGCCTATAGACTGGTGATGCCAGGACCTCCCCAATCAAGGTGGGATCTCCTTGGTGAACCTGGACCAGATCCTCAGAACGTTGTGTTCCCTCCACAAACCCTAGTAGTTCATCCTCCTCCTCAACTGTAGGGAGAAACAAGGGATGCTTGAAGATGCCAGGCAACACGGCCTGGACAAGGTTACAGGTAACACACCCAGCACAGTGGGGGACAGTATAAAAGAATATATAGGTCAAATTGTGTCGGTGCTGGGAACAGGAGGGTTAGGGCCAATGGAATTGGCTCTGGCAGAGATTAGGATGGATAAAGAGGTGCCAGGCAGAAATTAAGGGGGTACAGAGAAAGGAGGTAAAGGTACAAGGGAGACTGGTGCACCGGGGATGAGGATAGGTGAGCATGTGCCACTGACCACAAAGGAAAAAATATGGAAAGGGGAGTATGTGGATATATTCACTTTGGTGAGCCGGGAAGCGGCAGCCAAGTATGAGGAAGCTGACAGTATAGGTAAGAGTGAAATAAGTGGCGATAGTGCTTTTAGGGAAGAAGGAGGACGACAAGTTTGTGAAAAGGAAGACTTGGGATGGGTGGTTCGTAGGTTTTGCCACTTTCTCAGCCATCGTCCTGGAAAAGAGGCTGGAGCAGGGCATCCCCTCATCACTTATTCCTTGACAATAAAAAGGCAAAGCAAAGCGGGGTGGGGTGGTTATAATATGCTGAATTTTTCGAAAGAATGGCAACATTCGGGGACATGAGATGGGACACCAAACAGCTAGACTTATGGACTGATTACGTAACAGGTCAGTCCACACCTGAAGGAAATGGGGAAAAGGGGGGCTACACCCCAGAGATGCTGCTGGGCTTACAACAGGGCCTTTTGCTTGTGGTCTCAATGTCACTTTTAGCATGCTGGTTCAAAATGCGAGGGAGGGCACCAGGCAAGCAGATGTAGAACAACATGGGCCCAAGGGGCACAGGGGCATGGGAGTCAAGTGTCAGGTCAGCAGTTTTTTCGAGAAGATCAGGGGTTTAAAGGGAAGACATGGAGCAGGGGAGGGAGGGGTAGGGGAACACGAGTGGGGGTCAGAATCACTGACTGAAAAACTTTGCACAAAGCGAGAGAGGGGCCTGGGAGAAGAACGGGGCATGACAGGGAGCAGTTTGGGGTGGCCAGAACCCCCATCAACTAAAGGCATGGACAGCTTGTTTGGACAGATATCTGAACAAGAGTGTGAGGGATATGATTATAAGAGGTTTTACCACAGGATTTTTACTGCAGTGTGGGGGCCCAGACAAGAGAGAGGTAAGCAAACCTGGGGTCGGTAAAGGAAAGGAAGACAGAATATAGAGAAAGAAAAGGCAGCGGGAGGGTGAGAGGCCCATTTAACACCCTCCATTGCAGAACATGTGGATTTTGCCATTGGGTTTGGTACCCTAGAAACAAGAAGGGGAGTACAGAGTGATCCACCACCTGTCCTATCCTGAAGGGGACTCGGTGAATGATTTCATCAGTGAGGAGCATAGTAAGGTGATGAATGCGACACTAGAGGACACAGTCCGGATAATCCAGGCCACGGAGGATGCATGGATGGCAAAAACAGACATTGAATCCCCTTTCAGACTGCTGCCAGTTAGGAGAGAAGACTGAGATCTATTGGGTTTTAAAATTGAGGGGCAATATTATTTCGACAAAGCCATGCCAATGGGATGTTCCATAGCATGTGCGACTTTCGAGGCATTCAGCACCTGCTTGCAGTGGATATTCCAGGAGAAAACTGCTTATAAGACGGTCATTCATTATCTGGATAATTTTCTTTTCATTGGGAGGGGAAAAAGAGAGACACAGAGGATGCTGGGTAAGTTTCAGAAGTTATGCAGGGAACTAGGGGTTCCACTGGCACCAGAAAAAACAGAAAGGCCCAACAGGGTGATGGAGTTCTTGGGGATTGAAATAGATGCCCCGAATGAAATAGTCAGGCTGCTGGACAAAAAAGTGAGTAAACTGAAGGAGCTGATCCAAGTACACCAACAGGAGAAGAGTACAGAGAAAACTAGTGCAACAGGTACTGGGGCACCTAAACTCACGTGCAGGGCCATTGGACCAGGACAGGCATTCACAAAGAAGTTAGCTAGGGCTACAGCAGGGGTCACCAGACCACATCACTGGATGGACCTGACACAAGGTGTCAGGGAGGATTTTAAAATATGGGAGGAATTCCTTAGGGAGTATAATGGATGCTCTTTCTGGCAAGAGGAGTGAGTGTACAACACAGACCTCGACCTCTACATAGATGCTGCTGGGGGGCTAGGCATGGGGGGTTACCTGAGGGACAGGTGGTTTGCAGAACCCTGGCCTGCCAGCTGGGTGAGGGACAGCAAAGTGAGAGATATAACATTGTTGGAGATCATGCCCATAGGGGCATGTACCCTGGTCTGGGGGGAGAAATTACAGGATCAGAAAGTGACATTTTGGTGTGACCATAGAGCAGTGGTGGAGGTCCTAAACAACAGGGAGCCAGGTCAGAAACAGTCATGCAAGTATTGCAATGTTTAGTGTTAAGGCTTTGTAGCTGAAAATGTCATTCAGACCAAAACACTAGAAGCGGTGCACAATACCCTGGCTGACAGCCTTTCCGTCTGCAGCTGGACCATTTTCAGAGAATGGCACCAGCAGCGGAAGAACTAAACATGCCCATACCAACAAACATCTGGGACATTGGCAAGAAGGAGCAGAACTATTGTTCACAGCTTATGGGTGCCTTGGACTCTGAGGGCCTGCGACTGGGCCTGGTGAGTGTTTCAAACATTCAGGGCAGAGCACCAGATGGAGGTAAGCAGGCCACCCACAGAGGAACAGTTGGGAATGTTCACCATGGAGCAGTGGCATAAAGGGAGAGCCCACACCACAGTGGAGTCTACTTGGCAGGGATTAGTGATATCTGCAGCCTAAAGGGTGAAAGGACCTGACAAAATCATTATTTATCAGAAGAATGATGTAGGGATGGGGCAGGTTGAAACAGGGGTCAGTAGATAATAGAAGGCCAATAGGGGAGCAGTGACTGGTAAAGCTAAAGGATGTGCTCCCAGCTATATGCAGATCAAAGTCTGAGGCCCAGCTATTTCACAGTTTATGTAATAATGTTTGCAGGGGCCAAGAGAGTGAGTGAGGTGGCAGGCCATGGGAAAGAAGACAAGGAAAGGGGGCTAGAATGGGAAGATATAAACTGGGGGGGTGAAAGAGATACAGATCAAGATCAGGAGGTCAAAAATGGATAAGAGGACAAGGGTGCATAATGACGCTGAAGGGGCAGGTAGAGGTTGCAGTATGCCCAGTACAGGCTCTGTGGGCTTTCACAGCAGAGCATGGGACCAGGATGGAAATTATTTGTACATGGTGATGGAAAAGAGTCACCAGGTACCAAGTCACACCATTTCTCAAAAAGGGCATGCAATTCATGGGGGAGGACCCAGCTAATTATTCATCTCATTCCTTGCGGATTGGGGCTGCCTCACAGTGGGCAGCGGTGGGAGAAACGGTGAATGGTATTTTGGAAAAAGGACACTGGCAGTCCACCAGTTATAAGAGGTACATTCGAGCACTGAAGTAAGAAATTGAAAGTATTGCTCCTGTTTTAGCTACAGATCTTGGGGGGGGCAAGAAATGGTAAGGGGAGGGCAGGGGAGGGGATACTATGGTGATGACACTGAGAGCATGTGTAAAATAATTAATTTTGCTTGAACCCCATAGGAAGAGGGAGGATCACGGAAGTCTGGATCTGAGGCCATTCCTATATTTATTCGTCTGGAAAGAGAGCAGTGAAGAAAGCTGGGGGAAAGCAGCTGTACCAGGATGTGAAACAGTGTAGGTTGGTCTGGCACGGCATCTACGAGGATGAGATGGGCACAACTACTTCCCACCTTGAAGGAACTCAAGGGACGGTGTCCCAGTCCAGACCTAATTATTATACATCTAGAGGGCAACTACCTTGCAATCAAGCCATGAGCAGACACATACTTGCAGATAAAAAAGGATTTACAAGCAATACAACAGTGGTGGCCTCAGGTATGCCTCGTCTGGTTGGACATGATACCAAGGAGGGTGTGGAGGCAGGAGCACAGCCATACAGCAGTGGAGACAGCCAGGAAAAAAGATGAATTGTAGGGTTAGGACATTAGTAAGGCAGATGGGAGGACAGGTGATACTGCAGGGGTAGAAGAATGGGTAGAAGACTTCTACAGGTCGGATGGCATGCACCTGTCAGACCTAGCTAAGACATGTTCAATACAGAAACAATGGGCTTTAAAAGCATGGAGGAAACATGCAAAAAGGGGAATAAAAAAAAGTGAAGGAGTAAAAGGATCTTCCCTGAGGTATGGGAGAATAATACCCTAAGGTGGGGGGAAAGCCAGTCGTCCAACGTAAGCTGGAAACTGGCTAGTGGGGAAAAAGGGGAGGGAGGAAAGAGGGTGGGAAGAAAAAGGAATAACACAAGAAGAGGAAGAAGATGAAAGAGAAAGCGGTCTCGGTTTCACCATTACCTAACGGAAAAGGAGAAGAAGAAGAAGGCACCCAGGTTTTCACCTGGGGGGAGAAAAGAGGAAGAAAGAGGGATAAGCAGAGATTAATATATGGATGAAAATAAATGAAATTCTGAAATACGATAATAAGAAAATGGAATATGGAATTATGATGTATAAATAAATTAATTGCCAATCTGAGCACAACAACAAACAATGGTCTCTGTCTTTTGTGAGGGAAAAGGGGGGAATCCAGGACAACAGAGTTTGCCCTTTAAGGGGCAGACCAGGTTGTCCTGGGGCACCCCTTCCCTCCTTCATTAGGATGGTTGTGCTCAGGAAGGGAGGGAAGAAGGAAGGGGAGGGGCTAAGGGTTAGAACAATGGGCAGGCAACAGGAAGGGGAAGGGCAAGTGGAGGTACATAATGGACAGCACAGGGGCTTCAGCCACTTTTTGCTGGAGTTTTGATCCCTCCCACCCACCCTACAAGGCAGAGCAAGAGGGGAAGACAGTCAAGATGGGACTGTATGGGGTCTGTCAAGGTGGATGACATACACGTCCGGTAGAACAGTAATGGACTGCCAAAGGTGGATGGCAGGAGAAAAAGGGAAAAGGGGGGGGGGAAGGGGGAAGAAAAAGCAATAATACAAGAAGAGGAAGGAGAAAGCGGTCTCGGTTTTCACCATTACCTAACGGAAAAGGAGGAGAAGAAGAAGAAATCACCCAGGTTTTCACCTGGGGGGGAGAAAAGCGGAAGAAAGAGGGATAATCAGAGATTGATATATGGATGAAAATAAATGAAATTCTGAAATATGATAATAAGAAAATGGAAAATGGAATATGGAATTATGATGTATAAATAAATTAATTGCCAATCTGAGTACAACAACAAGCAATGGTCTCTGTCTTTTGTGAGGGAAAAGGGGGGAATCCAGGACAATGGAGTTTGCCCTTTAAGGGGCAGACCAGGTTGTCCTGGGGCACCCCTTCCCTCCTTCATTAGGATGGTTGTGTTCAGGAAGGGAGGGAAGAAGGAAGGGGAAGGGCTAAGAGTTAGAACAATGGGCAGGCAATAGGAAGGGGAGGGGCAAGTGGAGGTACATAATGGACAGCACAGGGGGCCTCAGCCACTTTTGCTGGGTTTTTGATCCCTCCCACCCACCCTACAAGGCAGAGCAAGAGGAAAGACAGTCAAGATGGGACTGTATGGGGTCTGTCAAAGGTGGATGACATACACGTCAGTGGGACAGTATGGACTGCTAAAGGTGGATGGCGAGAAGATAATATAGGTATGGACTGCCAAAGGTGGATGGCAGAAGAAAAAGGGGAAAGGGGGAGGGAAGGGGAAGAAAAGCAATAATACAAGAAGAGGAAGGAGAAACGGTATCGGTTTCACCATTACCTAATCAAAATCAATCAATCAATCAATCAATCAAAATCTTTATTTAATCAGGCGAACATCATTGAGCATAGCTCATTTACAAGATGGACCTGAGTGGTCAAGAAGTGCAAGTGTTATTACATTGACAAGGGATCAAACAGTAATACAATGACAGGGTAACAAAAACAGTAATACAATGACATAAGTGCTAGTATATAACAATATACATATGTACAAGGCATTAACACTTTTAATCTGGGAGACAGTAGGCAGTTGGCACATCAGAGTTAATATGTAGATTATAGGACCTAGAAGGCATTTTGAGGGTGAATCTTGAGACTGGGAATGGGAGTTTTCAGCATATAGAAACACGGGCAGAAAGGGAGGGTGGATAGGCCATGAATTAGGCCTTGTGGAAGCAGTTGCAGAGTTCTGGGAATAGGGGGTGAATAATCTTTTGAAGGATATTAAGGGTGGGAGGTTATTTAGCTTCATGGTTTTTTGGTGAGTTCCAAACAATTGCTAGTAAGTAGCTGATAGCAACCCTCCCAAGCTGGGTGCAGGCATTGGGGACCTTAAGAATGATAATTTTGCTGATCCTTAGGTTGTATGGCCTAGAAGTGATTTGAGTAAAACAGTCCGAGATGTAGGTAGGTAGCTTGCCTGATAAGGCTTTGAATATCAAATTGCAGCATTCCTATTTCTTCTGTGTTGTAATGATGACCAGTTAACTGCCTTATAAAGGGAGCAATGGTGGGTGCTGAAGGAAGGTCAGTAATGAATCTGATGGACCTGTGGTATAGGGTGTCCAGTTTATTTAAGAGGGGAGTGAAGTGCCCATACAGAAAGTCAGCATAGTCAATGAGGATAGGAATGAAGCCTGGATTAATCTTTTTGGAGTCTCTGTTGAGGTAGTGCTTTATTCTAAAAATAAACCAAGCCTTGTCTCAGTTTCTTTAGTAGCTCCTCAATATGGACAGAAAAGTCAAGTTTGTTATCAATCCAGACACCAAGATATTTGAAGTTATCAGCAATTCCAGCTTCTCTCCAAGTAGGTGGTTAGTTGTAGAATTGGTAGATGATGGGGGTAGTGGCAGAACAGCGAGGAAAAGAGCATAGCTTGTTTTTTTGGCATTTAGAAGTAGTTTTTATCCAGTAAGTTGTGTTGTAGGATGGAGAATTCAGATTGTAGCAGTTCACAGGCTTTAGACAATGAAGGATTGCTAACATATCGCATAGTATCATCAGCAAACAGATGGATGTTTGATTGAGTGAGGTTAGCATCAATCATATTAATATAGATGGCAAAGAGGATGGGGCCAAGAATAGAGCCTTCGGTACACCTCTTAGCAGTGGTTTTAAAGTGGATAGGTAGTTTCCATTTTTACCAGTTGTGATCTGTCTGATAGATAGCACTAAACCAATGAAGTGAGGAATCCAACCCTATTGAGCCAAGGGAGGTGATCAGTGATTCATGATCCACTGTGTCAAATGCTTTGCTCAAATCCAGGAACACAGCACAGGTACTATTCTTCTTATCCATAGCAGTCTGCCAGTCGTTGGTTACTTTGGCTAGGGCTGAAATGGTGCTGTGCCTTGATCTAAATCCTGATTGTGTTGTGTTTAGGAGGTTATTGTTATCCAGGTAGACCCTTAATTGTGAGTTTACTAACTTTCGAGCATCTTGGACAGAACTGATAGGATGGATAATGGGCCTGTAATTATTGAGATCCATGGGATCACCAGATTTGAGTAAAGGAACTACTTGAGCTGTTTTCCAAATGGAGGGAATGGATCCAGTGGTGAGGAAAGATTGAAGAGATGAGTGAGGGGGCAGATAAGACTTGAGATGCAATCTTGAGGAAGTAGGGGTCCAGGGAGTCTGTACCTGCACTTTTGAAGTATCCAAATTGAGAGGAGATCTTCCACTTCTTTCAATGATATTGGGTTGAAGGAGAAGGTTGATGTAGCCTTTTGTCCACGGTGGATTGAAGATTCAAGGAAGATCTCAGGAGATTTGCAGGTGAAGAGTCAAATGCTAGTCCAGCTGTGGTGAAGTGGCCATTGAAGGTATTTAGAATTTCTTGTTTATCCATAATTTCTGTGTTATTTAGTAGCAGTTTGCAGGTTAAGGCAGGAGTAGAGTTTTGCTTAAGATACCCTTTATAGTTCCCCAGAGCCTGGTTGGGTTATTATAGGAGGCATCCAATTCAGCTCTATAATAGGCCGCTTTGCAGATCTTATTTGTGTTGTACATGAATTTCTTGCTTTCTGAAATTTAGCCAGTCTATGGAGTCCTTAGTTTTTCTTGCCTTTTTCCACAGTTTGTCTCTGGCTAGCAAGGCTGTTTTAAGATCAGTGGTGAACCAGGGGCAGGACCTTGCTTTAGTTCTGATATTGGTGAATGGTGCATGAATATTTAGAGCATTAGTGATAATGTCCTTTAAGATCTGGAGAGCTGTTTCCACTGAGGTTGTAAGGTAGAAATCTTGCCAATATATTGTGTTACTCAGGTCATGGAGGTAACCTGGTATGTTGAACTTCTTTTTTGACCTTTTGGGGACAAATTCAGCAGGGTTGGATGGTTTGGGTGAAGATCTTATGCCAGCTATGGGACAATGGTCACTTACATCATTCGGTAGTACTCCTGCATGAGTATATAAGTGAGGCTTATTTACCAACATAATATCCAGGAGTGAGCTGTTGCTAGAATTTTTTAGGTTAACCCTGGTTGGGTCTTTTATTAGCTGTGTAAAGCCATAGGTGTCACAGAAGGTTACCAATGGAGCAGATGCATTAGATAGCCAGTTTAAATTCAAATCACCAAGGATGATGGTATCTTCAGGGCCTAGATTGGTTATTGACCCCAGGTGAGATAGTAATTTGAGGCCTGCTGAGGGGGGCCTATAGCAGCCAATCAATTTAAATGGAGACAAGTTTGGAAGGGATATTTTGATTGATAAACATTCAAATTCCTTTGGTTCGGATGTGATGATGAGGCAGGTAGCAGAGATGGTGTCCTTAATGTATATGGCCACCCCACCACCCCTGGAAGGGAATGGAAAAGGAGGAGAAGAAGAAGAAATCACCCAGGTTTTCACCTGGGGGGGAGAAAAGAGGAAGAAAGAGGGATAATCAGAGATTGATATATGGATGAAAATAAATGAAATTCTGAAATATGATAATAAGAAAATGGAAAATGGAATATGGAATTATGATGTATAAATAAATTAATTGCCAATCTGAGTACAACAACAAACAATGGTCTCTGTCTTTTGTGAGGGAAAAGGGGGGGAATCCAGGACAATGCTGCTTCTGCTTGCAGTGTGTCATTACTTAAGGTGCATCGAACAGCAGTTTCGGGGGATTTCTGTGGTTGATATTATTTGTCTGTAAATGGCTTGCTTGCTGTCTTGGTCTCATGTTCCACTCGGTGCCCCAGTTACAGACTGCAATGGAAGCAATGCGCTGAGCAATGGACTGGGAAAACAAATGGCAGTAGAGCTGATGGGCTGGCGCATGTGGGACAACAGCAGACTGGCCGGGGGGGGCAGTGGCTTTTCTCTACTGCTTCAGGAAACACTTGGCAGGACATCTACTGTTTTGCTGTTATTTTATTTGTGGTTTCTACAGTTCTAACTACTTTTTCTGACACTGTATTAGATGTCTGCTTACAGAAACTGAATACTACGACTGTGTGACTGTTCCGACTGGTCGGGTGTGTATATATAAGATTATGCAACTCACTCCACTACTTTGGTACATATCTACTTATGCTTTTCTCTGCTTTTGCTGATAGACAGTTGCAACTTTCCAAATAAGCACTTTATTGTGCAATTGTCAGTGTCCTCCAGGTGGGTGGGTGGGTACACTCGGTAAGCTTGATTTCAATATGGCTACTACTGATAATTTTCACTACAGCTTGAAATTAGTTTGGTATGCTGTCTCTCGTTCTGCTTGGGTGCCTTTTCACCACTTGCAGCTACTGTTCATTTACCAGTAATTAATGAATGGTCAGGTGATTCCCATTGACCAATCATTTTACTGATACACAGGTGCCCGTGTTATAAACAGCATTAAACTTGCCGTATGAAAACACCACTAGTATATAATGAACAAACATAGACACATTTAAAAATAGGGTTCTGACAAAAACAGAGCTCCAAACATATTAAAACATTATTATTGTGAGTGTGTGCTAGTACAAATCTATGCAATAAAAGTATTCCTTACTTAGAAGTCCAAAAAGTCTCTGTTTGTATTGAGCAGCACATGGGACACGTTGGAATGGCACACCTGAGTTTGTCTTTTATACCAGCACACCTCCAAATGATCTTTAATGAATTCCTCTGCAGCAAGTTTCAATAAATATTTTTATTTATGTACAGATATCTCTGTTTATTTATCTTTCCTCAAAAACATGCATCACTTCATGATCTCACAGCTGGTCACATGATGGTCTTACTGATGAGTTCCAGGCCACTTCCAAATGAACTAAAATGGAGCCCTGTACTGCCTGTTAAAATAGAAACATAGAAACATAGAATTTGACGGCAGATAAGGACCGCTTGGCCCACCCAGTCTGCCCATTTCCCTACCTACTGGATAAGCTGCAGATCCTAGTTAACCAGCAGCCTACTTCTTTCTACCCCCACCCCCCAGAATTGCCTTATGACTATCCCATGCATGCTTGAATTCCACCACTGATTTTTGACTCCACAACCTCTCTGTGAAAAAATACTTACTTAAATTACCTCTGAGCCGCCTCTATCTTCAAATTGTGCCCCCTTGTTCTTGCACACCTCTTTTTTTGAAAGATGCTACCCTCTTGGACTTTGTTGATTCCCTTGAGGTACTTGAAAGTTTCTATCATGTCCCCCCTCTCCCTCCTTTCCTCGAGGCTATACATATTAAGCTCCTTAAGTCTCTCTTCATATGTCTTCCGTGCAGACCCTGCACCATTTTAGTTGCCCTCCTCTGGACAGCTTCCATCCTGTCTATGTCTTTGCGGAGATTGGGTCTCCAGAACTGCACACAGTACTCAGATGGGGTCTCACCAGCTGTCTGTACAGAGGGATAATAACTTCCTGTTTTCTACTGGCGATGCCTCTCCTATGCATCCCAGTATCCCCCAGCCCTCCTTGCTGCCTTCTCACATTGCTTGCCCACCTTTAGGTCATCTGATATGACTACCCCAGGTCCCTTTCCATTTTTGTTGTTGTTAGTATCTCACCCCCATTGTGTACTCTTCCCTGGGTTTTGTTTCCCAGGTGCATTACCTTGCACTTCTTAGCATTGAATCTAAGCTGCCATACATTTGACCATTCCTCTAACCTTGCCAAGTCCCTTCTCATCCTTTCCACCCCACCCTGTGCATCAACTCTGTTGCAGATCTTAGTGTCATCTGCAAAGAGACATACTTTCCTTCCAGTCCTTCTGCAATGTCGCTTATAAAGACATTGAAGAAATAAATGTTTCTTTGGCTTTTCTAGCACACCTACAAATGAACCTTGGTGAAGCCATGTGCAGCCAATTACAATAAATATTTGTATTTATTTACAGGTATTTATTAATCTTTCCTCAAATATGTGCAGCTGGTCACGTGAGGGTCTCACAAGTGAGTTACAGGCTCATCTCAAACCAAAGTAAAATCGAGCACTGTACATGTTAAAATAGAGTCCCAAATGCCTTCTGCTTTGCCGTACAGCCTCCCCTCCCCTTCCCTCACCCTCACCCAAAGCAACTCTTGGCCCGAACAGCTAACTGGTACCTGGACTGGTGGCAGCTGTCCTGATTCCCAGTCGACTGTCAGAAAGTGGGTGGGGCCTCCAGCTACAAAAGGAGAACCAATGCAACAAACAAAGACAGCTGACTGTCTGAACTGTTCTGTGTTCTGACTGCTTCCTGCTTTGTCCTATAGCCACCCCAACCTCACCAAAAGCAACTCCTGCCCTGATAAGCAAACTGGTACCTGGACTGGTGGCAGCTGTCCTGGTTCCCAGTCTGCCAGCAGAAAGAGGTTGGGCCTCCTGCCTTAAAATGAGAGCCACTGCAACAAACAGACTGCTGACTCCTGACTGCCTCTTCTTGCTTGCCCTACAGCCCTCCCCAAAGCAACTCCCGACATGAAGAGCAAACTAATTCCTGGACTGGGGTAGCTGCCCCATTGCCAGTTGTCCAACAGAAAGAGGGCAGGGCCTCCAGCAACAACAAGATGGTGGCTGTCATGATCGCTGTTTTTTCTAATGACAAGTAAATCATTTCTCACAGGAGACAAGTTTGTGTGATTCTAAAAGTAGCATAGTTTAGTAGGACTTGTGTTTTCCTTCTCATTTCCATTGTCTTATACATATCTGGTAAGAATGAAATGCTTGTCTGATTTAAGGAGAATACTAATAACTTTAAAAGGGTGTATAACTTTCCACTGGAAGTTTGCCTATACATATTTCTGGTATGTTTATGTACCAGGGACACATTTATATGACATGTTTGATATTTATAACTTCTCTCATTCCACTAAATCAATTAGGATAGGAATTTGTGGTTGGAATCCTTCTTGGCTTATAGAGTTACAGCGGAAAGTTTCGAATCACATGAATGAGATTGCAGTTGCCTGGATTCTGTACAATCAGCAGATGGTAGTTCTAACAAATAATCTCCTGTGTTTTCTGCCAACCATGGACTGTATTTCTGAATTTTAATGATTATCATTTTATCTTGTATTACAATTTCAGATAACCCAATTTTTTTGTTTCTGATTATTTTGATCCTCTCATAATATTACAGAACTAGAAAGAACCTACACTGATCAAGTCCAGATTTCATTAGGCTGGCTTTCACAAATATTAGCTACTCTTGACCTGCTTGTGCTACTGCCACCCTACCATGCAGACAACTTGGCCTGATATAACTAGAGCTCCCTTTTCCAACTGACTGGTTAAATCTTGGTACAGGCCTACAAACTGATTATCTCCCAGATTACCTTTCCATGATACACAAATCCTTTATTTTCACAATATATTTTGACCACTGTTGGGCAAACCTTTAAAAATGCACTGAAGTACAGTACACTTCCCTTACCAGAACATTTACCATACATGGAGGGATGAGTCAGTTCCAAAGGGAAGGATGTTCTGTTCTTTGAAAAACATTCTCTACTTTACATTAAACTTACATCATTAGCTGTCCCTCTCTTACAGTAGTAACTGTACAGTTTGGGGTGTCAACAACCTTATTTCGAGAATGAGCTTGAATTTCAGAGTTGGCCAGGGGGAGGTAGGATGAGTATCTGTGGGACTATTCTCCTTCTCCGGGGTGGGGGGGGGGCTGTAGTGTCCAGTGATATGGTGACACCCAGCAGATTCAGTAAGAACACCAGCCTGGGACCACACATGTTGGGAGGAGGCGACAGCAGATGTTGGTATGCTGTGCATGGGAGTATGCATAGCTGCACTCTTGCCATCTTTGCATGCTGCACCTCCAGAAGAATCCTCAAGAGAACCCTCTAGCAAACAAAGCAGCATGATGGCTGGATACCAGCCTCTACTCACCACTGAAATGAGTCCAGCATAAGTCTAGGTCAGGGTCTCAGGGTGATTTAGATCTTTCCCCGTGTGTAGCCCCTCCATGAGGGGAATGTCATAGTCCTCCTGAACCAGGAAGCTAAGGGAGTTTGTGGGACCCAGGACAGATAGGGGGTACATCCCTGCCCTGGCCAAAGAGCCAGAAAAAGAACTGGGAGAAAAAATAACTAACTTTATTTTTGTACATGTATGATTCAGGTCCTTAAAAAGATTACCGAATACTATTTAATTCCTATGGATAATTGCTCATGTCCCTTTAAATTTAGCTTGATGCAAACAATGGAATTTAGACTACATTATCATCAACTCTGTTTCCCGTCCTTCCTTTTTTCAGTGTTGCTGATTCTACAGTCATTTCTGTGAACTTCCCATGCTCCTTGGACGTCTCTGTATTTTTCCATAATTATGTTTCTTTATTTTGGCACATTTCCCATACAGCAAACTCAGTTGAAATGAAATTTTTTCTCTCCTCTTGAAAGAAGCAGCATTCATTGGTTTCAGTTCTTGCCATCACATCCTCCTTATTGATTGCAGTTCATGTTCCAGGACGTATGTCTTTCATGCTTCCCATTTAGTTCATGCCTTCCAAAACTGCTGACCCCAGTGGATTTTGCTGGTGGATATTAAGGGTTCAACTCTCGGTTTTAACGCTCACACATCTACAGTCCTGCTTATATTTGTCCCTGCCATGTAGGACCAATTTTAGGCATTAGTAATTGTGAAATGTTTTAATTAATTAATTTGTTTTAATCAACTTGTTTTTCCTTCTACACCACTGGTTAGGGCCTCCTTTGGCCATTCTTCTGAACCCTGATCCCACCCCAATGAGATCCTCCCTAGCCTGTGACCTCAGTTCCCCAGTCCACCCATGATTCACTTGCTTGCAACCCCTTGGCTCCTGCATTCCCGAGGCAGCACCACCCTTCAGCTCCTCAGCACTGTTGTATATCAGTCTAATTCCCAGCAGGCAGAGGTGAAGGCCAGAGGGATGGTAAGGTCCCTGAGGGCAGGATCCAGTTGTGGGCATGGTGGCAGGGAGCAGCATCCTCTGCCCAGGCAGTGGGGTCATCTGCTTTTGGTTTCCCTGGTGGAAATGGACATGCAATAATGTCCTGGAATGTCACACATGCCCCCCCCCATGTGTGACATGCCAACATCCACCACATCTCACCAATCCCAGCATTTTGATGAGGCTCCAGACTCAGTACACATGGGCTGCTGCCAGGAGGCATGTTGTTGCCAGAGCACTGCACCCACCTGCCCCGGAGGAGGCTAGCTGTCCATTGGACGCTTGAGCCTCCTTCATTCACCCAGCTCTCTGATGCTTCAGGCTCATTCCTGAACCTGAGTCATCAGCATTGTGAGTGGTAGTGCTATCAGTGCTGTGAGTGGTAGTACTGCTTCTGCACCGGTGGGCTGGCTGGACTGTTTTAATTTATGAAGTGTGAAAATGAACCAGTAATTATCACCTGGAACCCCCGACCTCCTGAGCATTTCTATTTACCATAAGTGCCCTTTTCAAGATTTTTCAGATTGAAGGGCATAGCCTGGCAGGGCAAGACAGTGGCTGCTCTTTAATTAGGCTTCCTAAAGACATCACCCAAAACAACAATAATTCTTTTAAACTGTCTTCCACAGAGCTATTTGTGAGCAGGTGGCTTGTTTAGGGTCATGGCTTCCCTGTGTCAACAAAATAAGCAAACAATATATACTTTTAAGCCAGAAGGATTGTCTACAAGTACTTCTGTGCAAACAGAAGGCCAAATATGGTTACAAACTATGGCGACTGTTGGAGAGACAGTGCAAACTGATCCTGAAAGAACTCTAGCATCTATCACAGCTATTCTGTCAAACTTGCAAATAGAAATGAATGGGGTGGGGGGGGCAACACAACATTACAGCAGAGATATTACATCTACAAAATATATTCTTCAGTCTCACAGAAAATATTGCAGCTCATGCAAGGTGGCCCCCTGACAAAGCTCTTATGAGCAAACTGCTGGGGCATTCTGAGCATCCTGTTTTGAAAAGTTGGTTATTGTATTTGCTTGGGTCTATGTGATAATGGCAATTGTGTAAAAGCGATCGCCCATCGGCGACAATCCATTTCTCTGGTGTACACTCCCAGCATACGTCAAAAGGGCACCGGGAACTTGCTATTTTTATGTTTATGCGGGCTGTATGCCCCCCACACCCCCCTACTAAAGATTCTCAACTCCGGGAAGGGTGCATGTCGGGGGGGTGAAAACAAAAAAAAAGAGTTTTGATGGACTGGCGTAAAAATCCCAACGAGCCCAACACCGAACCCAGTACCCTATGAACCTTAGCCTGCCATGGACCCACCACGCCACGCGGCCAGCTCGGTAACCCACCATCACACTACACCTCACAAACCCTCCCTCCCCTTCCGCCCATCGCACAGCATGCTCACTCCCTCCCCCGCATATAAATATAGCGACAGGATGTTGCTATACCCGTATTCGCCCACCTGTCCAGTAGCTCCTGTGAGCAGGCACCGCTATTGAATCGCCTTTTTTGTAAGCGCTCAATAGCAGTCACCCTTCCATTAGGATACCTATTTGCTTTTAGCACATTATGTGTTTGTAACTAAATAAATAATTTATACAGCAAGAGTTCCATTAGTGCGGCTCCATCTGTGATCCTGTAGATGTAACTGTGGCTGGGTGGCCCACTCCTCCATCCTGCTGTAGCACAAACAAGCAATCTGTAAGTACTACCTGATTAACTGGCTTTGTATGTCTCGCTACTCGCAGACGCCGACTTGGTGCTATTACTGGGGTCTTTGGAATGTAATCAGGCATGTGGTAACTAAACAAAAATTGTTGCAGGAGTCCTGAGAAAAAGGGGGTTTCAAAATCAGCTAAATAATGTGGAACTGTTTGTTACTCACTTACCATTTTGTGGTTACTGATGATTTGAAAAACACAGGGAATTAGTATATCTACTAAAAGCACCAAAGGGCTTTGGTGAATTTAAGCATGAGAGACTCAGAGAATGAAAATACAGAATCCACTATGACAGGGGATACTCACTTCTGCTTTGTGAGAGAAGAGACTTTTCAATCAAGAAGGCAGAGTGCTGGAGAACACCTCACTGGTGAGACTCCAGAAACTAGTAATGGTAACACTGGGGATAAAGGCTCTTTGATAAAGCTTTCATGAGTGAAGCTCCGGTGCTTTCGGAGCATTCTGTTTTGAAAAGCTGGTGAGTGT
Organism: Neoceratodus forsteri; assembly: GCA_016271365.2. NCBI lineage: Eukaryota > Metazoa > Chordata > Ceratodontiformes > Ceratodontidae > Neoceratodus > Neoceratodus forsteri. The sequence continues at coordinate 1,065,230,075 of CM057454.1, read as the reverse complement.
ATTTACTTTTAGCACATTACATGCTTGTAACTAAATAATCATTTATACAAGAAGAGTTCCATTAGTGTAGCCCCAGCCATGGTCCTGTGGCTTGATGAGGCAAAGTGGCATATTAGTGATTCAGAGGATTCCCCTTTTTGACATGGCAAGGGAACATGTCACTCTTAAACATACTGGGCTGATGATCAAAAAAAGTGAGCCTGCTGCTCAAACCTCAGGCTTATTGGACTGCCAGTGGGCCTAGGGGGAAGGTCTCTGGAAAAACTCATCCATAAGTGGTTAACAGAAAACTTGAATTTGGGCCCGAGTCAGTGGATTATAACACAGAGAATGTGCACTGCACTGGCCCAAGATCTAAACCAAGAGACAAGCCAAGATATTTTTTAATTAATATTTGTACTACCCCAAAAAAGAAATAATGTTGTGTACAGCAAAGCCACAGGGCCCAATACAGACTGATGAGGGCTGAGTGCTCATCCTCTAAGATTGCAGCAGGAACCTGCAATCTCAGTGGCAACAGTCTGCTGATATCCAATTGAAGCTCTACATGTGGGGATGGGAGTTTTCCCATCTTTACCTCTCCCGACTCTGCTTCACATGGCCTGGCTGACTTCCTGAGTACTGTATTTTACTGGCCCCCAAGAAGATTTTATTAATCAGGAAGAGGCCATGGAGGAATGTCACAAGCAAGTGTGCAGTACTGCTTCAGCTCCATGACAAGGTTTTTGCCAAGTGATTATCTTGACCTAACAGCCTTATTGTGGTTTCCTTGTCTAAGAAGTCCTCTGGTATCTGGCATGCCTCTTTACAGATCCCTCAGTAAATTGCAAAGCTCTGCTGCTCGTAATCCAACCAGGACTGCAGTGTTTCATTCTGTGCATGATGATTTTGTTGATTGTTTATACTTTTGCTGTTATATAGTCTGCCTATAACTATTACTGAATCACTTTGTCTCACATCATGCTTAACAGGTGAAATAGTCAGGGGGCAGCAGGGTGGAAGCACAGGGCTGACATGGCTTGTAACCTGGGATCATATTCATATGTGCTGTGACCTTCTGCTACAATAGCATAATGGCACAATGCTAGTCATCCCTTGGAGTCTATATTCTCACTGGCATTCCAACTGGGGACCAGAGGCTGGGGCTGAGTGGAGGGAAGTGACCTCTTTGTGATTATCTGTTTGACCTTGGACTTGGGAGGCCTCATCTGCTCCTTTCATTTTGCAGCTAACTATTACCCCTCTTTCTCCATAAAGGTCATCAACATGCTTTCCCCCCTCAACTGCATTAGATTAGATTATTTCTGGGATGTAGGTCACACCAAGGGGAGGGCTTTTTGAACAAATAAGGGGACTGAACTGCTGACCATGTGCAGAAAAACTCTAGAAATAGTTACAGGCCCAGCAGTCAAAGTTTATACCCTGGCACTATGAATCATCCCTAATTAAATACAGCTGCACATTCTCTTTGACACTATGGGCCTGATTCTCAAAGCTCCATGAGTGACGCAATGTGCTTGTGTCAAACATAACAGGCGCATAGAAACATAGAATTTGACGGCAGATAAGGACCGCTTGGCCTACCCAGTCTGCCCATTTCCCTACCTAATGGATAAGCTGCAGATCCTAGTTAACAAGCAGCCTACTTCTTTCTACCCTCACCTCCTAGAATTGCCTTATGGCTGTCCCATGCATGCTTGAATTCAACCACTGTTTTTGACTCCACAACCTCCAGAAGGCCGTTCCATGCATCCACAACCCTCTTGTGAAAAAACACTTCCTTACATTACCTCTGAGCCACCCCCATCTTCAAATTGTGACCCCTTGTTCTTGCACGCCTTTTTTGAAAGATGCTACTCTCTTGGACTCTGTTTATACCCTTGAGGTACTTGAAAGTTTCTATCATGTCCCCCTCCTCCTTTTTCGAGGCTATACATATTAAAGCTCCTTTAGTATCTCTTCATATGTCTTCTGGTGCAGACCCTGCACCTTTTGTTGCCCTCCTCTGGACAGCTTCCATCTTGTCTATGTCCTTGTGGAGATTGGGTCTCCAGAGCTGCACACAGTACTTCAGATGGGGTCTCATCAACTGTCTGTACAGAGGATAACAACTTCCTGTTTTCTACTGGTGATGCCTCCCTATGCATCCCAGTATCCCTCCAGCCCTCCTTACTGCCCTCTCACATTGCTTGCCCACCTTTAAGTCATCTGATATGACTACCCCCAGGTCCTTTCCATTTTTGTTGTTGTTAGTATCTCACCCCCATTGTGTACTCTTCCCTGGGTTTTGTTTCCCAGATGCATTACCTTGCACTTCTTAGCATTAAATCTAAGCTGCCATACATTTGACCATTTCTCTAACCTTGCCGAGTCCCTTCTCATCCTTTCCACCCCACTTTGTGCATCAACTCTGTTGCAGATCTTTGTGTCATCTACAAAGAGACATACTTTTCCTTCCAGTCCCTCTGCAATGTCGCTTATAAAGACATTGATGAGGACCGGTCCTAATACTGAACCCTGCGGCACCCCACTAGTAACACCCCTTTCTTCAGAGTGGACTCCATTTACTATTACTCTCTGTGTCCTATTCTCCAGCCAATTCTTTACCCAGACTATCATCTTGGGACCCACTCCCAGGCTGGCTAACTTGTCTATTAATCTTTTGTGGGACTGAGTCAAATGCCTTACTAAATTCTAGGTAGGTCGTCCACAGCCCCTCCCTGATCTACTACTTTGGTCACCCAGTCAAAGAAATCTATTAGATTTGTCTGACATGACCTTCCTGCTGTGAATCCATGCTGCCTTGGGTCCTGTGCCCCTCTGGCCTCTAGGTACTCGACAATTCTTTCCTTCAGAAGTGATTCCATCATTTTCCCTATCACTGAGGTTAAACTAACAGGTCTGTAGTTTCCTGCTTCTGCCCTGCTCCCACTTTTGTGCAGGGGAATCACATCTGCCCTCCTCCAGTCCTCAGGTACCACCCCATCCTCACATGATTTGTTAAAGAGGGTAGTCAGTGGTGTCACTAGTTCTACCTTAGGTCTTTTAGAATTATGGGATGTATCTCATCAGGCCCCATTGCTTTGTCCACCTTCAGTTTTAAGAGCTCTTTCAGAACCCTTTCTTCTGCAAATGGGCTAGTATCAACTTCTGTATCCAGAGTGTTTCTGTTGTTTGTTTTAGGTACCTCCCTCTTCATTTGTAAATACTGAGCAAAATATTTGTTTAGTATCTCTGCCTTTTCACCATCACCCTCTGCCTTGCATCAAGCAGTGCCCACAGAACTATTCTCAATGGCAGTCTACAACAACCACAGGCTGCCTGCCCCGAACAGATAGTGTGCAGTCCTGTATAGTTTACGCAATGTATACACTTTACAGGACTGCACACTAAATGACAGTTCAGTCGACGCCGGCCGCAGAGATGAGTGGAGGGCTGTGCCAGTGCCTGATCTATTACAGGATGGGGGTGGGCACTACCTGCTGGGGTGGGGGGCACTAGATCAACAGGATGTGGGTTTGTCAGTTATATTGTGACACCAGCAGCATCAGGAATTGCGAGGGTGGCATGAGTATATTCATACATTACAGTTAATGGCACACTTGGGGTTTGGGGGGCATGATTATTATATTCATGCACTTTGGCACAATCGGGGTTGGGAGGGGGCATGCTTATGTATATACATTAGCAGGACAGGGCATAGTGTGGACTAGGGAGGGGCCACTAGTCAACTGGTACTGGAGGCGGTTGCACAGCTGCTTACCGGCAGCGATGACATACACTGCCGTCTGTTTGGTGCTTGGCCCTGGTTGCCGCAAGCCACGGAACTTAGCCGCTGGGACCCTGTCTGATAGAGAATAGGGTGCAAGATCCCTTGCGCAAGGGCATCTGCACAAGCTGTTTTCATGCTGCAGCTTGTGCCTCTCCAAGCCCCCTTTGTGAATCAGGCCTGATGACTCCCAAGTCTCTTTACTGCTCTCAACTATCAAGCTACAGAGTGACTTATTTGGTTGTTTTATATCATTTACACTATGCACCTGTTTGTTAACACAAAGTGGCTACGTTGGTAGCAGTATGCTTTATGTTTCTTAATGGTTTAATTTGGCAACAATGTGAACTGATTGCACAGTACCCGCTTTTAGGGTAGCACACAATGTCTCTTTGATATGCTGCTTTAATGCATTGTTTAACTGTTAATGTTTTATTCTGGTGACTGTATATACAATGTTTCTTACCACCACCAAAAGTTTGCAAGGGAAATCGCACTGAGTTATGTTGAGCTTGCCTGGCGGGGGGAGTTTTGTTGTGTTTTGTGAGGGCTGCTCTTGGACAGAGGGTGGGGGTGGAGGTAGTGGTTCTTCAATGGGGATAAAAAAAAACATTGGTTTTGCTTTACAATATGTAACAAATGGAAGCAACATTGGACTCAGGTATTATTGGCTAGCCTGAAGTACAGCAGATGATATCATATAGTATGGTATCCCTTGTAAGGGAAGGATAATGGTTGATAGGATCAGGATTAAATCATGGAATACAATGATAGCCATCGACACAATGAACAATATCGGATGTTATTTCACAATATGGCATGTTATCTGACCATGAACAGAATATCCAATGTCAGAGCAATAAATGCTGACTATTGTAATACATCTGTCTGCCTCTAGGCGACTTGTGATCCATTGTTCTATTTGGTGTGCTTGCTGGACCACTGGCAACATGAACTACATGTTTACAACCAATGCCCAATATGTGTCTGATAAAACCAGATTTTGGATTGTATGTAAGGCCAATCTTGCAACCATACCACAATGCATGTAGCAAGTACGTCAAACAGAAAACAGATCACATGCTACAGTACCTAACATTTCTCCCTTGTTATCACATCCTGCCTCAACCTCTTTCACACACTTTCAGTACTATGCCTCTGTATCCTTTTTACCATGTTCATGTTTAGTTGTGCATGCAGCATAAAGTGAACATCTTGCTGTAATAATAGACTTTCAGAGGTGTTCCTCTGTTAGGGACCAATGCAGCTCAGGCTGCAGTGAGCTCAACAGTTATAGCCCGATTATCAGCAAGGCTTGCCATGACACCATTCTTGGCTTACTGGGTGGAAACTTCTTGTAGCTGAAAGGAAAGAGTCATTTCAATCCAGAGCAGCTCTGTCCTTTCATCTGCTGCCTACCAGCCAGCTGAGCAGTGTCACAATCAGCCTGCCAAATGCAACCTCCCACTGCCAAGAATCTCACCCACTTCCCATTGCTTCCGGTGCCCTGGTCCAAAATCAACACACTCCAACTGCCAAGTATCCCTCTCACCTCCCCAACACTTCCCATGACCAGTTCATGAAATGAACTCCCTCCCATTGCCAAGTATCCCTCCTTGCTCCCCGTCACTTCCTGTGGTAGGTCTGTGACATGAACACTTTCCACTACCAGATATCCCTCCCACATCCCATTGCTGCCTGTGCTTCTTCTGAAATTTGTGACAGTGGGTGCCAAATCTCCAGTGTTGGCTATTTCCACAAACCCTGCCCTTTTCCACTGGGCAACATCGGGGAGCCCACCCTGGTGTCACCAAATGTAATTCTGACATTGGGGTGCTTAATCACCAGTGTCAGTACCTGAAATAAGGAAAACTGTCCCTCACAGTCTTTTTTATTTTTTAATCCCTGTAAAAAGGTTGCCACTGCTGCCCCTCTGCTTTTACTCTTCCCTGACCCCCCCAACACAGCTCCCACCAACGAATACCCCCCAGCCTTACTTACCAACCAGGGGTCCAATGCTGTAATCCTTTCTGGAATGGAGACATGTTTTCTCTTTTGAACACCAGACCAGGAACCGAGGAAAACAGGTATGCAGTTAATGTATTTTAAGGCGTTTTGAACTAGTCACATAACTTGGTAATTGTTTTAAATATTTTTCCTCCAAATTTTCAACTTGGTCTTTTTGGGACCCCACCTAATGAAGAAGGTACTGTGGGTGATATTCTTCAAGTCCATCCCAAAGGAGATTTCACATTTATTTGACAAAACACTCTTTCTGTTGGGATTTGAAAATTTTCTCCTACCAGGTTCACATGGTGGAGTCATATGAAGACTTTGTTGAAAATGTGAGTCAAAATATTAACTAACAGAACATTTATGATGGTGTGTTGAAATGTTTCAATGCTTGCTTGAAAATTTGGGTCAAAATATAAAGAAACAACACATTTATGAAGGTACATTGACATTTTCTGGCTCACTTATGCTTAACATAAATTTCAGTATTTTGACCTCAAAGATGTGAACATAGCCATTTTTTCACACCACCTCATAAACATGACAGGTGCCATTCTTCAAATCCTGGCTAAAATGTGTTTTCACACTTGTGGCATAAAATGACATTTTGGACTGTATTTTATAAATGACACCTGTCATGTTGAGGAAGGATCACAATAAGACTATATTGAACATTTGGGGTCAAAATGTGAAAAAACAACAAGGTTATGAAGAAATGTTGAATTATTCCAACATTTGCTCATGACTTTATTTTTGTAGATTTTGGCCCCAAATGTTCAACATATCCCTTGTTATACAATAGGGGTCTTCTGAAAACCCGCTAAGTAAACACTAGTATTCTCAACCGCATACTGATATCAGCAAGCTGATGTGTACACAGTGAGAAAAAGCACCAGGTAAATAGACTGTGTACATGTCAGCACAAAATATCAGTACTCTTTCTATGTCAGCTACTGTAGCAGCCAAACACTGCAGAATAAGACCAGGAAGAAGAAAACACAGGTACCACAAAAGCGCTACAAGATAACATTACAAATACAAACATAAATAAAAAGGCCCTATTGTATAAAACAGATACGTGATGGTAAGGGGTTTGATATGTATAATATCACAACTCGTGGCAAGTGCGCTCACTTGCCACTCATTGAGATATTACACATATCAAGCCCCTTACCATAACATATCCCCTTATTACATCACCTCATAAACTTGACAGGTGTCATTTTTCAAATCACCTTATAATTGTTTTTTTTGCAGTTACACTGCAAAATCACCTGTTGGGTGAGATTTATTCCACGTCTTGATCATAACATCAGGTCACAAAATGACTATGGTGGAAATTTAGGGTCAAAATGTGGGATCCCACTGAAAATTAAATATTGTCTCTCAGCTGGCCTACATTGGGTTAATACAATCTAAAAATGTGTAAAAGCAGCATATCACTGAAAATGTGATGCATCTTATCTGATCTTTCTTGGGTAAATATATTGGAAAATGTGTTTAAGCAGGACACAGTACAACAGCAATGCAAGTGACAACATTCAGCATTGACAGATGATTGTTTGTTTTGCTTTGCTGAGCTAGGAGGCTAAACAGACTTACTGAATTGGGAGCTGGTGTTTGGGGTGGGTGGCTAGACATGCATATGTCCATGTGGGCACCTAGGTTTCCATATGAGTGTCTGTCTTTGGAACAATTAGGCATGTGGAAGGAGAGCCAGCTGAGGGGTGGGTGAACTACTCATGTTGTGAGGGGTGGAACTGGGTGTGTATGTGTGTATGAGGGTGGAGTCTTACCTTCTGTGTGCCCCTGAGTTTTCTTTGTTGTTCTGTGACCCCTGCCACTCAGGAAGTTGGTCTGAGACTCTGAGTGACTCAGGGAGGTCATACGTTCTGTGTGTTCTTGAGTTTGTTTTATGGTCTGGTAACTATTATCACCCTACCAATCACTCTATGATGCCAGAGGATTGGAAAGGGAGAGCACTGCAGCAGTACTCAACTCACACAGCATAAAGAGGCAGACAGAAAATATAGCCCAAAGTACTGTACAATGCTATTGGGTAGAGTGGGGCTTCTGCCAGTTCTACTGTTACTTGTGTGCCACTGTGCAGCTTGGTCTCAGCCCTTGACTTAATCGAATGGGGCAGACACAGAACATAAGCATCTTAGCACAAGAGTTTGTTTTTTTGGTGGTAAGGGCCTGACCATCTTGGTAGGGTCACTGACTGGCTGTGCTTGTGCAGTGGGGGAGCTGTATTTACTGGGTGGAAGCTGATTGTGTTCCTTTCAGTGGAAATGTCTGTGTTAGAGAGGAGCTGGCTGTGTGGGTGTGGGGAGAGCTACAGTAGCTGTGTTGGTGCTGTTTTCTTTGGAGGGGCTGAATGTGTTGGTGGGGTGCGGAACTGGCTCTGTTGGTACAGGAGTCATCTATGTTGGGGTGGGAGGAGCTGGCCATGTTAGCTTGGATGGGGGTGAGGGAATGGAAGTGTTTCTGCAGGGCTGTCTGTTACTGCATTGCCTGTCTATCTAACTGCCAGGGTGAGGAGCTGGCTGTGTTCATTTTGGTGGGATGGCCAGGTTTTCTTGGGTGGGGAGACAGGCTGTGTTGGTGTGGTGGGGTGGGTGGACTTTGGGTGTTGGTGGGGTGGCAGGGATTAGTGCCCACTCTGTTCTGGTGACAACACTATTTAGTGACACTGCCAGTTTCTTATTGAAAATTAAGTATTTTCAGCAAGAAATTGGTAATGCCACTAAATATTTTAATGCATAGTGCCAGTGTTCACTTACAGAATAATTATGCTGTGATTTGAGTCTTAAACTCCCAGTGTTTCAGACAGTCAAACCACAGAAATGAATAGAATAAGGACTCTAATGAAAACGAGATGTCACATTTCAACTGGGTTATCCTAAGTATATTGTAAAAAAATCTATAAAGACAGGTACACACACACAGAAACAAATCTTTACCACCTCAGACTGAATTAGCCCTGTAGTTTCATCTCAACTTTCTCCTTTAGAATTGCTTTTTCATGATTTTTTTTTATTTTTAGCATATCACTATGTAGAAATACAATAGAGGCACAGGAAATGTAAAACAAGAGAAGGAAATGTGCCAGTTTGGCCATTATTTCTAGCCCTGGGTAAGGGACTGGCCACGTTGTTGTGTGGGAGCTGGGCAGTTTCACTTCAGTGAGGTGTGGAGACTTGCCATGATGGTTCAGTTGGGCGGGTGCACTGCTGTGTTGATGAGTCAGACAAGGGGAGTATGTGTGTATCTGTAGTTTGTGACCAGAGTGCCTGTGCTTGGTGGCTGGTAAAGTGTTGGGGAGAAAAAAGAAAGAGAGCAGAGGGACATTCACACAGGGACCGTCACTTTGTTCTCCTTTCTTTGTTCTCACATCCCCACCGCCCACTAACAACCACACACAATCTATTCACTGAACAGTACTCTCCACCTCACACACCTCCTCACTCTGTCAGGCTCATCACCATGACCCTATGTATTAGGTGGGTCTGGGGGATTGTGATATTGTATCAGTGGAGTTTGTGAAGACAGAGCCCCTCTGCTGGCCTGTGTCGGTGACAGGACATATGTGGGAAGCTCTGAGGGTAATAATGTGTGATATCCATGCCCAACATTTACAGAGCAAATACAAGCAGGCAAACATTTGGCATTGACAAATGCTTGTTAAGTCATGGTAGTGATGGCATTCATGTAATCACCCATTTATATTCTGAGCCACTGTACAGTATGTTGGCAAAATAACAGAGAAGTCAAATTCTTTAGATAACTTATTTTCAAACATAAAAACATAATAGTATGCTACAATGTATTATATAGGGCTGTGTAAAATAAATGCCATATGGGACAATAAAGCACAAACACTGCACTTTTTTTTACAGAAACAAGTCATAACAGTAAAATAAAATATTCTGCAGGCACAAATATGCAAAGGAAACTGTGCATGTACAGCAGCACCAGCCAGGATGCAATATAGTAATGCTGCAGTATATCACAAAATGCTGCAGTGTGCTGCAAGAAGCAGTGTAATTCAGTTGCAATGAAGCCCGGTGTTCCTGCAGTATCTTGAGAGATGCCATTTACTGCAAGTTACTGCATTGCATCATGACTAGCGCTGCTGTGCAAATAGCTGACACTCAAATACATACATATGCAGTTTATGTCAGCGCATGTTGCTCACCTCTGTGCATCATTCTTACTGTAGCTGTTTGTTAGAGCTGTGACATTTCATGAACTTCCTCAAATTTTGCAGAATTTCTTTGGAAATTTGTAGAATGTTTAAAAATGTATTATTTTGGTCAGAGCATGACCGTCTATTGAGCTAGAGAGCCGTAATTTGGCATGCTTACTTTCCTGGAGGAGTTCTAATGACTTGCTCAATATCTTTAAATTAGGATGGACTGTCTAAAAAGGATAGGTGTTCAAAATCTTTCATTTTATTTTTGTGGGGAATTCATGAAAACATTTATCTGCACATACCTCAGCCTTCTATTAGGCCAGATATCTTACATTCGACAAGATTACTTGATGATAAATGTTCTAATAATGTGCCAAATTCTAGGACATGAAGATGGATAGTCTCAAAGTTATAGGTGCTCAAAATCTGTTGTTTTATTTTTTGTCGGAAATTTCTTGAAAATATTTATCTGCATATACCTGAGATGTCTATTGGGCAAGAGGTCTTAAAGAGCAAGTGCTTAGTAAGGGTGCATATTTTAAAGAATGAATGTTTGGGCCTTTAGATGCCTCTGCAATCATTCTGTTTGGTTTTATTGATTTCTTTACTTACTGTTCCATCGTTTTATTTGTATTTGGCCAGCTGCTAGTGAAAAAAGAATCGAATGGAATCCCTGTATGATGATGTCAGAAAATCTTTACTGGCAAGACTGGCAGTGTATTTCAATGGGAAACTACTTATCTGTTTTCAGATGTTTGTGGAGAAATAACACTTCCTGTTACCAGAATATTATATATTTAATAGAAATATGTGATTTTTGATAACATGTGATCTTTTGTTACAATTTAGCAGGTGACATTTTCTTCATAGCCAGATTTTACCTGGAAAGAAGTAAAGAGAAGCTAATTAGTGTATTCAAAAATGGAAAATCATAAGATGGAGCACTATAGTGCAAACATATAAAAGGCAAAGTTTGTTGATCAAATAAGTATCAATTTTTGCAAAAGATAGAAAAATATATTTAGTTTCTCATTGAAATACATGGGGCTCTTAATGAGCAGGTGTTTACTTCTAATAAATAGAAAACTTACTATTTTATTTATTGTATTTTGATGTGTTAGCAATTACAGTACCTTTCGTTCATAATAAAGTATTTGTTTGTTCAGTGAAACAAGTGGATTTTCACCTTTGCTTTTCATACTGCTAGTAAAAAGAATTCAGTAAAATGTTTAATAAAATTTGAATGGCAAAAAAAAAAGAATTCAGTAGAATGCTGGTATTGTGATCTCAGAAACTGCCAGCTACTTAAGAATCCAGTGTGCTTCAATGATAAACTAAATATATTTTTTTTTAAAAAGAAATTGATACTTATTTCATCAACAAACTTAGCCTTTTATATGTTTGCACTATATTGCTCCATCTGTAGATTTAATGTTTTGAATACAATAAACAAATCAAAATGAAAGAAAAAACACTGTGGTTCTCAAAAGAGGTGGCAGGGAAGGTTAAGGAGAAAAAGATAGCATTCAGGAAGTATAAGGAAACACAGAAGGAGCAGGACAGAGAACTCTTACCAGTTAAAAGCAGAAGAAAGCAGGAAGACAGTCAGAATAGCAAAGGCCAAACCACAGAAAAGATAGCCAACTCTGTTAAGAAGGGATACAACTGTTTATAGGCACATTAGGGAGTAAAGAAGACCAAGGGAGGGATAGTGAGGTTTAATAAAGGGTAGGGTGGATGAGAGAGGGACAGTGAAAAGCAGGGATACTGAATGAATACTTCTGCTCAGTATTCACAAAACAGGAGGAGGGAAGGTACCTAATCCAATCAATAGAAGCACTTTGGATAGGGGCGGGAGTGAAATCAGTCCTTTCACAGAAGAGGGTTCTGAAAGAACTCCTAAAACTCCTAAAACTGAAGGTGGACAAAAGCAATGGTGCCTGATGGGATTCACCCCAGAATTCTAAAAGAGCTAAGGGGAGAACTAGTGACATCACTGACTACTCCTTTTAACAAATCATGGGAGGATGGTGCGGTACCTAAGGACTGGAGGAGGGCAGAAGTGATTCCCCTTCACAAAAGTGGGAGCAAAGCAGAGGGAAAAAACTACAAAACTGTTAGCCTGACCTCAGTGGTAGGGAAAATAATGGAATCACTTCTGAAAGAAAGAATTGTTAAGTACCTAGAGGCCAGCGGGGCACAGGACCCAAGGCAGCATGGAGTCACAGTGGGAAGGTAATGTCAGATGAAGCTAATAGATTTCTTTGACTGGGTGACCAAAGTAGTAGACCAGAGAGGGGCTGTGGACATGACCTACCTAGATTTTAGCAAGACATTTTACACAGTCCCACACAAAAGATAAATAAACAAATTAGCCAGCATGGTAGTTGGTCCCAGGGTATTAGCCTGGGTAACAAATTGGCTGGACAGCAGGACACACAGGGTAATAGTAAATGGAGCCCACTCTGAAGGAAGGGGGGTTACTAGTGGGGTACCACAGGATTCAGTACTGGACCAGGTCCTTTTTAATGTCTTTATAAGTGACATTGCAGAGGGACTGGAAGGAAATTTATGCCTCGTTGGAGATGACACAAAGATCTGCAACAGGGCTCATACACAAGGAGGGTAGAAAGGATGACAAGGTTGGAGGAATGGTCAAAAGTATGGCATCTTAGATTCAATGCAAAGAAGTTTAAAGTAATGCACCTGGGAAACAAAAACACAGCAGAAGAGTACACAATGGGAGGGGGTATTAACAACAACAAAAATGGAAAGGGACCTGGGGGTAGTCGTATCAGATGACCTAAGTGTAAGCAAGCAATGTGAGAAGGCAGTAAGGATGGCTGGAGGGGGTACATGGGTGTATAGGGAGAGGTATCACCAGTAGAAAACAAGAAGTTGTTATCCCTCTGTACAGACAGTTGGTGAGACCCTATCTGGAGCACAGTGTGCAGTTCTGGAGACCCCATCTCCGTAGGGACATAGACAAGATAGAGGCAGTCCAGAGAAGGGCAACTAAAATGATGCAGAGTCTGCAACAGAAGCCATATGAAGAAAGACTAAAGGAGCTTAATATGTATACCCTTGAGGAAAGGAGGGAGAGGGGGGACATGATAGAAACTTTGAAGTACCTCAAGGGAATCAACAAAGTCCAAGAGGGTAACATCTTTCAGAAAAAGAGATGTGCAAGATCAAGGGGTTATAATCTGGAGACAGAGGGGGGACATCTAAGGGGCAATGTGAGGAAGTATTTTTTCACAGAGGGGTTGGTAGATGCAAGGAACCGCCTTCCTGAGGAGGCCATGGGTCAAAAACAGTGGGAGAATTCAATAATGCATGGGACAGACATAAGGCAATTCTGGTAAGGGGGGGGTAGGAAGAAGTAGGCTGTTGGTTAACTAGGATCTGCAGTTTATCCAATAGTTAGGGAAATGGGCAGACTATGTGGGCCAAGTGATCTTAATCTGCCATCAAAGCGTATGTTTCTATAAAAATCTGAAAACAGATTTGTAGTTTCCCACTGAAATACACTGGCAGCCTTGCCAGTAAAGATGTTCTGACATCATTATACAGGGATTCCAATGGTTTCTTTTTTCACTAAAAGCTGGCAAAATACAAATAAAATGATGGAAAGGTAAGTAAACAAATAAAAGCTAACTGAATGATTGCAGAGGCATATAAAAGCCCCAAACCTTCATTCTTTAAGATATGCACCCTTACTAAGCACCTGCTCTTTAAATCTGGCTTGACTACTTGATGATATGATGATAGGTGTTCTAAAAATGTGCCAGATTTCATGACATCAGGGCGCATTGTCTTAAATTCTATGTGCTCAAAATCTGTCATTTTATTTTTTATGGGGAATTTCATGAAAACATTTATCTGCATATAACTCACGCACCTTTGGAGTTAGATATGTTTAAATAAGCACAAATAACCACTGTGTAATGGTTATAGAATCTTCTAAATATGGAGAGAATTGGATTGGAGATTTCTAAGTTACAGGGGTTCAAAATGTTACTATGTAAATTACAAATTTTTGTGAAAACTCACAAACATGTGGATGTTTGTAACTTCTCTGCTCATGAGGGGAAAAACATAACATCTGAAATGCATATCCAGTGTCAGTGTATCCTGATGTCTATCACAACTTGATATACTGGTTTAGCAGTTTTAAATTTACAGTGGAAAAAACAACAAAAAATATTAGTAACATTTTCTCAAATATTTATGGTAGCATATAGCTGAAGCGTCCAGAACTCTTTTTGTGGAATTAACTTTCACAATGCACTTATCACTACTTCATTTGATAAGCTTGGCTGTGATTTTTGCAGTCCTGTTATTCCTCTCTGGGTGAATATTTCCCCCCCCCTTCTCTCTTAGCATAGTCAGTTTGACTCAGTAGAATGACTGATCCCACTGATATACTCTTTGTTCTTTACAGTGACAAAATCCCTTAAAATGAGAGTCACCTACTCCTTTTCGGATCAACCTATCCTGTTAGAATAGCCAGAATTCTTCCTTCCTAGTTAGGCCCCAAAACTTACATGACCTGCATAATACTTCTCTCCTGTACTTTATGCACTGTGATGAACACTATTTACATCTGTTTATTGCTTTTGCTGTTGCTGGTGTATCACGCACTTTTGACTTTTTTAAATAAAATAGTAATTTGTATTAGGTGGAAATATGTCTCATGCTTACTATGGCTGCACTAAGATATGTACATTACTGTATGTACAACATTACTACTGCATTGTTTTTTGTTGACTTTTGCAGGAAGATGAGGACTGTGACCTTACAGTTGTCTTTTGCAGGAAGATAAGGACTATGGTCCTGCAGTTGGTGATGGGGAAGGAGACAAATTCACTGCAATGGGTAGCCACTGACAAGCCCTTGTTGACCTGGTCCAAAAGGATATAGAGGGCAAACAAAGCTGAGACCAATATGTAGTGGAAGTGGGAGTAGCTGCTGGTCCACCACCAGTGGCCATTGAGGTGGTTGGCAAGCCAGCAGGGTGGAAACACCAGGGTGTCTGTGGCACACAGCCTCCCAAAAAAAAGTAACCGAATGTAAAAAAACTAAAATAAAATATTTAACTCAATTACTGTTATCAGACCATTGATTCTTTTAAAGATGCTCATGAAAAGTATTTTCAAAATGGTGCTCTAATTTTGAGCTGTGCAAAAAGGTATTGTTATGTGATTTTCAAGGGGTGCATATATGAGGTGTCTTTCCAGCGTAGGTCTCAGTTTCAAAGACATCACACAAAATTCATGCATAACTTTAGTTTTTCCTGGTGCATTAAAATGAAGTGCAGAATAATGTTCACCAAAGGGTCCCATGTTGGCCACCAGATTCCCAAGTTCAGATATTGAGGAAAGTGGTTTTTAAGGTGTGAATTTGTGTGGTGCCTTTTGAAACCACAGACATGCCATTTCTCTGGTCAAAGGTGCTTCCATTTCAAACAAAAGCACCCATACCTTTAGCATTTCTAGGTGCAGGTAGAACTGGGGGGAAGGGAGAGGAGTAAGGTGCCTGCTTGGCGCCATGGCTTGAGGGACAGGGAGCGAATCCCTCAGGATTGCCAGAGCGGCTGCACAGGAGGAGCTGGATGTCATTGTCCACCTAGGGACAAATGACCTGGCTAAGAAAGGGATTAGAGAAGTGCAGGAAGAGTTTGTGGAATTGGGGAGGGGCCTTAGTCAAGTAGCACGCACGGTAACCTTCTCGGAGGTGCTGCCCATCTATGGCATAGGAGAAGCTAGGGTGTTCCGCACCATGAGATTCAATCAGTGGTTGAAAAACTGGTGTGGAGCTCAGGGATTTGGCTTCATTGGGGACTGGGGGTCCACCTGGAGTGATGCAAGCCTATACTGGCATGATGGGCTGCATCTGTCCGGGAGGGGAACCAGGATCCTAGGTGATAGGTTTAAATGCTTCATTGGCAAGCTTTTAAACTAGCCAAGGGGGGAGGCACTGGAAAGGAGCAGGGAAATCCTAGCCCCCAAATAATCACAGTAGTAAGTGCGGCAAACACCAACATAGAGGTGTCAATAGGGAGAAGGGCAGGGGTAAATGGAGAAAGTGACAAAGGCAAGAAGGACAGGGATGGGGCAAAAGAGAGTAAGGCCATCAGGAAATGTAGGGTAATGAGTACCAATGCCCGTAGTCTGGGCAACAAGCTCCCTGAGCTGGTGGCCTTGATGGAAGAGGGATGCCTGGATATCGTAGCAGTCACAGAAACATGGTACACAGAGAACCATGACTGGGATGTTAACATACCAGGGTACATAACCTACAGGAGAGACAGGCAGGGAGAGGGGGAGGAGTAGCTCTCATGTAAAGGAAGGGATAAAAGCAACTGAACAAAAGAGTAAACAGGGAGGAGAGGAGGCAGTGTGGGTCACCTTGGAGACTGGAAAGGGCACCACAATCCGCACAGGGGTTGTATACAGACCCACATGTCAGGGGGAGGGAATGGACAAGGATATGATAGAAGGCATTCTTAGAATGGCAGAGAAAGGGGATATACTGTTGATGGGAGACCTGAATATGCCAGATGTTAACTGGAGCACATTTGCTGCAGTCACATCCAAGAGCAGGGCCATTCTTGATGCCCTACAGGTGGCAGGCATTAGACAGCTAGTTTTGGAACCCACTCGTGAGGGAGCAATCTTAGACCTCCGTACTCTCAAGCGGGGGCAGTGAGGAGGATCTCAAATCTGAAGTGGGTTGCCATCTGGGGACAAGTGACCATCAAACAGTGTGGTTCACGTTAAACTCAGCTACAGAGCCAGCTTACACAAAAGTGAGGGTACTGGACTTTAGGAGGGTTGACTTTGGCAAGACGGGAGAGTGCCTCAGAAAAGCACTAGCAAACAGGCTAGAAGGAGGTGTGGAGCAACAATGGGGAATCATCAAAACTGCCATCACAGAGGCAACAAGCCTTTGTGTGAAGCAAATAAACAAATCAAAATGAAAGGAAAAGCTACTATGGTTCTCAAAAGAGGTGGCTGTGAAAGTCAGGAAGAAAAAGATAGCATTCCGGAAGTATAAGGAAACACAGAAGGAGCAGGACAGAGAGCTGTACCAGTTAAGGCAGAAGGAAACAGGGAGGGAAGTCAGAATAGCAAAGGCCCAAACTGAGGAAAAGATAGCCAACTCAGTTAAGAAGGGGGATAAAACCTTTTATAGGTACATCAGTGAGCGTAGAAAGACAAAGGGAGGGATAGTGAGGCTGATTAGAATGAATGGTGGGTGGGCAGAGGGGAACAGTGAAAAAGTAGGGATACTGATTAGCAGAAGCACTCTTGATAGGGAGGTCGATCCCAGTCCTTTCACAGAAGAAAGGGTTCTGCAAGAACTCTTAAAACTGAAGGTGGACAAAGCAATGGGTCCTGATGGAATTCACCCCAGAATTCTAAAAGAATTAAGGGAGGAACTAGTGAAACCACTGGCTACTCTTTTTAATAAATCATGGGAGGATGGTGTGGTACCCGAGGACTGGAGGAAGGCGGATGTGATTCCCCTTCACAAAAGTGGGACCAAGACAGAGGCAGGAAACTACAGACCTGTCAGTCTGACCTCTGTGGTAGGGAAAGTGATGGAGTCACTTCTGAAGGAAAGAAAAGTTGAGTACCTAGAGGCCAGTGGAGCACAGGACCCAAGGCAGCATGGGTTCACAGCGGGAAGGTCATGTCAGACGGAATCTAATAATTTTGACTGGGTGACCAAAGTAGTAGACCAGGGCGGGCTGTGGACATGGCCTACTTAGACTTTAGCAAGGCATTTGACACAGTCCCACACAAAAGATTAATAGTCAAATTAACCAGCCTGGGAGTGGGTCCCAGGGTGGTAGCCTGGTAAAACATTGGCTGCACAACAGGACACAGAAGGTAATTGCAAATGGAGTCCACTCTGAAGAAAGAGGGTTATAGTGGGTACCACAGTGTTCAGTATTGGGTCCAGTCCTTTTAATGTCTTCATCAGTGACATTGCAGAGGGACTGGAAGGAAAAGTATGCCTTTTTGCAGATGACACAAAGATCTGCAACAGGGTTGATACACAAGGAGGCGTGGAAAGGATGAAAAGGGACTTGGCAAGGTTGGAGGAATGGTCAGAAGTATGGCAGCTAGGATTCAAAGCAAAGAAGTGCAAAATAATGCACCTGGGAAACAAGAACCCAGGGGAAGAATACACAATGGGTGGGGAGGTAGTAACAACAACAAAAAAGGAAAGGGATCTGGGGGTAATCATATCAGATGACCTCAAGGTTAGCAAGCAATGTGAGAAGGCAGTAGGGAGGGCTGGGGGTATACTGGGATGTATAGGGAGAGGCATCAGGAGCAGAAAACAGGAAGTTGTTATCCCTCTGTGCAGACAGTTGGTGAGACCCCATCTGGAGTACTGTGTCCAGTTCTGGAGACCCCATCTCTGCAAGGACATAGACAGGATAGAGGTAGTCCAGAGGAGGGCAACTAAAATGGTGCAGGGTCTGCAAGAGAAGCCGTATGAGGAGAGACTAAAGGAGCTTAATATATATACCCTTGAGGAAAGAAGGGAGAGGGGGGATATGACAGAAACTTTTAAGTACCTCAGTGGAATCAACAAAGTCCAAGAGGGTAGCATCTTTCAGAAAAAGAGACTTACAAGAACAAGGGAACACAATTTAAAGATAGAAGGAGGGCGGTTCAGGGGCAATGTGAGGAAGTATTATTTCACAGAGAGGGTAGTGGATGCATGGAACAGCCTTCCTGAGGAGGTTGTGGGGTCTAAAACTGTTGGAGAATTCAAGAATGCATGGGACAGACATAAGACAATTCTTGTGGGGGGTAGGAAGAAATAGGCTGTTGGTTAACTAGGATCTGCGGCCTATCCTGTAGGTAGGGAAATGGGCAGACTAGATGGGCCAAGCGGTCCTTATCTGCTGTCAAAGTCTATGTTTCTATGTTTCTATTAACAAGAAATTCAGAATACATGTTCCACAAAGGGTCCCCTGATGACCACAAAATGCTCAGGTTCAAATAATGAGAGTAAAGCTGTTTTCAAGGGGTGCATCTCAGTGGTGTAGTTGAAACCACAGGCAGTCATTTCACTAGTTAAATGCACGTGGCTTTCAAAGACATCACATAAAAGTACCCCCCATAACTTTGGCATTTTGTGGTGTATTAAGAAATTCAGATTACATGCATCGCAAAGGGTCCCCTTCGGATCACCAGATGCCCAGGTTAAAGTATTGATCGTGAAGTGGTTTTCTAGGGCTGCATATGTGTGGTGTCTTTGGAACAGTAGGTGGCCATCTTACTGATTAAAAGTATATCAGCTTCAAAGACATCACAGAAAAGCACTAAGCACTTCAACATTTCCTTGTGCATTGACAAGAAATTCAGAATGTAGCTTTAGCTAAAGACATGGCCAGATATTTGCTGAGATTTCTGTGATATCTCTAGAGAAATTCCTTTCCTGCTTACAGTACCACTGTGGGCCATCAGAGAGAATCTATTTAGATATATCACAGACCATCTGGAAATACGGTCTGTATCTATGGCTACAACTTTACATGTACACTAAAAGGAACAATGATGAGCACCACATGCAGGTTCAAATATTAAGAGTAAAGTGGTATTCCAGGGTTGCCTTTGTGTGTGTTTTGAAATCACAGGCAGCCATTTTACTGGCTAAAATTGCCTCAGCTTGAAAAAGCGCACCAGAAGCATCCATACCCCATAACAGGATGACTTGTTTTCTCATCTGAGGACCTGGCTTCAACACAACTGCACCCATAACTCTGGCATTTCTCAGTGCATTAACAAGAAATTTGGAATACATGGTCCCCAAAGGGACCCTGACTATCATCTAATACCCAGATTCAAATACTGAGATTAAAGTGGATAATAAGGGTTGTATCTGTGCAGTGTCTTTGAAACCTTAGGCTGCCATTTCACTGGTCAAAAGTGCTTCAGTTGCACCTGTGCTAGGATGTTTCTGCAGAGGCAGAGCTTGTCTTCCACACATTGCACAGTTCTGGCCCTGGGGAAACCTAACCAAGGTGGAAAAAAAAACCCTTGGCTGCAGGATGAAGTCCAGTCCCTTGTAGGTCCCTCACCAATGACCAGGCACCTCACCACAGTACAGAAGCTGGGACGTCAGTGGGAAGGTAACTCCTGGAAAAACTGGGTGATGGGACCAGTGGGGACCAGATGGAAGGTGACATGCCAGGGGCGATTGAGGGCATAAAATGTATGTAGAAAAAATAGTGCCTTAGTTTCAAAGACATCAAACAAAAGTTGTTTTTTATTTGTTTCTGATTTACAATGTGGTTCAGTAGTCAGTGCTTTTGTTTTCCTTCTATAAAGGTGAGTGTCCTCCTTAGCAAGGGCAGGCTGGCTCCCTTTGACTCTGTCCTCCACTGTCCTCCACTGGCAACCACCTTCCCAGGACTTACAAGCTGACTATTTAACTCATGAATTCCACCCCCCACCCACGGTGGGGTCAGGATGGGGAGGGCTGTCCTCCCCCAGAGATGCAGAGTGTCATATTTGCCTGCCCCAATACTAATTTTCCTCTAGTTTTCCCCATATTCCCCATAGCTGGGGTACACACATCAACATGTGCATCTGGAGGCATGCACGCATCATAGTTTCCTGCAACTCCCTTCCCTTCTCTTATGTGTCAGTCCTGTCTCACATTACCACCAAGCCACCACTTGGTGGTAGTCTTGCAGGGGTGCCAATATATCCTCCTACCCCAGGAGAGGAGAGCAGTCTATCATATGCTCTAGACTCTCCCACCCCGGCTGATCCCCAGCAACTTGTGCTTATTCCCAAACACAGGTCATCTGCATGGGCGGAGGTAAGGCATTCAATGCCTCAGTCCTCTACACTACCATGCCAGTTAGTCACTGCTTTGTTAAACCTGTATGATGTACTGTAGTTAATCCACCAAATGCAAGTGAGGAACAGGGATGCAACCTACATGATACAGTCCTGAGTTGGCTGTTACCACCAAAAAGTAAATCAGAAACACCCACTGGGATACTTTAACTGAAAAACATGTAGAAGGGAACAATGACGGAATCATTTAAAGGTAAATTGCACTGAACCAATGAATGTTTAGCAATAAAAGAGAGTGGGGCCCATAATTAAAAGCAATCACAAAAAATGAGATACAAATAAACATTACACCAATGTGAAATAGAAACTTGAAAAGAATGTGTTCAGTGTTTGAACAATCACTAGTATCTTCTGACCATTTTAAAAAATAATCATTTATGATAAAATATTTTATAATGCTTAAAATTATATTTTGAAAGTTGTACCATTTGAATTGCTAAACACTGAAACATAAGGTTTTTTAGTGAAAGCTTGGAATCTGATCAGCATGTATAGATCCTAATGATACAGTTTTCCTGTGTTGCTAAATGTCTATTAATGTCAATATATGTTGTTACAAATTACAGCACTTCAAGAATTTAGTGAACCATTTTATGTTTGTTATTTTATGTTTTTTATGTTGGCTCACGCATGCGCAGCCAACATATTGCAGTAGTAGCAGAGCTGGAGGCGCGGTCACTGTTGGGTGAATGCAGGGCACACATCAGTTGGTGCATCCCTCATTCCCCAATAAGCCTGCAGCAGGAACTGACATCATGCATCCCTAATGTGGCCACCAGATCTAACAAAAGGTCCGCTGCAAGGAGAGAAAAGCTCTCATGCAGCGGGACCACAACACGCCTCCCGACGTGCAGACAACATGGCGGCACTGACTGCCGCCACTGCCACCTGTTAAAATGCTGATGGGGAGCCCACTCCCTATCAGCATAATGACACCCCTGCCATTTAAAATGTATGGCAAGGGGTGCCCAATCCTCGGTATCATGCGTCGTTTCAACATTCTTTCTTTGCTGGACGGGGCCCAATCCCATCGGGTTTTAATCCGCTTTCATCTTTATTTTGCCAATGGGGAGCCCACTTCATTGGCATAATGCCCCCCACTTTTGTTGTGTGCCAAGGGGGGCACCCAACCCCTTGTCTCTTGTCTCCCTTTGGTATGTGCCAATGGGGGTGCTCAACCCTGTTGGCTAAAGCATCCCCCCAAAAAACATTTTGGTGGCACACTGGGAGCCACCACAGCATGCCAAATTCTAGAAAGAAAAACATCCCACAATGTTTTTTTTGTTTAAACCTGTAAAAAGAAAACGGTCCTCGCTGTCTCCTGCCCTGCTCCCACAATCCACACCCACCCTCTGTGCACCCTGCCTCCCACACCCCCCTCACCCCATACTTACCTCTGGAGTCCAACGCGACAATCTTTGGTGGACCGGGAACACGTCTGCACTCTTCAAAGCCGACCGCGAACTGAAGAAATGCTGGTAAGCTGTATAATGGCATAAATAGGGATTTTTCAACCTTGGTGCATATCTGAGCCATTTTGGGGAATTTTGGCACCAAATGTTCAACATGGGGTTATTGGGACCCCTCCTCATGAATTCAGGCACTGTCATGGCATTATTTGGTCCCAAAAGGTGATTTCGCGGTCACTGTGCAGAATCACCTTTTAGGGCCGATCAACAAAATGATAGTGCAACTATTCATGAGGGTGGCTCTCAAAAAGCCTATGTTGCAAATTTGGTGGGAAAAATCTGAAAAATTACTGTTTTACGAGCGTGCATTGTGCAGTTTCCATGCACGCTCGTAACTTCGTGACTTTGTAATATTTTCACTCCAGATTTTCAACATTGGCATTTTTCCACACCTCCTTATGAACAGTACAACTGCCATTTTACATATCCTGGTTGAAATGTGTTTTCGGATGTCCAGTGCAGAATAGCACGGGTGCTGTGCAAAATCAGTTTTTGGGACAGTTTGAGGAAATGACGCTGACACTGTTCATGAGCAGAGGTTCTAAAATGCCTTTGTTGAAAATCTGGTGATGAAATTCCACAAGATGACTGTGTTACAAGTGTGCATTGTGTAGTTTCCAGACACCCTTGTAACTCTGCAAATTTGCAATATTTTCATGCCAGATTTTCAACACTGGCATTTTTTCACACCTCCTTATGAACAGTACAGCTGTCATTTTTCACATCTTGCCCTAAATGTGTATTCACACCTGTGCCGCACAATGGCATGGTCACTGTGGGAAATCAACGTATGGGACACATTAACAAAATCACAGTACCACTGTTCATGAGGGGAGGTCCCAAAATGCCTATGTTAAAAATGTGGTTAAAAAAATCCCCAAAATAATTGGATTACGGACGTGGGTTGCACAGTTTCTATGCATGCTCATGACTTCAGCCAATTTTCATATTTTCACTCCAGATTTTTAATGTTGCCATTTTTTTACATGTCCTCATGAACAATACAATTGTCATTTTCCACATACTGCCCAAAATGTGTTTTTGTCCCTGTGTTGCCAAAGGGCATAGCCACTGTGCAAAGCCACCTGTCAGCTAACAAACTGATAGTGCTGCTCTTCATGAGGTGGTCTCACAAAAAGCCCATGTTGAACATTTGGAGTGAAAATACCAACACACACCTACAGTGTTACGGTTTCCAACTGTAGCACCCCACCCTGTAGAGACTGATGGGCATCAGGGGTGTGACTTGGAATCATCGGCTGTAATGCTCATGCCATTCCACCCCCACCTGCAGCCAGTGACAGCTATCATGGTGTGCCTTGCAGTGTTCAGCCACAAAGTTCACCCCATTCTCCTATACTGCACCCACCTCAGCGTATTTCCTATGGAATGGGGTATGTAGAATGCCCAAAGACCCCAAAGCACACCACAACACTTGTCAATGTCTACAGGGTAGGGTGAGGTAAAATAGCATGGACGTTATAGCTGATGACCCAAAGGCACACCCCAATGCCTGTCAGTCTCTGCAGGGTGGGGATGAGGTTGGCATCACTTCAATATTTTACTGCCATTCCTATTATGCATCTCTAACTCCTGCACTACCAATGCCAATGCCAGCGAGACAACATTCGGCATTGACACATGCTTGTTTATATCACCATGGTGCTGCAGTAGTAGCTTATCAGTATATCTACTTAGCTGACTTCAAGCTTTCATTTAAAAAATATGGATCTCTAGCCCTTATGGTTCCAAAATTATTACAATTTACAGAAGTTATGTTTTGAGAGGTCTAACTTTGGAATTGTTAGGGCTAGAACTTAATTATTATTTTTTTTTAATGAAAGCTTGGAGTCAAATGGTTAAGAGTTAGCTCACACAATATGTTTTTTATGTGTTGACACAATTCTATATGTATCAGTACTATCTGAACCAGAGTTTGTCAGTATATGTTTTTCAATATATTATCAATATATGTTTAGTCTTGACAACCCAAAACATGGCAAATACATAGTGTCAATACTATGTTTTCAAATGATAAACTGTATCAATACTATTTTTTGTATCAATACATAAATTTACATGATGCTTTAAAACAAATAATAAAAAAATATGTTTCAACTTTTCC
The DNA here is from genome assembly GCA_016271365.2 of Neoceratodus forsteri. NCBI lineage: Eukaryota > Metazoa > Chordata > Ceratodontiformes > Ceratodontidae > Neoceratodus > Neoceratodus forsteri. Next base: position 1,065,205,606 of record CM057454.1, on the reverse strand, counting down.
AGAATTGTGGTATTACTACACATTATTTAATAAGTTACTGTAGGTTTCAACTTTATTTTCATTCCTCTTATGAAAAGTCTTCCTCACTTTCACAGGCTTCACCTTGAAATCAATAGGAGATAACAAACATTAAACAGGGATGACTTTCTAAAACAATACATTTTAAAGCAATGAAAGTGAAATGAAACATAGACTTTGACTTGGCAGATAAGGACCGCTTGGCCCACCCGGTCTGCCCATTTCCCTACCTACTGGATAAGTTGCAGATTCTAGTTAACCAACAGCCTACTTCCTGCCACCCCCCACTACAGTTGCCTTTTTGTCTGTCCCATGCATGTTTGAATTCCCCCACTGTTTTAGCCCCAACAACCTCCCCAGGAAGGCAGTTCCACACATCCACCACTCTCTCCGTGAAAAGATTTCTCACATTACCCTGAGCTGTCCCTCTATCTTTAAATTGTGTGCCCTTGTTCTTACACATCTCTTTTCTGAAAGATGCTACCTCCTGGACTTTATTGATTCCCTTGAGGTACTTGAACGTTTTATCATGTCCCTCCTTTCATCAAGGGTATACATATTAAGCTCCTCTCAGTCTCTTCATATGATTTGTGATGCAGACCCTGCACCATTTTAGTTGCCCTCCTCGGACTGCTTCCATCCTGTCTATGTCCTTGCATAGATGAGGTCTCCAAACTGCACACAGTACTCCAGATGGGGTCTCACCAACTGTCTTTACAGAGGGATAACCACTTCCTTTTTCTACTTGTGATGCCCTTCCTATGCATCCCAGTATCCCCTGGCTCTCCTTACTGACTTCTCACATTGCTTACCCACCTTTAGAAAATCTGATATGACTACCCCAAGTCCTGCTCCATTTTTGTTGTTGTTAGTACCGCCTGCTATTGTGTACCTCTTCTCACAGGTTTGTTTCCCAGGTGCATTACTTGCACTTCTTTGCATTGAATCTAAGTTGCCATATGTCTGACCATTCTTCCAACCTTGCCAAGTCCCTTATCATCCTTTCTACACCCCCTTGTGTATCAACTCTGTTACAGATCTTTGTATCATCTGCAAAGAGGCAAACCTTTCCCTCCAGACCCTCTGCAATGTCACCTATAAAGATGTTAAAGAGGACTGGACTCAGTACTGAGCCCTGAGGTACTCCACTAGTGACCCCCCTTTCTTCAGAATGTGTTCCACTCAAAATTACCTTCTGTGTCCTGTTGTGCAGCCAGTTTGCAACCCAGGCTACCACCCTGGGACCCACTCCCAGGCTGGCTAACTTGATTATTAGTCTTTTGTGTGGGACTGGTCAAATGCCTTGAGGCCCATAATTAAAAGCATCCCCCCCAAAAAATTAGACAGAAATAAAAATTAAACTATAGTGAAATAGTAAAAAAAATTAAACAGGGAAGACTTTTTTTTTAACAAGAAATTGTAAGCCACAGAATTGTACTAGGGTCCATAATTAAACACAATCACCTTGAAAGTGAAATAGAAATAATTGAAAGTGTTTCAATTCTCATTACATTGGATTAAAAAATACATTTTCCCAGGGTGCAAAATAGCATAGAAACATGCCTTGACAGTGCTAAATGCCTAAGGCATTAAGGCAGAAACATGGAGGGGACACTGAGGCAAAGAACCTCTCGATAAGCATTAGTACTTCTGAAGGACAGGATATTTTTGTAAGGTTACATCATCTATAACCTGGTGCACCTGTACATTGCTGCCCCTGGCCATGCTCAAGAGTGATGAATGTGCTCTATGAATACCACATAGCAACATCTGTTGGCCACATCAAGAGCTACAGTGCCCAAAACATTCCAATATTGGACTACAATGACAACCAAATCAATACCGTAAGTCTGATACCAGGCACCATGGAGCAAAATCTTTATAGCTGGCAATGGCTACCACTGTATCAATGGTCTTTGAAGTGTTCTGAAATAGAACAAGGCTAAGAGGCAGGTTAAAGTACAACATACAGATATCCTCCATCTACAGGAGAAGCACATGTTGGATGAGAAGCTGGCATGTATGATTGGGAGTAGGGAGGGTACATGGATGAGCTTGTGTTTTAATTCAAAATCATAAGGCAGTGTCATATAGCTGAGGATTACTTTACCAGTGGATGTGGAAGATCAGTATGTTTTGAATGATGATACATCCCTGGTGGTTGTCTCTGTCCATGGGCCTAACATAGAAGATAGAAACATATTCCACTGCCTGGCCTTGGATATGGACACATTCAATGAACCTGTGGATACTGGGTGGAGACTAAGGCTGTGTGCTTGATATAGTGTTGGATAGGTCTAATTCCAGCCTGTCAGTTTGACATGGAATGCTAGAGCCCTTAGAGACCTTGCCAGCATGCACATCTTGGTAGATATTTGGAGTTATGGTAATCCTACCAGCTGGAATACAGTTTCGACTCTCATGCTCACTCCTCCAATACTGGAATAGACAGAATACTGGCTTCTACCTTGATACTTGCAGCAACAGGCAACACACACAAACCTATACTAGTCTCAGACCATGCCCCAGTTGTTATAAGCCTAATGGGGGGGGGTCATTCTCCTCAAACTCAGATATGGTGCCTGGATCCAGTACTGCTCACTAAATGGGATCTTAGAGCCTTTGTTCCCCAGGCCATCACTGAATTTCTAGATTATAACAAAACGGAAGTGACTTCCCACATGGTGCATCGGGAAATTCTTAAAGCATACCTCCATGGGCAAATAATTTCATATGCAAGTTACCAAAAGAAAGGTAACAACACCTGACTTGCAAAGCTGGAAGCAAAGCTTAAGAGCACTGAAAAGGCACATATGATCACACCATCTCCAGAATTGTACCACTGCCTCCAGAAAATATATTGGGAATATCATTCTCTTAGAAGTACTGTAGTGACACTGTAGTGCAGCATGAGAGGGGTGCTGCTCTTCTGAGGTGCCGTCTTTCGGATGAGATGTTAAACCGAGGTCCCATCTGCCTGGATTGGTGGTAGTTCAGGTGGATGTTAAACATCCCATGGCACTTATCGAAAAGAGTAGGGGAATTTTTTATTAATATAACATCAAAAGCAAATGATTACAATAGTGTTACAGCACACAAACTCATTACCCAGATCAAAAGAAAAACAAATAAAAATAAGTATTATGGTCATACAGAAAAAAAATAAAACAAATCAAAATAAGTATTATAGTCATACAAAAACAAATGAGAAAACAATCATACCCATGTAAACCCACCCCCCCAAATACAAAATATAATTAATACTATTCTCTCCTATTTATATTTTATAAACCTTGTGAATCCTCTCCACCAATTAATCAATCACCTTCCTAGTGGTTGAAAACCCTAAATCTTTAAGGAAAATCCTTTCCATGGCCCCTTGAATCAATAATCCTACTGTATCATAACACATCAGTTTTTGATACAAAACCCATTGGCATCTAGCCTGCCATAAATAATATGTTAAACAGTAACAACAAATTTGCAAAGTCTCTAAATTACAAGACTTCCCTAGCTGAGGAAAGTGACCCAAAACCAGTGTGTCATAATCCAAATACAATAACCATCTCATGTTCCATTTTGAAGCTAGAAATTTCCAAAGAGAACTGCATGATGTACAAGAAACTAAAAAATGCTCTTCTGTTTCTTCCTGGGCAATGCAGTCTGAAAAAGGCAAGTTCTTTTATTTAAAGCTTTATGCTTTGCATTACCCCTAACCCAAATCCTTCCATAGACTGTGAGCCATAAAAATTCCCACATATATTCCGTCAATCTAGGATTATTTAGTTGCTGGAGCACCTCTGCAGTTCTCATTGAAGGACAGTTTTTAAAAGCTGGTTCAGCCGGATAAAGCAGTAACATTACTGTATTATATAATTGTGGGCCTTTATTGTCCTTTACTACCTGTGTCAATAAACCCCATTTATAGAGTTTTTTTTCACTATTGGCATAAAATATCGTGGTATTAATAATTTCTGAAGGATCTTAGGAGGACTTGTAAGCCAAGCAGAATAATAGTGAGCCAACACATGTTTCATTAATTACCCGTATCTAGATATGGATGGCAACATCCCAACCCTAAAGTTTTGTGCTATAAATAATGTATGAAAAAAAATAACCAGATCCACCATCCCTAAGCCCCCTTTTTCTTTAGCAAGATATGTGTATTGCCATTTTATAGGGTCAAGTCTGTTACCCCATACCATCTGAAAAAAATAATCTGTACATCCTTGTTTCCAGTCTTATTGGCAATGGAAACATCATTGCAGTGTATAATAAAACAGGAATTAAAAACTGTTTAATTACTTGTACACGTTTCAATTTTGACAATTTCCAATGTTTCCATATTTGAATTTTACCATCTATAGAAGCTAGTGCTTTTTCCCAATTTAACTTTGGAAGATTCTGGGGCCCATATAATAATCCTAGAATTTTAATGGGATCTGAGGAGATTCGGAGCCCCTGAATAATAATTTCTAGTGGATAGCCAACCCCAATAAACAAACCCTGGCTTTTTTGTTTATTAATTTTAGAAATGAAAACAAAAGAATAACAGACCATAAAATCCATAAATAATGCCACTTGATTATAATCGGAAAAAAAAACACAAGATCATCAGCATATGCCTGTACATGTAGTTCTTCCAAAAAAGGAGGTCCCAGGACCCCTTTCCACATTGGATTTTGTGAGAGTGATTGAATTAATGTATCTATTATAAAAGAATATAATAAAGGACTTAAGGGACATCCTTGGCGCACCTCAGTGGGAACATGGAACCCATCCCCAATTTCTCTCTGAATGATTGGGTGGATAATAACATTATTATAAAGTGATTTCACCCAATTTAAAAAGACTTCTGGAACCCCATATTATTGTAAAGTCATGAACAAAAAAGGGTGATAAACCCGATTGAAGGCCTTCATTTGGTCTACTGAAATAATACATCCAGAATGTTTATACAAACCAAAATGCTCTATCAAATCTCGGAGAATTATATGGGCATGTTGAATTTTTTTCCCCAGAAGCCCACAATATTGAGAAGGGGAAAGCACGATGGCAGCAAATAGTTTAAGCCGAGTATTCAGAATCCCTGCTAAAAGTTTGTAATCGGAATTCAGAATCGTGATTGGTCTTCAATTGTCTAAGAGTTCTTCATTCCCAGACTTATACAGAAAAACGAATAACCTTTCAGAAAACCAAACAGGAAATTCCACAGTGGATAAAAAAAAGTTAAACACAAGTTCTAAACATACAGAGAATTCAGAAGGGAAAGCTTTATATAGCTCAGAAGTAAGTCCATCAATCTCAGGTGAGGTTCCTAGTTTTTGAGATTTAATAGCCGTTACAATTTCTGTACATGTAATGGGGCTAATTAAAGGGGATTTATTGAATCCAGTATCTGGAAGTTTTATCTCATGTAAAAACTTCCCCATATCCTCCACACTAGGGGGCACCACCGGTGTATGAGAAAGTAGAAACGTCTTTATAACAGCATGAAGGCCTTAGAATCCTGCACAAGGTGTCCTTCCTGATTTAAAAGAGCTATCAAATTTGCATTAACTTTATATTTTTTAAAGGCTTCATAAGGATCACCTTGAGAATGCTTTTCCACACCATATTGAAAAAGTACCTGCAACGTGCTAGCTCTATTATATTGTACGTCCTGAATTTGTTACTTTAAAGTCAGTATTTGGGAAGAAAAATCGCCTTTAGAAGTATTTGCAATAGAAATTAAATAATATAACTGATGATGCAGTTTTAGATAATGAAGACATTTCGAATTTTCCTTGGACCTCCCTTGATTTTTTAGCATACTACGTAAATCTTCTTTAGAGTCTTTCCACCATTGCCCCAAGTCATCATATAGAAAGGAAACTGAAAGTCAAGCAAGAAGTAATGATTGTATATTAGGTAATACTACAGGGGATTTTAACAGAAGGGCACCAAGTTTCCATAGTGTTTCCTGGATTTTTGGTAAAGAATTAGGGGGAAATTACACTGAAGAATCATGTGATCTGAAAAGGTCACCGGGAAGGTGTAAAAAATAAAGGAGAGATTATCTGAAAGAAAGATGTAATCTATGGTGGATGTGCATAAGTGTCTTTTATAAGTAAATTTTGGACCACATTGCTGATGACAGCTACTATTGACCAACCCAGACAACTTTATTAATTGACATAATGCATTAGAGTCACAATAAATCTTTTTCCCATTACCCATGGGTTTGCTTCCCACTGATTTGAGCTCACAGATAAAATCTCCACAAAGAAAGATTTCAAAGGAAGTCAGTAAGAAGGGTTTTATCATCTGAAAAAGTGCAACTCATTCAGCTTTTAGCTGAGAACAGTATACATTAATAAATCTGCATGTCATAGAATGCCAGACCCCATCAAGGATAATTAACCGCCCTGGGATTAAGTCAATTAATTTTATGAAAGAAAAATCATAAGAATTAAAAAGAAATCCTAAACCATCTGCCATCTGTTGTCCAAAGGACCAATAAGATGGACCCCAACACCATTCTCTTTGGAAAAACCTGGCCTGATCTAGGGTATACATCCAAGTTTCTTGTAGCAGGCACCCATCCAGAAAGTTGCTATGGATATAGTCATAAATCACCTGTCTTCTTCTAAAGTTCAGTAAACTATGAACATTCAATGAACCTAGTTTAAAACAAGCCAGTTATGAAACCTAAACATCAACCATCTTTTTTTTCTTCTCCTTTTACCTTTATAACCTTGTTGTGCCTTGGAAAGGGGATGGAGGGCTATCCTGTATAGGTTGAGAATCAGGCTCCAGACAATCCATTTCTGAATCACCCCACTGTGCAGACAACAGAGCTTAGGGATTACTGGTTTCCATCTCCACTGGGGGAGGGGGGCAAGAGGAGATTTAAGGTTCCTTGAGGACCTTCTAACTTGAATAACTGGTGGTTTAATAGAAGAATCCTGAGATAAAACTTCCTTTTGTGCAGAATAACAGACAGGAGAAAGAAGGGGAGAAATCTTAACTGGAACACAAGGAGGGCTCACCTCAGATGTGTCCTGAGAGGGGTGTGAGGAAGGGATAACTACTTCTCCTGTGTCAGAAGAGGCTGTCTGGGTAGTACCCGTGGCCAGGTCCTGAGCTTTTTGAATTAAAAGATCTGGACTACCACTGGATGCTTTATTTTTTGCAGCCCAGACACACTCAGAAAAAACATGGCCAGTCTCCTCACAAAGGTCACATTTAGTTAAATTAGCACATTGAAAGGCAATATGACCAGTTTCACCACAATTATCGCATCGAGGCTTATCACATGAACTGGACAAGTGTGTTCTGGAACCACATTTGTAACAGGCCCTGGGCTGCCCAGCATAAAAACAGACACCCCTATCATGGCCTAACAAAAAGGAGTTTGAAATATGTTCCATCCCAGTATCAGTTTGCCTAAGCTTAACTTTGAACCACCATCCTCCTGTCCAAAACTGTTCTGTATCCAATATGGCTTCAGGAGAGCTTAAGATCTCACATTTTTGCGACAACCAGTATGAAATATCGTCCACATGAACTCTCTCATTTCTAAACATTATTGTAACATATTTAATTAAGGGCTTTGTTAAAGGAATCACCAAAAAGGGAGTCCACGTGGGAGAAAATTTCACCTGCATACCGTTCCCAAAATAAATCCAGGGCATGGGCTGAGCGAAAGCTAGCATCAAAGTTATCTTCTCCTAAGATATGTATGAATGCAAACACTTCCCTGGGAGAAAAATGCAAAAAGTCTTTTAATAAACATTTTCCTACATATTGCCTATCAGGCCTGACATCCAACCCTCCCCCCCCCATATTGCAGTCGTACAACATTTCTGAGTGGTATCACTTCTTTCTTAATTTTAGAAAATAATTCTGACATCAGGGGTTTCTCAGTTTCTGAGTTACCCTGTAATATGTCAGAAGGATGTCCAGTTCCAGGAACAGTAATGGCCACAGGAACAGTGGCTTGGGGGCCAAGTCAGAAGGCCCATCTCCCTCCACACCCCTACAGGAATTCCTGGGGCTATAGGTGGGATAGGCAACTGTGGCTTCCATGTCAGCTCGTTTTGAGAGAAGTTTAACTTGGGGTCCCAATCAGGCGTGAGTTGCCAAGACCCTTTTTACAAAGTCCATCCAGCTGCACTTAAAGCTTTGCTGAGGGGACCATGTTTCATCTGTCAGGGGCTGTATAGGAGGAACAGCAGTTGAAGATACAGGACCAGTCTCTGCAAAAATGAGATTAGAGTCAGCCTGAACCCCTTCTAGCGTCCCTAAATTCCTTTTGGAAAAAATCGCAGCTGCTCTTTTTTCTTTCCCTTCATCCCCAAACTTCTCTTGAGTTGACTGAGTCTGTTTTGTGAAAGAAAATTCAGAAACTCCCTCCTGATTCAGTGGTTCTGTTTGAAAAACACAATTTACCTCTGTATGTTGTAATGCAGCAGAGGCCATTAGGACAGGACAGGAGCACGGAAAACAAATCCTGCTTCTTTAGTTAGAGTAATAGCATGCCTGGTAGAAACGGAGCCTCCGTGCTCTGAGGTAGACACATCTGGGGCATTAGAAGTCACTGTAGCAACCTGCGGTAAGCTGGGAGTGACCACAAGTGATCCTGATTCTGTTAATGGCTCTTGGCACTGAATCACCTCGGATTCTTGACTGCCATCCAGCAAAGAGGTACAAAAAGACTGTTTAGACTGTATTGAAGTAGAAAACACTTGTAACAACTCAACCGACTGATCCTTGTCGGAAACTGAATGCACAGGCTTAGGGTCCAGATCAATGACAGCCAGAGGTAAAGCAGTGACAGGTGAAGCCTCAGAGTGCAGTAAAAGCAGCTGTTTCCTTAAGCGTTCTTGCTCCCGAGCAAGCACAGCAAGCTGTAGCGAGAGCTACTCCTACCGGTCCTCCATAACAACAGTTGTAGATAACTGCACATTTTTCACCAGTGAGGCAGATACCGTTAAATTTTCAGTAGAAACAAAAATATTTCCATCTTCTGGGTCTTTATTAGTACACTGACTTCCAGCTTTCTCCATAGGTTCCTCAATCATTATAGTAGAGCCCAACCGCTCTCCATTCTCCGCAACATCCATCCTCCTCCAAGTCTGATCACAAGTGATCCAACTCACAAGCAGCAAGTCCCCCTACTGCCAGCAATGCAGTAGGGGAATTTCCCCGGTGTCCTGGCCAAATTTCCCTCATTCACTTTAAATACTACCAACAGCTTAATCTGGTTCAAAGTCAGTTGGCATTCATCTGTATCCCCCTCCCCCGGGTCCTGCCTGAAAATAGGCAGGATTTGTCTAGTGCACTTACCCGGTCAACAAAATTAAATAAATAAAATAAAAATAATAGAAGTATTGATGTGGAGCAGGTGATTCATCTTACTAAAGCAGGAAGGTACTTTGATGGGGATAAATGGGGATAGATCTGCACATTTTGCCACCACCTGCTCTTGTGCCCAACACATTCTCAGCGCTGTGACATCTACTTCCCCCCAGTTTACTCTGTACCACTTCTGTTCCTTCCTTACTCAGTTAAGTAATCCCCTACCTCCTTTCCCTGTTGAACCCTCAGTCATGGCTGTATTGGTTGCACTACCAGACCCTGTATCTTTATCTTACCTGGCTCTGCCTTTCAGCTGTTGTAATTCTCATTGTAAATGCACTTGTATCCTATACCATATTATAGCCTGTATAGTTTGTTACTTTGCTGTTACTGTTATATTGCCTGTACCTACTATCTCACCTTGTTATATTGTATGCCTTACGTTGTTATATTGTACTGTCCCCAGGACGCATCTGGAATCAAGCGGTACTCCACTCAGTGTGCCTTCCTGGTAAAACTCCTAAACAAATAAATAAATAAAAGGAAACAAACTGCTGAAAAGCAAAAAAGATTCCCATACTATCACACAGATTCTGGTAGAGGGTGGTGGTTTGACTTCCATCATAGAAGAGGTAGGTGGCATTCAGCACACTTTATCATAACCTGTGTACCTCTGAGGTAGCACCTACCCTGAACTAATATCAGAAATGTTTTGAAAGTGGAAGCCCACTGTAGAGATACATACTCTAAATTCATTGTTAACCAAGGAGCTTGTACTAGGGTGTACATTCTTTAAGATTTGGGAAGGCCCCAGTGCCCAATGGGCTTCCTATTGATTTTTTTAAGACCTTCCTGCCTGATGTGCAGGATGCCCTCTTCAATATGGTCCAGCAGAGCTTGGAATTAGGTGTCATGCCCCCTCCAGATGGTCTGCCATAATCACAGTGTTGCCTAAACCAGGCAAGGACCCCGCCCACTGTGTTTCATACCACCCCATTTCCTTGCTAACCATTATAAAGTTGTTACTAAGGTTATTGCCTCTTGCTAAGAACATGTGAGACCTTATATTATGTACCCAGATCAGTCTGGTTTCATAAAGGGTTACCAAGGTACCGCTAACTTCAGTCACACTTTAAATATTATTCAGTGGTGGGCCAGCACTTTGCCAAAACGTGGGGCCACAGTCCTAGTCCTAGATGCTGAAAATGTGGGTCTTTTTCTGTAAAAGACTTTAGTTGCACTGACTGCACTTGTAATATATGTGGATTTCACATTAAATTATTATTCAGCACTCTTCTGTGCTATCTGTTTTTTGTCCTTTGTCCTAGATGCTGAAAGGCCTTGATCATATATATATGCAGTCGGAGTATATGATTGAAAGCAGAAAATATTTTCTGAAAAGTTCGCAAAAAGGAACTGACACAGTTTGAGCCCCATAAGATCAAAAGTACTCATCCAAATGTCTTGAAAATTGACATCTCTTTAGGGATCCTTACTGTACATATGCATAGACCTTTGCAGGTCTCTTGCTGCACGGAAGGTTGTGCATTGCCAAATGAATTTCACAAAAGTCAGAAAAATCCCATGAAATTCTGTGAAATTCACAGAATCTTTTGAAAATTCATGAAAGCAGAATTTGCTGATTTCATCCAGCCCTCATTTGTACACGTGGTTAAGCAGGAGTCTGATATGAATGACAAAGGGGGGAATAAGAAGGACTTCAGTTTTATATGGGTTATTTTTGAGGAAATGTTGTGAGCAGCAAAATGAAAATTGTTTTTAAACACTTATAGTAGCAAAGCTCTCAGCAATGAAGGAAGCATTTTTAAAGTAAATATGTATCTAGGTGTCATCTGTTTAACTTAAAGGGACACTGTCGGCTTTTAGCTTTTTTTTTTTAGTTTCTTGCAAAAATGATTGTTGCAGTCATATCTATTAATAACCTCCCCATATAAAGTGCCAGCTGGACTTAAAGTGATAGTTTAGGCTTTCTTTAATCATATTTTCTGCTTTCCCCTGACCCATCTTAAACACCAGTGGACCACTCCTTAGGTGCGTGTATGTTCAACATGGCTGCTAAGTGCCTGTAAACTCATGCTTTGCCAGTCTGCCTTTTTTAAAGTCCTGTATATCAAAGGTATTTTTTGATAGGGACCATTGTCCTCAGAGCCAGAAAGTAGCTCATTTATAAAAGCGAGCACTGTAACATAAGTAATTTTATGTTTGCAATGTAAAGCCATAACTCTAGGTATGTGCATTAACTATGTCTCAATCCCCAACCTCATAAGCCAAATGGGCTTATAAAATTTGATAACTAATTGTAGTATTAACTTTATTTATAGGGTTCTTTTCCCCAGAGGCTCAGGGTACTGTAAAGGTAAGGCAGGCAGATAAAAATAAAATAACGAAACAATAATTAAAGAATGACATTTAAATAATGACAAAATAAATAATTTCAGTCATTAAAATTAACTAGAATGACTTACAGCAGGAGGTGCATCAAGAATAGTACCCAGGGGCCAAGATTTTAGTCCCTCTAATCTTGTCTAAGCAGCTAAGCGTTCAGTCCACTTTTGAAGGCCTCCATTGAGGGTGTCTCCCCTAGGCCAGGTGTTCCACAGCAAAGGGTCTATAACCTCAAATGCATGATCCCCAGAGGATTTAAGCCTGGCCCATGGGACTGAAAGGAGACCCTCGGACAAGGAATGAAGGGGGCATGAGGACTAGAGAGGATTCAGATGATCTGACAGATCGCCAGGGCCCAACCCATGAAGGGCTTTATAGGTTAGAAAACCAACCTTTAATGTAACATGTGACTTCACAGTCAGCCAGTGCAGATTCTGCACAACCGGGTAACATGATTAAACCTTGAAAGGCCTGTCAGTAACCTTGCCACTGCATTCTACACCAGCTGCAACCATAATAGGGTACCTCTACAGAAGTCCAGCCTCGATGTCATGAATGCATGTACCAGTGTTGGTAGATCTTCAGGACGGATAAAGGAGTAATTTGGCTGATGTTCCAAAGATGGTAAACTCCACTCCTGACAACTACCAACATCTGAGCGTCCAGCATAAGTTGATCATCAAAAATGACTTCCAGATTTTTAACCTTTGCAGAAGCCAACAGCCTGGATTATCAGAACCAAAGACATGTCTCTTTTATGACTACTTCAGCTCCCCTCTGGACCTGACACTATCACTAGTACCTCAGTCTTGTCTGGGTTAAGTCTTATCCAACTAGAATCCATTCATCTCTGAATCTGAATCTCAGATAGGCACAAATTCAGCACCTCAAAAGCGTCAAGCATCCCAGGTGCAAAGGACAGGTACAACTACCGTACATATCATCTGCATTGCAGTGTAAACCCAGATTGTACTGTCACATGATCCTTTCCAGGGGCAGCACATACACTGTGAACAACACACAGTGAAGCTCACCAGAATGAAACCTAATTCTGCATCATTCTGCAGCAGAGGTAGTACTGCAGGAAACAAGGCAGTTTCAATGGGAGTTGATCACTTTTGTCATGCAGGGAAACTGTGACCCTGCACTTTACCCTGGCAGGCTTTATTGTATCTGAGAGGACCGAAGCTAGTAAGCAAAATGGAATGCCCTACCAGAATGGGTGGTATCATGTAAATCTGTGAACAGCTTCAAAAGGGCATGGGACAGGGAACAGGGAGGGTGAGGGTAGGGGTGGCAGTGGGATGACAAAAGGGAGGGGGTTGGGGCAGCTGCAAACTAGGGGTGTTGGCTGCACACTCAAGCAGACTTAGATAGACCTGGTGGTCTGTTTCTGCTGGCACATTCATATGTTTGTATGTTCGTATGAACCTTGGGGAATGCCACAAATCAGGGGCATTGGGAGGATGAGAAGGTACCCATCACCACCCTCTGCATCATATCCCTGAGGTAGGACTCAAACCAATGAGTGACAGTACCAGTAAGTCCTCCTTCCTCCCTCCCTCAGCCAATCCAACAGCAGCCCAAGGAGAGATCAAGAAGAATGAGAATTTACCATCCCTCCCCACCCCTAAGGAGGTCATTAATGCACCCTGACCAACACTGTCTCAGTGCTATGTCAATCTAAGATCAGATTAGAGGGGCTCATAGATGTTATGAGCTATGCAATATGACTTAAGCTGTAAAACCAGAACATTCTGAAGAATAAGTTAGAGATAGGACAGTAATGTGCTAGTTCTTCAGAAGTGGTCAATGAAGCACATTTTTCAATGTCCGTAGGAAGACCCCTCCAAAAGGAAACACTAAACTACTCCAACAAATAACTCCAGAAACCCTATGCAACTCACTAGTAAATGGATGGGGCCTGTGTCTAGTTCACAAAAATGTGGGCTGCAGCTCCACGATCTCTTCATAAACCTCTTCCATCATGATCATCCAAAACTCTTCCCCAGACACAAGTGCATTCATGCAGTACAGTCTGAACTCTCATGCATTGTGGAAGCCTATTTGGAGAGATCCCAGCCTAAATAGAATATACTCTGTTCAAGAAAATTGTGCAAACTCTTCGCACTGAGGAACCCACTCTTATTGACTGAAGACAGTGTTGGTTTAATAACCTGTCCACAGTACGGAAAAGCTGAGCTGGTCGATTCCTCCCAGCTGCAATCTTCATGGACATGAATGCGGCCTTCTTAGGAGATTGTCCATTGATATTCACCTTGGTGACTTATCAAATCCAGTTTGTCCTCTCGGGCCCTGGACATTCTTCAACAGTTCTCTAACCTCCAACCCTTGGTTTTCAGTTCCTTAATGGTAATAACCCTATTATAGGTCACCACCACATTCTCCAACACTGTCTCACATGCTGACAACATCTCTGAGATGTCCAGTGCTGCCAACAGGCCTTCTGGCCTTTGTCCTCTTAAAGGGCAATACTGAACCATCTCCAAAGGGGGAAGGGGCTCTGAAAGAGAACTTCACCATGCAATGATATAACCAAATAACCAGCTCCATCTCGAGGTTACGTACTTCGAGCCCCAGGGAGAAAACCAAGTCCATGCTGTTTCAATGTTGGTGAGATACAAAAGTAATAACTTGTTCTAGGCCCAATGATTCCATCAGCAGGAGAAAATCCCTTCCAAAATGTGAGAATTCATCATCAACCCAGGCATTAAAGTTGCCCAGAACAATCCATTTGGATGACTCCAAGACTCTGTTGTTGATGATGTCTGCAATCTTCCTCAGAAATGTCCTCTGTGTCCTGGAGGTCGGTACACCAGGAGAATCATGCAACCTGCACCTGGACCCATATGCATAGACATACAGTCAAACAACGAGGTGTCCCCCACTGGTTTCACAGTGAGGTTCAACTCATCTCTAAAACTGATAGCCACCCCCAAATCCCTCTGTGGGCAGTGTACCACAGATACTCCAGCTGGAACTGCCGCTTCCAAGACTGGGCTGGCATCATTACTCAGCCAGGTCTCTGCAATGCAAGCCAGATTGGCCAAAGAGTCAGAAATCAAATTTGCTATTATGGCAGTCTTGTTCCTTATTGATCTAGCATTGCAAAGCACAACCCACAGGGGATGGAGTGAGGAAGCCAGCCTATCGGCTACCTGCCCACTCTGGCCAGTGGGTTCCCTGGGTCTTGCCTCTCTCCAGGTCCCATTTTGCCCCAGGGCACTTTCTTGTCCTAACAGCACCTCCCATTAGCACCCCATACACCCAGCCACTGACTACATTGCTGCATCTTGATCCCCACTTCCCTGCATCAACAAGAGGGAACTCTTAGTGGGAGAGTACACAAAGGGGCACAGATCAAGCAGCTGGGATGGGAGTAGCTAAACCTAGTGCAACCCAGGGCATACCTGATACATATATCTACAGCTGCTGAGTTTTATCAGGCTTGAAACTAACATCCCAAACCCTTTTAAAACACACCCACCCATAGCCACTCTAATATAAATGAACTCCTCTCCCACATGACCCTCTAGTACCACCCTTCAATTACATACAACACACACCCAAAGCTCACTCATGCACCATACATCCCACTAAACCCTATACATGCATACTAATACATACATACATCTAATACAATAAATATAACACACTCAATCACTTGCACTAATCTAAAACAACAACCACAAAACCACCCAAGATTCAAAGTAAAAGCTAATTCTTATAGAGAGTAACAAGTATAGTAGTGCAACAGAGTCCAAGAAAGGAAATGCAAAATGCACTTCACACTTAAGTCCTGAGATATAGCCTTTAATGTCCAAAACCATCTATCAGTTCAAATGTAGAGAGTGGGACAGAATTACACCCAACAGTGCTGTGTTCTGCTCTCACCTGAAATGAACTCAGTGCATATCTGTCATAGCTTATATAAGCAGTACTCTTATGATTGCAGTATATAAAATAAATGCAAGAAAATTATGCAAAAGGATTTGAGTCAGCTGGCTGTCTCACCACCAGCTGGCCCATTTACTTCAGAATCCTGAGTCCTCCAGTAACAGAAATGAGTCCACAGCAGTCTCAGCCAGGGAAAGTAAATGAAACGCTCTCGACCCAGAAAATGACAGATGACAATGTCCCACTGCAGACAAGCCCTTGTCTGCTCCAGATCTCCAAACCTGCTGCCCAAAGGAACCAGCAGCTAGGTCACAAAGTTCCAAATTCCACAGCTAGAGAGGGCTTCCTGACAGATCCTCAGCAGATCACCACCACTAGTACTCTCCAATACAACCATGGCCAATTCCCAGCACCTCCACCAAGTGACACGTCCGTGATCAGATTGGGCTTTGGACCAAACAGCAGATGCAGGACACTGGCTACTAACTTCTCACAGGGCCAGGAATCTGAAAACAAAAAAGCAGCTCACAGAGCTCTGGACTCTGTCAGGAGGACAGCTACTCCCATTTGCACATATCCAGCACAAATCCTGATGCCGAAGGAAAATGAACATTGGGTCCAGTAAAACTGAAGTATGCTGAAACCACACCACAGCACTACTATACAGAATGACTAAAAACAAACAGCTAAACTCAAGACGCTACCTCAAGTAAGTGCCAAACTACCACTAGCAACACCGTACACTAAAATAAAATTAATATAAACCACTAAAAATGCTGAGACAGCAAGTACAACAAATGTTGTATCTACACTTGCTCAGACAGTTCATGTGAGTAATAAAGCAGACTTGAAACAAACTTAAGAGAAGCAGGAGCTCAGAGCTCTTGCCAATAGTCTGCCCAGTGTGGCAGCCATCTTAGATGGGGTCTAAGAGTGTTAAATGTGGACATAAAGTCCAGCAAAATAAAAACAGTACAAAGGCCCTAGCTTCTATCAAGAATATCGTTATTAATTTTCAGGAGGGCTGTTCTAGTAGAATGGGACTTCTTGAAATGTCACTGCAAAAGGGTTCAAGAAGTGACTGACATTCCAAATATTCAAGAACTGGGCAGAAACAACTCACTCCAAATCTTAGAAATGAATGGTAACTGTGAAGTCAGGCAGAAGTCTGAGAAATCCATACAATCAAAGGAGGACTTTTTTTTAAATGGGAGACACTGCCATTTTTTATTTATCAGGAAAAACAGCAGAGCTAAAGGATAAGTTAACAATTAGGTAAGAAGAGGGATAACAGCTGGTAAAACAGTTTTCAGAAAATCTGAAAATAAGGAGTCAAGTAGACAATTGCTCAGAATTTCTCTGGTAGGCTACAACAATATTATCAGCCTGGGAAAAGGTGGAAAACAAAACACCTGGAGCAAGATTTCAGAGCCTTGTAACTCCTGCAGCTGTGGGAAAATCTGGTTAAAGTAAAGTCAAGATCAGACCTCAGTAAGGATATTCGCGTTAAGTGTAATGTATTGAGGCTTGAAAAGTTTGAAGTTGACTGCACTTCCAGGATGTTAGCCGTCGATTTCTTCCATTTCCTAGTCTGTCTGGCTTAAATTTTTTGTTTCCTCCTTATGTCGTGATGTGCTTAGCCAGGGAGGAGACAGCATACAGAGTATAGTCACTTTTTTCATTTTGCATTATTTTAGATTGAAATGAAAGCCACAGCTCGACTAATAGACCTTATTAGTCAAGCGGTGGCTTTCATTTTTCCTAATATGCAGTCTAAAGTGTGCAAAATTGTTGAGAAAAGTAGCCCCATATACTTGTATGGCACGCGTCCCCGCGATCTCCCTGGCCAAATTTCACAATACGGAGGAGCACAGGGGTGCAGTGGGCAGACTAGGAAGTGGGAAGAGATCGGCTGGCTGGCAGCTCAGCCAGAATTACAATCCATTCCAAAACTTTTCAGAGCATATTAATTTTATTACACTTGGCACGGAAGGGCTATCGCTGCCCCAAGGTACCGGGCTGTGAACAAAAAGTCTTAGTAAGGTGAACTTACACCTTTACTTTAAGTGGGTCTCAACTTGCAGAGCCTCAGTTTTCCCTGCAACTATGGTATTTTCAAAAGTGGAGCTGGTTTTTAACTTGTTCCATGATTTACAGCAGCTTGGCCCAGCTGTGAGAAAATAATACACCCAGTGGGACCAGACGTAACATCCCCCACAGCTGTGCTGGTTGAAAATACGAATCTCCACAAGTGCAGAGATTTTATCCACAGCATTGGCTACGGGTTTGGGACTTAGTCCCTGACAGGCTTAAATCCAGCCCCTGATGGTGGAGTAGTATACAAACTGCAACCAGTCTGAGAACCAAAGGGAAGAACAACAGATTTCTGAATATCTGAAATATACAGTATATAAGGTATCAAAGGGGAATTAAGAAGAGAAGAATAGATTATGTGAAATAAATGAAACTAAGGAAAGCTCAGGCGGATAAGCACAAAGAAAGGGAGACAGATTGGGGGCTCAGTACAGAGATGTTATGTGACATGACATACTGTACTCACCATCACACAATGAGAAAGTGGAAATGGATTGATTCAAACCTGGGTGTTTAGATTTACAGCTCTGATCCATTTTCACTAGGTTTCATTGCCTGCCAGAAGATTTATCTGAAGTAAGCTTACACATTTTACTCTTTGCAGACTCATTCCCACTGCCTCCTAATTTTCTTCTCTTCAATAATTCAGGATCCATGGGCTTATGCATGTCCAGCAAAAATGGAGCATTTGCCTGCTTCCTTTAGGGTATCTGTAAGGCAAATAGATAACTCACCTTCAATACCTGCTGGAGGACATGTGGCTACTTTCAGGCGACAGTTTCACTACATACACAATTGGATTAAAGTTTAACATTTGCATCTCTGACTCTTATCCTAGCATCATCTCTTATTCTATGCAAACAAGTTAGCCTTGCAGTAATTATCTGTCAGAGTGAATAATGCTTGTATGTTGCTGTGCTGTATGGAAAATGCTGTTATCCTGCATATCAGTAATAATGCAAAGAGGTAGCAGCCGATATGAGGTCACATTATTTTAGAAAAAATGCCCCCTCCTCTGGTGTAGAAGTATCTTAATAAAAAGCAAAATCGTAAAAAAAAAATGTCCAGTGTTAAAAAATTAAAGTTTTACTAACCTAGTGGGGATTTACAGTAACAGTTTATGATGTGCATGCACTCAATTACTGTCTGTCAAGCACCAAAAAAGAGATTAGGACAGGTCCAGTGGCACAGTGGCAGTGCATCATGCTATCACCTGCAAGTCTGGGATTCACCTGTGAGACACAGTATCTTAAACTGTGGCATGTAATGGAGGCGAGGGATTTGGCTTTCAGGAAGGAAGGGTGAATGCACACTGCATTTACACCAGTCCTGTCTGCCAGAAATTATGCCTCCCAGTCACCTAGCAATTGCACAGCCCCTGTCACCTAACAATTATACCACTACTATCAACCACCAATTTGACCACCCCATCACTCAAAAACTGTGCCACCCTTATAACCCAGCAATTCTGTCAATCCAGTCACTCAGCAATTATTCTACCCCTATAACCTAGCAATTCTACCACACCTGTTACTCAATAATTATTCTACCCTCATAACCCAGCAATTCTACTACACCTGTCACTCAGCAATTATTCTACCACTATAACTCAGCAATTCTACCACACCTGTCACTCAGCAATTATCATATTCCTATAACTCAGCAATTCTACATCTGTCATGCAGCAATTATTATACCCCATAACACAGCAATTCCACCACGCCTGTCACTCAGCAGTTATTCTACCCCTATAACTAAGCAATTCTACCACACCAGTCATGCATCAACTATTATACCCCTATAACCCAGCAATACTACTACACCTATCACTCAGCAATTATTCTACCCCTATAACTCAGCAATTCTACCACACTTGTCACGTAGCAATTATTCTACCCCTATAACCTAGCAATTCTACCACACCTGTTACTCAACATTTATTCTACCCCATAACCAAGCAATTCTACCTCACCTGTCACTCAGCAATTATTCTAACCCTATAACTCTGCAGTTCTAATACACCTGTCACTCAGCAATTATTCTACCCCTATAAATCAGCAATTCTACCACACCTGTCACTCAGCAATTATTCTACCCCATAGCTCAGCAATTCTACCACAACTGTCATGCAGCAATTATTCTACCCCTAATAACCCAGCAATTCTACTACACCTGTCACTCAGCAATTATTCTACTTGGTTCTATGTGATAACAGCGATCACGGAAAGGCGATCTCCATTAGGGTGAATATACATCAGTGAAAATCTATTTCACCGATCTACACTCCAGCACACAACCCCTACCCCTATAACTCATCAATTCTACCACACCTGTCACTCAGCAATTATTCTGCCCCTATAACCCAGTAATTCTACCATACCTGTCACTCAGCAATTATGCCACCCCATAACTCATTAATTCTACCACACCTGTCACTCAGCAATTATTATACCCCATAACCATGCAATTCTACCACACCAGTCACTCAGCAATTATTCTACCCCTGTAACCCAGTATTTCTACCACACTGGTCACTCAGCAATTCTGCCACCTCCATAACCCAGCAATTCTACAACCTCTGACACTCAGCAGTTGTATCACTCCTACAACCCAACAATTCTGCCACACTGATCACTCAGCAATTATATCACCTCTATAACCCAGCAATTCTACAACCCCTGACATTCAACAATTATGCCACCCCCTTTAACCTAGCAATTCTGCCACCCTGTCACTCAGCAATTATGCCACCTCTACAACTCAGCAATTCTATAACCCCTGACACTCAGCAATTGTACCACTCCTACAACCCAACAATTCTGGCACACTGTTCACTCAGCAATTACACCACCTCTATAATCCAGCAATTCTATAACCCCTGACATTCAACAATTATGCCACCCCATAGCCCAGCATTTCTGCCACCCATCACTCACCAATTATGCTACCTTTATAACCCAGCAATTCTACAACCCCTGATACTCAGCAGTTATGTCACTCCTCTAACCCAGCAATTCTGCCACCCTGTCATTATGCCACACCTATAACCCAGCAATTCTGCCACCCCTGTCAGTCAGCAATTATGCCACCTATATAACCCAGCAATTCTGCCACCCCTGTCACTCAGCAATTATGTCACAGCTGCTGGAAAACCCAAACAGCAACATTGTCCTTTTCTGTAAAGGCAGTCATTTCCCAGTCCTCCTAGCCAAAAGAAGGGTGAAGACACAGTAACCCCATGTTTCAGAGTGGGGGAAGGGGCTGGGGAATGGGACAGAAGGACAAAATAAAGAGAACTAAATGAAGAAAGGTGCAGTGCAATGAATTTCTTGTCACCTTGAAACTGCAAGACTTTCTTTAAGAACAGAAAGTACTGTAGGCCACCTTGGTGGACCAGCCACTGTATGTCAAGCTATCATGCAGGTGACCTGGGTTCATGAGCAAACTTGGGCCACCACATTGAGAGGTAAGGAAAGCCTACTGCAGGGATACTGAGCATGTGGGAGGCCACCCAGAAGGCTGCAGACATTGTGGGAAGGAACTAAAAGGTGGGGTATACTGTATGATGGTCTGGGCCCTTGGATTCCCCTGTGCCCTTCTGCCTACTAGCACTGGATCCTAGCCCACACTGTGGATGGCCCTCTGGAGCCCCTGCCATGGAGGGGAAGCCATAGGGGTCACTAGATCTGGGGAAATGGGATCAGCAGGTCTGAACAGGGTATGTCCATGGATCAACAAGAGTTTCTGGGAGAAAAAGTCCTGTAGAGAGGAACATTGAAAGTAACTTTTGTCTGGAAAGGCACTTCATTACAGTGTACCAACTTTTTTTTTTTTACAGTTACAGTATGTAATGGAAACCATCAAGCTGCAGCTTAAAGAACACAGCTGTCTGTAGCATTTCCAGTCATAGTAACAGTAATAGGAAGTTGCCACTCTTTGATAGGCGAGACATGAAAAAGGAAACAATTGTAGTTTCCTCTGAATCTCCAGCTAAGTCAGCAGATAGTAATGCAGTCATTGTTCAGTCAAAGGCTACTCTAGGTCCAACAGACCCCCCACAGAACCGCTTCATAAGCAGAGAATAATAAGTATGCTGTGCAAACACGTACTGATTTATTAGGGCTGTACGAGTCAGCAAATTTGGCCTGACAGGCCAATTTTGAGCCGAGATGGGCAAAACCTGAATTTGGCAAACAAAATACCAGCATCAGGATTCAGTACACATACAAAAAATGTTTATTTATAAATACAAATTCAAACAATACCTTGGTAGTAAAAATTGTAGCTGGACAAGCTCCCGACATGGTTTTGCCTGAAAAGGCTTTATCAAGGGATACTGGTTGTCACAACCCCCCTCAGCAGGTCAGGTCCTCTGCTCCCACAGTGCCAACCTCTGAGTGCAGTATTATGAACAGGGTAACAGAACAGGGTAACCCTCCTGTCTGTTTTGTGGATCCGAATCACCTTTGGTCTCAAGTTCTGGAGGGATTCAAACTGTGAACCTCTTGCTAGTGTACCCAACTGTACAGGCTCAGATAATTCTGCTCTTTGCAGAATGCCAGATATCTTTCACCTACGGGCACCTAACCAGGTATACAAAATGAACCCTTAAAAACTCTGTGAAAGACCTTAGATAAATTCTTACCTTTTCCCAGTTTGGTATACCATTAAGTTTATGAACAGTGTTGTCAAAATCTTAATCATTCATACATCGCAGGCAAAATGGAAGGACTTGGAAGACACATGCAGTCTCTTTAAAATAAGAGGTTTTACTTAAAATGAATAAAATATGTAAAAGGTAACCACAGAACAATATATCACAAAACCTACAATCACTTAAAAGAACATGGTAAAATACAAACATAAACTCCTACCACAATACACTTAGACTTGTCTATCTAATGCATACCTTCTTACAGTGCTACAAAGCTGTTGTTTCAAGAGAGTCCAAACAGGAATGTCTCTAAGTGGAAATACAGAATACAGTTAAACTGTCTCTAAAGCTGCCCCTTCCATGATGTCACCTAGCTCCTCCCTGTAAAATATAAAAATTAATACACACAGGATGTCCCATCACTCAGGGGTATATTAAATAAGGTGACATCAGCAAAAACTCATTTCCCCATATAATCCTTTGATCTTGAGTCTTTCCTTTGATCTAGTGTGTTTTCCTGTTTTTTTTTTAAAACATCACAGAACTTCTACAACTCTGCAGTTTTCTCACCTAGCTGCAACATAGTTTTTCAGCACCAGTTGAAATTAACTGCCATTCCTGAGGACGTCATAAAATGGATATTTTAGTTCCTGGCTTCAAGCAACACAGATCCTAAACAAGGCTATAAAATGTGAGTTCTTGGAAGTTAATCACATACAGAGATCTGCTGTTTAACATATCCTGTTCTTTGAACTGAAACCTGGGGAGGGGTTCTTCCCAGGAGCACAGGATGTCTCATGAGAGACACTCAATAACACATTTTTATATTACAAAATCATAGAGCAATCAGAACCAGCTGTCCAAGTGTCACACTGGTCAGGGAGGTTAAGATTCTTTTTGAAGTGCATGTAGCCAGTGGTGTGGACTTACAGATTTAAAGGTGCAGTGCATAATTTGCCAGGGTGAAACAGCAGTTTCAATAGTTAAAAAAGTTTTCAACATTCCCACAATTAAAAACATCATACTCAGAAGAGTAGGTACATATTTCGTAATGCAATATCACGTCCTAATAGAAATTTACACTTCTAACAAAAAATTAATGTTTATACAGCTAATGTAAGAGTTCCAGGGGCCTTCACTTGTAATGAGGAAAATACCTGCCACCCCTTCTGGCTGGCCATTACCTTCTACTCATATAAACATAGTGATAAAAAGTCTAATAATTGAACCTAGGACAGAAAATTGAAGAGATTAGAAAACAAAGATCATATGTTTTAATTACATGTTTAAAACATGACTATATCAGAAAATTACATTTTCATCTTCCTTTTAATTAGTGGCATTACATCAAGCCTGTCATTAAGTCCAGGCAAGCAGTAACCCCCAGATGGAAAATCCATTGTGCTTCCCTCTGCAAAAGTAAGGCCTCAAAATCTCTCTCCCTCCTCCTTTGCCTAGAGATACCTTCTCAATGCCACATAATTCATGACATTCTATTGTAGGGGACTTGCCCTATTTGGTCCAGAATTAAATGAAGGGTTTTGAGGGTCAAAACACATTTGATTTTAAATGTATTTACTTGTACTATTAAACAACACTGTTAAAAATACATGAAAAGCAATGAACAATAACCATAAGCAGAAACGTCACAATGAGTGTGGTAGGGTACCATACAGAGATGCTCAGAGCTGGGCAAACACCTTTCTCCTCCACTGTTTAGTCCCACCAAACCCTGATCCACTTTAGCACTCCCCATAGCAGTGCTAAGGATGGGGTGATGATGATGATGACAATGGCAAGACAGCTTCAGAAAATGAAAATGGTCATCAATCAGAAAATGAGTGAGTGCAAAAAAGTAAAAAAAATGTATAATGCATCAGGGGAATCAGAGACAGCTCCTGACAGCCTTCTCCTGACATCTACCCCTCCAACAACTGTTGTCCTGCTTTTTTTTGTTGTTGTTTCTGCTGTCTCCAATTTCAATTTAGCTGGAGATGGATTTAAAAACACGTGTGTGTGTGTGTGTGTGTGTGTATATATATATATATATATATATACACATACACAGTATATATATATATATTTATTTATATATGTACATATATATATACTCTCTTTCTCCTTCTACCCCTACTGTCACAACAGGCCTCCTCCAGCTGGCTCTGTTTCGCTGAACATTGAGGCACTGGATGCCACACCGTCATACCATGCTGGTGACCTGGGTTCAGACGGAGCCCGGGTACCGGGGTTGAGGGGAGGGATGGGATTGAGCATCTGGAGGACTGCTCTCCCATCCCGGGGAGTAATCCAGGGAATCACCACTCTGTAGGGGCCCCTGGTGATAACCGGGGGCACTACTAGAGTGGTGTAGCCAGGGATGGAGTGTGGTGGACATCGGCATGCTGCAACATCATTGCACGCTCACACTCCAGCTACACCATAAGGAGGAAATGGCAGCACAAGCCCATGGCAGCTTGATGGCTGCATCTTCATCAGCCAGCAAATGCCTGTACAGAGGCGTGTACCAGTATTGGATCCTGGCCGGGGCACGGGGCATAGGAGGGTGCCCCTCTCAATGGCACAGATGCATATGCTAGGAGGGCATGCACAACTCTGGGGTCAGCGGTGCGGAGGAGCAGTGGCTGGAGGTAGGCAGGGCTATGGTTGCAAGGAGGATAAAAACAGTGGAGATAAAAGACAACAGGGCTCCTTCACCATTGCCACCACCAGGCTTTGAATAACACTAGATATTTTTGGGGGGGAGGGCTACATTCAGTCTGCATAAAAAATGTGTTTTTTTTTAATACTGTATATTGCCTCTGAGGAAGGCAGTCCCTTCCAGCCTTCTCCCTTCGCTACCCCCTCCAACAACTCTGCTCCTGGCTGATACCATGTTTCTTTGTTGCTCTCTGTCCTCAAGTTCAATAGTTAATGGATTTAAATAAAAAATAATTCTGTGCCCTGGCAAAAGGCTTAATCCTGCCCTAATCCTCCTGCCTGCCCTAAAAGCTGCCTAAAATTGATTTTATCTCTCTCTCTCTCTGCCACTTGATAAAAATACTGCTGTTCTGCTCAGCTCACACACATGCCTGCAACATTCTGTGCTCACCTTTGACCCTGCTGCACAGATGTGAGGGGGTTATAAACCCACACAACATCATCCTGTCTGCTCCAGTCACAGCAAACCTAACAGCAGAAGGTTCAGAGTTGGCAAAGAGACAGGAGGCCTGATTGGTCTGCCACTGGTGCAGTCACATGACTCTGTTGTCATAGCCAAACTCAGGCAAGAGAAGGAGGACTGGAGTGGAGATGAGAGAGTGATGTCAGGATGAGAGAGCTACAGTGGCTAGACGGAGCCCAGTACACACACTCAAACTAGGAGGATGGATCTACAGTCAGGTACTTCATGCAGCTAGACATCATTGTTGCCTATTGCTGTCAGTTTCAGTGACTGACATGACTCACAGACACTCACTCCACCAGTTACTGCTTTGTTCCGCCCCCCCACCACACAGCAATATTAGTGCTGCTCCTACAGCACACGTCTCTCGGTCTGTCCACGTCATTACTAGTATGTGACTGTGTGTGCTTATGCTACCTCACTTTATGTGCTGGGCTAATTTCAGGAGGGGGTCTTTCCAGGTTTTGCCAGTGAAACCCAGTTCAAAGGTTTAATTCCAATCACTGCCAAACCCGAATGGCCTGAATGTTTGGCCCAACCTGATTCACAGCCCTATAATTTATAGGAAAACTATATCCCTCTTCTACCCATGGCACTCTGTACTTACGTAGAACAAGACAATGTCTTGTTTTGGTGGCGCAGGGCATGTGGTGCAGCTACGGATTGGTTAACCCACACAAACACAAACCAGGATAAGAAGTAGCTGCACTCACAGAAGGGCACCTGGTTACTAGTCAAAGTTTTTGCTCCTGTGTTTCATGAATGTTCCTGTCTTTGGCACTGAACTAAAATAAATGGATTTGTTCCTGATCCCATTTGTGGTCTCCTTCTTCTGTGAGTGCAGCTACTCCTTTTGCTGGTTTGTGTAAACTGTACTGTACTTGCCTTGGTAATTTGATACCTGTCCAGGATTACCTTGATGGCCTGTGCTGTCTTTATAACAGCTCTTTAACAAAACTCCTGAAAGTATTCAGCAATACTGAAAACAGTCCTGGAGGTAGGTAGGTAGTTTGTTTTTCCTTCTTTCTTTCTTTCTTTCTTTCTTTTTCTTTCTTTCTTTCTTTCTTTCTTTCTTTCTTTCTTTCTTTCTTTCTTTATGATACCCAGAGCAGAATGCATGGTGCAGTGATAAGACTGCCTGAGGAGAACTGATCCAAAGTGGCAGATGTTGTTATAGCAGATGTTGTCATAGCAGATGTTATAGTTTATGGTAATCAGCTGTGGCTGCCATGCTCCTGTAATATAAAGGATATGTGATGGGGACCTGTGTGATACATCATTTATCTGCACAAGGGCAGTTTGACCTCAGGTTACCTCATGAGTGGTGTAAGCCATAAATAATGTGCCCGAGGTCAAACTGCCTGAGTGCAGATAAATTATATATCACACAAGCTCCACATATATCATTTGTGCAATAGGTGTAGAGCTTGTGTGTTTTATTTAGATCTGTTACAGTGTTTTAAAAATAATATTTACCATAATTTATGTGGATTTATTTTGTGGTTTGCCAGGTCAGTGTGCCTTTTTGAATCTGATTGCTATGGGTGTTGTTATGGACATAGCTTCTCTACACCATGTCAGCATGTAAGCACGCGCACCGACTGGTGCAATCTGCAGCTTTTTTGAAAATTTGAACACAAGATGGCATCCTTACTAAATGAGAGCATGGAGGATGTATGTGAGTTATGGAAGGAGGCATCATGGTCAGGGAAAAGCTTGTGATGTGGTACCACGTGGAGGATTTATTGAAAGTAGAGTTGGAGGCATTTATGTTTTTATGTACTGCTAGTTTGGTGTTGTTTTGGTGTGGTGGGCAGCCGGTAAAGTAAGCATGCATGTGGGCTGGTGGGGGAGCAAAATTGGAGAGGTGCTGGAAAAAATGGAGCAGTACAGCTTGAAGAGAACGGTAAATGAAATCTGGAATTAGAAAATAATTTTTTATTGTTCTTTCCAGCTTGCATGAAAGGATGGACATGGACAGGAGGGGCTCACTGTGTCTTGACACTTAAAGGGAGAGGGCAGCGGGCAAGCAGGTAGCGGACAGACTGAATGGAAAAGTGAATGAACGGAGCAGTTCGAATGTGACAAAAGAAAACTTGTAAGGGTTTTATATAAGGGCTTTGTTATGTTTTCTGAAACATACTGATGTTAGTAGAGCATTGCAGAGGCGTCGCAGTGTTGCGGCCAATGCAGTGGATGGTTTAATGGGTGCATCCCTCAGTCACCAATCAACAGGGAAGCTGCCAATGATGGCAGTTTCAGAGCAAGCTCTGGACCTGAAAGAAATCTGCCACTCCAATCATGGACAGTTTCATCATTGCAGTGACAGATCTCTCCCCCCCCCCTTCCCGGCAACCAGGCACATTCCATCCATGTGCATTACAGTGCACAGTAATGCCCATGGATGCACTTATGAGCAACTCATTTGCTCAGTGTGCCTTTCCCAGTGAACATATCTTTTGCCAACAATGGGGTGCCCAATCCCTGTGTCGGCATGCACCCCCCACCCCCACTATTGTGGCACACTGGGAGCCTACCCTAGTGTGCCAAAGTAGTTCTTTATATTTTTCAACACTGGGCTGCCTACTCCCAGTGTCGGATGCACCCCCACACCCTCTTTTTTTCAGCCGATCTCGGGGTGCTCAATCATCGGGTCCACATTGATCCCCCCTCCACTAGTCTGACACACTGGGAGCCTGCCCCAGTCTGCTGAAATTTATTTTTCATACTATTTCACCTGTAAAAAAGAAAACTGTCTCCCGAGGTCTTTTTTTTAAACCTAAAGAAAAATAAAATGGTCCCTCATCGTCCTCACCACCCCTCCCCCATCCTGACCCTCCCTCTGTGCATCCCACCTCCCCGCACCCCCATCACACATACTTACCTCTGGAGGTATGGTGCTGTGATCTTCTGTGGACTGAGAACATGTCTGCACTCTTCAAAAGATGATCACAAACTGAAGAAAATCATGGTAAGCCCTATAATGGCAATGAATGGGAGGTTTCAACTTAGATTGATATCTCAGCCATTTTTGGAAGTTTTGGTCCCAAATTTTCAACATGGGGTTCTTGGGACTCCACCTCATGAAACTGTCACTGTCATTTCATTTTCCTGTCCTGAATGTGTATTTGCACCTGTGATGCAGTATGGCATGGTCGCTGTGCGAAATCAACTTCCGGAACAGATTAACAAAATCCCAGTGCCACTGTTCATGAGGGGAGGTCCCAAAAAGGCCATGTTGAAAATATGTTGAAACCATTCCAAAAAATTACTGCATTACAAATGTGTATTGCACAATTTCTACACATGCTCTTAACACACCGAAATCTGGCCAATGGAAAATCGTATACACAAATGCTCGCAGTCTGGGAAACAAGGTCCCAGACCTGCAGAAAATAATTACAGAGGCTAAACTGGACATAGTAGCAATTAACAAGATGTGGTTTACCAGTAACCACACTTGGGAGACTTCAGTACCTCGCTATGTACTTTTCAGAAGAAAGCAAGGTGCAAAAAAAGGGGGGGTGGAATGGCCCTGTATGTCAATGAAAATATCAAAGCTACAGAAATTCAGAATACACATAAGGAGCCAGAAGAACTGTGGGTCACCCTGGAAACAGGAAATGGGACAGCCATAAAAACTAGCATTGTCTACAGGCCCCCAGACCAGGAGTAGGATGTAGACACATTACTGTGAGAAGATATACAAAACATGACAGCTAAAGAGGAGGTTCTGATAATGGGAGACTTCAACATGCCAGACACAGATTGGTCAATACCAGCAGGAACATCTGCCAGAACTAGACACATGGTGGATTCCCTGCAGGGGGAGGGCCTCAAACAACTGATACAAAAACCCACAAGAGACAGAGCTATCCTAGATCTAGTGCTGACTAACAGGGAAAGGATCACAGATCTCCAGGTAGAAGGTCACCTGGGCGACAGTGACCATCACATGGCATGGTTCAATTTGGTCACTAGAACTAAATCATCCCATTCCAATTCAAAAATATGGGACTTCAGAGGAGCTGACTTTGATAAGATGGCCAACAGAGTTAAGCTAGTCCTGGCAAAAAGAAATACAGGTGAGGGGGTACAGGCAAAGTGGGCAAGCATAAAGGATACAATACTTGAAGCAACATCCTATTGTGTTAGAAAAGGAAGTGCAAAAGAAGAAGAAAACCACTTTGGTTCTCAAAAACAGTAACAGAAAAGGTCAGATCCAAAAGGCTGGCCTTCAGGAAATATAAGAGAACACAGCGGAATGAAGATAGGGAGGCATACCAAACTTCCCTAAGGGAGCAGGGAAGACAATAAGGCAGACAAAGGCCCAAGCCGAGGAAACACTAGCATGAACAGTAAAAGAAGGTGACAAGACTTTCTATAGATACATTAGTGAGAGGAGGAAGTCCAGAGGGGGTATTGCTAAGATCAAAGGAGATAAGGGGGAGTGTGAGGAGGAGGAGGACTATGTAAAAGCATCTATCCTAAATAGATATTTCTGCTCAGTATTTACTGAAGAGAAGGTAGGGTAGGACCCACAGTTTAGCACAATGGACACAGGGGGGAAGGAAGTGAGCACTAGTCCCTTCACAAAAGAAAGGGCCCTACAAGAGCTCGATAAGCTCAGGGTGGACAAGGCAATGGGACCTGATGGCATACATCCCAGGGTACTAAAGGAGCTAAGGGTGGAACTAGCAGAGCCATTATCAGAACTGTTTAGTGAGTCTCTGAGCACCACAGGAGAGGTCCCAGAAGACTGGAGAAGGGCTCATGTGATCCCACTCCACAAGAGTGGTAGCAGGGAGGAGGCAGGGAACTGCAGACCAGTTAGTCTTACCTCACTAGTGGGCAAGATTATGGAGGCACTCCTTAAAGAAAGGATAGGGCAACACCTGGAATCCATAAGAGCACAGGATCTAAGACAGCATGGGTTTACAAAAGGAAGGTCCAGTCAAACTAATCTCATAGATTTCTTTGACTGGGTAACTAGAGTGGTGGACCAAGGGGGAGCAGTTGATGTCGCCTTCCTTGACTTCAGCAAAGCTTTCAATACTGTTCCACATAAAAGATTGATTAATAAGCTGGGTAGGATCAGGATGGGTCAGAAGTTGTTCAACTGGGTGGCAAACTGGTTGGCAGGCAGAAAACAGAGAGTGGTGGTAAATGGTATACAGTCAGAAGAGATGAAAGTTACAGGTGGGGTACCTCAGGGATCAATCCTGGGGCCAGTCCTCTTCAAAATCTTCATCAGTGACATTGCAGATGGACTGGAGGGTAAGGTTTGTCTGTTTGCAGATGACACCAAGATCTGCAACAGAGTAGATGATCCACATGGTGTGGGCAGAATGAGAAGAGATCTGGATAAACTAACAAAATGGTCGGAAGAGTGGCAACTGAGGTTTAATGCAAAGAAGTGTAAGATCATGCACATAGGGAAGAGAAACCAGGAAGCCACCTATAGGCTGGGAGTGGAGTTGCTGGCAGTCACAAGGGAAGAAAGAAACTTGGGCATCATCATCACCGATGACTTGAAATCATCCAAGCAGCCCACTAAAGCAGTAGGTAAGGCTAGGGGATACTAAGGGGTATTAGCAGGGGTATCATAAGTCAGAAGAGGGAGGTAATAATCCCTGTTTACAAAACACTGGTTAGGCCCATCAGGAGTACTACGTGCAATACTGGAGGCCACACCTTCACAAGGACATTAACCAAATTGAGGCAGTCCAGAGAAGGGCAACCAAAATGGTGCAGGGACTGCATCGGAAAACATATGAGGACAGATTAACGGAGCTCAATATGTATACCCTAGAGCAAAGGAGTGAGAGGTGATATGACTGAAATATTCAAACACCTTAAGGGCATTAACAAGGTGAAAGAGTCTAACATGTTTCAATATAAGGAAAATAGCAGGACAAGAGGACACAGCATGA
The DNA here is from genome assembly GCA_016271365.2 of Neoceratodus forsteri. Classification (NCBI taxonomy): domain Eukaryota; kingdom Metazoa; phylum Chordata; order Ceratodontiformes; family Ceratodontidae; genus Neoceratodus; species Neoceratodus forsteri. The sequence continues at coordinate 1,065,174,060 of CM057454.1, read as the reverse complement.
GATTAGAGGGCAGTCTATTAAGGGGTAATGTGAGGAAGTTCTTTTTCACAGAAACAGTGGTGGATGCATGGAACGGCCTACCTCAGGAAGTGGTGGATATGAATACAGTGCAGGGCGTCAAACAGGCATGGGATAGGCATAAGGGAGCATTACAGATGAGTATGAATAGATAGGCCATTGACAATGCAAAGGCCAATGGCACATTTATAAGGTAGAAAAAGAAATGGGCAGACTGGATGGGCCTTGCGGTCCTTATCTGCCATCAACTTCTATGTTTCTCTTTCTATGTTAACATTTTCATATTTTCACTCCAGATTTTCAGCATTGCCATTTCTTCACACCTCCTCATAAACAGTACTGCTGTTATTTTCACTTCCTGCCTGAAATGTGTTTTTACACCTGTGGCACTGAAAGGCACACTCGCTGTGCAAAATCACCTTTTGGAATTGAGTAATGAAATTATACTGCCACTGTTCATGAAGTGGGGTCCCAAAATGCCCATGTTGAAAATCTGGAGTGAAAATACCAACAAACACCCCAGGGCATTAGGGTTTCCAACCATAAAGCCCCACCCTGTACAGACAGACAGCCATCGGGGGTGTGGCTTGGGATCATCGGCCATAATGTTCATGCCATTCCACCCCCACCCCCAACCCTGCAGCCACTGACAGGCATTGGGGTGTCCCTTGGGGTCTTCAGCTCTAACGTTCACCCCATTCTCCTATAGTGCACCCATCTCAGCTTGTTTCCTTATGGAATGGGGTGAGCATAAGGGTTGAAGACCCCAAGGCACACCGTGACAGCTGTCAGTATCTGCAGGGTGGGGTGTGGTGAGGTCAAATGGCGTGAGTGTTATGGCTGATGACCCAAAGGCATACCCCAACACCTGTCAGTCTCTGCAGGGTGGGGGGGGGTTGGTGTTAGTTCAATACTTCACTGCCATTCCTATTACGTATCTATTAAACTTCTGCAGTACCAATGCCAATACCAGCAAGCAAACATTCAGCATTGACAAATTCTTGTTTAGTTACTGTTTGGTTCTGCAAAAGAAGAGAGTGGTGAATAATGTACAGAGAATGGAGTGGTATAAAGGTGCAAGTAGGCTGCCTTGTGTAAGTACTCTGAGGGAAATGATCCAAGTAGTGCCAGATGCCTGGCCGGGGGCTTCGTCTGATGACAAACTAACAAGGTGTATAAATCAGTCATGACATAGTAACTATATGTATAAAAGTAAGATTTTACATTTATACATACAGTTGTTCTGATAAACGGACTTATCACTCTGGCTATTATCACACCTTTGCATAAACAGACATAAACATGTCCCATGGAGAAGACCCACTCTCAGATCAAAAACACTTCTTGCTGCTGGAATCAGCAACTGTCATATGAGAAAACAAGGTAAGTCCATGTAATGTATTTCAACTGGTTTTGATATTTTACTCATAACTTTGCATTTCTCAATATTTTTAAACCAAACTTTCAACATGGCCTGTTTGGACCCCACTTCATGAAAAAGGTAGATGAAATTTTTCATATCTATCCTGAAAGGTGATTTTATGGTCACTCCTCAAAATCACCTTTTGAGTGGGATTTGAAAAATGTCACCTACCAGGTTCATGAGACGGGGTCATATGAAGAAAATTATGAAAATATGGCTGAAAAATATGGTAAAATTACCAGGTTAGGAGTGAATGTTGAAATAAAAAAAAATCACTCATAACTTCACTAAATTTCAATATTTTTCCACCAAACTTTATACATGGTCTTTTTGGGAACCCACCTTGTGAATAAGGTAGTTGACATTTTTCAAATACATGCCCAAAGCTGATTTCTTAATTGCTGCACAAAATCACTTTTCAGGTGGGATTTGAATATTTTCACCTACCTGGTCCATGATGTGAGGTCAAAAGAGGACTATGTTGAAAATGTCTTGTAAAAATATTGTAAAATGACCATGTCATGAGATAAAATTAAAATATTTCAACATTCACTCATAACATTGCTAATTTTTAATATTTTGACTCCAAACATTCAACATAGCCATTTTTTCACAGCACCTCATAAATGTGACGTATCATTTTCCAAATTCTGGATGAGATGTGGTTTTGCACTTATGGTGCAAGATGAAGTTTCAGCCACTATAATATGAATGTGTGGCTGTGTGGGCTCTAATAACAGACAACAGCCAAGATTTTATAGTGCATAAAAAATGCTTACTTCAGCATTTATCATTTTATTTGTCCAAAATGATACAAAAGTCCAGATATTTACAGAAAAGAAAAATAACAAGGTGTTAAAATTCTTCACACCAATGAAAATACAAAGTTTACAAATTAGGCAAGTCCTCTTCTTGACTTCCTCTCTCTTCTCTGTATATACAATAGCCTTACTTCAGCATTTAGATGTGTAAGCACTCACACCGCCTCACTCCTTGCTAGTCAGGAGATACTGACCAGCCTCCAACTCTCCCTAACCTAAAGCCCTGTAGTGGAAAGGATTTTAAAGAACAGTCTTGATGACCTCATCAACATGTGACCTATTACTTTATACTATTATTTTAATTTTCATCATTTAGGAAGAGGTTCACCATGTTTATTGGTTCTTAAATAATACGTCACATTTCAGTCAATTTCGACATAACAGTAGTAGAATAAATCAAACATTATTTTTAATGGAAATAACCTTAATTAGTTATATCTGCATCATAAGAGCTTTCTAAGCTCCTCCCCTATTTGTAACATCACAATCTTTCTCCCATAAAAACAGCCATTTGTTGGGCTACCTTGCCTATAGGAGGGCCTTCCCCATATTACCCAGGCTATTACAGGTAAAAAAAAATACATACATTTTTAATTCTCTCAAAATGTGGAAAATCTCCAGCCTTCTCAGAGTTAAACAGACTGGGGGCGCACTTCCCCATCTATTGGCCCTGTTAAGTAGGAGAATTTCATTTAATGGTTCAAAACAAAAAAAAAACTGTTATTCCTTCCATAAACATTTACTTTATTATATTGAGAAACCTGTCTATATTTATAATATATGCAGTATTAACAAGACTGTACAGCTTAGAACACATTTTCTCTTCTTTAATACTGTTTTTAATATCATTTCCATGTTTGACATTTCAATCAGATGGCTTTTCTTGCAGCCATCGGCATGAATTTATCTCCCTTTTCCAAAGAAGGCTATTCTCTTAAGAGATGTTTCTGTGCCTTCAATTACAGCTCCCAAGTCTCCTCACAAGCCTACAACTTCCCTGTTGTGAAGGCTGGTTTAAAAAACAATACAGCATTTACTTAAATCTGTTTCAGCAAGAGCGAGAAGCTGGAGGGAGAATTTACTGTTTCCCTAGCAACAGCCCGCTCGCTTCCTGATGCATCTTTTTTAGGACCGCGCTTGCTCTTAACATTATTTCTAGCAAGCAGTCCCTTTTTACAAGCTACACATCTCTCTTTTTAACTTTGGGGCTTACTACGATTGCACAGTTCCTACACCACTGTGCAATCATGTGCACACCTCCTTCTCGATCGTGCAATCATGCGCACATCTCCCGAATAGCGAGAGACTGCAGGACCAAAAGCGCTACCTCCAATGTCTGTATCTGGAGTAGGGAAGTAATCTAAACAAACTCTGGAATGTAATAACATACAGCAAATCCTTCCAGGAGAGGTTACTGAATGGCCAGTTATTACATAGAATGTATACAAGAAGTATTTAAATTTAAAAGGATAGTACAGACTAAGAATATGTCAGGTTGGCCACCCTGGCATGAATTTTAAGGATAGTCAGAAAAGAAGATAGTGTAAGTACAGAGTGAAAAATGAAATATAGGGCTGAGTTCTGGGGTAATTATCTCATTCTGCCACATTCCTCCCAATTTAAGAAGGCAACAGGCATTAATGTTGCCTAACCTTAACCCTATGGAAGGGTTGGAACTTCCGCCCACCCTCACTAGAAGTTCCCCCCATGGACCCTTATTAAAGATTGGAAAGGATAACATAAGAAATAATACAATCAATATCCTCTACTTCCAAACCAATCAATTTCCCTGGTGTGTGAATATAACTGCTATATACCTGTAACAGATTTAGAAACAATCATCATTTCTTTTCTCATATGGAGTCAGTATTCTCTCCCAATGCAATGTTACTGTCAGTACCAAACCCTGACAAAAAGTCAGCATTTTTATGTTGGGTTCCTGTTCTATTTTGAACTGAGAATTTAAAGGGCTGCAAAGGCAAATACCACCTCATAATCCTCATATTTTTGTATTTCATAAGGTTCAACCAGCACAAGGGGTTGTGATCAGTAGCTACCGTGAACTTTTTACCCCAAAGATAGTATTTCAAGGCCTCTATGGCCCACTTCATAGCCAAGCATTCTTTCTCGACAGTAGAATATTTAATCTCCTTTTCATGTAACTTTCTACTTAAATAAAGGATGGAATATTCATCCTTTTTATCATGTTGTGTTAGTACTGTACCATTGCGTGTGTGAGAGTCATCTGTTTGAACGTCAAACAGCTTGTAAAAATCAAGGCTGTGCAATACAGGGGGCAGAACACAATATGGCTTTTATTTTCCTAAAAGCAATGTCACAATCAGGGGTCCATTTTATTTTAGTTGGGTAACACTTTTTTGTAAAGTCTGTCAAGGGTGTAGCAATTACCAAGAAATCAGCTATGAATCTGCGGTAATAATTGACTAGGCCTAGAAATGATCACACATGTTTCTTTGTACATGGGACTGAACATCTAGCCACGGCTTCGATCTTGCTGATTTCTGGTTTTATGGCACCATTACCAATAATGAACCCTAGCTAGTGTGTTTCAGTTTTTGCTAAGGAGCATTTGGCCCAGATTAATGGTCAGTCCAGCATCTTTAAGGCTTTGGACAACTGCACTTAGATGAATCAAATGGGTTGCCCAATCTGGACTATAGATTACCACATCATCCAGATAGGCAGTACTGTAGGATTTATGGGGTCTTAATATGTGATCCATATACCTTTGGAAGGTAGCAGGAGCTCCATGTAAGTTGAATGGCATCGCAGTATATTGGTACAGTCCTAATAGTGTGCAGAAAGCTGTTAATTCCTGGGCCTGTGATGCCAATGGGATCTGCCAGTACCCCATCGTTAAATTCAGGGTACTAATGTACTGGGTAGAACTGATATGGTCTAACAGGTCATCAATCTGGGGCATAGGGTAGCCATCAAAGTCAGAGATGGCATTAATACATCTGAAGTCTAGGCATAGCCTAATTCCACCTACCTTTTTGTTCACCATTACTAATGGTGAAGACCAGGGACTACGAGATGGAACAATTACTTTTGCTTGTTCCATTCTTTTCACCTCTTCTATCACCTCCTGCCTAACCTTTTCTGGCAGCCTATATGGCTTCTGATTCATAGGTTTGTTCTGAGTAGTCCTAATCTCATGCACTACCCCCTTTGCTCGACCTGGTACTTTAGTAAAAGTGTCCTGGTAATATGTTAAGAGATGATCAAACTCTTGACATTGAACCGGTGTTAAATCAGGGTTTATATGTATAGGTACCTCTTCACTATGGGGATCCAAACATTGATAGGCTATGTCTATCTCAGAATAATTTTGTTCCATTTGGATATACCCAACCAACTCATGCTTTGATTTCTCTACCCATTTTTCTCAGTAGTTTGGTGTGGTAAACACGCTTCAGTAGTCAATGTCTGAGCATTTGTATTTCAAAATTCACTATACCAGTCTGGCGAATCACACTATATGGTCCTTGCCACCTCATTAGCAATTTGTTCTCTGTTGTAGGCAACAACAACAAAACCTTGTCTCCAGGTTCAAAATACTTATTTTTAAGCCCCACATCATATCTTTCTTTTCGGTCCAACTGTTTATTCTGTACATTTTCATTGGCAACGGTCACATAGTTTACCAACTTTTCCCTTAAAGCTTTCATATAGTCAACAATGTTAGTATACCCTACACTTTTCCCAATTTCCCAGTGCACTTTGACCACATCAAATGGTCCTCTTGAATTACGCCCAAATAACAAAGTGAATGGTGAATAACCAGTAGTTGCTTGGGGCACCTCTCTATAAGCAAACAAAAGGTAGAGGAGAAATTTGTCCCAGTCTCTACCCTCCTCATGTACATACTTTTGGAGCATATTCTTTAATGTTTTGTTGAAATGCTCCACTAACCCATCTGTCTGTGGATGGTAGGGTGAGGTTCTAAGTGCTATAACTCCCAACAATCTATACAATTCCTGTAACATTATGGAGGTGAATTTAGTCTGTCAGAATTTCTCTAGGAATCCCCATCCTGCTAAATACTTTGGCCAATTCTTCGGCTATTCGAGGAGCTGTTTCTGTCCTCATAGGTATGGCTTCAGGGTACCTAGTTGCATGGTCACAGATTCCCTAAATATATTGAATTCCTTTGGAGCTTTTTCACAAAGGCCCTACTGCATCCATCACTACCTGGTCAAAAGGGGTAGTGACATAGGGTATGGGTTGTAAGGGTACATGATCTTTTTTACCTCCCTGTGCTACTATTTGGCATTTAGCACATGCTCTACAATATGCAGCAACATCTTGGTGTATCCCTGGCCAACAAAACCTAGACAGGATTCGTTGTACTGTCTTATCCCTTCCCTCATGACTTTCCATTGGTATATCATGTGCTAGGTACATGATCTGCTCTTTGTACTTGCAGGGTACCATTAATTGTTCAGCTTCTACACCATTTTGCACATCAACAGACATCCTATACAATATGTTATTTTTCTGAATAAAATAAGATTGTTCTGGTTGCTTAACTTGTTCAACCTGCAAAAACAAGGGTTTTAAAGTTTCATCTGCCAGCTGTTCTCTATAAATGCTATCACGTGACAGTCTAGGAATCAAATTTAAAGTTCCATTTGAATGTTGTCCCTTCCATGCCAGTTTCTCATTTCTTCTGGTTTTCCTGAATTTGGTAATGTTTCCTTTGGACTCAAAATAATCCTCTTCAAATGGAAAAATAGCATCTAACTGGGCCTTTGCTTAAGACCTAGTTACTACATTTACTGAGTCCACAAAAGTCTGGTGTTAGTTCATCAATGCTGTAAATGCGGGGATATCTTGCCCAATGATCACAGGGACTGGCAATCTGGTTACTAACTCTACTAGTACTGTACAACTGGTGTTGTCTACTGTCAGTTCTAGATTGGTTGTCTGGTACTGATGTATATCCCCATGATTACATTTATCAGTAGTATCTTGCTGTATCACTATACCATCAGGGACCAGATCAGATCTCACCAAAGTTTGTCTGCTCCTGGAATCAAGTAATACCAAGGTTTACTGATCTTTTATACCCACTGATTCCACATAACCTATGTTTGCTAGGGCAAGATGTGCTGTATCTTGTCTTTTATTAGGACAGTTTCTAACAATATGTCCTTTACTCAGGCAACCATGGCATATCAGTTCAGAGTAAGGGATTCTACCTCCTCTATCCCTTCTTGTAATTTGTGACTGTCTCTGATTCTGATTATTGGGACAAGAAAAAGGTCTTACCAGTGTTGCAGGTACTCCTGGATTACTTGGATGTCCTCTGGATTGAGTAGTTCTAGATGCCAGATAATCCTCCACTAATTTAATAGTTTCTTCAGTAGTTTCAGGTTTATGCTCTTTCACCCAGAGTTGTACATCAAGTGATAAAACCTGAATAAATTGTTCAATAGTAATGAGTTCTACAATTTGATCAATGGTCTTAGTTGCTGGTTGTAACCATTTCATGCAGTAGTCCTTAAGCCTTGCATAAATCACTCTGGGAGTATCATAATGTGACATCTTTTGTGAGCGAAATCTCAGTTGATAGGTTTCTGTATTAATATTACAGTATATCTTCTTAAGATCTCTGTCTTCACGCTGGTGTAGTTGGTTACATCTGCTGTACTCAGTTGGCTGTAGACTAACTGAGCCCTCCCAGACAAGTAGGGTACCTATCTAATTACCCATTGAACTTGAGACCAATTACATGTCTGAGCCACTCTTTTGAATTTTGTAAGATACACCTCTATATCATCACTCTCCATCAGTTTGGACAGTTTTATATCCCTTGGTACTTCTCTCTCTGCTTGCCCTTGTGTCATCTCCTGGTAGCCTTTAGAGTATTGTTCCATTTCTGGTCCTGTCATCTTCATTCTTCTGCTTGGATCCTCCGGTCCTCATCCCTCTGTCTTTGGTCTTCCTCCTGTTGATTCTCCATATCTATTTGGCACATACAAAGCCACTTCAATAATTCACCGGGGTCATCAGGTGCTTGTGGAACCTGTCTCGCTTTAGAGGCAGCAGCTGCCACTTCCTCTTCATCCTTTGATTTCTTCATCTTTGGCTTTGTTCCAGTACCTAATCTTGGCAACAAAAGCTCTCCTGTTTTCTCTCTCACAGACTTCTTGGGATGGAATGCACTTGATTCAGTCTGTTTATCCTACTGCATCTGTTAGGGTGCGGTTAATACAACACCCCCCTGGTACGGCCTCCAGGCAACCTCAACATACCAGGTTAGAATAGATCCCACTTCTGACACCAGTATGGATGTGTGGGTTCTAAAAGCAGACAACAGCCAAGATTTTATAGTGCATAAAAAATGCTTACTTCAGCGTTTATCATTTTATTTATCCAAAATGATATCAAAGTCCAGATATTTACAGAAAAGAAAAATAACAAGGTGTTAAAATTCTTCACACCAACAAAAATACAAAGTTCATAAATTAGGCAAGTCCTCTTCTTGACTTCCTCTCTCTTCTCTGTTTATACAGTAGCCTAACTTCAGCATTTAGATGTGTAAGCACTCACACCTCCTCACTCCTTGCAGTTAGGAGATACTGACCAGCCTCCAACTCTCCCTAACCTAAAGCACTGTAGTGGAAAGGATTTTAAAGAACAGTCTTGATGACTTCATCAACATGTGACCTACTACTTTATACTATTATTCTAATTTTCATCATTTAGGAAGAGGTTCACCATGTTTATTGGTTCTTAAATAATATGTCACATTTCAGTCAATTTCGACATAACAATAGTAGAATAAATCAAACATTGTTTTTAATGAAAATAACCTTAATTAGCTATATCTGCATCATAAGAGCTTTCTAAGCTCCTCCCCTATTTGTAACGTCACCATCTTTCTCCCATAAAAACAGCCATTTGCTGGGTTGCCTTGCCTACAGGAGGACCTTCCCAAAATTACCCAGGCTATTACAGGTAAAAAAAAAAAAAATACATATATTTTAATTCTCTCAAAATGTGGAAAATCTCCAGCCTTCTCAGAGTTAAACAGACTGGGGGTGCGCTTCCCCATCTATTTATTTATTTATTATTTATTTATTGAATTTTGTTGATCCAGTAAGCCCACTGGGCCTAGAAGTCCCTTTTTCAGGGGTGACTGGGGGAGCGGGATACAGATGGTAAGCAACTGAAATTGAACCAGATTAAGCTGTTGGTGGGCCTTTTAGTGAATGGGAGAAATTTGGCCAGGACACTGGGGAAATTCCCCTACTCTTTTTCGATAAGTGCCATGGGATCTTTAACATCCACCTGAACTACCACCAATCCAGGCAGATGGGACCTCGGTTTAATGTCTCATCAGAAAGACGGCACCTCAGAAGTGCAGCACCCCCTCATGCTGCACTACAGTGTCAGTATTGGGATATTAACCCAAGTGCCAGATGTGGGAACTGAACCCACAGCCCTCTGATCTCCCGGCCTCAGAGGTGAGTGTGCTACCTACTGAGCCACTGACACTGATAAGTAGGAGTGATATTTGCCCTGTTAAGTAGGAGAATTTCATTTAATGGTTCAAAACAAAAAAAAAAAACTGTTATTTCTTCCATAAACATTTACTTTATTATACTGAGAAACCTGTCTATATTTATAATATATGCAGTATTAACAGGACTGTACAGCTTAGAACACATTTTTTCTTCTTTAATACTGGTTTTAATATCGTTTGCATGTTTGACATTTCAACCCGATGGCTTTTCTTGCAGCCGTCTGCATGAATTTATCTCCCTTTTCCAAAGAAGGCTATTCCCTTGAGAGATGCCTCTGTGCCTTCAATTACAGCTCCCAAGTCTCCTCACAAGCCTACAACTTCCCTGGTGTGAAGGCTGGTTTAAAAAACAATACAACATTTACTTAAATCTGTCTCAGCAAGAGCGAGCGGCTGGAGGGAGAGTTTACTGTTTCCCTAGCAACAGCCCGCTCGCTTCTTGATGCATCTATTTTAGGACCGCGCTTGCTCTTAACATTATTTCTAGCAAGCAGTCCCTTTTTACAAGCTCCACTTCTCTCTTTTTAACTTTGAGGCTTACTACAATCCTTTGATTCTACCGACTGTGATCATTGTGCACATCTACTTTCGATTGTGCAATCGTGTACATCTCCCAAATAGCGAGTGACTGCAGGACCAAAAGCGCTACCTCCAATGTCTGTATCTGGAGTAGGGAAGTAATCTAAACATAAACTCTGGAATTTAATAACACATAGCAAATCCTTCCTGGAGAGGTTACTGAATGGGCAGTTATTACATAGAACTCATGGAAGAAGTATTTTAATTAAAAAGGATAGTACAGACTCAGAAGATGTCAGGTTGGCCACCCTGGCATGAATTTTAAGGATAGTCAGAAAAGAAGATAGTGTAAGTATAGAGTGCATACCTCTCAACTGTCCCTGATTTTCAGGGACGTCCCTGATTTTGCCTCAAAATTTTACTCTGTCCCTCCTAAAAATTGTGTTTCTGTGACCAAACAGTGGGGGTTATAAGCACAAACGAATGTCAAACATTAAAATTACAGACTTGTTCTTTTTTAGGAAATGCATTTTACACTAAGCCCTTTATTCTACCAGCTTCCTGAGTGGATATCTCTAATTTTGAAGAAGTGTCCCTGATTTTGATCCTTTGTCCCTGATTTTTTTAAGCCTTGTCCCTGATTTATGAGACAGGAGGTTGAGAGGTATGATAGAGTGAAAAATGAAATATAGGGCTGAGTTCTGGGGTAATTATCTCATTCTGCCACTTTCCTCCCCATTTAATAAGGCAGCAGGCATTAATGTTGCCTAACCCTAACTCTTTGGAAGGGTTGGAACTTCCGCCCACCCTCACTAGAAGTTCCTCCCAGGGACCATTATTAACGATTGGAAAGGATAACATAAGAAATAATACAATCAATATCCTCTACTTCCAAACCAATCAATTTCCCTTGGGTGTGAATGTAACTTCTATATACCTGTAACAGATTTAGAAACAATCATCATTTCTTTTCTCATATGGAGTCAGTATTCTCTCCCAATGCAACATTACTGTCAGCACCAAACCTCAACAAAAAGTCAGCATTTTTATGTTGGGTTCCTGTTCCATGTCAAACTGAGAATTTAAAGGGATGCAAAGGCAAATACCACCTCATAATGCTCATACTTTTGTCTTTCATAAGGTTAAACCAGCACAAGGGGTTGTGATCAGTAACTACTGTGAATTTGTTACCCCAAAGATAGTATTTCAAGGCCTCTATGGCCCACTTCATAGCCAAGAATTCTTTCTCGGCAGTAGAATATTTAATCTTCCTTTCATGTAACTTTCTACTTAAATAAAGGACAGAATATTCACCCTTTTTATCATGTTCTGTTAGTACTGCACCATTGCCTGTGAGAGAGGCATCTGTCTGAGCCTCAAACAGCTTGGAAAAATCAGGGCTGTGCAATACAGGGTCAGAACACAATATGGCTTTTATTTTCCTAAAAGCAATGTTACAATCAGGGATCCATTTTATTTTAGTTGGGTAACACTTTTTTGTAAAGTCTGTCAAGGGTGTAGCAATTGCCAAGAAATCAGCTATGAATCTGCAGAAATAATTGGCTAGGCCTAGAAATGATCGCACATGTTTCTTTTACATGGGATTGGACATCTAGCCACGGCTTTGATCTTGCTAATTTCTGGATTTATGACACCATTACCAATAATGAACCCTAGATAGTGTGTTTCAGTTTTTGCTAAGGTGCATTTGGCCAGATTAATGGTCAGTCCAGCATCTTTAAGGCTTTGGACAACTGCACTTAGAGGGATCAAATGGGTTGCCCAATCTGGACTATAGATTACCACATCATCCAGATAGGCAGTACTGTAGGATTTATGGGGTCTTAATATATGATCCATATACCTTTGGAAGGTAGCAGGAGCTCCATGTAAGCTGAATGGTACAGTCCTAATAGTGTGCAGAAAGCTATTAATTCCTGGGCCTGAGATGCCAAATGGGATCTGCCAGTACCCCATTGTTAACTCCAGGGTACAGATGTACTGGGTAGAACTGATATGGTCTAACAGGTCATCAATCCGGGGCATAGAGTAGCCATCAAAGTCAGAGATGGCATTAATATGTCTGAAGTCTAGGCATAGCCTAATTCCACCTTCCTTTTTGTTAACCATTACTAATGGTGAAGACCAGAGACTGCGAGATGGAACAATTACTTTTGCTTGTTCCATTCTTTTCACCTCTTCTATCACCTCCTGCCTAACCTTTTCTGGCAGCCTATATGGCTTCTGATTTATAGGTTTGTTCTGGGTAGTCCTAATCTCATGCACTACCCTCTTTGCTCGAACTGGTACTTTATTAAAAGTGTCTTGGTAATATGTTATGAGATGATCAATCACTTGACATTGAACCGGTGTTAAATCAGGGTTTATACAGTATGTATAGGTACCTCTTCACTATGGGATCCAAATGTTGATAGGCTATGTCTAGCTCAGAATGATTTTGTTCCATTTGGATATACCCAACCAACTCATGCTTTGATTTCTCTATTCATTTTCCTCAATAGGTTGGTGTGGTGAACACACTTCAGTGGTCAATGTCCTGGCATTTCTATTTCAAAATTCACTATACCAGTCTGGCAAATCACACTATATGGTCCTTGCCACCTCATTAGCATTTTGTTCTCTGTTGCAGGCAACAACAAAACCTTGTCTCCCGGTTCAAAGTGCTTATTTTTAAGCCCCACATCATATCTTTCTTTTTGGTCCAACTGTTTATTCTGTACATTTTCATTGGCAACGGTCACATAGTTTACCAACTTTTCCCTTAAAGCTTTCATATAGTCAACAATGCTAGTATACCCTACACTTTTCCCAATTTCCCAGTGCTCTTTGACCACATCAAATGGTCCTCTTGAATTACACCCAAATAACAAAGTGAATGGTGAATAACCAGTAATTGCTTGGGGCACCTCTCTATAAGCAAATAAAAGGTAGTGGAGAAATTTGTCCCAGTCTCTACCCTCCTCATGTACATACTTTTGGAGCATATTCTTTAATGTTTTGTTGAAATGCTCCACTAACCCATCTGCCTGTGGATGGTAGGGTGAGGTTCTAAGTGTTATAACTCCCAACAATCTATACAATTCCTGTAACATTACGGAGGTGAAATTAGTCTGTCAGAATTTCTCTAGGAATCCCCATCCTGCTAAATACTTTGGCCAATTCTTTGGCTATTCGAGGAGCTATTTCTGTCCTCATAGGGATGGCTTCAGGGTACCTGGTAGCATAGTCACAGATTCCCAAAATATATTGATTTTCTTTGGAGCTTTTTAACAAAGGCCCTACTACATCCATCACTACCTGGTCAAAAGGGGTAGTGACACAGGGTATGGGTTGTAAGGGTTCATGATCTCTTTTACCTCCCTGTGCTTCTATTTGGCATTTAGCACATGCTCTACAATATGCAGCAACATCTTGGTATATCCCTTGCCAACAAAACCTAGACAGGATTCATTGTACTGTCTTATCCCTTCCCTCATGACATGATATTGGTTTATCATGTGCTAGGTACATGATCTGCTCTCTGTACTTGCAGGGTACCATTAACTGTTCAGCTTCTACACCATTTTGCACATCAACAGACATCCTATACAATACGTTATTTTTCTGAATAAAATAAGATTGTCTTTGTTGCTTAACTTGTTCAACCTGCAAAAACAAGGGTTTTAAAATTTCATCTGCCAGCTGTTCTTTATAAATGCTATCACATGACAGTCTTGGAATCAAATTTAAAGTTCCATTTCAATGTTGACCCTTCCATGACAGTTTCTCCTTTCTTCAGGTTTTTCTGAATTTGATAATTTTTCCTTTGGACTCAAAATAATCCTCTTCAAATGGAAAAATAGCGTCTAACTGGGCCTTTGCTTGAGACCTAGTTGTTACATTTACTGAGTCCACAAAAGTCTGGTGTTTGTTCATTAATGCTGTAAATGCAGAGAAATCTTGCCCAATGATCACAGGGACTGGCAATCTGGGTACTAACCCTACTAGAACTGTACAACTTGTGTTGTCTACTCTCAGTTCTAGTTTGGTTGTCTGGTATTGATGTATACCCCATGAATACATTTAACAGTAGTATCTTGCTGTATCACTATACCATCAGGGGCCAGATCAGATCTCACCAAAGTTTGTCTGCTCCTGGAATCAAGTAATCCTAAGATTTACTGATCTTTTATACCCACTGATTCCACATAACCTATGTTTGCTAGGGCAAAATGTGCTGACTCTTGTCTTTTATTAGGACAGTTTCTAACAATATGTCCTTTACCCAGGCAACCATGGCATATCAGTTCAGAGTAAGGGATTCTACCTCCTCTATCCCTTCTTGTATTTTGTGGCTGTCTATGATTCTTATTATTGGAATAAGAAAAAGGTCTTACCGGTGTTGCACGTACTCCTGGATTACCTGGATGTCCTCTGGATCAAGTAGTTCTAGCTGCCAGATAATCCTCCACTAATTTAATAGTTTCTTCAGTGGTTTCAGGCTTATGCTCTTTCACCCAGAGTTGTACATCAAGTGATAAAACCTGAATAAATTGTTCAATAGTGATGAGTTCTACAATTTGCTCAATGGTCTTAGTTGCTAGTTGTAACCATTTCATGCAATAGTCCTTAAGACTTGCATAAGTCTCTCTGTGAGTATCATAATTCGGCATCTTTTGTGAGTGAAATCTCTGTCGACAGGTTTCTGTATTAATATTATAACTTCTTAAGGTCTCTGCCTTCACCCTGGTGTAGTTGGTTACATCCGCTGTACTCAGTTCGATGTAGACTAACTGAGCCCTCCCAAACAAGTAGGGTACCTATCTAATTACCCATTGATCTTGAGGCCAATTACATGTCTGAGCCACTCTCTTGTACAGTATGTTGTATGATATGCCTCTATATCATCACTCTCCATCAGTTTGGTCAGTTTTATATCCCTTGGTACTGCTCTCTCTGCTTGTCCTTGTGTCATCTCCTGGATAGCCTTTAGAGTATCGTTCCATTTCTAGTCCTGTCATTTTCATTCTTCTGCTTGGATCCTCCGGTCCTCATCCCTCTGTCTTTGGTCTGCCTCCCGTTGATTTTCCATATATATTTGACACATACAAAGTCATTTCAATAATTCACTGGGGTCATCAGGGGCTTGAGGAACCTGTCTCACTTTAGATGCAGCAGCTACCACTTCCTCTTCATCCTCCAAGTTCTTCATCTTTGACTTTGTTCCAGTGCCTAATCTTGACAGCAAAAAGTTCTCCTGTTTTCTCTCTCACAGACCTCTTGAGCTGGAATGCACTTGATTCAGGCTGTTTACCCTACTGCATCTGTTAGGGTGCTGTAGATCCAACACCCCCTGGTATGGCCTCCAGGCAACCTCGACGTACCAAGTTAGAATAGATCCCACTCCTGACACCAATGTGGATGTGTGGGTTCTAATAACAGACAACAGCCAAGATTTTATAGTGCATAAAAATGCTTACTTCAGCATTTATCATTTTATTTGTCCATAATGATATAAAAGTCCAGATATTTACAGAAAAGAAAAATAATAAGGTGTTAACATTCTTCACACCAACGAAAATGTAAAGTTCATAAATTAGGCAAGTTCTCTTCTTGACTTCCTCTCTCTTCTCTGTATATACAATAGCCTTACTTCAGCATTTAGATGTGTAAGCACTCACAACTCCTCACTCCTTGCTAGTCAGGAGATACTGACCAGCCTCCAACTCTCCCTAACCTAAAGCCCTGTAGTGGAAAGGATTTTAAAGAACAGTCTTGATGACCTCATAAACATGTGACCTACTACTTTATACTATTATTCTAATTTTCATCATTTAGGAGGAGGTTCACCATGTTTATTGATTCTTAAATAATATGTCACAGTTCAATCAATATTGACATAACAGTTGTAGAATAAATCAAACATTATTTTTAATGAAAATAACCTTAATTAGTTATGTGTGCATCATAAGGGCTTTCTAAGCTCCTCCCCTATTTGTAACGTCACTGTCTTTCTCCCATAAAAACAACCATTTGCTGGGCTGCCTTGCCTATATTAGGACCTTCCCAAAATTATCCAGGCTATTACTGGTAAAAAAAAATACATACATTTTAATTCTCTCAAAATGTGGAAAATCTCCAGCCTTCTCAGAGTTAAATAGACTGGGGTGTGCTTCTCCATCTATTTGCCCTGTTAAGTAAGAGAATTTCATTTAATGGTTCAAAACCAAAAAAAAAAACTTTTATTCCATCCATAAACATTTACTTTATTGTACTGAGAAACCTGTCTATATTTATAATATATGCAGTATTAACAGGACTGTACAGCTTAGAACACATTTTCTCTTCTTTAATACTGCTTTTAATATTGCTTCCATGTTTGACATTTCAACCTGATGGCTTTTCTTGCAGCTGTCGGCATGAATTTATCTCCCTTTTTCAAAGCAGGCTATTCCCTTGAGAGATGCCTCTGTACCTTCAATTACAACTCCCAAGTCTCCTCACAAGCCTACAACTTTCCTGTTGTGAAGGCTGGTTTAAAAAACAATACAGCATTTACTTAAATCTGTCTCAGCCAGAGCGAGCAGCTGGAGGGAGAATTTACTGTTTCCCTAGCTACAGCCCCCTTGCTTCTTGACGCATCTATTTTAGGACCGCGCTTGCTCTTAACATTATTTCTAGCAAGCAGTCCTTTTAAAGGCTCCACATCTCTCTTTTTAGCTTTGAGGCTTACTACAATCGCACAGTTCCTACACAACTGTGCGATCGTCCGCACATCTCCTTCTCGATTGTGCAGTCATGTGCACATCTCCCAAATAGCGAGTGACTGCAGGACCAAAAGTGCTACCTCCAATGTTTGCATCTGGAGTAGGGAAGTAATCTAAACATAAACTCTGGAATTTAATAACACATTGCAAATCCCTCCAGGAGAGGTTACTGAATGGGCAGTTATTACATAGAACTCATACAAGAAGTATTTTAATTTAAAGGGATAGTATAGACAAAGAAGATGTCAGATTGGCCACCATGTCATTAATTTTAAGGATAGTCAGAAAAGAAGATAGTGTAAGTATAGAGTGAAAAGCGAAATATAGGGCTGAATTCTGGGTTAATTATCTCATTCTGCCACAGAATGCCATATTTCATGTTTATCAGGGGTGGTCATAAAATGGCTATCTTGAAAATCTGGGGTCAAAATAAAAAAAATTAATAATGATTGAGAAACATTTGTTGTGCCAGTCTTTACCCCAGTGTTTTGTGATCATGTACTGGTGAGCTTGGTTCAGGTGCAAGTTCAGTGAGTTAGCTGGATGGGTCAAGGCTGGGGGGATGGCACTGTCATGCAACAGTGCCATCTCCCCAACCTTGGCCTACCACCTCCCAGTCAAGGAGGGAGGATTCAGGGTTGCCCAAATAGGCTCAAGTACCATATAGTGAAGAGAACTCTTCTCTTGGCATAGGGCCCTCCCCCTCTGCACCCGTGGATGCCAGATAGCCCTGTGCTTTGCCTGAAAGATTGACACTTTGCTCTGTGCAGCTGAATCTGCAGCTACATGGACGTGCAGATTGAGACTTTACTTGGTGTAAGGCCCAGAGGGACCTGCATGAATAGGGATACGATTACACAATCTCAAAAAGAAAGACAATTCTTCACAAAATACTGCATTAATGCACCGATTACATTCCACTTAATGCCACAAAAGAAGGAAAAATTGGGTTAGGGTTTACAACCTTAACTCCCTGCCCCCCCCAGTAGCAAAAGGACAATATCACACAAGCAACCACAGATAGCCATCATCGGGTAAGGCAAATAACATACAACAGTTTCCAGATGACGTAAATGCAGTAACAGTAACATGCTACCTTCATGGATATATATCTGTGACTGCACTAGAACAGGCCCCATAGGTGCATGTGTTTAGTAAGCCACACCTGTGTGTATGTTGTATAGTGTGCATGAGAATGAGTGACTGCACAAATATAGGTCAAATGGTGGCCTGCACTTTGCAGATGGAAGGCACCATGGGGGCCTTCACCTCTGAAGCCAGAAGTACTCATGCACACTGTATGAGGTACCTTGCTAATAGCATGATCCAGTAGTGCATATTTTTTATATGTAGCTGCATAACTGAAAAACTGCTACCCCAGAACAGTTTCTATATGTGTTGCTTAAACCGTGATTCCCACATTGCATCAGTACTTCCATCTGCATAACGGCAGGCCCCACAGGTTTCTGACCTTCTGTAGCCAGAAGTCAGTGTGCATGAGTATACCTGTGGCTGAAGAAAGCAGGCCCTTCAGTGACCTGTGCTTCTGCAGACAAAAGTAATGTTGCAGTCTTGGTATCATGGCTTTTGAGGTACTGTACCTGCATATTAGCAGCCAGAGGTTGGTGCGTATGTCCTACACCAATGGCTGCAGAAGTGTAGGCTTATAAAGTGTATATGTCTTACAGTGTGCATGAGCACCTGAGGCTACAAAAGCACAGGCCCCATAGGAGCCTGCACTTCTGCAGACAAAAGAACTCTTGTAATTTGTGTACTGTGGATTTGTATTTGTGGCTGCTGGGGCCTCTGCTTCAGCACACAGAAGCAGTGTTGTAATTTGAGTATCATGGATTTCTATCTGCAGTGACAAGTGAGTGTGTATGTCTTACAGTGTGCATGCCACAGATACAAATCCACACAACCCCACCCCAACCTCCCATTCAGTTTGAACTACAAGGCCATAGAGTCTTACTGATTCAGAGGGCATGCCTGAGACTCCATATTCCCCAGATCTCCACCTGAAGTACCACGCAATAGTGCTTCACTGATTTGGAAGGGGCTTGTCTTAGAATCCCTGTTCCCAAGCTCTGCACCAGAACTACTAGGCCACAGAGCCTCACTGACGTTAGGGGGAGTGCATGTCTTACACTCTGTGTTCTCCAGCTCTGCACTTGAACTAATAAACCGTAGTGCCTTACTGATTTACAGTGGTTGTCACATATCAGATTCCATATTTCCCAGAGAAATAAAAATAGCATCTCAAAAGGGTGGGAGGGATGGCTTGACCCCATTACATCCCCTGCTCATGCTGCCTGTCTTCCCCAAACAAGCAAGCCACACTTAGGGGCAGTAAAACTTTTAACAAAAACTATGGTATTTTGTCTATTTAAAAACATATTTAAATCTTATTTATTTACTAATTACTGTTGTGTTTGAAACTGCATGCCATATACTATGCCCTGAGCCTTTGGGGTAGGGTGCCTTATAAATAATGTTACTACTACTAAACAGACATGAAAATACAGACACAAAACTTTTCTTTAAAGTTGAATTTTAAAATTTTGCACAACAAAAATCAAAAATAATAATTCATGTGCATTTCTTGTAAAGGTTAACACAGGTCTAAAATTAATCAGAGTAAATCAGAACCATTTTGAAATAAATCAGAGTTGGAATCCAAAGTGAGTTGCAGCTGACCCTCCCATTCCTAATCAATCAATCAAGCAATCAATCTGTCTGTCTGTCTTTCTATCTACAATGAATCTCTCTGTCTGTCTGTCTGTCTGTCTGTCTGTCTATCTATCTATCTATCTATGTCTATCAATTTTGTATGCGGACTGGTACTGCTGTATTATATCCCCCTTCCCCCAGAGCATCTGCCCCCCAATGTAGAGGTGGTAGCACTGGGGATGCCCACCCCAGTGCTGAACAGAATCCTAACACTGGGGTACCCAGTCCCCACTGTTGGCTACAGCTCAGTTGAAAAAAAAAACCATCACTCACTGATCTTTTTTAATTTTTGTAATAAACCTGCAAAGAAGAAAATGGTCCCTCACTGATCTAACCCACCACACCCCCATGAAACTCTGAGCCCCCACACACTCAGCAAACCATCTCTCCACTCACCTAAACATGTGCCATGATGTAAATCCACTCTGTGATGCAAAAGATGTCTTGCTGCTGGAACTGGTGACTGTGAGATCAGAAAATAAGGTAAGTTCTGGTAAAGTATTTCAATGTGTTTTGAACCTTTACTCATAACTTTGTCATTTTTCAGCACGTTTACACTAAATTTTCAACATGGACTTTTTTCGACCCCACCTCATGAACAAGGTGGGTAAGATTTTTAAATCTATCCTGAAAGGTGATTTCATAGTCACTGTGCAAAATCACCTTTTGGACATGATTTGAACATTTTTACCTACTGGGTTCATGAGTTGGGGTCATAAGAAGACTATGTTGAAAATTTCATAGAAAAATATAGTAAAATAACTAAGGTCTAAGTGAACATTAAAATGTTTCAATATTTGCTCATAATTTCATTAAGTTTCAATATTTTTCAATCCAACTTTCAACATGGCCTTTTTGGGACCCCACCTCATTAACAAGGATGGTGAAGTTTTTAAAATCCCATCTGAAAGATGATTTTACAGTCACTCTGCAAAACCTGGTCTCAGGCAAGATTTGAAAATTTTAATCTACAGGGTTCATAACATGAGGTCATAAGAACACTGTGTTAGAACTGTGGGATAAAAATGTAATAAAATGACTAAGTAATGAGAAACTTCACTAATTTTCAATATTTTGACTCTAAATTTTCAACATAGTTCATTGTTTCATAGCATCTCATAAATGTGACAGGTATCATTTTCAAATCCTGGACAAGATGTGTTTTTACACTTGTAGCACTAAATTATATTTTGGCCAGTATTCTAAACATGTCATATTTATAAGGGAGAGTCATAAAAAGACTATGTTGAAAATCTGGTGTTAAAATAAAAACGACAACAAAATTATTAAGGAACATTGTGAGCGGTGCCAGCCTTTACCCAGCAGGTATTGCTTTGTGATCTCATGCCAGTGACCCTAGTTCAGGGTGAGCTGAATGAACCAGTTGGATGGGCTGAGGCTGGGGGAACTGCACTGTTATGTGGCACCACCTCCCAACCTGTCAAGGGAATGCTTAGAGTTGCCTGCACAGGCACACGTATCATATGGTCTATGAATGAAGGAGTAGAAGTACTGCTTGTGATGCTGGTGACCTGGGTTTGGGGTCAAGTCCAGAGCATCAGATGGCTGGCCAGGGGTAGGTTGGACAGCACTCCACCTCTTGGGGGGGTGGTAGTGTCTGGCGCTTGAGTGACACCCAGTGGTGACTGGGTGTGCACCAAGCCTGAACCATGCTGCAGAGGGGAAGGCAGTGGCAGATGTCCACAGGGCATGCGTGGGAGCATGCATGCCCATGCACTGATGACAATGCACGTCCACACCTTGGGAGTGGGGGGTACTGACACAAGAGATAAACTAACTCTACACCAAATGACACTGCAGCCAGCCCTGCACTGAAACTTGGTGGATTTCTGTCTCCCTCTCAGGGGCCCTGCTGCAGGGGGTAAGCTGTGGGCCTTGGTTCCAGGCTGTCTTTAGGGGAATGTGGGTTGTGGGCATAGGGGGACTGAATCAGGGAATATCCCAGCCTACAGCACAGTGAAAAACAGAATTGAAAAAAAAAGTATCATATAGTGAAGAGAAGTCTTCTTTTGGCATAGGGTTCTGCATGTTTGCACCCATTGTTGCCACATGACTCTGTGGTTTGGCTGACAGATGGAGACCTTGCCCTGCATATCTGTATCTGTATCCACACAGAAGCATAGTGCCCAGAGGGCCCTGCATTTTCACAGTCTGTTAGACAGCTCCACATCCACTGCTACACTGCAGTACAGTGAACAGAGGGCCCTGCAGTTCTATATGCAGATGGACTCTTCCCTTGGCACAGGGCCCAGAGGACCCTGCTTGTCTGCATCTGTTCACACTTGTCTTGAAGGACCTATGTGAATGAGACTATAATTCCTGTATCTCAAAATGAAAGAAAATTCTTTGCCAGAAACTGCTTTAATGCATCAGTTGGGGTTCATGTTAACATCACAAAGGTAGGGAAATGTGGCTTTAGGGTTTATAGCCTTAACTCCCCACCCCCAAGCGGCAAAAGGAGAAGACCACTAAAGCAACCACAGACAGCCATAATCAGGTAAGACAAACAACATACAACATATAACTGTTTCCAGATGACACAAATTCTGTGTAGCAGTAATGTGTTTCCTCTGTGGATTATTTTTATCTGTGGTACACATCCTACAAGGCATATACTGCTCAGTCACTTCTGGCTGCAGATAGAAATCCACAATACTAAAATCACAGTGCTGGCTTTGTGTGTAACTGCACAGGTCCCTGCAGCCAGAGATACAAATCTACAATCCCCAAATTGAAGGAGTTATTTTGTCTGCAAAAGCACAGGCTCCTATAAGGCTTGCACTTCTGCAGCGACAGGTGTAAGACATACACACTGACCTCTGACAGCAGAAGCTCAGGCACCATAAGATCCATGATACTAAACTTGCAACAGTACTTCTGTCTGCAGAAACTCAGGACCCTCAGGGGCTGTGCCTCATCATCAGTCATAGGTGTAAGATATACACACTGACATCAGGCGGAAGAAGGGAAGGCCTAAGTATCGCCTACAGTTACACAGCTGCATAAAGAAAACCATGCACTAGTAAATCCTTCTATGTAGCAAGGTAGCACCTGGTACCCCCTTAAGCCAGCAAACACTAACTGGTTTAACCTAATCTTAGCTTTCAAAGGTAACATTTTACTTTTTAGGCAACAGTGGTACCCCACAACAAAATTGCTACTCCCTTGGAAAATGTCTACATTCACTATTGAAACCATGATAGTCTTATTGCAACAGTACTTCTGCAACTACAGGTACTCAAACACACTCTACAACATACACACACAGTTGTGGCTGTACAAGCGCAGTCCCTGTGGGCAGAAATACTGTTGCAATGTGGGTATCATGGTTTCAGCAGCAGATCTAGAAATGTTTCAAGAGAGTAGCAGTTTTGTTGTGGGGTAACACAGATACAAATCCACAAAAGTAGCACATCAATGCTATTACATTTGTGTTATCCGAAAACAATTGCATTTTGTTTGTCTTGCCTGATGATGGCTGTGTGTGGTTGCTTATGTGGTCTGTTCTTTGTTGCTTGGGGGTGGGAGTTAGGGATGGAGAAAAAAACACCACATGTCCCTACATCTGTGGTGTTAATGTGAACCTTAACTGGTGCATTAACACAGTGTTAGGCAAAGAATATATATATATACTCTTCTGTTTTCTCTTTAAATTCTCTTCTTCATCAATATTCTTCTCTCTCCTGCAACTGACCATGACTCTCTCTCTCCCTCCCCCCTTCCCTACTAGTTTTGTACTGGCAGTCTTTTTCCTTCATTACCTGTTCATTGCTATGTACTGTAGGATTGATTCTATCACCTATATTATTTCAATTTTTTCTACTACACATATCTGTTATGCTGATTTGCCTTCATTTTGTTTTATATTTCTCCTTGACATATTGTATTTGCTGTATATGACTTTCCACATCCCCTTACCCCCAGGACACATCTGAAAATGAGCTGTGAGCAGCTCAATGTCTTTCCTCGTGAAATTTTTAAATAAATACATACATACAGTACATACATACATAATTAAATAAATAAATACAGTTAAGCAATTGGTGTGGACACAAAATCCATTACTTAAATGCTGACATTTGAGCTACTGTGTACACAAATTTAGTGTATGTACATACTGTAGTAGATACATCATCAACATTTATGTACATAGTGGCAACGTCATCTTGCCTTTTGTATATATAATAGCTATGTCACTTTCCTTCCCCTTGCCGGCCGGCACTACTTCCTAAACTTTCACTTTCCCAACAATAGTTAATGGATTATACTTATGAACACACTACTGCACAAACTGCCACCATTTTTTTAAACAGCACAACTTGCAACATGCATTGATAAATGGGAGTAAATTAAACACTTATCTTTTTTATCAACTTCCCAGCCATGCTGCACAATAGCAGTTCCCTCCCATTCTCTCAAGCCTTGCTCACCTCTATCAGCATAATGTACTGCCCCTCCTTGTCCTCTGGCTATCCACCATTACCATTGACCTCGGAGTCTGCCAGGATCATGGCACAAGAAATATTAACATAAATAAACTGCAGTTTTTCATACTTTTAGAAAGTTGCCTGTTGTCTGCGCTTGCTGTTCTCCCACACGGTATGCCCTCTGTATGGTGACACCATTACAGTGAACACATCGATGCCGACAACATCGACAGTTCACTGTAATAGTCCGCCCGAGATCCAGGTACTCTGTCTCCTGGTCCAGCACCCCCTCCCTAATTCACCTCCAACTCGGAGTTGATAATCCTTAAGTTTGGGGGTGAGGGGGTAGAACCCCCTGCATTGGGGGTTTGGGGGCTTCCTGCCAGATTTATGTCAGCCGCAACTTGTAGTCGACAAAAATCCATCGCTGTGATGTTGATCGACAACTTAGTTGTCAAACCGGCATTGTAGATCCCTCACACACTGCATCTCCTGACCTAACATACTTTTCATGCACTGCAGCTCCCAACATTGATGCACTCGAACAGCCGCAGCCTCCCAGATTGCCGTGACCTCCTCAGTTCCACAAATGACATTATTTACTAATATATTTTACATTTAAAAAAAAGGTGCAGCGATGCAGAGTACCAGAATGAACTTGGCTTCTGCCTTGTAAAACCACCAGCCACCTGCTCCACTCCTTTAACTGAACTGGTAGAGCAGGACCAACCAGATAAATACATTCATTTAATTGCAAGAATAATCTACCAAGCAGCTGCAGCTCTTGCTAAATCAAAAATGGACCCCATGTTTTCCCAATTGTTTAACCTAATCAGTACCGCCCATTTGCTCAATCCCATCCAGTTAGATTGTGTGCTGAAAATGCAATAACATCACATCCCTAGCAACCAATTCTGTGTTCCTACCAATCTGCTGTGCATGTGGAGCCATACTAAGCAGATAACAAAAAAGTCCCTTGCAAATTCTAATAAAAAACAAACAACAGAAACAGAATAAAAAAAAATAATGAAAAATGTATTAGCCTATTGCATAAATTGAATATGTAATGGGAACCCCTATGGGATAACTTATTTACTTGCACTTGTAAAGTTTGACTTTGGGCACATCACTCATGGCTTATGCCACTTGTGAGGTTATCTGACGTCAAACTGTACTGGTGCAAATAAATAAATTATTCCACAGGTCCCCATGTCATATCCCTCATATATCAATCTAATTCCCGGGTCGTGCCTGAAAATAGTCACCTGCTGGCTAGTGCACTTACCCGGTTAACAAAAACTAAATAAATAAATAAAAATTTCATTTCAAAAAAGTTTGTTAATGCATCAGTTAGGGTTCAGATTAAACTATCAAAGTAGGTAAATGTGGTGTTAGAGTTCACAACCCTAACACCCCACCCACACCCTGCAGGCAGCAAAAGGAAAAACTATCATAGTTTTACCTCTCCTGAGTCTTCACCAATCATGCCTGGGGTCTTCATTGGGGTTGTTAACCACAACACTCACCCCATTCCATCACTGAATAAGCTCAGATGTGCAGACTATATGAGAATGGGGTGATCATTTGGGTTGATAATACCAAGGAAGATGCCAGGCATGATTTGCGAAGACACTGGAGAGGTGAAACCATAATGATTTTTCCTTTTACTGCCTGGGTGGGGGTGGGATGTTGGTAACCCTAACACCATATTTCTCAACTTTTGCCCATTAAATCTGAACCCTAATTAGTGCATTAACGAAGTTTTTTTTGCAAAGAATGTCCATTTTTTTTGAGATAGTATAATTGTATCCTCATTCACCTGGTCATTTTGGGACCTGTGTGAACATATCCATCCCTCATAGATGCATACATCCATGTTGCTGTGGAAGCGCAGAGCCCTCTGGGCCCTGCACTTCCATTTGTCCCAAAATGCAAATTATGTGCTTGGTTATATGGCTTGTGAAAGATCAATGGCACCCATTTTACACATTTTAAAAAATAAAAGGCCGAATTCAGGTCCCAATGTTAAAAGTAGTGTTTCCTGAAAGTTATATGCTATTTAGTTTTGTGGTTTTCTTTAAATCAGCATTTAATAACCAGTTCTGCACTAACTGAAAACAGTCAGGCTGTTTCTGCCCCTCTGACTGAGGATGGGAGAGAGATGACATCATATGGGACTAGGCTGCAGCTTCAACAGTGTAAGTATCTGCATGACTGATGAGCTGTTAACTTCCTAATTAGAACAATTTGTGAGGTATTTGTTTGCTGTCCAGAACTTTTACAAACTCAGTCTCTGGAGTTTGTCCAGATGAATTAGCTGAAAATCCACATTTTGTTCTTCTAAAGAGCTGATCATTTCAGTTTCATTGCTGAATTGAAGTGGTATGCATTTGAGAAATCAGCATATCTATATCACACCTGCTACCAGTTCTTTCTGATCAAAACTCTGTGTTTTACTCTAGCTATAACAATGGGTGTTTATTTAATGGACATACAGTAAAATAAGTCAAAAATGTGTTAGTTCATATAAGATATTTGTCTTTTTAATGTAGACTCAATAAATAGGTTAATGTAAGGACATTATTTTCCTTTCAGGTTGACAAGCAGGTGCCTGCCACACTCTGCTATTTCAGGTACATGTACTATAAAACTTGCATATTTCAGTTCTTTGATGGTGTATGAGTTAAAATACATCATGCATATGTATAACTAGAAACACTACATGGCATCCTGATGCCCCCATCACTTACCTACAGTTGAGGCAGCAGTACTCTGCTGCCCCACGTCAGCTGCCCCACATGCACCCTGTCTCCTGCCCCAAATTTAAGGATGCAGTACCCTGCTGTCCACTCTCATGTCCCATAGAGTCAGGGCTGCTGCAGCCTGTTCCCACATGACCTGCCTATGTAATCAGGGCCTCAGTACCCTTCTGCCCCCTGTCTGAACAGTTGAGGTTACAGCACCCTATGGTGGCCCTTTGTCCCCCATCCCCTCAATCAGAGCCACTGCACCCTGTTCCCCCTGTTCCAGTCACCATAATCTGGGCTTCTGTGCACTTCTATACTCTAGAATCCCATGCCCCCTGCTTCCACATTTGGGGCTGCTGCACCATGATGCCCCTGCCACCACAGGTGGGGCTTTTACTGTACCCTGCTGCCTACATGCATTTTCCCACATGGACAGGGCTGCTGCACCATGCACATCCCATCCCACGGTCAGGGCTGCTGTGCCCTGCTACACCCCCGCATGATCTGCCCCACAATCAAGGCTTCTTCACCATGCTGTAGTCTGTCACCTGCCACCATAGCCAGAGTTGCTGCACCCTTTTCCTGTCTACACAGTCAGGGCTGATGTACCCTCTTGCAATCTACAACCCAATTCCTCCACAGCCCCATGACTCTGCAGTTAGGGTTGCTGCATCAGGCTGCCCCCTGCCACCAAAGTCAGATTTGTTTGCTGCACTGCACAAAAGAAAAAAAGTCATTTTTCTTTCACTTTGTATTATGGGAGTGAAGGACAGAAGGCATTAGGGTGCAGAAGTCCCAATTGTTTGGGCAGGAGACAAGGGTGGCATTAGTGTACAGCAGCCCAAGCTGTGGGACAGGATGCAGCGGCCATAACTGGGTGGAACTGACACAACTATGGGGGCAGAGGACAGTGGGCAACAAATGCCCTAACCCTTGTGGCAAGTGGCAACATGGTGCACCAGCCCTAACAGGGAGTCAAGGAACTCTAGACACAGCAGGCTACAGTAGCCCTGCCTGAGTATTCAGGAGCAGGGTGCAATAGCTCTGGCTATAGTAGTAGGGAACTGTGGACAGCATGGTGCAGAAGTCTTGACTGTGGGGCAAGACACAGGGGGCATTGGGGTACAGCAACCTCCCCTGACTGTGGGATGGGGTGCTCATGGTGCAGCAGCCCAGCTCATTTAGGACATTGGATGTGGATAGCAGGGTGAGGCAAAAGCTCCACCTCTGGTGGGATGGGGCAGCATAGTGCAGCAGCCCCAATTGTAGAGGCAAAATACAATGGACCATAGGGTGTAGCAGAGCTCAGAAGCCCTGACTGTGGAGACAAGAACAAGGGGCAACAGGGTACAATGTCCCCAACTGTTGGTTTGGGGGACAGTGGATAGCAGGTTGCAACAACCCCAACTGTTCTGGCATAGGGAAGCATGGTGCAGCAGCCCTGACTGTTCAGTCTGACAGTGGGCAACAGGGTTCAGCAACCCCAACTGTGTGGGAGAAGACAGTGGGCAGCAGGGTGCAGTGGCCTCGAATGTGGGGCAAGAGACATAGGGCTCGTGGGGACAGAGGACAGGGCATCAGAGTGCAGCTGACTCAACTATTGTGCAGGGGCAAGGGGCATCAAGATGCTATACACTGTTTCTAGTTATATATTTGTATTTTCACACAGAAACCATCATAGAACTGAAATTTGTGAGTTCACATTGTACATATGCTTGAAATAGGAGATTGTGGAAGGCAACTGTTTGTCAATCTGAGAGGAAGAAAAATTGTTCTTACATGTACCTATTTATTGAGGTCACATCAAACTGCTTGTATGAATTAACACACTTTAGATTTATTTTATATCCATTAAATAAACAACCCAGTGTTATATAGCTAAACAAAATAGCGTTTTAATGAGAAAGAACTGGCAGCAGCAGTGATGCAGATAAGTTGATTTCTCAAATGCATATCACTTCAAATCAGCACTGAAACTCAAATGATCAGCTCTTTAGCAGGACAAAGTGTGGATTTTCAGCAAATCCATCTAAACAAACTCCAGAGACTGAGTTTGTAAAAACCCTGGACAGCAAACAATTACCTCACAGATTGTTTCTAATTGGGAAGTTAACAGCTCATCAGTCAAGCAGGTACTTACACTGCTGCTGCTGTAGCCTAGTCCCATATGATGTCATCTCTCTCCCAAGCTCAGTCAGAGGGGCAGCAATAGCCTGACTGTTTTCAGTTAGTGCAGAACAGGTATTAAATGCTGATTTAAAGAAAATCACAAAACTAAATAGCATATAACTTTCAGGAAACACTACTTATAACACTGGGACCTGAATTCAGGCTTTTTTTTACAGTGTGTAAAATGGTTGCCATTGATCTTTAAACTTTCAGGGCCAGATATTCAGAAATGCACCAGAAGCCAGTGCAAGACCTGTGCAGCACAACCCCAGTGTGCCAAGGTGCACTGAGCATGATATTCAAAGGTTGCGCAAGGCAGCATGTGCCAACACAACACGGCTGAATATTGCACGGAGGCACCACAGCGCAGTCAGGGGTATGCCAGGGAGCAACCCAGCATGCGCAATAGCACAACCAGAGATGCACAAGGGGCTGAGGTGCATGCACCAGGACACATATGGACCAGCCACAGGCACAGCAAGGAGTAAGCCACTGGGAGGAAAGTGCTGCTGCCAGGATGACGTGCATGGCAGGAGTGAGGCACAGCCGGCACATGACAGAACACTGCCCAGGGTGAATGGGAATGCAACCAGCCCCCACCCACATGCACCACAGTGGTGAATGGAGGTAGGGTGGCACCAATGGCCATGGGTGGACAACCATTGGCCACCTCCTGCTGGATGACATGCGCCATGCCACCCGGGCCACAGCTGGCAATACCCAGGCAAATGGCACACAGCACACACACCACACAACCAGAACAGCCAGCCCACAGCTGTCCCAGGGCACAGCCACTGACCGATGGGTGACTACCACCATGCACAGCCCCCTGAACACCACAGTTGCACCACACAGCCACCCTGCATACCACTGCAGCATGGCTCCACACACCAGCCACAAAGCCGACCTGGACACAGATGGGTAACCATAAATAACTGTATTATGAGAAAGTATAAATGTAAAACAGAACATATGTACAAGCAACAGGGGTACAGAGTACAAGCAATGGGGAAACTATTTAAAAAGCAGGGCTAAGTCAGGGAAGGGAGGTAAGAGGACAGGGGTCTAAGCTAGACAAAGGGACAGGGGAGGTCAAAGGAAGGGGGGACAGGGAAGGAAAAGGGGTCACAGGCCTAATCGGCACTATGGGTGTCCTCACCCCACTGCTGCCTGGCACTGGCTCCACTCTAGCATCCTCCGCAGCAACCGTGCAACCTCCAGCATCACCATCATGACCGCCAGGATCCTCATCAGGAGGTGGCTGTTGGGTGCCTGACGAGACACACACTGGACACCTATGACAAAGGAGGGAACATGGGATCAGTGTGTATCCAGAACACCCCGGCCCACCCACCATGCACAGTGGACAGTGGTGACACATGCCCCTGAGGTGGAACCCTGGCCACCCGCAGTGGGTGCGCCCACACATGCCGCCATCCCAGCATACCACAGTCATGCAGAGCGCTGCACACCAACACCACCCATGGGCCACCCACCACCAATGTGGCAGGCATGCATCATGGTACAGCAGCAGGACTGCAGCAGCACAGCTTGCTGCTGGATGCACCCACAGCCCACCTGGGGCAGCCATACACACACATGAGCAATGGCCACAGCATGGCACCACACACACCATGGGCAGTGCACTGCTGCAATGGTGAAGTACGCAGGGGGCTGTGGTGCACTCCCACCCCCACTGCCCACCCTGCACAACACTGTAGTATGGAACTGTGCCTACCTGCATGCTGCTGTGCACCACATGCCAGACTGGCTGCACCTCCCCGGTGGCCTACATCCTGTGGCATGGATCCTGTGGCAGCCCGTCATGGCCCACCTGCTGTGCCTGCTGCTCTGGCCCTCCTCCTGTCTTCAGGGCCAAGGATGACAACATAGACATGTACAGATCAGTACTTGGCAACACCATATGCCTCCACCCTGCACAATGTGCACCCCAGCCCAGCCCAGCCATGGTGCGGTGGCACAGCGCACATAGGGTGTGCTACCACAGGCCACAGGGTGTGTGGCTCCAGCACCCCCCTCAGCATGGCATGTCACCCTGCCAGCCCCAAGGAACACTGGATGGGCAAAGACACAGGCAGTGCACACTTACCTGGCCATGGCACGGCCCCCCTCTGGACATGCGCCTGCAGTGATCATAGCTTCTCTGGGTCCCACTGCTGCATGTTGCCATACCAGTGGTGACACTGCTCTCCACTGCACTATACACTGGTGGCCTGCTCCAGCTCATCCACCACCTCCTGCCAGACCTCGGTCCTAGGCCTGGTGAGGGGCACCTATCCAAACAGGCAGCCTGTGTGGCACTCCACCAGGGCCACCAGGTTGACTAGTTCAATTTGGCTCCAGTTGGGAGCCCATGCTGTGTTGTGGCATGGCATTGTGATATTGCCGTTATGCTGAACAAAATGGTGCCCTGTAGTGCACGAGCTCCACATGCTCTAGATGCTCACCTCACATGGGGATGTGCTGCCCACGGCAATCGCTCATCTGTGGGATGAGCAATAGGTGCATGGCCACACTGCACATGGTGCAGAGGTCCCTGAGGGGAAAAGGGCAGGGCAGGGAGCAGGGGTCAGGGGTTAGCATACACACTGCATGTGGGTGTGCTAGTAGGACCACTGTGCATGGTATGCAACAGGGACATGAGGGCACCACAGCCTATGGGCCAATTGTGACTGGGCACCATGGGGTTAATGGCACCTGAGCACCATGGGGCCACTGGCACCTGGGCACCATGGTGCTAATGACACCTGAGTGCCATGTACCCCATGGCACCCAGGCACCATTCACCCTATGGTGCCTGGGCGCCATTCGCCCCATGGTGCCCTTATGCCATAGGCCACATAGTGCCCAAGCACCACATGCCCTATTGCGGCCAAGTGCCATAACACCTATCGTGCACTGAGCGTATACTGCGCAGGCGGTGTAGGCAAAGGCCATGCATGCATGCATACTGATGGTCGCACTGTGCATGTCACAGCATTGCACCATGACTTGAGCCAGTGCAAGTCCATTGCACAAGGTGCAACATCACGATATTCAGCCGGCATATGCAGATCAGCTCATCAGCCTGTCCACGGCACATCAGGGGAATTAGCATCTCATTACAGTTGCTCATCTGCTCATTTGCATGCGATGCGCTATAAAGGTGTCACAAGACTGCACAAGACATGGACCGGTATTGCAACCTTCTGAAGTAAGTTGCGCCACTGAGGGGACCGACAGCACAGTGGAATAGGCAGGAGGTGTGGACTGCAGCAGCCACTGACCACATGTTACTGCCCACAGGTAGCAGAATGACCAATCATGAGGATGACTAGGAGCGTGGGCCTGCACGCAAGCACAGGCCCAACTTTACTAAGGTGGAGGCGGATGCCCTGTTTGAGGCGTACCTCAACAGGGAGCTGCTGCTGAGTGGCACAACTGGCACACCACAGGCCAGGGCCACAGCCTGGGTGGAGGTGGCAGAGGCCGTGAATCAGCAAGGCAGCCACCAGCGGTCAGCGCAGGAGTGCAAGAAGAAGGTTGGCACTGACAGGCGCAGTAACAAAGAAAAGGTGGCAGCCATCCAGGCTGCATGGGCGGCCACGGGAGGTGGTCAGGCTGACATGCCACTGCTGACACCACAGGATGAGATGGTGGCAGCCACCATGTGGTGCAGTGCTGTCGAGGATGTGCCTGGTGGTTGCTCCAGACCGGTGGGAGCCCATCACTGCATGGTAGGTACAGCAGCATCTTGGGCAGGGGACGTGGCTGGGGGAGGCCGGCCTGTGTGGCAGTGGTGCTAATGCGACTGTATTCCCTTTCTGCACTGGAGCACCAGCATGTAGTGGCAGGGGCAGTGGTGTCAGCCATGGGGGCAAGTCTGGCCCTGGAGAGCCAGCCATCCATCTCCACCGGTGTCCAGGGATCGGCTGCAGCACACCACCGCTGTCTGGCCGGATGTCCTGGGCATGGTGGCAGATGAGGTCCTGG
Source organism: Neoceratodus forsteri (assembly GCA_016271365.2). Taxonomy (NCBI): domain Eukaryota; kingdom Metazoa; phylum Chordata; order Ceratodontiformes; family Ceratodontidae; genus Neoceratodus; species Neoceratodus forsteri. The sequence goes on along the minus strand of CM057454.1, from coordinate 1,065,140,870 downwards.
CTGTGTTCCAGCAGGATGCCAGCCATGGTATTCAGTTTGCAGAGACACAGATCAGGGTGGGGTCAGACACCGATGATGATGTGACCATTGTCCTGGACAGTGGTGGTGCCATCGAGGAGGAGGCACCCATACCAATCACCCTCCCTGGCAATGCCACCAGTACCCTGTTGATGGTTGTCCATCCACCTGCCACCACCTCTGGAGTCACCATGGGCATCTGCATTGTGGCACTGGCAGATGGTGGTGGCGGTGGTGGTGCACGGCGCACAGCAGCTGGAGGAGCGGTAGCAGCAGAAGGATGGGGCAGGGTGCAGCGCCTGTCACCGGTATGCCAGTGAATGAGCAGCCCCAAGGGGACCTCACTGTGCAGTGCCCAGCTGAGCGGGGGGCTGGGCAGTGTGGTCAGATGCTACCCCTGGGTCAGTGCAATGCCCAGGCACCACTGGGTGCAGACCCCTTGCCCGAGCATACTCGTTTGCTGCAGGCCTCCATGGAGCAACAGGTGCTGCTCGTGGCAGGGGTCCATGCACTCCTTGCCAAGATGCACCAGGCTGCAGAGCAGCATGACAGAGGCATTGTGCAGCTCCTGGCTGACAACAATCGACTGTGGGAGGACACAACCGCAGCCCTGTATCGCCTTACCACTGAGGTCATGGTCGGCGTAGCCCCACTTGCTGCCATGGTGCTGGGCCAGCCGCCACAGGCCCTGTGGAGTGCATTGTCCACCGCTAGGTCACGGCGTCGAGTGACCCCATCGGCGTAGACACCGGGATCTGCTGTGGGCATCCCTGGCATGCCTGGTGCAGGCCTGTTTTGGGAGCCTGCAGACCCCTGCAAGGACACAATCATGTTCCCGCAATACCACCCCTGGGGGACTGCCGCAGACACCCCTTGTGGCCGTCTCACAGCCTGGGTCTGCTAGACAGCTTCGGCGGAGCTGTCCACATGTCTGCAGTGGCCGTGTGACTGCGCTGCAGTCCTGATGTGCCTGCCTCCCTGTCCACAGTCTGCTGCTGCTGCTTCCCTGTGTGCACATGGGTGTGGTGTGCGTGTCATGGATGTGGCATCCGTGGACAGTGCCACACACTGGCCATGTATGCACTTGCCCGGCCACTGGCCTGGGTGGCATGTGCATGATGATGCCAACATACTGCCGGGTGCTCCTGTGCACTGGTGCTCTATGTCTGATACATGCCTGGTGCTAGTGCCCGGGTGTGTGCCTGCGGGTGCCAGTGTGCATTTGTGGGTGTGTGTGGGGGTGTGTGGGAGGCTGTGTGTGGGTGGGGTGTGCTGTGATGTGTGTTGCTGTTTGTTGCTGTGGGGTCCAGCCTCATGCCTGGCCATGCCCCTGGCCCAGAAGTTCATGCCACAGGGCATGCCAGCACATGCCTGTGAGCAGTGCCACTGTTACCATTACATGCATGGGGCTTGTTCAACTACCTGCATGCACTGTAGTGCTTCTCTGCAATTGTGTCCCAGTGCTGCTGGGCCATTCTGTTCAGCCGGGAATCCCTTCACCCAAGGGGGCTACCCACCACCACATGGCCCAGTGGCTGCATCGTCCCCACTGCTGTTACACTCTTTGACCTCTACAGCTATCCCATGGTCAGTGGCCATGTTGTGCAGTGTAAAGCAGGCCAGGAATAGGCTGCAGACCTTTGAGGGACTGTACTGTAGGGCACCACTAGACCTGTCCAGGCAATGGAACCATGCCTTCAGCAGCCCAAACACACACTCAGTGATGTTCTGTGTGCTGGCATGCACCTCAGTGAATTGCTCCTCTGCAGGAGTCAACAGGCCCCAGTATGGGGTGAGCAGCCAGAGCCAGAGTGGGTAACCACTATCACCTGTGTGGATAGAGACATGGTTAGCCTGGTGGACTATGTTACTGCACCACCTATCCTTCCTAGCTGCACCCTGCGGCACCCCTACCCTGGTGGCCCCTACCCCTTGCCCTGTTGTGCCAGGCTGCCTGTGGTCTCACTATACTCACCTACTAGGTGGCCAGTGGGGATGTCCCCACTCTCATACCTGTGGCACAGTGCTGAGCTGTGCCAGATGAAGGCATTGTGTGTTCTTCCAGGGTGTGTGGCACAGACATTGATTATGCGCTCCCTGGCATTGCACGCCACCTGGCAGTTGACATTGGGGTAGCCCTTTCTGTTGATGTAGGCTACCCCTATGGGCCAGGTGGCATGTGGATGCCAACATGAGTGCAGTTGATGGCCCCAGCACACCAGGCATATGTGCTACCTGTGGAACTCCAGCATGTTCACTGTACACTCTGCCTGTGTGCTGGGGAAGTGGATGTATTCCACAGTATGTGGCAGCAGTGCATTGAGGAATTGTGTGAGAAGCCATGATGCAGCAGACTGGATTATACCTTTGGTGTCCCCTGATGGTCTCTGGAAGGTGCCCCATGGGGAGCAGGCACATGACAGTTGTTACTTTCATCTCCATCGTCAGGGCATGGCTCTGTCTAGTGGGTGCCTGCATCTCCTCACTGCACAGCTCACAGAGCTGCCTCAGAATAACCCGGTTCAGGTGATACCGACCCACAATCTATATATCGGTGTACTGTTCGAAGGTGGTGCGGGCATGGTACCACCTGTTCCAGGCATACCAATGACGGGCCCTTCCATGGCCACGCTGCCCTGCCTCTTGCCTCCCCACACCCCTCATTACAGCCTCCATCTGGAAGATGGCACTGGCCATGGCCCCTGTTGTCCTGTCCACCCTGGGCGACTAACTCCTCTGGCCCTACAGGCTGTGTGCTGCTGTGTGGTCAGCTCCACTGGGCCCATGCCTGCATACCCTACCCCCAGCTGGTGGCCTGTTGACTGCTTTCCACTCCTCTGGGTTCCTGTGCTGCCCTTCTTGTGCATGGTGTCACTGGCACACATGCACTCCATCGCCTCCCTGCCTGTCTCACTCACTCACACACACACACTCTCACTCTCTCACACACAGTATCACACCCTCACTGCCTCTGTCCCTCTGTTTTACCCCTATATTGGTTCTGGCTGGCTTCTTTGTCTCCCTCTCTCCTGCTCTCCTTTGGCGCATGTGTCCTTCCCCTACTTGCTCCCTGTATTTATAGGCTTAAGTGTGCTCCACGCAACTGCCAATTGCTCCACGCTTGCGCCGTTTGTCTGGTATTGAATATCGCATTGTGCCACATATTCATGGCTACACCCCCTGAACTTATGCATGCATACATTACCATAGAGCATTGGCGCATGACCACTTGCACTGTGCAGTTGCTGCCACTGAATAGCGCTCTCTGGTGCATGTTTGCAGTTGCGCAGGCACAACACTGTTGCTCGCTGAGCAACTGCTTTGAATATCCCACCCTTAGTGTTATCCTGTGGGAATTTTGACTTTCACATTTTTAGTTTTGTTTTAATATGTTCTTTAATTTTTTTTGGGGGGGTATTATGTGTCTGTAATGTAGTACATTTTAAGAACATTGTTTTCATATAGAGACTGTCCCTTTACTATAAATATTCAGGGAGTTATGGTTTTTTGAAGTTGAAATGTGGAAAAAAGGTCAGAATTCTTTTTTCATATGAGGGGATCTTTTTTTGTATAAACAAGATAATCTCACAAGAAAGGTTCTCTTCATATGCAAAAAGAATGTGAAAAATGATGTCCAAATTCTCTTTTCATATGAAGGGAAAATGTCTCGTGAATCTGTGCTGTTCATACAAAACAGGATACCTTCATACGAAAAATGAATGTTAGGAAAAAAATAAGTCCACATTCTTTTTCTGTATGATGGGATCTTTTTTGTACGGCCTAATTCCTTTTCTGTATGGCCATATGAAAAAAAGAAATTAGAGCCACAAAAAAAAAAAGAATTAAAAAAGAATAGTAATAATAAAAAAAAAAGAATTTCTGGGTCATTTTTCAAAAAGTAACTCCAGAATCCACCTAAAAGGGTCCCACTTAGTAGAACATGTGTCGTTGTGTCTGAAGGATCTGATTTGTATGGGTTTTCAAAAAATGTTTTTGGAAAAAAAATGGAAACAAGATGGTGGCCATATGAAAAATAATTATATATATATATATATATATATATATATATATATATATATATATATGTATATATGGGTCATTCTCTAGTATGGCTGGGCCAGTAGTGTGACATTCAGTGTTAAAAAGTTTAAGCTTATTACATTTTAAATGCATGCATTTGTAGTACTTACCCTAGAGGTTGATTATGTATTAGTTAGAAGATAACTTTACTTTCTCTTTTCCAGATATTTAATGATACACCCACCCTGCCTATTGAGTGTTACGTGGGTGACATGTCCTACAAGGGTCTTCAACAGCTTTTGTAATTAATTTTCAGCTGATTCAACATTATTTGCCTTAAAAGTGTTGCCTGGCATGTGATTCACCAGCACTTTATTTTACATTTATTGTCATTGTACTGTTTTTTTTGTAACTTCATCTTGTCCATGAATTTGACTACCATTTGGTGATCTTATGTTAACGTACCATTCTATACTAATAAAATCAACAAAACATAAGTACACCACCTTTTGCAATTGTAATAGTTCTTTATTAAAGCACACTAGATTTAAAAAAAAATAAAAAATTGGAGGAAGTATTTAGTCACTGTGTACCGCGTGTGACGTCAGACGTCACTCATGTGAAATGGACACAAATACATTTACAGCCACAACTTTTAAAATCTGTTTAATTTCAAACACTGAAAATGTCAATTTATGTCAATGGCACTTGTGCTGATCAAAGTCAATGTTTTCCTTAATGGTCCTTAAAGCCAAAAAGCACAGTGAACAAAAGTTCTAATAAAGTCCATTCCCAAGCCAATATCAACCTTTAAAAGTCTAAAGATCCGTGGTTAGTTTGTTCACTCTCTCCATGTCCATGTCACTGAATGTGAATTACCTGGAACTGTGTCGTTCAGGAGTGTCCAGCTTTGTAATTATTGTGGTTTCTTATACCACCCTGCATCCTTGACAACTGGCCACTTAAACAACTGTCCCTTCTGATCTGCAGGAACCATAAAGTTTATGAAAAGCTCTTTTCAGTTTCATCTTCAATCACACCTGTAAAAAGAAAATCATAAGTACCAGAACAATACTATGGTCCCAGTCCTGTGGAGAAACAGATACTGTTTCATTGAAATAATTAAAATTGACATACCTGGATACCATCTGTCTTCAAACCCAAGGGCAACCCAGGACCCCACACTGTAGTCCTCATCTGTATCATCAGCAACATTTTCTGGGCTATCCGGATGCCTGTCGTCATCATCTTGCTGGACTCTGGACTGATTTATTAACTGGACATCTGGCAGGTCCACAGCTATTATGTCCTCTTCATTATTATGCCAATCATCAACAGGCTTATTGTTCTGATCATCATCATCATTGTCTTGTTTGTCAGGCTTTTCTTTGTCAGGTTCTACGGCAGCCATTGGGTTCACCATATTTAGAACTCTTTGCGTCCATGGTGAAATGTGGTCATTGTTCGCACAAGTGCCACTGTTCTTACAACCTTCACAGAAACAGCTGAGTTCATTATATTCAATTACACCTGGCTGGACAGGTCTCATGGCATGGAGTTTTCTTGTTCCAGTAAGAGTATTTCATACTAACTGATCTTGACGGTTTCTATTAATGTCTCCACACTTCACCAGGAAGAAATTCCTACGAAAATGTTGGCATTGATTCTCTTCTTCTGAGCTGGGAAGAGTCAGGTTCAGCTCACAGTATGTAAAAAATTAATCGGCATTGCGTATAATGGCCTGGGAACTCATCACAGCAAGTGTTACCAACCTTTTGACCACTGCAGTTTCACCATCTGAGTTCCTTTGCCATGTTGTGAACCAAAATAGTGACTTTCCATCGAAACCCAAAGTCAGCAATGGAAAAGCTGACATCAGCAAATGGCATTTTGATTTGTATTGAGCAGCACACCCATCACTGAACCGTATAACTTTCTTTAGGTTGAGATGTCTTTAGTAGTCAAAGAAATTAATGGCCTGCTGCATAAAATGGTGAAGGCGTGACTGTCATGATTAAGGTACGCCAGAGAGAAACACAAGAGAATGTCGACAGTTTGTCCACAGTTCAAAGGGCATTTGTAAAAACATACTATGGGGTGAATGGTCACTTGTGTCTGTGACCAGTGTGCAGCCTCACCTCCCGCTGAAATCTACAGGTATAGTTTTCTCCAAAGTCGCGACCATGACCACTTCATCTTGAGGTGGATTTTGAGAAATGGAAACATACTGGTGTTGCTGCCAGCTAGCAACAAATAGGTGTTTTCCATGCCTTCCAGTTCTGTTTTCATTTTTTCCAGTAGTTCTTTTAACAAGCAATGTCTGGTGATGATGCTTTTCTTCTTAATTAATTTTCCATTACACTCAGTGGTAATGGTCTCCCAGGTTTGCCATGTGACACCAGCTAGTGATGCATCACTTTGCATTAAAGGATCCAGTTTTCTTTCTAATAGGAGTGTACCACATTTGCTGCAATCTCTTTCAATACATGCCATCCTGTGGCTGACATTTTCCCCCCTTGGGCACAGTGTCAGGTTGACCGCCTCGTATCGATCATTTATCTCAAAATCTAGTTTTTTAAAGAATGGCTGGACACATTTCAGCTTTAGGTCAATGTTTTCACAATATTCACAAAGACAGTTCACAAATTGTCCATTTTTTGTTGTCTTTACATTTTTTGGCCGCAATTTGCAGAAAGTGCTGAATCCAATTGTGCTTTTGTTCTTAATCTTGTACACAGAATGTGCACTTTTCAATGTGCGTTCTAGGATATGTTTTGGTTTATGAGTTTTTGTGCTGACCATTTTTTTCAATGGAAGTTCCCGTCCATTCCCCACTTTGATAAAATGCAGTAACTTTTTCAGTCTCTGCCTGTGAGATTGCATCAGACCGCTTTTTCCTGTTATACTCTGGTTGCTTCAGGCATTTTTGCAGGTAACCACGGTTGGTTCTCAGCAATTGTGAGCCACGTCTCATTAATTTATATTTTTTTAATATTGTGCCCACACAGTTTGTGATTATTTTTCGGTCTTTGGATGGTTTAGTTGAATTTAATTTGGAGCTCAAGCCATCCACAAAGGCATCATAAAATTTAAGTTTCCTCTTAAGATCTGGGCTTATGATTCCTAGCTCAGTCATGGCAGCCTGCTTTTGTGGTGATGCACGGAAAATAAGTTTTTTTATCAACAGTGCAAATTTGCTTGGGCTTGTTGGCAGTTTATTATTAAAACGTGATATGCGCTTGCGTACTGAGGCATGCACTTGGCTGGTAATTGGTGTTGGACAGTCATCAAGGTGGGCCGGTACCATTGTTGTTTGTGCCATCATTACACGCTGTTCTTTTTTCTTCTTTGCTTTTGTGGCTTCTCTCTCCTCTGTGTGCATACGCTGTGGTGTCATTTTTTCCCATTGCTCCCTTTTCTTCAGCCTCCAGTACTTCCTCATTTTGTCTTTCTGGTGGTGCATTTTAGGTGCTGGTCTCTGTGTTTCTTGTGAACTTGACTGATTTTGCTTCCTTCTTTCTCTAAGTCTTCTCTGTCTTTCCCTACAGAGCATTCTGGCTCTCTCCCTCTATTCATCAGTCATGTTACAGCGTGCTTCCCTTGCCCGATTGATATTGTATTCTCTGTAGGCATTATATCTTTCTGGATCTAGCTTGATCCGTTGGCGGTATAATTTCATCCGCTCGCTGTGACTTGTAGGTGTTTTCTCTACAACAGGTGCTTTTGGCAGTCTGGTCAGAATTGAAATCGCTGACCTAAGTTATGAGACAATTGTGTGTCCTTAGTCAGCATGAAATAGGTCACAGAACAAGCAGAAAAGAACTTTCAAATAGTCTTCAGCTAAGCCTGTTCCTAACTAGTTTGTATTAGTTGTGGTGCTCATTATGTTGGTGGAATGGGGCATGGAAGTGAGGGGTTGTCAGATCCTTGCATGGTTTGGATGGCCAGGTGGCAAAGTCTCAGGATTAGGGGAGCAGTTGCACGATAGAGGGAGCTGGACATCACTGTCCACCTATGGGCAAATGACCTGGCTGTGGATGGGATAAGAGCAGTGCAGGCTGAGTTTGTGGATCTGTCGAGGCACTGTAGACAAGTAGTATGCATGGTAACCTTCTCAGAGGTGATGCCTGACAGGGGTGAGTCTAGTGCACTCAGCATCTGATTCAATGGATGGTTGAAAAAATGTGCAATGCTCAGGGTCTTGGCTTTGCAATGCTCAGGGTTTTGGATTCAGTGTGGATTGGGTGGTCCAACTGGAGGGATGCAGGCCTAAACTGGTGTGATGGTCTGCATCTGCCATGGCAGGGAACCATGATCCTAGGTGGTAGGTTTAAATGCTTCATTGGCAAGCATTTAACATAGCCGAGGCCTTGAAAAATGAGCAGGAAAATCCCAGCTCAACGCACACAAAAGTGCAAGTAGTGAGATAAACACCAAGCTAGAGAAGTCAATAGGGAGCAGTACACTGGTAAATGGAGAATTGGGCAAAGGCAGTGAGGACAGGGATGGGGCTAAGAGGGCTAATGCCATCATATAATAGAGACCAATAAGTACCAATGATTGTAGTCTAGGTACCAATCTCAATGAACTAGTGACCTTCATGGAAGAGGGATGCCTGGATATTGTGGTAGTCACAGAAGTATGGTAAACAGAGAACCATGACTTGCATGCCAACATACCTGGGTAGACAGTCTCCAGGAGGAACAGGAAGGGTAACAAAGGAGGAGGAGGAGTATCTCTCCAAAGTGAATGGAACAAAACAATGAAGTTAAATGGTACGCAGGGAGGAGCGAAGGCACTGGGGGTCACTCTGGAAACAGAGAATCATACAACAATCTGCCTAGGGGTTGTATGCATTCTCCAGTCTCAGAAGGAGGCAATGGACAAGTAAATGACAGAAGGCATCCTTGCAATGTCTGAAAAGGGGAGATAATGTTGAAGGGGGGACCATAATATGCCGGATGTTAACTGTGATACCATTGCTACAGCCACATTTATGAGCATGGTCATTTTTGATGCCCTACAGTTGGCATGCCTTTGACAGTTAGTGTTGGAACCCACTCAGGAGGGAGCAATCTTAGATCTAGTACTGAAACCCACTCAGGAGGGAGCAATCATAGATCTAGTACTCTCAAATGAGGATGGAGAGAGGATCTTTTTTTTTTTTGAAATTCTCTTTTTATTAATTTTCAACTATTATTACATCAGACTGGTAAATACAACATGAGAGAGAGGATCTCATATTTAGAATTGGGGTAGCCATCTGGGAATGAGCAACCACACCGAAACACAGAAGTTGAGGGCAGAAGGAGACCACTTAGTCTATCCACTGTCTGTCAGCCTAGCCTTCTATCTGCCCTTGGATTTGAGGACTCCTTTCTGTCTGTCCCAAGCATTCTTGAAAATTACTGCTGCCCTTGCCCAAACCATAACAAATCCTGAGAATGTGGTGTGGTGCCTGGGGACGGGAGGAGGGTGCATGTGGTCCCCCTGCACAATAGTGGGAATAAAGCAGAGCTATTTGGACAGGGAAGAGCAAATGAGGACCATAGAGTATAACATCAGAAGAGGAATGCACTACCAGCTGAGGTGATGGCATTAAACACAGAGGAAAGCTTCAAGAATGGGTGGCACAGACCAAAGGAGAGATTAAAGGGAGGTAAGGGGAAGGGGTGGGCCAGCTGATAAATAGGGAGATAGTTGCAATCTCATGCAGCCTAGATAGACCATGACCAACTCCAAGAAATGCAAAACCATGCACCTGGGCAATCACAACCCAGGGTAGACTTGGTGGGGGGATTGGTAATCATGGAGGAAGAAATAGACATGGAGGTTATTAATTCAGATACCTATAATAGGGCAAAGCATTTACAACTGGACACTGTTGTTGAAGATATTAAATAGGAACATCATTTACAATAGGACACTTCTGTCAAAATGTATAAATGCATTATCAAAGCAGTGCTCTATTATACATGTTGTCATTTTACATATCTAGCGCTTATTATAAATTATGGTCCCAATTATAAATGTGGTTTATACTTTTATATTATATTATTATACATTTTCTGCAGCAGTGCCTTTTAAGAATGATGTTCCTATTATAAATGCTGTAACCTAATAGAAATGTATTTTTGTAGAGCAGTGTCAATAAAAAGTACAGGTCCTATTACAAATGTTGCTTTCTATGAAACTGGACACTGCTTTAATAATACTTGCACAGCATCTATATTAAGGAACAGCATTCCCAATATTATACAGCGTTTATGATAAAGCTGCAGTTTCACTGTGTAATATATGTTCAAATTGTGCAGCACAGCACATGATTGTGTGCTGTGAAAACAAATGATGTTTGTCTCATTTTGTTAATAACAAAATCAATTCCATTCCACCACTACTTCTAGTAGTGTGCTGATACTATTTTAAGGGGTCAAATGAGAGCAGGAACAAAGTTCTGTGCCCAAACATAATGAATGGTATGAAGCTTCAATCCCTAGGCAAACAATAACCAGCGATCTCCTCGGGTGGGTTTTTAAACTATAATTTATTTATTTATTGCAGAAAACACTCATCTTGTATTAGAAGATCGACTGTAAAGCACTGTAAATTGATTTGGTGTTTAAACATTAATGCAACACTTTAGAAACACACAAATAAATATTGCAGGGTAGAGGGGGACCACCTGGCTTGCAATGATCAGTCTAGTCCAAAGAAACCCGTGCCTAAACCTTCTAATCCTATGCATCAGTACTGTTTTTTTTATAATACATTTAATAAAATTCGTTTTGTAAATTCAACATCTAGTGGGGGAAATTTGTAAAAATGTTTAAATCCAGTTTGTGGACCAAGTACTGGGGGTCTGTAAATGAAAGTTACTAATTATTAGTCCAGGTACATTGCTTCAACCATCGATCACTTCTTGGCTGGCACAAGGATCTGTTTTTTTTAAGCTGCTTACTCATGTTTGCTGGCACAGTTATTTAGCACAGTATGAGTTAGGTGGCTTTTGAAAAAAAAAAAACTAACCTTACATGTTTGCAGTGTTAACATCGCATGTTACTGCAGACCACATGCATTTATGAAATTCTTAAGGTCCTCTGAAACGCACGCTTTCAAGCCCCGATCATGCAGACATCAATGGAGCTTTAAATTAATAAAAAAATCAATTCCATTCCACCACTACTTCTAGCAGTGTGCTGATACTATTTTAAGGGTAAAAATGAGAGCTGGAACAAAGTTCTGTGCCCAAACATAACGAATGGTATGAAGCTTCAGTCCCTGGGCAAACAATAACCAGCAATCTTTTTGGGTGGGTTTTTAAACTACAACTTATTTATTTATTTCAGGAAACACTCATCTCGTATTAGAAGATTGACTGTAAAGCACTGTAAATTGATTAGGTGTTTAAACATTAATGCAACACTTTAGAAACACACAAATAAATATCGCAGGGCAGAGGGGGACCACGTGGCTCTCAATGTTCACTCTAGTCCAAAGAAACCCGCGCCTAAACCTTCTAATCCTATGCATCAGTACTGTGTTTTTTTATAATACATTTAATAAAATTCGTTCTGTAAATTCAACATCTAGTGGGGGATATTTGTAAAAATGTTTAAATCCAGATTGTGGGCCAAGTATTCGGGATATAGAAACGAAAGTTACTAATTAACAGTCCAGGTCACTGCTTAAACCATCGATCACTTCTTGGTGGCTGGCACAAGGATCTACTTATTTTTTTTAAACTGCTCACTGCTGTTTACTGGCACAAAGTTATTTGGCACACTGTTTCTTAGGTGGCTTTATCAAGAAAACAAATGTAGCCTCACAGATTGCCCAGTAGTACATCGCTTGTTACTGCGGACCACATGCGTTTAATAATTTCATAAGGTCCTCTGAAACGCGCGCTTTCCAGCCCATAGCATAAAGACAGCAATGGAGTTTTACATTAACAAAAAATCAGTTTCATTCCACGACTACTACTAATATTGAACTAATATTAACTGAATGCCAAAATCTAGAAGGGGAACCAAGTTATGTGTCCACACATAACGAATGGTATCACAACTCAGTCCCTAGGCAAACAGTAACCATCGTCCCATTGGGCAGATTTTAAAGCCTGTAATAATTTATTATTTGATGGGACTCTCAAATTGAATTTCAAGATGTACTTTCAAGGTGTGCAACAGAATGAGAGCTTTAGAACATTAATCATGTACAGTACAAAAAAAAAAGCTCGTTGGTACCGAGGACAAAGAGGCAGTCAATGCTCAGCACAGTCCTGGGAAACGAGCGACCTGTGGCCCTCTGAATCTTGCAACAATACAGCTTTTAAATATTAATAATAATAAAATAAAAATCCTTCCTTCACTAATTCAGGCACTCTGGTGGTTTTGTTTTGGCCAAAAAGAGATGTGGGGCACTGTTCTGTGGCAAGCAATCACAAAGGGTATGCTACTGCTGTCCTGGACCAGCAAATAACCAGCAATCCCATTGGCTGGATTTTTAAGCTAATGATTATTTATTTATTTGCTTTCAAACTCTGCATTTCATTTTAAAATGAATTTGCATTGACTGCAGTATCAGGGGGTATACAAAAATTAAAGCAGCACAGTAAAATCAATCAATATGATCTCTCAGGGTATAGTTGGACCAGGCTGCTCCCTTTGTTCTGCAATGTCCAGAAAAGCACGTGAATTTGAGCTTGGAGTATACTGGCAGTAAAAGAGCTTTGTGATACGAAAAAATATTACATTCGTTCTTCCACTACTTTGGGTAGGTGTGCAAACATTTTTTAAGTGCAGAAATGAGATTTGGGACTAAGTGCTCGACCATACATAACGAAGGTTTTAAAAAATTAAGTCCTGGGGCAGACAATAACAAGCAATCCTATCGAGTGGATTTTTAAGCTTTAATAATGTAGTTGGTGACTGAAAAAAATAGAATTGCAGAGAAATATCTACTTTAATGCACTGCCATATCAAGGGGACTTTAAACAAATAATGAAGCACAGCACAAATAAAGAATTTGCTACCGCAAGGTACAGAGGGACCACGTGGCGCCCTTTGTTCTTCAGAGTCCTGAGCACTGCGCGCCATAAACCCTGTAACCCACAGCACTATCATTTTTATAATAAAATAATACCATTCATTGCGCCACTGCAAAATCTGGTAAAGTAATTTTTTCACAGTTTTAAAACTCAGTTAGGGACCAACTACAGGGGCTACATTACCGTACGTTTTAAAAAATGAAGTCTCTGTGCAAGTATCACCAGCGAGCAACATTAGCAGATTTTAAACAGTTTGGAAAATATACAGAAAAAATGAAACAGAAAACAAAAAAAAAAATTGCTAATAATCAGTAAAACAATTCAGAGTGTAATAATAAGCATTGGTTAATCAGTTCAAAGCATTTTACATACTGTTGGTTGCTGAAGGACTGCATGGAAGCATGGTCTCGATCACCTCCGTGGTTGCCTCTGCTTGAGCCATTACTAAAGTTATTTGCTTTGTAAACAAAAATTAGGTTGTTTTCTCGAAGTATCGAAAATCCTATTTGCCAATTATAGTAAAGCTGTAAGTTATTTCTTAAGTAGCAGTGCAGAGGTTTAGAACAGTTGCTCCTCTGATTGCTTTTTGCACTTTAAAATAATTAAACTGCTATGAATATCTCGCGCGTTCTCTCCAGGTCTAGTGTTGGACATGCAACTCTGAATGCTCCTCTCACTGTAAGAGAGGAGCCTAGCTGCAAGTAATTTATATTACCTGCTGAACACCTTGAGCACCACATTTGCATGTGATGTCATGATTCACAGAACTTGATTAAAAGTTCTAAGTGGGCCCCTTAGTGAAGGTTACTTTTGGACAGGCAGTTGATGATCGCCACATAAACTGAATTTTAAGCAGCAACAAGATTACTATTTTTTTCTGTGCAAATGGGGATAAAAGTTCAGACATTACTAAATAAAATAAGCAGGATAAGGAGTTTATAAATCAGTTTTAACAGTGTAGCAAACAGTATTTGAATGAAGGTTACAGAGTGGACTAGCCCAGTAACCTGCAAGCTACACTTTTTTAACATTAAATAAAAATGTAACAAATAAGGCAGTTGGTCTGAAAACAGTGTTGATTTACAGTCTTTGATATCAGCTTTCCAGTGATGTAAAAGGAACAGTAACCAAGCAAACAGTTCAAGAGACACTGGTAAACAAAATAGCATGGGTCTAGATGTCACAGTGAAACAACAATGAAACACAGGCATTTTTAAAAGTTTTTTATTAATAAAAACCAGGGAGCAAAACATAATCCTCTTAAACTGTCTTTAGTATTTCTTTACATGAAAATGAAGATTTAGACACAAAAAGACATATAATGTGATGTGATTTAATGAAACTACAGCTTTGTAAACAGTGGGACACTGCTTGGCTCAGCCATACCAGAGAATGACTATTATATATATATATATATATATATATATAGAGAGAGAGAGAGAGAGAGAGAGAGAGAGAGAGAGAGAGAGAGAGAGAGAGAGAGAGATTTGCAAAAACATTGTTAATGCACCAGTTAGGTAACTTAATGCCACCAAATTAGAAAATATAGCAATAGGATTTCCAACCCTAATCCCCCAAGCAGCAAAAGGAAAAAAACATTTGGGTTTTCGGTCCTGGAATCATGGAGAATCAGTGGTGGGGTGTTCCCTAGTATTCTCAGCTCTAATGCTCATCCCACCCCTCCAGCCCATATCTTTCAGTGCAAAGCACATGGTACAGTTCCAGGGTAATGCCTCAGTCATAGCCTATTGGCTAAAGAATTAAGAACACCCTGCTGCTCTGGTGAGTGAAAGATTTCCTAAGAGCCCTTATTAAATATAAACAGCTGGTTGTTTAATTTGTTTTCCTATTAAGTTTATCTGAACTACCAGATACCACGTCATACAAAAACACTGGAGTGTGTAAGAAATTTGGATGTTTAAACTAAAGTAGTACTGTAGTGAAACTGTTGTACACTGCTTATTTGGAGGTTAACTTATTCCCTATTTTACCTTAAAGGGCTGTGTGCTCTTTTTAGTATTTTAAAAATGAAGTTATTTAAAGTTAGGATGTGTTTGAGTACCCTAATAGCTTTTGTGCACCTAATGACTCTTCATTCCAAGAAATTAGTCTTGCTAAGGGAAACAGCTATCAGCCTAAGGGAATTATACAAGTGGGGGGATTCTTTATGTGGGGTTTAAAAAAACTGGGTTGTGAAAAGAAGAAACTCCTTCTCATTGATTTGAGGGCAGATCTTTTACTGTTACTACACTTATCCAGTCTTTACCTAAAATCTGGTGAAAAAGGGAAGTTATTTGATGATAGCTCTCTTGCTTGCAGGTGGTATAGAAATTAATCCAGGCCCACTAGTCCAAAACAGATTTAAGATTATTTATGACAATGCCAGAAGTTTGAAAACTAAGATAGATTTAATGCAAACTTGGGTTGCAAATGAGACTGCAGAGGTTATAGCTCTTACCGAGACGTGGGTAACACAAAAAATACATGGGAATGAAGTTGAAATTGAGGGGTTTTATATGCATCAAGTACATACAGTAGGGTGGGTAAAAGGGATGGGGAATAATGTTATATACTGGCTGGAATTTGGGACATACAAAGGTCCTTTATTCAGGGACAGTGGGTCAGATTGAAAGTATTCTATATCTTCAGGACTTGAACTTAACTATTGGATTGGTTTACCCCCCCCCCCAAAAGCAAAAGTCACTGATTTTGATGCCTTATCTCAGGTTCTCCAGAAACACACTATGGGTACAGAGCTCTTGCTTTTGGGAGACTTCAATGCAGCCTGGGGTAAACCAAGAGGTAAAGCTTTAAAACAAAGTTTTAGACATTTTGATATGTCCCAGGTTATCCTGACCCCTTCAAGGAAAACAAAATTATCTAGTGAGGGAAACATATCTGACTTGATCTTTGTTACAGAAAATATAAAGGTTAAGGAAGTACAAGTAAATAATCCTCTTTTAGGGGACCACTGCTCTATCACATGCTTTTGTGAGTTATCTTAAAATAATCAGACAGACAGAACTCCAGGATGAAGGAGCTCCTGGTATAACTAAAACTTCTCTACTGGGACTAAGAACTAGAAATCTTGTACTGGGACGTTCAATTTAGGGTAAAAAAAAGTTAGTGTGTTTGTCAGAGGTAGTTGAAGTAAATTTTATCTGTTATCTGTGTTATCTGTGTACTTATCTAGGTGCTTGTCACAGGGTCAGAAGGGAATTGTTATTTGTGAAATTAACTAAGTGTAGAAAGATTTGCAAAGTAGGGGGAGTGGCTTAGCTAGAAAGAGCCAGGTTAAGACCAGATATAAATACTGCCCTAGATAGCTTCAGCCAGAGGACAGACAGAACTCCAGGAGGAAGGAACTCCTGGTATAACTAAAACTTCTCTACTGGGAACATAATGACCCCCCCCCAAACCAGTTCTACTTTTATAGGCACAGGATTTAACTGACAACAGGAACGTCCTGTTTGGGAGCAGGAAGTGAGTGATCACAGAGCCACCAAAGACTCACCATCCTAGAAGGGCAAGAGTAGCTCTCCACATCCCCCCAGCTGCTGGAGGTCTGACTCTGAGCAAGTAAGGAGACTACTGAGAAATATAGGAACTTCTTGTCTCAGAACAGGAAGATCAGGAGATAAAACGGTGCAGAGGCAGTAAGTTAGTAGGGAAAAGAAAAAAAAAGAAATAAACAAACAGAGGAAAGAGTAAGTATTCCAAATAACAGTTAGGGGGCCATAAAAAAGACATGATGGGAGTGGTGCAGTGCAGTGACTATGGACCAGCGCTCTTCTGGGAGATGTTTTGGAGGATGCAGTGTTGTCCCATCTGCAGACACCTCTCTGGGCTGAGGGAAGAGGTTTCTCATCTCCAGGCTGAGTTGGCCAGGATTTGTGGGACTTCCTCTCCTACCCAGGGACCACCAGGGTCACTGCTGTTGCCTCAGAGGTTGCCAAGAAAGAGGAGTGGTTGGACCACAGTGGGCTCAGGGAGGGTGAGGGTGGTGGAACAGAGGCTCATCCCTCCAGCTGTACCTCTCCACAATTTCTATGCCATTCTGAAAAGTGTGGTCTCTCTATGGAGGCACCCACAGTGGAGACCAAGGAGAATGCTGGGAACCTCCACAAAGGAGACCCAAAGGAGGGTGGCATGGGACCCCACAGGGGAAGGAAACAATTCCTGGTGGGGGACTCCACTGTTAGGAAGGTAGAACTGGGGGAGGAAGTGGAGAGGGAGGTAAGGTGCCTGCCTGACACCATGGCTTGCAGAGACAGGGAGAGAATCCTCAGGATAGCAGGAGCAGCTGCACAGGGGAAGGAGCTGGATGTCATTGTCCACCTAGGGACAAATGACCTGGCTAAGAAAGGGATCAGAGAAGTGCAAGAAGTGTTTGTGGAGATGGGGAGGGGCCTTAGACAAATAGCACACATGGCAACCTTCTCGGAGGTGCTGCCTGTCTATGGCACAGGTGAGGCTAGGGTGCTCCACACCATGGTATTCAATCAGTGGTTGAAAAACTGGTGCAGAGCTCAGGGATTTGGCTTCATTGGAAACTGGGGGTCCACCTGGAGGGATGCAGGTCTATACTGGCATGATGGTCTGCATCTGTCCAGGAGGGGAACCAGGATCCTAGGGATAGGTTTAAATACTTCATTGACAAGTATTTAAACTAGCCAAGGGGAGGCACTGGAAAGGATCAGGGAAATCCTAGGCCCCCCAAAATATCAGGGTACTAAGTGAGGTAGACACCAACATAGAGATGTCAATAGAGAGAAGCGCTGGGGTAAATGGAGAAAGTGACAAATGCAATAAGAACAGGGATGGAGCAAAAAGGGGTAAGGCCATCAAGAAATGGAGGGTAATGAGTACCAGCACCTGTAGTCTGGGCAACAATCTCCCTGAACCGGTGGCCTTGATGGAAGAGGGATGCCTGGATATTGTAGCAGTCACATAAACATGGTACACAGAGAACCATGACTGGGATGTTAACATACCAGGGTACACAACCTACAGGAGAGACAGGGAGGGCAGAAGAGGGGGGAGTAGCTCTCTATGTAAGGGAAGGGATAAAAGCAACTGAACAAAAGAGTAAACAGGAAGGAGAGGAGGCACTGTGGGTCACCTTAGAGACTGGAAGTGGCACCACAATCCACACAGGGGTTGTATATAGCCCTCATGTTAGGGGGAGGGAATGGACAAGGATATGATAGAAGGCATACTTAGGATGGTAGAGAAAGGGGAGATACTGTTGATGGGGGACCTTAACATGCCAGATTTAACTGGAGCACCTTTACAGCAGCCACATCCAAAAGCAGGGCCATTCTTGATGCCCTTCAGGTGGCATGCCTCAAACAGCTAGTTTTGGAACCCACTCATGAGGGAGCAATCTTAGACCTTGTACTCTCAAATGGGGACAGTGAGAGGATCTCAGATCTAGAAGTGGTAGCCATTTGAGAACAAGTGACCACCAAACAGTGTGGTTCACGATAAACTTGCTACAGAGTCAGCTTTCACAACAAAAGTGAGGGTTCTGGACTCTGTGGAGGGCTGACTTTGGCAAGATGAGAGTGCCTTAGAAAAGTACTAGCAAACAGGCTAGAAGGAGGGGTGGAGCAACAATGGGCAAATATCAAAACTGCCATCACAGAGGCAACAAGCCTTTGTGTGAAGAAAATAAACAAATCAAAATGAAAGAAAAAGCCACTATGGTTCTCAAAAGAGGTGGTGGTGAAGGTTAGGGAGAAAAAGATAGCATTTAGGAAGTATAAGGAAACACAGAAGGAGCAGGACAGAGAACTGTACCAGTTAAGGCAGAAGGAAGCCGGGAGGGTAGTCAGAATAGCAAAGGCACAAACTGAGGAAAAGATAGCTAATTCGGTTAAGAAGGGGGATAAAACCTTTTATAGGTATATCAGGGAGCGTAGAAAGACAAAGGGAGGGATAGTGAGGCTGAATAGAATGGATGGTGGGTGGGCAGAGAGTGACAGTGATAAAGCAGGGATACTGAATGAATACTTCTGTTCAGTATTCACAAAAGAGGAAGTGGGGAGGTGCCTAATCCAATTAACAGAAGCACTCTGAGAGGGGGTTGATCCCAGTCCTTTCACAGAAGAAAGGGTTCTGAAAGAACTCCTAAAACTGAAGGTGGACAAAGCAATGGGGCTAGATGGAATTCACCCCAGAATTCTAAAAGAATTAAGCAGAGAACTAGTGACACCACTGACTACGCTTTTTAACAAATCATGGGAAGATGGTGTGGTACCTGAGGACTGGAAGAAGGCAGATGTGATTCCCCTTCACAAAAGTGGGACCAAGACAGAGGCAGGAAGCTACAGACCTGTCAGTTTGACCACTGTGGTAGGGAAAGTGATGGAATCACTTCTGAAGGAAAGTATTGTTGAGTACCTAGAGGCCAGTGGGGCACAGGACCCATGGCAGCATGGGTTCACAGTGGAAAGGTCATGTCAGATGAATCTAATTGATTTCTTTGACTGGGTGGCCAAAGTAGTAGACCAGTGAGGGGCTGTGGACATGGCCTACCTAGACTTTAGCAAGGCATTTGACACAGTCCCACACAAAAGATTAGTAGTCAAATTAACCAGCCTGGGAGTGGGTTCCAAGGTGGTAGCCTGGGTAAAACATTGGCTGAACAACAGTACACAGAAGGTAATTGTAAATGGAGTCCACTCTGAAGAAAGAGGGGTTACTAGTGGGGAACCGCAGGGTTCAGTATTGGGTTCAGTCCTTTTTAATGTCTTTATAAGTGACATTGCAGAGGGACTGGAAGGAAAAGTATGCCTCTTTGCAGATGACACAAAGATCTGCAACAGGGTTGATACACAAGGAGGCGGAAAGGATGAGAAGGGTCTTGGCAAGATTGGAGGAATGGTCAGAAGTATGGCAGCTTGGATTCAATGCAAAGAAGTGCAAAGTAATGCACCTGGGAAACAAAACCCAGGGAAGATTACACAATGGGGGAGGTAGTAAAACAACAAAATGGAAAGAGACCTGGGTAATCATATCAGATGACCTTAAGGTTGGCAAGCAATGCGAAGGTGGTAGGGAGGGCTGGGGGGATACTGGGATGTATAGGGAGAGGTATCACCAGCAGAAAACAGGAAGTTGTTATCCCCTGTACAGACAGTTGGTGAGACCCCATCTGGAGTACTGCGTCCAGTTCTGGAGACCCCATCTCTGCAAGGACATAGACAGGATGGAGGCAGTTCAGAGGAGGGCAACTAAAATGGTGCAGGGTCTGCAAGAGAAGCCATAAGAGGAGAGACTAAAGGAGCTTAATATGTATACCCTTGAGGAAAGGAGGGAGAGGGGGGACATGATAGAAATGTTTAAGTACCTCAGTGGAATCAACAAAGTCCAAGAGGGTAGCATCTTTCAGAAAAAGAGATGTGCAAGAACAAGGGGACACAATTTGAAGACAGAGGGGGGACGGCTCAGGGGCAATGTGAGGAAGTATTTTTTCAAAGAGAGGGTGGTGGACGCATGGAATAGCCTTCCTGAGGAGGTTGTGGGGTCTAAAACTGTAGGAGAATTCAAGAATGCATGGGACAGACATAAGGCAATTTTTGGTGGGGGTAGGAAGAAATAGGCTGTTGGTTAAATAGGATCCGCAGCTTATCCACTAGGTAGGAAAATGGGCAGACTAGGTGGGCCAAGCGGTCCTTATCTGCCATCAAAGTCTATGTTTCTATAATCATAAGAAATGTAATATTGACAAACACAAAATAAGATGAAGAAATTTTAAAAATGACAGTAAAGAATCATTTTTACACATATTGGCAGGTAAAAAATTGGAGAGGTTGTTCCTTATCACAGATTTGAATTTAGCAGTCAGAGAATTTACTAAAATATTTTGTGAGGCCTGTAATGAAGTAGCTCCCTTTAAAGGAAAACTACACCCAAAACTTGAAAAAATATATGTTAGTGCATAGTGTTTTAATTTGTATGTGAAGTTCAGTGTTTCCTCTGACTGGTATTAGGAGTTTTTCTCCCAAATTAGCCTGCTAGCTTTATACTAGTTTTACGACCCCTGGGGATCTTCATACCTGATAGCATAATTGTATTTCTTGTTCCCACAGTGCATCTTGTCTCATGTGACTGTGATGTAAGAGAGACCCAACATTCAGCACACACATGCCAAACAAACTAAATATCTTGGAAGCTTTACAAGCTGCACAAAAATTACCAGCAGCAAAGTTTTTCAGGACAGTAAAACCTTTAGGATGAGGGTGGTCACCAAGCTGAAATCTACTGATTTTAAAATATAGCCATCTCTATTGTTGTGAACTGATTGTAATGCAATGCTTTCTGCTGGATTTATGGGCTCTGCTACATCAACATCACATGAAACAAGGTGCATTGTAGAACAAAGAAATGCAATAAAGCTATTTGATATGGAGATCTCCAGGGGTCATAAAACTACCCTAAAGCTAGCAGGCTAATTTAGGAGAAACTCGTAATACCAGTGAGAGGGAAGGAAACACTAGAACTTCACATACAAATTAAAACACTCTGCACAGCATATATTTTTTCAAGTTTTGGGTGTAGTTTTCCTTTAAACTACTCTCTATAAAAAGGGCCGTTTAACCTGGATCACAGAGAAGTTAAAAAGGGATATCAGAGTAAAAAATCGACTCTGGAAGAAGGCTAATAAGTCACTAAATGCTGATGATTGTGACATTTAAAAAAAAAAGCAAGCAATGCCTTAAGAACAAAAATCAGGCTCTTAAAAGAGATGTTTTACAAAATAAGTTTTCTGAAACTACCGACCCTCAGAAACACTGATCTTTGATAAGATCATTTGAAAAGCCAGTTGATAACAAACTCAAAATTCAAATCCAATATGTGGGGTACTTCAAAGTACTATTGAATCAGCAAATATACTTCATGAATATTTTATTACCTTGTCGGATACTGACATCCCAAACTGTGACCTAGATAGGGACCCTACTAAATCAACTAAAAGGCCCCAGTTACCCCAACATTTAGATTTTAAAGTCATCGGTTGCAAAGAAGTCAAAAATGAGATGAGAAGGTTAAAAACAAATAAAGAATATGGCCCTGGTGGTATTGAAAACAGATTTTTAAAAACTGCAGAAGTCATTCTCTATTGCTGCCCCCTCGCTACTGGAACTCCATTCCTTTGGATGCTTGGCTAGCTCCAAGTCATGACCTCTTTAAAAAAACAACACCTGGATTACCTCACTAAATCAACCTTGTATACATGCTTCTATCCACCTTAAGCTCCTCCTCGCACCAACTGTTGTTGGCTTCTTTCCCCATCTCCTCTTCACCCTACACCCACCATCTGCTGCTGTACCTCCCCAATCTCCTCTTATATGTATCTGTCATCCTCCACCTTATATTGGGCTCAGTCCCCTCCACTAGTATCTTTTTTTCTCTTCTGGTCCATCACCTACTGGCCTACTCACCTTCTACAAAGGTTTTATAACTACTGGCACTTATTTACTTTACATTATAATGTATCTCTGTAACATGTTAATGCCTTCTTGCCTGCATGTTGTTAGCTATACCTTTTGTTGATTATCTGTATTGTTTCTCCATTTTTGAACCAAGTGTTGTACTGTGATTGCCTTTTGTCATGTTTTCACCTTGTAGTGTAATTTGCCTTTTGTCATGTTTTTGCTTTGTTGTAACCTCCGGGGTCATGTTTGAAAATGGTATTTTTATGTCTAGTTCACCTCACCCAGTTACCAAAAACAAACAAATAAATAAATAATTGCTCCTATATTAGTTTAACTTTTTAATTGGAGTCTCAAAGACAGATGTTTCTCTCAGGACTGGAAGGCCTTTATAATACCAGTCCATGGGGGATTCAACCGTGCCTAACTATATGCCCATTGCCTTGCTGTCCATGGTGTTGAAGGTATTGGAGTGGCTGGTCAAGAGACAGTTAAGTGAGTATTTGGAAAAGCACTCCTTACTGCCCACCTCCTAATCCAGTTTTTGAAACGGACACTCCACAGACACAGTGCTCACCTACCTAATAAATATCATAGCCTCCCAGATGGAAGGGGGGAGGGCGGTGGGTGCAGTGTGCAGGGACTCATCCAAGGCCTTTGACACTATAGACCACAGGATTTTAATACATAGGCTGGAATACTTTGATATAGATAATGAAACTTCAAACTGGTTTATTAATTATTAACTTTATTAAATTGGGCTCAGCAGGTCTAGATTGGTGAAACTCTATCGAGGAAGTCTAAGGTCCTAAGGGGAGTCCCTCAGGGCTCCATATTTGGGCCCACCCTCTTCCTGATGTACAAAAAAATTTAGTAGAAGTGGCTGACCAAACAATTATGAAACTGTATGTAGATGATACAGTGTTGCTGGCTAGTGGAAATACTATTAATGATGTAGAAAAAGGACTCCAACTTGATTTTACAAACTTAGAGAAATGGTTAGCTCAGTCAGGACTCGTATTAAATAGTAAAAAAATAAAATCCATGTTATTTTATTCATCATTAAAGAAAAAACCAAAAATAAAACAGGAAATTAATCTAAAGACACTCAAAAAGGAAATTTTGGACCAAGAATCAAGGTAAATATCTAGAGTTATAGGTAGATGAAAGATTAAGATTTGAATACCACATTCTGGATATGACAGAGAACGTAAATAAAAAACTGGGAGCCTATCACGGATCTAGTTTTTGCATGGACAAAAAAATGCATACAGAAGTTGTTAATCAGCTACTTACTGTATACCTAATATAGACTATGGCAGTCACATCTATGGTTTAGCCAATACATCTTTATTAAAAAAAGTGGGTGTAACATGCAATAATTTGGCAATATTTATATTAAGATGTGATGCAAGAAGTCATCACTTTTATACTGTATGTACCAGAAATTGGGGTAGCTAACACTTGAAAATAAGAGACATTCGATGTGAACTAACCAAATTTATAGAGTAATTCACTCAGGTAACCATAAATATCTAATGGGCAAAATGAGGCAAAATGAACATAGGCATAAATATAATCTAAGAGATTCTGAACATAGACTTTTAAGACCAAAAATTAAAAATAAATTTGGAAACATGACTTTAGTGGCTAATTATACTCTAACTAGGAATTCATTAGATAACAACTTGAAAAGTATAAACAATAAACCAAAACTTTTTGTTAAATTATTAAAACAAGAGTTAAAAAATAAATGTATGTGCAATGGCTGAAGAAAAATATTCTAGGTTAACTTTCTATGATTGAGTGATTAGGTATGTCTGGAATGAATTCTTTGTGTGTAGTAAGTTTGGAGTTTGTTGGATGACAATGAAACTTGTATGTAACTATGGAACTGTCTTGCAATGTACTTACATGTTTTAACTCAGAAACATTTTTATCTTGCTATTTTTATATCTTTAAAACAGGACCATCTTGTAAATAGGTCTTATGACCTAAAGGTGTGAAATTGTGATCTCATCCTGTATAAAAATAAATAATTTTACTACTACTCGTAGTGATACATTCTTCAAAGATAGAGAAGTACTGTATGTCTTGTCACACACAATATTACTAACACCATTTGTTGTACCTTTGAAGAAAGAAGATCATGTGTGACATTGTTTGCTGAGGAAACAGGGTGTGCATAGGGTTGACAACCCCAAGGAAAAGACCATCACTTATTCAGCAAGAATCTGGAGACCCAAAATCCCATTTTTTTTTCCTTTTGCTGCTTTGGAGTGGGGAATTAGGGTTGGTAACCCAAACACCTAATTTTCCTACTTTTGTGGCATTGTCCCCTGAAACCCTCCCAGAAGTAATAGATGCTACAACAATTTTAACTTTTTGGTTGCTCATTGACAAATTTATTTATGGTGCGAAGTATATATTTACATCCACAAATGTATTACTTCACAATTCAATTCCACACACACTTTCTTTCAAAGCTTCCTAGTTCTGGCCTCTGTCCCTCTTCTGGTCATTCTTCCATCTTGACTTTCAGGGCCCAGACACAGTGAAATCCATCCCCCTCCTCCACACCAGAACCAGGCAGGTTCCACCTACCCGGGCTTTCGCCCTTCAGGCCTGGACACTTCTCAATCTGGCGCCTTGACATATCCCCCATCGAGCTGTATCACCACATCTGTTCCTTGTCCTCAGCCTGTGTATCCTACCCACCCCTTTCTTCCCCTGCTCCCCTTTTTTTCCACCCCTCCTCCAGCTTGCAATGAACGGAGGGGCTCCTCTTGGGCTAGTACCTGAAACCTTTGCTAGCTATCTTGTTCACTAGCTGTTCAATTGGCCTTAGGAATAGACACATGCCAAATTCTGACAGGTGGACCCCATCAGACTCATACACCACAGGCTGGTCAAAGGAAATATCCTTGTGCTGCAGGTGTACCACCCCATATCGATTACTGCCTTGCAACTTTTCTATTCAAATGCTTCTGGACTTTCTCAATCAACTAGGCTTCCTTCATCCCCCTCCAAACCCTCCTGGATGTGATGCCAGACCAGCTGATTGTCACCCTCAGCCACCACCCTCTCAATCATTCAAAATCCCCCATGATGCTCTGCCCCAATGCCCCCCATGGCAGACCCCCTAGATCATTGCCCCCCAGGTGTATAATAAAGCAATTTGGCATGCCCCATAGCAATTTTAATTCTTCCATCAGGGGCATGAGCTGTGCCCATCTCATCCCCCTAATGCCCTTCCACAGTACCCTGGTATGTTCAGTGTTATATCTCAATTCTGCTCCTCTGGAGGTGGCGACTGCAAACCTTTCTGCCCAGTCTATGAAGGAATGCCCTACTACCCAGATTTTTCTCTTGGAACCTGACATGGAAACAAATAAACAGTGTGAGTTGCTGTTGTCAACACCTGACATACCTCCTATAGCAGCTGGACTTCCAGTGCCCTACCTTCTGTACTCCCACCACTGCAGCACCTTTTTCTGATGCCTCTATGGCTGACCCAATCCACAAAGAATGTGGGGCAAATTCACGTTGGTCTTTCCCGAAGAATGTCATAGCCCTTCTGAGTACAGCCCCTACTTGGAAACCTGTGACCAGGAGCCGTCCCCATGTCAGAAAAAGACTCCCCCAGCCTTCCTCCGAGCACCCACTTAAGCTTTCAGTGCACTTACTGCACAACTGGCAGACTGTGGTTGCCTCATAAGTGACACCTGGGTTCTCCTCCCCTCCTGGTCTGTTTTAGACCTGGCCAGGGTGATGACCACCCTGTCATGTCCCCATAGGGTGTCCTCATGCTGCAAAGCCTGCCCAGCAGCTGTTTTTCATGGGGCCACCACCTCCCCCACCCAGAATGCCCCTGCTGCACACCACCTTTTACCTGGGAAGCTGGAAACAACCCTTCTCTGTGTCCATCTCTATGTCTAGGAATTCCAACTTCTGGGCGGGCCCATCCATCTTGCCCTGTGCCAATGGAATACTGACCTGTCAACACATATCCATTAAAATCCTGCAGCATCCCCTTAGCCTCAGCTCTGGATTCCCTGATGAGGAGGAAATCATCCAGGTAGTTCACCACCCTCCTGTGCCCATACCTGAGCCTGAATACCCACTGTACTCAGGTGCTGAATGCTTCAAAGGTGGAACAGGCCACTGAGCAACCCATGGGCATGGTCTTGTCAAAATACATGCTCACTTGAAATTAAAAACCCAACAGGTCCCAATCCTCGGGCTGGACGGGTAAGAGCCGAAACACTGATTCTGTGTAATTCATGAGCCTTGCCCCCTCAAGAGCCCTGATTAGCACTATTGCCTGCTCCAGCGAGGCATACGATACCACCCTAAGGTGATCAGGTAGGCCCTCATTTACTGGTGAGCCCTTGGGGTAGGATAAGTGATGGATCAAGTGGAACTCCCCTGCCGCTTTCTTGGGGACAATACCCAAAGGTGAAATTCAGAAATGCTCACAAGGGGGAGCCCTCAATGTCCCTCAACCCTGCCCACCCTAATTTCCTTCTCTATCTAGGCCCTTACTATCTTTTCCTTCCCCTTCACTGACCCTAGGTTCTTGGCCTACATTCCTACCCGCCCCCCTTTGAACCCCAATTGGATGCCCACCTGGAAACCTGCCCTGAGTAACTCCACCACCTCCTTGTTTGGGTAATCTGCAGTCCAGTCCTCCACTACTGCTAGGGATATGGGGGTTCATGCTAGCACATATCCCCATTGCCCCTCTCCTTGCACCTAGCTAATGCCACTCCCCAGGTGTGTAGTGCTGTCCTCTATGGCCTCCCTCGGCCCCTGCCTTGACCATCCTCGGCACCCCAAAAGGACTGTTCCTAGTACTGACCCCCATGTAGCCCACCTCTGTCCCCTCTGCCAGCAGTTGGTGACCAGGTATGACCCCCCCGCACTTGGAACAAGAGTGCGGGAACTTACAATTGCCCCATGTACAAGTGGCCTTGTTATAGCCCCAGCATGTCCTGACTGCTGCTGCAGCTGTGGCCTTTCTTACCTGTTAGCCCCCAGCCCCACCTACCTCCCCAGAAAGGGTCCTTACCCACATCTCTGAGTGGGTACAGTCCCATCTCAGATCCCTTTTGGTCACCATTCTCTTCTGGAATGCCTCATCATACTTGAGCCAGCTGTACCCAACCTTTGCCTTGTACGCGTCCCTAATAATGGACATGGATGCGGTGATTAGGACACAGGTTAGAGCGGTTCTGGCAGAAATCTGGCTTAGATGCCGACCATCTTAGACTGCTAGAGCATTATCAACTTTTACAGTCAGCAATTTCTTGTAAGAAGGCAGAATTCCTGTCCGGGGAAATTGCTGCCACTCAGAACCGACCAGCTCAGCTCTTTTGAACTGTGGACAGGCTGTGCAACCCAGTCTGTCTACAGGTTTGTAGAGCCTTTTCACAATTGCAGTGTGATGAGCTTGCTGGTTCTTTGCGGATAAGGTGGCTGACATCAGGGCGGAGACCCGTGCAGCTCTCTCTATGGGAGTTACTGTGGATCAGCACTTGGTCACTATTCCTCTTTTTTCCTGGAGTTCCTTCGAACGGCTGGAAATCGTGGATGTTATGAGAATTGTCCAGGGTATGTGCACTACATGCTGTAGTTTAGATCTGGGTCCTACAGCCCTGATAATGGGCTGTGGTGATGTTATCGCCCGGTTCTGGCACAGATAGTCTGGTGCTCCCTTGACTCTGGTGAGTAGCCCACTCCCTGAAGGAGGCAGTGGTGACACCACTGTTGAAGAAGGCTTCTTTGGACCCAGACTGTCTCGCTAACTACAGACCAATCTCTAACCTTCCCTTTGTGGGGAAGGTGATTGAAAAAGTAGTGGCTGCTCAGCTGGAGAACCATTTGACCATCCATAGCATCTACAAACCTTTCCAATCTGGTTTCCGAAAGAGGCATAGTACCGAGACTGCGCTGGTTCGGGTGCTCAATGATCTCCTGATGGCGAGAGACCAGAAAAAATTATCCATTTTGGTTCTGCTTGATCTGTCATCAGCATTTGATACTGTTGACCATGGGGTTCTGCTTGAGCACCTGAGATTCATCTGTGGGCTTTCTGGTTTGGTCCACAGATGGTTTACTTCATTCTTCACTGATAGAACTCAGAGGGTGGTGTCGGGTTTTTTTTCCTCTGACCCCATCTCTCTGTCTTGTGGGGTGCCTCAGGGCTCAGTGCTGTCTTCCATATTGTTTGTGGTGTATATGCTCCCCCTCGGAGACATTGTAAGATGGTATGGGCTGAAGTTTCATTGCTATGCCGATGATACCCAGCTCTACCTGTCTTTTGCACCAGACCAGGATGGAGCACTCTTGGTGTTTAATAACTGCCTCACCAAAATTCAAGGTTGGATGAAGGCCAGCTGGTTGAAGTTGAATCCTGGGAAGACAGAAGTGATGGTTGTGGATCCAGGGGTCGCCAGATAGGGGGGTGGGGCAAATCAATCCATAGGTTTACTCCTTGAGGATGTCGAGCTCCCTATCTCTGAACAGGTGTGATACCTAGGGGTGATTCTTGACAATGGGCTGACATTATGTTTACAGGTGTCAGCTGTCATTAAGTTATCCTTTTACCATCTGAGGAACAACACTAGGATCAAGCACCTTGTTCCGCCTGGGGACCTGCCTACATTGATCCATGCCTTTGCGACCTTGCATTTGGATTACTGCAACTACCTTTACTTTGGGCTTCAATGGATTGATATCCGCTGCTTGCAGCTGGTGCAGAATTCTGCAGCCTGGTTGTTGATGGGGACTCCTCGATCTTCCCACATTACTCCAGTGCTGCAGGAGCTGCACCGGCTGCCTGTTGAGTGGTGGATCACCTTTAAAGTCAGACTACTGACTTATAAAGCCCTACATGGACTGGACCCTGACTACCTGAAAGAGCTTCTGGTTCCTTACCTCCAGGAGTGACTGCTCTGCTCGGCCAGCGAGGGGTTGCTAGAGATTCTGAGGGTGTTTTTAAAATCTTCTGGGGCCTGGACTTTTATGTTCATGGCACCAACCCTCTGGAATTCTCTATCCTGTTGGATTGGGGAGTGCATGACTGTGGGAGGCTTTAAACAAGCATTGAAAACATACTTATGGAATAAGGAGCATGGTGATGGTGTTGAAGTTGACAGACTGTAATTGTTTGGATGTTTTATAATAATGTAGTATTGTTAAATCATTTTAATCGTGTACTGCGCCTTGATTTTGAAAGTCGCATTATAAATAAAGTTTATTATTATTATTATGTACATCAGTAGAGGGATGGCAAACTCCAGCTGCTTCTCAAGCACCAATGCACTGTATATGGTGAAGCTCCCTTGCCAATTTTCAGTGGTCTTCCCTTTATACTTAGCCTCCTCCATCTTGTGGCCCATCACTGCTAGAGCCACTGCCATTTCTGACTTCCCCACTGGCTCCTTTTGTTCATACTTCGTGGCCATGTCCTCATCCACCAGCCCAAAGATGTCCACATACTCCCCCTTCCACATTTTTTCTTTGCTTGAAACCAGGACGTGGTCTCTGACTGAGCAGCCTGGAGGCCCATCGTATAACTTTTTGGCTGCAGTCTTGCCCCCCCTCCCTTTTCTGCCCCAGCCCCTTTACCTTTTAAGACCTGCATGGCCTGCTCCATCTTCTTGATTCCTGCATCCCCCATATCCCCCAGCAGCCCCTCTAAGTACTCTTTTAGACCATTTTCATCCATGAGGTCCACTTCATTCTTATCCCCATCCAGGCTCTCATCATCTGGCTCTGGTGCAGGCAGGGGCTCCTGAATGGGTGCAGGGCACGGTGCCTCCCTTCTGGACCTCTTG
Organism: Neoceratodus forsteri; assembly: GCA_016271365.2. Classification (NCBI taxonomy): domain Eukaryota; kingdom Metazoa; phylum Chordata; order Ceratodontiformes; family Ceratodontidae; genus Neoceratodus; species Neoceratodus forsteri. Next base: position 1,065,110,505 of record CM057454.1, on the reverse strand, counting down.
CCCCCCTTCCCCTGCCCGGGTGCTCCTCCCACGCCTTCCGCTTTCTCCCTGCCTCCTCTTGCACCTCCTTTTGCTTCACCACTGCCATGAGTTCAGACATCTGGGCCATCAATTTGGATGCTTCCTGCATCAGTATTTCACTGGACAACTGGGCTTACTTGGGTGCCATGGTGATCCTATGCCACTATAATCAGAGGGTTGAAAAAGTAAACATTCAGCTGTGCATACCAAACAACAAAAGACTCCCATTCTTTTTGTGTGCTATGCCTTCCTCGTGGCCACCTCATCCAAGAGCTCCCCCATGGGCTGACTCCTTGGGCCCCCTGAGGCCATGCCTATGAACCCATCCTGCTTCCTGTAGACCATTGCCACTGCCTGCCAGTCTCCCTGGTATCTTCATGCATTATCAGCACTCCCTCCTTGGGGAAACCCGTACTGCTTCCTATAGACTATTGCCTGCCGGTCTTACCAGTATCTTCATGAGTTATCTGCACTCCCTTCTTGGGGAAACTGGGCCAAGCCCCACCTGCTGATCCAGCAAAACAAGACAAACTGGCACCAGGTATCAGCCAAGAAATTTATTTTGTCACCGCATCCAATGCATAGCAGCCATGCAACACATGCTGATGTCAAATTGTGGTCCCCTGCCACTGCATCCAGCTTGGTCCCCTTCTCTACCTTGTCTCCCTGCACTGAGTGGCCTGCCTTCATTGCCCCATGTGGTGTGTGCCACTAGTCCCATTTTCTCAGGCCGGTGCCCTGGTCTTGCAGACTCGCTCCCATGCCTAGTGCCTGCTCGCCATAGAGCGCTGGTCGCATGGCCCTAAATGAATGCAGCCTCTGTTGATATCCCTCTGCTGCCCCAGCAGTGAGTGGCCCATGTTGCTGCCTGCCATGGCCTACCAGGCGGGTCGGCGCACCTTCTTTCCCTGCCCTGCCCCTCCTGGTGTCAGACAAACACAGCCCCAGTTCTGAACTGGCTAGTTCACTTAGGCCTGTCTCGCCAGTGACCCCAGAGGCCTCATAAAGAAAATCCTCCTGCGACTGCCTAATCTGCCAGGCAGCCCATCCATTGCCTCCTGCCACACCCGCCTCATGGTGGCAACACCCTACCCTGCTAGCATCCTGCAGCAAAACAGCTCATCTGATTTGGCCTGATCTGCTGGAACTTGCCACCAAGGTACCACCACCTTGCATTCTCCAATACCACGGCCCCATGCCTCTACTGCTTCCCATGCTCGCCACGCTTCCTCATGCAGCAAACCCCCCCCATTGTGCAGAGGGATGTGCCCATTCCCCACCCTAGGCCATGCTGCCCCCACATGGCCTCTAGGCCTGGATGCTGTGGAACTATCAAGAGCACCTTCCCTCATTACCATGCCATCCAGCCAATGCCCTGCTGGCTCTGCATCCACACACTCCTGGTTCTGATATAGTGGCCCGCCAAGCACACACAGCACCCGTGTTTGGCTCCCCCCCAATTTTTTTGAATTCTCCATACCAAGCGAGGTGGGGCGACTAACCCTGTGGGTATTTAAGGCCACATTGCACCCCGAGTGAGAGTATCACTCCCCAGCCCACTCCTGCCCTCTCTCCCCAGCCCTAGTAAGGCAACATCACCCTCCATGTGAGGGCTTCCAGATGCATGACCTCCCGAGAGCCCCTCTGGCAGGGGAGGCCTCTCTCATCTCTGTTTCTTCCTCTTTCTTTTCCTTCATTTGGTGCCAACCTGCCCCAAAACAGAAACTCCCCTAATCTGCAAGGACCAGACACTGGTATCCCCCAGATGCAGCCAGAGAAACAGAACCACACTGCCCCATCCAGCCCCAGGCCTACAAGCCCCAACTGCACACACCGCCCCACCCCACCAGACGCTACAACTCTGTAGGCCTTACAAGACTTCCAGCACTGGGCAGCCCCACCACCACTCGGAGCTCCACTTGCATTCCACCTTGAAATAGACCAAAGACACCTACAGTAGCTGAACCAGCTGGTGCACCGGTGTGATACCCTGCCATGCTTCCCTTCCCCTTCACCATGGCCGCATAAGCACACCAAATCAAATGCTCCAATGCCATTTTTTTTGAGGAAACCACTGAGGTTGCCCAGCTACCCCAGCTGGGCCTGCCCAGGTATCTTCCCCAGCCCAACATGCCAAGAGAGAGCCCCATATCATCAAACCATGCATGCAATTCACCAACAAAGTGCTTATTTAAAATTTTAAAGTAACAGTGAGAAAGGATCAGACCCAGAGAAACATGTGTTTTCTTTTTCCCCAGGCTTTCCAATGTATACACAATCAGAGCACCAAAAACAAAAACTCTACAGCCATCCACCTGGGCCCACATGGTCCACTAGGCCTAACCACCCCAATGTGCCTTACCTCTAATTCTTTGCCAACGATGTGCTGAGTTCTTTACTCCAAAAAAAATCCCAGCAAAAGAGGTCATCCTGCCTGGGTGCTGGCTTGATATACCCCTACAGGCCCCTGGTCAGTCGCCCTTCAGGCTCCACCCCCAGTCAATCTCTGGGACTCTGGCATGCCTTTGTCATATTACCCTTACCTGCCTGGTGATGTCACCAGGCCCCACCCACTCTATTCCACCTGTTCCCCTCTCCAAACCTCTCCCCCGTGTTTCTTCCTGGGAGGGCTCATTAGACAACCTGGCTTGCCTTTTAGTGGCATACCCCATTACGTTACCCTAACTGATGCAATAATAAAGTTCTTTGCAAAGAATTTCCTTTCTTTTTGAGATAGTGGAATCATATCCTCGATAATGCAGGTTCGTTGGAGACCTGCATGAACAGGTGCAGATGTGCAGGGCTATTTGGGCTCTGCACCATTGGAAGACTCCATCCACCTACAGAAGTGCAGGGCCTGGCACATTCCTATCCCTCCTCCCAGCCTGGGAATGCAAGCTGCAGTGTTGTCTGTATAGGTCCAAGTACCATATAGTGAGTATAACTGTCCTAACTTACTCTTTACACATTCACTTTTTACACAGTCACTTTTCACACATTCACTATTTGCTCTTTCAGATCTGAAGAGGCAAAGCTATCTAAAAGAACAAAGAGGTAATGTGTGAAGAGTGACTGTGCAGTAAGTGAATATGTAAAAAGTGAATGAGGACAGTTGTCTTAACTATTTGGTGGCCAGGCCCAAATTATTGTCCTTATTGCCTTGAAGCTAGGATCTGCAGCTTATCCATCAGGTAGGGAAATGGGCAGACTGGGTGGGCCAAGCGGTCCTTATCTGCCGTCAAATTCTATGTTCTATGTTTCTATGACGTGGAACCTTTGTAAAAGAGCCCTCAGCTCAAAGGTGTCATCCAAAATACAAATAAATAAATAAAAACCCTGCAGCTTGTATTTGTTGGCTGGGGGGTGCCACATGACAGCAATATCCCCAACCTCATCCCATCCAGCTGGGTCACTAAACTCACTCCCAAACTCAGCTCACTAGCATGGGATCACAAAGCATACCCACTGGTGTCAAGAGTGGAAGTACACACAATGTTTATATATTGTGTGTATACACACACACACACATATACAGTATATATATATATATACCTAGTCGGGTCCTGAGGATACCAGCCCTATCTTTATTTTGGGATTAAAAAAAACAGGAAATGCCATTTTAAAACTCAGAGCCCTAGTACTTTCACAAATTATGGGAAAAACTGCCGCAACACTTTCGCAAATGAGAAAGTTTTGTGCTGTTTTTTGTGAAACATTCACAATTTGCTAAAGAACTTTGCCCAAAACTGACAAATCTTTGTCATCCACCTGCAACAAAATGGTTATGGCTTTTGGGCTGAAATTTGCAGGGTGACAAGCCCTGGTCCCACAGATGTGCCTTCTGGTGGTTTGGTGCTAACACATTCAACTGTCCCAAAGTTACAGCATTCTGTAGTTGAGAAATTTCCCATAGGATAAGATTGTGGTGCCTGTGACACCTTTCAGCACCAGTATTTTGAAAATGAAGTGAGATACGGAGTTTTCATGATCTGCAGCTTAAAGGTGACCTAATCTGCAGAAAAAAGTTTGGAAATCATGGATTACACCAGCAGTGGAATTTTTTTCCTAATTGCTACGGTTACAGAAATACTGGCAAATTAGGTTCCAAGGGTGCCTTTTCAGTGTATTTTGGTGCCCATATCTTGTAAATGATGTGAGATAGAGATTTGCTTGATTTATTTTGTGTGGAGTACTCTCTGTCATGATTACAACAGCTCTGGAATTTTTTTCCTACCTGCTACTGTTGCTGAGATAATAGCAAATTAGTGTTACAAAGGTTCCTAGCCCTGTAGGGCTGCTGAATGACTCTATAGTTATGCTGTAAGTGGGAGAGCAGGGCCCACATACACATACCATTATGCAAAAAATGGGCAATATGAAAGGATCGCAGGGTCCGGAGGGCCCGCACTCCCACTAACGCATACCACTTACCAGTTACATTACACTTTCTCAAAAAGAAGGGAAGTTCATGGCAAAAAACCCCATTAATGCATCAGTTAGGGTTCAAAGCACAGTGTCAAAAGCTTGGAAATGTGGTATTTGGGTTACCACCCCTACCACCCCATCCCTCCCCCACCATCTACACACCAACAGGCATCGGGGTGTGCATTGGGATTGTTGTGCCTAATTCTCACCCCATTTTCCTATACTGTGCCACCTCAGCTTGTTTACACATGGAATGGGGTGAGAGTTATGCTGACAACCCCAACACACACCCCAATGCCTGTTGATGTGTAGAGGGTGGGGGGTGGTGGTAGGGGTGATAACCCTAACACCACATTTCTATGCTTTTGTCGCTGTGCTTTGAACCCTAACTGATGCATTAACTGAGTTTTTTTGCCATGAATATAGACATAGATATTTATTTATTTATTTATTGAAGATATCGAATAACATACCTTTCAGTTAAATACTCCTTTACAAAGGTTCCACGTCATTATATACAAAGACATCAGATATAATGGCAACAAATAAGACACAATAGTTACAAAGAAGCTTGTACATTAGCAAAAGTGGTTACAAAATGTTGCAAGAACAGTTACAGAGTAAAGACGGTAATCAGTTAACAGGGTATATACACTGCAGGATGGTGGCACCAGTCATGCCCTGGCCATTATTTAGTAGTCTAGGCTGGACTGGGGGTGTCCCTTGTCCAGGTATAAGCATGCCCTGGGGAGGCAGGACCAGGGTGAGGTCCAAATACGAGGGGTGACATGGGTAGAGCATAAAATCAAGGACAGTCGCAGGCTGAGCCTTGAGAGAGTAGGTCACGTAGTTGGGACTTGAACCAGCCAAGTCTGGGTTCTGAGAGGAGGGAATTAGGGAGGGAGTTAAGCCAGTTAGGGGCCTGATAGAGACAGATAGATAGATAAATCGATAGAGAGAGATATATATACATATTTTAATTCTGAACCCACATTTTCAAGACAGTCATTTTATGACTACCCTTATAAACAGGACAAGTAGCATTTTTAGTATATTTGCTGGAAATTCATTTTGCATCAGAAGTGTGAAACCACATCTTATCCAGGTGGTGGAAAAATGACAATGTTGACAGTTTTGTGTCAAACTATTGAAGGTTAGTGAAGTTATTTGTACACCTAACTTTCAGCATAGCCTTTTTATTACCCCACTTCATGAACCCGGTGGGGGAAAATTTTCAAATCCACACCAAAACGTCATTCTGCACAACTGAAATGTCATTCCATGCCAAAGGTGGTAAAACAGGATTTGGCCAGGATTTGGAAAATAACAGTTGTCATGTTCATAAGGGTTGTAAAAAAATGGCTATGTTGAAAATGTGGGGTCAAAATATTTAAAATTAATGAATTTATGAGCTAGCACAGAATAATTTCAATGTACTTTCATAACTTTGTCATTTGTAACATATTTTGACCCCCAATTTTCAACATACTGTTGCCTTCTTATGACCACACCTCATAAACAAGGGTGGTGAAAATGTTCAAATCCTACCTGAAAGGTGATTTTGTCAACCAAACATAAAATCACCTTTTGGGCCTTATTTTCAAATTGCCACCAGCATTTATTATGAGGTGTGGTCCCAAAAAGGCCATGTTGAAAATTTGCGTGAAAATATGCAAAAATGGCAAATTTCCACATTATTTTGAACAAAAACTGGCTACCTTCATTAAGGATAATAAAAAGACATTTTTAATTACATTGGTTCTATGAAAAAAATAATCCAGTAATAGGTCCCCTAAAAACACCAAAAGGGATAATAACAGATTAAGTAGAGATGGCAACAGAACTAAATAATAATTTTATTAGTAACTTCATAGTGGAACCCTCTACACCTATACCGAATATCACATCTCCCCTCAAATTTCAACATTTTAATAAAAAAATAAATACTGGAGGTTATAAATAAAACTAAATCAGATGGTTCTGATGGATTTCCACTCTATTTTATAAAATGTATAGGACATCAGATAGTTGGTCTCTTAACCATACTTTACAATTCTTCTTCAGAGTCAGGGGCTACCATACCTATATGGAATCAGGCCACGGTGATCTCAATTCACAGAAAAGGGAACAAAAATCTAGCAGGAAACTAAAGACCAATTACTTTAATAGCTGTTTGCAAATTATTGGAGAGACTATTAAAGGATAGAATTATGCATCATCTTCAAGATTTGGGGCACATCGACATCTCTCAGCATGGGTTTGTCAACAGCAGGTCATGTCGGACAAATATGTTAAACTTCTTCAAACCCTTTAGTGAAGCCCTTGACAAAGGTCTATCAGTTGATATTATATTTTTGGATTTTTCAAAGGCTTTTGACTCAGTGTCACATACAATGCTAATTAAACAGATGAAGAATTTACTATTTTATCCATCGATTATATCCTGGGTAGCTGCATGGCTGACAAACAGAATACAGCAAGTGTCATTAAAAGGGCATTTATCTCCCTGGGGCCCAGTTATGAATGGTGTCCCACAGAGATCCATTTTAGGTCCAGTACTCTTTAATCTATTAATATCCACTATGCAACCATTAAATAAACATTGTTGGATTGGAAAGTATGCCGATGATTGTAAACTAGGAAGCATTATAATTTACATTACTTCGGCTATGGCATTTCAGGAAAATCTATTGCATCTTGAGAAATGGGCGGCTGAAAACAAATTATCATTTAAGGCACTTAAATATAAAGTAATGCATTTAAGGAAAAATAACCCCTGCTTCAACTACTTCCTGAACAATACTCCTTTACTAACTACAGAAAATGAAAAGGACCTTGGGGTCATTATTTCAAACAACTTACCCATTGATACTCAGACAAAAAATATTGTTAAAAAAGTCAATCAAATATTGGGATGTATTCTAGGCCAGCCCAGTGGCGCTGAGGGTTGAGACGCTGGACACCACACTCATGCTATGCCGGTGACCCAGGTTCGGGAACAGACTCAGGGTTGTCGGGGAACCGGCAAGGGGGTGGAGGATTGGCAATCCCAATGGATGCTGTCCTCTGCCAGGGGTGGGTACCAGGGGTGTCCTGTGCACCTGACATTCCTGTGGGCTGGTGGAAGCACTGGTTCACAGGGGCAATGGCGGCTCTCCTTGAGAGAGCCAGGTAGGGAAGGATGCTTTGGGCACTTGACATTTTTCACACCAGTGTCCTCTGGGGTCCAAAGGGGAGAAAATGGGGAAAAATAACCATACAACCCCAGCCCTCCTGAGCACAATGAAGCTGGGGTGGGGTAGCCTTGAATAGCCCAGGCGGACAGAGTAGAAGGGGGTATGAGGCCCCTCCAAAAGCTGTGGGAGCTGGGCAAGTGCAAAAAAAAAATATTGGGTTGTATTCTAAAAAAAATATCAAAAGCAGACAAGATACGGTTATAATCCCCCTTTATTCCAACCTTGTAAGACGTCATTTGGAATACTGTTCTTCAGTTTGCTCTCCACAACTGGTCAGTGGAAAGAAATTAATAGAAAAAGTACAACACAAAGTAGCCAAAAAATTCAAAGTGTAAGAAATTATGATTATTGTAGCAGACTAAAAAAACTAGGCCTATATTCTATGCAATTTAGGAGAATGAGGGGTGATCTTTGTCTTACATATAAGGCAATAAATGTGAATCAACATTGAATCAATTGGATTAATTAAAAACTCAACTAAGACAACCACTAGAACCCTCAACATGAAACTTACTAGTAGTCAAAACAAAACCAACAAAAGGAATTCCTGGTATACACAGAGAGTTATTTCAGCATGGAATGCACTCCCTAAAGAAGTTGTTGAAAGCAACACAATTAGCGCTTTCAAAAATAGACTAGATGAACATATGGAAGGTTTAAAGTTTAAATTCCACCAATAAAAGGTGGCGAGTTCTCCGAAGGCATTACATGCCTACTGAACTCGTAATCAAACTATGAAACTATGAAAGTTCCAAACCCCTTTGAAATACATTGAACTGCACTTATCTTAGCTTCTCATATCACAGTAGCCAGTTCCAGCAACAAGACAAGTCTTGATCATAGAGTGGATCTATCACTATCAGGTGAGTGAGGGTGTGTGTGGGGTGCTGGATGCTGAATGGGAGACCAGGGTGGATTTGGTGGAGTGTGAGTATGAGGGGTGAGAATGGCAAAGGACCATTTTCATTTTTGAGGGACATTGTTACAGGGGACTTGCAAGGGACATTCTGGCTCTGGGGATTGGGCACTCCACTGTTGGGCTACTGGTCATTGGCACTTGGCATTCCAGTGAAACCAGGTATTTAGTGGGAAAGGGGGATGACCTGGAGGGGAAAGGGTACAGAGAAGCAATACCAGGGATGGGCACCCTGGTCCTCATATATTATAAAAATTTATAAAACACATATAAAAATAGGAAACCATTTCCTAATGAAAAAGGCAAACTGTTGTTTTATTTTTAAAAAAGCATGTCTTGACACAATTGTCAGTGATTATGACTTACAACGCTTGTCCTTATACCCCTTCTGTATAGAATGCAGTGCTAAGTGTAAGAGCTGCAGAACACATGTCAGAATTGGTTCATTTGGACATAGTCCATAGTGTATTTAAATGCATTGTGCATTACATTGCTGAAGTGTCTGAAATACTAGCAACACACAGGGCTGTGTTTGGTTATGCATGCTGGCCAATTGACTGGATAATGTGTGTTTATGCAGCATTCATGTCACAAATTAATTGGGTCTCTTTGTTATATTTTATAGCACATCATCTTAGCATACAGCATAGCCACTGAGTGACCCAGAGGGGAGGGGGAACAAAGAAGCAGTACTGGGGGAGGGCACCATAGTCTGCTTGATAGATAAAAAGATAGATACATAGACAGACAAACAGAAAGAGATAGTAAGAGACAGACAGGCAGACAGAACAGGAGATCAGTGGCTCACCACTCTCAATGCAGCCCACAGCACGACTTCCAGCTGTGGCTGCAGAACTCAAGAAAGTCCCACTGTTCTCATACAGAAAACATGGATGAACTGCTCCACTCACTAAACTGGGCACCCTAGATTTTGGGGTGCCCAGAAAAGGTAATTCTGGCAGCTTAAAAAAACCAAAACAAGCAAACAGCAGAATCTAGCTATACATGTACTGTTTAGCTATGCTCAGGTGTTTTTTTTTAAGAGATCATTTTTATGTAATATCAGTGTTTGTCAGTTTAAAGAGAAAAACAACTGGCCATCTCTATTGGTATTTTTTTGTTCCACATGATTGTTATCCCCCCGGCCCCCAGCAAGTAAGGCATGAAAATATGCAGTCGCAACAGTTTTTTCTTTTTTTTTTTTATTGTTCGCATTTGACTGTTAACTCAAAAATCCTTATAACTCTGGAACTGTATAATACATGTTCAGGAAAGCTTCCAAAGGTACATCTTGGCACAGGCCCCTTAAACCCAGAAATTTCCTAAGAAAATTCTACACTATCTAGGCTTTAGGTGAGAGCAAAAAATTTGCAATGTTAAGTATATTTTTGTTTGCTAGTTGTTTTTTGATGCTCTGTGTCTCAGAAACTGAACAAGGTGATATCACAAAACTTTTCATGTCTTGAGACTCTGATGGCCTGACCAAGCTTGCCAAATTGTGTTATTTCATCAAAGGATGCCAAATTTATTAGGGTGCAAAAACTGGGGTTTAACATTAAACAGTCTATATGGGGTACTACAGTGCCCCATAAGATAAATATATATATATATATATATATATATATATATATATATATATATATATAGATACAGATGTATATTGAGAGAGAGAGAAAGAGAGAGAGAGAGACAGACAGAGATTGTATATACAATGGAGTCCACCAGAATGAAGTGCAGTGTCACAGTTTTTTATTTTCTGTCTTGTTTTCCAAAAACAGATTTTACCTAGTCCTGAAACAGGTTTATGTTTGGTCTGGTTCTTTCTCAATTTGCAGTGATAAAGGTCTGTGAACATTTGATCCGGTTTACCAAAAAGTAGTTATGAGAGGCTGATGTTTATGATAGGTGAGAGGCTGATGTTTATGATAGGCTCTTCCTTTGCCACTAGCCCTCAAAGAGATTTTCTTAAGGAGGTTCATTCGCTAGCAGCTCAGCCCTTAATACAGTAATTTATTCACATTTGCAGAGCCTGCAGTAGTTCCACCATTCTCTACCTGCAGCTGCAGTGCTGTCTGCTGCACAATTTGCATGCTCTTTCTCTCCCCTACCCATTTCTTATGATTCCTAACCTCTTCATTGACTGTGGCTGGGTAGAAGGAATCTGCAAGAGGGCAGAGGTTGCCACTGCCAACACATGCACAGTTTTCCACTACCTGGGCTCAGGCCATACCTGGAATGGTCTAATTCTGTCTGTCCTGATCAGACTGGGGACAACCCAGCTGACTACTATCTCTTTCTCAATCTGCTACAAACCATAGTTAAAAGTAAGACTGTGGATATACAATTAAATGAGCCACAAAGTGCTGCTTGAGTTATATTTCTGTGTCTGATTCCAAAGAATGTTTAGGATTTTTCATCACCTATGTTTTCAATGTTTTGACAGTAATTGGTTGTTCAACATGCAAAAGATGGCAATGATGTGGAATTATTAAAGACACCAAAATATCTGGAACTGCATACAGCATGTGTAGGACTATATTATGGAGTCTTTCTTATTTCCAGTATATGGGATTGGATTCACAAACTCAAGAGGATACCTGTGAAAATGTTAGCTAGGTAGATAGCAAGTTAGTTAGTTAGTTAGTTTGTGTTACCTGACAGGTTATAAAAGCATTGACAACAACATAGTGACATTTTATTCCAAATAGAAAATTATTGCTGATGGCATTCTCAGAAATGTTAGGTAAGTACGTGAAATATAAAAAGGTTGCTTTGTTGGTCATCTTCCAAACAGGAGCTACAGAAAATGTATGCAACAATGTATAAGTAGAATATCTAATCTGACATCTGGCAGGCTTGCGGCACTGATCCAATAGTTATGGTATGCAGTGCATGCCTAGAAATGTTTTACTGTTTATCACAGGCAAAGTATTTTCTTCTGATTAAACCAACCCAGAAGTGTCTCAGATGAAATAACTTAGCTTCTTAGCAGTTCTGCAACTCTGCAATGAAACAGTAGGCCATTGTAGGAGTCTATAGGAATTTGTAGAAAACTGTACAAACATCTGGCATTGCCTGTTGTGGGAAATGGAGCTCAGTATGTTTTTTCCCCCTATTATTGCATACGCATTCCATGTTATTTCAGTAATAATGTTTGTTAGCAATACTCAAAATGCAAAGAGATTATTACATGAATCCCTCCCCCTCCCGTTCCCATTATGTTCAATTAAGGACAGTTTGAGAGATGCCTAAAATTCTGCTTCTTTCCTCCAGGCAAACTGATGCCTGCAAAGGAAATAAAATCATCAGTGAAGTGCTGCATGTGTATAAAATACACCAAATGCACGTATGGCTTTCTGAATAATGAACTTTATTTAATGCATTTCAGGGTTAATTTCTTCATGCTTCTAACACTTTCATCATCCTCTGCAAGGACAACTCACTTTCCTGTTAGTAACCTAACATAGTGAACTATAGAAATAGGAATAATCAGTGGAGAAATGTGTGAAGGTGTACTGGAAAATGACCATGTATTTATTATTTTGCAAGTACAACCCTTGATCAACACCAGGTCATGGGGTTCTATAGAGACCCATTGGCAGACTGGATGGACCACTGGTCTTTTTTTGCCATCAACATCTATGTTTACTAGTGAAGATGAGGTTGTGCCTGAGGGACACCATAGCAGAGATGGGGGATCTGGGGGGGATGGAGCAGCAGTGGGTAGCGATAAGGCAGGCAATAGATAGGGATACCAAGTGATGTTTTTGACTGATTATCAAAAATAGGAGGAGGAGGAGACCAATCTGGTTCATCAGGGAGGGTATAAGCTCAAGTTAGGGCTAAGAGACTAGCCTTCTTGCATTACATAAGATTTCAGAAGGAGGATGACAGGGCAGGTTACCAGATGAAGCAAAAGGATGCAGGAAGGGCAGTTAAAAGAGCAAAGTCTTTAGTGGAAGAAACCTTAGACAGGACAATAAACAACAGAGATAAAACATTCTCAAGTTACATAGGGGAATGGAGGAAAACAAAGGGAGGGATAATCAAGATGAAGGGGAGGGGTCCCAGTGGAGGATGACAATCAGTAGGCAGTTGTGCTTAACAAGTACTTCTGCTCAGTATTCACCAAAGAGGAGAGGGGAAAGGGTCTGGAACTGAAGGACAGGAACATGGAGGTGGAGAAGTGGTCACCAGCCCCTTCTCCATAGATCAGGTCCTAAAGGAACTAAATAACATTAGGGTGGAGAAGACAATGGGACTGGATGAAGTATATCCCAGGATGGTAAAAGAGCTCAAGGAGGAGCTGGCTGCACCACTAATGGTGTTGTGCAACTTATCGTTGGATACTGGGGCAGTACCAAGTGACAGGAAAAGGAAGCAGTGGTACCACTCCACAAAGGTGGTGATAGGGAGGAGGTTGGTAACTACAGACCACTTAGCCTGATGTCAGTGGTGGGTAAGATGATGGAGTCATTACTGAAGGAGAGAATAATTGGATACCTGAAAACCTCTGGCCTGTTGAACCCAGGGCAGCATGGTTTCATAAGAGAGAGGTCCTGCCAGACCAACCTGTTCTAGTTTTTTGACTGGGTGACTAAGGTGGTCAACCAGGGAAGGGTGGTGGCCATGGCCTATCTGGACTTCAGGAAGGCCTTTTTACACTGTCCCTCAGAGAAGATTGATAAAAAACACTAGGCAGCCTAGGGTTGGGTCATAATGTAGTAACATGGGTTGAAAAATGACTAACTGAGAGGAGCCAAAGGGTGCTGGTAAATGGAGTACATTTGGGCTAGGGAGTAGTGAAGAGTGGAGTGGAGTGCCACAGGGCTCAGTGCTGTGACCAGTCCTCTTCAATGTCTTCATTAGTGAGATTATGGAGGGGCTGGAGGGGAAGGCATGATTATTCGCAGATGATTCCAAGATATGTAATAGAGTAGATGAGCCACAGAGGGTTGAAAAGATGAGGAGGGACCTTAAAAGTTTGAAGGAATGGTCTAAAGTTTGGCAACTTGAGTTCATTGGGAAAAAGTGGGGGATTATGCACATAGGAAGCAGAAACCATGGTGCAACATATGACCTGGGAAGAGTAAAACTGATAGTCACAAAGCAAGAGAGGGACCTGGGAGTTATTATTACAGATGACCTAAAGGTGGCTAGGCAATGTGATGTGGCAGTGGGGAAGACTAGCCGTATACTTGGTTATATAGGGAGGGGTATTACCAGAAGAAAGAGGGAGATCCTGTTGCCTCTTTACAAGACACTGCTAAGGCCTCATCTCAAGTACAGCATTCAGGTTTGGTGGCCTCTTCTAAGGAGGGACTTAGACAGGCTGGAGGTGATGCGAAGGAGGGCTATGAGAATGATGTGGGGTATGCAGGTGATGACCTATGAGGAGAAGCTGAAAGAACTGAATATGTATTCCTTGGAGGCAAGGAGGGAGAGGGGTGACATAATCAAGACCTTTGAATATCTCAAGGGCATAAATAGGGTACAAGAGGGGAGTGCTTTTCAAAGGAAGAGTTGCCAAGAACGAGGGGAGATTGCTGGAAGCTCTAGGAGGATGGTTCAAGTCAAGTCAAATTTTATTTATAAAAGGCACTTTTCCAAAATGAAAGCACCTGTATGATTCAATGCTAAAAACTCTTCAAATTAAAATCCCAGAGCATAAAATTCCAGTTCCATGTTAAAATCAAATCATGTCAGGAAATGCTAGTTCAAATAAATAAGTCTTCAATGCAGACTTAAAGGACTCAGTGGACAGGCACTCTCTCACCCGACAAGGTAGAGAATTCCCCAGGGTCAGGGCCATGAAAGCAAATGCTCTGGCCCCCAAGGTCTTCAAACAGACCCTGGGAACATCTAGCAATCCCTCGTCAGCAGAATGGAGTGGGCGGAGGGGGTAGTGGGGACAAAGGAAGGCTTTCAAATAATGCAGTCCCTGTTTGTTTAGGGCCTTATTTGTCAGCAATGTGACCTTGAAAGTGATTCTCCACTGTACCGGCAGCCAGTGCAGTTCACGGAGCACAGGCATAATATGACTGACTCTTGATGAGTCAGTCAACAGCCTGGCTGCCGCGTTCTGCACCAGCTTCAGGTGACGGATATCCACCCCTGAAGCCCTAGGTATAGAGCATTGCAATAGTGAAGGGTAACATAAGCAAGTACTTGTTCATGGAGAAGGTGGTGGACATTTGGAATAGTCTACCTGAGGTGGTAGGGGCAAACACAATTATTAGCTTTAAGAAAGCATGGGACAGATACAAAGGGATTCTGGTAACTAGGGGAGTGTGTTCCAGCATAGTAGTTAGACTGGGGATCTCTAATTAGGTGAGGCTGGACTGGGCAGACTAGGTGGGCCTTGAGGTCCTTCTCTGCCGACATCTTGTATGTATGTATGTATGTAAGTGCTTACAGCTGATTATTCACAGAAGGATAGCTATGAAAATGAGTTAGATACACTATGTCTTGCAATGGGATCATCAGACACCTTCCTGTTTGTTATTCATTGGGGGAAGTTAAAGTACAATACTTAACATTAAATTCCAAACAGTTTACAACTTAGGACATGCATCCCAGCTGCTTTACAGGGATATTAAATAAGGATGTGGAAAAAGGAGTCCCACCTTTATCGTACAGGCACTAGTATCGCATTCATTACCCCACATATTAGGTAGGGCAAGCTTTATTTATAAAGCACTCTTCCCTAAAGTTCAGAGCACTGTACATTCATTTAAAACAATGCACACTATATTGTAAAGCAAATCAAAACAACAAAAGGAAAATATAACAGCTGACGAGGAAAGAGTAAGGATTCCAAACAACAGTTAAGGGGGCCAGAAATAAGACATGATGCAAGTGGTGCAGTGCAGTGGCTGTGGAGCAGCAGTCTTCCAGGAGATGTTCTGGAGGATGCAGTGTTGTCCCATCTGCAGGCACCTCTCTGGACTGAGGGAGAAGGTTGCTCATCTCCAGGCTGAGTTGTCCAGGATTTGTGGGACCTCTTCCTCCATCCAGGGGACCAGCAATGCCACTGTTGTTGCCTCAGAGGTTGCCAAGAAAGAGGAGCAGTTGGACCACAGTGGGCTCAGGGAGGGTGAGGTTGGTGGAACAGAGGCACATCCCTCCAGCTGTACCTCTCCACAATTCCTATGCCATTCTGGCAAAGTGTGGTTCTTCTATGGAGGCACCTGCAGTGGAGACCAAGGAGGATGCTTGGAACCTCCACAAAGGAGACCCACAGGAGGGTGGCATGGGACCCCACAGGGGAAGGAAACAACTCCTGGTGGGGGACTCCATTGTTAGGAAGGTAGAACTGGGGAGGAAGGGGAGAGGGAGGTAAGGTGCTGCCTGGCGCCATGGCTTGAGGACAGGAGATTAATCCTCAGGATTGCTGGAGCAGCTGCACAGGGAGGGAGCTGGATGTCATTGTCCACCTAGGGACAAATGACCTGGCTAAGAAAGGGATTAGAGCAGTGCAGGAAGAGTTTGTGGAATTGGGGAGGGGCCTTAGACAAGTAGCATGCATGGTAACCTTCTCGGAGGTGCTGCCCATCTATGGCGTAGGGGAGGCTAGGGTGTTCTGCACCATGGAATACAATCAGTGGTTGAAAAACTGGTGCAGAGCTCATGGATTTGGCTTCATTGGGGACTGGGGGTCCACCTGGAATGATGCAAGCCTATACTGGCATGATGGGCTGCATCTGTCCGGGAGGGGAACCAGGATCCTAGATGATAGGTTTAAATGCTCTATTGGCAAGCATTTAAACAGCCAAGGGGAGGCACTGAAAGGAGCAGGAAATTCTAGCCCCCAAAAATCATGGTAGTAGTACGGTAAACACCAACATAGAGGTGGTGATAGGGAGAAGGGCAGGGTAAATGGGGAAAGTGACAAATGCAAGAAGGACAGGGATGGGGCAAAAGGTGTAAGGCCATCAGGAAATGGAGGGTAAGAGTACCAATGTCCGTAGTCTGGGCAACAAGCTCCCTGAGCTGGTGGCCTTGATGGAAGAGGGAATCCTGGGTAGCGTAGCAGTCACAGAAACATGGTACACAGAGAACCATGACTGGGATGTTAACATACCAGGGTGCATAACCTATAGGAGATACAGGCAGGAGAGAAGAGGGGGAGGAGTAGTTCTCTAGGTAAAGGAAGGGATAAAAGCAACTGAACAAAAGAGCAAACAGGGAGGAAAGGAGGCACTGTGGGTCACCTTGGAGACTGGAAATGGCACCACAATCTGCACAGGGGTACAGGGGTATAAGAGGACTGGAGGAAGGCAGATGTGATTCCCCTTCACAAAAGTGGGACCAAGGCAGAGGCAGGAAACTACAGACCTGTCAGACTCCATGTCAAGGGGAAGGAATGGATAGGGATATGATAGAAGGTATTCTTAGGATGGCAGAAAAAGGGGAGATACTGTTGATGGGAGACCTGAATATGCCAGATGTTAACTGGAGCACATTTGCTGCAGCCACATCCAAGAGCAGGGCCATTCTCGATGCCCTACAGGTGGCAGGCCTCAGACAGCTAGTTTCACAGCCCAGTCATGAGGGAACAATCTTAGACCTCGTACTCTCAAATGGGGGCAGTGAGAGGATCTCAGATCTAGAAGTGGGTTGCCATCTGGGAACAAGTGACCATCAAACAGTGTGGTTCACGTTAAACTAAGCTACAGAGTCAAGTCATACAAAAGTGAGGGTACTGGACTTCAGGAGGGCTGACTTTGGCAAGATGGGAAAGTGCCTCAGAAAAGCACTAGCAAACAGGCTAGAAGGAAGGGTGGAGCAACAATGGGAATCATCAAAACTGCCATCACAGAGGCAACAAGCCTTTGTGTGAAGCAAATAAACAAATCAAAATGAAAGAAAAAGCCACTATGGTTCTCAAAAGAGGTGGCTGGGAAAGTCAGAGAGAAAAAGATAGCATTCAGGAAGTATAAGGAAACACAGAAGGAGCAGGACAGAGAGCAGTACCAGTTAAGGCAGAAGGAAGCAGGGAGGGAAGTCAGAATAGCAAAGGCCCAAACTGAGGAAAAGATAGCCAACTCAGTTAAGAAGGGGGATAAAACCTTTTATAGGTACATCAGCGAGCGTAGAAAGACAAAGGGAGGGATAGTGAGGCTGAATAGAATGAACGGTGGTGGGCAGAGGGGACAGTGAAAAGCAGGAATACTGAACGAATATTTCTGCTCAGTATTCACAAAAGAGGAGGGGAAGTGCCTAATCCAATTAACAGAAGCACTCTTGATAGGAGGTTGATCCCAGCCCTTTCACAGAAGAAAGGGTTCTGCAAGAACTCCTAAAACTGAAGGTGGACAAAGCAATGGGGCCTGATGGAATTCACCCCAGAATTCTAAAATAATTAAGGGGGGAACTAGTGAAACCACTGACTACTCTTTTTAATAAATCATGGGAGGATGGTGTGGTACAAGAGGACTGGAGGAAGGCGGATGTGATTCCTCTCACAAAGTGGGACCAAGGCAGAGGCAGGAAACTACAGACCTGTCAGTCTGACCTCTGTAGGGAAAGTGATGGAGTCACTTCTGAAGGAAAGAATTGTTGAGTATCTTGAGGCCAGTGGACCACAGGACCCAAGGCAGCATGGGTTCACAGCGGAAGGTCATGTCAGACGAACCTAATAGATTTCTTTGACTGAGTGACCAAAGTAGTAGACCAGGCAGGGGCTGTGACATGGCCTACCTAGACTTTAGCAAGGCATTTGACACAGTCCCACACAAAAGATTAATAGTCAAATTAACCAGCCTGGGAGTGGGTCCCAGGGTGGTAGCCTGGGTAAAACATTGGCTCTGACAACAGGACACAGAAGGTAGTTGTAGATGGAGTCCACTCTGAAGAAAGAGGGGTTACTAGTGGGGTACTGCAGGATTCAGTACTGGGTTCAGTCCTTTTTAATGTCTTTATAAGTGACGTTGCAGACGGACTGGAAGGAAAAGTATGCCTCTTTGCAGATGACACAAAGATCTGCAACAGGGTTGATACACAAGGAGGCGTGGAAAGGATGAAAAGGGACTTGGCAAGGTTGGAGGAATAGTCAGAAGTATGGCAGCTAGGATTCAATGGAAAGAAGTGCAAAATAATGCACCTGAGAAGCAAGAACCCAGGAGAAGATTATACAATGGGGGGGAGGTAGTAACAACAACAAAAAAGGAAAGGAACCTGGGGGTAATCATACCAGATGACCTTAAGGTTAGAAAAGCAATGTGAGAAGGCAGTAGGGAGGGCTGGGGGGATACTGGGATGCATAGGGACAGGCATCACCAGCAGAAAACAGGAAGTTGTTATCCCTCCCTACAGACAGTTGGTGAGACCCCATCTGGAGTACTGCGTCCAGTTCTGAAGACCCCATCTCCGCAAGGACATAGACAGGATAGAGGCAGTCCAGAGGAGGGCAACTAAAATGGTGCAGGGTCTGCAAGAGAAGCCGTATGAGAAGAGACTAAAGGAGCTTAATATGTATACCCTTGAGGGAGGAAGGGAGATGGGGGACATGATAGAAACTTTTAAGTACCTCAGTGGAGTCAACAAAGTCCAAGAGGGTAGCATCTTTCAGAAAAAGAGACGTGCAAGAACAAGGGGACACAATTTAAAGACAGGGGGGCAGTTATGGGGCAATGTGAGGAAGTATTTTTTCACAGAGAGGGTGGTGGACGCATGGAACAGCCTTCCTGAGGAGGTTGTGGGGTCTAAAATTGTGGGAGAATTCAAGAATGCATGGGACAGACATAAGGCAGTTCTTGTGGGGGGTAGGAAGAAATAGGCTGTTGGTTAACTAGGATCTGTGGCCTAACCTGTAGGTAGGGAAATGGGCAGACTAGGTGGGCCAAGCAGTCCTTATCTGCCATCAAAGTCTATGTTTCTATGATTCTATGATATAATACATAAAAGCATACTGACTACTTAAAAACTAACTGGCTGACTAGCTGGCAAATGCCTGTTCTAAAACTATGTTTTTAAGGAGGTTTAAAGGTCTCCATCATGTGGGCAGTATAGATGCTCCCAGACAGAGAATTACAAAACACTGGCGCCACCTCTCAGAATGTTCTGTCCCCAGATTTCTAAGGTGGGAAAGAGGGACAACATGCTAGACTGCATCAGAGGAGTGGAGGGTTTGGATTGGGAGGTAAAGAACCAGCAGATCATTCAAATATTGAGGTCCCAAACTGCCTAGGGCCTTGTATGTTAACAAGTATATCTTAAAGTTGATGTGGCACTGCATAGGCAGTCAGTGCAGCACACACAGCACCAGTGTGATGTAGTCCTTCCAAAATATACCCACCACTAGCCGGGCTGCAGCATTCTGGACCAGCTGCAGGAATTATATCAACCCTCCAGATAACGCTAAGTATACAGCACTGCAGTATTTCAATCTAAAGGTTACAAAAGCCTGAACGATCATCATCAGATCAGTAAGCCCAATTGTGGTTTCATCTGGTGATGTTTTGAAGATGGTAAAAGCCAGATTGGACCACTGCCAACACCTGCTGTTCTAGTGTCAGTCTGTAGTCCAAAATGACCCCATGATTCTTAACTGTACTGACAGGCACAAGCGATTAGTCACCCAATAAAGGAAAGGCTGCCCCACCTCCCATCGCTGCTGAGTCCCACCAACCCCAGTTTGATCAGCATGACCTCTATCTTCCCTGGATTGAGACATAGCCAGTTTGAGGCCATTCAGTCATTGATCTCTATGATACATCGCCCCAGCACCAAAATCACAGAATTTCCCCAGGAGAACAAGAGAGATATAACTAAGTAACATCTGCACAGCAGTGAAACTCAACCTCATATCATCTGATGATCTCCTCAAAGGCAACATGTACACAGAGGACAACATAGGGGCAAGGATCAAGGCTAGGGAATTCCACAGGACAGCACAGAAGCCCCAAAGATGAAATTGCCTAAGGCAGCCTTTTGTGTTCTCCCTGTTATGTAGGAGTCAAACCAGAAGAAAACCATGCCAGATGTGCCATTTTAGCCTGATCCTGCTAACAGCCACAGTTAGTTGCAGGCACGCCTGTGAGTAGGCTGCGAGTGTGTTTTAAAGTTGATTCAAACTGTGTTCTTTGACTTCATGGTCTGGAAAGTTTAGGTGACGGTTTTAAATAAAAGTTGAAATAGTGAAGAGGCCTCTGGTGAGGAATTAATAAAGAAGGGAATCAACAATAAGTGTCAACAGCGTCTACAGCCAACAAAGGATAAAAATGGCTAAAACAGCGAAATATGCCTAAGTCAGCTTTTGACTGTGGGAAAGATCATTGAGTGACACTCTGAGTGGTATTGCTACCTGGACTGGCCTTCTTGATATTTGGTTACCTACTGAAGAACTATTTTACTGTGAGGAAGCGACTGAAGCTTGACTATCAACCCTTTTACCAGTGAATCAAGACTGTGCTGCAAACATTTTGCTGCTCCAAAGCAAAGGAGTAAGATGGCTGGACATTACTCTGGGTGAGAACTTTTACAACAGTAGGATATATTTGAGAGTCTGCAAGAGCTAAAAGAAAGGACTTTTACGTGCATATAACAAACATATTCTGCATAACTGTAAGTGTTTTCCATTCTTCACTTATGTTATGGTTTCTGGTGATATATTTAAATCTGGTAACTGATCTGATATTCTCACCCAGTCAAATCAAATTTGCTGTGTTTTGTTGCATAGTTGCATTGCATACCTAAGAAACTGTGTTTCTGCTATAGATAATGTTGATTCTTTTTGGTAGAACTGCATTCATATTCAAGGGATTAATAATGAACACAAAGTCATCTAAAGGAAAGTTTGTTTTGAATATTAAGACCTATAAAAATAAAAAAAAAACAAAGTTTAAAAAAGGAACTGATAATGGGGGTCAAAAGGGAAGGAAAACTGCCTTAACGGAGAAAAAAATAACAAGCTATATCCTGGCCCCAGGAAGCCAGATAAATCTGGTGGGGAAAAAGGACGTCTTATTGATTCAAAGTTACACCCTGCCCCCTTTAGGTTCTTCACCTATAAGACCTACCTTAATTTTAAATATTTATTTATTTATTGAAGTTTTTTTCACTGGGTAAGTCCACTGAGACATTATGTCACTTTTTCAGTGGTGACATGGGGTTAATTACATTCATAAAGTTGACAACAGTTTACATTCAAACCAGACACATCAGTATACAATACAGAGACATATTACACAAATGACAGGGTGGATATATGGTAACAAGTTACATATGTTAGGTAAAAAAGCAATGTTTAAGTTGAAGCAATACACAACAGGACACGTCAAGTCAATAGCAATGTCTGACACGTGCACAAAGATAGGTTGCCTTGGTTGCCACTGATAAGCTAGATAGAAAAACTGGACAGGTAAGGGTCAAAAAGAACAGGGCTCAAGTGCTTAGATCAGCAATGTCACAAACACCATTTAATGAGTTTACAAAAAGGTACTGTAGGGATATCTAGGGTAGGGTTAGATGCCCTGGGAATTAAGAGACCATGACTTGGGGTATACCAAATGGTCAGGCAACAGAGTCCTGATGCTCAATAACAGCATCAGTTACAGCTACAGTTGCAAGCAACATACACATGGGATTTCAGTGCAGTTTTGAATGTGCTCAGGGAGGAACACTTAGTCAAATCAGATGGCAGGCTGTTCCAGAGTACAGGTGGCACACTGGAGAATGGCCTGTCACCTGTACTGGTTCTTTGCCATGGTAATTCCTGGGTGGGATTATTAGATGACAGAAGCTCTCACATTGGAGTCTTGTACTTGAGTAGACCATTTAGGCTAGGTTATTCAGATAATTTGGTGGTTTTGAAGGCAAGAGGGTGGGGTAGGCAAGCATGGCCTTGAGTGCTGGCCAGTTGAGGGAGGCGAGAACACCACCATGGTGGTCATGAGGGTGAGCACTGGCAACAAAGCATGAAACCTTGTGATAGAGGACTTTAGGTTGGGAGAGTTTGATACCTCAGAGAGTCTGAAGCACGGGAGCACCATAAAGAAAAACAGGGGAGAAGCATTCCTGTGGTGATTGCCAGTTGTGCTACATTGGTTAAGTATCATCCTTGTCTGTAAAGTAACCCAAGTTTTTGATGGATGGGCTTGGTTAAGGCATCCACATATGTTTTAAGGGTTAGCTCTTGATCAAGCTGCATCCGGAGGTATTTGATGGATGAGCAGACCTCCATCCTGGTGCCATTGGATGAGAATAGTTGTAAGAGGTTTTGTCTCTCAGAGCCCAAGCATTTGGGACCAAAAAGCATAGCCTTCTATTTTGTTAGATTTAGTATGGGTATATTGTCCACTAGCCATTGTTCCATGAGTCAGAAGTCTGCGTTGAGATCCAGGTTTATTTGGTTCACATCCTTAGAACTTCTATAGATGATAGCATTGTCTGCATATAGTTGCATGTTAGCTCCTCCACAGTGTTTAGGCATATTGTTGATGAAAACTGAGAAAAGTAGTGGCCCCAGGACACAGGGACAGGTCCCATGAGGAACACCTTGGTTGATTGGTTTTAGGTCCGATGTTGCATCCAACCATTTAACCATTTGTCTCCTCTCAGGTAGTTATGGAACCAGTTACAGGCATGAGTGTCCAGGCCAAGGTGTCAAAGCTTGTTGATGAGGAGAGCATAACTGACCAGATTGAAGGCTTTTGTTAAATCCAGGAATAGTGCCCCAGTACCCAAACCTTTATCCATATCCCCGAGTACCTCCAATGTGAACCTGACTAGGGCTGCATCGGTTCCATGGTTTTTCTGGAAACCATGTTTCACATCCGAGAGTTGGTGGTTGAGTTCCATGTAATCCTAGACCTGATTATAGACCAGCTTCTCCAAAGTCTTTGCAAGAGCACTGAAAATGGATATAGGATGCTAGTTTTCTATCAAATCTTTGGCACCACCTTTATGTATGGGAACTACCATGGCAGGTTTCCACTTGGTAGTTATAAATAAAACTGAAGGGAATGGCTCAGAACATCTATTATTGAAAACCATAAGAGAATTGGAGAAGGAGGACTCTTAGCTTGGGAAAGAGGGTAGACATATAGAAGTTGTAGTTCAGATTAAAGAGAAAACAAATCAGGTGCAACATATGGAAAAACATCATAACTCAGAGAATGTTATAGCAGAGGTTAGTAAGTGTAATGTAATAAAAATCAGGTTAAGCAAAAGTTCCCCCAATATCAACCAAAAGGAAAAGATAAAGAATATGAATACAAGTCACATCAGTTTCCAAGTATACCATTATATATCTATATCTATATAGTCATTGCAATAAAATCTGTCAATGCATCAGCTAGGGTGAATAATATAATGACACAAGCAGGGAAATGAGGCGTTAGGGTTTCCAACCCTAATGCCTCACCCCCAGGGTTCCCACCTCTACCACTCCACCCCCACTCCTCCACCCTTCACATGCCAACAGGCATCTGGGTGTGCGTTGGTGTCAATGGCCTAACTCTCACCCCATTCCATGTGTAAACAAGCTGAGGTGGTGCAGTGCAGGAGCATGGGATGAAAGTTCGTCCGATGACCCCAATGTTTTACTGTATGTAGATGTGTGTGTGTGTGTGTGTGTGTGTGTGTGTGTGTATATATATATATATATATATATATATATATACATATATACATACAGTAAAACAGTCCTCTACAGTGTCCCTCAGTACAGGGAACATCCCTTTGTGTTCCTCTCACTATAGCCCTGACCTGCATTCATCCCTCCTGGGAACAGTGATGCACACACAGAGACTATACCGTACATCCAGAATTTCAAGCATCGAGTTATATTATTCTATGGTGCTACATAGCTCTTACCCTGTGTACATCCGAAGGTAATGGTTTCCATTGTGTCCTGAGTTTGTGTTTCCATGTTTGTGGATGTGCCTCTCATTATGGGGATCAGTGTCCCTCTTTCTTCCACATTTAGAGTGTCTGTGTCCCTCATTCCAGTGCTGACTAGGTGGGAGGTATGAACTGCATATGCCTGCCAACATCCATGGCCTGCAGCTAACACACTGTTTCTCAAGGCTGGCATACAGGTGGAACTGTGTGCATACCCCAGCCTGTGGCTTTTAGCCTGTACATCCAGTCTGACCTACAGGTGGAGCTGTGGGCACCATCCAGCCTGAGGTTTTTGACCTGTAGCTCCAGGCTGACCTACAGGTGGAGCTGTGTGGCCCATGGAATAGCACCAGGCAATCTTCATGCTAATGTATACTAAGCAGGCCTTAATGAGATGATAATGTGGCTGTTTGCACACAGATTGCCTAAGTAGGTTCATTTTCATAGTAGCTTGGAAAATAGCAAACGTTTGCCCCAGGCTAACCTGTTTGCACTAGGCAATCAGGTTAGCCCTGGGCAAACCTCACATCAGCATAGCAAAGTTCTGCAGTGTGTGACCTGCTTTTTTTTGCAGTTGCTGTGGAATGCTTCTTTACAAGCACACACATTGTCCTCCACCAGCAGCTCTGACATACTCCACCTCTGTGTCCATTGGGCTGCCGTTGCATTTTTCACTTCCTTGTTGTTATACTCAGAGCTGTCATATTTTCTGGGCTATTTTAGCACTGCACTCCCAGCCCAGTTTTCCCAGCTTCCTTAGCACACTATATTCATCAGAGTTAGCACTGGGGCTCTTCCTTTTGAATATGGTGGGCTATTTGTTCTGGGCTAATTTAGCACACTGGGAAGTACTAATTTAGCCCCAGGGCAAAGTTTTGAATATCTGGCCCCAGAACTATTACCTTGGAAGAGGAGGGAAAAGTAAAAACATTTCAGATAGTAGAGTTAGAACCAGACATGCCATTTTTAATTCAAAGTATGGAAAGTGAGGAACAACAGAAAAATGGTGAAGTCACTGAAAGTGAAAGAAAAGAATGGTTAACTGAAAAAGGAAAGATATTACCAACTATATATATATATATGAAGGAAATACCAAAGGCAAAAAAATGAGAATGGTACAGCGTTAAAGATAGCTATATATAACACATGTAAAGGTATTCTTGGTATGGGATTTTCTTGGTCAGATATCACTTCTGTGTATAGATACCAAGCAGGCAGGGAAAAAGGTTGGGTCTGCCTAGTAACAAAATCTATCAACATACGATAAAAACTATTAGAAAATAAAAAAATTAAAGAACTAGGGGTGATAGCAGAAACAACTACTATAGAAGACACACAACCAGAAAAATCAAAAACAAGAGAAACTGAGGAGGGGAAATAAAAAATGTAAACATACATATGGGAAAAAAGACAAAAATAATCAAAAGCTACAACAAAGAATTAACAATTACATGGTTCCAAATGAAAGAGAACAGACACTGTTACCAGAGAAAGGTATTTTACATCAAGGAAGGATAACAATGAAAGGGAGATTACAAAAAACACTAAGAATTAACACCAGTATTGTACTGGACACTCAAGAAGAGTCAGTTATAACAGGGCAAGTGAAGAAATGGATTTAACCAAAGCAAGAGGTTTGTATGATCAAGATAGTAACCAATGCTATATACTAGAAGATTCAATAGAAGTGTGTTTACTGGGACAAGAAATTCAAGGAAAGGTACCCTGTGACATGCAAATTATAAGCTGGAATGTAGCTGGAACAGTAGGGAAATATAGAGATTTAGGATGTGAAAAATTCTTATTTTCATATCCAGTAATATTGTTACAGGAAACATGGGCCTGTACATATGATGATTGTGCACTTGAAGGAAATCAGTGTTGGTATATAGGAGCATGGAAAAATAGTAAATATGGTAGAGCAGTGGGGGGAGGGTGCTCCTTTGTAAAACTTGGACAAGAACTAAGCGGTAATTGTACAAAAAAGGGTAATATGAATTTTATATTGGACATAGAATTATTAAGGAGAAATTAGGTTATATGCATTCTGCTTTATGTGTATTTCCCTCTTTATACTGCTAAAGCCCCCATAGCTACCACTCTGGAGGCATTAAAACATATTGTTCTACAAGTTCAACTATAGTACCCAGGAGGGATGATTTTAATAGGGGGGATTTTAATGCCCAGACTGGTACTGAAATGGAAGAGAAAGAGGCACATTTGAATCTGGGTGATATTATGAAAATATTTATTAGACACTTATGAGATACAAAGCTAAACAAACAAGGTGAAATAGTTCTGGAATCTCTTAATCTTTTGAATGTGATAATTTTAAATAGGAGATGCAGGGGTGACAGAAGTGGAAAATTAAAACATGATTACTGAAGTGGAGGTAGTGTCTTGCTCTACTGAGTGGTAGATGTATTTTCCTTCCAGAAAGTAAATAAGATGAAAGTACTAGATGTATGGGACAGTAATCATAGACCATTAGAAATAGATATTCAAGTATGGGGGGGGGATGACTAAAGATTGAAAATACTAAAATGAGAAATATGGCAGATAATATGTTGATTGATAACTCAAAAAGAATAAAATGAACCCCAAATAAACACCTGGAAACTTGTAGACATATTAAATTTACAACAGATAAAATATCAAGAGCAAAAGAGTGTTACTAAATTTTCAGCAAATAAAGAAAATAAGGAAACTGTAAAAAATAACCTGAATCTTTACATAAAATTAGAGCAGCAAGCAATTCATGAGATGGAGAATACACAAATAAGGAAAAAATAAGAATAGGAATAATCAGTATAAAAATGTTTTGATGGTGAATGTAGTAAAAAAAAGGAAAATGAAACAAATATGAAAGAGAATAGTAACATATAATCAAATAGAAGACTGTGTAACCTTAAAACGTAAAAAAGAATATAGAGACTTATTGGGGACCCCAAAAAGATTTTTAACACTGAACTGTTATCCTCATTATAGCTGTACATAGAAAAAAAAGGACAATTTATCATTTTCTAATTTAGTAGCTTATGATTCAAACAATACTAGGTATACTGTAACATGGAAGCTGTCCTTTCCCCAGAAATATGGAGGAAATACTTTATTGATATATTCAACCATTTTTCTGCTGGAAATCTGATAGAAAATTAAACTTTTATTAAAAAATTGCCAGAGAACAATGGTTGGGTGGAAATTACAACAGCTGAAGTGATTCAAGCTATTAAAAACAAAGAAATAAGAGCTTCGGGAATTGATGGCATAGAGACTGAAATGTATTGTATCAATCAAATCCAGAATGGTGGGCAGCCGTATTAGTCCCCTTGTATGAAAATATTATTAAATTTGAAATTATCCCAGAACAGTGGAAATGGGGAGTAATTGCCCCACTATACAAAAAAGGCTCTTTATCACAGCCTGAAAATTACCAGCCAATAACATTATTAAATGTTAATGCAAAATCTTTTCAAGATTGATATTAAATAGAATTATGTTTTGAATGGAAGACAATATTATATCAAAATTTCAGACAGGGTTTTGTAAGGGAATGTCAACAACAGAACCCATTTTTATCTTTAGTTATTTACTTGATAAATATGTAACACACAAAAAAAGAAAACTTTACATGGCCTTTATTGATATAAAGTCAGCATTTGATCCTGTAAATAGGCAAACACTGTGAAATTTTAAATGAAAATGGTATGGATTGAAATTTATTGTCAATAATAAAACTTTTGGATGAAGATACAAAACTAGTGGTTAGATACAGGAAGGATGGTGCAGTTACTGAACCAATAGATGCAAAAAAAGGTGTAAAACAAGGGTGAATTTTAGCACCAACTTTATTTAATTTATATATAGACACTTTGGTCGATGACATAGAAAAAATAGAAACATTTCTCCCAAAGTAAACTTAACAGCTGTTAAAATATTAGTGTATGCCAGTGATGCAGTTCTACTGTCACAAACACCTTTAGGTCTAATAAGAGCAATACTATCTGTAATGGACTCCTTGAGAAAACTGGACCTGACTTTGAATGTAGACAAAACTAAAATATTGGTATTAGGAAGTGCAAAAAGAACTCTTCTCCTCTGGAAGATACTGTAAATGATGTCAACATAGAAGAAATCACTAAATTCCAATAATTGGGTGTGACATTTAACAGGAATTTAGGGGTGGAAATTGCATTTAACAAAAATTAAAGATAATTCTACACATACGATGTTAGGTACAGTATATTCCACTTGTAACAGACTCAGTTTAACTGGACATTCAGCTGTAATGGACAAATTCATGTTGTCAAATGCCTTTTTCTATTACTGTAATGTAAAAACCTATGGCTAAAACGGACCTCAGATTCCATTTGTAATGGCCACTTGGGGTGCCAGAGAGGTACTTTTGTGCCCATTTGCATCTATTTTATCAATCAGGCTATCAGGCAATCAAACAATTAGTGCCCCTACTTAAACCCCCCCTCGTTCCACCATAGTCTTGTCCAGTTTTTTTTGTTGTGAAACTGTGCCTTGCTGTTGGTGAAAATGCTGTCTTGTAAATGAACTTCTCTACCCCTTTGTAAGAAAGTAGAGCTATTAAATGCCATCGACAAACATCCTAAGCTTAGTGTTAGAGATTTAAGCACTCATTTTTCAGTTCCAAAATCTACCATCTCTGATTTGTTGAAGAATTGGGAAACATTGCTTGCCAATTGGCACAGCAACCAGAACCCAGAGCGTAAGCACAAATGGGATGGCAAAGATACGGATGTAGAGGAGGCACTACTAAGGTGGTTCAGCAATGCTCATGGCAGGGAGGCACTGATTAGTGGATCTCTCCTACTTCAGAAAGCAGATAGCCTTGCACAAGCCCTTGGGAAAATGGGGTTTAAGGCAATAGATGACTGGCTCATTCGATAGAAGCAACATAACAACATCTGCTTCCGTCAAATTCATGGGGAGAATTTACATGCTGACAGCTGTGCAGCTGATGCCTGTCTTAGAGATGTGTTGCCACAGCTTCTTTCAGGATACAGCCCAGACAACATTTTTAACACTGATGAGACCGGGCTGTACTTCAGATGTGTTGGTTATGGCACACTCATGTTTCGTTCTGAAGCACCATTTGGGTTAAAGAAAGCCAAGGAGCGAATTATGGTGCTTTTAACCTGCAACATGTCAGGTTCATAAAAATTGAACCCTGTGGTGATGGGCAAGAGTGCACAGCCATGTTGCTTTCATGGTGTTAGGCATCTCCTGGTCATCTACCAAAACAACAAGACTGCATGGATGACCGGTGATATTTTCACAGCCTGGCTGAGAAGTTGGGACCACAGTCTACGTTCATGCAAGATCGCACTTCTCCTTGATAACTGCAGCTCCCACCCTCGTGTAACTGGGCTACGTAACATTAAGTTAATTTTACTGCCTCCTAACACAACCAGCATAATGCAGCCTCTACATCAGGGTGTTATTTACAGCTTTAAATGACATTATGTTACCCTTATGAGAGGCAGGTTGCTGGACTTACTGGATCAAGATGAAGAAATCACAGCTTCAGTTTGTTTTCGAAGGATTAACATGCTAGATGCTGTGCGCATGATCCAGCAAGCATGGAACAAAGTCTCCATGGATACCATTCAATCATGCTTTCAAAAAGGTGGCTTTGCGGTTCATGATGACATTGGCACAGTAGCTGAAGAACAGGACTTTCCAGAGGATGCAAATGAGTAGCATCCACTGTCAGAGGAGGAGCTGGAGGTGATCTGTCACCTAGATGACAAAGCACCTACGTCTGATGTTGATGACATCAGCGAGGCAGTCAAGGGGATGCAGCCAAATGATGACTCGGAGGATGAGGAGACTGTGGAAGACAAGGAGGAGGAGGAAGTGAAAGTAATGCCTGCTGATGTGAGGAGCACCTTGCTAACCAAAAGACGTGCAATTGAACAGAGGGACAACATTGTTCCAAAATGGGACCAGCTTTCCATGACAGAATTGATGTGGAGGAGGTACACGAAGACAGGCAGTAAGTAAATGAGCATCAATGATTACTTTAGCCCCTCTCAGGATTCCCAGGTAGAACAAGTTGAACAGACTGAACAGTAAAGCATTTATGAACATTAAAGAGCCAACACAAGCGTGCACAGTTCACGGTACTTTTTTTTTATTTTAGCAGGGTTTGTTTTGCTTGTTTGTAGCATTTTGTTTTCAATAAAGTACACTGGTGTGGCTTGCCAGGATAATCACAATAGCTAACTAAAAGCATAAAAGAACTGTAAAAAAATCACTGCTTCACGCTATGCTACCCAAGCTATGCTGCCGCGTGATTCTTCAAGCGCTGTTGATGTTAAAAAGGATATAGCAGATGCCAGTTGTAACAGACAAATTCATAGCAGACAAATTAGTTCATTACAAGTGGCATACACTGTATTAATAGATTTGCAAATATATTTGCAAAAAATTATTTTACTACTCAGTACCGATGTTACGAAGCAAAAGTAAATGCCAATTTGCTATACTCTTCTGAGGTGTGGGATTCATTTTGTAAAATTAAGAACATAGCAGCGGTGCAGAATCAGTATTTAAAAAATCTCTTTGGGGTTCAAAAGTCTACTCTAAATGCTGCCATGTGAGACGAAACTGGGACATTATCATTGACCACAAAAATTTTAAAACATTGTACTACTTTCTGGAAGAAAATAAGTCTTTCACCTTCAGATGGGCTATTATTCCACTATTGGTTGGACACACAACACAGCTTATAATTACTTAATAAAGGTTGGTTTGGTAAACTTGATCAAATATTAAACAAAAATGGATTACCGTACAATAGCATGTTCTATGAACAAACAGAGGTAGGGAGCTTCACTGAATTAGCAATACAAAGAATAGTTGATAGTTTGAAGCAAAAAGATATTGCCAGTATAAGGGATGCATGGAAATACTCCATTCTTAAAAAAATTCAACTAATTTTTGAGGTGGAAAAATATCTCCTGCTTTGTGAAAATGTAAAACATAGAAAGGCTTTAACTAAATTAAGATTGGGTATATTAACTAATAGATGGTGAAGGAGTAACCTTGGAGAACAGGTCTATGCATGTATTTGCTCAGAGAACTATAAAGTGAGCAAACAGCATCTGTTGTTAGAATGTAATGAATTGGAAAAAGAAAGGGAACAAATATTGCTCCCAGGTTTTAGAAAAACTTGAAAAATCTGAAACTAACATCCAAAAGAGATTATTTTAACAGCAGATAGTACAGTGGGGGTATTTGCACTTGCAAACGTTATACATAGAGCTTTGATAAAACTAAAATTATGATATACTGGGGTATGATAGAATCTATTAAAAACTCATTTATCAAGTTAAACATAAGGGTATTCTATGATATTAGTGCGGGAATAACAGCCAGTGAAAAATAGCCAGTGATTAATAGCGAAAGTGAATACCGCAACGTGTTTAAAATAGCGACTGTGCTAAAATAGCTAAAGTAATGGTATTATACCAGCACATAATAACAAATACAAGAAGGGCGATTACAGGAAAGGTGAACTGGAGCAGAGATAAGCAGCACATGATAGCGATTACAGGAAAGGCAAACTGAAGCAGCCCAGAGAGAGGATGTTCTGCTTTGGAGTCAGGGGCATAAAAGGAAGTACAGTGATCATTGCTGAGTGTCTTGTAATGTCAAAATAATGAAAGAAGAAAGGAAAAAAAACACAATCACGAAGATTGTGAGGACATTCCTTTATTTCATTTGTGCATTCCTTTAAAATCTGTCATCTCTGCATGGGCACATATTACAGCTGGAATTGGAAGTTATATGCTAATCCTTGGAGGTAATCATACCTGTTCTGAGTGGCATATTGACTAACAATGTTCTTGATGTGACAGTTTCGATCCTTGTACTTCCATTTAGGTGCAGAACTGCTAGCCCCTGACACTAATTGCTCAATAGTGAGCTCTGTCAGCCTCTGTTCCTCTTTAGACAGTCGATCAGCCTCCATAAGCTGGGATGGCAGGATCCCAGATGGCTGTTGAACCCCCAATGCCATCCTTCAATGGCATTATTTGTCCTTGCTATGCCTCTGGTTGTTGCATCGTAACAGTTCCACTGCACAGGTGGAAAATTAGCTCTTCTGCCAGTATGACCTCTCTGCCTACCAATCCAAGTGGTCTTGAAATAATTGAGTAGTGGCATCAGCAATTCCTCATTGGCCACAAAAATTCCCACTCTCTCATGTCATCAAAGGTAGATACCACATCATCAGGAGGCACAAACGCTAGTGAAAGCAGCATTTGGAGGTGTAGTGAGAAATCAGCATCTGCACAGTACCATTCTTGTACATCAGGATACTTCTGGATCCTTCTCCATACCACCCGTGCATAGTGAAAAAAACAGCCTCGAACATTAGTATTTGGAGAACACATCACTGAATGCCTTCCAAGCGGATTTTTCAAAATTCATAATCGCTGTGTCAGGGGACAATGCAATGCACAACTCACTAAGTGTTTTGAACATCCTTGCATAGGCATTGCTTTTCCATGAACTCATAAGAACATAGACTGTAGTAATAACTTTTTCCTGACCTAATGCAGTGCACTGTGTAAAGTTGCTCAAACAGAGCAGGACAAGATTTAAATGTGCTGTCAAGCATCCAGTCACTTGACTCCCTCAGCAGCTGATTGTTTGCCTCAGTTGCAAAAATCAAGAATCTGTCCTGCTCACTCCCACTGTCATAGAATAAGAAATTTTCACCAGACATTGTTAGGGTAAACTCACTTGTTATTACCAGATCTTGTACTGTAGCAGGAGTAGCAGGAAAACCTCTCTCAACCTGTCTGATTCTCTGCACTGTTTGCTTGATAAGGGGGACCGCAGGTAAATGACCAGCTAGGGCATCAAGAGCTGAAGTAGTACACTGCACCACCACCTCCGAAGTCGTCTCAACGTTAGTTCTAGCTCTTTCCTTAATGTTTGCCATGAATCTCCTGGCACCCACATCCCCAGCATCGGCAACATGAGTGTGATTCTTGCATTTCTTAACAACCTTATTACAGTACCTACTGTGTGGATTCGAGCTAAACAACTGAATTTATGCAAATCCACACACCGCCAGTGTATTTTATCTGTGGTTTCCTTGTCCTTTCTGTACAGATATCCACAGAACAAGGCTAAGGGCCTACCTTTTTGGTTGGTAATAAGTTAAATTCCATTGCTCTATTCAGTATAAAGACCTTACTGAAGAGACCGAAGCACCAGTAGCTGCCATTTTAAACCGTATCCATAAAAACACCATTGGGACAAGACATTCTTGGGGCAGAATTGATACAAGGCATTCTGGGGGCAGAATTGATAGAAGGCATTATGGGGGAAGAGTAACTGGTTACCCATGGCCACAGCTAGAAGAAAGGGCTAACAGGCAATGGTCAAATGAACAGGTAGGAAATTATGGATACTTCTGAACGCTAAAAAGCCATACTCGCTATTTTGAGGTTCGCTGCAATTTACCATCACTTTATTGACACTCGTTAAATAGGACCCGCATATTTTTACATTGCGATTAAGCAATCGCGAATTTCACATGGAACCTAATGTAAGAGACATTCTGGTATTTTAAATTAATTACTTTTAACATTGTAAATTTGTACTGCAATATGGATGATACTTGTAAATGAACGTTCTGCATTGTTAACTGTGGGTAACAAAATGTTTTTTACATACATGCTGTTTAATAAAAACTTAACTGAAGTGACCTGAACTGAACCATGCCAGCGAGGCCCACATACAGTAGTTCCTCAGGTGATCCAATAGCACCCAATGGTCAATTGTGTCAAATGACAAAGAGAGATCAACAGGACTGAAATGGTACAAGGTCCATGATGCCTCACCAAGGGGAGATCATGAGTCACTCAGACAAGTGTAGTCTCAGTACTATGGTGGGGCTGAAAACTTGACTGGAGGTACTCATAGATGTTATGATTCTCCAGACAATTAACAAGTTGATCCATCACCACGTTCTTGATAATCTTCCTGAAAAGGGAAGATTTGTGATGGGTCTGTAATTCACCAGAACAACAGAGTCCAAGAATGGCTTTTTAGTAGAGGACTGGCCACCACCTTTTTCTGAGCAGTTGGAAAAACACCCTCCCTCAAGGAACCCCTGATGATCTCAGTGATCATGAGACCCAGGATTTGCTGCAGCCCAAGAGCAATCAAGTTAGTCTTGGGTCCAGTATACAGCAACTGGAATAGAAACTTCAGACCATCCAGAGTATCTCAGACCAGTTAAACTTCACTCCAGGTTGGCAGATCAACATTACCAGAAGGCCTTTCACTACCGGCCCATGACAGGACACTCGAAGAGATACTCGATCTAATGGAGAGCACCTTGTCAGAGAAAAATTTGGCAAACTTCTCACATTTTTCTCTTGAAAAACCTCTGATGGATCACAGACAAGGAGCATTTAGCAGCCTATCTATGGCGCAAAAGAGCTGAGCTGGCTGATTTTTCCCTAGCTTGGTGGGGAGGCTGGTTGATTGAGATGTGCAGGGTGCAGGATTTGGGTCCAGAGCAGCATGTTTTTTTTTTTTTCCCGGCAGGTGGCTTGTAATTTTTTTAAGAATTTCACCCTCCCCCCCCAATATGCACCCCCCTGAAGTTGAAAATCCTTAAGTAGGGGGGTGTGGGGGGTGAATCCCCCTGCAGTGGGGGTGTGGGGGGCACAGCCCCCCAGCATACATTTAAAATCAGTCACCACCTTGTAGCTCGTCACAATGTACATCGCCATAATTTATTTTCGGTGATGTACACTTGCCCAAACGGCGATCGCTATTCCGGGATCGCTGTTATGACATAGAACCATCCAACTCTCATCCCTTTGTCTTCATCTGGTGCAGCTCATCACAGTAGCATTCTGAGCTGCTATAGGTTGTCAAAGGACAAATATGGCAAGGTGCAAGGGATTCTAAGGCAGTCATGAGAACCATGTTATAGTTATCCACACCGTTCTCAGTCCCCTGTGCACAAATAAGCATCATACCAAAAATATTCAGTACCTCCTGGAGTCTGAAAGACCCAATTATGTTTCAGACAGTACATGATCATCTCCACAGAGGGTATATTAGTACAGGGGCTTCACAAAGGAATGGCAGTTCATGATGATCTGACCAAAAAAAGGATAAACTTTGATCACTCTAATGTCAAGTCCCAAAGTGTGACCATGCTTGATGTTTTCCAGAGGCAAATGCCTGTCTAGGCCCAGTAAGGAAATCAACTGGAGGAGTTGTCCAAAATGCAATGATTTGTCATTGACCCATGCATTGAAATTCCACAGCACCAGTAGTCCTGTAGAGTTCAACACCTGTTTGATCATGAAATCCATTAAGTCCTGCAAGAAATCACTCCCATAGCCCGGCAAGTTTTATATGAAGTGATCCTGCCACCAACCCTTGGGGCACGTCTAATGACCACATATTCAAAGGACTTGAAAGTTCACATGGGGTGTGCAGTGAATTCCAAAATGTAACTAAAACTGATGGCCACCTTGCTCCCTCTGTGATCCCTCCTCAGGCCATGCACCACAGAAAATCCTGGCTGGACAGATGCATCTGAAACAGGACTGAAGCCATCACCCAGCCAAGTCTCAACTGAGGAATCCATGATGAAATCCTCCAGCACATCTATTTTGTTCCCCAGTGATCTTGCCTTACAGAGGATGGCCTGAAGTGGAGAGATCCCTTAAGAAGCAGAATAGCAGAGCTAGCTGGACAGACCACTTCCTGCTCACTGACATATGGCAGGGCTCTGGGGAGGGTAAACCAGACAGAAAGGACCCTGGCCCTGATTCCAGATCTCCTCTGAGCACCTCCTGATTTTCAACACACCAATCCCCCCCTGAACATCTGGCTCTGAACCTCCACTGCGGGTATTGCCCCATCTACACAGGATCCTTAGTACCCTGTAGTGACTGAAAACTCCTGCAGAGAGGAGTAATGTGGTTCCTCCAAAAGGATGGAGCTGCCGCAGGTGGTCACCTGAGTACACGCACCTAACCTCATCCACTCTTTGCACATATTGAAAACCACAGCACTAAGCTTAAAATGCAAAAATACTATCCAACCCCACTCCCACAAAAATATAAAACACAACTTTCCTCTTGTAATAACTTTCCCACTAAATAACTCAACACACCCCTATTCACTCAATAAATACAGAATTGACAGCCTAATCATTCCTACCCCTCTACTCATATGTTACGAGCGCAACATTTTTTTTTTCCAAAACAACAATAAATTAAAAAGATGAGGGAAAATAAAATTTTAAAAAATGCCAAATGAAAGAACTCAATATAAAGTTACAGATCCAGCAGCTATATTGCTCTTCACAGACTGCCACTGTGTAGGTAGAGAATGTGTCCTTATTTAAAACAGCCACAACAGAAAAACACAGCCAAGAGAAAATGAGACCAGGATTTCATGTAGAAGCACTGATCCCCTCTCACTGACTCAGAGCTATGGTAATAAAGGTCCAAAAACACATCTTGAAGGGGAGTCACAATACACCTTCACTGTGCCTTTCGGCTCCCAAGTGAAAGATGGCTGAACAAGTAGATGGCTCAAATCAAACCATGGAGACTCTGTGACCCCAGGTTAAGTGATCAAGTCTCCCATCATCAGGTCGCCAAAACAGATGGACTCAGTCTGGGATACACCATTGCCAGAGGGTCACAGGTATCACTTAGGGAAAAAGCAACCAGTCCAGATTACCAGCCCTCCACCATGTTCACAGAAAGTAGTAAAAGAATATTTCCCTTTAGCTGATCTGGTCCTTCAGGAAACAACAGTCAAGCCAGTTTATAGCTTCAGCCCTCCTTCTTGGCTACACTACAACACTAGGCCACCTGAGATGAATCAGGCTTAACTGGAGGAAATCTTGTTTGCAATGGCTGTAGATCTTTTGTGACCAGGATAGCTTTCCCACTCACTGAGCAAAGGTTCAGCTCACTGGATTGAGCCCAAGAAAGGCAGCTGCTCCTCTTCAGCTCCTGCTTGATGACATAAGAAACAACCAGCAGCCATGCTCATCAGCCAATCATAGCAGCAGACACCCACTGAGCATGTTCAGCCAGGTTCCATGACACATAGCAGAAGGAACTCAAGACCTGATCCTCCAAATGCAGAAGCTGGAAACATCAGTGCCCAACTACCCAAACTGGACTTACAAAAGCAGCCAGACTGAACGTCAGATACTCTCTGTTGCTGTCAATGGATTCTCTGTGTATGGCAACTGACACTAAACGCTAGACTGAAAATAAAACCTAAACACATTAGCCTCCATAACTCACTAATTTGCCCTGCACTAACTGATAAAAATGGCTCTAACTCTAAGCTAAAACCTACCAGAAAAAACAGCACAGCAAAGAATGTGCTGAATGAGCTTATAATATGCTTAAAAGTGCACTAGTTTAGCTATATTAACAAGCTCACACAGAGCACACTCAGAGCTAAGTGATAGCATGCCCAGCTTGATGGCCATCTTCTTAATTAAAATTACATTTTAACTTGTAATTCTGACAAGCATTCGTACTGTAACAGGCAGTTTTTGGACTCACCTTGGCTGTTTCTGGGGCCCTCAGGTCCTCCCTGGATACTCCTCGAGAGGGCTGGCCTAGGTTCTTGAAGTACCCTTGGTGCGGGAACAGTAAGTGCGCTCAGTGCCTCCTCCTGAGGTAGTGGTTGGGAATTTTATTTATTTGTGTATGTATATATGTATGTACGGTACTTATTTATTTATTCACTCAGGAATTTCACCAGGAAAGCATACCGAGCAGAAGAGTTCATTTATAGATGCGTTCTAGGGGGAAGGGGCAGTAGAAGTACAACATTAACTAGTACATGAGTAACAGTGTAGACAAGTAAGCAAATGGACAGTGTACAAAACAGATCCAACTAACAGTAACAGTGCAGTAAAGTGCATTGTGTCAGGTACATACAAAAATGTACAGTATAATAACATGGTGATAATTCATAAAATGGGGACAGCCAGTAAAAATGGCCAGTAAACATAGTGGAACCAGTTATAGCAATCAGAGCAGCTAGTACATTATGTCAGGTACATCCAATAAAATGTAAACAGTATACATCTTGAGTATATACAACTTGAGCACAGCTGTGAGTACACAGGAAAAGCAGACAGATTGAGAGGGCTGGGTAAACAGCCAAAGAGAAATAGAAGGGCATAATAGCATTGGGCTAAGATTGGGCAGTCCAACTGGACCGTGGCTAGGGGGAGCCAAGGCATAGGCAAAGGATTAGTGGGGGGGAGAGGGTGAGTGTAATGTGGAGGGACTAAAAGCTTTGACATGAGTAGTTGTGAGGTTGTGAAATCACGTAGGAGGGAGCAGAGGAATTTGAGACGTGGCATTGCAGATGGAGAAGGGGAGAGCATTCCATATTTTAGGACAGCAGAAAGAGAAGGCAGATTGGCCAGTAGTGGTGGAAGGGTGGAGGACTGTGAAACAGTGAAGGTCAGTGTTACAGAGTGAGTAAGGATGCATTTGGAGGAGGCGAAACTAGAGGAAGAAAGATGGGAGGGGAGATTGCCAGTCCAGAATTTAGCCATGAAAGTGGCACTGTGGGACAGTCATCTGGACTCCAGGGATGGGAGTAACAGGCTTTGTAGAGGTCACAGAGGTGAGTAAGAGGAGGGCAGGGAAGCACAAAGTGACAAACAGTTCAAGATGGTGTCCAGTCTAGCCAGGGTAGTTTAGGGAGTGGCACTGTAGACTATGTCTGCATAGTTAAAAGTGGTGAGGATCATTTTCTGCTCAGTTGCACACAGCGCAGACTGAGGAATGCAATCCTTGTTTCTGTATAAACCAACAAGTTTGGGGTATCGGTTCTTATGGATTGCAGCCACATGTACTGAAAATTCCAAATGGTGATCTAACCAGACCCCAAGGTATTTAAAGGTAGTAACATTTTCGATACGAGTGCCATCCAATATGTGGAGGGCAGAGGGAGATTTAAGTTTAGATAGCCTCTGTCTTGTGCCGAAGAACATGGAGACTGTCTTTTTGGCGTTAAGGAACAGCTGGTTGGACTAGAACCATAGCTGGACCTTGCTGAAGTCATGTTGCAGTCTAGTCTCAGTGTCAGAGGGTTATGTGCTAGATGTGTAGAGGATGGTGTTGTCTGCATACATGTGGATTTGGGAAGTGGAGCAGGAAGAATGGAGATCACTGAGGAAGATGAAGAATAGTATAGGGCCAAGAACTGAGCCCTGTGGGACACCACTGCTGATGGGAGAGGAGAGAAGAGGCAACGTTGACAGATACAGTTCTGCCTGACAAATAGGATTTAAATCACACTGTGGCTGATGAGTTTAACCCAGTAACGGAGAGTTTTTGGAGGAGGAAGGATTGGGATACTGTGTTGAAGGCTTTTGCCAGATCGACAAAAATGGCAGAGGTATAATGTCCCTGATCCATACTGGAGAGTATGGAGTCAGTGAGCCATAAGAGGGAAGTGGTGGTGGAGTGGGATTATGGAAGCTAGACTGGAAAGGGGTGAAATATAAGGTAGAGTCAAGGTAAGGGGTGAGCTGAGTGAGGACAATGCATTCTTGAAACTTAGCTAGAACAGGAAGTAAGGAGATTGGGTGACAGTTCCTGGGGTAGTGGGATCACCACCGCTGGGGAGAGGAAATACAGTGGAATGTTTCGAGGTATAGGGAACTGATGCTAGAATAAAAGGTAGGTTGAGAAGAGAGGCCAGGGGGAAGCAATAGCAGGGGCGGAGAGACAGAGAAGATTGGGGTCTAGGCCATCTGGGCTCTTACCCTTGGAGGGGTTCAAGGCATGGAGTATGTTTAGAGCTTCATTAGGCGAGATGAGAGTGAGTGAATACCTGGAAAAAAGTTGCAGGTTAATACCCCCCAGTAAATTATAGTAGTTGCCCCCACAGTACCTTCCCCACCAATCAACACTTTCCACCTTTTACAATGAATCACTGTACCAGAAGTTAACAGTAAAAAATAAACAGTTTTATTTTGGGGGAGGGGGGAAAGAAGGGAGAAAAACAGCATAACACGGTAGCAATACTTTTACCCCACATCATCCCCACCTCCCACCTACAGGTGCACCCGACTTCTCAAATGGTAGTTGCCCAGAGTGTCTATACAGTCCCTTGGATGGGTACCACACCACCGTGATGGAAACACTGAGGATCTTTCATTGGGGCCAAAATAACTTTAAATAGGAGCAAAATGTTAACCTTCAGCCTGGGTGCCACTTGGATCCTAGCACAGTCCATCCCAGGGCTTAACCCCCTTATTTCTCTGACTAGTTAACTAGCTATATAAAGACTTCCACAATGCCACTGCCCTGGGTAATTACAGTTCTGAAAGTTCACAGGGTTTTTTTGCAGATATTTGATTTTACGGTACCATACTGTTGGAGTAGTTTGTCGCGCAACACAGCTGTAGATGCTTGAAGAAAGGATGAAGATGCTGGTCTTCACCTGTAAGACCTTTCCAATCTTCACACCCAGGGGGCCTTTGTATGTGGTCTTCACCTGGTAGGCCTCTACTCTGCCTTGTCACTGGTCTCCTCTTTGGTCTGGGTACTAAACAGGTTGATGGCTCCCCAGATGATTGGCTGGCACACACTTTCCTCTGATGCAATAACACGGAGACTGGGAAATTGGCTCAGTCTCTTTTCACAGTACATACAAGTACTACAGCTTGCAACAGCAGCAGTCTATAAGGCTCTGACCCCACAGAAGGGAAATGCAACTTTGCAGAACAATTTTCTCTCCAGCTGTCAAATTATAACTTTAGGCTCTGAACGTGACGGTCTCTACTTCTTAGCTGCCACACTCCTAAGACTCTTTCTGCATTGTAGGACAGTCCACTGCTTTTGCCAGCAATTCTCAACAAACTCTCTCTCTCTCTCTCTCTCTCTCTCTCTCTCTCTCTCTCTAGCTATGGATTCTCTTTTTCACAATCAAGAGTTCCAATCTGAACAGCAGCTCCCCAAAGGATTTAACACAAATTCACCAAGGCACAGATTCAATTCTAACCCTGAAAAACTCTCTCACAGTCCAGTATTTTCACAGGGGATAGGTAACTTTCTAGGAGTTCTGTAGCTTGTCCAGACTGTGGCCAGGCAAGGCCTTTTTGGCAAACTATAGGCCTGTAGGGCTAGCAAGCCCACAGCAGTCTCTCAGCCTCAGGCTGATCACTCTCCAGATCCTCCCAGTACTCTCCTCTCCTGAGCAAAACAGTCCCTTTTTATAAGCTCTGAAACAGCCATATCCCATTGGCTGTTACACTTGTCCATCAAGACAAATTAATTTTGCTAGCATGATGCCCTATTGATCTTTAGATTGGGCACCAAGAAAAGTCCCTGTATTTCACACAAAAGTCTCTTTTTCAGTTGCAAGAGTCCTTTATTATGTTTGCTTGCACGCATGCACAAGAAACATTATGCGGCAGCTTAGGAGAGAAGCGGGTTGTGGAGGTGCGGCACTGTGGCAGCCAATGGCGGTAATGCATTTGGGGGCTTGGCACTGTTGGACCAATGCAGGCACACTGTGCTGACGACATTGGTTTCCAAAAGTGCCACCAAGTTGAAATGATTTTGCCGCTGCAATGAGGGGCCACCTCGTCATTGCAGCGTCAGCCATTCCGCTGCAATCAGGGAGCAACACGTCATTGTAGGGCAGTACCTTGCCTAGTGTGACATTTTTTGTAAAAATGGTGGTGGCTTGCCGCTGCCTCACAGCCCCATGAAAGTCAATGGGGGTGGCCAATCCCCCTATCAGTATGCCCCCGACCCAGTTCATTTACCGACTGGGGAGCCCATCCCCAGTCGGCATAATGTGACCCCCTCCTCCATTTGTTGTGTTCCAAGGGGGTTCCCAATCCCCCTTGGCATCACTTCACCCCAAGCAGTTGTTCTTTGCCAACAGGGGGCCCAATCCCCATTGGCTTAAGTCCCCCCACCCAGAAAAAAGGCAGGTGGCACAATGGGATCCCACCCCTGTGTGCTGAAAGCCAGCCTGAAATAAAGAAACCTTCCCACAACATCTTTTTTTTTTCTCGCTGAAGGAAAGGAAATGGTTCCACACCAAATGCTGTCCCCTCCCACAACCCACACCCACCCACTGTGCACCCTACCTCCCCACACACACCCTCACCCCATACTTACCTCTGGAGCCTGGCATGACAATCTTTGGTGGACCGGGAACATGTCTGCACTCTCAAAGCTGACCACGAACTGAAGACATGCTGGTAAGCTGTATAATGGCATAAATAGAGATTTTTTTCAACTTTGGTGCATATCTCAGGCATTTATGGGAATTGTGGTACCAAATTTTCAACATGGGGTTATTGGGACCCCTCCTCATGAATTCAGCCACTGTCATGGCATTCTTCTGTCTGAAAGATAATTTTGCGGTCACTGCAAGAAATCACCTGATTAATGAAATGACAGTGCCAGTGTTCATGAGGTGGGCTCTCCAAAAGCCTATGTTGCAAATCTGGTGAAAAAAATCCAAAAAATGACTGCTTTATGAGTGTGCATTGTGCAGTTTTCATGCACACTCATAACTTCACAAATTTGTAATATTTTCATTCCAGGTTTTCAACATTGCCATTTTTCCACACCTCCTTATGAGCAGTACAGCTGTCATTTTTCAAATCCTGACCGAAATGTGTTTTTGCACTTCCAGTGCAGAATAGTGCAGTCGCTGTGAGAAAACAGTGTTTGGGACACATTAAGAAAATCACAGTGACACTGTTCATGAGCCAAGGTCCTAAAAGGCCTATGTTGAAAATTTGGTGACGAAAGTCCATAAAATGACTGTGTTATGAGCATGCATTGCGCAGTTTCCACGCATGCTCATAACTGCACAAATTTGTAATATTTTCACTCCAGATTTTCAACATTGGCATTTTTCCACACCTCCTTATGAACAGTACAGCTGTCATTTTTTAAATCCTGGCCAAAATGAGTTTTCGCGCTTCCAGCACAGCATAGCACAGTTGCTGTGGAAGTCAGTGTTCGGGACAGATTAAAAAAAATCACAGTGACACTGTTCATGAGCAGAGGTCCTAAAATGCCTATGTTGACAATCTGGTGACAAAATTCTATGAAATGACTGTGTTATGAGCATACATTGTACAGTTTCCATGCACCCTCGTAATTTTGCATATTTGTAATATTTTCACTCCACATTTTCAACACTGGTATTTTTTCACACCTCCTTATTAACAGTGCAGCTGTCATTTTTCATATCCTGCCAGAAATACGCATTTACACATCTGGTGCAGAATAGCGTGGTCTCTGTGGGAAATCAATGTTCAGGATAGATTAGGAAAATCATAGTGACACTGTTCATGAGCAGAGGTCACAAAATGCTTATGTTGAAAATTAGGTGAAAAAATTCCACTAAATGACTGTGTTACACGCATGCATTGCACAGTTTCCACGTAAGCTCAGAAGTTCGAGTATTTTTAATATTTTCACTACAGATTTTCAACATTGCTATCTCTTCACACCTCCCTATGCATGGTACAGCTGTCATTCTTCACATCCTGCCTGATCTGTGTTTTCATACATCTGGCGCAGAATGGCACGGTCACTGTGGGAACTCAAAGTTTGGGACACATTAGCAAAATCACAGTGCCACTGTTCATGAGAAGAGGTCCCATATGCTTTCATGAGGTGGGGGTCACAAACAGACCATTTTGTAAATTTGTAGTGCAAATACCAACAAATGCCCGGGGTGTTAGGGGTTCTAACCATAATGTCCCACCCTGTACAGACTGAAAGGCATTGGGGGTGTGCCTTTGGACTGCCGACTGAAATGCTCATGCCATTCTACCCCCACCCCATCACTCTGCAGCCAGTGACAGACATCAAGGTGTGCCTTCAATTCTTCTGCCCCAGAGTTCACCCCATTCTCCTATACTGCACCCATTTCAGTGTATGTCATTATGGAATGGGGTGACTGTAAAGCTAAACACCCCAAGGCACACCTTAACATGTGTCATAGCTGCAGGATATGGTGAAGTTAAATGGCATGAACGTTATGGGCAATGACCCAAATGCATACCCCAATGCCTGTCCATCTCTGCAGGGTGGAGGTGGGGTTGGTGTGAAGTTCAATATTTCACTGCCATTCCTATTCTGCATCATTCTAACTCCTGCATTTTCAATGCTAATACCAGCAAGCAAACATTCGGCATTGACAAATGCTTGCTAAACCCTGGCATTCCAATTGGCTACCACAGGGATCAAAGGCTGCAGCATGGCTGCTGACTTTTCAGACCCAGTGCAGTCCTACTTTTAAATATATATTA
This sequence comes from Neoceratodus forsteri, assembly GCA_016271365.2. NCBI lineage: Eukaryota > Metazoa > Chordata > Ceratodontiformes > Ceratodontidae > Neoceratodus > Neoceratodus forsteri. The sequence continues at coordinate 1,065,065,690 of CM057454.1, read as the reverse complement.
CAGCCACACACTTTAAATTTTATAAACATTTTCCCCAATTTCCAATAGTAGCCCCACTGCCCTGCTACCCGACTGCAGTGTTTTAAATTTTCACTCAGTAACCCTTCTATCATTGCAGCCAAAACTCTGTCCCCCCAGGCAGTAGGCAAGCTCATCCATATTCATAAAGTGACTCATTAATATTCATGAGCCCATGCTTTGGGCACCATTGGCACTCTCAAACTAAACAAACTTTGGGCTTCTCTGAGGCCTCCTCCAGGTGTTCATACCCCAATTTACTGAACGTGGGGATCGAGAGTACCGAAGAGGCATTACTTTGGCTGCCAGGATGGCAAGAAGAGCAGATGCGCATACCACACATGTGCACACCGCCCAACTACACAAAGTGCAAAAACAGGTTGGTGACTCTGCAGTTCAGCTCCTCTGGCCCTAAACTGAACTAAAATGCTGCAGGGGCCAGACGGAGGCTTAGGGACACAAGGACCTGGGCCATTGGAATGAGGATGCAGGGATGGGAGCACCCAGGTAAGTCCAACAATGGTTGGGGGGCTTACACTATATGTGATAGGGTGAGTGACCCTACCCCAGTTGGAAAACTGTAGTGATGGTTAAAGCAGCTCAGCTTCAACAAAGTTTACCCCCATGATGCCAAATTATGGATATGTATAGCATGCAGTAGTCCCTAGAAGTAAAATAAAGTTGTAGTTACCTTTTCCTTCCTCTATGTAAGTCTGTTGTACTTTATATTTTGTTTATCTTTGAGCTGGCCACTATCAGGGTAGTCTTCAAACTAGTTCGTTTTCTGCAACCCCAATAATGTGGCATGCTGGTATATAGAGATCACCATAAGAAGCATTGAATGAGGGCTTTGCTTTTAAATAAGAGTAAAAGAAACTGCCCAAGGGGTAATCTACCAGCTAACAAATGAATAAAGCTCTCCTTGCTGTAGAAACTCTGAATATGGCAGTTTGGCTATTTAATTGGAGGATGCAACACCCCCCAGTACAAGTGTTACAAAGTGCTGAGCAGTAAATCCAGACAAATATACCTGTGCTAAATAGTTTGCTGTTTGCAGGCTGCTGCTGATTTTAGGAAACAGTTGAGACTATATTTCTGTGAAACAAAACGTGATATAAGGAAGCATTTGATAGCTTTAGAAAACGAGATGTGTATAAACTATAAAAGTACATGCAGGATAACAGTTGAAGGTTGAGTTAATCTCTAGAAGAATCTATGCTTTTTAAAGGTAGTTTGTACCTGGAAGCTGGGAGTTCAGAAGCTCCTGGGTCTGTGTTTCTGCTGCTGCTGTCTCAGCAGCTGCAGCCATTTAGAAAGATGTTCTTTAGGAAGGTGTCCTTAGGCAGGGCTGATCTTAATTGCATTAGTATATAGGGAAGGCTTGGGTCTTGTCCTGCCAGGAAGTGATTAGTTTAGAGGGATGAACTTTCTGAAAAGGATATTTGTTTGTATGTTCTTGTGTTTATGCTTTTGTAAGGGGTTTAGCCTTGTGTCACAATTGCCCCTATATATGTATCCTGTATATTTCTTTGAAAATAATGCAGTTGTGTGAATTATAAATCTGGTATTCCTCTAATTGTTTAATAGAACATGACTGATAAATCATGTGACACCTGAGCTGTATATAAGGGATGCTCAGGTAATCTACAATTAGTTAGTTTTACTTTGGGCTGAGGAGCAGAGAGGAACCTCAGGAAGAAGCAGTGTGGAGCCAGAGAAGCAGCCAAAAGTGAGAGAGACATGTAATGCTGAATTACTGAGAACCTGGTTACCCAAAGGTGAAGGTGAGGCAAGCTTAAGGTGGAGCTCAGGTTGAAAGTCCTGTAAAGCCTAAAAGTAAGGAGGAATCACTGTGGTCTGGGATTGGCCCTGGTCCTCCCAAGATCAGGTTTGGGCTACCTGGATGCTAGAAGCTGCTCACCTGGAATTTACCAAAGGGAGAGGACTCAGACTGGTGAGAAGTTGCAGAGGCCTGAGTGGGCTGATACTCAGACTGCAGAGGAACTTGCAGAACCCAGAGGGTATTGGCAGGGTGACCATACCATGTGATGGGTTCAGTTCCTGGTCTCTAGAGGGCATTGTAAGGTCTAACTGCAGTGTTCTAGTGAGAGGTCTCCTAGCTAAATTCCCAGCCCATACTCTTTATTGTTTTTCATATAGTAACCTGACAAAAGTTTACATCTGAAAATGCCATCTGTACAAACCTGGCAATAAAACAGCACCTCAGGGTGTTTTACACTATATTTTATTATTCCTTCTGTCTTCCTGAATTGAACACCATGGCATTTGGTGTCTGAAGTGGGATTCGAACCCACGCCTCCACGGGAGACTGCGACCATCACTACAGTTTTCCAACTGGGGTAGAGTCACCCACCCTATCACACTACCCAAGAGAGATTTATATTTGAAAACAAACATGATAACTCTAAATTCACATGTTCTAATATAGTAAACATAGTGTTCAAGAAAAACATTCCCTGTCAAAGCGACAGAGGTATATTAATAACATTACAACAGCAACTAGTAATTTGAATTAGGAAAGGTAGGTTTTCATCACACCATTACAATTCTCATGTCGTGGGAGAGGCTTAGAAGTCAGTTAACAACAGGCATAATGTAGTCTGCCATAAAGTCTGCAATTATACCTGCAAGATAAATAGCAACATTTGGGGAATTTGCCATGTTATTGACATGGCTTGATTCAAATAGTACAGACTGTTTAAAGAAAGTAGTCCGCAGATTATAGTTAACAGGACAAATTCCAAGAGACACAATTATTTAATAAAGGATGAACCCAAAGCCCCTCTCCAGACCTTTATATGAAACTAAAAGTCCATTCCCAATAATGTGACGGCAAGCAAACGAGTAAAATATGAGCAAGAAACATAAACAATTAAGTCACAGAATTGCTATGGGGGTCAATACTCTGTTTCAACCCCCAGTTACATATTACAAACAAAGCCTGTTCTCACATAGCAGAACAGTTGATTAATTTCTAATCCCTCCAAATCTCTCTCTTTCTCTGCTGGCTCCATCTCCTGTTCTGTCCTGGAGGTCAATTTGTGAGTGTCTACTGAAACATAAAAATGGCTTTGTAGCCATTCCAAATCACCCACAGTTTCACTGATAAGAACAGTAGGTGCTGAATCTTTAGCGAATACAAAGTTCTTCATATTCTGTCCAATGCTTTGCAATGAAGGCAGGTGTTAAATCAAAGAAAATTTAAAAATTGTCATCTCCATATTGCAGTCCTCTAGTCTTCTGCCATAGTCAATTCCATTTTTTTTAACTATAATCTTTATTCAAACAAATTCAAATACAACAATGGAACAGACTATGACCGTTACAGTAACAAATATAACTATCTTTTATAACAAGGCCTAGTTGTATGACATATGGGGAAAGAAATATACATGAGAGCAAAAATAAGAAAATGAAGCAATGTAGAAGGGGAGGAGACATAAAAAATAATACAACTGCAGCAAAAAAGATAGAGGGGAGCTAAAACATGAAATACAAAACATCCATAAAGTCCAGCCATCGAGGATAAGCACAGGATTTGCAATTAAAAGTCCATCAGTATCTGGGAAATATTAAGCAGTTGTTTAGACTATGGATGATTTCTGACCCATACGAATATTGCAGAGACTGAAGGGATGTCAAGGAACAAAATCAATTCTGTGTTGCATAATATAGAAAACCCATTTCCTCCAGAAGATTTCAAAAGAATCCTTATGGTGATTAACCCATGCAGTCAATTTTTCCATATGATATATGTTAGATACCAAATCCTGCAAAAGTGTAAGTAAGGATAGTAGGGGAAAGCCATTGCTTAGTTATGGCTTTCATAGCTGACAATAAACATATAGTTAGAAGTTTACATATTGGACAGGAGTTCCATTGAGGGGCAAACTATTAAAAGAAAGGGAATCCAAAAAAGTTGTAAAGTGCTCCTTCCAAAGAAGAGAAAAAAGGTTCCAATAGCGGACAGGCCACAAAAATATGACCATGTGAAGGGGGAGGGAATGGACAAAGTCTTGACAGAGAATATACAAAACATGACAAAACAAAGGGGGAAGTTCTGCTGAAGGAAGATTTTAACATGCCTAATGTGGATTGGCCTGTACCAACTGAAGCATCAGCATGAACTAGGGAGATAGTGGATTCTTTCCAGGGGAAGGGCCTACAGCAGCTAGTTCAAAGCCCCCCACCAGAGGCAGGGCTATCCTAGACCTCATACTGACAAATGGAGAAAGGATTACAGATCTCCATGTCGAAGGGCAACTGAGTGCTAGTGAACATCACATGGCATGGTTCAGCTTGGTGACAGGTACACAATCAGCCCAATCAAAGGCTAAAATCTTAGACTTTAGAGGAGTGGACTTTGGGAAGATAGGTGAGAGCATTAAAACAGCCCTGACAAGAAACAATACAGGAAGGGAAGTAGAGACAAAATGGGTTAGGATTAAAAATGCAATAATTGAAGTAACACACCAGTGCATGAGGGAGCAAAGAAAAAGCAAGAGGAGGAAGAACCCACTTTGGTTCTCAAAAACTGTAGCTGAGAAAGTCCAAGTCAAAAGGTTGGTCTTCAGAAAATACAAGAAAACCCAAAATGACAAAGACATAGAGGCATATCAGAACTCACCGAAGGAAGCAGGGAAAACTGTGAGACAAACAAAGTCCAAAATAGAGGAAACATTGGCACAAACAGTAAAGGAAGGTGACAAGACTTTCTACAGATATATTAATGATAAGAAAGGTCTAGAGGGAGAATTGCTAAACTCAAGGGGGAAATGGGGGGATGTGTGGAGGATGACCAGGAAAAGGAATCTATCCTAAATTAATTCTTCTGCTCAGTGTTCACAGTGGAGAAGGAAGGAAAAGGCCCACAACTAGACACCATAGACACAGGAGGGAGGGCGGTTAACACAAGATCATTTACAAGAGAAAGGGTTCTACAAGAGCTTAATAAGCTCAAGGTGGACAAGGCTATGGGACTGGATATAGAAACATAGAAACATAGAATTTGATGGCAGATAAGGACCACTTGGCCCACCCAGTCTGCCTATTTCCCTACCTAATGGATAAGCTGCAGATCCTAGTTAACCAGCAGCCTACTTCTTCCTACCCCCAACCCCTAGAATTGCCTTATGACTGTCCCATGCATGCTTGAATTCCACCACTGTTTTGGACTCCACAACCTCCTCCGGAAGGCTGTTCCATGCATCCACAACCCTCTCTGTGAAAAATACTTCCTTAAATTACCTCTGAGCCCACCCCCATCTTCAAATTATTTTGCCCTGTTCTTGCACACCTCTTTTCTGAAAGATGCCTCCTCTTGGACATTGTTGATTCCCTTGAGGTACTTGAAAGTTTCTATCATGTCCCCCTCTCCCTCCTTTCCTTGAGGCTATACATATTAAGCTCCTTAAGTCTCTCTTCATATGTCTTCCGGTGCAGACCCTGCACCATTTTAGTTGCCCTCCTCTGGACAGCTTCCATCCTGTCTATGTCTTTGCAAAGATTAGGTCTCCAGAACTTTACGCAGTACTCCAGATGGGGTCTGACCAGCTGTCTGTACAGAGGGATAATAACTTCCTGTTTTCTACTGGTGATGCCTCTCCCTATGCATCCCAGTATCCCTCCAGTCCTCCTTGCTGCCTTCTCACATTGCTTGCCCACCTTTAGGTCATCTGATATGACTACCCCCAGGTCCCTTTCCATTTTTGTTGTTGTTAGTAGTTTTGTTGATGGTATATATCCCAGGATAATAAAGGAGCTAAGGGAGGAACTAGCAGAGCCACTGGCAAAACTGTTTACTAAGTCACTAGACACAGGGGAGGTCCCAAGGGACTGGAGGAGAGTCAATGTGATCCCATGCCACAAGAGTGGAAGCAAGGAGGAAGCAGGTAACTACAGACCAGTTAGTCTTACCTCAGTCATTGGAAAGATCATGGAGACACTCCTTAAGGAAAGGACAGAGGAACACCTGGAATCCATAAGTGCACAGGACTCAAGACAACACAGATTCACAGTAGGAAGGTCCTGTCAGACTAATCTGATAGATTTCTTTGACTGGGTAACACAGGAGGTGGATCAAGGGAGTGCAGTTGATATAGCCTACGTTGACTTCAACAAAGCTTTTGATACTGTTCCATGTAGAAGATTGGTTAACAAGCTTAGTAGACTTGAGGTAGGTCTAAAATTGGTCAACTGGGTAGCAAACTGGCTGGTAGGCAAAAAGCAGAGAGTAGTGGTTAGTGGTATCCAGTCAGAAGAGATTCACGTCACAAGTGGGGGGCCTCAGGGATCGGTCTTGAGGCCAGTCCTCTTCAATGTCTTCATCAGTGATATTGCAATTGGACGGGAAGGTAAGGTTTGCCTGTTTTCAGATGACACCAAGATCTGCAATACAGTGGATGATCCAGATGGGGTGGATAGGGTGAGACAAGACCTGGAAAAGTTAGAAAAATGGTCTAAAGAGTGACAACTAGGGTTTAACACTAAGAAGTGCAAAATCTTGCACGTGAGGAGGAGAAACCCTGAAGCTAACTATAGGATGGGGGGAAGTGCTAACAACAAACACTAGAGAAGAAAGGGACTTGGGCATCATCATCACTGATGACCTAAAAGCTTCTGGGCAGACCATAAAAAGACAGTGGGGAGAGCTAGAGTGATATTAAGATGCATCAGTCAGGGTATCACAAGCCGAAAGAGGGAAGTAATGATCCCTCTTTACAAGATGCTGGTTAGGCCCCAGCTGGAGTACAACATCCAGTTCTGGAGGCCACACATCTGCAAAAAGACCTCAACAGGATTGAAATGGTTGAGAGAAGGGTGACCAAGATAGTGCATGGGCTGCAAACTAAGCCATATGAGGACAGATTGAAGGACCTCAATATGTACACCCTGGAGCAGAGGAAGGAGAGGGGGGATATGATAGAAACTTTCAAATACCGTAAAGACCTAAACAAGGTGAAAGAGTCTAACATGTTTCAGAGTAAGACAAATAGCAGGAAAAGAGGGCATGATATGAGATTGGAGGGAGGCCGATTGAGGGGTAATGTGAGAAAATTATTTTTACAGAAAGAGTGGTAGATGTATAGAACAGCCTGCCCAGGGAGGTAGTGGAGATGAGTACAGTGAAGGGCTTTAAAAGAGCATGGGATAGGCACAAGGGAGTAATACAGATGTGTAAGAATAAAATAGGCCAATGTTCAGTATAGAGACATATGGCAGCAACAGCCAGGTGGAAAGAAATGGGCAGACTAGATGAGCCTTGCAGTCCTTATCTGCCTTCAACTTCTATGTTTCTGTGTTTCTATGGAGAGTAGCCACATCCTCTCCAGCATGTAGCCCCCTTACTAGGCAAATATTTTGTTTGTAAAGCGGGAACAATAAAAAAACCTCATTGTATCTTTCCACAAAAGTTCCTTCCAAATGTATAAACTCATTGATGAATGTAAATATTTTAAAGCAAAACAAAATGGTTATATTAAATATATGCTGAAAATAGAAAATAGAGTTAAAATCTACATTTTGATCTTAGGTCTTCTTCAGGAAATATCTAAAAGAGGAAAAAATAACGTTTTGTTTTTTTTATTTTTTTCTCTTTTCTCTTTTAGATATTTCCCGAAGAAGACCTAAGGTCAAAACGTAGATTTTAACTCTATTTTCTATTTTCAGCCTGCATTTAATATAATAATTTTGTTTTGCTTTTAGACCACATGCTGACGCAGTGGCTTGTTTTTGTTTTTTAAATATTTTAAATGTTTCTCTCTTTCCGAATCAGTCATGATGATATTGAGGTCTTTTTCCCATCTCTCTTAAAGAGTCTGAGAAGGGACCAAGTTCAATTGATTAAGCGCCTTATAAATATGGTAGAGAAAATGACATAGAGGCATAACTCCATCCAATGCTTGTAGAATTAAATATAATAACAAGGGGAGAGGGACTTCTAAAATGGTGGAAGGCACTAATGTATGTATAAAAGCCTGAGCCTGAAAAATGCCAAATTTCTCTCTTTCAGGTAATGCAAATATGCCCTGCAGCTCCTCAAAAGATATAAGATTGTTGTTGCTATAAAAAATTTAAAATTAAATGTAGACCTAAACACTCCCAATGTTTAAATACATAATCTAACGAGCCACCGAAAAAGTCTTCATGTATGGTAAAGAATACAGAAGCATGCAGAACTGCTGGAGAGGGCAGAGCCTTAAAAAGGAGCTTCATATAGTCAGTGTATTAAGTGTAAGGGGATTATTGGAAATATCTGAAAGGAGAGTAAGCAGGAATGAAAATAATATTTTTCTAAGCTGGAGTATGTCTTCCTCCCTCATCTCCAGGTCTTTCCAATGAGCTTGGCAATGAGGATTTAGCCAATAGAAAATTATTCGTTGGTGAGCTGTAATAAAATACCTGTTAAAATACAGGAGGAGCAACCCACCATGGTCTTTGGGTAACTGTAATGAGGATTAGTGAATATGAGGGGGGTGAAGTCCCCATATAAAATGCATTATCCATTTAGTAAGGTCCCTGAAAAAGACTGAAGGTGGGGAGACTGGCAGTGCCTGGGCAAAATAAAGAAGGTGGGGAAGTAGGTTCATGCATACTGCATCAACTTTATGGATTAAAGGAAGAGGAATATGAGACCAAGCCTTTAAATCTTTTGTAAGCTGTGTCAACAGAGGTATGTAATTGCTTGAGACTAAAGAACGCATATTCCCCATCAACTGAATGCCTAAATATTTTAAAGAGGAGTGAGACAAGTGAAAAGGAAAGGTATCCCAAATATATTGAGAAGGAAGATAGTGAATTTGAAGGAATTTAGTTTTAGAGATGTTCAATTTATAGCCTGCCAATCTACCAAAAACAGTAAGGGTCTGCCATAAGTGAGGTAAAAAGGATTTAGGGGAGGTCAAATAAAGTAACAAATCATCCATGTAAAGGGCTAACTTTTGATGTCTGCCTCCTAAATTAATCCGCAAAATGTCATTGTTTTGCCGGATAGCTTGAGCCAAATGTTCCAAATATAATTTAAATAAAAGAGGGGAAACTGTGCAACCCTGCCTAGTCCCTCTATAAGTTGAAAAGTGTCAGAGACCTGGCCATTAATTTTAAAATGCTTAGGGGCCATCATATAAGTGCTGTATTAGCTCCCAGATCTGGGGCGGGAAACCAAATTTATCTAAGGTGGCTAGTAGGAAAGGGCATGCCACTCAGTCGAACGCCTTCTCAGCGTCTAAGCTTGATAGAAGAAAAGGGAGATCTGATTAAGTGTCATGGCATAGTATATGGAGTGTACACGTTATACTATCCTGAGATTGCCGGGTAATAATAAAACCTGTTTGATCTTGGTCTATTAGTAAGGGAAGAAGGCCCTCTAGTCATTTTAGCAATTATACCGGTAAACAGTTTATAATCTATGTTAAGTACTGAAGTAGGATAATGAGAAGAATAGTTAGAAATGTCTTTACCTGGTTTAGGGATAGCCAAAATGGTAGCCAATTTCTAACCGGGGTAATAGATTTGCCACATTGAACTGTGTTACAGGTGTCTGGGGGGGGGATAATAAAAGATCTTGAAATTGCTTATAAAATTCCCCTGTAGCCATCATCAGTTCCTAGTTACAATCTTCTACCCCAGAATAAACCACCATAAAAGACTGGGGTAAGGAAGTGTTTGCTGGGGCTGTATGGGGGGGCGGGGTAAGATGGTATGTCTCTGCTATTGAAAAGCCTAAATCTGATTCACTGAGTCACAGCTGTTGTGGCAAAAATTTCCAGAAGAAATCTAGGGCATTCTTTAGCTTGATTCTGAAGGTTTTCCAGTCTTTTGCAGAGGAGGGTATTTTGTTTAACCACGTTTGTTGTAGTGTTCTGTGATTTAATTAAGTAGAGAGCCCTCTGACCAGTGCATAGTTTGGTCCATATTGTCCATTCTTGTCTTAAGAGTTACAACTCTGGAGGTAGGACTGTCCATTTTTTTGTCCATATCCTGAATTGTATTGATTAGTTGGGACCAGGTGGAGTTCATGGTTTGTAGCGATACTTCCCCTGACACAGGAGCGCCAGTGCTGGAGGCTACCTCATAGGCCTGAGATCTGGTTGCTTTCAGCTGTGATAACTTTGGAGTGAAAAAGTATCTGACTATCACTTCATTTCTTGGATTTCCCACTTAGTGCCTTCAGAATGTTGTTCACGGAAACTGAGGGACAAAAGTTAAAGTGTAATCTCATTTTTTCTCAGTTAAAATTGTGAAATAGTGAATCTCAGGAGCCATGAAAGAAAGCTTCTGCTCCCATTTAATGATAAGCCACACACCCTCTGGAAAAGGAGTATTATAGCTTAATATACATTTGTGCCATTATCTCAGTGTACAAAATATCACAATTGATTCCTCATGCAGGATAGAGGGGAGTTTGTATAGCAAAGAATGATGGTCAGTATAAAGTACAGTGACGCTTGCCAGACTCAGACACCTTATCCGAAGAGATTTGAAGAATTTTTCAAAACTATGTAGGAAATAATGCGACTCAATGGCATTTGTCATGCATGAAACTCTGACACCTTGTGACACTGCATGTGATTATGGCAGAAACCGCTGTACCAGAGAAGACAATGAGGTCTAGCAGTTAGAGCATTAAACTTTGAAACAAGAGATCCCTTAAGATTCTCCAGTACCAAATACACCGTGTTGGTGTGATATTGAATATTGCCCTTAAGCTCGCTTTACTTCATCTACCCAGCTGTGAGCTGGGCTAGAAGATGTTGCATCTCAGCAAGGCTAGACTGGGTAAAATAAGAGTAAAGCCAAAAAAAGAGTAAATCTAAAATCAAATGATTAATTACGACTGGTTGAAAATAGGCAGCAGTGCCGCCTATGACTTTCATGACACAGGCTCAGGAATAAGCCCAGACATCAGGGGCCACCTGGGAAAGAAGTATGAGTGCCCCACAAGATGTCTTCATAAGGAAAGAGAGGATAGCATTCTCCACTGCTATCCCACTACCTGAGTGACCACAGGTGGTGGTGGTGCAGCTGCAGAAGCTTATGGGAGGGAAAACATTATCCTGGCTCCTGAGAACATGTGCGTATCATGGAGCCCATGTCAGCTGTACCTTGAGGGAAGGGAGGAATAATGTTTGAAAAAGACCCAATGGGCAGCAACATGATGCTGGCAGTCCTGGTCCCTAACACTCCAGACTGCTTGATTGGATGGACACAAATGAGGATGTTCAAGAGGTCCACTTGACGGAATCCATCAGGGAGGTAAACTGTCTATGGAACCCCTGGAGACCAAGTAAGGTACAGAAAAGAGAAGTAGACAGGTCTGGGAGGCGGTCCTGACAGAGGTGGGCAGTGTCCATGAAGGGAAAAAAACATAATGTAAAAAAGAACAGTTCAAGCATCAATGTTTACCCTCAGTTCAGATTCTGGAAGCCAAATCCTCATTAGATGGAGCCTCCAAAGCAACTCAGTCATACAATCAGCAGTCTCCCCCCCCCCCCACTTTGAAAACTACCATGGATCCTAGAACCATTAGCCCAGACCATGGAATGACAAGTCTTAAAGGCTAAGCAGGGAAACAGGAGAGGCAAGCACAGGATCCACAGTGGGCATTCATACCAGAGACTGAGACCCCACAGTAGGAAAAGAAGCAAGGAGTACAGAGGATTGAAGGCAAGTGCCGACTTTATCAATGAGCCTGCTCCCCAAATAGGATGGAACTGAACCCTCATTCCCCTATTAAAAAGGCCACAGTATTAGTGATTCAACAACAGCCAGCAGATAATCTGAAGGATTCAGACCCCACTTCATGGGCAGACATTGTGGATAAGAAAATAGACTTGATGGGGACAGGAACACAGATACTGAAGCAACAAGAACCCATAATGTGCTACCACCATAGAAACATAGAAGCATAGACTTTGACGACAGATAAGGACCGCTTGGCCCATCTAGTCTGCCCATTTCCCTACCTACAGGATAGGCCGCAGATCCTAGTTAACCAACAGCCTATTTCTTCCTACCCCCCACAAGAATTGCCTTATGTCTGTCCCATGCATTCTGGAATTATCCCACAGATTTAGACCCCACAACCTCCTCAGGAAGGCTGTTCCATGCATCCACTACCCTCTCTGTGAAATAATACTTCCTCACATTGCCCCTGAACCGCCCCTTTTATCTTTGAATTGTGTCCCCTTGTTTTTGCACGGCTCTTTTTCTGAAAGATGCTACCCTCTTGGACTTTGTTGATTCCACTGAGGTACTTAAAAGTTTCTATCATGTCCCCCCTCTCTATTCTTTCATTAAGAGTATACATATTAAGCTCCTTTAGTCTCTCCTCATATGGCTTCTCTTGCAGACCCTGCACCATTTTAGTTGCCTTGCTCTGGACTGCCTCTATCCTGTCTATGTCCTTGTGGAGATGGGGTTTCCAGAACTGGATGCAGTGCTCAAGATGGGGTCTCACTAACCGTTTGTACAGAGGGATAACAACTTCCTGTTTTCTGCTGCTGATGCCTCTCCCTATGCATCCCAGTATACCCCCAGCCCTCCCTACTGCCTTCTCACATTGCTTGCTAACCTTAAGGTCATCTAATATGATTGCCCCCAGGTCCCTTTCCCTTTTTGTTGTTGTTACTACCTCCCCCATTGTGTATTCTTCCCCTGGGTTCTTGTTTCCCAGGTGCATTTATTTCACTTCTTTGCATTGAATCTAGCTGCCATACTTTTGACTCATTCCTCCAGCCTTGCCAAGGCCCTTTTCATCCTTTCCACTTCCTGTGTATCAACCCTGTTGCAGATCTTTGTGTCATCTGCAAAAGGCATACTTTTCCTTCAGTCCCTCTGCAGTGTCACTGGAAGACATTAAAAAGGACTGGACCCAATACTGAACCCTCACGGGTACCCCACTAGTAACCCCTCTTTCTGCAGAGTGGACTCATTTACAATTACATTCTGTGTCCTGTTGTGCAGCCAATGTTTTACAGGCTACCACCCTGGGACCCACTCCAGGCTGGTTAATTTGACTATTAATCTTTGTGTGGGACTGTGTCAAATGCCTTGCTAAAGTCTAGGTAGGCCATGTCCACAGCCCTCCCTGGTCTACTACTTTGGTCACCCAGTCAAAGAAATCTATTAGATTCATCTGACATGACCTTCCTTGTCAGAACCCATGCTGCCTTGGGTCCCGAGCCCCACTGGCCTCTAGGTACTCAACTATTCTTTCCTTCAGAAGTGACTCCATCACTTTCCCTACCACAGAGGTCAGACTGACAGTTCTGTAGTTTCCTGCCTCTGTCTTGGTCCCACTTTTGTGAAGGGAATCACATCTGCCTTCCTCCAGTCTCGGGTACCACACCATCCTCCCATGATTTATTAAAAAGAGTAGCCAGTGCTTTCACTAGTTCCTCCCTTAATTCTTTTAGAATTCTGGGGTGAATTCCATCAGGACCCATTGCTTTGTCCACCTTCAGTTTTAGAAGTTCTTGCAGAACCCTTTCTTCTGTGAAAGGACAGAGATCGACCCCCCAATCAAGAGTGCTTCTGTTAATTGGATTAGGCACTTCCCTCTACTCTTTTGTGAATACTGAGCAGAAATATTCATTCAGTATCCCTGCTTTTTCACTGTCCCCCTCTGCCCACCCATCATTCATTTTATTCAGCCTCACTATTCCTCCCTTTGTCTTTCTAAGCTTGCTGATGTACCTATAAAAGGTGTTATCCCCCTTCTTAACTGAGTTGGCTATCTTTTCCTCAGTTTGGGCCTTTGCTATTCTGACTTCCCTCCCTGCTTCCTTCTGCCTTAACTGGTACAGTTCTCTGTCCTGCTCCTTCTGTGTTTCCTTATACTTCCGGAATGCTATCTTTTTCTTCCTGACTTTCACAGCCACCTCTTTTGAGAACCATAGTGGCTTTTTCTTTCATTTTGATTTGTTTATTTGCTTCACACAAAGGCTTGTTGCCTCTGTGATGGCAGTTTTGATGATTCCCCATTGTTGCACCACACCTCCTTCTAGCCTGTTTGCTAGTGCTTTTCTGAGGCACTCTCCCATCTTGCCAAAGTCAGCCCTCTTAAAGTCCAGTACCCTCACTTTTGTATGACTTGACTCTGTAGCTGAGTTTAACGTGAACCACATTGTTTGATGGTCACTTGTTCCCAGATGGCAACCCACTTCTAGATCTGAGATTCTCTCACTGCCCCAGTTTGAGAGTATGAGGTCTAAGATTGCTCCCTCACGAGTGGGTTCTGAAACTAGCTGTCTGAGGCCTGGCACCTGTAGGGCATCGAGAATGGCCCTGCTCTTGGATGTGGCTGCAGCAAATGTGCTCCAGTTAACATCTGGCATATTCAGGTCTCCCATCAACAGTATCTCCCCTTTCTCTGCCATTCTAAGAATGCCTTCTATCATATCCTTGTCCATTCCCTCCCCCTGACATGAGGGTCTGTACACAACCCTTATGCGGATTGTGGTGCCCTATCCAGTCTCCATGGTGGCCCACAGTGCCTCCTCTCCTCCCTGTTTACTCTTTTGTTCAGTTGCTTTATCCTTCCTTTACATAGAGCTACTCCTCCCCTCTTCTCCCTGCCTGTCTCTCCTGTAGGTTATGTACCCTGGTATGTTAACATCCCAGTCATGGTTCTCTGTGTACCATGTTTCTGTGACTGCTATGATATCCAGGCATCCCTCTTCCATCAAGGCCACCAGCTCAGGGAGCTTGTTGCCCAGACTATGGACATTGGTACTCATTACCCTACATTTCCTGATGGCCCTACTCCTTTTTGCCCCATCCCTGTCCTTCTTGCCTTTGTCACTTTCTCCATTTACCCCTGCCCTTCTCCCTATTGACACCTCTATGTTGGTGTTTGCAGCACTTACTACCATGATTGTTTGGGGGGGCTAGGATTTCCCTGCTCCTTTCCAGTGCCTTCCCCCTTGGCTAGTTTAAATGCTTGCCAATGAAGCATTTAAACCTATCACCTAGGATCCTGGTTCCCCTCCTGGACAGATGCAGCCCATCATGCCAGTATAGGCTTGCATCACTCCAGGTGGACCCCAGTCCCCAATGAAGCCAAATCCCTGAGCTCCACACCAGTGTTGCAACCACTGATTGAATCCCATGGTGTGGAACACCCTAGCCTCTCCTATGCCATAGATGGACAGCACCTCTGAGAAGGTTACCGTGCCTGCTACTTGTCTAAGGCCCCTCCCCAATTCCACAAACTCTTCCTGCACTTCTCTAATCCCTTTCTTAGCCAGGTCATTTGTCCCTAGGTGGACAATGACATCCAGCTTCCTCCCTTGTGCAGCTGCTCCAGCAATCCTAAGGATTCGCTCCCTGTCCCTCCAAGCCATGGTGCCAGGCAGGCACCACCTCTCCCTTCCTCCCAGTTCTACCTTCCTAGCAATGGAGTCCCACCAGGAGCTGTTTTTCCCCGCGGGTCCCCTGCCACCCTCCTGTGGGTTTCCTTGTGGAGGTTACCAGCATCCTCCTTGGTCTCCACTCGGGTGCTCCATAGAGGAACCACACTTTGTCAGAATGGCATAGGAATTGTGGAGAGGTACAACTGGAGGAGGTGCCTCTGTTCTACCACCCTCACCCTCCCTGGAGCCCACTGTGGTCCAACCACTCCTCTTTCTTGGCAACCTCTGAGGCAACGGCAGTGGCACTGGTGGTCCTTGGATGGAAGAGGAGGTCCCACAAATCCTGGCCAATTCAGCCTGGAGATGAGCAACCTCCTCCCTCAGCCCAGAGAGGTGCCTGCAGATGGGACAGCACCGCTTTCTCCAGAACGTCTCCCGGAAGACTGCCGCTCCGCAGCTACTGTACTGCACCACTCCAATCATGTCTTATTTCTGGCCCCTTAACTGTTTGCAGTCATTACTCTTTCCTCTGTTTTTTTTTTCCTCTCTCTCCTTACTTTCTGCCTGTGTGCTCCTGATTGTCCTGTTCTGAGAAAAGAATATCCTATATTTCTCAGTAGACCCCTTATTTGCTCAGAGGCAGACCTACAGCAGCTAGAGGGGGCTGGAGAGCTACTCTTGCCCTTCTAGGATTGTGGGTATTTGGTGGCTCTGTGGTCACTCGCTTCCTGCTCCCAAACAGGAAGTTCCTGTTGTCAGTCAAATCCTGTGCCTATAAAAGTAGCACTAGCTTTGGGAAGGAGGGCAATATAGTCCCAGTAGAGAACTCCAGTCACACAGCAATCCTGTCTCCTGGTGTCTTCTGCCAAGCTATTCAAACCATGATTTTACTTAGACAGTTTTAGCCTACATGCATTGCACAGAGGTAATCTGTAATTTTTCTGTGTGTCTACCAACTCCCCCCTCCAGTTTAGACTGACGATGACCCTGAACTGAAGTGAGCACATGTTGATATAATTACTGACTTTCTCTCTTTTTAGATCCAAAGACATTTATGACTTTCCTCTTATGTATAACACACTGTGAAATGTTTAGGGCACAACATCAAATACATTCTAGGAGTACTCTAACTAACTGGGTTTGAGGTAGAGAATGGGGAGCCTGAATCAAACACACCAGCTCGAGACAGCATGTGAGGGCAATAATGGCAGGAACTGCTATGGCTTAAGGATCTCTCTCTCTCTCTCTCTCTCTCTCCCCCTCTCCTTCTCTCTCTCTCTCTCTCTCTCTCCTCCCCTCCCTCCTTCCCTCTCTCTGTCTCTCTCTCTCTCTCTCAGCCTTTGCAGCATACAAGCAGCTTGTTTGAGTTGGAGCCCTCCTGGCCTACTTCATTTGATCACTCAAACCCCATAATCTGTGCTGAATATGTCAATTTCCCATCTAGACAGTTCACTAACAGGCTGTGCACTGGAGCTCTTCTAGCAATCAAGCTGAAAGAGGCCATGCTGCTTAGGTAGTCAATCCTTGCATGGCATGGAGGGCTGAAGCTAAACAGCCTTGGAAGCATATCAGAAGCAGCTCCTAAATGAATGTGATCTAAAAGTCTCATTCTTCCTCCCCACCCACATTCAAGGTGGGACAACCACATGGCTGAGTCCAGATACCAACTAGACCCCCCTCTAGAGCTGGGTTGGAAACACATTGTACAAGTCTTGGCTACCCTTCCTCAAGGTAAACACAGTGGTAGCATAGCTATATTGAATAATTCATATAAAGACAGAGCTGTGACAAACAATTTAAGACTGATATTGGGGACGAGTCAGTTGTGGAGGGAGCAACAACCTTGGCTTAATTAGCACACTTGAACATACTTCATACACAGCAGAGACTGTGGGAAGGATCCAGCATTACTTAAGAGCCCCTTGCCTTAGGGGGAGACCCTTCAAGGAGTACAGGCTGGCTGGAGACTTAGTTCCATGTCCACTCTCCTAGGTCACCAGCAGTTACTGCATACAGGACTTCTCTACTCATGTGGGCATATGCTGCCAACTTTGCAGGAGGCTGTCTTCTTGCTGTTATGGGTGACCACACCCCCTGATGTGAGCAGGCTGTCTCCATTTGTTCACAGCCTATCAGAGCCACTGAAGCTATGTAAGCTGAAACACAAACCCTGATTTCCATATCCTTACACCCTAAACACTGTTTCTGACAGTGTGGCAACACCTCCCATTCTGCAAAAAGGTATCTGCACTCCAGGGGGTCCTGGATGTTGCAGATAAAGCAGCAGCTAATCTCCTGACAACTCTTAAAATGGGCTACAGTTTACCGCACTCTAGCAGCACACAAAGAGAACTGGGACAGTAAACTTTAATGATCGAACCAAAATTTATTTAGCTAAACGCTGAATTCAATCCCAGTCACCATGGGAGGAAAAATATCCTGACACTTCACCAGAAAGGCTTCATCAGGGGGCAGGAAATAGGAGACAATATCCAACTTTTATAGTCCATAACATATGATGTCATCATATTAGACAAAAAAAGAGTTGTATAAATTAACAGTTTATAAACTGTGTTATATTATTCAACAGTTAGCATTAAAAAACTGAACAGCAAAAACTGATCCACTGTTGCTGAAGCGGCAATTCACAAGCACTTCAAAATTTATTTAAACTGTAAATCAATATTTCCTTGTGTAAGTGCTAAAACAGAAGCCTGGCCCCTTCATAAAAAACTACCCTGCGATCACCCTTACTAGTGTTGCTGGGAGGTCCTCGAGGATACACAGATTATGCAACTGAGAGTTGGGGTAATTGTAGAGATAGAAAGGAAGTAGATCAGTCTTCCAAAATCTGAAATCAATACATAATCAAAGTATAGTAGAAGCTGCTTAAGTGGGATGGCCTGTTGGGCTGCCCTTTCATCCCAATTAAGTGTCCGTCTCTATTATCAAAAGTGCAAGCTTTCAGTGATTTCATTTACAGAGCAAGTTGTTTATTTGCCTTCCCTGTTCAGCATTACTCTCTTTTTTATGTCTCCGTCCTCCAACCTGCGCATTAGTCAGGAGACCACTCAGTGAGTGTAGCAAGACCTACGGTAAGGCTGCTTTCCACTCTTCTTACTCTCCGAACTTCATTCTACAAAGATGGCTCCTGACTAATGCGCAGGTCCAGATTAACACGTGGTTCTGTTCTGCTCCTTACTAAGCTTATGAGCTATGTGAGAGTGGCAAAAGAGAGAAGAGAGAGAAAAGAGTGAGTCAATGTGACACTTTAGTCTCACCTAGGGGAAAAAAACACTTATGCTCGGTGACAGATGCAGTAATATTGAACAGTGAAGGCATCTGGAAAAAGTGATTCACACCTTCTTAAGTGTAAAAAAAAGGATTAGTGAGAAAATTAGTGGATTAAGTAAAGTTTTCATGCAAGGCACAATATCCCATTTCAGCAGCATACAAATACTATCTGATCTATCGTATCTGTTATGTAATTATTTACATAGGGTGCCCACAGGGATGTGGGTGCATGTAAAGAGGCAGACTAGACAGAGGGATGAAAGGAAATGGGTTAGAGAGTGTGAAGGGGAAGGGGATATGTTGGAAGGTGGGGGTGGGCTGGTGTTAGGGTAGGGGGAATTAAAGGGGTACCCTTACAAAAGTATTGCGTTTAACTGTAGCCCATTTAGAGCATGGTCAGGAGTTTAGCCACTCCCTTATCTACATCGTCTGGGCCCCACTGGAGTGTGGATACCTTCTGGTAGGCCTGTTGTTATTGACTTGATATCTGTGAACATGGCAGGTGCAGCAACACCTGTTTCTGGAAGCCAGCATTGATCCAGCACTCTGAGCTGTGTGGAGAATTGAAGCACATGTTTGATTCTTACCCAGAACTAACATTTTCATATGTATGGACTGTATGAAAAAAAGTGAAAAAAAATAATCACAGATATACATAGTTCTTTTTATTTGCTTTTGGTAACTGGGTAAGTGCATTAGACAGGATTTCTTATTTTCAGGTACGACCCAGGAGATTACAGTTCAAACAAGTTACAAACAATAGTACAGAGAGGAGCTGATACAATGCAGTACATAAAGAGATCAACAACCTTACAAGACAGTAGAATTACTTAGCATGAAAGTAATGGCATATGTAGCATAAGCATTATGGTACAAAAGAGATAAAAACAGCTTGCAGAGATCAGTAACATAAGTGCATAACAGCAGTGATGGTGGCATAGAATGAGGGTATGGGTCAGGGAAGTGGATAGTACCCTAGTACAAAAAAAGTAAAGAGGTATAGCGGTTGATCTGGATAAGCACAAGCGCAGAAGAAATGGCAGCCTCTATGAGCCAAGCCGAAAGTAACTTCAGCTTGGAGTCACCACTGATGCTGCAACACAGAAGGGAACATGCATGAGCAAAATTACAAGGAACAGACATGGGGAGCAGAGGTACTGACTCACTACCAAAAGGTGATTTGAAAGCTCTTTTTTCATAAATTAGAAAAACTGTTGGTTCAAGAGTTTAACCTTATGTACAGTACAGTGTGATATCCCTTGTAACTTACATTGATAAAGGTCAAGTTCCAAGAGGGTTACGAGTTGTTAAAGCACTCTGTTCTGGTTTAGAAAACTTTAATAAGAAAGCTATCAGTAGAGTGTTCAATGGGATTCACCAAACTAGTAATAAAGGAAGACAGAGAGACATTTGTAACACTGTCAACAGAATTGAATCAAGAAAAAGAAGAATTTTGTAAATATCAGCACTTGCAAGTGTTTCAGGCACAAAATCTAAACTCATATGTGACAAAGATGATTAAGACAGTGGGACATTTTTTTGATTGGGTACCAGATCAAAGAAAACCACACCATTCCAAAAGCAAAGGTAGATCAAAAAGTAAAGGTCATAGATACCGCAAGATTGACAAAAAAAATCTAAAGGCACAGGCAAAACAATAGTACTGGACGCTAGCAGTGATTCTAGCCCACAGGTACACACCAACAATAGAGCGCTTAATTTTTTAGAGCTGGGCAAACAACAGAAAAGAAAAAAAGGAGAATGAGAAGAGGAACGAGAAGGAGAAGGAGAGGAAACTGTCAGGTTCATTAGCATTCTCAGAGGGAGAGAAAAACAACACAATTACAAGTTATAAATCTCTCTAGTATACAACTCACTAAAGTTGAAGAAGCTCTGTTCTCTTTTGCCCTTTATGTTGTATATAATTGTAATACAGTATGCTCAACATGTGTACAAATTGTACCTGCCTTACCTTGTTGTATTCTAATGTCTGTTATGTGTATTGTCTCTGTTATTGAGTGGAGCCTTTGTAAAGGAGTCTCTGACTCAAAGGATTATAATTCCAAATAAACAAACAAATAAATAATTAAATAAAAAATAATTAAATGCTTTAATCTTATACCAGTGCTTAGAGAGAGAATGGAACCCAATTTCCTAAGCCTTCCTGAATGACACAAGGGGCTTGCACAACAAGGAATGGTGCAAGGTGCAGCTTCTGCCATGGGCGTGTTCCATGGGGTGGCATCTCAGTGGCCTCACCTTCAGGGGGCAAGCCAGGGTGGTTGGTGGTCACGGAGGTCTCGGTGGGGTAGACAGTTCTGGAGAGGTCAGGTTGAAGTTCCTGGGAACCTCAGCACACACACACACACGCACGCACGCACACACACACACACACATATACACACACACACACCACAAAAAGATGCACCGGAAGTGATTCACAAAAGCAGCCTGAATCAAATGCAGGCTGTGAGCACCAAAGGGGGTTTGCACTGTGGGCTGTGGCATTTCACTAGGGGGATTGTAGCAGACACAGGCAGCCATATCCCCTAATTCAGGATTGACTAAACCCTCCCAGTGGGTGAAATTCTAAGTACCCTTAGACCTGCCAGGGCTGGTCAAAGGGAACATAGAAGACTGTCCTTTTGGGAGGGTTAATGAGTTTATGGTGTGTGCTATAGTCCTACCTCCCTCCCTATCCCCGATCATGCCATAAAATATATATTGTTCCCTGGTGTTCTAGTGGACTCCCCAGCCCTGATCCCCTTTTTAGTAGGAGTACTCCCATCCCTGCTGATCTAGCAGACCCCCATTCCTATCCTCAATCTCCTTATATATATTTATATTTCCTTCACTGGTGGTCTAGAGGACCCCCTTCCTATCTTTGATCTCCCTACCTTCTAGTTGACCCCCCACCATGACAGGCAGCGCCCCACCACCCCACTTTTCCAGTCCTATCCCCAAGCCAGTGACCAGCACAGCCCTCCATTTTCCACCACCGCTGGCTGCTGACTGAGCTGTTAATGACAGCATACTCTGTAGAGTCTACCCTCATTGACAGCTCAGTCAGTAGCTGGCCATGTTGGAGAGCAGAGGCCTGTGCCAGTCACTATCTCATGGGTTGGGATAGGGTGAGCAGGGTGGTGGGGCACTAGCTGCCAGGGTGGGGGGTCCTCTAGACCATCAGGGAATAAAAGATGCTTTATGAAGGGGAAGATCAGGGGTAGGGAGGGGTCTGCTAGACCACCAGGGAGTGTTATGGGGCAGATTGGGGATAGAGAAGGGATCCGCTAGACCACCAGGGAAAGAAATAATAGTGAGGCAGGTTGGGGATAGGGTTGGTGATCTGCTAGACCACCAGGGACAGAAATGTGAATATTAATGGGGCAGATTGGGGATAGGGAGGGGGGGGCCATTTGGAACCATGGCGATATATTGTGCTTGGTGTTTACATTATCCTGGTTGCTGTCCATGGGCACAGCTGCTACCTGACCATGCCCGCAGCTTGCAGCAAACCTGCCAGATGTGCCATCTGTTTGGTGCATGGCCACAGTAGCTGCAAGCTGTGGGACTTTGCCACCAGGATTGTACCCGATAGTGAATTGGGCGCAGGGTCCAAGATGCATCAGCAATCAGTGCAAGCTGACACTGGCGCAGCTTGCACCAACCTTTGTGAATTGAGCCAAATGTCTTTAATATCTATATAGACCGTAACAATTTTTTTAGGAAAATTAAATCACATTTTCATTTTGGCAATTTTGGAAGAGATCAAAGTGACAGGCGACCATAGGTTTTCCAGGAGTAGTGAGCAACCCAAAACAGGAGTATATATATATATATATATATATATATATATATATATATATATATATATATATATATTATTCAACATGACAGGAGACTAACATGCACATTGTGGGCACCAGTGGTGATTTTCCAGAGTATACATTAAGTGACAGTCTAGACAGAGCAAATTAAGATACATTACTTGAATTGCTTCTGGAAAGTGAGAAGAATACACCAGGAAATATACATAGAGGTGAGCTCTTATAAGAATTCACAGAAATAAGAGAGTATCTAAATCATTATCTGATTTTTTACCTGTCATAATGAATAATATAATTCATATAGGGGCAGCAGCAAGTTGAGGAGCTAGCTGCACAGTTGAGGGGCTAGCTGCACAATTGAGCAGACTCAATAGACTGTGAGGCCTGTATCTACTGGTGTTTTTGTATGTTCGTATGTATATGAAAATTCTTACTAAAACAAGTCAGAGAAGTCACAAACAAGGACCCACAAGGAACAACATTACCCCCAGAACATCAGGCTTTGAGAAATTTGTCTCAAAATCAGAAAGGGAAGGGGAAACTGTTTAACCAGGAAAGGCACACTAAGCCAAAGCTTGTTTCCATGTGCAACCTGCGAGCACAAGGAAATTAAGTGACTTGCTCAGGGTCACAAAGTATGCAAGTGGGGGATGTGGGATTCAAACCCAGGTCTCCAGGTTTGCAGCTCTGTTCCCTTAACCACTACACCATACTGCCTCCCTATAAAGAAGAACTGGAAATAAAGTCAGCTGGCAATAGGGTTAATGCAGTGGTCCTTAATAAGAGCATTATAAAAATATTGTAAAGAACCTTTTAATAGACATAGACAGTTACAGAAAATTATGTGGTAATCCTGTAGATATCTATAAAAAAGATTTGTTAAACATGTTACAAA
Source organism: Neoceratodus forsteri (assembly GCA_016271365.2). NCBI lineage: Eukaryota > Metazoa > Chordata > Ceratodontiformes > Ceratodontidae > Neoceratodus > Neoceratodus forsteri. The sequence goes on along the minus strand of CM057454.1, from coordinate 1,065,042,282 downwards.
ATGGGTTGCTTGAGGGTTGCATTAGCAATGAAGAATTTAAGTACCTATTGTGCAAAATGGAGAGGATCTCAATATGTATTCCCTGGAGGAGAGAGGGGCATATGGTGGAGACTTTCAAATACCTCAAGGGTATAAATAAGGTACAAGAAGTTAGCACCTTTCAGAAAAAAAGATGTTCAAGAACAAGGGGCTATAATATGAAGATGGGGGGATAGACATAAGACTAACATGAGAAAGTATTTTTTTCACAGAAAGGGTTGTGGATCCATGGAACAGCCTCCTGGCAGAGGTTGTAGTGTCAAAAATGGAAGGGGAACTCAAAAATGTATGGGACAGACATAAAGGAACTCTAGAAATAGGAAAGAGAGGCTAAGCCGCAGATCATTTAGGATCAGCTGTACATGATACAGGTAGAGAAATTGGCAGACTAGGTGGGCCAAGCAGTCTTTATCTGCTATCAAATTCTATGTTTCTGTGTTTCTAAAATGCAATAGTAACAACTTTCTACATATTACGTAAGGTCACAACAGAACAAAGGAGAAAAACGGCACTCTACCACTGAAATACGCTGTGGTGCACCAGTCAAAATCAAACTAATACACATGAAAACGGTAATGGTGTGCCCACCTCCCCATGGCTATGTATCAATTATGTACATCTGCAGCCCATAAAAGCCAGCACTATTGCCACACAATATACTTAGAAAAAAGGGAGCAGTCCCATTTAACAGCTCATTGGAAATGAGAGTTGTTCTAGAGGACTGGAGGAGGACAGATAGATGCAGGCCCACTTCCCAAAAGTGGTAGCAGGGGAGAGGCTGGCAATTATAAGCCAGTCAGCCTGACATTGGTGGAAAGAAGGTTAATAGAATCAATGTTGAAGGAATGAATTGTGGAATATCTTGAATCCAATCGGTTACAGGACCAAAGACAGCATGCATGCATGGTAAGGGGTCATGTTAAATGAGTCTGATAGATTTCTTTGACTGGGTGACCAAGGAACTAAATCAGGGTGGAGTAGTGAAAGTAACCTAACCAAACAAGAAAATCTTTCAACACCGTTCCACACAGGAGACTAAATAAGCAAGCTGGGTATCTTAGCAGTAGGTTCAAAAGTGGTACACTGGTAAGAAACTGGTCAAGTGATAGGGGACGAAGGATGGTGGTAAATGGAGTGCATTCAGAGGGATGGAGGGTGAACAGTGAGGTGCCTCAGAGATGAATGCAGTGACCGGTCCTCTCTAATATCTTTATAAGTGACATTGCAGGGGACCTGGAAGGGAAGATCTGACTCTTTGCGGATTACACCAAAGCCTGCAACAGGGTGGATACTCTAGTGGGGGTGGAAAGGATGAGCAGTGACTTAAGAAAACTCAAGGAGTTGTCAAGGGTATGGCAGCTGGGTTTCCATGCAAAAAAGTGCAAAATAATGTACTTGGGGCACAGAAACCCAAGAGTGGAGTACAACATGGATGAGGTGGTAGTAACAACCACCAAGCAGGAAAGGGACAAGAGGGTAATCATGTCTGATTACCTCAAGCTGGCCAGACAGTATGACAAGGCAGTTGGAAGGCTAGTGAGATACTGGGGTGCCTAGGGGAGGATATTTCCAGCAGAGAGGGAGGTGGTGTTACCTCTGTACAGATCACTTGTAAGACAAAAAAAGAAAAAGTATTGGAATTCCATCCCTCTAGAAATTCGCCTTGCTGCTACCGATGCTGGTTTCAAGAAACTCCATCGTGAACACCTACTGGCCTCAAATCCTTGCTTATGCTTCCATCCACCCTGATCCCTTTAATCCTTACACCTTGTTCTTTCCCTTCTCTTTTCCTCCCATCTCCCCCTCTCCCCCATCCTTTCTTTCTCTCTATATTTGGCCTGTACTGGGTATTACTAGTGTACTTGTCAGCCATTTCCAGTACAAACTTGTTAGCACTTGTTTTATTTTTTCATTAAGGTACTGTTTACATTTTTCTGATATTACTTTACTCTGTTTCGGCTAATTGTCAATTGTTTGTATTGCACTATATTCCATTGTGTTATCTCTTCCTTGTGCTGCATCACATTGTACAGTTTGTGTATTTTGTATTTTGTTCTCACTTGTATTCTCCAGGGTCGTGCCTGAAAATAGGCATCTCTATGTCTAGTGCACTCACCGGTTACCAAAAGCAAATAAATAAATAAATAAGACCTCACCAAAAGTACTGTGTCTAATTCTAGAGCCCACATCTCTGGAAGGACATAGAGTGGAAGAGGTTAAGAGGAGGGAAACTATAATGATGTATTGTCTACATTAGAAGCCCTATGAAGAGAGGCCAAATGACTTAAATATGTACACTCTGGAAGGGGGGAATATAATAGAGACCGTTAAATAATTAACAAGGTAAATAAGTGTAACCCCCCATGGGGCTTACCTTATTTGCCCTGTTCTCCCGTTTTCCTCCCTTTGCCTCCTGGTGTTGCTTGGCATCCTCCCATTACCCCCCAGTGCTTGCACCACCACTGCCCAAGACATGATGTGCCCCTAAGCTTCCTTATGACCCCTGCTTCTCTTGTAGGCTCTGGGTAAGGGTCAGATGAGTTGGATCATAAGCCGCTGCATTCTTTCTGCTCTCCGGAATAGGTGAGCAGCCCACTGATGTGTGATGGTGCACCTTCAGTTTGTGCTACGGTTTGCAATAAAGCAGCAGTCTCTTGTGGGTTCCTGGTTCCTGATGGCATTAAAGGAACCAGAGACTGCTGGCAGGCTCAAGAGAAGCCTCTTTTCATTTTAAATAAAGAGCACCAATCGCGCTGTGTTTCTGGGTCCTCTTATGAAAATTAATGAGAGCTTGCATTAATATTTATGAGGGAGTTTGCCTTCTGCTTGGGGACTGTATATTTCAACAGTTGACAGGCTCAGCCGTGCAACTAAATATTAAATATTGTAAGCACTTAACAGGGCACAAACACTGCTTTTAAACAGTGGGGCAATGATATAAGTAAAATGTTTACACTGACTGCACCAGGATTTTTATGTTGAGGCATTGTTGGACTACATAAAGACTGCATTTACTAGCAGTGATGTTTGCAGCCTTTGACCTTACAGCAACCAATTGGAGAGCTAGAATTTCAGGCAGAGATTTCTGGGACTGTGCCAAGACTTGTTGGGAAAAAGCAGGGACAAATGTTGGTGCCTAAACAAGGAACCTATCAGACATCGAGGGACCCTGATGAATATTAATTTTTCATACAGATAAGTGATTCAGCCAATCAGGAGTAGCTAAAAGCTCCCAAAACCCCAGAGACTTTTCAATCTATAGTCAGTTCAGTGGGAGCCCCTTCATAGGGAGGGGGGGCTCTGGCCTTTGCTAAGAGAAATGTGGCTAAAAGAAATTGATGTGGCTGGCCAGGGGGTTGACAGATACATCTCCACCAGGGTTGGCATTTATCTTTCCACAATTGGGAAAAGTGTGGGGAAGAATCCTGAGTTAGTTTCAGCTATGAGCAAGCTGCCAGAAGTCTGCCTACAGTTGTGAGAGAGCTGCAAGAAAGCTTCTACTTCAGCAGTTAGAGTGCTGATGAATCTTATGACTTCAGTTAATAGAAAGTTTCATGCTGATCCTGAATAAGTAAACTTCTACTAAGCATACAAGTGACCCGGAGACATTCCTGGGGCCAAGAAGCCAAGGGGGTGCTCAATGTCTGTCAGCACCCTGCAAATTTGATCAGTGCCAAGGACAGAGTAGACATCTGTCTGAATGACTGTGGATGGTCCTGTATTTGTGAAACATTTGATGTCACTGTTTAGTGTGCCTACAGGGATGGAAGGAAAGTATCCTGAGGTTGGAGCTTTGCCATAAGTTGCCTGTGGGGATTGTAATTGTTCTAATTGGGCTGCCAACCACCAGCTGGCCAAACAGAACTGTGCTATGTGATCCAGCTTGTGAGATGCTCATATTTGAGCTTGAGAGAAGCTACTGTGAATAGAATTTGCTAACAAGCGAAATGCCTAATTTGGTTGGGAGCCATGCCTTAAGCTACATTGCTTATCTTGATGAGGCGTCATGCCTTAAGCTCCTGTGTTGCCTTTCAAAGAGAAAGAGAATTTGTCTACTAGCTCATAGGATTTCAACCACATTTTGAGACTGTATCCTGGTATGTGAAAATACCATGTCTGCCACACTGGCTGAATGGTTGAAATCCCTGAAATGGTCAAAGCAACTGAATGCATGAATTTGAATGAGAGACTGTCTTTCTGATTAGCTTGGGATTCAGCCTAGTAATGTGCCAGCCCTGGCACTGCCATATGCACGTCCCCCTGAGGGACATAGCCTAGACGTGGGAGTCTGAGGCATGCTGGCCTGGTCCCTTAGCTGGTCTGGTTCCAGAATGTTCCAACATGTGACTTCAACCCAAAAAGAGGGGCATCCACTATGAAGCTGAGAAAGTTCCAGAATGCAAACTGCAAGAGCTTATTTAAAGAGAGATCAGCACAAGCGTCTGTCTGCATCTTGGCTTAAAGATCTTCTCCTGAATTATACCAACCTCATATTTGCCTGAAAGAACCTTTCTGTACCTGATGATAACTACAGACTCATGAGTATGCAGAGTCAGCTCTGCCAACCTGGAAGGGACCGTAAATAGTTATTGTTCCATTTTCCAAGTTCAGTATCTAACATCCAAACTGCATGTTGTCTACCCATAGAGTTAAGGTTTAAAGAATGCATCCAAGGGATGGGGAACCTAATCTGATTTTCCTATAAGGGCCCCAATGCCGGCCAACCAGCTGCAACAGTATCAGACCCGAAACGAATAGGTAGTACTGGGTACCCAGAGATATAGAATTGTGATGTTCTATTATAGACTGGGGACTGGCATCAGTTAGGGGTAATGTAATGTCAACACCTATGCAGCTAGATAGTCAGAGTAGGTATACTGATTCCATCAGAAGTTTGGTAGCTGGCTTTATGTCAATCAAACAATCGATCAATCAATCAATCAATTTATTGGAAAGCAAATTGAGAGCAAGCTATCTTTTACAATTGCATCCAGCATAAGTAACAATGAAGATAAAGGAGACAACAGTTACGTAATAGAGTTTTGAATGTAAAATGCAAAATCATTTTTTCTGAATTGCCAATGCCAATCAATGCAACTGTTGTCTAACCTCTACAACCAATTTACCCCTTCCTAACCCTCACCCTCATGTAAACACATTGTTGCTTAACTGTTTTTTTTTTTTTTATAAATCTGGTGTCCTGAGCATATTATTACAGAGAGACTGTAATTCAGAAATATGTGTTTGGGGTATTGCTAACTGTTAATCCAAGTATGGGGTGACACTGTGGTATTGTGGGTGGCTACAACATCCCAGGGGGTTGTGCCAGGTAATTATCTGACTCACGTAAAGTACAGTACAAGTCACATTAAATTGTACCTCCAACTCTCTGCTCTTACATTATTTTTTTGTGCTGACATTGCAATGGCAATTCTAAATGCTTAAAATACAAACTCTTTTTCAACTAATCATCAACTTGCATGCAACACACATGCAATAGACTTTCAGTCAGTGTAAACTCCCTTCAGCTCCCATCCAATGTTCATGCATTGCATTTTCAAATGCATTTGCCCTGTGGAAATTACTGGCATTCAGTTTATAAATGGCCCCAAATCTGCCTTATCCAATTCATACAGTACTGAACTGTACTTGGCATTTTATATTGGAAAAAATGGACCTTGTATGTTTTTTCCTCATTTCTTTTTAATTTTTGTCCTGAATTTAGCAAACGGCAGCAGTTTTCTTGAGCTGTTACAGTACAGTACTAATCACACTTAAATTGCCCGATTGCACGATAGTTATTGCATAACAATGTATTGCACTACCGCGCAAATGGGCAACTTTTGCACAGAGTGATCTTGGAGCAGGTAAACAACTGCAAACAGTCAATGAAGCCAGAAATAGTGGCATTTGGGGGGATAAAAGTATAGAAGTACAGAAATAACATGTAATATGTTTGAGTGAAAAAAACAGCAGTCAGTGGAGTCCTCAGAAGTCAGGAAAACAACGTAGCGGCAGGGACGGGGTTTTCAGTATGAATGCGGATTGCTATTAGCTCAAACTGGGTGAGAGCTTCTTCAAGGTACTGGGTAGAATCACATGTCTATCAAGTTGTAGTGAACACTGCAGTAGTGAAACTAAGGTTCCAACTCAATGGTTCATTTTTTTAACCGGTTGCTTAATGAGTTGTACTGCTTTGATAAAAGTTTCCAGAGAGTTGCAAAGCAAGCCGAGCCTGAATATCAGCTAGGAACAAACCATTAGGAAACTTTTATTAATTCATTGCAGTGAAAACTGTGCACATTAAGTAACTCACTGAAAAATGCTAAACCAGTGAGTTGGAGGAACAGTTTAATATGACTTGTACTGTATACTCTGGGTGGAGGCAATGTGCAATAATGTTATCTATGGGAAAGAATGAGTTTAATATCAGAAATGGGAACCCAGGCCCCTCAATATGGTTAGTGGCCACACAGGGGTAGTAGCCCATTGGGACACGGCATCCAGGTTACACAAATGGAGGTACCGCTGGGATCTCCTGTTAACCAGATTTCCTCTGCCTGCAATAGCTACCACCATATCTCATTTATCACAGTAGACTGTAAACTATATGTGAAAGTATGGGCACAGAAGCTTACAGAAATCCTCCCCATGCTGGTCTCCAAAGACTAAATGGAATTCACCCCTATTAGGAGAGGAATAGACACTGCAAACAGGCTAATTAACCTGATCTGACAGACCAAGGCCACAAAAACAGATGTAGCCCCAGTAGCACTTGATGCCAAAAAGGCATTTGATTGCATAGAATGGTTTTACTTGTTCCACACCCTCAATCATTATGAATTCAGAGACAGCTTCATTCAGGGTACTGTACACTACACAAAGGGGTAGTGATAGCTGTCAATACTAATGATACCATATAGGAGGACTTCCCCCTGAACAGGTGCACAAGGCAAGGCTGCCCTTTGTCCCACCTCCTCTTCATACTAGTATTTGAGGCCCTCCTGCAAGCCATCAGACAACACCTTCCAAGCATGTGACCTTATTATGGGGCAAGAGCATAAGGTGCAGGTCTAGGCCAATGATATCTTACTATCCCTCACTCGACTTCAGCAATCAGTCCTGGCTAGCTAGAGCTGATACAAGAGTTTGGTACCCTATTGGTCTACAAACAGAACATATTTAAATTTCTGCTGACCTCATGCAAGGAGATGAAGCTCCTCCCAAGCTACCCTTGGGGACTCACCCATGTAGAGAAATAACTCTGATACCTGGATATTGACTTTCCATGGGACATAGGAAACTTGGGAGCATTAAACATAAATCCCATTATTAAAACACTAGAAATGGCCAGCCCGGTGGTGCTGAGGGTTGAGGCACTGGACACTACACCTCATGTCATGCTGATGACCCATGTTTGGGAATAAGCATGAGCCACTGGGGATCAGCAGGAGAGGAGAAGTATCGAGCATCCCAGGGACTGTTCTCCTTCTCCAGGGAGGGGGGTACCAGTAGTCAGCAAATGCCTAGCCCATAGCAGAGGCTGAGGGGCTGAACACTGATGCTGACAAGGTGAGTGGGATGTGGCAGATGCCTGGAGGAGTGCTCATGGGAGCATATGCATTGCCACCACTGGCATCATTGCATGCCCCACACCCAAGGGAAAAGAACAGGTGAAAATGCAGTCATGTGGCTTGATGGCCATCCCGAGATGCACTTGTCCTAGGGTGTCACCCCCAGATGAGACTGGATCCAGACATGGAGGTGAGTACAGGGGGCTTGCCACCACCCCGCCGTGGGGGACAAGCCACGGGGGTATGGCTGGGGGTGAGGGCCTTCATGGGAGCCATGTATGTGCCAGGATGGCAGCTGGATGTGTGCTGACTGAGGGAGAGAAAAAAGTACTAAAACAAAACAAACAAAAAAAAACACTGGAAATGGATCTGGCATGATGGAGTAGTCTTCATCTCTCACATTGGAGAAGTGCTCACATCTATAGAAGGATGGAAGCTCCCAAAAATCCAGTATATACTGGATAATCTCCAAATCAACCTCCCCAGAAAATATTTGCACAGTCATAAAAACCAAATGCTTAAATTCTTTAGGGGGAAGGATGCTAGAAGGCGCATTGCAAAATAGCTCCAACAAGGCACATCCAAAGGAGTAGAGAACCTCCCAGACCTTGCCATTAAACAGAAGGCACATGCACTACTGCAGCTCAGGCAATCAGCACTATGACCCCACAGAACCAATGCCATACATGGGTGGACTGTGAAAGGCACGTACTCAGTGACTTCCCATATAACAGCATCTTTTTGTGCTTAATTCCAAGGCATCTCATAACGCATCCTGCCATCCACCACTCCAACAAGGTCTAGTCATGGATGGTCAAGACCACTGGCTGGTTGCCATAGTGCTCTCCTAATTTCCCATTATGCAATATTTCCAACTAATGTATTACAGATGGGCAAACTGGCTCTGCCACACTTCTGACCCCCACCCCCGAACGGCCCGACTCAGCTCTGACCAGGAAAACTCAGTTTTTTGTAGCTTGCTAAAGTTGCCGAGTTGGACAGCTTCAGAAGTGTGGTCCTGCCCAGAAATAACATTCTCACCCCCAGTACTGCATGGAAAAGGCTGAGCAGGGTGCAGAAATAATAAAAAAAAAACATCTCCCCCCTGATCTCTGATGAATATTCCCAAGTCCCTGGACCATCACATGACCAACAAAGGCAAACACTCGTGATCCTAGGGCGCTGAAGGGAGCCAACCAATGAGGGTTTCTGTTCTGGGATTGACTGATGTTCTAGCCAATCCAGTGTGTCAGCCACTATAGGACATCCCTAGAGAACCGTGTATGAAGCGCATTTGGGGCTTTGCATTTAAAGGATATGGGGTGTACGTGTGTGTGTGTGTGTGTGTACACGGAAGTGTGCAGAGAGATTAAAAATTGGCAAAAATGAAGCAAAATGTTTTCCATTTTGTTAAAGAGGAAGAGGGAGAGGAAGAGAGGGAGAGCAGAGACCAATTAATTCAACAGCAGACAGCAACAGAGTGCAAACATTGCAACAGAGTACTCTAAAAAATGTAAAAGAAAAAAATGTTTCTTTTTCATTAGAAGAGGAAGAGTAGAGAGAGAGAGAGAGAGCAACAAATTCAACAATTTTTTATTAAGTGGCTAGTTTTCCATTAGCAGGTTATACAGACCTGCCACTAGAGGGATTCTTGGTCTTCTACATAAATCACTGTATTCATTCGTGGGCGATATGGCCTGCATTATCATTCTACTTCTTTCCCGGTGGTGCTACAAGGGGACTTGAGTCTGAATGGTGGATGGCCACTAACTAAGCTGCTCCTGCTCTCCTTGTTCCCCTTTCTGCTGTATTTTCTCATCTAGGTTTTAAGTGAGTACCTGGTGGGCAAATTGCTTTTGCCTAGAAAATATTAAATTAATACAAAATCAGGAACCACTCAATCTGGGACCATGGCTCTCCTATTGTGTTTTTATTGCTCCTAAGGTGCAGAGTTTTCAGCAATACAGTGCAATTCAAAGTACCTCAATGCAATTCAAGTTCTCAATGTACCTTATCAATACCTAATGTTATAACAGTCTACCGTGCAGACACTATGTCATTCTCCTCTCCCCTTTTAGCCTATTCCCCCCGGTTAGCCTACACCTCCTTGCTACTGTCCTCACCTATGTCTACCCAAGCACTTACATTGATCACGATCAACTGTCATTACAGTGATGCCGCCTCTTGCGCAGCATGATATGGGTTGCCGCGAAGAAATAAAAAAGCAGTCTCCATTCTTATAAGCTCCTTAAAGAAAGTTATACTTCTGCTTCTTCTCTGCTCAGGAAATGTGGGCTCAACCTGGCCCCACAACTTACCTCGCCTATCGATTTTGCTGAGGCCACAGGTCTCAAAATGATGATGGTCAACATTTTAAGCCTGCCTAAAAAACTTGTACAGCTGCAAGCCTGGGCTGCACACGTTAACCCAGACCTTATCATAATTACTGAGTCGTGGTTAAAAAAGACGAACACTGATCAACAAATATCACTGCAGGGCTACAATTTATTTAGAGCAGATAGAGGCCTGGATATTCAAACTGCGCTCAAAACTGGCGCAACAGTAGGAGCAAGCGCAAACCAGTTGCGCAAATGCGCAACAGGTGCGATATTCAAACATGGAGCAGAGCAACAGCTTAAGCAACCAACGCCTGAATATCGCATTATACTGCTTATCGCTACACCAGGAAGGAGAAAGCTGAGTTAAACAAAGGCGCTTATGGCACAACCATGGAGCTCAGCTGAGCATTCCAGAGCTGCCAAGCGCAAGCACAGCCCCCAGAGCAATGGAACTGCACATCCAGGGAGGCAGGCTGGGGCCCACCAGCCAGCCATGCACATGGGCACAGGAACACACTGCAGAACCCACGCCACACCAGCACACCCCAAGCACAGCATCACTGGGGGTGGGACGGATGATCCACGTGCCCATGGGGACAAGCCAACAAAGCATAGCAGAGCCCTGACACCCCAGCACAACCACTGGCAGGCAGAGAGTGCCACACACAGGGGGTTGACAACCACAGTGCACATCAGCCCCCCGTATGCACAGCACACCCTGCACCATGACCCCAAGACACCACCCATGTGCAGTGACTGGCACTGCAGGAAACACCATGCATCCCCTGGCACACGCCAACCGTGGCTGCAGAGAAGCATACAGGCTAGACCCACCCTGTGCACCCAGCAGTGGTGGCAGCAGACGGCAAGACCAACAGAAAGTCAATTCCATGCTGGAGATACCTCCCCATGCACACACACACACACACACACACACACACACACACACCAGGACCATACCACCCCAGATGGCATGCACACCACTGCAACTGAGCACCCCATAGCCAGCTGCAACTTCAGAGACCAACACAGTATTCATATCAAAATATAAAGGTATATTTAAAGTTTCAAATACTAAATAACCAAAACCATACAACAACTATTTACAAGGGGGATGGGTACAAGGTAGGGGTGTTCAAGGGTAGGGATGAACAACTGGGAGAGGGAAGGCAGGGTGGTAGGGATGGGAGAAGTGAAAGGATGTGCCTCTAAGGCCCAGCTGCTGGCTGGTCATCCTCTGCCTGGTGCTGCACTGTCCGGTGACGCCCTCCGCAGGCTAAGTGGCGCCTGATTGACTGGAAGGATGGCCTTGTTCTCAATGGCCACCTGTGTCAGGCCCCAAAATGTCTTGCCAAATCCCGGAGAACCTCGAGGCCTAGGAAAATGGGAACACAGTCAATGGCTGTGACTGACCACAACCCTGAACACCACCCAACCTGCAAGCCATATAGCCCAATGTCCTGACCTGTGATGGCATGCACCCACCCACAGTGAACATGCACATGGCCATCACAAACAGGCGGCACCAGCTATGCGACCACCGCCACACACACCGCCCACGTCAATCACAGTACAAACTAGGCTGGCAAGTGATGTGGCAACGTGGTGCGATGCCAGTTATACAGCTATGTGCCCAGTGCATGCCTGACCATCAGTGATGCATACACAGACGCGTCGCGATACTGCACTGTGATGCGAGGTCACCTGTGTCATGCCAACATATGTGGATACATAGACAGTGTCGGCAGATAAGGGCCTATGGGACACCCAGTCTGTCCATTTGACCTTGTAAGTTCACTCTGTTGTCCTATAAGTCCGTTCACCCTTACCCTGACCTCCAGAATTCCTTTATGGCCAACCCATGTATTCCATAAATCCGTGACCAAGTCAGCCCCCACCACTTCCTCTGGCAGGGTGTTCCACTTGTCCACCACCCATTCTGTGAAGAAATACTTTCTCATGTTTCCTCTGAATCGCCCCTCCAACTTCATCCCATGCCTCTAGTCCTGGAACATCCTTACGCTTAAAAATATTGTTTTCCCTGCACTCTGTTCCCCTGTAAGATACTTGTATGTCCCCATCATATCCCCACACCCCTCTCCCTCCAGGGAGTGCGATGTTCAGTTCCGCCAACCTGTCTGCATAGGACTTGTGATGCAATCCATGCACCATCCATGTCGCCCTCCTCTGAACCCTCTCCACCCAGTCCATGTCCATACGTAGGTATGGTCTCCGGAACTGTACACTGTACTCCAGTGTGGGGACTCACTAGTGTTCTGTATAGTGGAATTATGACCTCCCCATTGGTTGTGTCCTTCATGGCTGGTGGTCTTGCCCCCCCAGCATGCAATAGCATCCATGAAGTAATGATACTCACACTCCTCCAGCAGCTGGGTCTGACGCTGCTGCTGCTGCTGCTGCTGCTGTTGGGGCACAACACCCCCCGGCACCGGGGCCCTGGCATGGCCCACGTCACCCTGGCCCTGTGTCCTCACAATCTGGCCTATGGGAGACATAGTTGAGACAAACATCAGTGTGACTCCAAAAGCAGAGTGCCCCTGCCCCAGTGAGAGTGCCCCCACACAGCCATAACCATCCATCGCACAGCTGCACACACTGACACACCTATGCACAGCCACCCAAGCACACACACACCCTACAGAGAATATAGGTGCATAGATGGTACCACCTGACCTAGGCACCACGCCCGCCTGTCACGTGAACGCAGCCGCGTCAAGAGTTCCGGCTCCCTCCGGCGGAGGTCACTGTACCGGTGCCGGCACTGCTCAGCAGACCGGCCCCGGCCAGTGACTTCCACCAGGTCAGTGGCCACTTGCTGCCGCACGTGGGTCCTAGGCATGGTGAGGGGGGCCCTCACCATACAGTGCCTCACAATGGGGCTCCACCAGGGCCACCAGGTTGGCCACTTCAAGCTGGCTCCAGGACACCGCCCTCCTCCTAGCCATGGCACCAACTTTACAGCAGGCAATATGGTGCCCCGCTGCACCGTAACCCCACGTGGAGTTGTTGTGCAATAGACCACCACAGGCTCCAATCACGCTGTTCGAACAGCCGCCACTTTACATGGCGCTGTCACTGGACAGACTAGGGTACATACACATGGCATGCCAACAGCGCCAGGGTCAGAGGGCATACACAAGGTCACGGCACGACGCAGGCTACGCGACAGCACCATGGGACGTATAGGCATCCCGTGACTGCCAAGCTGAGCACCAGTGCCACAGTGGACTATCGGCGCGAGTAGTGCCACAGCGCCATATAGTGCCCAGTGCTGTAGCGCCACTGGCACAATGGTGGCTATGGCCTGAATCGCCTATCGCGCCATCCGGTCTGCAGCATGATAGATGCATGTAAGCTGTCTGGGCATGTGTACGCGGTGGCACGCAGCCACAAACCTGTGCCATTGACCAGCCGGATCTTTCCAGATGGCGCAGCGTCAAATGCCGATCATTCAGCCGATATATGCAAAATCATCCCGATCAGCCATTCAAAAGGCGAGGGGCACGCATTAGCATGTCATTAAAGTTGAGCCACACCTCATTTGCAGGCGTTGGCGCTACAAAATGCTGAATGTGGCTGTGCTGGCCAGATTTGGTTACTGCAGGTGAGAAGTGAGTTACATGCTGTGTGATGCCCAGGACAATGCTCCATGGGCGGAGGATGATAAAGGCTGAGGGGCTGAGCATGAAAGGGCACTTAGAAAGGGACAAAGGGCACCCTTTCTGTCAGTATCTGCCATGCGGAGAGGAAACGGGGGGGTTATGCACCCCAGGCCGGGCAGGCTATGCTCATGGGGAAATGCTGTCGACTGCACAGTGACAGGTGTCCACTTCCACCCATAAAGATCACCATGATTGACCAGGAGCCAAGTTGAGGTGTGACGGTGGCGAGGGAGGAGGTCGAACTTCACCACGCAGAGACAGAGGCTTCTCTTCCAGGCCTACCTGGAGGATGAGCCACTATTGAGTGGACGGAGGGCACCTCAGGAGCGTGCAGCTGCATGGGAGGTAGCTCGGCCGTCAACCTGCAACGAAGCCACCAGCTTCCATGCAGGAATGCAGGAAGAAGATGGGGACTGACCGCAGGAGGCTGAAGGAGAAGGTGGCAGCCTTCAGGGTGGCATCAGCTGGCACTGGTGGGAGCCCACCAGTAGTGTTGCAGCTGCCGACCTCACAGAGGAGACACACTGGTCACAGCTTATGCAGCCGAAGTGCCACTGCGGGCGCATTTGTGTGGAGGATTCCAGACTGGTGGAAGCCTCATCACTGCACGGTATGACATGGTGATGTTGTTGGGGGGCTGCTGTTCACATGCACTCACATGTACTCTCTTTCTGTTACAGATCCTGTTCATCTGCAGGAGACGGTGGTGGTGGTGGGTTCAGACAGTGAGGCAGACCTGCTGGATGTGGAGGAGGACCATCCACTTCTGCCACCAGCCTGCAGGCACTGCAGCAGCATGCACGCTGGGACAACAACTCGGTGTCAGTGATACGGGTGCAGGGGTGCACAGGCTGTGTCACAGCAGTCTGGCATGCAGGTAGCCAGCATGTTGTGCCTATGGCAGTGGCACGCACCTGCACCATTGATGATAGCAGGCCTGCAATGGCAGTGATAGGTGTGTCCCATGACGGACACATGGCAGGCCAGCACGTGCCCTGGGCCTTCCTGGTTCACACCTGTACCAGCATGCTGGCACAGTCCCAGGCTTAGGCCTGCTCAGCACGGTGTGGGCAGCACCGTGGCTGTGCAGGTGTCTGGCACTGTTGTCAGCACGAGGTGGAACAGGTGGACCTGGGGCTCAGCAGTTGGAGGGCTGCAGCAGCAGTTGCACACCAGGTCTGGGGTACAGTGTCAAGCAGTGGCACATGTCCACCGCCCTTTGATCTGCCCATACCTGGTCCTGGTGAACAGCGCCCACCCTCAAGGGGTGTTGTGCACCGGACCGCTCCACACCCTGGGGTCACGACGACATTGGGGCACAGTACCCATTGGACGCCGAGACACCCGCCTGCTGCAGGACTCGGCACAGCTGCAGGGGCTGGTTGCAAGGTCCGTGGAGGCACTGTCTGTGTCCATGGAGCGGCATAGCAGGGAGTGTGCTCGGGACCGAGCCGAGCTGGTCCTTATGTGGACGGATGTGACCGCTGCCATTGACAGGCTGACCCAGGCAGTGGTCTCTGTCGCGGACGCAGTGGCCACACTGTCAGGTGCCCCTGTACCACACACCCCACACAGTGTACTCTCCACTCCCCGTTCCCAGCATCGTGCGACAACAGGCCTGTCGACGCCGGGTTCTGCTGTGGGCATCCTGAGCACCCCTGGTGCAAGTTTGTTTGGCAGGATGCAGACCCCTGTGCGGGCAAGGTCGCGTTCGCGAAGTGGGACCCCTGGTGGTGCACCACACACCCGATGTGGCCCCTGCTCAGCCTGCCAGTGCTGTTGGCCACGGTGGGGCCGCCCACGCATCCGTGGTGGCGCGTGACAGTGCTACCTGACTGAACTGTCTCCCAGTGCAGGCCCTGTCTGGTGCTGCCCGTGTGCAATGTGTGTCATGGTGGGCAGTGCACTGCTGGGTGCTCTGCTCACTGTTGACACATGGACCACCTGCACACTCTCCCAACTGCTGTCCACAGGTTCGTGCATGATGATGCCTGCATTGCACTGTACACTAAGGTGCAGGGTGCCCAGGTCCTGACACACGACATGGACAGTCCAGGTGGTGGGGGTGGTTGTGGTGCTGTGTGTTGCAATGTCATTTCCGCAGTGCTGTGCTGCTGCCCATGTACTGCCTGGTGTGTGTGTGTGTGTCCATATGAGTGCTCCCTCTCTGATGGTGTGTGTTGGTATGCCTGAACCTTCAACTCCCCACCTTCATGCACGGTGTTCCCTGTGTGCCTGTGGTTTGCGTGATGGACAGTGTTGCCTGCACATGTCCCCTTGACTTACCTGTGTTGGGCATAGTGCTCTTCTGCAATGGTGTCCCAGTGCAGCTGGGCCTGCCGGGTCAGTCTGGGGTCCCTCCATCCTAGGGGCTGCTCATCACCCACATCACCGGCGCCACTGGCGTCCCCATCGCTGTCCCCTCTTGGACCTGTACGGCTATCCCATGGTCTTTTGGCCATGTTGTACAGGATGCAACAGGCCAGGAATATCCCACAGGCCTTTTGGGGGCTGTACTGTAGGGGTCTGGCCGGAGGTGTCCAGGCATCGGAAGGCGTGCTTGAGCATCCCAAACACCCGCCTATGATGTTACGTGTTCGGCATGTGCCTCATTGAAACCTAGCTGCGCTGGGGTCGGGCGCCGGTATGGTGTGAGCAGCCAGGGACGGAGTGGTATCCGCAGTCACCTGTGGGGAGATAGTGGAGATCAGTGTCATGTCAGGTCCATATTGCCCATATCCTTGTGTGCCACTACCATGGCACTCTGTGTCATTCCCACCCTTGCACAGAGTTTGCATTCCATACATGTGTACTCATCCACTAGATGACCCGTGTGGATGTTCCCACTCTTGAATCGGATGGCACAGTGCAGACTGGTGCCATATGAAGGCATCATGTGCTCCGCCAGGGTGTGTGGCACAGACATTGATAATGCGCCCAGTGGCATCACACACCACCTGGCAGTTGACACTGGAAAAGCCCTTCGGTTCCATAAGCCTGGCCGTCGGGCCAAGTGGCGTGCAAATGGCCACATGGGTGCAGTCTATGGCCCCAGCATGCCAGGCATATGTGCTACCCTGTGAACTCCTGCATGTTTGTTGTAACGCCTGCCATGTGCTGGGGAAATGGATGTACTCTGCAGCATGAGGCAGCAGTGCACTGAGGAATTGGGTGAGGATGCGTGACATGGCCGACTGTGTAATGCCTGTGGTGTCCCCTGTCAGCCTCTGGAAGGTGCCCGTGGTGAGCAGGCACATGCAGGCTGTCACCTTGGTCTCCACGGACAGAGCATGACTCCGTCGTGAGGGTGCCTGCATCACATCACTGCACAGCTCGCAGAGCCATCTCAGTATTGCCCTGTTCAGGCGGTACCGGGCCACAATCTCGATGTCTGTGTACAGCTCGGAAGCTGATCACGGGCATGATACCGCCTGCCGGGGCATACCTGACAGGCCCCTCCGGCCACGTCCCCCTGCAGCATGGTGTCTCACCCCTCATTACAGCTTCCATGTGAAGCTGACACTGTCCATCTCCCTGGCTTCTGCCCTTCTGGCTGCTGTTCCTGTGTTACCCCTTGCCGCCCCCCACTGCTGCTTCCCACTGCACCTGGCACCCCCACTGGCCTCTCTGTCCTCCTGGACCCACTGTCCTCTCTGCCCTTCAGCTCCTGTCTCTCTCTCTCTCTCTCTCTCTGCCTCTTTTCCCCCAGTTTGCGGCCTGCTGAGTTCTTAGCAGCTTCTTGAGCCTTTATTTTGGCTCAAATCCGGTACTGCGCAACTTCCGGCTAAGCCACTCTTGCGCATTGCGCAAGTGTTCGGATATCGCATTGCGCACTTTATGCATGGACCCGCCCCCTTCAGTTGCGCATGCCTTCATTTCCATTGCGCTGTTGCTCAGCATGTTTTCGGTGGCGCAACTGGCCCCTTCTGAATATTGCAGAATGGCGCATTTTTGGAGTTGCTCACGCGCAACCCTGTTGCGCATGGTGCAACCCTTTTGAATATCTGGGCCAGAGAGTCTAGAGGCAGGGGTGTGGTTATCTACGCCAAATCTAAGTACTTGGTCACCAATATTAGTTGCAAATCTCTAGCCAAGGAATTTGAATTAGTTTCTATGGAGCCTTCATCTCCTCCTCGGAATGTATCACTATCCTAGGTGGCTATAGACCCCATCTGGTGGTGATGAAGTCCTTAATCTTTTGATATCCATGTTCGTAGATGCAAAACTGAAACAATATTTCTAGAGATCTAAATATGGACTGGCTGTCCCCTAAATCACACGGCCTCAAATCCCTTTGTGACGAAGCTAGGTCTTGGGCAATTAGTCAGTGAACCTACTAGGAACAACACTTCAAATACTGCCAACAGTTCCATTCTAGATGTGGTACTAACCACCCATCCACAAAATATCTCATTCGGCAGTGTTTCACAACATACGATGATCATGGAATTGTTGCTTGCATAAGATCTCAAATAAAGGCCCGGCCGCAACCCATCTTTATAACAAAAAGATCCTTTTGCAAATTCAGTGCAGTAAACTTCCTATCTGACCTGAGCATTTCAGATGGCAAGATCTTTACCTAGCCAAAGATGTCAATAAGGCAGCTTGCATCCTTAATGACAAACTCACTACAATAATAAATAAGCATGCCCCTTTCATCAAAGTAAGGGTACGGAACAATTCCAACCCCTGGCCCACCTCGGATCTCAAGGTAGCCCTTATAGCTCGAGATAAGTTCTGGGCTAAAGCTAGACATTCCAAAGAATCTTCGGATTGGCAGGCCTTTAGAACAGCCAAGAATAATTGTGTGAAAAAACTTTGCTCTGCTAAAGCTAACTATTATATTTCTACCCTCGAACAAGCTAAAGGTAACCCTCATAAAATATGGAAGACTATCAAAGCTATAGAAGGATGGCCCATGGCCCCCTCTGTCCCAACAAAGATAGTTGCAAGTGGCAAGATTGTGGAAAACAAGTCCATAATCCTGGAGGAACTTAACTCCCACTTTGCCACAGCTGGATTAGCTTTTGACTCGTCACCTTATGCTGGTGCTGCGGTGAGCCAGCATACCCCTTCCGCCACAGCTAGTCCTGCACCAGCCCCTTCCAACTGCTCAAGATAACTTATAAAGAAGTAGAAGATTCTCTTCTTAACTTAGACACCAAAAAAAGCGCAGGGAACGATGGCTTGGAACCCTTTTTCCTAAGGTCAGGCTATACCCATCTCACTGCCCCAATTCTCCACATCTTCAATCTTTCCATTACATCTGCTACTGTGCCGTCCTGCTGGAAATCAGCACATATCCTCCTCTATTTAAATCTGGTGATCCATGCAATGTAAACAACTACAGGCCTATCTCCATATTGCCTGTCCTTTCTAAAGTTCTCAAAAACTGATCCATATTCAGTTAAAATCTCACTTGAAACCTTCTCTCTCATTAACCCAGCTCAATCTGGCTTCCGGCTAATCATAGCACAATCACTGCACTAGCAAAAGTAACCAATGATTGATCTCTGCTATAGATGCTAAGAAGGTAACTGGTGCAGTCTTTTGGACCTCAGCAAAGCTTTTGATACTGTTGATCACAAACTATTAGTCAATTGCCTTGCAAAGTTGGGTGCCACATACCATACCACCCAGTGGTTCTCTAGCTACCTAACTGGAAGATTCCAAAAAGTAAAGGTGGAAGGCTTTTTTTCTGCTGCATTGCCAGTTGCAAGAGGAGTCCCCCAAGGATCCATCTTAGGCCCTATTTTGTTTTCTCTGTACATTAATAACTTAGATGCTAACATATCTACGTCCAATCTGCACTTTTTTGCAGATGATACTGTGTTGTATACTTCTGGCTCATCGTTATCTGAGGTCAAGGGAGTGCTCCAAGCGGACTTCGCACAACTTGAGCATAATCTAATAAAGGCAAAGCTTCTGCTCAATAATAAAAAGACTAAAGTGATGATATTCTCCCGCAGTGCTGTCACAGGCCCCCCCAATACCCTTGCCCAAGACTTCATTGTCACCACACTAAATGAGCCTCTGGAAGTTGTAACCAAATTTAAATATCTAGGTATCTGGATTGACAATAAATTATCTTTCAGTGACCACGTCGAAGATGTCTTTAGAAGGTTAAAAGCAAGGTTAGGTTTCTTCTACAGAAATAGGCCCCTTTTCCCCCTTGAAACTCAAAACAAGCTTGTACAGTCCACTTTTCTCCCCCTACTCGACTATGGCGATGTAATCTATTCCTCCACCACTCTTGCAAATCTAAGTAAACTGGACATCCTTTATCACTGTGCGTTACGGTTCATTACCAACTCCTCACTGCTCGCACCATCAGACTTATATGCAGCTGTTCGTTGGACATCCTTACTACTAGACACCTGCTCCATGCTGGGCTATGGACTCTTAAACTGCTTCTGCAGAAATTGCCAAGCTATCTCTCTTCCTTATTAGTATCTCACATAGTGCATACTCGTTAAGAAAATCTGACTTTATTATGCTTGACATACCAAGGACACGGACTTCCTTTGGTAAACGTGCTTTGCATATGTCCTTCCCTCCATTTGGAACCAATTACAAACCGTACTGAAACTAACTAGCACAGTTTCAATAAACTTCTACAAATCGCTAAGTTCAGCCAAAATAAAGAACACCTGTAACTGTCATTAAGTCTCTTCCTTCCCCATGTGTGCCATATTTATCCACTGGTAAGGTATAATTGATTTGTCATATTAACTGCTTTCCCTTCCCTTCTACTCCTGGCTTTATCTATGCTTACACTCCACTGCTACTCTATCAAATCACCTCTCCCCATATCAGTTGTAGACTGTTGTTTGTTCTAGCTGCCAAAATACTGTATGTATTACACATCAGTAATCCTGTTTCATTTATCAGTATGCAACCTGTAAGTCGCTTCCCTGTCTCATGCCAATGTTTACCACCTGCGGTCACCCTATGTGGTACCCTTGTATGTATATCCAGCCTGTATCATGTAACATGCATTTCATGTATATACTGTTATTACCTATCTGTGTTTGTACTTTAAGTGTTTATGTCACAGGATCTCCTTGTGAATGAGCTTGCTCAATGGAGTTTTCCTGCAATAAACTTGAACTTGAACAACAGCAGCGTGCAGAGTAGACAACAGCAGAGTGTAGACATTGCAGAATCCACAATAAAAAACTACAAAAACACCTGTTTTTCATTAGTCAGGTGGGGGGGGGGGAGAGAGAGAGAGAGAGAGAGAGAGAGAGAGAGAGAAACCAACAAATTCAAAAGCAGACAATAGCATAGTGAAGAAAAAATATTAAGGGGAGCAGTAGAGTCAGACAGGACAGGAGGACTCTGTCTGAAGGTCATAGTGCTTCAGTAATTTAGAGGGGGGCTTAGTGGCATACACATTTTGAAAGGGGGTGTCACCCACCTCTCAGACTCTGTGTTGCCCATCTCGGTACTACCCTGAAAGGGCATACTGCTGTAGACTCTGCATAGACCATAGACTCCAAATCCATGCACTGAGACTATTGGGTAACACAAATAGCAGACATCATGAAGTCCAGAGTGCTCAAATATTTGCACAACTTCAGGCACAATATAGCACACATAGACAGCAGCACTGGAGATAAATCTCCAGTTGTGGCATGCCTTACAAACAGAGCTGGGCCAGAGCTACTATACACACTAATTAGTTACAACTCCTTGGACACATTATTAGATAAAGGACAGAATGGATTCTCTTTGAACAATATTGTCTACAAATTTCTATTTTCCATTTCCAGGACCCCACTATGAATACCTTTAGTAAGTGTAACAGGAAACTAGGGTCACAACTGTCTCTGTAACAATGGCAGGAATGCTAGTCTATGCTAAAAAGGAATGTAAAAGACATCAGAAACTGTATCACACAATTCAGAATCCTTCACAGATGGCACAGGACTCCCCAGAAATTGCATAAGTGGGGCCTGTCCCCATCTGATAAGTGGTGGCGGTGCAATTGAGAGGTGGGGTTGACCACCCATTTGCTCTGATCATGCCCTACACTCAGCACCTTCTGGAGCAACATACAAACAAACTTCCCTGCACTTCTACAGCAACCAATACATCTCAAACCCACATGGCACTCCTGGGAATTGACCTCAACAGATCAGCAAATGTTTCTAATTCCCCAAGATGGCTTACATGGGACATTAACAACTGCTAAACACATTATACTATGACTCTGGAAACAATCTGAATCCCCCAGCATGAAGGAATGATACACTAAACTGAGAAAGATAGCTAGCTTTGAAAGAGTCCAATAAGTTACCAGACACAGGCTGGCCCAGGACTGGGAATGTTGGGCAAACTGTCTTGAATCAGATTACTGTACTACATAATACAACAGAGATACTTTCCTCTCAAATGCACAACTGCCCCCCCCCCCACCTCAGCTGGGAATAACCCTCACCACTGCAGAGGTAATCACAGGATAGCCTGCACTGACTCAAACCCCATAGATGGTCAGGGTTCTTGCCAGGACCTAACCTAGGACCTAACCTAGTAGCATCCTATTTTAATACATCATACTTAGCTACTATTGCTATCTAGAAATCCTTGTTTAGGATTATTAGTTGAAATTCAGACTGCTTGCTATCTACCAAATTGTAAAGTGTACTTGATACAAAATGGCATAGTGTTATTGCCTATATTTTAAATCCCAATATAATATGTTAAGATGGATATGAAGGAAGTATATTTAGACCCAAACCAGAAAGTCCAGTGGTGAGAATCCTCCAATGGAAAAGCTGCAGCAACCAATTTTTGAATAAGCTTAGTGGTTCCTCCATCTTGAATGCTACTTGAGGTAAAATACTGTATTTACCAAACTTCTGTTAATTATTAAAAAAAAGTTGGCATTTGTATGTGTGACTTACTGTGCTGTAGCACTAGTCTGGTTATTTCCTTTAAACCACTGCTTCAACAGATCAGGAAAATAGGGCAGGGAAAAGGAGTATTTAGTGTGTTTACCATTTCAGTTGGGACTCTATTTTTGTATTTATAAGAGTGAAATTCACTTTAACAAATATGGATATATTGGTTCAGCTTTTACAAGTCTGATGAAGGCTGACTTAGTTAACAGTGTTTCCATTTTTCATATATTGTTCTATCTGAATGCCTGTAGTAGGGGCCTTTGCATCCTAAAATTGAAATTATCCGTGTGTTTCTGAGATAATATGCAAGCCGATATGACTAATGTGCTCATAGTACTTCAGTGGCAATCTTACCTACTACCAGTAGGTTGAAATACCAACTTCATGACCATTAGTCTGTTGTGAACTCACACTGGACTGTTCCTTTCTTCCCCACTGATGCATTTGCCTACATAAACCCCCAAACCCCTTCAGAAAGACACTTCTCATGTAGTTTCTTTTTTTTAATTAAATTTTATTCAGTTTTTCAGGAAACTTACAAAAATATATCCATAACACGAAAGGATGACATGGCTTATATCAGATAAACCATTCACTTTCCAAGGATATTCAGGCACCTTTCTGTTGTTACATATTCAAGGGGAAAACAGTACATAAGAAAACCCCACAGTAACCCATTTAAGCATACAACACAAAGAAGTCTGAGGAGCTAGGGTCCATGTATGAACTGTACCTGCAATACAAATTTCCATAATGACACTTTTAGTCAAAATTAGCTCCTTTTGTATATTCATAAAGCTCAACATATTAAAGAGAAATTAAGCATAATCCACATCCCAAACCCCCATCCCCTACAAACCTGGACTAAATGCTATGTGAAAGGGGAGTGCTGTTGAGCCTGAGCAAGATGGCCACCTGGGATTTAAGCACTGCAACCAATCTCGAAATTACGCTTTAAAAGTACCTTTTTGCTATGCGTCTGACACAAACTAAATATCATGCCATGGATCAGACAACTGACTGAACCATATGAGGAACCCATGGAAAGAAAAGTCATCAGTGGAGGAAGCAAAGCCCAAAAATGCTCTGAGGGCTCCTGCCATGCAGGTGGCCTAGAGCCATACCTCTCAATCTTCTGTTACTGATATGAGGGATATGGAAATTTTTGGACACTCAAAAATGAGGGACAATGAGGGACTCAGACCTTTAGAATAATGGACACATCCTCAAACATGGAGCTACAAGCCCAAAACCATGTGGAAACCAATATGTTTACTTGTAGAATGTTTATTTTTGGTTTATATTTTAAGAATATTATGAATTTCTGCTTTAAAGTTTGAATTTACAGCACATTCTCTTTGTGGGAAGCACCTATTCCATTAGTGACAGATGCAGGACAGAGCAATATTAAGGGGTTAAATGAGAGACATCCCTCGTAATCGGGGATAGTTAAGAGGTATACCTACAGCCATGCTACATAAACTGAAGAAGAAGCTCTAGAGGAAACCCTGCAAACACTGGATAAAAAATAAATCAGCTCATAAAATCAGTAACAGATCTACCACACAAATTTGATAGCCTAATAAACAGGGTGGCAGGACTTGAAACAATAAATGGACTGGCTGAAGCCACCAAGCACTCTGATGATGCTATGGGAGCAGTCTCATTAGTGATGAATGAGAACTTGCACCTCTAGACCCACCTAGAAACTTTGGAGAATCAAGCCTGGGCTGCCAATATTTGGCTAATTGAGATGTTGGAGATGAGTGAAAGAGATCACATTATTTTGTTTTTAAAAGAATGACTTGCTCAGCAATTAGGAGAGGAGGCAACTAACAGGCCACTCAACATCCAGAAGGCTTATAGAGTCATACCTTATGGGAGAAAAGATAATCCAGATATCCCACGCACTATCATGGTGGTGTTGGACAAAGTCAGTACCTGGGACTTCTTGCTGGCACTGTCCAGGTGCAAAGGGACCCTACTCCACGACAGTCAGACTGACAGGATGTATTCTGACCTCAGTTGTGCTGCTAAGCAAAAAAGAAAAGGTTTGATGGGGTCCAGGCCATGGTGAGGGAAGCAAGCACCATGCATGGCATGGTATTCCCAGTTAGGCTTCAGATCATACACCAGGGCAGGGTGTACATTTTCTCTGATCCAGCAGATGCATTAAAATAGAGCCAGACACATGCATTGCAGAAGCCTCAAGCTGCAGACCCAGAAAATCCCTTTCCCAGGAGGAAGAAACTTGATCATTTAATAACAGTTCCCTTGTTTTAGTAAGGGTGGGTAACATGCTAATCACAGGTAAGACTGGAACTATTGTTCACTGTTTCCTATGCTCAGGACTGCTACACTATATGTTTGTGGTCCACATTTGTGACCCACCAGTGTCCACCACTCCTGCCCCATGTGCACATACCTATTAGCCAGTCCTGGTTGACAGGCAGGGTGCATAACTGTTACAACTCAGAGTTCTCCAGCATGTACTAGTAATGTGTTGAGCCTGGGTACCTGGCACAGACATGTGTAAGTATGTCTGCAGCATCACAGACATACTGTCAGTGGCCCCTGTCCCATAGTAGGCTGGGGCCATCCTCCTGGGTGGGTGCATGGGTGTGGGGCAGGAGTGTTGGGAGAATGAAACAGGGGTGTGTGGGGGGAATGGGACAGGTGTTGTGTGTGTGTGTGTGTGTGTGTGTGTGTGTGTTTATGCGACAGGTGTGTTCCGGGGATGGGGATGGGTCCAGTGCCTATATTCTCTCCTGGATATACATGATGGAGGCTGTCCAGAGAAGGGCAACAAAGATGGTGCATGGTTTGTACCACAAAACATACGAGGAGAGACTGAGAGACCTCAGTATGTACTCACTGGAAGAGAAGACAAAGGGGCAACATGATAGAATCTTTTGGTACCCCAGGGGCATAAACAAGGTGCAGTTGGGAGATCTTTTCCAGTGTAGAAAAGATACCAGAACGAGGGGACACAATATGAAATTGGAGGTGGGGGGATTAAGAGATAACATGAAGAAGTTTTTCTACACGGAGAGGATGGTGAATGCTTGGAATAGTCTGCCACAAGAGGTAGTAGGGGCATGCACAGTGGAGGAGTTTAAACATGCCTGGGACAAGCACAGGGAAATCTTGGGTGGGAAGGGAGTGATGAAAAACCATTGACCACTTAGGGTGAGTGGATGCATATATGTATAGGGCCTATTGGCAGACTGGATGGACCTATCAGTCCTTATCTGCTGACAATTTATATGTTTCCATGTTTCTGTGTGGATATCATTTTCACAGACAGAAACCAGGATTTCTCAGTGACTGTTATATTATCACACAAAACAAGCATTTGTCAATGCTGAATGTTCACTGCTGGTATTGCTGTTGTACTGAGTCTTGCTTGTACACATTTTTACTATATATTTACCCAGGATAGAGCAGATGACTTGCAATATCTCATTTTCAGTAGTGTCCTGATTTGACACGTTGTTAGACTGTAATTACCCAGGAAAAGGCAGCTGAGAGACAATATTCTACTTTTAAGTGGGCTCCTACATTTTGACACCAAACAGTCTTTTTATGATGTGACATTATGATTGAGAAAGTTGAGTTCACTGTGTGACTGTGGAAACAAGTTTCAGAGGGGATTTGAAAAATGACACCTCCCATGTTCAGGTGGGTTGAACATTAGGGGCGTTAATCTACAAAAAATAAAATTCTGAGTAAATGTTGGAACAGTTCATTTCTGCATAATTTAGATGTTTTTTCCCCTTTTTTCCCCCACATTTCCGGCATAATCTTTTTATGACCACTCCTGAGCATGATTGGTGTCATTTATAAAACAATGGCTGAAACATTGTTTTGTGCCACGAGTGATACAACACATGTTGGGTAGGATTTGAGAAATGAGAGCTGTCACATTTATGAGGTGCTCTGAAAAAATGTCTATGTTTAAAACTTGGGGTCAAAATATTGAAAATTACCACAGTTACGAGGGTGCATTGAAAAACTGCAATGCAGACTCATAACATTGTTTTATTCTCATATTTTAAACCACATTTTCCATATAGCCTTTTTATGACCCCATATAGCCCTTGTATGAACCCACCTCATGAACAAGGGTGGCTAAAGCTTTCAAATCCTGCCCAAAAGGTGATTTCACACAGCAACCATGAAATCACCTTTTGGGATGCAAAAACACATTTTGGCCAGGATCTGAAAAATGACAGCTATCACCTTCATGAGGGGTTGTGAAGAAATGGATATGTTGAAAATTTGGTGTCAAAATATTGAAAATTGCCAAAGGTTATGAGCCTCTATTTGTAAATTTCAACGTGGGCTCAAATCTTTGTTGTTTTTTTTTTTATATTTTTACCCCAAATTTTCAACATAGCCTTCTTGTGGCCCCATCTTATGAACAAGGGCAGAGAAAATGTTCAACTCCTGCCCAAAAGGTGATTTTGTGCAGCGACTGCAAAATCACCTTTTGGGACAGAATTGTCTAATTTCATCACTGTTGTTCATGAGGTGGGTCTCAAAAAGGGAATGTTAAAAATTTGGGGCAAAAATATTAAAAAATTACCAAGTTATGCCATTAAGTTCAAAATCTCAATAAAATTCCTTGAACCACATACCTGATTTCCTCAGTTCATGGTCCAGTTTTAAAGAGTGAAGATGTGTCTGTGGTCCAGAGGGAATAACAGCATTGGAGCCCCAATAGGTAAGTAAGGACTTGGGGATTGTTGTAGGGTGGTGGGTGCTAAGTGAGAGCGGCAGATGGGGGGACAGTAACAGCCGCCACATACTTAAAAGGACAGTTTTCTTTTTTACATGGGTTTAAAAAAAAACTACAATGGATGGTTTTCTTTATTCCAGGTGGCGACTCTGGGGGATTGGGCACCCTCAATGTCAGTTTTATGCTAACTATATGTTTGAGGAGAAAACAGGCAGCCCTATAAAAAGCAAAATATGAATGAATTTTGCTGAAAAGAGATATAATAAATTGCTATTGTTTGCAACTATTCTGCTCTCCAGTGCTTTCCATTCATTAAGCTGTAACAAGCCACCAGTCGTTGTGGCATTGGTCAATATTGACAATGGAAGAGAATGGAGATTAGTTTGTATTTGTTTTTTCCATATAGGTTTTTCTCCTTGGTGGAACATTGGAGCAGGCTGCTAGCAGTCCCCTCATCGAGAGGACTCAGTTCAGCTCCTGTTATGTTTTGGGAGGCTTCATATGCTTACCCCAATGCTCCCTTTCTATTTTCTCCTGTTTCTTCCCTTATATCCCTGGATCCCCAGTGCAAGGATGTTACATGTGTGTGGAGGTGTACATGTTGACTTGGTCTGAATGTCTCCATACCTGCCCCCTCGGCCTGGTGCCTAGCCCTCCTCTTGTCACCCACATTACCACCAAGCCTTCACATCATGGCAGCCAAAGCAGGGGTCAACCATAACTTTTTTTTGCACTAGCCAACTGGACAAGTTGATTACAAATTGCACTAGCCCGCAGATAGTTGCTGTAGCCCAGAATAATGGTAAATTTTGATTAGTTTTACAGAAAAAATATGAGCCAAGAAATACTCTGATTATTGCATATTTATCCTGCTCCCACATTGCTTCCTGCCCCAGCAAAGAAAAAAAAAAGACTGCAATCCAATCACATGCAGTGTGTGGTACTGTTTTTTTTACCATGTGCACCTTGCTTCCTCTTTCTTCACCCCTCTCCCTACCAAACCAGAGGATACCATAATAGCAAATGTTCAGTCAGGCAGTTCTAGCTCTGCACACATAACATCCAACATCATCCTGCACCTCATCACAGTCCTACCCTGACCTGTAGGGCAATGTATGGAGAGGCAGAGAAACACTTTCATCCCCCACCCTGTGATTAACTAGACCTGCACTTCGGGAAGTTTTCTTACACTGCAAGTGAGCCTGGGGCAGTTCTAGGATTTCTTTGGGGAGAGTTAAACAAATACAGGGGGCTTGGGATGTAAGAAACTTTTACATATCTGTTCATATATCATCATCATCATCATCATCATCAAATCTTTATTTATTCAGGCGAACATCATTGAGCAAGGCTCATTTACAAGATGGACCTGATAAGGTCAAAGTTCAATAGTTGATACACAACAGATACATCCTACACTTATATAAGACAGTTATACATACAGGGGAAAATAACGCTTATAAACACAGTGATGTACAGTAAATTCACATGATAAAAAATGGTTACAGGAAAGTTAAGCTAATATTTACAGTATGTACAGTATATACATATCCCAGTGGGGGGGCATGGCAGACACTCAACATAATGTAATACTAGGATGGTGAAGGTATTACTGGGTGCCATAAGATGGGTGTCTGTCTGGAAGGAATATGCCATATATGGTTTGAAGGGAGATTTGTGAGATGACAATGCTAGCTCTAGTGGTAGCAATTGCATTTCTCTTTGAAGAAGACTGTACAATGCTGTTTAAAGGATGCAAATGGAATGATATTGGACAGTTTTAGGGATTTTTGTAGGGTGTTCCATGCTATAGCTAGAGAATAGCTGATTGCTGCCTCCCTAGCCTGGTGTTGAATTTGGGCAATTTGAGCAGGATGATGTTGTTGCTTCTAGGCATAGGAGCTAGGAGAGGTCTGGGTGAAGCAGTCCAGGATATAGTTTGGAAGTTTTTTGACAACGCTCTGTAAATCCATAGTGCTGCATTTCTGTTCCTTCTGAGGTGAAGGAAACCCACCCAACTGCAGCATAAAGAGATCAATGATGAGTATTAGATGGCAGATCTGTAATGAACCTTACTGCTCTATGATATAAGGTATCCAACTTGTGATGGTAGGAGATGGGCAGTGACTATAAAGGAAGTCTGCATAGTCAACAACTGATAGAAAAATGGCCTGGACTAACCTCATCTTTGAGTCTCTGTTTAGGAAGGGTTTTAATCTATAGAGAAGGCCAAGCCTTTGGCGAAGCTTTTTTAACAGTTCTTCTAAATGAGTGAAGTCAAGTCTGTTGTCAATCCACACACCTAGGTATTTGAAGTTTTCTACATACTCCAGATTTTCTCCAAGTATAGTGCATAGCTGGGAGAGATGATTGGAGAGGATGTGCTGGTGGAGCTTTGATTTGTGAACATCATTGTTTTAGTTTTCTTTGCATTTAACAGAAGCTTTTTCTCGAGTAGCTGATATTGTAGCAAGGAGAATTCTGTTTGTAGGATTTCACGAGCAGCTGCAGGCGAAGGGTTGCTGACATACAGATCAGTGTCATCAGCAAAGAGGTGTACAGAGGAATTGGTAAGGGTTGAATCAATGTTATTTATATAAATGGCAAAAAGGATAGGACCCAGAATAGAACCTTGGGGGACTCCTCTTGACAGTGGCTTTAATGGGGATAGGTCACCTTCAGCTTTTACCTGCTGTGATCTACCGGTGAGATAGCATCTGAACCACTTAAGGGAGGATGGATCTAGGCCAATGGAGTACAGGGATGAAAGTAGTAGCTCATGGTCCACAGTATCGAATGCTTTGCTCAGGTCCAGGAATACTGCACAGACATTATTCTTTTTATCTAATTCGGATTGCCAGTCATTTGTGACCTTGGCTAGTGCAGTGATAGTGCTATGCTTGGCCCTGAATCCAGATTGAGCTGGGTTTAGGAGGTTAGCATTGTCAAGATACCTTAACTGATTACTCACTAATTTCTCCAGCATCTTGGATAGCACTGGTAGAATGGAAATGGGCCTGTAATTATTAAGATCCATGGGTCCCCTGATTTTAGAAGGGGAACCACTTGGGCTGTCTTCCACAGTGTGGGAATAGAGCCAGAGTTTAGGGATAGGTTAAAGAGGTGTGTTAGGGGACTGCAAGTACATGGCATGCAATCTTTAGAAAGTAGGGTCCAGAGAGTCTGCCCCTGCACTTTTTTTGGTATCCAGTTGCCATAATAGATCCTCTACTTGTTTCAACAGCATAGATTTGAAGCTGAAGGAAGAGTCAACTCTCTGATCACCAGTGTAATGGGAGCTTAATTGTTCCCTCAGCAGGTTAGCTGGAGAGGTGTCAAAGGCAAGGCCAGCAGTTGTGAAGTGGTTATTGAAGGCGTCCAGAATTTCCATTTTGCCAGTGATAGGGCCATAACTGTTGTGTAATTGAGTTGGAAGGGGGGTGTTAGCATCCTGCCCCACCATACCCTTGATGGTGCCCCAAAACCTAGCAGGATTATGTTAGGAAGAGTCGAGTTCGGCCAAGTAAAAGGCAGCCTTTGCATCCCTAACTTTCTTGGTGCATCTATTCCTGGCTTTCCTAAAGATCATCCAGTCATTTGCATTCTTGGTTTTTCTTGCCATTTTCCAGAGTTTGTCTCTCTCTCCAGCAGTGCAGCTTTGAGGTCAGCTGTAAACCAACGACAGGATTTGTTTTTTATTCGGATACTAGAGATTGAGACATGGGTGTTAAGGGCATTTATTATAATGTTATTTAGCACCTGCTGAGCTTTTTCAACAGAATGGGCAAGATAAAACTCTTGCCAGTGTGGAGAGTAAGCTAGATCATGCAAATATCCTTCAATATTGATGTTTTTCTTGGATCTCCTCATGAGGAATTTTGCAGGGCTTGTTGTTATGCTGGTGGATCTTACCCTGCGATGGGGCAGTGATCACTTATATCACAGAGAAGCGCTCCAGTGTGTATGAATAGATGTGGTTTATTCACTAGCATGATATCAAGTAGTGTGCTGTTATTACTATTCCTTGCATTAATTCTTGTTGGTCATTAATTAGCTGTGTGAACCCATATGTATCACAGAATGATACCAGAGGTGCAGCTTCCTGGGTAAGCCAGTTGAAATTCAGGTCACCTAGAATAATGACTTCTTCAGTGCTGGGTTTGAGCAGGTTCCCCAGATGGGATAAGAGCTTGTGTTCAGCAGAGGGGGGTCTGTAGCAACCAACTAGCTGAAAAGCTGCTGTATTGGGGAGAGAGACTTTTAGGGATAGGCATTCAGACTCCTTGGGCATAGATGTTGCAGCAATATAGGATACAGCTATACCGGATTTTGCATATATGGCTACTCCACCTCCCCTTGTTTGGCGATCAGCTCTGAATAGCTGGTAGTTAGGTAGATTAACATCCCTGTCTGCTGTGGTGGGTTTGAGCCATGTCTCAGATACCACAAGAAAGTCTGGCAAGGTATGGGCAACACAGGCTTGTATCAGTGTGAGTTTTTTCAGCAGACTGCATACATTAATATGCAGGAAACTGAGGCCTTTAATTGAGGTTAGGTCTGATGGAGAGGTGATACATTCAGGGGGTTCAGGGTTGATTTCCATGTTACCAATACAGAGTAATAGAAAGAGCAGGAGTTTCATGAGGGCTGCCAGTGTTAGGGAGAGGGGGCTATCTTTGGTCCTCCTTCTTTTATTCTGTTGCCACTCTTTTGGGGTGCTCCCTGTGGGTTTAAGAGATTGTGTCAGAGACACCAAGTAGCAGTTTGGTGGTTAGGCTTAGGGGATCTGTATATCCAGCAGTGGAGCCTTGGATTTGAAATACATGTGTGGTGGTATGTGTCTCTTTATGGTGACCACACCACTGTAGTCGATGCAGCAATGGTAGAGCATATGTGAGGGGTTTGGCGTCAGCCAAAGTGGATGGTTCAGAGAGACTGGGCGGATGGATCACCCTAGTTTGTGTGACAGGGACATCTTCTTTGTGGAACCCCATGGCTGACAGTGAAAGGAGTATCAGAAGTAAACTCCATTATGAGAGATATTGGTAGTTGGCTATCAGGGAGTAGTGAAGTTGCTGTTTGGTTGGATCAGCAAGCCTAAATGCAGCCTGCCACACAGTGAATCAAACAAATGAGCCCACTTATAGCTACCAAACAGGTTTAAAATTCCAACAGCCCCAAACAATACCCTGCTAGCCCCTTAATAGTAAGAAAGAAAATAAATAACCTTCTACCAAGTAGAATCCACAAGAAACAATGTAAAACAACAATAAGCTATTGTACTGTAGAACTGATTCTGTCCCTTCTAGTTCCTTCTGAGAAGCCAAAGCACTGAGTTCCAAACTCTGTGACTTCCCTTGTGCTGCTTTCAAAATCAAACAGTTCCAAACTCTGTGACTCCCCTTGTGCTGCTTTCAAAATCAGACAGTTCCAAACTCTGTGACTTCCCTTGTGCTGCTTTCAAAATCAGACAGTTCCAAACTCTGTGACTTCCCTTGTGCTGCTTTTAAAATCAGACAGTTCCAAACTCTGTGACTTCCCTTGTGTTGCTTTCAAAATCAGACAGTTCCAAACTCTGTGATTTCCTTGTGCTGCTTTCAAAATCAGACAGCTCCAATATATAATAATAGTATATATAATATACAGTATATATAATAGGCACAACAGTATTGATTTAACATGCTCTGCCCTAACAACAACAGATTTTTCATAACAGTGTTTTTTCAAAAGACAAAGGGGAAGCAGTATACAGGTATGATGCTATATTACCTCTCTTTCTGTATAGGATGATCTATGCACACAAAGAATACCTATTTTAACCTTTCAAATTATATATTGTACTAAGGTTTCACTTTGTACCATACATGCTCTGAAGCATTGTTTTTAGGATGAAATGACATGCTGAGTGGTATAAGAGTGGGACTGCATGAATGACATTGACTGGTGTGATCCATTAAGAGGAGCTGTGGACCCCTACACCAGTCAGTAATGGCAGCTATGAGTCTATGGGTGGCCACTTCAGAATCTAGTCTGTAGTGGTGTCAAGGGAAAGTATAAAGTTGACAGACCACCTGGCTGGGCAGACCGTGTATACATCATAGCATTCTGTCACTGCAGTGTTGGATACATACACTCAAAAGGTTGATAAATGAGGCACACTGGTCTTAATATTGTGTGACAAATCAAAGACAAGTTCAGCAAACTGGAAGCTAGTGACTTAACTACTCTACCATTGATCACAGCATGCACACTAGCTGAATGTCCTAACAATTGCGTGATAATGACTCACATCAAGTCTTTTGTTGGTTCCCCCTCTTGAACTACCAGATAATTGCAGCTCTTGATGAGCTGTTAATCACACCAGGCCACCTGGAACACTGAGGGAGATTAGCAAAAGGATTACAGCCTGCTAAAGTAGGGATTTTTTCAACTTCATTAGCAGCCATGAAAAACCTGCACTAGTCAAGACAGACAAGTAGAGGGTTAGCTGCAATAGCCCTGATCAATTTGCACTAGGTTCAGGGCTAGTAAAAAAATGTTAAGATCGAACCCTGAGCTGAAGGTCAGGTAGGCTAACCTCCCTGTTCTGAGTTGAAGAGAGCTGTCAAGCAGCCACTTGATCCTCACCCAGTCCTACCACCCTCAAGTCTACCACTGGCAGCCTATGTTTCCCATTCAACATGGATTGCTAGTGTAGTAGGAGTAAGGCAAAATATGCCTCATCCCTCCTCACCACTGGGCTGGCTGTGTATTTTGTTTTTTAATCTGGAGTGGGCTGTGTCTCCATGGAAATATATCACCTTTGACACTGCAGACTTGCATACATCCAGAACCCATGAGGAGGGAGTAAACGGTATGGGGAAAATGTTAAAATTGAGGGAAGAAACAACAAAACCAAGAACAGAGTTATTACAGGAACTAGCATGGTTTATACTATGTCACAATTATTTTGAATTTAATGGAATATTTTATCAGCAAGATAGGTGTGCAGTGATGGGCAGCACCACAGTACTTAATGTTGATCATAATTAATTTTATGACAATATTATTGCACGGTACAGGTACATTGATGATGTACTATGCCTATGGAAGGGAAACGAAAATGAACTTTATGATTTCAATAAAGAATTGAAGAGTTGGAATCAGAAACTGAAATTTGTTATGCAACATAGCAACACAGAAATAGCATACCTAGGCTTACTAATAAAGATTGAAAATCAAAGATTTGAGACTACAATATATAGAAAAAGTACATATAGGAACACATTGCTACATGGTAGTAGTTTCCATGAACAAAAATTGAAAGACAGCATCCCTTACTCTCAGCTAGTAAGGTTGAAGAGAAACTGTAGCTCTGAGGTAGAATTTGAGAAAAATAAGACAGACATGTTACAGTGGTTTAGGGAGAGGGGTTATAGACATAACACTTTACGCGGGCTGAGTACAGAATTCAGAACCAGGAAAGCAAACCATTACTGAATAAGAGACCAAAACAATGAACAACTGAAAGGGTAGTACTAGCAGTAAAATACAATCATAAAATGAAACAAGTCAGGAAATCATTAATCAGAATTGGCATCTGGTAATGATTGATAACCCCAGCATACCAGGATTGCAAGCTAAACCCATAGTACTGTAGTAGCCAGGAAACTAAAAAATCTGAAAGATAGACTGGTAAAGTCACAATTAAAAAAAAAGAACCAAAATGAGGGCAACTACTATTGGGACCATTGCAACCTGGTATGGCACGATGCAGGAGATGATCGGTGTGTGGACACACGAGTAGAAAGAAAAACTTCAAACATCTGTATACAGGTCAGGAATTTGAAATTAAGGACCACATAAGCTGCACCACAGAAGGAGTGGTTTATGTAATACAGTGCCCATATGATCGGTTATATGTTGGGTAAACTAAAAGAGCATTAAAGGTAAGTATACGGGAGCATAAAGGGGATATTAGGTGTAATGATGAGAGATCACCAGTAGCCCAGCATTTTAACATGGAGAATCATACAGGAGCCTCCCTGTGATTTGAGGGTTTAGAGGTTGTTGCTCCCCCAGAAAGGGGTGGAGACTACAAGAAGCTTCAAGAGCGCAGAGAAATGAGGTGGATTTTTAATTTGAGAACATTAAATCGTGATATAGGAATGAACGTAGAGGTGAATTGACATGCTTGAACTTAGAGTGAATCGTACAAAATACGCAGGCCTTGGAAGGATGAATGTTAAGAAAGTTAGGATTTTAAAATTTATGCATTCGCAAAATAACTAAAATGTGCACATCTTAATATTGAGATGATATGAGTAAGCAGAGAAAATAAAAAATGGTAAAGTGAAATATGAATCAACATCCAGGTTGTAGTAAAGTTTATTCTCTTTGCATTACCAGTTCCCCCCCACCCCATGTTTACCAAGTTTTTTCAGTGGATTAAGAATGATGAAGTTAAGGTTGACTTTATTAATGTAATATAGAATGTGAGACACCCGACCATACTGGCTTGCCTGTAGGAAAGAACCTTTATCTGTTACCTTTGACATGGAATGGGCAGTGAACTCATTGAGTAATATTGTAGTGCAGTAAATGCACAAAGGATCCACTGAGTAAAGCCATAGCAGTAAACAACAGGCTGCGTATGGTTGCCTAGCAACCTATCTCACATTAATGAGTACACTGTGGGATTTGTAATCCCCAATGGCTCTACATGGGTGGGTCTGAGAGGTCAGGCAGCACTGTGAGAACGAAGTGCGCAGTCTGAGTAAGACGCCATTAGAAGGCCATAGCTTGCAATGAAAAATGCTTAGATAAGGTAAAAATGCCAAAAGCACAAGGTTTTGTTAGAACAATTGACTTAATTATTAAAAGAAGTGCAATAACATAGTTAACTAAGTAAAAATATTGAACTTACTTTCAGCTATTGAAAATAAAAGGAGAACAAAAATATCTGGAATTTTTCACAGCAAAGTGGTCATAATTTGAAGCTGCAAAGACCAGAAAAAAGGAAGAGTTCTTACAGGTACCAGCCAGTTACATTTGGTGTCAGGGCTAGTTCCAGAATGAAAATCTAATGTGCATTATCAAGCAAATACAATATAAACTGACCAAAACACTTTAAAAGAAATAGCCATCATAAAGAATGAAATGTGTTGTGCCTCAAAAGAGTATTTTAATTTACTCTCACATGACAATTTGAATAGAGAGAAAAAACAAGCCAATGGTAAAAGAATTGAATACCTAGAAGAGGCATTCAATAGTTAGGTAATTATAACATTGCAATAAATAATTATGGTAAAAATTATAAGCACTGTTGAAAAAACAAAAGATGTGAAATGACTAAAACACGTTTTCTGTTTAACAGAAAAAAAGTAAAAAAAAAAAACCTAGTGAGCAAGCCCCAGACACAGAGTGAAATGTAGGGGCAACTAAATAAAACTATTGAAATGACGAGCAAGTCTGGCAAATATTTTTTGAAAGGTTTCACTAATGAAGTATGTAACATAAGAAAAAAGAACAGTCTAACCAGTTGGAGCCGACTGTTGAAAAGGCTCGGAACCATATCAAGTTGTTACTGTCCTTCTAGTGCTTCATATATAAACCAAGTGGCAGAGGTCGTTCTCTCTGTCTGTCTCTCTGATGGTCTGTCTCTCTCACTGTATTTTACTTTTTTTTTATTTACAGGCATTGATGGGTGGTTTTCTTTGAAATATCAGTCTGTGGCACAGCAAGGATTAACATGATCTGGGCTCAGGGGAGTGGCAGTTATGGCAGTGGCCGCACCAGACATCGACAGATGTTTTTTTCTTTTGTAGGGTATATTAAAAAAATATGAGGGATAGCTGTCTTTATTTCAGGTGGGAACACTTAGGGATTGGACACCTCCTGTGTCAGTGTTATGTTTGTTAGGGGAGTTGGTGCTGAGTGGGAGGGTCAGGTGGCAGGACAGTAAGAGCAAGGCAGCAACAGACATCAGTGGATGGTTTTCTTTGTTACAGGGTGTAATTCAACCTAAGCAGGCTGATCATGACAGGTCAGCTGTACTGGGTGGCGCAGATCAAAGGAAAGAGCTGACCTATGATTGGGTCAGCTCTCTCCTTTGAAATACACAAAGTTTCTGCCCAGCAAGCCAGAACAGTGTTATGGTCAGCCTGGGTGATGATTGGTGTGACACTGATGAGCCTCTTCCAGATCACTCTGTATTGGACTTACAGTGTCACACCCCTCAAAAAACACTCTTCTAACAAAATATCAGCTGCATGCACATGCACAGCGAACATAAAAAGGTAAGGAAAAAAGTACTACTCCTGTATAATATAATATGTTTGTAGATTTTTGTTTTATATCTTCAAATAATACAAATCCAACATTTCAGTAGTAACTGCAATAACTTTAAGCACTTATTGTTAAATGTTTCATATTGTGACAATGTATGTAAATGTGATTATTTATGTTGTTTAAGTGAATATTATGTATTGTTTTTATAATGTTCAATGTCAGGCATGGCTGAAAAAAGTCTGCACCCAGTCCTTCCCCTGGTTAAAAAAAAAAATGAAAAAAAAAATGAAATGAACTGCAAGGAGCAAGCTGCAACCTCAAGGGCACTTTTGAATCGATAATTACTAAATGCAGTTTTGCATACAAGCTTTATGATTCCTGGCAGCAGCTGGCCCTGGTAAGCCACAGCAATGGAAACATTATTCACTGAGAATCATCTCAGACTGTATTAGTTTACTTGAAATCAGTTAGTACTAAAGCTATGCAGAATTGTTTAATTCCGATGGGCGAAGTCAGGAAAATTCACTCTGCAAATTAATTTGCGGATTTAGCAAAATTTGTTAAGTGTAGATCAATCTGCGAAGTGCAGAATTTCTCCGTGAAGTGCAGAATATCACCCATGAATTGTAGAATTTCACCATGTGGATAAAATACTGCCATTCGCATGCAAAATTCCATTATTCATGGGGCTTAGGCAAATTTCTAAGCTAATAACACAAATTCACAAATTGGTCTGTGGAGGTGAATTTGGTGACTTCGCCGGCAAATTAAAATTTTGTAACATCTGTACACTGGAAATCTATTTAAAAAATTCCACCTAATTCCCCAAAATTCCACTAGAACGGAATTCTAAAATTATTTACTAGAATGTTATCTGCTGAATCATATTACATAATTTATGTAAACAGAGGATTCTTTTTCCAGAAACCAAAGAATATTATTATGTAGATTATGTGATTCTTGGAATTTTACATGGTTTACATAGAAATGCTTTTCGTAATTCAGCGGAATAAAAAAATCAATTTCAAAAAGCATTTTTGGAAGCAGAATTTCTATTCACATACAGACATAGACTTTGATGGCAGATAAGAACCAGACTGAACTGGGCAGTGCTTGACACCCTCAGTGACACCAACAAAGCATTGGACCTATTTATCAAACGTTTCAACAAAGCCTGTGACATCTATGCACCAGTGAAAAAGATGAAGGTCAAAGGACAGACCGACCCCTGGGTTACTACTGACCTTTTAACTCAACTGAAGGACAGAGACCACCTCTGGCGTTGTGCTCGTGTAACTCAGATGCAAGTAAACATACAAAAATACAAAGCAGCCAGAAATGATTGGACCCAAAAAAAGGAATGCTAAATGCATCTCTTACAAAGAGGCTCTGACCAACTCTTGGGACCAGGAGAAAAACTTCTGGAACAACCTGAAAGAACTCACAGGCAAGGATCCTAAAGCACCACCCACTATGCTCAACCTTCACGGCACTCCTACACTCGACCTAGGTACCATCACCAGCACTTTTAATAATGCATTTACAAACCTGGACAGTGTCTTTTCACCTAATTTTTTTGATGACCTCCCCTCCAGCTCCTCCCACGTGACCCCCCCACTTGATTGTACAACCCCACAGTTTTTTTAAGTAGATCCCACCACAAGTAGCTAGAAACTACATTCAAAAGGCCATCGGCAAACAAGGGTACAGTGGTGACTCCCTTGACCTGAAACTGCTAGCACAAGTCCTAGATGAAATCCTAGACCCACTAACAAAGATCTTCAATCTCTCACTCAGATTGGGCCATTTCCCCTCTCACTGGAATAAAGCCACTGTCACATCAGTTCACAAAAGTGGTGACAGGATGCTCCACACCAATTACAGACCTATCTCACACCTCCCCCATTATCTAAAGCACTGGAGCGAATAGTGTCGGACCAACTAGTTGAATTCCTGGATAAGTACAAAGTCCAGTGCCCAGAACAGCATGGCTTCAGAAAAGGACACAGCACCACCACTGCACTACTGGAACTTACAACTTTCATCCACACCACGCTTGACAAAGGGAACTGTGTGGGGGGGCAGTATTTATAGACCTGACCAAGGCCTTCAACACAGTTAATCCCTCTCTACTGCTCAGGCAACTGTCCTCCATTGAGATCTCCAGCGATGCCCTTCCATGGTTCACCAGCTACCTTGATAATCGGATCCAATGCGTGAGGATTGCAGGGATCTCATCGAATGAAAAAACAGTCCTCTCCGGAGTCCCCCAGGGGTCTATTCTGGGCGCTTTACTCTTCTCTCTCTTCATCAACAATCTCCCTAGTGTCTGCCACCAAAAAATATTACTATACGTGGATGATGCAGTCCTGTTTTCCAGCCACCATGACATTACAGTCCTTGAATCACAGCAGCAGCTCAACTTTAAGCGCATTGAAGACTGGTTCAACTCTCATTAACTTGTCCTGAACCACAGCAAGACCAAAGCCATATCCTTCTGTAACTGATGGAGCAGGTACAACTCTCTGTCCCTCACCATCAAGAACCATGCTGGGAACCCACTCGAACATGTCAAAGAGTTCAAGTACCTTGGTATTAAGCTGGATAGTACCCTCTCCTACACTCAGCATATTGACACTGTTGCCAAGGCTGCCAATATATGGATTGGACTGCTACACAAACATAAGCACTGTATGCCTGTGGATGCCCTTAAACTAGCCATCTACAGCTCTGTCACATTTATCTTTGACTACGGCCTTACCACCTACAGCTGTGCCTCAACAAGTGCCCTCTGCAGGATCTCAGTTTCTCTCAACAAAGCCTGTAGACTATTAACGGGTGCTGCCTGACAAACTCACACCTGTGACCTCTATGCACAGACCAGTTGGCTACCCCTACTCAGCAGAATACAATACCAGACCTGCTTACTTACCAAAAAGATTATCCTCGGTCTCAT
This sequence comes from Neoceratodus forsteri, assembly GCA_016271365.2. Taxonomy (NCBI): domain Eukaryota; kingdom Metazoa; phylum Chordata; order Ceratodontiformes; family Ceratodontidae; genus Neoceratodus; species Neoceratodus forsteri. Next base: position 1,065,001,775 of record CM057454.1, on the reverse strand, counting down.
GCCACCTGGTGTTAGCACACTCCTTACTACCTTCAGTGGCACTCAGCAAACACATGGTGCCCAATCTTTAACCTTTCAGGTTCCCAGATGTCGTACCTCCATGGGTCAGTGGTCCTTTATCTATAGAGCACCTCTATGGTTCAATTCCCACAATAAAGAAGCACTTTCTTCTGCTACACTTGAACCCTTTAAAAGGAATATCAGACTTTACCTCAACTCTTCCACTCAATGTGACTGTTTCACTGACTAGAGTTAGCTCTAAACACCACCCAGCTCACTCATATCCCACAGCCCGCCCTTTCCTGAGTTACATTCTCGATGGTACCGGGCCTTCTTTGTGACTTCCTTCCTTCTTCCCTTCTCCACTGGTACAAGTCATTTTCCCCCACCTACTGACAGTGGCCCATTAGCCTGCCTACTCCTCTCCCACCCCCCACCAGGTCGCATGCTTACAATATTAATTGCTTCTTGTGCCCTTTATCTCTTACTGTTACCTCAGCCGGCTGCCTACTCAAGCTGCTCGTTGTATGCATATTATCTCAAAGAGTGTTGTTACTGTATATTTTTTTTGTTTATTGTGCATTCTTTTACTACCTCTGTATGTAAGTTGCCCCTCATCCTCTGACGTGGAACCTTTGTAAATAAGCAGTTTCTGCTCAAAGGTACCTGTAATCTGAGAATTTAAAAAATAAAAATAAATAAAGAACCACTTGGCCTACCAGGTCTGCCCATTTCCCAACCTATTGGATAAGCTGCAGATCCTAGATAAACCAACAGCCTATTTCCTCCTACCCCCAACTATAATTGCCTTATGTCTGTTCCATGCATTCTTGAATTCCCCCACTGTTTCTGAGCCCACAACCTCCTCAGGGAGGCCATTCCATGCATCCACAACCCTCTCTGTGAAAAAAAAATCCTAACATTGCTCATGAGCCACCTCCCCCTCCATCTTCAATTGTGCCCCCTTGTTCTTGCACATCTCTTTTTCTGAAAGATGCTACCCTCTTGGACTTTGTTGGTTCCCTTAAGGTACTTGAAAGTTTCTATCATGTCCCCTCTCTCCCTCCTTTCCTCGAGGGTATACATATTAAGCTTCTTTAGTCTCTCTTCATATGGTTGCTGGTGCACACCCTGTAGAATTTTAGTTACCCTCTTCTGGACTGCCTCCATCCTACTGTATGTCCTTGCAGAGTTGGGGGTCTCCAGAACTGCACACAGTACTCCAAATGGGAGCTCACCAACTGTCTGTACAGAAAGATGGCAACTTCCTGTTTTCTACTGGTGATGCTTCTCCCTATGCATCCCAGTACCCCCTCCACCAGCCCTCCTTACTGTCTTCTCACATTGCCTGCCTACCTTTAGGTCATCTGATATGACTAACTCCAGGTCCCTTTCCATTTTCATTGTTGTTAGTACCCCCCCATTGTGTACTCTTCCCCTGGGGTTTTACATTGTGGGTGTGCATTACTTTGCACTTTTTTGCATTGAATCTAAATTGCCATACTTTTGGCCATTCCTCCAACCTTGCCAATTCCCTTCTCATCCTTTCCACTCCCTCCCCCCTTTGGAATCAATCCTGTTGCAGATCTTTGTGTCATCTGCAAAAAGGCATAGTTTTCCTTCTAGTCCCTCTGCAATGTCACCTATAATGACATTAAAGAAGACCAGCCCCAGTACTGAACCCTGCAGTACCCTACTAGTAACTCCCATTTCTTTGGAGTGCACTCCATGTACTATTACCCTCTGTATTCTGTTGTTCAGCCAATTTTCTACCCAAACTACAGCACCACTCTGGGACCCACTCTCTGGCTTTTGTGTGGGGTTGTGCCAAATGCCTTGCTAAAGTTTAGGTAGACCATATTCCACATGAATTCCGTAGGCAAAATTCTGCTTTTCACACAGCTGTAGTTACTACTGTACCACAGTTCCCTGAAGAAGTGAAGAAGTTAAAATAACTTTTTTTTTAACTTCCTTTTTACCCTCCTCCCCTCCCCAGGCTCAGCTTCTTCAGGAGTCTTCACTGGAGTCCTGCCCCCACTTCTGTCACCTACCTGTGCTGTCCGTGAACCCACATGTAGCCTCGGTTTATCCCCCCGGGTGGGGACTAGATGGGGCCCTTACACTCCAAACTTTAGCTGTTTTGTCAGGCTCTGGGATTGTCCAGGCAGGTGTGAGCCATGAGGAGTCTGCTCTGGGGCTCCATCTACCCTGAGCATGAAGAGGTTTTTCCTCTGTGTTTTTCTGTGGACATCGCATGAACTCTGACATCAAGACACATAGCGCTGATGTCCGTGACATCCTCCCCCTTGCTGCATCTCAGCACATGCTGTGCCCCAGACCTCACTGGGGCCAGTCTTACACTGGGATGTTGACCTCCTCCCTCTCTGGAGAAGGTAAGCTGTCCTTGGGATGTTCAAGCCTTCTCCCCTGGCTGACCATCCAGCTCCCCAGGCTCATCCCCCAATTCGGGTTGCTGGCATCACAAGCAGAAATCCAACCACTACGCTGGTAGGCTGGCCGCTAAAATAACTTTTTCAATTCTAAGCTCCTTTGGACAATGCAGATGACATAGCTATCACTAGGCAAATGGCAGCCTGGAAAATTTCCTGCATATTACCTGACTTTTCATATGATCATGCTGCCATCTACTGCATAAGAGAGAAGCTGTGTAACCATGCCCCCACCAAACTGATAAAACAGAGGTAGTACAAGAACTGTGACTACCTAAGCTCAATGTGTGATCTTGCAGCCATCCCCTGGAGTAGGTTTGAGGTTGTATAGTAGCTGACTTGAATAGTGACTGGTTATTTCTTTGTCCAAGCCCTCCTGAAGATTTAAACAAACATGCTTCCTCATGGGTTGCAAGGTGATACTAAACAATGCACCCTTTATCTGCCTTGACATCCTAAACACCAAAGAAGCTCCACCAGATAACAAGAACACTCACACTGCCTCACCAGCTGCATCCAGCAGAGCTGCCCCAGAAACCAGAGAACCCCTCTTTTCATTCTCTTTAACTGAGTCCTCAGAAGACCTGGACCGACTGCTCCACTTAAAAGACAGGAAAAGCAATGATCTAGATGGTCTGGTGACCAAATTGCTGAAACTTGCTTGCTGCCCTAGAAATGTTCAGGGCTTTGGCCTTCCTCTTCAGTTACTCCATTGAGCTATATTATTATGTTCCTTCAAATTGGAATGTATGGTAATCATCCATAAAGGAGATGACCGGAACAACATAAACAACTTCAGACCTCCCTCCCTCCTGCTTTGGGTATCCAAAGTACTACAGTACATACAGTATTATGCACTTGAATCATCAAATTCCTGAACAAAATCTTGCTGCTTGATGAATACTAGACAGGTTTTGAACAGGCTGCTGTGCAGTCACGGCTATGATCCAGGTTCATTGATGACATCACTTTGGCCATAGTAGGAGGAAAATGCATTGACGCATATTCATTGGCCTAATGAAGGCCTTCAACACAGTGAATCACAGAATACTACTGACCAGACCACCATATGTTGTTCATATTCATCTGCACTGGTGAAAACTGAGATGTATAACAAAATAACTGGATAACGTGATGTGTGTTATCAAGTACATTTGCCACTCAGCATTGCATAATGATTACACAATTAGACTGGCTGCATTTAAATATTAAAAAATATATAATTTTTCTACATAGATATTTTAAATGTTAAAAGCAGCCATGAAGCACCCAATGAGACAATTCCTTGATCTTGATAGTAATCATAGCAATGGTATTCTCTTAGACAAATAACATAGAGAAGTTTACTTTGTCCATTAACAAATCAAAAAAAGGACAGCATCAAAAGTCAGACATCAGCCATTATGTACTACACAACAGCAAAAATCAGATGTCAGGCATAGAGCATCTGAATATAAACATCAGAAACCAGATTCCCCAGAAATAATGAAAGTAAGGAATGATACATACAAAATGGGATTTTAGTTTCTGATAGGTGCATCCACTTGCTTACATTGCATTTGCAAACTACTGTACATTCAAAGTTGTGGATGTAATAAACCGGAAAACTGCATCCAAAATAGACCAAAATGGATGTAGGAAGAGGTGCACCAGCAGTAACGGCTTGCCATACACTACTGGCCAATGTGGTGATTTGTTTAAATTGTTTCTGTTTTTGTTCTTTTCTGTGTTGGTCTCGGTATATATTATTATGCTGCTGTGGTGGTCCACTCATTCATAAAGTCCCCAACACAGAGGCATAAGTCTGGGTTAAAAAGTGGTGGGGAGTAAGTGACAGAGAAAATGGGATGGGGCTGGAAGGTTACCAGGTCAAGAAAGAACCACTCCAGAGACAGGAGCAAAAAACACACCAAGTACCAGAATGTCAGCTAAGCATCACGTCTTCCAGACATAAATTGTCATAAATAATTTTAACTGCATCGGGGAATGAAACAGCCAGTCTCACTTTTATTTTGTAGATAAACGTGAAGCAACATTTCCTTAAAGCTGTTGCACGAATTATAAAGACTTGAAACATGAGACCTAACTAAAATGTTGTAGTTTACATTAATATGATTTCTTTAACTGGCCATGACATTTAAATATGTGCAGTTTTCATGAAAACTAAGGTAGGTTGAAAAATCAAAGGTCATCTCTATGTTGTGCTCATACAGCCATTTTCATATGCTTGTCATGCAAACATTAAATCAATGATAGACTGGCCTGCCAAGTGGCTCTGCTGTAGTACTGTACTGCCACATGCTGAGCTAATAACCCAGGTTCAGGAGCAAACTATCATCACACAGATGTTGGCTGAGGAGAGAGAGGATCAAGTATCTTATGGACTGCTTTTCTCTCCCAATGAAGAGAATCTGGCCACACTGCTCATCAGCACCCACCAAGCGGAGAATTGGTGATAGGGCAGTGGAGTGGCATGAGGGATGGGTCATTGGCAGATGTGAAGCAGATGTATTCCTGCACATGAACCCATGACAATCTCACTGCACATGTTTTTCCTATTTATAGACACAGTAGATCTGTGTTCAAAAATAACTTAAGCTTATGGCTTACTTTGTGATGCAAATTGAATTATATTACTTCTGTAGAATTTATCTAATGACGGATATTCTTAATGTATTGCATTTTATTATCCACTGTAACTATTCTTATTATTTCAATTGTCCTTGTTTATCATTCTGAACATATTTTGATAAGTGTATTTATGTGTTAATAGGAATTAATGGTACTTTGTCTGAACATCACTATTGTATATAAAATAAAATTGTATGATTGTTTTTACAAATTACATTTTGCATACAAAAGTAAAACAAAATCTATAACTGATGAGAACTACATTGCTGCCTCTTTCCTTATGTAGACATTAATAACCATTACTACCTGATAACATTATTTGATATCACACATGCAGTATATTATGCAATACTGGCAAGTAGCATTAATACAGTACACTATCCAGTGCAAACCATTGACTAGCTACTGCATGTCTTTTTCTTCCCCCAATTTAATCATATTATTCAATAAACATTGTATATCTTGTTTTGGTGACATGCTTATTTGTGTATTTTACTCAGAGCATGCTAAATGTACTTGCTCAAGTCACATTTCTGTTCTCTCATGTTAATTGTGTTACTCTAGATGTTTCTGTCTTTATCTGAAGACCAACTGCTATGTTCCTACTTTAGCCCTCCCTCAGGTCACAACCAAATGCACAACTACAGCAGAGTCAGCAAGGATGCAATGCAATACCTTGCAGTACATGACACGTCACAAAATTTTGCATGACAAAAGGGCTTAATTGCCATTGAATTACACTTTTCCCTGCAGCATACTGCGGCATGCCAGAATAATATTGTAAGGTTCTGTGTTGCATCCTTGGTTGGCTGTGCTGTATGTTACTCTCTGTACCCTTACATAAATATTGGTGTGCTGTGTACATGCAGAATGCATACCACATGCTTAATTGTGCAATGTTTGCATGCAGTTCGCTCACAGTAAGTGAACATATGTGAACCAGGTCTAAAAGGCAAATCAGGTTTGCATGCTGCAAGCTTGACATGTGCACAGCAGGCAAGCTGGTGTGAACATCTTCTAAAAATTAGATCAGGTTCATGTGTTGCATGCTTGACATGAGTGCAGCAGTTAGCTGATGTGAACATCATTTAAACATCATATCAGGTTCACATGCTGCGTGCTTGCCATGTGTGCAGCAGCTAAGCTGGGGCAAATCTCATCTAAGAAAACACATCAGATTCTATTTCTTATCCTACTGCTAGCAATCAGAGTCATTAAAATAAATCTTTATTTGAATTCCCATAAAAATTAGGTACACTCATTAATTCTAATCCTTTTGTAAGTTGTTTAATGCCATTTGATTTTTGTCATTAAATCACCATTTATCTGTAAAGTATTGATTGCTTATTGTATTAAATGCCTAGGATAAATCCAGTGGACATCCCCAATTCCAGATCTATGAAGAGGGGCCTCTGGCCTCTGTGTTGTGAAGCCTATCCTTTTTGTTTTGGACCATGCAAATCCCTTATATATATTTAGTGCTACAAATGTGTTTCTCCATGACTGTTTTGTCTCATTTACTTTTCCTTTGTCATTCTGTACTGAGCATGTACACTATGGCCATGCTCAGCACTCTTTGTGCTGAGTAGGGTCTTGGGAGCATGCACCATACCTCACATGTTGTCACTAAAATGAGGGACATGGACACTCAAAATGAGGGACAATGAGGGATGCTAACCCACATGATGGCCAGGACACATCATGAAACATGGAGATACAGCACCTCAGAACATAATGGAAACCATTGTATTAGCACCTGAGAATGAATTTCTGCCATTAAGCAGGGGTTCCATTTAGGTAGGACAGAGGGGCACAGTTGCCCCCGATATCTGCCAAGATTGTTCTTATGGTATGGCAGAAATGGCTTTAAATTTTGATTTAATCTTTTGCACAGTAAGTGCCCATGTGCCCTGTGTGTGCTCATGCTGCAGGTATTTGCCAGACTTGACTGTGGCTGTACTGTGTTGTCCACTCTCTCTCCACCTATTAATGACAGCAAAATTACATGTGATATGGATGAGCTCCAGCCAAGAAAGAGCACATGAGCCTTGCAAGTGTGACACTGTCTTTCCAAGCACAGGGTAGACAGGCTGAACACTATAGCTTGGAGGAGTCAGTGAGCATTGAACTCTCAATAGCAGTGTTGTGGCAGCATATTTTTGTTGTTCTACTCTTAGTGAGTCTCCATATCCCCTGGTGACTGAAGGGGCAGAGGATGAGCTAGAAGCTAACTCAAGACTAGGCTACCTACTTACTCTACTCGGCTCACCTTACAAAAAAAATAGCACAGTCCCCCACAGCAGCAAGCTAGGATTAGCAGCAGTGGTGACAACAGTGTGGGTCACCTTCATAGGCCTTGATCAGTGTAGTGTGGCAGCAGCCACAGCAGCAACCAAGCAAGATGGAAGAAACCTAGGTTGAATGGATTTGTATGGCAAAGTGACTTGGTTACGGAACACATTAGGGACCTGTGATGGTCGGTTCTAGCATCCAGCTTCTGGTGAAGGAGATGGGGGCAGCAGACTAAAAACTGTGCTGGTGGCACACTATGCCAGGCTGGAGGTCATGGCCATATGGCCAGGTAAGTAAATGTAAATAGTTTTTTCTTTATAGGAGGATTGGGAAAGTAGGAAGAACTGAAATATTGATGTGTTTTTCACATTTCTTCTTCATTGAGTGGCTTCATGATCCATAGGGGATGGGTATTGAACAGAACAGAGTCAGGGAGAAAAATCGGGACAAAGTTCTGAATCCAAGCTGTAGCTTTCATTGTGATGCATCTTTGCTTTCTCCTGTTGTGCTTTGTTTTAAAAATCTATGACTGGAACCTTTCTAAAAGAGCTTGCCCTCAAATTTAATTTCCAAATCACTAAATAAATAAATAAAATAAAAAAGTTCATTTTTTTTGGGGGGGGGGGCCGAGTTTCAGACAGGAAAAAAAAATGGTTAGTAACTGGGTGGGTTTAAGCCTAAAATCTGCTGCACTGCTCTGGTGTATATACAAATGAATCTTATAGATTTGAACTTTTCCTGATTTGCATATCACGTTTCAGTTAATCCAAATATGTTGTACCTTTTAGAGATGTTACAGACATTCTAGAGCTGTCCCTTGCATTTATTTACAGTTAAGCGGTATGGTATGCACAAACAATTGGAGCCCCACTATGGTCAGGCTTATGCCCCCCTCCATGAAGCTGGGCTCCACATCCCCACGCTCAGGCACATTATGTCAGAGAGCAATGGAGATTGCAGGGGTGTGCACCATTGAAATGAATGGTGGTATTTTTCAATTACTATTTTATACATTATTGATGGATAGTTGGAGATTAATGAAGGCCACCACTCTACTAAGAAGGGTCAAGTTCATAGAACAGTGGCCTTCATTATTCTCCAACTCACCCTCATAATGTATAAAATAGTAATAGGAAAATAAATCCATTCATTTCAAGGGGGTATGCCCCAGCACTCTGACCCATGGACATCATCTCTTAAAGACTTCTGCCTCTGGCTCCCTAGTACTCAAGTAAGAAACTTTTTACTTATATCTATACTTGGTGGGTTGCCTGTAACAGCATGGCTAGACCCACTACAGTGTGTGCATGGGGGGGGACTGGCCATATGGGTGTGTGTGTGTGTGTGTGTGTGTGTGTGTGTGTGTGTGTGTGTGTGAAGTTATTGCTAGGTTTGTGTTTGCACTTTAAAGTCCGTTTGCATGGAAGCATTCAAAACTATGGAGCAAAAATGGTAGGAGTACAGGCCAGACAGAAATTATTAAGTGGTTTTGTGGGAAGGTTGTGTATTGGGGGTGGGAAAACATGTGTTTCCATTGGTATGTGTGCTACAGTTCAACTGTGAAAATTAGGTGGACAGCAAAAAAACTGAAAGCCTATACTGGCTACAAGCATGCCGCACGCATGCAGATGTATTCAGATTAAGTATGTATTGAAGTACAAGCAAGCCATATGTGCGCAGACTGTATGGCTTAGTGGTTAAAGGCACTGAACTACAAGCCAAGAGACTTGGAGGCATGAAAACCTGGGTCTGAATCTCAGCAACTCCCACTTGTGTGTGGTGTAATCCTGAGCAAGTCACTTAACTTTTACGTGTGCAGTTATCAGTGATCACTTGCTTTTTTTGCATGCGTGCCACATGCATGCAGTCTTTCCCAGTTTAAAATAAAAATTATGGTTTCCACACTTGCTTGCTGCATGCATGCCACATGCATGCAATGAGTTCCAATTTAACATTTAAATCGTACTTTCAACACGCATATCACTTGGGTAGTTTTATGTATGCAGCTTGAAAACATTTCATACAATTATTTCTGTAAGGGTAATGCTTAACTGATAAAATACATTTCAAATAAATAAATAAATAATATAATGCCAGCCAAATGCCACTATAATCAATGTATTTTAGAATCCTAGCCTTTACTATAATTGTTGTTGATGACTGAAGCCGGCTAATAGTATGACACCCAAAAGCATGGAAACCAAAAGTACAGTTCATCTGGACTGTGTGTAACCACATTAACATTTCTTTTACTTATAGGTAATGTATCATAGCAGATTGGAACAGCTTATTCTAATGTAAAATGTACAGTACATTATGTTTATTTATTTATTTATTTATTTATTGAAAATGTTTCACCGGGAAAGGCACACTGATCAAAAAGATGCTCGTCTCACGGTGCGACCGGGGGTTAGAGGAGACAGATATACATACAGTAGTTGAACTTACAGTAGCACAATATGGATAATGCACATAGTTGGGAGGGATTACATTTGAATATGATACATGGCAGAGCAGAGCAGTACAGCACAGCAAGTACAGGTTGTACAAATCGTGGTTACCCGGCAGGGTAAGAACAGTACAGAACATGATCGTAGGGCATAGTATACAAAGCATCGGTACACATCGAGGCAAAACAAGAAATACATAAGTGCCAGTTTATAGAACAGAGGTAGTAGTAGCAGAACTTGAGAGCCAGTGGCGGAAGTTGAGCTACAGGGAGAAGCATCAAGTAGAAAGGAAGGATTTGGAGAGCAAGAGGGGGGTAGAGTAGGAGGGTGAAGAAGTGTAGATGTATAGGGAGAGGTTAGGTGAGGAGGGAGGGGGGCTGGGGAGCTTAGGTAGATTAGGAAAGGGAGAGGAGAATTGAAAGTGGGAAGAGTAGGTAATAGAGAGGGAATAGTGCGTAGGGTAGTATATAAGCCAGACAATTAGGCGATGGCCGGGCCACTGGTCAGGTGCAGGGGGGGAGCAGGGGAGGAGGAGCTAACGGGAGGGTGGTCAGGGGCAGTAGCAAATAGGTGCAAGGAAGTTAGAGAGGGCATAGGAAAGGGAGAGTTTGGATGAAGAGTGACGGATCTGGGTGGGCAGGCCATTCCAGAGTTTAGGGAAGAGGTAAGAGAATGTGGATTGGCCAGTGGTGGTCCTATGGTGAGGGATGAATAGTAATCTAGGGACAGCGGACCTGAGGGTGTGTGAGGAGGTAGGTGGGGGGGATAGGGCATATGCGAGATAGGGCGGGAGGGAGCCGAGCCAGAAGTTAGAAGTGAATTTTGCAATATGAATTAGGCGGCGGTTACTCAGAGAAGGTAGGGACAGGGAACGATAAAGTATGCAGTGATGTGATCGTGGGGGGGGCATCGAGGGCAAAGAGGCAGAAAGCGTTGAAGAGGGGGTCTAGTCTGGCTAGGGTGGTCTGTGCAGCAGAACTGTAAACTACATCACAGTAATCGAAGGAAGGTAGAATCATTTTCTGAACAATTTCACGTCTGACAGGAGGTGGGAGACTAGTGCGGTTTCTATAGAGGGCACCAAGTTTGGGGTGTAATTTGGAAATTATGGCATCGACATGAGTGGTAAAGGAGAGGTGGCGGTCAAGCCAAACCCTGAGATACCTGAAGGAGGGAACTTCTTCGAGGACGGTGTTATTTAGGGTGTGGAATCTCAGAGGGGAGGAGAGTGTGGATAGGCGCTGTCTGGTGCCAAAAGTCATAGAGTTGGTTTTCTTAGCATTTAGGGAGAGTTGGTTGCTATTGAACTAGTGTTGGATTTTGCAGAAGTCGGTTTGAAGTTTGGAGGTGACTTCTTCGGGGGTCTGGCCAGAGGTGAAGAGGACTGTGTCGTCTGCATACATGTGGATGACGGAGGAGGAGCAGGAATTTGGCAGGTCATTTAGTAGGATGGAGAAGAGGATGGGGCCAATAACTGAGTCTTGGGGTACACCAGTGGTGATAAGGATGGGGGGGGAGATGTGGTCAGCTATTTTAGTTGATTGGGTTCTATTTAGCAGGTAGGCACTGAACCAGTTTACGGCGGATTCAGCTAAACCAGCTCCAGAAAGGCAGGATAGTAGGAGAGAATGGGATATGGTTCGTATGCTTTTGCGAGGTCAATGAAAAAGCAGCAGTGATAAGCCCTTTGTCCATCCCAGTGAGGATGTGGTCTGTGAGTCTGAGCAGGGAGGAAGTAGTGGAGTGGTGTTTTCTGAACCCAGACTGGAAAGGGGTGAAGAAGTTAGTTTCAGCAAGGAAATGGGAGAGTTGGGATAGCACAAGGTGTTCCTGGAGTTTTGCGAGTGTGGGGAGGAGGGAGATGGGGCGGTAGTTGGATGCGGAGGTAGTGTCACCGCCTTTAGGGAGGGGTAGAACAGTGGCATGATTCCATTCAGAGGGGAGTGACTCGGTACTGAAGGAAAGGTTTAGTAGGTCTGCGAGGGGGGTAGCGATGGCGGGAGCAGATAGGAAGAGGAGTTTGTTGTCAAGGCCATCAGGGGATATGCCTTTGGAGGGGTTTAGGGGGCAAAGGGCATCTAAGGTATCAGTGGGGGAAATGTGTCTAAAGGAGAAGGGGTTAAAGACGGATGGTTGGGAGTTAGAGGGCTGAGAAGATGGAGTGTTAGCAGGTGGAAGGGCTTCAAGGAGGGCCTGGGCACAGGTAGTGAAATAGGAATTAAATTCAGAGGCGACTTCCAGAGGATCAGAAAGGAGAGGAGAGTCCCATGGGCAAGGAGAAGAGGAGGAGGGTTAGCTGTTTGGGGGGAGAAAAGGGAGTTAATGACTTTCCAGAAGTTGGAAGGTCTTCCAAGGTTTGCATTAAGTGTGTTATTAAAATATTCAGACTTAGCTAGGTGGGTGGCCTTAGTGCACCTATTGCGGAGTATGCGATAGGAGGTATGGTCACCTGGGAGGAGAGAGGATTTGTAGATTCGCCATGCCTTATCACAGGCTTGTTGGCAAGCAATGAGTTCAGGGGTGATCCAGGGTAGGTGGGAACCACGGACTCTAGCCTGGCGTAGGGGGGCGTGTTTGTTCCAGGCGGAGAGGAAGGTGTTGCGAAAGTGCATAAGGGCCGAATCCATATTGGAGCGGCTTGCAGTTGGGACCCAGTTAGAGTGGTAAAGATCATCCAAGAGGGAGGAGAGGTTGAGGGATTTGTAAGAACGCTGGAATATAAATTTTGGGGGGGATTTAATTCTGTGGATTTTGCGGACTAAGTAGATTAGGTGGTGGTCACTAATGGAATCAGGGAGAAGTCCTGAGCTGACGACACGGTGTGGGTGGGAGGTAAGTGCCCAGTCAAGGAGTGAGTGATTACCAGACTTAAGGTTAGAGCGAGTGGGTTCAGTAATGGTTTGGCTGAGGTTAAGAGCAGTTAACTCGGTTTGGGTTTTGTTAAACGTGGGTGCTAGCCAATTATGGTTAAAATCACCCATAGCATATAATTCGCCCGAATGGGCAAGGGAAGAGAGCTGACCCAGAAGGTCTGTGACTATTGTGGTTGGCATGCCTGGGCAGCATTAAATGCCAGCCACAAAGATGGGTAGTGAGGAGGGGAGGGACAGTTTTACCATCAGAAGCTCATAAGCTTTGGGTACAGTTTTTGTAATGGAGATAGTGAAGTGAAGGGCAGATTTGATGTAGATAGCCACCCCACCACCTCTGGAGGGCTGGTCTTGCCGTATGATGTTGAACCCTGGAATAGCGAAGTTATTATCAGGTAGGCTAGGTTTTAGCCAGGTCTCGGAAAGAATGATTATATCCGGGGTGTGGAGCGCGGCTAGGACCTGGAGCTGATCGAGCTTTGGGGCTAGGCTACGAATATTTAGGTGGAGAAGGCGCAGGCCCCGAGGGAGTGAGTGAGGGTGGGAGATGGAGTTAGCTCTGGCTGAGGGGTTTGATATGGGGTGGGCAGGGCCTGGAGTAAGGGTTGGGCTGGGGTTAGGGTGTATATCCCCTGCCGACAGAAGGAGTAGTGCAATGGTAAGGTGGCAGCGTAGCATGTGGAGGGGCTGGGATTTGGCCATGCGATGGGAGGGGGCAGTAGTAGAGGGGGCTGGATTAGGGAAGCAGGTGCAGGAGTGGGAGAGAAAGGCAAGGAGACAACCAAAGGAATAGGCCGAGGAGGAAGGGGGAGTGGGGTAATGGGACCAGGAGATATCTAGGAGGGAAGCAGTGGACATATAGGGGGCAAAAGAAGGGAGTGATAGGGAGGATGGTGAGGGTGGTGGCGAAGGGTAGGGACATTGGGGGGTAGATGTCAGGAGGGATAGTAAAATGGAGGAGAACAGTAATACCAGGGTTATAGAAGGTGACATTATGCCAGGTTTGAGGAAGAGGTGACCAAACAAAATTACCCTGTAAATGCAGGGTAGGGAGTTACAAGTGTCTTAAATGCCCTTCAGCTAGTGTAGATACCACTTTGGAGTAGTGGTACTGTCACGGACTCAGGTGGATAGGTGCAGGGTTTGAGACGGGGCACACCGGGATTGGTGTAGTAGATTAGGGGCTGTGTGCATCATTTTGTAAAGTAATATACTGGTTGTGCTACATGGATTTGACATTTCTGTAAGAGTAAAAACAGGCTCAGCATTATTGCATTGAGATAGTTGCATATCTACAGTACTGACATTATTGTATAGCTCCATATGGATGCATTACTGTATTTGTATGTATTATTTACAGTACACTATAACTTACTGTTACTACCTTACCAGGTCCCCACTGCAAAATAAATGTACATCTCACTATATACATTATCCAGGTTGAACAAAATAATTGACCTACTGTAGTTAGAAGTGGAATGCTGGGTTCTTTTATCTTACAATTCTTTATAATAATCTTGATGCTTTAAAGAAATATTTTCTAATCTGTCCACAGTTGCTTTCTCTGCATTCACCACAATATGCCTTCTCTGTTCTTAATTCTGTGTACCTTTCTTGCCTTTCTACTGACAGCTCTGACTTTTCTAATTACCTTTCCTTTTCTTTCCTTCCACTTGATGTCTTTCCATGCACAAACCTTTTGGATTGCTGAAGATAATGTATTCTGGCAATTTCTACATTTGAACAAAAAAATGAAACTGGGGCAGCAAGATAAATAATGTATCATTTTATAAGATTAGTTCATGTCAGAAATGATAAGCTAAGAAGCTAGTCAATTTCATTCAAACTGTTATCGCAATGAAATTTGTATTCCATTTACATGCAAATTCTATGGTAACACATGTGTGTAATTTCAAGAATGCTGCAAGTTTAACAGAACACCATCTCCTGCGTCACAAAATGGAATGTGCCCAGCTTGCATTGCAATCACACATTAGGCTTATTGACATTTGAGTTGACTGGAACTACACATTTGTTTTTGCTCACAAATGTGCTTTGCAGGAGAAGGCCAATACATGTTTAAGAATGTGTGAGTGAACACTCATGTTCCTTACTGGACTCTCTAGTCTGAGGTAAGAGGTCATGCAAAAATAGAGAACGAGGAAAATTTTGTAAGATAGCAGAATGTAACGAGTAATGAAGAAGTGTTATGCTTGTCAAACAGAACTCTATTAGCACTGTGAGTCATCTTACTAAAGTAAGTTAAAGAAACAGTACACTGACAATACTGAACAAAAAGAAAACCCCTTAAGTGTGCAAAAATATGTAAGCATACAGTAAGATACCTAGACAGGTAGATTTGTGCCAAGTCAAAAAATTTCATTTCACAAAACACTGTGTAAAGTTTATTTATTTTGTGAAGTGCAAAGTGATACTTTGTGTAGCTCTTCACATACTTTGTTCAGAGGAAACTATGTATAGTGGCACTATACCAGCGAGGTTGCTGGTGAAGTGTCATCTCATGTAGTTTTCACTGAGCAAAGTAACACAAAACAAAGTGCCACTTCCCTAACTAGTAAAATGTTATTTAAAATATTTATAAGACCCCCACCCACTATGCCCTCATCATAAATATAACCCAACTGTTTCCTGTGTAGGAGTGCTAAGGGTTTCATGGATTGGGCCCTGAGGCATGAAGGTGCCCTGCCTCATCCTGCAGGTATCAGAAGTGATACTTGCATCAGCTGCTCTTCGAGGTATCATCTAAATCATCTTCAAAGTTTAAGGACTTTAAACAGCAACACATACTCAGTTAATTAACATATGTAGGTACCCCTCTGAATAATATCCCTTCAAAAGAACCCCTGAAAAAAGGAAAAAAAATCACAATCCCCCAACATGACCTCACAAGCAGAGCTATTAGCCTCCCTGTACATTACCCTATTTCTTGCCTGCGACCTTCAGGTTGCAGGAGCCACTGACTGTCCCCACACCTTCATAGGTCCCCTAACCAATTCAAGTCACAATAATGTAAGCCTGATTGATTGCCCAACTATCTTCATATATTATTCCCTATACAAAAACGGTACTTTCTATTTCTTAGCAGTTTGGATAAAACAGTCCAAGTGGACCCCAAAGCATCCCCCCCCCTGAAAAATATTTATGGCCTCTTTCATTTATCTATCTACTGCTCTCAGGAGACATTGAACTGAATCCTGGCCCCACTAATAACAATACTTGGGTCTTCTCCACCCAAACACCATACTGGAATAACTTTAATAGTATCAAAACTGCCAACATGAACATCAATAGTCTTCATCCTAAACTATCAGAACTGGAAGCTTGGGTACAGCACTACACCCCTGAAATATTAGGCACTTCCAAAATGTGGCTAAAACCCTATATTCTACAATCAGATGTAGACATCCCTGAGTGCAATGTTTTTAGAAAAGACCACCCCAAAAAGAAGAAGGGGGCACAGTCCTCCTATACATTCAGTCTACCCTATCAATTAAAGAGATCATCCTGCCCAACCTCTCAGACTACTCAGGAGAAGTGCTATTTGTCTCCTTAACTCTTGGGAAGGTAAAAAACCTATATGTTGGTTGCGTTTATCACCCCCTCCCACACAAGGTGTTCTCTATCAGGGTGAGCATTTCCTCCTCTGGTCTAGCCTTTGCTGTAGGCAATCATCCTCCTGGTAAAGATCTTCTGCTGACTTGGAATGAGTTCCAGTCAGTTTTAGCAGCTGAGGTTCTCCATATGCTTACCAGCATGCATCCCACCAGCTGAGCCCTGGACCCGGGTTCAGTGTGGCTTGTCATCAGCTGCCTAGGTTTCCAGGGTCCAGTGTTCCTGGAGATCATTAATGGGTTCTTAAGTGAGGGTGTCTTTCCTATGTCCTTGAACGAGGCTGTGGTGAGACCCATCCTTAAAAGGCCACCTTAAGACCCTAATGTTCTCTCGAATGATTGGCTTATCTCTAATCTTTCCCATTCTGGGGAAGGTTATTGAGAAGGTGATAGTTGACAAGCTGGTTGAACATTTGGAGAGTCTGTCCATCTATGAACCTCTCCAATTGGGTTTTTGGCCACAGCATAGCATTAAGATGGCTTTGTTCAGGGTGTTAGGGTAGCTCATGATCTCTTCATGGTGAGGGACCAAGGGCACGCTACTGTCTTCGTGGTCTTGAACCTATCCTCAGTGTTTGACATGGAGGATCACAGGGTGCTGTTGGATAATGTTCATAATGATGTGGTTGCTGCCAGTATAGTTTTGCATAGGATTATCTCATATTTAACTGGAAGATCTTGCAGTTCTTGGTAATTTTTCCTCTGGACTTTTCACGCTGCCTTGTGATGTTCTGGAGGGTTCTATTTTGTTCCCCCTGTTGTTCTCCATGCACATGCTTCCAATGGGAGAGATCATTAGGCTGTACAATCTGGGATGTCACTGCTATGTGGATGATACCTGTTGTACCTGTCTTGTGCCCCAGGTGATCTCTCCAACTCAGGTACGCTGAGCCAGTGTTTGGCCAAGATCAATGACTGGATATCTGCAAAATGGCTGTGTCTCAACCCCAGCAAGACAGAGGCTATGGTGATCAGGTTGGGTCATGGAAGGATCTCCACTGATGGGAGGCTGCTAACTCCAATAGTTGATGGGCACCCCTTGTTGGTGGTTAATACAGTTAGGGACCTCAGTGTTTTTCTCGATGACTGACTTACAGTTGAACAACAGGTGTCATTGGTTGTTAGATCCGAGTTTCTCCATCTCCAGAATT
This sequence comes from Neoceratodus forsteri, assembly GCA_016271365.2. Taxonomy (NCBI): domain Eukaryota; kingdom Metazoa; phylum Chordata; order Ceratodontiformes; family Ceratodontidae; genus Neoceratodus; species Neoceratodus forsteri. The sequence continues at coordinate 1,064,984,299 of CM057454.1, read as the reverse complement.
TCGCCAGGATCCATCCATTGTTGACTCCTGCTTATCTGGCTACAGTCATCCATGCCTTTGTCACCAACAGGCTAGATTACTGTAATGCTCTTCACCCAGGGCTGTGTGGAAGATTGAGGCATCAACTGCAGCTAGTGCAGAATGCCATGGCCAGGATATTGATGGGTGCCTCAATAAGGGATCATGCCACTCCTGTTCTGCATGCTCTGCACTGGCTGCCTGTGAGTTCATGCATCACCTTCAAGATATGCTTGTTAACTTACAAGGCCCTACATGGTTTGGGACCTGACTACTTTAAAGAGCTCCTGGTTCCATTTTGGCCTATCCACCCCTGTTTCACTGAGGCTGGCTTGCTTGTTGCACCCTCCTCTCACCTTAAGAGATGTGGTAATAGAGCATTTAGTACAGCTGCACCATCTTTATGAAATTCTCTTCCACCCTACATGTGTGCAGCCAGCTCGGTTGAGACCTTTAAAGCTTCTTTAAAAACATTTTTGTTTGAGAAAGCCTTTAGTTTTATTTGAATGCTTTTGCTTTTAATTTTTGGGGAGGTTTTTATTGTAAAGCACTCTATGTCCCTGGATAGGGTGCTATATAAATAAAATTACCTTGCCTTACCCCCAACTCAGCTGCCCAAGCCCTAACAGCCCTTACCAATAGCCTTGCTAACCTTTCCCAAAAGGAACTCATTTTCTGTGAAGACTTCAACTTTAACTGGCTTAGCCCCCAAGTAAAGGATCCCAAATTCCTCCTCACAAATGCCAATCTGTCACAGATAATAAAATATCCCACTAGGCTGAATAAGAAATCTGGCCATCACACTCTTCTTGATTGGGCTCTTACACCCAGGTACAACAAGATTAGGGCAGCAGGGATACTCCTGGATTCCCTGAGTGATCATTCCCTCATATTCTGTATATGGAAAAACAACCACCTCAATCCTCCCTCCAGGATCTTCTCTGTAAGAGACCTAACTGGCTTTGATGAAAACAACTTCATTAACAGCCCTCAGGATTTCAACTGGGCACCATTAAAAGACATTCTAGATCTTGACCAAGCCCTAGACTACCTAATCCATAACTTCAACAGTGTGCTCAATAGATTGGCTCCCCTGTAGGGTAAAGGGCCTCTGTGCTAACTGGTTCAACAGTGACCTCCGGAAGCAAATGAGGCTTCAGGATAATGCCTGGGAGAAATAAAAAAAATGGACTGGAAACAGACTGGCACAAGTATCAGAGTCTAAAGAATGGCTGTAAGAATGGCCTCAGGAGAGCCAAAAGGATATATCTAAAATGACTACAAACCACCAATTTATCTAATCTGAAGACATTCTGGGCCCAGATAAATCAGCAATTAAAGGGCTGTCTGAATACCTCTATGAATGAATTATCAGCTGATGGTCAAGCCACCTCAGGTCCCATAGATATTGCCAAAAGTTTCAACAACATTTTCACTGACCTTGATAAATACAACCCCCCCTCCATGAATACCTTAGCCTTTTCACAGACTCCACTCTGTCCCCTGCCCCAACCCAATTTCCACCTTAAACTGCTTACCATGAAAGAAGTCCTAAAACAACTCCAAAACCTAAGATCTTATGGCACCTGAAGCTTTGATGGGTTGAAACCAAAGTTCTTCAAACTACCTATCTCAGTAATAGCTACTTCTCTTGCACACCTTATCAACAAGACATTCATCCTAGAAAGTGTCTCAAAGAAATGGAAGGTTGCAATTTTTACCCCAATCCATAAAGGAAGACATACCACTCTACTTGACAATTACCAGCCAATCTCTGTACTAAGTATACTTGTCAAACTTCAGGAGAGACTAAACTTCGACCAACTTCAGGACTACCTAAATCAAAACAACTCCGTAACACATGCTCAACACAGTTTTAGGCACTACTATGGCACAGACACTGCTCTGTTACAGGTCTCTACAGGCATCATCAAAGCCATGGATGCAGGAAAGGAAATGGGCAGTCTTTGCTGACTTGACTAAGGCATCTGACCTAGTCAATCATGACCTTATTCTAGGAATACTGCATAACTTTGGGCTAGATAACCAGTCCTGTCAGTAGTTTACAAGCTGTTTATCTATGAGGAAACAATGTGCAAAATTTCTAGAAACAAACTCAGCACTCAAATAGATCACTGCTGGAGTACCCCAGGAATCCATTCTATGTCCTTTATTGTTTTCCCTCTTTATAAATGACTTATCTCTCAGTTGTGGTAATGCCTTCATACAGCTATATACAGATGATGCCATTCTTTACAGGTCTAGTACAAACATTACCTGGATCAACCACCAATTAGGAGATGACTTTAAACTCCTAGAAAACTGGTTCTCAGTCAATAAATTTATACTAAGTGCAAAAAAGCCAAGACTATGCTTTTTGGTAGCAGACAATTAAGACCTTGTAGAAACCACCTCCTCAAACTTTCTATTAATTCTGGCACCCTCCTGGATGTAGTGCAGTCATTTAAATACCTGGTTCTGATTCTAGACCAATAAATGTCATCTTAACCCCATGTAGACACTCTCTCCGAAACTCTAAACCAAAAGCTCAGCCTACTGTACAGATTCTATCCCTATCTCTCTACCCCTGCGTGACTTACTATAACCAACAGTACACTATTACCAACACTCTTTTACAGAGCCCCTATTATACAGTCCACTCATGACACAGTCCTGGCTAAAGTAAGGATGCTCTACTATAGAGCAGCTCAATTTGCCAGTGGCACCCATCCAAGAGAACATCACTACAATGTTCTTACCTCTCTAGGTTGGCCATCCTGGGAGATAAGGTTACAATTCCCACTGTACAGTCTGATCTACAAACTGCTACAACCTACTGCCAATCCTAGCCTCTCCTATTTACTCCAATATAGATGGCCTTACAATTCACTAGGATAAGACACTAACCTGCTGCTCAGTACCCCATAGAGACATAGACTTAATGGCAGATAAGGACCACTTGGCCCACCCAGTCTGCTCATTTCCCTACCTTTTGGATAAGCTGCAGATCCTAGTTTTACCAACAGCCTACTTCCTCCTACCACCCACTAGAATTGCCTTGTCTGTCCTATGCATTCTTAAATTCCCCCACTGTTTTTGACCCCACAACTTCCTCAGGAAGATCATTCCGTGTGTCCACCACCCTCTCTGTGAAAAAATATTTCCTCATGTTGTCCCTGAGTCATCCCCCATTATCTTCAAATTGTGCCCCCTTGTTCTTGCACATCTCTTTTTCTGAAAGATGTTACCTTCTAGGACTTTGTTGATTCCCTTGAGGTACTTGAAAGTTTCTATCATGTCCCCCTCTCCCTCCTTTCCTCGACAGTAGTTTGAACTCCAGGGTCCAAACTACTGTCAGCAGTAGATCCTTCTCCATGGCTGCCCCACCACTTTGGAATTCTATACCTCTGGAAGTTTGAACAAGCTCAACCATCAAACAATTCAAAATGATTATCAAAACACTCTTCTGGGCCCCAGAACCATGTCAATGTTAATTTCAACCCTTGTTTGAATAGGCTTTACTGATCAGTCATATTGACCTTTTCAGTAGTAGAAAGTATCTCAATGAATGTGATAACAGCTTTAAAATACAAAGAGTACAAAAATTACATACATATAAACAGACACGTTTTTAAAATTAGAAGTGCTTTAATTAGCTAGCAGAGTTATATACATAGGCAGAATATATAAACCATAACAAAATATGTAGATTGTTTCACCAACTCATTCTGACATAATTTAAACACAGGACAAGTCATATGCTCATATAGGACCTAAAGTGCTACTTATTCTAATCTAGCTGCTGTTTTTTTAACCTTCTATGGATTATAACAATGCTAACTAAATAATGGGCAACACACTTAATTATTAATTCATCATTAGATGTAAGATATTAAGCAGTAAATTGGATCATTGGTAAGAATGGTATGACATAGAGGATGCAACCATTTGCTTCTCAGTAAGTTATACCAAGGGCAAATGAAGAACTCATTATATAAATCTTCAGGATGCTGAGAAGAGCAGGAACAACATTTAGCTTGGAAAGATGTCTCCTTATTATATATCTAGCAAGGTTAATGTTACTAAGAAACACTTCAAACCTGAATTTGGTATATTGAACCCTTAAGTCAGGGACAATCAGAATATCAAGATATGACCTGAAGTGATGTAAATTATCATTATGTTTCATCCATTTTGCAATTCTTACTCTAGCATTGCACTCCAGATCTTTTTTCCTTATAATAATCAATCAATTTGTGGGTAACTAGTGTTTGATATTCCAAGCCAATGGTAACACTCCCAGACTGGATCTTAAAAGTTTATTAACAGGAATCTCAATCTTGTTGAAATTATTTGTATCCCAGATTTCCCCATTGTAAAGTGCCTGGGCATTATATTTAGCATTAATTACAGTAATAAGAGGCCTAATAGAATTTTCCCTGAATATCTTGTTAAAGAGAAATAATGAAGTTGCAGTCAGTTTAAGCTTGGGTATAAGAGAGTGTATATGTTTGGACCAGCTGCCGTTATTTGTTAAAGTCAGGCCCAAGTATGTGTAACTTTTTACTGACCTAAGCTTACATCACCGATTTTGCATGCATTTTTAATAATATTTGTGCCAAATGTCAGTATCTGGCTCTTCTGCTCATTGATCAGGAGATCATGGTCAGCAGAGTACTTCTTAAATATATTTAATTTGGTCTGTAGGCCAGATTGAGTTAGAGAAAGTAGCACACGATCGTCAGCATATGCTAACACAGCACAGGATCTACCCATAATCTTTGGGGAATCAGTATGAGAATTCTCTAATTGTTTCAGTAGCTTGTCAATGTAAATACAAAATAGTAAAGGTGCCAGAACACAGCCTTGCCTAACTCCTGTGTTGGTTGAAAAAATAGAAGACAACTGTCTGGCTATGCCTAGTCTCACTTGTGCCCACATATTGTTATAGAGTTCACTAATAATGGCTATAAGTTCATGCGAGAATCCCTCTTCTTTCATGAAGCACCACAACGTATTCCAGGAAACAATATCAAAGGCTGAATCAAAGTCAATAAAAGCTGCATACACTTTTTGTTTTCTGAATGTCACATATTTTTCAAAAAGATATCTAATTATAAAACAACTGTCTATTGTACAGTAGCTGGGTCCAAACCCAGCCTAAGACTCTGAAAGACCACCAAGATTTTCAAGTTGTTCAATAATTGTTTTAAGAATAAATTTGGAGAAAACCTTTTCTATATTGTCAAGTAATGAAATTGGCCTCTACATCGCTGGATCACTTTTATTTCTCTTTTTTTAAGATGGAAATTATCAAGATGCCTTTCCATGACCTAGGAAAGGAAACATTGTTACAACACATGTTGAAATAAACTATCAGAAAGGTTGACCAGAGAGCAGGTGAGACCAAAAACACATCCAATGGTATGAGATCTGGTCCAGCAGCTTTTATTATGTTTTAAAGAAGCAATGATTAAATATACTTCTTTTCTGTTGAATTACCTAAATCTTGACATATCAATAGTTAACTTAACTGGAGGAGATCGAAGTCCTGCCACAAAAAAATGTGTTACAGTAATATTTAGTCCAAGTAGCAAGAGAAATATGAGAATCAATTTCAGATTTTAAGTTATTCATGCCTTTAGCTGCTAGAAGCCAGTATGACTGTGAGTCATTATTATTTATAACATTTAGCATCTTACCCCATTGTTTAAGTTGGAATTCTTTTTGTTTTTTATTTAAAGGTTGCTTATAATTTTTCTAAGCATATTTAATGTTTTGTATGTTATTTCCTTTTTCCTGGCCTCTCTGATTTTATGTTTAAGGTATTTTTTGGTCACATGCCACTCTGAGTCAAACCATGTTTCTTTGATAAAACTGTCCCCTGAAAACCTTTCTCTATTTGATAAATGGGATCTGATCCTGCCAAAGCATTTTTGCATGTTATTATTCATTTCTGACAGGTCAGTATTATTTATGGGCAGACAGGGAAGTATATTCTCTACGTACTTTTTAATTTCACTTTCTTTTGCATCTTTACAACTAATTTTATTACTGGTTCATATAGCAGTAAGAGGCAGAACAGTGAAATGAGCAGAATGGTCAACTAAACTTGTTGATTGTAAAACTAGAGGGCAGTGATCACTTTCTGCTTTTATCGGCACATAAAATGAATCCCAGAACATCATATCCCCATTCCAGAAAATGTAATCAATAACAGAAGGCCCTTTAGCAGAATGTGTATAATTTCCAAGGTCATCTCCTCTTAATCTGCCATTAACTGGTGCTAGATAGTGTGAAATAAGTATTTCTATCAGCGTATTGCCCATTTTATTTACGTTAGTGTTCTTTGTATTTCTACACAGATTAGTAACTTTATTATGGGACTAATAGTGGAAATCACTATCACAGTAGCCATCAAAGGCCCCAATTCTGGCATTGAAGTCTCCATACAGAAGGACTTCCTCACATGCAGTGGTAGCCCAGCTGTTGTGTATTGAATCCTCCAATTGTTCCCATATGTTGGTAACAAAAAATCTTGAGTTAGTTGGAGGAATGTATGTGTTAATAAGACAAAAAGATCTATCTTTAACTTTAATCCAAAAAGCTTGAAGATTATTATTCATATCTATTAAATCACCCTTAATTACGTTATTAATCTCAATCCAGGTAACTAACCCACCAGCAGGTCAGCCATTCTTGGCAATTTTTACAACGGGTACCTGAAATGTGGTATAGACATTAAGAAATATGTTTCCATTTTTGGTGTGTGAAGTTTCCTGTAAGCATATTGCAATATGTCAAAATCCCTAATGTAATCAAGCCAGTCCAAATCTGCACATTTGTTCAGTAAGCCTGCAATGTTCCAGGAAATGAGGGCAAATTTAGAGGAGGCTTCTATAGAACCTGAGGGGCTTGTTTCTGTTAGTCAGTCCTCCTGTTTAGTTAAAAATCCAAATTTGTTTGCTGTGGGGATATTAAAGGAAAGCAAATGTACATACTCAGCCTGCTGTTTAGAAGTATTATGAATTTATGCAAGCTAAGTCATGTGTGTAATACTGGGCACATGCCTTTGATCAATATTCTTGGTCATTAAGTAGAGCTCAAGTGCACCCAATTGGCCAACATTATCAAGAATATTTTTATACAGACTCAAAAAGCCTATTTTGATATATACTAAGTCACACTGCAAATCTGTACCCTGTCTAGTAACTGAGATTGCATTATCATTTTCTATGGAGATGTTAAGTAATTGTAATATATGGAGATGCTTAAATAATACTTTACTAACCCATACAAAAAAATTCCAGTAATACCTTAGTCAGTGCCATAATACTATACTTCCGGTCCCCGTAATACTATACTTCCGGTCCAATAATACTACTATACTTTCGGTCCAATAATACTATACTTCCAGTCCTCGTAATACTATCGTTGCGATCACCAACTTTTCTAGTGTCCAAAGCATAGTTTTTTCTTTCTTTTCTTTTTATTCTTGAGAGAGAGAATCAGGACTCCACACGGGAAGGGAGGGATGTGAGTGAGGAGCAAGAACAAGCAGCATGGAACCGTCGCACAAGGAATCCAGAGGTAAGACCTCGTCAGCATCTTCATCCATATATTACAAAAAATAACAGTTAGGTTCCAGTGAATCACTCGGCTGTAATTCCATCTCGAGGTTCTGGGGACATAGGAACCTCTCGATGGAATTATTGCCTTGTAATTCACTTGAACCTATCTATTATTCTATTTGTTCCAGAAGATCCATTATATTGTTCTTAGTTTAATATTATCCTCGTTTTTTGTTCTACTCAGACCATAAAGAGAGAGGGTAAATGTTGCCCTATCATTCAAATCTTGGGGATTAGAATGTTGTTCCCTCTGCACTGTTTTGTAGAGAATATTACTGTCCATGATATAAATACCCATGTCATCCAGTAATCTGGCTTTTTTTCAGGATGGCAAGTGCCATATCCTGACTTTGGATTTGTAAATCTGCACACCCAATTTTGTGGACGTGTCTGCATCTCACAGCACTCTGAATACCAAAATCTCTCTCAGAAATCTTTTAGGTATGAGTGAATAGTTTATTTAATACTGTATTTAGTTTGAACTGTGTTTCATTAGGAGAAGCCTTCAGTCCACAAATAGTTAGATGTGCTGGTGTCTCACTGCTTCCTTTGGTTTGAATCTTATGGAGTTTTCTATTGACATAATCTATAGTATAGCTAACTTTTTTCAAAGATTCCTTGTTGAGACGAATTTGATTGGCAATACAGGAGGCTTTACAAAAGATATAGAGACAATCTGCTCCATCAGCATTTTTGTCATACCATATTTGTGTCACATCAGATTTAATTAGATCAGCACCAGTTGCTGCCCTTATAAGGTGCACAATCTTATCCCTTATAGTAGTGAAAAGCATATTCTGTGGGGGAGTACTGTATAACCACAGAGGCAAAGTATAGCACAGTCATTAATATCCAACACACTATTTGTATCAGTATGGCCTTCAATACACTTATCTTTCTTGTTGGAGGCCACTGAGTGCAATATGCCCCCACCAGCTGAATCAGGATTTTCTGTAGAATTGGTATTATTCCACTTCTCCAAGGCTTCTCTAAAAGTATTCAAATTGAATTCAAAATTATTTAGTTGCTTCTCAATGTTTCCCAGGAGTGAGACCTCTTCATTAAATGTTTAAATGGGATTAAATGTTTCAAAGATTTATTTGAGACTCTGGACTTCAGAGGTTTGGTATAACTCTGTGCACCTGAAACATCAACATTTTGTATTTGAGTATGATGTTTGGACACTATTGACTGATTGTCACAAATCTTATTATCATGAAGAGCTACAGTTTGCTGTTTCAGACTGGGACCATCTATAGTAAAATTGGAGGTAGAATTTGCTTTTGTGTTAATATTTGACTCTCTTTTTATGTTTAGCTTTGCCAGTTTTCTTTTTATTTCTTAGCAGAGGAGTGTCTGGAATTTCAATAGCTGTAAAGTCAAGATTCTCTCTGACAGTGGAGGAAGAACCTTCCTATAACTCTAGTTTATTTAGCTTTTGTAAAATAGTATCCAGTCTGAAGCCATTCACAGCAGTATTTTCTTTTACTGTATCCAGTTCATGCTTCAAATTAACCGTGTGATCAAAAATCAGAAGGTGGTCTATATAAGGATTAGCGACAGACTGTTTAATGTCCTTGTTAAGCCCAAAAGGATATGCTGTGGCTGAATCAGACAGTAGTTGACTGATAGGAGGATTACTTGTAGGAAAAGTTTCAGGAGCAGCATAACCCACACCCAGGGTGTTAAACTGTTTCAGACCTTTACTCATTACCTGGCATTCACTAACTATATTTTATAGGTCATTTTGCCAGTTTGGCTTTGGATTGGATTCAAGAAAGTACTCTGGAGAAAAATCCAGGTGTTTTGGTGTTTCTATAAAGGAATCATAGCCCAAATTACCAGAAGCTGCTAAAATAATTGAATTTCCAGATATTAATATTATGAGTAAAGTCAGATTCCACTTTATCAGAATCAGCAATAGATCACAGCTTAAAACTTGCTAGTGGATGTTTGTGTTATAGAAATATCTGTAGAAATGTCCACATGAGAGGGAGTAGGAGCCATGCACATAGTTGGATTAAGTGTTTCAAAATGATTGCTGATTTTAAACTGCTTTGTTTTTTTAGAAGCATGAATCATGTGCAAGTTTTGTCCCCACTTTTGATGTTTTTAGTAATTTGTTTCCCTTTGCCTATAGGAGGGCGAGTCATGGGAGTAGAATGTAACCCCTCCATTTCTGAACAGGAACTTGCACAGTTTAAGCTGCCCTAGGCAGCTTTTTGAATAGCTCTATTATCAATGTTTAATGTTGTTTCTGATGTAGGCGATTGAGATTTTCTTAGCATTTGTCCTGGGGAACAAAGGGTAACTAAAAATTCCTTAACCTTTTCTCCCCTTTTACGAACTTGTCTTCTAGCGAAAACCATGCTCGAAAAGTAACAATAAGTTATTGAGCCAAATAAGCAGATACCAGTAATGCCTGTAAGATGCAATTATGCTACTGCAGAGCTGTATAATAAATTAGAAATAAATCAGTAATTAACCAGCACATTGATCATCAAAAATAGACAATAGCTAATAAGGCCACTGTCTACGCAAGCAATAATACCTGGCGGAGAGCCTCCATGCCCCTGGAATGTCTGGTATTGGCCAATACCACCCACCCTGGAGGGTATTATTGCATTTAGAAAATGGGCAGCTGTATTAAATAATTATTTTTTTTAATTATTTTTTATTTTTATGTGGTTCAAATCTTAGTTGCTTGCTTAGTTTCTAATAAAGTAGTTCCTCCGTCTGCATTGGATTTTCTTTTAATGCAGCTGGTTGCTATGGTTACCCCACCAATATAACAGTGCCGGGTTTAGTAAAATGGATTTTGCTTTAGTGTTTTTTTTCTCTTTTTAAATATTTGTTTAATGATTGATTTTAATTTATACTGTCATTCTGACAGATTAGCATTCTTTTCTCCATTTGGAAATGTAGGCAATGAGCGGCAGTGGCAGTTAGGCGAGTCGCGAGCTGCAAATAAAAGAAAAAAAAGCCTGCTTTGTGTCAGTAAATACTGATGGTTTGTGTACCAATTTCTTTTCTTTTAACCTGAATTACTGAGTTAGGCTGCAATTTTGGGACAGGAGTAGAGGTGGTGGGTGGTCATTCTTGCTGTGTAGCTGGTGAATGAATTGAAAGATGGGATAGAAGTGGAGGTGACAGGCGAGTGTCTGCATTTTTTAAATTGCAAGATGAATGGAGGAGGTAGGCGGACCACACACTGTGGAGATGACAATTACGGGTGAAATGTTCATATACAGTATTTTGTAGGAAGAGGTCTAAAGAGGTGCCAGGAGGTCAAAAACTAAGGCTGCTAAAATCCAGGCACATTTCTGAAGTTTTGGTTGAGGCTCGCTGACATAACAACAGGGTCCCAAAAGGGAATGAGGCGGGAGAGGCTGCTACAGACAAGCAGAAGTGGCAGTTTAGTGGCAGATTTATATGAAAGTATTGTAAGCTTCTTTTTTTGAATTAGGAAAATAGTAATGGCCATGGTTGGCATATAGTTGGCATGGTGTGTCTGTGGTAGGAACAATGGCAGTATCTCTCAGCAAGTGAGAGTGAAAAAAATGGTGGCGATATGACATTTTAATTAGGTGTTTTAGCTAATTGGGATGCAGGGTGGGCACTAGGAAATTTAAGTTTGTGAAGGGGCACTATAGCCTGGTACTTTTTATTTCCTGGGCAACTATTGAAAGTTAATGTATCCCCCTGGCAAAGGCACTAGTCAATCAAATGCAAGGAAATAAAAAGCCCATTTTCTAAAAATATACAATTGTAAAAGCATGGTATTGACAGCAGACCTCAATATGGAAATTTAGACCTCAAGTTCTCAATACCTTGAAGCACAATGTTCTATAGTTAATTGAAAGAACAAGAATAGCAGACTACACTTTGGAGTAAACCCAAAAAAGGAATATGTCCTTTGGAAGCCTGAAAGTTCTTGAGCCGCAAAAGCAGTTGGGGTAAATGGAGATGTAAGTTCCTTGCCTTGCTGATAACTGTTCACAGTCCCATATGTAGCAACTCCTTCCAATCTCTTTTCAGTCCATTTTAGGATATAAGGATAGCCATTATAAATATCACCAGTATAAAAAAATGAAAGAAGTGGCAATAGTAGAGTGCTCTGATTGATTGATTGATGTTCAGGTGAAAAGAAAGAATGCTGTCTAGTCCCTTATAAGGCTGACGTATCCCAGAGCTTTCTGTCCACAATCACCACTAAAAGCTAAGAGAAAGAAAGAAATTAGGAAATAAAGTATGTTATTTGAACAATTACTACAAGTTCAGCAGTGAGTCTTATTCAATCTCTTATAAATACTAGGCATTACATTTATAATCCTGCTAGATCTAACCAGAGGGGGCCATTCAAACACTACCTGTGGTAAATACAGAGAAACTATATCCACTATGGACAAGCCAAAAGTAGTGCAAAGAAATCTATTCCACAGACACCATAAGCATTATAAAAAAAAGACACTAGGCTAATTGCTATGACTGCAAGGTTAAAAAAATTAAAATACCACACTGTTAGCCAAGCTTATTAAAATATTACCTCCTAAAAAAAAGCCAACCATTTTAATTATGTTAGAGACAGGCTTATTTGTTTCCAGTGTATCCAGTGTAAAATGTAATAAAGTGTAAATATGCCCATTCGGAAAATCACGGGGGGGGCCTAACAACTTAGGCAGTAGCTCCAAGCTCCAAACTTAAGTTACCAGGGTGAATCAGTTAACCGAGTTGTGGCAGGCTTTTCCATGCCAACAAAACTGCAAAAAATATCCAGGTAAATGGAACCCACACCCCGGTCATGGACAATTGCAGACAGTTACAAACAGACAGTTACAAATGCGTGTCTGAAGAAGCCGAGTATTTCACCACCTAACTCGGCCTAATACAGCAATTTTTTGACACTTTTCTCCTCCTTAGTTGTTCTCCAATTTATTTAGCTCATTTATAGAGAGCCAGAAAAATCACACAGACTAATCAAAAGTGAGGCGAATGGAGAATGGCGACCAGCAACTGAGGAACGCCAACTTCTGACATGCGTAATTAAGCAAAAATAATCACGTAGCCACATGACCATCCATGGCCAACCGGAAAGACTTCCACCAATTTCAAATTATTTCAAATTGTTTGATATTAGATATTAGTTTAACTTTCAGTAATTGCTATCCTTGATTATATTTAATTTAAAAACATGCAATTATGCAGTGGTAGCAAAATATCAAATTTAGTGACTAAGAAGAAAATAAAATAAGAAAATGTATTTGTGAGAGTTTAATATAGATAAAATATAGGTAAAAAAATCCCAGCAGATTCAGATTCAGACTTCAAAGTTTCAAAGCATTTCTAAATGCACATCAAAAACACATCAAAGCACATCAGTATCCAGTAGCCAGTATCCCGAGTGTCCCAAACAAAGCTCAAGGAACCTCAAGAAGCTCAAGTTTCAAGCTTCAAGCTATCTTAAAATCATATCAGAAAGTTCACACAGCAGTCAGAATGCATCCCTTTTATGATTGTCTCTGTGATTTTCTCTGTACAGTTCAAAGCATTTTCTGCTAGCCACAGCTTCACCTCACATCAGAGATCCCCTTACAGCCATCTGACCAACTCTCTCATCAAGCCCCTATCCCCAACTTACAAACTGCCATTGCAGCTTTCCTCCTGGGGGCAAAAGACAGAAAACAGGGACAAACAGAGGGAACCAAATCATGGTCAGAATAAGATTGTCTAGAAAGGTTACATACTACTAGGCAGTGGTATCATACCTTTTAAAAAAATAAAACAGACAGTGTAACCTTGCTTCCTTAGACTACTCCACAGGCTAAAGAGTGCATAGTGGCAGTGACCTTCCTCTCCGACCATCCAACTCAACCCTTGTAGCTCCTTGCACTTACTAGTTTGAGCTGCCTGTAAATCTCCCTATTCTAGATAGCAAAGTGCACCAATAACGGTGACACTCTCGTACCTCCATAGTTGTAGTCCTTAAATGTCTGTAACTAATCTATACAGTGGCTGTTATCTATAACTGGCCCTATCCTTGCCCCTGCCTATTGTTGTCAGTGTGGTTCCTGTTCCAGTCCAAACTGTGTAATCTTTTATGTACCAAAATGCTTAAACAATGTACTGTCTCTGAATGCTTCAACTGAATGTACGTTCTTGGACAAACAAAAGGTGTAATTTTCTTCTTATGTGCCAGTAATCAGTCTTATATGTGAGCTGAAATGGAGCTCTGAGTGTTCTCAGCACCATTTCTTAGCACTATCCCTGCTTCATTTTAACAGTTTTTGTTTAGTGGTTTTCAGTAGTTTCATTTTGCTTTTAGTTTAGCAGCATCCCTGAAAGGAGAATTAGTTAGGGAGCACAAAGTGAGGTAACGAGTTGTCTGAGCATTACCAGGAACCTAAAAACACCCTTAAGTGTGCACTAGGGACATTTGATAGTCCTGATACAGCCCAGGATAAGGGCCTATGTTATTGGGCCCATCCGCTGCAATATTTTTTGCATTACGAATGGATTTACCATTTTTTTGGCGTGTCCTTGCCCCGCTCCTGTGGAGTAGTGGGAAAGTGGTGAGGACAGAGAGTGTTGAGGTGAAGCTGGAGGAGACATTGCTGATGAAGTGGAGTGGGGATACATGGGAGGAAGTCTTGTGTCTGCCGTGTTGGTTCCTGTAGTTAATGCTAGAATACCAGGTCTATTGCTGCCAGGACTGCTGCTGAGATCTGGCCAAAGTTAATTCCTTACAGAACAAGAGATGCCATTGCCCTGGGACTGGGCACTTGTGGGGTCCATTGTTGGTGTGGTGGGAGGGCCCGGCTTTGTCCTGGTGACTGGCTGCTGGATCTATTGCTGCACAGGAGACTGGCCTTGAGACAACCGGAAAGTTGGCTGATGAGCGTTAGGTGCTCACATGCTTTTAAGGGGGGTTGGCTGGTGGGCCGACACTAGCTGTGGGCTGAAGAGCAGCAATGGAACATCTATGGTGGTGGTGTCATGGGGCAGAGTTTTTTGGGACCCTACCAATCTTTAGGTGGACCGAACACTGGATTTCAGAAGAAGAAGGACTGTTTTTGGAACTTAGCATGGGCCTGACTCCAGACACGGTCAGACCTCCTTTTCCTTACCATTTGATGCTTTATTTCTGCAACTTTTCAGGCAGTGAAAGTGCCTGGTTAACATTTCATTTTCAATAGCTTTCATGTATCTATTGTATTTATGTGAGAGGTGGTGCACATAGAACTTATCGGGATATGTATTTTGTGGAGGTGTGAGCTCCCCAAATTGAATTATCCGTAGAAGAGACGCTCGGTGACTGGTTTTCAGTTTTCTGCCTAAATCATTGTCTGCTTGCTGCTATTATAGCCCTATCTTTATATTAGACTTTACTGGTAGTGGGAAATTATTGTAGTACAGTGAAGGGCATTGTAAGGATTGGGAGGGGGGATTGGTGGTTTTTGTTATTTTAATATTATTGTTTTCTGCTTATTATCATTTTAAATTGCTTTGCTCAAATCTCTGTCCTCTCGGTGTGAGAGAGAGGAAGATTAATTATTAAGCTATTTGAAGGGGTGGGTTTTATTTTCTGTTTTTTCTGATTTACGTTATTTTATTTGATTCCCTACCCAGTGAGAGAGGGTGGTGAATTGAATTATATTTTAGGTTTCTCCTGTGGTTGTTTAGGGGAGGAGGTATCTTATTTTGGGTTATTACTTATTTTAAATTGTCTTACTCTGTGAGAGAGAGAGAGTAGGGATCTGACTTGTTTTAATTGTTTTTGGAATTTTATTATCTGTTTATTTTGTGGCAGTTGTATCTGTTGGGTACTTGGGTTTGGGTATATGATTTGAGATGTTGGGGTGTTAAGATGTGCTGGTGATCTGCCCCCTGGTCATCCTCTGAACTTCATGACCTCCACCCATTTGCTGCCCCCCCTTTACAGTTTACAGTCTATCAACACTGTAGAGCACTGGAAATTGTCTGTTGTGGGAGGGGATGGGCTGGAGGCTGTGAACGTCAGAGGATAAATGAGCAGGGTTCTTGCATTGGGGTAGTGAGGTCCAGGAGACACCCTGGGGTGAAATGGACTCTGGAACGTGGTCCTCCAAGTCTGGTTTCTATACCCAAGGTCTCCACCATTGGTTGGCAGGTAGCTCGGGCAGCCCAGGAATCCCGTCCTACTTGAGCAGTGTTATGCAATGTCAGATCTATTAAAAACAAGACTGCAATAATTGCAGATCTTGTCAGGACAGCAGATCTGGCTTGCATCACTGAGACATGGCTGGACAAGAATGCTGGCTCCATTTTGGTGGTTGCTGTTCTGGCTGTGTACTCAGCGATACACCGCTCAAGATCAGACAGTGGGGGTAGGGATCTGTTTCAAAATGGAACTGGAACTCACAAATGTGTCAGTTGAGGAGACCAACTCATTTGAGTGTACCATGGTAGCAGATGTAAGCTGTTGGATTGCCCTCATCTACTGTCCAGCAAGGGATGAGAAGTGATTCCTTCAGGAAGCAGCGGACTTCATGGCTGAAATGGTGTTTGAGTCATCCAGGTTGATGGTCCTGGGTGACTTTAATGCCTGGATCAATGATGAACTCTCATGATTTGGACAAGACTTCCTCCAGTTGATGATATAACTAGGCTTTACACAGACGGTTACCTCTGCTACCCATAAGTAGTCACTCCCTTGACTTGGTCTTTCTCCTGGGGATCGAAACCTCTGACTTGGTGGTGGAACTGGTAGGATGATTGAATCATCACATTGTGGGGTTCAGTTTCTGTGCCCGCCTGCATAGTCTGGCCCCTGTGGAGATGGTCAGATACCACTCTTTATGGGATGTGAATCCTAGAGGTGGTATTTGACCTATCGGTAATTTCAGAGGCACATGGGAGTCCAGAGAACCTTGTTCAGGCATATAACAAGGCCATTACTATGGACCTGGACTCTATCACTCCTGTCTGAGTTCACCCTCTCTCCCTTTGCCCTCAGTTCCCATGGTTTGATGTGACCTTGAGGGAGTTGCAGTGACTTGGACGAAGGTTGGAGCTCTGCTGAACGAAATCTGCCCTGGAAGATGACCACCTTAGATTGACGGAACATTTTCAAGTCTACCATTCTGCAATCACCTGTAAGAAAGTAGAGTTCCTGTCTGGGGAGATTGCTGCTGCTCAGAACTGACCGTCTCAGCTCTTTCAAACC
This sequence comes from Neoceratodus forsteri, assembly GCA_016271365.2. NCBI lineage: Eukaryota > Metazoa > Chordata > Ceratodontiformes > Ceratodontidae > Neoceratodus > Neoceratodus forsteri. The sequence continues at coordinate 1,064,967,448 of CM057454.1, read as the reverse complement.
ATGGACAGGCTGTGTAACCCAGCCTGTCTTCAGTCTTGAAGAGCCTTTTCACAGATTGAGTGTGATGAGCTTGCATGGTTCTTTGCAGATAAGGTGGCCAGCATCAGGGCGGAGAACCAACCAGCACACTCTATGGGAGCTGCTAGTGGTCGGTGTATGGTCACTTCTCCTCATTTTGTCTGGAGCTCTTGCGACTGGTTGGAAGTCGAGGATGTTGTGCAGATTGCCCAGGGTATGCGCCTGACACTCTGTAGTTTGGATCTGGCACAACAACCCTGATTATGGGCTGTGGTTACATTGTTGGCCCAGTCCTTGCAAGGATAGTTTGGTGCTCCCTTGAGTCTGGTGAGTTTCCTAGCTCGCTGAAGGAGGTGGTGGTGACACATCTCCTGAAAAAAGTTGCTCTGGACTCAGGCTACCTTGTGAACTACAGGCCGATCTCTAACCTTCCCTTCATTAGGAAGGTGATTGAGAAGGTTGTGGTTTTGCAACTGGAGAACCATTTGACCATCCATGACATCTACGAACCTCTCCAATCTGGTTTTCATAAGAGGCATAGTACTGAAACTGCTCTGGTTTGTGTGTTCAATGATCTCTTTATGGCAAGAGATCAGAAGCACTGTTCTATCTCAGTACTTCTTGATCTCTCTTCAACTTTCCACACTGTGGATGATGGGGTTCTCATCGAGTGCCTGAGGTTCATCTGTGGCCTGTCTGGTACAGTTTTTAGGTGGTTTAAGTCCTTCCTCACTAGTAGAACTCAGAGGGTGGTGTCAGCGATTTTCTCTTCTGACCCATTCTCTCCACCATGTGGGATCCCTCATGGCTTGGTGTTGTCCCCCATGTTGTTCACTGTGTATATGCTGCCCCTCGGAGACATTGTAGGATGGTATGGGCTGAGGTTTCACTGCTGCACTGATAATACCCAGCTCTACCTGTCTTTTGCACCCGACCAGGATAGTGCGCACTTAGTATTCAACAACTGCCTCGCTGAAATCCAGGACTGGATGAATGCCAGCTGGTTGAAGTTGAACTCAGGAAAGACTGAGGTGATGGTTGTGGATTTGGGCCATTGGAAAGTGGAGTTGGGGGCTGACCAACCTTCTGGACTTTGCCTGGGAGGTTTCCAGCTTCTTTCCTCTGAATGAGTGAGTGAGGGACAGGGGGGTGATTCTTAATGATGGGCTGATGCTGTGGTCTCAGGTGTCGGCAGTCATCAAGTCCTCTTTTTAACAGCTAAGGAACATTGCCAGGGCCAAGCACCTAGTTCCATCCGGCGACCTTCCTACGCTGATCCACGCCTTTGTGACCTTGTACCTTGATTACTGCAACTCAGTTGTGGCTTGAGGACAAGATGCCGGTTGTTGTGAGCCAGCCAGCTTTTATTTCTTAAGTTTTGCTCTGTTTTATTTTGGTTTGCTTAATTTTTTATTTTATGTCATTATATTTTTGTTGTTAGTTTTTAGAATAGGTAGGGGTGAAGAAGTGAAGTAGACCAGGGTTAAATACGCTAGCGCTGGAAGAGCTGTATCGTTAGCTGTATTGCTAGCGTTATTGTTAAACTGTCATTGTGTTTTTATAGTTTTAACATTATAATGCTACAAGATCCCTCTGCAAATTCTTTTCTAGCTTTAATGCTATAACGTTACAAGACTCCTCTGTGAATTCAGTTACTGAGCAGAGATATTTTACAGTGTAAAATGGAGTGGGCTTGCTACGTTTTGATGGGCCTCATAGAAGCTGGGATGTGATGCTCGTTTGCATCGGATATATATCCTGCTAATGCCGCATAGCCATTCCTTTAAAGTGGAGGCTTTCTTTTTCCCTGTTCGGTGGGTCGGTTAGCCGACTGTAAAGGAGAGTTTGGGACTGTGTGAAGAAGATTGGCAGAGAGGAGTTGAATCTTGGAAGGATTATTAAACATTTAGCTACTATACATAGCTGAAGGACTTTTGGATCTGTGGATTATGGTGTTTTTTGGGTGTGGTGAGACGTACTGGATTGTTTAGAGAATTGACCTTTTCGGCATAGGAACAGCTGACCTGACCCATCAGGGGTGTCTGGTTGTGGGATCTGCGGCTACATGGAGAACCTCGGCCTGATCTTGTTGGGTAGCCAGCGAGTTAGCCTGGGTGTTCTCTAGTTTCTCCATGGGGTCGTCCGGTGGGTAGACCTTGTGGAGCTTCATGGTGGGGGCCGTGGTTCCTCCTTGCTAGCCCCTGGTTGGGGATTTTCAGGTCTAAGTCTGCTGAAGAGTTGAGTGGAATGGTATCACTGATTCCTTGGATACCAGCAAGAGGATTTTAGAAACTATTCGCCAGAATATGGTCAGACAATTCATTTTACTTTCTGGTCATTTTGTACTACCCCTTTTATCATGAGAGGGTTGAGGGGTCAAAACTTTGGTTCAGATATCATTAAACTTTTCTTGGAAGTGAGAATTCCATGCTGAATCTGTTAGTCCCTGGTCGTGAGAGGACCTGGGGACTGAAGATCTGTTTGTGTTATGTTTAGTTTGACTGTACTCTGTGCTGCCTCACAAACAAACTCTCTGTCTGGATACCTGGCCTCCTTTTTTCTACAAAAAAATATTTTTTAGGATTTATTAGGAGTACTTTTGTGGTTTGATTTTATTAAGGGGTTTTTGATTGGGTGGGATTGGGATTCTCCCTCTAGTGAGAGTAGAGGGAGCAGTTTATTTGTTGTTTATTTGTTTTTACTTTTATTCATTTGTTTTTTATTTCTTTCAGATTGTGTTAGCTATTAGTTATAAGTTATAGTGTTTAAGTTGTGTCTAGCTCCTGCTGATTGGTTCTACAAATTTTTTGAATGCGTGTGTTGGGGCCGAGTTTCTGTAGGTAGGCACTATTCCCCTCCAGACTGAGAGACCTGTGCCCCTTCAACAGCCCCCCATTGTAGCCCGAGGTCTATCCACATTGCCAGGCCCTGGGTATTGCTCGGATGAGGAGGAGGGGGAGGCTGGTGCTTCAGTCAGGAGGGAGGAGTGGAGTTAGCAGATAGGGCTGATGGGGTTAAGGAGATGCCCTGGGGCAAAATGGGTCCAGGATAGGGGTCCATGATACCTGGTTCCCATACCCAAGAGCTCCACTGATGGTAGGTAAGTTGTCCACTCCTCCAATGCCTCTCATCCAACCCGAGCGGTGTTATGCAATGCCAGGTCTATAAAAAACAAGACAGCAATTATTGCTGATCTTGCTGAGTCATCTGACCTGACTTGCATCACCGAGACCTGGCTGGATGAGAATGCTGGCCCCATTTTGGTGTCAGCTATTCCAGCTGGGTATTCAGTGATACACCGCCCGAGATTGGATCGCAGGGGGGATGGTTGCTATCTGTTTTAGATCAGAATTGGACCTTGTGGATGTTCCAGTGGTGTCCCCTAAATCCTTTGAGTGTATTGTGAGAGCAGGAGTAGGCTACAGAATTCTACTTTTCTACCGTCCACCCGGTGATAAGAAAGTTTTTCTGCAGGAAGTAACAGACTTCATTGTTGACCTGGTGTTGGAGCCCTCCAGGTGGTTGGTCCTGGGAGACTTCAATGCCTGGATCAACGATGAACTCTCGCATTTTGGTCAAAACTTCCTTCAATTTATGAATTAGTTGGGCTTTATACAGATTGTTACCGCTGCTACCCATATTCAGGGTCACTCATTGGATCTGGTGTTTCGCTTGGGGATGGAGATAACCGGACTGGTGGTGGAACCAGTTGGGTGGTCTGACCATCACTCCATAAGGTTCAATTTTATGGCCCCCCCATGAGACCTACCCCTGTGGAGATGATCCAGTGCTGCCCTTTAAGGGGTGTTACCCCCGAAGGTCTGATGGCAGTGCTGGATCTATCGAGTTTCCCTGTGGAGTGCTTGGAACCAGATGCCTTAGTAGTGCACTATAATAATATGGTGCAGAAGGCTCTGGATTCCATAGCTCCTATCTGGGTTCACCCCCTCTCCCTCTGCCCTTGACCTCCTTGGTTTGAAGAAACATTGAGGGGGCTGAGGAGAGTCGGGTGAAGATTGGAATGTTGCTGGTGGAGGTCCAGCCTTGAAAGTGACAGGCTTAGACTGATCGCCCATTATTCAGACTATCAATCAGAAATCTCCTGTAAGAAGGGAGAGTTCCTGTCCAGGGAGATTACTGCATCAAGGAATTGACCAGCTCTGCTCTTTCGGACTGTAGATAGACTGTGCAATCCAGCCTGTATGCAGGGCTGTAGAGCTTTTTCACAAATAGAGAGTGATGAGTTCACTCAGTTCTTTGATGATAAGGTGTCAATGATCAGGTCGGACATCTGCACAATGCGCTCAAATGAGCATGGCAGAGATCGATGTGCAGTTACAGGCCCTCAGTCTGTCTGGACAGGCTTTGACCAGCCAGCGATCATGGATATCATGAAGATCATTCAGAGCCTGCGGCCAACTTGCTGTAGTTTGGATCCTGGCCCCATGTGCCTTCTTATGTGTTTCGAGGAGGTAATCAGGCCAGTCCTTACTGAGATAGTCTGGTGCTCATTGGATCGAGGGGTGTTCCTGGAGTCCTTGAAAGAGGTGGTTGTGACACCCCTCTTGAAGAAACCTTCCCTTGATCCAGACTCTCTCGCAAACTACAGACCAATCTCTAACCTGTCCTTTTTGGGTAAGGATATTGAGAAAGTATTCACGCTACAGCTCGATTACCTTCTTACAACCCATGGAATCTATTATCCTCTCCAGTGCAGTTTCAGGAAGAGGCATAGTACCGAGACGGCATTGGTTTGGGTACTTAATGACCTCCTAATTGTGAGAGATCTGAGGTGCCATACGATCTTGGTTCTCCTTGATTTCTCTGCTGCATTTGACACCGTGGACCATGGGATATTGTTGGAATGTCTGCAGCTTATCTGTGGACTGCCTAGGACAGTCCTCAGATGGTTTAACTCTTTTCTCACAGGCAGATCTCAGAGGTTAGTATCAGGAATTTTATCCTCTGCTCCCTTTGTACTGCCCTGTGGAGTGCCACTGGGTTCTGTGCTCCCTCCCATGTTGTTCATGGTGTATATGCTACCATTGGGAGACATTATTAGGCATTATGAGATGAGTTTTCACTGCTATGCAGATGATACTCAGCTCTATATGTCCTTTGTACCTGAACAGAACGACGCACTTATAGTCTTTAACAAATGCCTCGCTGAGATCCAGGACTGGATGAGTGGCAACTGGTTGAGGCTGAATCCGTATAAGATTGAGGTATTGGTGGTGGACCCTGGTCACTGCATAGAGAAGTTGACTCCTGGATTCCCCTCTAGCCTTGAGCTAGGGGGGAAACAGTTGAGACCTTCTGAACAGGTGCGAAATCTGGGCGTAATACTAGACTGTGAACTGACACTTAAGTCCCAGGTGTCGGCCATTGTCAAGTCCTCATTTTACCATCTGAGGAATATAGTTCGGATAAAGCACCTTATTCCATGCGATGACCTTCCTGTATTGGTTCACACCTTTGTTTTCTTGCATCTAGATTACTTTAGAAAATGGGTAAAATGATTTGAGGCTTCCGATTGACTGAGACACTTTTCTAGCTGGGCATCTATCAGACAACAGATGCCCAGCTATTAAAAGTGCCAGTCTAGCCTGCCCCATCACCAGCATCCATGCCCACCCCGCTTCCTAATTGGCCAAATCCCCTAATCTAATTTCAAATCTCGCTATTATTTCTCATTGCCAAGCTTAGACATATAGTGGCCCCAACGCTCCATAAGTAAGCTACAAACCGAATCGGACATAAAATACTAAAGGGCTTTAAAAAAAAACAAGCAACAAGAAAAGAAACACACTTCCATTTTATTATGCGGTCGGGAGAGAGAGGAGAATAACAGACCGTTTCTCCCAGCCATTCAAATTCCTAATGGCGCCATTCTCAACCGCGCTCTCTCGCCACCTCATTCCGATTCAACATCACTGTCTTTACTGGTGCTTACAAGCACCCTAGCCCTACCACCCACTTTTTTTGTCACACTTGACTTGAAGAAACACTTGTTAAAAACATTGACTGAGCTGCCGATGATCAGTCTCATTGCCGCCAACCATCAGATCCAGCTAACATGACAAAAGTATTGCAGCAGTACAGTAATGCGGCTCACACTATTCCCCCGTTCGTCCGACAAACAAACCCACAGAAGAAACAGCTTTTTTCTCTTTTCTTTAACCAGCAAAACTTTCCCAAGCTACTCACTGTCTACCGCAAGACACACTCCATCTCACGACACAGTGCACTTTTGAAAGTGTTAAGGCATACTTGTACCACAGTACAAAATCACTCCCAGAAACAAAATGCCTGTTTTAAAATGGAGCTAACATGCTTTCTCCTGCTCCAACTCAGCGCTCAAAAACAACAAATAAAATACTGTGTTGTCTTGGGGGGGCAATGGACAAAGCAGCAAGCAAGCATAACCTAGAGCTGCTAATAGTAAAGAAATGTTTAGAAAGAAAAAAAAACAGCAGTGCCCTACAGCATTGATGGTACTATAGGGACTACTTGACCAGAAAAGTTAATTTTAACTGTTGCTTTTATTTATCATTTACATCTATTTTATTTTTACATATTTTTTTTTAAATGTCACCTATAGACCATTTTCTAAGCGCAATAATACCCTCCAGGGTGGTTGGTATTGTGCTATACCGGACCTTCCAGGGGCTATAAGGCCCTCCACCTGCTGCGTCGGGCCTCATTACACCCCTGGGTGGTCTGGTATAGCACAATACCACCCACCCTGTCAGGTATTATTGCTTACGTAATGCCCTATATCTAGGGTTACTGGGGGTGGACCTCCACCACTTGCAGCTGGTGCAGAATGCTGCAGCCAGGTCATTGACTGGGCCACCAAGAACTTGCCATATCACACCTGTTCTGCGTGAACTGCAGTGGCTGCCAGTGCATTGGAGGATTACCTTAAAGGTCGCTTTGCTGACCTATAAGACCCTACATGGATAGGGACTGGGCTACTTGCAAGATCTCCTTCGGCCCTACCAACCTTCCCACTCACTCTGTTCCACTGACGAGGGATTGCTAGAGAGTCCCAGGGTTTGTCTTCAACCTTCCGGGGCCAGAGCCTTTTCTTTTGTAGCTCCAATGCTGTGGAATTCTCTACCTTGTCGGATTAGGGAGTGCCCATCCACAGAATCTTTTAAGGCCTCTTTGAAGAGCTTTTTGTTTATATCGGCCTTTGATTAGTTCATATTTTGCTGTCTTTTTAAATTTTGTCTAATTTTAATTCCTATTTATTATCAATGGTATGTTTTATGTACTCGCACTTTGGCATTTGAAAAGCGCAATACAAATAAATTATTATTTGATTTGATTATGAGCTCCCTTACCTAGGGCTTCTTGGAGCTGATATCCACCATTCACAGCTAGTGCAGAATGTTGCAGCCTAGTTGTTGACAGGGACACCTCGAGCGAGTCACATCACACCAGTGCTGTGCGGTCTGCACTGGCTACCTATTCAGTGGTGGATCACCTTCAAGGTTGAGCTTCTGACCTATAAAGCCCTACACAGACAGGGCCTATACTATCTGAAAGTGCTCCTGTCCCCGTACTTCCCTGGGTGACTGCTCCGCTCAACTGACAAGGGGTTGCTACAGACTCCCAGGGTATCTTTGAGGACATCGGGGGTCCATGTATTCATGTATGTGGCCCCAGCCCTGTGGAACTCACTACCCTATCAGATACAGGAGTGCATGACCATGAAGGTCTTTAAGAAGGCACTAAAGACCCACCTATGGCTTCAAGCTTACCCAAATTAATTTTTAGCTCTGTATTTGTTAATCTGAATTGTGGATTTTATCATTTTATTTTTTCTTACTGTTCAGAGCCTTGATAATTGAAAGGTGCTTTATAAATAAAGACTATTATTAGTATTAATATGCCTAAACAATGTATTGTCACTGTATGCTCCTGTTGTATGTAACTAACCCAGGTCATTTCTGAAAAAGGGACTCCATTGTCTCAGTGGTATCTACGTGGTTAACAAAATTCAGATACATAAATTATGATGTAACCATTCAGTATTATTCAAATCCATGGACTTCAGACAGCCAAAAAGTTGTTAACTCTTATTGAACTGATTCTGTATGTTCAACCTTACACTGTTTTGGTATTTTCTGTTTTTCCAGTGCTAGTAGTTTCAAAAAGCCTACAAATGTTTATACATTATTAGCTAAGATGTGAGTATATATCCATCTATGGGTATGACATAATTAGAATGTGTTAAATGTTTAAATTTTAGACAGAACAGTTACTGATGTTGGGGAAGGATGCTAATTGTGTAAATTAACTTTTATGTTCTTTACTAGACTCTGTAGACTGATTTAAAAGGTCATGCAGAGAAGAAAAATCAGGAGGTGTTTGTAAGAAAGTGATATGCAGCAGAGCAATTGAAAAGCCTGCAAGAGAGCAGATAAAAAAAAAAAAACCCAAAGAAGGAAATAAAAAAAAAAACATTGGGCTGGGTTTTCAAAAGTTATGATGAAGAATGAATTCCTGATTTATGGCTGCACCTGCTTTATCAAATGGTTAAAATCAATTAAATTGTGATTGCAAAAATGAGTGCACCCCAACTTTGAAGAATCTCTTTAGAAATGTCTATTCTGCTGTGGGCCAAACTTTCAGACAAATATAGTTCAGGCTGTAGCTTCGCATGCTGCCTTCATTTTTTGTAGTATCAGAGGTGTAAATTATTACAAAAATCTGAAAATGGTTGCCCCTCTGATTTTTTTTTTTTAACTGTTGACTTTTCCATTAGCAGATTATATCCTCTCACCACTAGAGGGCTATATCTCTATCTCTTTATCTAGTACGTAAGCCATGTGGGCTCTCTCTGCCTTTCTCTCGCCTCTCCTCCTCCTCCTTGCCCTGGCCCCCCTCTTCTCTCTCCCTGGTCCTAGCCACCCCCACCCCACCCCACCCCACCACCCTCTACTCTGGTTTCCACTGCTACTCCAAGGGAACTCTCCACTTCCACTCGAGTCTTGTGCTTGGTGCACCGTTTGGATATTCCTGGTTACTTAACCCGACCACTACTCCTCAACAAGTGTGGCCACCCTCTACACTGTACCACCTTGCAGTCCTAGAGGACACCACCTGGAACCTTGCAACTTCTACTCCAGGAAACAACAATCAAAACTATCTCTTAAAGAGCTGTGACTCTGCTCCTTAAAACTCCTACTCCTCCTCCTTCTCATCTCAGGCAGCGTCGATCCCAATCCAGGCCCTAGAAGCTCAGGCCACACACAAACTCCAGGTGCCCTTATCCTTGCAACCATTAATATCTGCAGCCTACTACTAAAGCTGGATGCACTCCAAGCCTTCATATGCCAACACAACCCTGACATCCTTGCAGTGGTGGAAACTTAGCTGACACCTAAAGTTCCTGACTCAGCAGTAACAGTACAGGGCTACAATGTCCACAGGCTGGACGGATATCCAAAAAAAGGCGGTGGTTGCGCAATCAATATCAAAGACTCCCTGTCTTGCCACCCTGTAGCAACTCCATCAATTTCTGCCTCAGCCCAGATTCTGCCAATAAAAATCATCCTAGGTTTCAACCATAAAGCTCTGACTATTGTCTCTGTATACATCCCACCCAGGGACCCTAAACATGGTTTCAATGATGTCCTAAACTTTATCAACTCTCATCCTTCCGAAGCTGAACTTATTCTACTAGGAGATTTCAACATAAACTGGTTAGCATCGAGTGCCAGTGCCTATAAAGACTCCATCTCAGCTGCTAACCTCACACAAATGGTAAATTCCCCTACTATGATTAATTACAAGACTGGCACCAGTACCCTCTTGGATTGGGTCCTCACCACTCACCCCACAAGGATTTCTTGTATGACCATTCTCCCAGACTCACTCAGTGACCACTCCCCAGTCATGTGTGCAATGGTCTAACAAAGCCCCCTCCCAACATTATTGCTAGCAGAGTCCTTCCTCATGGAAAACTTCCACATCTCAAACAACACCTGCCTCTACAAGACTGTCTACCCATCTATGAAGCAACAGATGTTAACTTGGCTCTTGATCACTTCATCTCAATTTTCAACAAAGCCTGCGACCTCTTTGCCCCTGCTAAAAGGCGCAAAACAAAATCTCTCTCTCTAACGCATGGGTCACCGCGGCTCTTCTCTCACAGCTGAAACTAAGGGATCACCTCTGGGCAGTTTCCAGGGCCACTGGCAAACAACTGGACATTCAAAATTACAAACAAGCATGAAATGCCTGCACAAAAGCCATACGGCTAATGAAATCCACCTATTACAAAGACGCTCTCACCAATACATGGGGAAATGGTCGTGCTTTCTGGGACAATATCAAGGATGTCACAGGAAGTAGCCAAAACCTCTCCAGCCATGTTAATGGTTGATGGATCCTCAACCCTTGACCCCAAGGTGATCGCAAACATCTTTAACATGGCTTTTTCAGACCTTAGTGCTGTTCTACCCCATGACTTTTTCGAAAACAGGGCCTACTCCCCAAATACCTCAGCCCCTCAGTCTAACCATCCCCTCTTCTACTTCAGGAAGGTAAGGCTGAATGAAGCTTGCCGCTATATTACTGAAGCTATCTCTAAATCTAGATCTAGCTGTGACACCCTGGACCTTAAGCTTCTGTTGCTCACCCTCGATGAGGTAATTCATCAGTTAACAAAAATCCTAAACCTCTCTCTCAGCTGTGGAAAATTCCCGGACCTATGGAAAATAGCCACCATGACACCTGTCCATAAAAGTGGGGACAAGACGATTCACTCAAATTATCGCCCTATCTCCATACTGCCCCCACTCTCTAAGGCACTTGAGCGCATCGTGGGTGATCAACTTATCGACCACTTGGATAAATACAATATACCTTGTCCACAACAACACGGCTTCGGAAAGGTCACAGCACCACCACAGCCCTTCCTGAGTTCACTGGAGCTTTGCACAAATCCCTTGACAATGGTCTTCTCACAGGGGCCGTTTTCGTCGACCTCTCCAAGGCCTTCGATACAGTATACCATGGACTACTAATACACCAACTACTGAATGCTGGGCTATCACCTGACTCTTCTCTCAGGTTTAAAAGCTACTTAGAAAACCAGTCACAGAGAGTAAAAATTGCGGACGCTTTTTCTAACACCCTGCTTGTTTGCTTGGGTGTCCCACAAGGATCCATATTGGGACCCCTCCTTTTTAGCCTTTTCTTAAACTCCCTTCCTTACCACTGCTCTGAGCAGATCATACTATATGCAGATGATGCTGTTGTATTCTCCACTCACAAAGATCCTGCAACTCTTCAACACAACCTTCAACTTGGTTTCAGTTCTGTAGAGACATGGTTTCTTAATCATAAACTGGTCTCTAATGACAAGAAACCAAATCTATGCTCTTCTGCAGCTCTCATAACCCACACAAGCTACACCACTTGGCTATCTCCACCACCCAGGGGAACACTCTAGATCAGGTGGTGTCCTTCAAATACTTAGGGATTCAGCTTGACCTAATCTCTCCTATGGACTTCATGTAGATAATGTAGCTAGAGCTGCTAATACACGCTTGGTCTCCTCTACAAACACAGACCACACCTCACGCCAGAAGCTTTGAAGGTTGCAGTCCTGAGCTCTGTGATCTCTGTAATAAACTATGGTCTCATCATTTATGGCTCGGCCACAACCACAACCCTTAGACTCCTCTCAACTGCCTTAAATAAAGCATGTCAGCTCATCACTGGTGCTCACCGTCTCACCCACACATGTGACCTGTACACTCAGACTGGCTGGCTCCAACTATCAAACCACATAAAGTTTCTCACCTGCTTCATGGTCAAAAAAATCTACCTTGGTCTTGCACCTTCTGGGGTCTCAACTCTGTTACAACACCAAATTAAAAAATGGTGCCTTAGGAGATCCACACTACAGCTACTGAAAGTCCCCCACTGTCACACTTCACAGGGACAACACTCTTTTGCTTATCGAGCACCACTCTGGTTCAATGGCCTCAGCCCAACCATCTCTCTCTGCCCCAACTATTGGTATGTTTAAAACTAGGCTCCGGACTATCTCACTACCAACAGCTCCTGTGACTTCCCAACTTAACCTTGTTTCTCCACTTCCTTTCTGCTCTAGTTGTCCCTCCTCCCCTCCTCCTCACTGATTCTACCCTCACATCTTGGTATACCCAGTGCTGCACTTTTCACCCTCTCGCCACCCTTCCTACATTCCTTCTCCCCCCCACCCTCTTCCCTCTCCCTATGACTCTGGCACTTCTTATCTGTTGTCTATTTTCTCTGACAAATGCCGCTGGCTGCCTTGTTACAATGCTACCCTTGAACTGTATTAATCTGTACTCTGTTTTCAATGTCCACGTTGTTGTAATGCCTGTCTTGATGTTCCCCATAATTTGTATTTCTCTGATGTGGAACTTTTGTAAAAAAGTCATGGCTCAAAGGTATTTGTAATCCTAGACTTGATAAATAAAACTAGATAAATAAAGCAAAAGCAAGTACTGAAACATACAGTAGCTTCCTGACCATTGCCCAATCCACAGAAAAGCTGGGATATACAAAACTTGTATTTATTTGGCCCAGAAAGCCACACACTACATTGTCAAATTGCAATATACATCAACCACAAGTTATTGCCACCCCTGTACATGTGTTTAGAATGCCAAACAGCCAAAGTGGTGAGCTGGATAGGATAATGGGATTCCAATATTAAGTCTGATTTGGCCAACAAAGGAATCCTCTGCTCCACACTAGCAGGAGATAGTGGGATATGGCAATCTTCTTTGACTTCTGTATCACCTAAAAAATAGAATTAATAGTTAAAAAATGTCTCCAACATGACTCTGTGACCTCTATGCTGTGTTGAAGATCTTGGAGCAATTGTAGGGCAGCAGTAGTGCTGCTGCTCTTGATGCAGGTGACCTGTGTTTTGGAATAAGCTTGAGTCGTTGAGGGTTTGCGGAGGAAGGAGGATTAAGCTTCCAAGATGGATGAAGGGAGAGCTGTCTCTTGGTTGCCCCTTTGTCACCTCTTATTCTATTAGAGCTAGTGCTGTGAAAGAAATTATTTGTAAAAACTGGTCCATATTAGAACTCAAACCCAAACTAGTACAACTTGTAGAGGCTGGATCCAAGGTCGTATTCCAATGCACTAAGAATGTTACAGATGTTGTTATTAGTAACATTGTACCAGATCCTGTATCTTTAAAGCAACTCACATTAGCCCCCCCGGCCCTACAACTAGGTACATATAGGTGTGGTACTGTAAATGCATCTATTGTAAATATAATTGTACATGCAAATTTTTTGTACATCCCATCATGAAGAAACATTGAAGTCAAAAGTTTTATCGCTTGTGATAGTACTGGAGTGATATATACATTACGATGTGAGTGCAGATCATATTATGCGGGTAGAACCACTAGGTCCTTTAAAATCAGAATGGGTGAACATGTTCGAGCTATGAAAAGAGGTGATGAGAGTTATGCAATTGTCAAACATCTTAAAGAAAATCCTGGGAGTGGACATAGTTTCCATTTCTTTGGGATTTAATTGGTTAAAGTTGGTACAAGGGGTGGTGACATTACTAAATTAATTAGGCAGAGGGAGAGTTTTTGGATTTTCGAACTGGGTGCGAGGTACCATAAAAGTCTTAATGATAATATTGATTTAGCAGCATTTTTGAAAAAAATTAAATGTTAAATTTGCTTGCTCCATTTTGTTCTCTCTCTCTCTCTTGCCTTTTCTGCCCCCCCCCCGGGTCATTACATCTAGCTCGATGAGTAACTGCATTCTGTATTTCATCTTATATTTTCACATGTTGGCTTTTTAGCTTCTGGGTCTATATGTAACCCTATTATGTATATGTTGAGACACTCCATATGTTTACTAATGTAGACAAATTTAGTTCTACTATTTTATTATACTTCTCTGAATTGTCCCATTGTATTAACGATTATTCATTTACAGTGTTTAAGCATGTGTCTGGATCAATGATTGATAGTGGTATTGAATATGACATGAATTTGTGTGTTTAAACATAATTTATTGTTCAATGTGACAATATACATTTAAAAGTGGTTGCCTCAGATGAACTATGTCTTGTAAAATCTGATTTTATGTGCCATGTAGGCACATTTACACACCCATTGTTGATCCATGTTTCCATTATCAGCACTAAAGAAATCAGTGCTGAGTTTTAGATAAAATGTGCTATAGTAGTAATTATTTAATTGTTGCTAATTGATTGTGTATTTAAACACTGGTGTGAGGGGATGTAATTTACTCTGATGAAGCCCAGCAGTACCTTGGGTGAAACGTTAGCTTTGTACCACAATGGCTCAGTTTGTGCTGCCCTAGCCATTGTTTTTTATGCCTTCCAAATAAAATACTTGTGACACTATTCTTTGAGTGTCTGGTGCATCTCTGGTTGATAGGTGCGCATCTACTTCTCTTCGTTCATACCTCTTTAGTAGACATTATACCAACCACCCACATACATCCCCATTTTTGGTCAGGACTGCCTTCCACAGGAAGGTCTTCCATTTCTGTGTATGTGCAGGGGCCTCTGCCCCTACAGAGAGGGGTCTACATACAGTACATTGCATCTCTTACTTTTCACCTGTGTAGGAGTGCTAATTTTTGTAGATTGGGCCCTAAAACCAGAAAGAAGCTATCACAACTCAATCAAGACACCATGGTGGTGTGATCTTTGACTGGCTCACTTACTCTATCACACTGCCACCAACCTGGTTACAACTTTCTTTTGGGGTTGTTCCTTTCAAGATGCACTGCAGGCTTCTCCTCACATGGAAAAAGGTCTCTTGGACATAGAAACCCGCTTAGTTATTTCATGTAACCTCAACCCCAATTGATATCAGACATAGGTTTTAATTTGTAGGTTTTTATTTATTTATTTATTGCTTATATTCGGAATTACAAACCTTTGAGTCACAGACTCATTTGCAAAGGCTCCACGTCGGTTACAGGGGTGGAGGGGAGACGGAGTACAAGGATACATACATAGTAAGGCAGTATACAGGAGAACATACACACTCAACTATTAACACAAACAGTTCTGAACAGTGCAGTCCAGGCTTTATCTTAGTTCAGCAGAGACAGTAGAAGGCAGCATTCAGGGTATCATTTGTTAGAGTAGGGGGGAGGCGTATTCGTGGAGTCCATGGAGATCCTGTGTCAGTTATTAAAGGGGTTAGGTAGCATACTTAGGTGGACAGAGCTAGCCACAGGCACAGGTAGCGGACTCAGTTAGGTG